>OX382234.1:2996468-4493452 GCA_947507525.1 Apamea epomidion
GGTACCAACCAAAAAATTCGAAGACATGTGACATCTACCAAGATGTCACATGTCTTCGAATTTTTGCTTCTAGGACATGCCGGTTTCCTGACGATGCTTTCCTTCACCGTTTTGAGAGCAGTGGTGATGAAATTATTTACACAAAGTAAAGGGCCTGCCTGGGTTCGAAACTACGACCTACAACTTGTAAGTCAGGGCCATTACCACTAGGCCACCACTGCTCTTGTTGTGTCTGTACACATAGACATTATAACATTACAGACGCCAGCACATTAAGCTAGTAAAATCTGTCAAATTTCTTTAATAGATTTTCAACTTTATCGCTAAAGCCTTAGGTTCAAGTTTGATTGGGAAAATTTGACAGTTTCGGGTAGCTTAATGTGCTGGCGTCTGTAAGTACATAGAAAACCGCTACAACTACTTGGTACAGTTAGGCTTCAAGGTCTTACAGTCTTTGTCTAACCATCATAATTAACCAAAGTGTCGGCAGGTTGCTAATCTGCTAGTCTGCCAACACTAGAGGTCACCGACCTATAATGGCTGGACTCACATATGATCGGCAGAGCAGTTTGTTTACGCTGGTTATTTTGTAAACATTGGTTTAGTTGAGTCGATTCTAATGGCTATGTTCATTATTTATCAGCCAGATAACTTTAGTTGACTTTGACCGCAAAACGATTAGCTAATTAAATTGTTATTATCATTGTTTGGAAGAAAATTAATTGACTGCATTCACGTGTTGTCAGTACCAGGTAAAATACGCTTCCGCTTTTCATAACATCACGCTTGCATTACCAGAAGGGTTAGGTAGAGGTGTACCTATAGTACACCCACATTTGGCCAGTTATGTTTATGTCCCAAGTAATAGATGGCGAGTCTATTGCCATCAATCGGGCACAAATACGGATTATTCGGAAAAGAACCTGAGTTACCGACATAGCTTGCAAAGTAAGCAAACTGAAGTGACAGCGGGCTGGCCATATTTGTCGAAAGACCGATGGCCGGTCGAGTAGACGAGTCCAGCAGTGCGATTCTGCCGGTCGATTCTGTAAAAATCTCACCGTGAAAACTCAAGTGAAGTGAGCTTGATGTGAGTTGTCAGTATTGTCAATCCCTAGCATTATTTGTAATGACAGCTCACTCCACGCTCACTTCACCTAGTTTTCACGGTGAGATGGTTACAGAACGGCACTGCTGTAACCATCTCACCGTGAAAACTTAGGTGAAGTGCGTGGAGTGAGCTGTCATTCCAACTAACGCTAGGCATTGAAACTATTGACAGCTTACTCTAAGCTCACTTCACCTAACTATTCACGGTGAGATTTTTGCAGAATCGATCGGCTGGGGTGGAGACTAGACATGGGTCGTACTTGCAAAATCGAGTACCAGGGCTTCCAAGTACGTCCACCTTAAAAAACCAGGGCTCGAAATACTTTCAAGTATTTTCTATCTGCATCGAAAATTTATCCATGTCTTCATACAAATAAGTACAATCGCGTATTCAATTGATCCGTGACTACCTATAAATAAGGAGCAAAATCGCGTTTATAAATAAATACTTACAAACCAATAAAGTAAAAAAATACTTGCATACGAAATTGTTCCGTAGACTCTTACTGATAAGGAGCATGATCGCATTTGCGAAAACTAATGCAGTTGAGAACCTACGTAGTTGAGTCAGTAGCCGTATAAAATACTTTGAAGTCTTGCAGGTATTTCGGTTCGGTACCTGGTGTGCGTACTTGAAAGCAAATACCTGGTATAAAAACCTGGTCGCGTAAATACGTACCTTCCCTAGTGGAGACCGCGTATCGGCAAGCGTAGTGTGTGACGCCCCCGAGCTAGAGGGACGGACGACATAAAGAAGGTGGCTGGGACAGACTGGATGCGGAAGGCGGAGGACAGGGGGGTTGTGGTGCAGCCTGGGAGAGGCCTATGTCCAGTAGTGGACTGCAGTAGGCTGAGTTGATTGAATGATATTGGGCACAAATCTAGACTCCAGGCTACAGAAAAGTTCCAGAAGTAAAAACCCAATAACACTTTTCCCGACGTGATGCTCAGCAGCAGCGCATGCGCACACTAGACTAACGAACCAGTACAGAAGTATGTATGACCACGCGTAACTTTTTACAGAATAGTCCGATTTTGATCATTCTTTTTTATTGGAAAGGGTATACCCCAAAGTGGGTCACATACAAATTTGGAAAAAATAATTCCAACCCTAAGGGTGCGAAAATAGGGGTGATTTATTGTTCATTCACAGATTTGAATGCTGAGTTGTATATTATTACTCTACTCAGTGCCACTTAAGCCTAGGCGCCCTTTGGCAAACAATTAGTAGATTATAGCCACAAAAAATTACAACATAAAAACTTTTTAACAAAAAAATTAAAACGCCGAAAAAACTGAAAAGCAAAAAATAAAAACCTTTTTTATTTAACCCTAATAACTAAATTCTTAAACTAATGTAAGTATACCTAAATAATTTTGAGTCAGCGCCGTTTCAATTTAAGGCAATTTAGTGATCTTTGTTTATTGATTGTTTGGCGCCGACTCAAAATTACTTTTCAGGTTTTTAGGCGGTTTAATTTTTTTATCGATACGTCTACACATTGAAAGTAAACATAAAATAAGCTATTACATTCCTTATATGATAAAGTATTTCCTTTTAAATACTTACGCACTAATACGGCACACAGTCGCACACTACCTTCAAGCCATCGTGTACCCACTACCGTATTCCATATAGGGCAGTCTACACAAGCGGTGTAGGTCAGGTATTAGATAACACAATGCCGGTAAAAAACGCTGATGTGATCTGCGCTTTATGTTTTATTAAGAACAGGTTTGTATTGTGGTAATTAGCGAGGTTGGCTGGTGTGGATTGCCTGATGTGGATTTAATTGAGATTTCTGTCAACAATATTTTTGTTTTTTTTAAGCATCATTAAACATTTTCTCAAACACAAAAACGAATCGTTTTGCATGTTTTATTACCTAACTGATCATATAAATAGATTCATATGGTAATTTTACCTGTGATAGCTACATCCACTTGGGAGGGTCTACTATGCCCTGCCGGGGGTAGCGGGATCGTCCGAAAGGGTTACCGCTGCCCTGGTACATAAAGGGCTAAGGAAGGAACACGGGTGGGTTTTAGTCAGTAAGAGTCTGACACTCCCTTCTGCTCCACCCAGAGCGGGAGGAGTCATTTGATGATTTCCCATCCACAAAAAAAAAAAAAAGGGTCTACTATGCAAAGCTATGAAGCCTTTTCTTCATTATTAGTAAAGATACAAGAGTCTTAATTTCGTATAAGTCTTGATTCCGTGGAAATATCAGGATAAAACGTATTATATGTCCTATTCCAGGTCATAGTCTACCCATGTGTCAGGTTTCATCTAAATCCGTTAAGCCAATTTAGCGTGAAAGCGCAACAAACAAACATACAAAAAATTTATATTTTCTCTTTATAATATTAGTTAAGATTTTACTTGGCCCTGCGAACGCAGCTAACATCAAAATACGCTTCACAGCATCAGAACACTGCACCTCACATCCACATTCACACATAATTTACAGTTACAAAATCTCACGAGATCGTGCCCAACGAATTCGTATCATACTGTGTTCATTAGTTTATCACTAGAAGACGAACAAACAAGTGCACCATAGTGCTAAATCAGATCCATAGATCGTTAGCGGATGATTAACGACCGTGGGAATGCGCCTGCGCGCCTCTGGGAATCCGAGATAGATCATGGATCGAGGATTCCGGTTTGTTGGTGGAAAAACGATCAGGATATGGATTTGAAATGGACGAGGATTGGAAATTGAAGACGTGTTTTTGAGGACGGGAAAGGCAGGGTTTTAATTGGAGGTGTTAAAATGTGTCGAAATATTTTAAGTGCCTTACTGGTCATGACATGATATTTGGCAGCATTTGAGCACGAAATAAATATCAAGACTAGAATTTTTTGGTTAGAATTTATCAAGATACCAAAAATTATTTATAAACCAAGTCTCCACTTGGTCGTTTGACGGTGAAGGAAAACATCGTGAGGAAAGCGGCATGTCCTAGAACCAAAAATTCGAAGACGAGTGACATCTACCAACCCTGTAAAAATTAAAACACGATAGGAACGATGGATGGATTGTGTAGCTAGAAAGATGATAATAGCTAATAGAGTTGAAGAAGACATGTTTCTCCCCAAATAAATATGTATATGGTATGTGGGAGGATGTTGATTAAACCTTAAAAACGCACTTAAATGCTTCAATTAGGCTTCCTAGCTTTGCCGTTTATCGGCATCTCCTTTACAGATATTTAAAGGAGAATTCAGTATCGTGACAAAAAGATTTGCCATGCCAAAGGTGCTATATCTCAATAATTTAACAAATATTCCATGTAAATCGCAGTCCGTTACCAACAAAGTACAAGTCATTTCTTTCTCAGATAGATAGTCGTCCGGCACGATCTAAGAATCGTGCGCGCGCGCCGAACAATTTATTGTCGGAATAGATCGCTGTCCTAATTGCATCGCACTTGATTTTGATTGTACACAACCGTTCTTGATTGGTGGATCTTGATCTGTCTCTTTGTGTATTTTCATGATCATTTTGCATTACGATAGTGGTTGAACTTCGGGCTGTCTGTCGTAATGGTTTTGTGTCTTTGTTAGAGAACAATGGATGAAGATACCGCTGATTTGCGATGTTCTACTTGATTCTGTATGTTTTGAGTTTATTCGTGCTATTGAGAAAACTTCTTTAGAAGCATGGGTGTTCTTTGAAAATGTACAATTATCTGATGTAAACGTATGAGCGGTGTTTATTAGTTTGGCTGTTTGATGTCTGCCCTCAAATTGGGAAGAGTCCAGTTAAGCAATATCGTGGTGAGGTCTGTGACCGATACTTTCAAATTACAACCATCGAACGTTTAATTTTATTAGTTCTTCGCTTTTGAGGAGACAATGAGAGCTATTTTTTAGCGAGAAAACTTTTAATCGTAAATTTTCCGATTTCTAGACGCTTGCTACGTAGGTACACTAGTATGTAGGTATGTATAGTTTAACTCATCGTCCATCTAAACCACAGAAGCCATGCGGGTAGTTGTGGTTGACGAGTTTTTGTGGTTTCCATTGTACGTGTCGACGGAGGGACATCCCTCTGTGACTCACAAGGCACTTAGTGCAGCTATTATAATAAATATCGTGAATTACGCAGTCTGCATGGCTATTCGAATTATCTTCTTCTTATAAATATTGTTAAAGTAACTGGTTGTATGTGAAACTTATTTCTTTGCTTGACACGTCGTTGGTTTCATAGTTTACTGCTGTGTAACCTGACCTTTAATTTCTTTTTCTTCTTCGTTTCGAGTGGATTCCTGGTTGTCCTCAGCAAACAAAGATCATTTCGAAATCTCCAGTGGAAAGTTCAGTTGCCCTTTTTGTACCGATTGTAAAATATTTGACTCTTTGATTTGTAGCTTGAATACTTTATAAGCCTTTGATACTTGTCTTTTCGTCTAGTCACCTCTTCTGTCCTTTCCACCACTACTTCAACTTTACTTCTTGTCGTCTTCCATTCTTCCTTGCTCCATTTTCAACTTCCCTGTCCTAACATCTATGGCTTTTAATCCATCCATGGCTAAATGTGCAATTTTAAACTGACATAATAATGCTCCCAAGTGTGAAGATTGTCTATGGGAACCTAACGGGTCCTAACAAAAACAAAGCAACTACTAATGCAGATGTTCATTACTATCTCATTTGTCATTCAACGAGCATACTTCACGATCACGAAGCGCACAGAATAAATTAGAATTTAGTAGTAAAAGAGAAAGTTTCTTCACAATGGCGCGTAATTAGCGTTAGTTTGTGCTAACTTGAATCACTCCGCCGTTATTAGGCCGTCACGAGTTGTAGTAGATTTTCCTTTTTTATCGGCCATTTCTTAAGAGTTCTTGGGAAATGGAGTTTACTTGGATTACGCGATTATGTGGTTTTTCACCTACTATATTCATGCTACGATTTAGTTTTGTAAAACTTTGTTATGCCGTACTTTTTCTTGGTTCTTTGCAATGTCCACAAGTTGACGCATTATAATATTAAACATAATAAACGAGCTTTCCTTTAAACTGTCAAGTAAATAAGTTTTCCCCACTGGGACGTGAAATTAAGTGGGGAAGATTCTTACTACACGTGTACAGACGCCAACAGGTCAAGCTACCCGAAACTGTCAAATTTTCCCAATCAACCTTGTAGCTTAATGCTTTAACGATAAAGTTGAAAATCTTTTAAAGAAATTTGACAGATTGTAGTAGCTTGATGTGCTGGTGTCTGTACATTCTAACTTTTTTTTAAGGCCTCTTTCTACTTAGGACTTCTACTGAAGATTGTGTTGCAACAATCTGCCTTAAGCTCTTAATTTTACACAAATGAAGCCAAAAATAAGGCATAGATAGACAGCCTTCGTTGTCATTATAACAGTTAAGTATCTTTTTGTATTCACGTGTTTCTATGGCAAATATTTATGTTTACCATTTTTTCTTGAACACTCATAAATACCTACGGTATTTTTACATTCTCAAAATGGCACTCTTCTATATTAGATTTTCACTCTGAATTTAATTTTGCTTTCCCTCTTTCATATGTCAACCTCAATCCCCATTTATCATATCGGGATTATTATGAAAGCTAACTCCCAACACGGGTTACTGTGATCATAGGTGACAGGATACGTTCGACTAATCCTGTTCCACTCCAGCGCATGTTGCGACTGCGACTAATCGCGTTAATTTGCGTCTACCTGCAATATATTGAGGCGTGGAAGTAGTAAAGAGAAAATGAAGGAGAGGTTTCTTAAGTATTGTAACATTAGATATATTCAATAACCTTGAATTTGGTTGGGTAACCCTGAATTCCATTAAAGACTAGTTACTAAGCAACATCCGCGTGGTCATTTAATGCTTAAGGTAAGGGGTTAGGCTGTGGTTGTTGCGCACTGATGGATGGGTGGCTATCCTTCGTGACACTTCCGTGTCTCGGTGGTGAACACTGCAAACCTTTGTTCAACGAATACCTAATGACAGTTTTACGGGTACTTTAAAATATTAGACTAAATCATCAAAGTTCTAATCAGAAAGCCAATTCTCAAAAATGAAAACCTCAAAAGTCGTTCAAAATCTAGTCGCAGTCTCATCTCGTCGAAAAACAAATGTCCAAAACTTGTCAAAAATGTAGAGAAATTACAGGTATTTTTGACAGATTGAGACTGAGATCAGACTGTGAATGTTCTTAAAATTACGAAAATTGCCCCTCAGGCATCTGAGTCTGTTAACGAACAAGGCAAGTTAGATTATGCAAACTGTTTCCTAATACACCTAGGTATTTATACCAATGCTGGTTTATAATAATAATAACTTTATTTCGGGTGGCATAGACCCATAGAAACCTTAACCTAGTACACATTACATAAACTTTTATAATTTGCCATGACTCGCCACACCTACACACGACATGACCCACTGATTCTGAAAGGGACAATCAAAACGTACATATATATATTATTATACCACAATTTTTAAACTTTAATACGAACCAAATCTAGGTAGCTATAACGGCTATACCGCAATTAAGATAGTTCTATGTATAGTCAAAACGAGTGTCGCACAAGGCATATCCTAGGACACACCTTTGCAACCATTCGCAGCTCCTCGCCAGTTTTGATTTAGTGCAATCTGTATCGAATCGTAGTATGAAGACTGGCAGCCGTGCGCCGGCACACCTTGCGTGCCTATTTGTGACCTAAATTAACTTTGTGGCTGGAAAAGCAGACCTATAAGATACCTATAGATTACCTATAGGTATGTGGAAGTTAATGTCACGAACTTGTTCCTATTCGAGGTTTTGTGGGTGTTGCTGTTGTTTGGGGGCAACATTCAATTTAAAATTGTTTTTGATAATGGCAATACTTTGTCAGGCCTCGACTGCCAAGATTGAAGTTACCGGTTTAGAGTTTATCACCACCAAAAAAAAAAAAACAAAAATGTAAATAGGACCAAGTTCGCCGATAAATAAATTGATATTTAGATATGGGTGCCAAGATCAATGGATATGTAAAAAAGGTTTATTAGATTCCTTGCTTCGCAGCTCGCCGCCCGGTAAGGACCAGACTCGGGTCGACGGCGCGTTGTGTTCCACGCGCGCCTCAAAGAGATGTCAGCACGAACTGACGGGGTCCGCTAGGGCCGATGCCGCCCGAGCCGCGGGTTGTTCGAAAGAGATACCGGGGCCCCTGGCATAGGCAACTGAAGGAACACGGGTGGGTTTTAGTCAGTAAAAGTCTGACACGCCCTTCCGCTCAGCCCAGAGCGGGAGAGGTCATTAGATGATTTCCCACCCAAAAAAAAAAAAAGGTTCCTTGCTTCTGAATGCAAGTTAGCAAATATTCTTAACAGTTACTAATCTTTGAAAACTTGCCAAATTACATTCAGTAGCGAGATGTCTTCGAATTTGGGTCTAGAACATGCCGGCTTCGTCACGATGTTTTCCTTCACCGTTTTGAGAGCAGTGGTGATGAAATAATTTACACAAAGTAAAGCGCTTGTCTGGGTTCGATCAAGTACTTAACTATGTAATATTGATTATTATAGTCTTACTACAAAATCTTGACAGCTAATTGCCTAGTACGAAGCCTTGATATTATTTTTAAAACCAAGAGACGGTAGGTACTGACGAGGTGCAGTCTCTACGACTCAATCAACTTGTTCGGAAAGGGAAGCCATGAAGTAAAGCAATTTAGTACTTATATCTACGTAGACTAAAGTATTGAATTAGTTTATAGAACCACTTCAATCATTTTGCTAAGATGCTATGAATTTATATACTTCGTTCTAGGGTTTTCACACCACGACGATTCCTTAGTTTATTGACAAGATGGATTCCGTTCCATACAGTGCAAAGATAACGCTTTCATAATGTAAACTGTTGTAACTGTTATCATTGTCTTTCAGTCATTGTTTCTTCTCAAGAGTAGCTGTATAGGAAATACCGACCTCATCTAGTTTCTAAAATATTATTGAAGTATAAAAGTGTTTGCGAACAGTGATGGCCCAGCCAGTGGTAGCGGCCGCGTCTTATGAGATGTCGGTTGTGGGCTCGAACCCAAGCAGGCACTTTTTTTGTAGGCCTATATTGTGTCCTACTGCTGGGCAAAAGCGTCCCCTTTTTTACAGTACGCACTTTTCTTTGTGTTTTGTGTGTGTTGTTTTATTTCATCACCACTGCTCTCAAAACAATGAAGGAAAACATCGTGAGGAAACCGGCATGTCTTAGAACCCAAAATTCGAAGCCATGTGACACCCGTCAACTCATAGCATAGCATAGCGGCAAGCTCTTGGCTGTGTGTGCAGTGGGAACATTAAAGGCTGTTTATGCAAAAGTGTTTGTAAAAATCTAGGTAGGTACTATAGAGGGCTAGAAGAGCCCTCTGAGGTAACGGGTGGAATCAAACACAATCAATTCCTTTAAATTCATATTGGGAGAACGGCTTTTACATCTTTCTATCTAAAATGTCACTCCCGGTTCTAAAACAAAAACCTAATTAATATATTTGACACAAGCTTGAGCGTTCGAATGTCAAATTATATCCGGCCTGCAACATTTATGAGGTTGCCTTCGGCAGACAAGCCTCTACAGTACTTATATAAATAAAATCATTATATTTATTTAATCGTTTAGTTTCCTTTGTGATCTGGATTTTGTCGTAGGCAACGAGGAAGTTAACCGGGAAAAAATTTGTGACCAAAAATAAATGAGATACTGAGCATTAATTTTAACTTTAGTGCTTTCATGCATAAAATAACTGTATTTTAACACTTACCTTCAAGTAGAGAGATACGTCTATTTTGTTAGGCCAGCAGCCCTGTCTTCAAAATTCCATAGATTATAAAAGCGTGCGGTGTAGACAATTTCAGATATTTATTGCGTTGGTTACTGAGTCTAGATAAATGCCAGTAATCTAGTTGGAATAGGGCCCGACCGTACGCTTGGAATAATAGGAAGTGTATCTATTTGTGTTGTGCAAATATCAGAAACTGATAAACTGATTTTCGTGTTCTTGGAGTTCGTGTGTTGAGGTGAGGAGAGGAATATAAAATATTTAAGGTGTTTTGCATTGAGACGATTCTAGAGGGAGGCTTAGAATGTTCAGCAGAGGATGTCTTTCCATTGAAATAGTGTTGAAGATGTTGATTTCTGCTACTTTTGCCTTTATTTAAGGACATCTATTGGTATTTCTTTGGGACACCTAGAGAGATCTGCGGGGAAATTACATAAAATAACTAATATACTATACCTATATACACAAAACTAAATATATATACAGGCTGATTTTTTAAAGACCAGCCATATTTAAGGATGTGGTACAGACCATCAAACTGAACAACTTTCTCCATGGGACCAACATCGTAATCGCGAATAAAAATTCAGCTGGGACGGCTGAATTTTTATTCGCGATTACGTCGAGTCGATATTACATTTAGGTCGAGTAGGTATTAAAGTTTTCTATGGGACAGTTGATAAAATTTTCGCGATTACGCTATTTGTCCCATGGAGAAAGTTGTTCAGATTGATGGTCTGTACCACATCCTTAAATTTGGCTGGTCTTTAAAAAATCAGCCTGCATATATATATACATAATTATACATTATACACCCAATTAAGCACATCTAATAATATTTAATTGTTTGAATTGCCGCTTAGCTCTCTTCCTCTCTCCTAAATTTTGCTGTGCCCGACAGGGTCCATGTTGATCTTTTACCATCTATGAAACACATATGGAATGCAATAAAGATTTGAGTTTGAGTTTGAGTTTGAAATTGCGTAAGTAATACACTATCAGTAGCAATGGGGTTCATTTTGACAGTTCAACAAAATTCATTGCGTTATTTACGTTTTTGAGCAGACACACATTTTTCGAACATATGAAGCAATGGATTAGCAATACACAGCTGGACAAATAGCCTGGGACCTGGAAAAGGACATAGGCTACTTTTCATCCTGGATCGCAGACGAAGTCGCGAGCAACAGCTAGTCTTGCCACAAACTTTTTTGCTCATATTTGCATACCAATACTCATCCTCTTAATCCCGTCACGTAAAGGGCACGCGCCTAAAATGGCAATCCAGTTACAGGATACAAGAAACAATTTCTTTTTAATAAAAAAAGGAACTTTTTTGATGTGTAAAATAAACAAAGTTGACGTAGCAGAAACGATGGGACTTGGAGACTTGGAGTCAATACGACCCGAGGTCAGAAGGACCTCTCACAGCTGGATGCCCGGTATTAAGTGTCTTAAAAAAGATGGAGGTATTTTTCGACTACTCATAATTTTCTGATGTCGCTTGTCGGATAGTCCTTGTACTTATGTAAATTGAATGATTTATTTTCGAAAGTGTCTTGGTAGATGTATTGGACACGGAAATTATGGAAATGTGAAGATTTATGAATGATTTTATTGTGCCCTCAGATCCCGTAAATCTTTTGTTGATAAATCAATTGTAGACGAGGTGTTGATAAATTATTGTGGATTAAATTTTACTGTTAGCTTGCATCATCCCACTGCTGGGCAAAGGTTCTATAACTTCCAGCTCTTTCTATTCAGGGCTAAAGAAGACCACTGTTCGTTTTGTTTTCTCCAGCTCGTGTGGATATGAAACTGGTAAACAAATACTACCTACCTGGTAGTATTTGTTTAATGATTAATTCCGAGCCCCAAGATACAGACTAACTATAGTTTGGAGATCACTCAGATATATTTTATCCGTGGAATAAAATTGACGTCTGACAGGACTGACAATTCTAGTATGGCAAAACTGTCAAAAATTCTAAATGTATTCTGTGATAAGACTCATTCTATGTATAAAAGTTTGAGGAATTTCGGAATGAAATGAAGAGCCGAGTCTTCAAAAAAATACTATGACCAACTGAACTGGTTTAGTTTCGAAATCAACCATTGAAACAATCGAGGCTCCTTTTCACTTAATAATTACTTACTATAATACACACTTACAAAGAAGCCGCTTTTAATATAACAAGTGCGAGTCGGACTTGCACACGAAGGGTTCCGTACCACTAGGCAAAAACGCCGATAAAAAAAACGTTTCTTGCATGGTAAGTATATAAAAAAAGTTAACGGGGAGGCCCTCTTTAACTTCATTTAACTTTTTTAATGTGTTGTTAAAAAGCAATAGAAATACACACTGTGAAATTTTCAACTGTCTACCTATTACGGTTCATGAGATACGGTCCGCTGCAAAAACGCCGAAAAAAACACTCCACGTTTCTTGTGTGGAGACCTTTAATTTATAATTTTGTTTTTTTTATTTTATTATATTGTAATAGCGGCAATACATATTCTGTGAAAATTTCAACTGTCTACCTATTACGGTTCATGAGATAGAGCCCGCAGACAAACGTACGGACGGACAGCGGAGGCTTAGTAATACGGTTTCGTTGACACTTTTTAGGTACGGTACCCTAAAAACGAGAATAGATACAGTTAATTTGATAACCATCGGTATTCAGTGTAGCAGGAGTCATAACGATCACTGCGAGATAAAAATCTCAATTATTTCAACAGCTAATGAGCTTCCCTATGGAGTTTTATAAATGTTTGTTTCCTTGAGTATTACTTAATTGTTATTGTTATTTTTTTTTTGTAAGGATATTATATTGTACGTTGGGTAGCGAAAGTGCATCGATGTGTATCTGATCTTGAGATTTGTTAATCGTTTTAATTTTTTTTTTTTTAGTTTCTGCATACGTGTTTCACTTATCGCGAATGTCTTATATCGTGAATGCGTGACCACTATATTAATGAGTGTACATTCTTTTTCTTGTTCCATATTTTTGGTTTCGTGATGCGTATTCTATCAACATTTCTAATGGTTTATGTTTGCCATTTGCCTCTGTATTGCGATGTTATTAATGTACAAATAAATACTAAAATATAATGAAGTTCACTTTGTGAGTTTGTGTGTAGGGAACTCCTGATCCTATACCGAAAATTCTTTCCCTATGAGAATCTTATAGTATTATAACAATAAATTTTACGCGGGCGAAGTCGCGGACACAACCTAGTTATCGATAAAAATAATCACATAAAACAAAATTGGAAAAGTTTTCTGAAAGAAAAACTGACAGTCCTTTTTTCTATGAGATTTTGTATGAACTATTGTTGTTTTGATTGTACAGGACAAAATCTGTCGGGTCAGTGGGGTCAGCTAGTTACCTAAAAATATTATCACCACGAATGACAGAAAATTGGTTATTAAAGCACAAGAAGCTACTAACGAAAACGACCCCCCTCTCATCTCTGAACTACCAACATAAAATTCACGAAATCCATTGCAACGATATTTAAACCAACTGATACCGTTCACAAAGAAACGATTCACTTAAAAATAAACTTACACAAAAAATATAAATACGACGCGATCAAAATTATAATCAATTCAGCTTTATCACTGGTTGATAATGCATGCAGTGTCGTGGAGTGCATGTCATACGGTTATCGGGTGATGACCCTGTGCAGGGGCGGATGAGGACGATGTTGGTGGTGGTAATCGATAAATGATTTTATTTTGTAAGTAGGTTTGTACAAATACTTTAACACGTCAATCATATTTTAAAACTAGATGAATCGGTCGTTTACATAATTATTGATGACTACATCTGTGCCCGCGACTTCGTTCGCATGAAATCTCTTCTTCCCTCGACCCACCCCGTCGCATCGCATCACCTGCCCATGCTAACACATCGTTTTCGCTTAGCGTCCTTTCTGACTTTTTCTCTTTTTACTCGGTTCCTAAGGGTCATAGCGTGATGTTAAATAACCTTCCTCAAGAATTGGGCTATCAAATAAAAAACGAAATTTTCGAATCCGACTGGTAGTTCCAGAGATTACCCCCTACATACAAACAAATTTTCCCTCTTTATAATATTAGTATTAAGTAGTATAGATACATAGATTTGATCCATTTAAACCGGATTTTAAGTTAAGAAGATAGTGTTGTAATAACAAACCGAAATGTAAACATAAGTGGGTGCCGTAGGCATTTGATTGTAATCATTCGTCATGAATCAGAGATACAGAATGACAAAACATTGTTACGTTTTCAAAATCCTTCACATCGCCAACCTTCACCTTCACCAACCTTAAGTAGTTAAGTTATTACAGTATCTAAACATCACCAAAATACAAAAAAACGAACGCAATATATTGAGCCATTCATAGCCATAAAGTTATCAGATTGCACCTTTCGCACGCATGCACCGCAGAGGTCGCATGCATGCACCCGTCGCCCCCGCGGCCCGGTCCCTTGTCCGAGCCTGTCAACAAAATGATTTATACTGTTCATACAAACTCGATAAACTATTTATGGTGAACTCGAAACAAAAGCTTTTTTAAACAGTTTTTTGTTCTCCGTGTGTGTTCGATGTTGGAAACAAAATGAGTGAATTTTGGACGTGCAATACTGGGATTTTGTTATTTATTTTTGTCTGACAGTCTTTGAAAGGGTATTCAAATATAATCTGTGGTCGATGCTGTTGTCAAGTTATTTGATTGGATTTTGTTATGGCTGACATTCGATGACAAGGGCTAACATGTAATTAGACAGCAGTTTTATAAATGAGAGATTTGATCACTGAGCTTTTTGAAACGAGATGGTCATATTTTTAGCGTATTACTATCGATTGGTCAAGTTATGTCATGATGAACCTCTGCAAACTTTGTTAATGAAACGATAGAACGCTTAAGATAGTGATTATCGAACAAAATTGTACTATAACAGAACATTACGCCTGTGTTCCCTGAAGGATTAAGCAGAGCTGCACCTCATGCATTTGGCCAGTTAGGTTTTTAAACTCGAATTCCAATCCAGCCTGTTCCTTGCTGCCCTCTCCCAGCGACGCCCTATGCCGGGGTCCGTACCCCACAGGGGGTGCCCTTAGCGTTTGGTCGCTTAGTTTTTAAGTGTTTTTAAGCCTTGGCTGGAGGCCATAATTTATTGAGGCATCCATAGGCAAGTCCGGTTAAGCAGACGACAACCTCCTAGGTTGACCTGCGCAATGACATTTCAAAAAAAAATATGTATGTTTAATGCGATCAGTAAACCAACGAGAACCGTTAGACAAGAAAAACTCTTCGGTATCGAATTAAATAGCGATTTTCCTGAAAAACAAAAGAACTAAGTTTAAAAAAGTTGCTGTGATCATCTGCCTAGCCTTTTCCCAACTATGTTGGGGTCAGCTTCCAGTCTAACCAGATGCAGCTAAATACCAGCCACGGAGGGGTCTTGTTATGTACAGATGGTCACCCGTCCACGGACGAACAGCGGCAATCGTAGCTTAACCTGATCGATCGTTATTACTTAGCCACAAGCTCCTCAACAACATACTCATGTTGTTGAGGAGCTTGTGGCTAAGTAATAACTTTAAGTTACTCAACTTAAAGTAATACCTACGGCTAGGTACTCGTAACAAAGTATTATTCCTTCACAACCCAGATACTGGGTAATACGATACCCCTTGATAAGACTTTCGGGCTTCTGATGACCCGTAAAGACTGTCAAAGATGCACGAATGAAAGCCGGGACCAACAGCTTAACGTGCTTTCCGAGGCACAGAAGGGTCTTGATAATGTAAAGATGGTCACCTATCCACGAACCAACCGCGGCAAGCGTAGCTTAACCTCCGATCGACCAGTACGGCTGTTATTACTTAGCCATGAGCCCCTCATCTCTGTTCTTTATATCTATCTCAATATCTACTTGCCCTATAATGTTATTCATAGATACCCCAAACAATGGAACTTCTCAGAACGTTCTGCCATAAGGTAACATTGAATATCACCAAAATATTAATGTATTCATTCCTTTGTTCCAGGTACGGACGATTTCTAGGTAAAACTAGCCGCGATCGATATGGTTCCTGCACGGTAGTCAGGTAAACTAGAACACGTCGAACTTCATAAAGGATTTGGATACTTTGAGTTCTAGTTGTGAAGTATTATGGAAGTTACCATTGTTATTCATTGAATTGTTCTATAGATTTGCTTGAATTGTTATGTTAAAACTATTTAAGGTAACTTAGATAATGGTTTAGAAAAGCGAGTGGATCCTTATACTTTAGCCGTCGACGAGTCGGCGACACGAGCGGCACGTTGTCGCGTTGAGCGTTGTGTTGTGTATTTGACTCAACATCTGCCTAGCCCTGTTCCCAACTATGTTGGGGTCGGCTTCCAGTCTAACCGGATACAGCTGAATACCAGTATTTGTGTGTTTCAGTGTGTCAGTGTTGCCGTAGTTTCCTCTGCCGTTGACGTGTGTCGCTCGTCTGTATGCTGCACATTAGTCCTATACAAAACTTTATGGGCGAAAAGATCGTAACGAACTGCCATGTCAGTGAAAAACTAATTTCCATTTTCAATAAAAGTACCTAGATAAAATATACCTACTATAAAGAGCGAAAAGCACGAGCATTGATCACCTCGCTTGCTCAAGACGGGTTGGCGATTTCAGACTTATATTAACTATAACTCCAGGTTTCCTCACGAGTCCTTCATCTACGTTGAGTGCTTTCTCTGAGGGCATTATCAAATCGGTGAAGAAGCCTTTGCCTGAATAAACCTTTACCCTGCAGTGGGACAATAATAGCCTGACTGCCTTATACAGGATTATTTTTTAAAGACCAGCCAAATTTAAGGATGTCGTACAGACCATCAAACTGAACAACTTTCTCCATGGGACAAATAGCGTAATCGCGAAAATTTTATCAACTGTCCCATAGAAAACTTCAATACCTACTCGACCTAAATGTATGGGACGGCTGAATTTTTATTCGCGATTACGATGTTGGTCCCATGGAGAAAGTTGTTCAGTTTGATGGTCTGTACCACATCCTTAAATTTGGCTGGTCTTTAAAAAATCACCCTGTATAATTAACGAAAAGCATCTAACCTCACTTTGATGTGGCACCAACACCGCAAGAGAACACCAAACCCAACCTAACCAAAGACAAAACAACCACAGCCATCAATAAAACATTAAACGGGTGTTTATCTCATTAGGATGCAGTCATAATAATTTAGATTTAATGTATATGCTAAACAAAAGGTGCGCAGGAAATGTTTTGTGAAGTCATAAAATGTGTGATGGCAAACGGAGCATGGCTCGTTTATGCTCAGTGTCATCCGCCGTCAGTGTGAGCAAGGTCTTGACTATGAATGAGGTTTATTTTGATTTAGATTTAATTGCTTCAGTGTTAGGTACTGAAGGTATGAATATTCATGAGCTTGAGTGCACTGTTAACGCAGTAGAAAAAATCTGCTAAGCCTTTGAATTGGCTAAGGACGTAAAGCGACTAGTTGTTAACTATTTACTAACTATTATATCGTGAAATCATATCAATTCTTATATAATAATGTTTTAAATTGCTGTTGTTCTAATATTATGAGTTATTTTTTTTAATATTATTAACTTTTTGTCTGTACTAGGCCAGACTTTATCCATACCCATTTTAATTATTGCAGAAAACTTTAAATAAATTAACTTGGTAATAAAGCACGCGGAAGAAGAGTTCCTGGAAGAACTTGGGGGAAGCCTTTGCCCAGCAGTGGAAGTGTAAAGGCTAATAAAAAAACATGCTCTATACAGATACCTACCAGAAGGGGCATCACTTTATAAATTGTCCCACATCGGTCTGATAATAAAGACAAATGATTTATTAGAAGAAACAACACTTAAAGCAATTGCACTTCCTTTGTAACAATAAAATAAATAATTATCTACACTTACAACAAATGAGTCACTAGGAAACAGTCAAGAGAAGAATGTCAGTCAAGAAGAACAAGAATGTCAGTCACCTCCCTACGTCATCAGTTTGACGGATCACTTGTCAATTGAAGACAAATGTTACAAACATAACATACATTATTAACAAGTAATTATTGAAAACAGTTCTAAATAAGGAAACAAACGTGAGAAACACACATTACTCCCGTGAGTGGCACGACACGAAAACTCACTTAAGTTTAATTAAAATAATTAACTCATTAATTTATATGCTGACATTTCTTACTATTCATATGTTTCCGTATATATTACTACTCGTAAGTATGTGAATTAATTGGGTGTTGCCATTAATAAAACAAGAACTAAAGTACTATGTATCAAACTCATCAGTACTGTGCAGGCTTTTATTTCTGTTTTTGAATCAGTACGAGTAAAGTAGGTATTCATTTTAGTACGATTTCTTAGTAATTTTTTTACAGTAAATAGCAAGCGGCACGTTGCTATCGGCTCAGAACTTTACACAAAATAAATCTCTAATCGCAAATAAGTCTATAATGGTAACCCGACAACCCGCATTGGGTCCGGCTGGTGGATTACGGCGCACTCCCTCTCACAGAGAGGATGCCTGTGTCCCAGCAGGGGGAACACGGCCGTAATGGTAAGTTTTATTCAATTCCTAGGTCGATAATAATGAGATACAGGTCGGCCTATTCTGTAAAAATGTTACCGTGAAGACTTAGGTGAAGTGAGCTGTCAATCGTGTCAATCTCTAGCACCAGGGGGAAAGCCAATTCACATGAAGGCCACTTCACCTAAACTTTCACTTTTACAGAATAAATCGGCAGATGTCAATCTTTTAAGCCGCAAAACTGCGTGTCCGTAATACTTTTAACTTTGTCTTTGGGTGATGGTCGCAAAATCGCAATATGTATAGGGAGTCAGTGCCACATCGGACATGTCCTAAGAGGACGAGACATAGGAGTTATGAGGGGTTGTCGTTTTTAAATGAGCAGATAAATCTATCTGAAAGAGAATGAAATATTTTTTTTTTTGAGTTTCGTTGCCCGGATTGTTAACATATCATTATATTTCATGTTTCACCATCTTTTTTTTTTTAATGTAAGTTTATATTATTTTATTTCATGTTTTGATTTTTGTTTTGGTCGAATCATATGTTGCAATGGTTTATTTTATTTCTTGTTTTGATTGTTGTTTTTATTTATTTATGTATAATTGCATGCTGCACTGGTTAACGTCATCACGTCAACGCCGGCTGCCGCTGAAAACCAGCGCTTGGGCTCTGTTTCGTATAGGGTCTTAGCATTATGCTGAGCGATGGCCGTTTTGCGTGAATGTGACGCATGTTTACCCCCAACTTGTTTTTTTTGTGTGTTTATGTCGTTTTTTCATGCGTCATGTTTGCTGCAAATAAATGCATTTTCTTTCTATCTGCCTATTCTATTCTATAAAAATCTTACCGTGAAAACTTAGGTGAAGTAAGCTGCCATTCCTCATGAGCATGCCAGGGATCCCTAGGGATTGACACTATTGACAGCTCACTTCACCAAAGTTTTTACGGCGAGTGTCTTAAAAAATTGATCGGCTCTTCTTAAAATCTTTTATATTCTCTAAGACCTAAGTGGAAGGCTAAACACACAAAAGAGCTATAAATCTAGAGAAAATACGACCTATAAAAATGTGAGTATAAGATTTATGCAGCGAAGACTTCAATTTACTAAAATGATGCCGTACAATACATGTAATATGTCCTAGGATGACATCTTTCCCTCGTAAAGGGAGAGAAAGCCATTATATGTGAATTTAGTCTCTCGTGAAGCGCTCTACAATCTCTCAAATCCTCAATATATAAGATACAAGAATATACAAGATTCTGAAATATTTTCGTCAGTTCTTAAAAATTAGCTGTTTCATACATTTTGACCACGTAGGTATAGATAGCACTTTTGTAGGAAAGAGCTGATTTGTGTTTTGTTAATAACTTACGAAGTATTTCAACTCTGAGAGGTCCAGAATCATGTACCTACAGAAACCATGGTAACAGGTTGTACGTCGATGTCCTTGTCACCCTGTATTTCCTACAACAATAAAAAGTACTTTCAACCCCGCTACCTCCGATCACTTAAGCCACATCCCCATCATGGGAACCGCCACATTGTTAATTAAGTATTCAATGTATAACTTATAACGTCGCGTCGGTGTGACAAAGGGCGTACATTTCGCTTGCAAGTGCTAAGTTACCTTTCTATTTCGTACCTTAACTTAAGTTAACGGTACTTACTTGAAGGTTTGTTTGTGTTTACTTGGTTTACGGTACAAGATAATGTATGGGGTTGATTGGACGTTGGTGGCGCGGTAAATCAATGGTTAAGCTACGGATTCCGAGAAGAGAGCGGTTGCCGCCACAATTTACGGGCGAATGACATCAATGAAATGTTATTTATTAAAGATTAATCAACATTTTTAATTTTAACATATTCGTATTTACATAATATACGAGTATGTATAAGCTGACAGACTTCTAATAATACTAGCTGCGCCCCGCGCTTTCACCCGCATAAGTTTCGATCCCGTGGGAATATAGGGATAAAAAGTATCCTATGTGTTAATACCTACTGGTTATAAACTATCTGTGTGCCAAATTTTATCCAAATTTATTCAGTAGTTTTGCCATGAAGGAGTAACAAAAATCCATCCATCCATCCACACAAACCTTCGCGTTTATAATATTAGTAGAGAGAAAAGAATTACAGGGCATCAAAATATTCGTCCGCATCGCTGTCAACAGGAAAAGTGCATAAAAGGCTGTCAGCATTGCCACGTTGTATGGCGATGTCGATTCTTTGGCCAAAAATAGGTCAGCACTCTGGTCACGTGAAGAGTCGACCAACCGCTTGGCGATGTGTCGAAAAACCAAGTGGGCACTTGGACCCCATGGCCGTAGTGTTTCAACCCCAAACGGCTCGAACATTAACTTCCAATAACATTGGAATATTTTCGAAATTTATGAAAATTTGTTTTTTGTCACCGTTAAGTCAAACCCTGCTGCCATTATTTCCATGACAGTCGTCACTGTGGTCCTTGTATGGTGGCCACCCTCTTCTACAGCAACGTTAGCTTTAGTAGGTTAGTGATTAGCTTTAATGGTATGGGTCCAGCGAGTTAGATTTTTCCACTATTGTGTGATTGTGTCTGTTATGGCCCATCTATAGATAAATATCACCCATCGCTCCAATAGTCCAATGCTTATTCTAGGATGCATATCCGGTCGGTATGGCACTTAAATCCTTTCCTATCCTAAGGGCACGTCTTCCCTACCATCACAGTGCCGCCCGGTCTACTCCTAGATATGCAGTGAACTCTGTAGCACCATGAAACATGAGGCTACAGGGGCTAGTGCGAATCTTGGGGTTCAATCGATTAATCGTGTCTGGTCAAACCACACTGGGATCGGTGCAATTCATTAATTCATTCATTTTATGGGATTGTGTCTGTAACCACCTGTGATGCAGGAAAGCCAACAAACCATCAAAATTATCGATGTTTTCTCGTATGAAGACGTGAAAAGCATTGCTTGTAGCGTGTTGGCAATTTTAGGACATTAACCTCAGGCCATACTTCTATAGCAAGTTTAGTACTTTCCACAGGTTTGCAGCCAAGTCATTATGACTTTGAAGAAATCACATTGGTTGCCTATTTATGCTTACAACTATATAACGTTTTGAAACAACAACCTTTTTAAAATCCATATCCACACGGCATACTGAAACTAAAAACAAAACCTCACATTTTCCGAATTTTCGTTTGTAACAGCATAAAACCTCAATGCAGTCGAATTGAATTCCGCTAACTGTACGCGACATTGATCGATGTGATATTTTTACGAAACTGCGCGTGATTGAGCTCTAATATGCGAATCAGAAAGGGCCCCGTACTGCATAATAGCCTCATTACGAACTCTTTAGTGACTTGCAATATATCGTTATGTTTTTATACCGATTCATGTTACAAAATGAGTGAAGAAAGAGCTTTGAATTTTGTTTTAGATGAAGTTTTTTTATTACGTTACACTGATTGCCTTTATATAGGTACAGGTAGCTATATACACTGACTGTAATCGTCACTAATGAAGGCTCTTTTGTTATGGCATTTTATGACAATGTTGATGCTGTTCACTGGGAAAGCTCTGTTCACAACGTCAAGAACTTACGTATAATACTTAAGTACATATTATTTAACTTAGATATGGCATAGAAATCTGAATGCTGTTACATGTCGATATATTCGTGTGCATACACATAAGCTTCACACGCTGACGCGTGTCGCTCGTTTGTATGAGCACTTAGTAGAACGCACCCGGTAGAACCAAGGTCGGGTCGCTAGTTAATAAATAGATTATTGAAAGCCAACTTCAATTCACTTCAAACATACCTAAATTCCTTTGACATCTTTAGCAGGAAACCGTCACCCGTCATGAGTCGGCTTTCCATGTTTATCATTTAAACACCATATTACACAATCAATCACACAGGAATCCCATAAACAACATTTTCATGAATGCCAAACACACCTAACTAAAACAATTGACGATTTCGTCACTTAAAGCAACTCCCAGCAAAAACATTGGTCGGTAAATTGAGCAAGCTTGTGCCAGGAAACGCTGGGCAGTCGGGTAAGTAAAAAAGGTATGCGGCAGGAAGTGAGGTACAGGTGCGACGCGTCTGTCTGTCTGTCCATCCGAAACTCGAGACGGCCGAGTCACCACAGAGTTTCTTATGAAAGAACTTTGTGTTATAGGGCTGCTGGCTGATTTGGCAATTTTGGGAGTATTTTATTAACTAACATGTTGATTTGTGATAGTTGTGATAGATTGTTGATAGTGTTTCGTTCCGTTTTTTTTTCCGGTCGAAGTGGAGGTGCTTGGGGGAGGCCTATGTCCAGCAGTGGACGTCTTTCGGCTGAAATTATGATTGATGACTAGTTTTGTGGGCTGTAAAGATGTCAATTTTTTTTAATACCATGTATTTTGAGCCGGCGAAATGTAGCTGCACCTGTACTCCACTCTGCTTTTCTCCCTTGATACATGTGTACTGTTGTGTTTGTATTCATCACAGAAATTTGCTTTGTCACAATTGCTGTCATTATTTTCTGGTATCACATAGTAGCTTTAAGATGTCCACTGCTAAATCAAAATACAGACACGGTATTTTCAAATATCTGTGTAGCCCACCAAACTACTTGTAGGTGGCAATCAGAAATGATTTCTAAATAGGCATCCTTATTAAATCTTCATTTGATTGCCTTTGCGGTATTTGCATCCACGCAACCTTCACCAGGCCATGTGTCGTATCTTGCTATGGCTTCCGAAATTCCTATCACGTCTAACCCAATTCTATCCATTGCTAAATACATATACAATAACTTGTCTATTTTACGCTACTTATCTGACCGGTGCAGATCGCAATCACAAAATAACTAGCAATTACTTTATCGTTCAAAATCACGATTTTACGATATAATTGGCTATTATGAGTATTATCTCTCCCGGTAGCCCTACACCGTACAAGTTTGGCGACATTGCGCAAGCGCATAAATCTCACTGACTTGCACGATTGTTCTCACATAATCGTCGCATGATAAATTACAGTTTTTCAGCCGATCGATTCAATGAACTTAAACAGGAAGTGCTTGTTTTTTGTTTTAGTGCGTAATAAATTGATTGTGTTGATACGAACAGTTGGTTCACCTTTATACGCAATTCATTATGAATTAACCAGTATGTTTGGTTCTTAACGGCACTTTTTAATGTTAAAGGTAATTATTTATGTATTTAAAAATATTTACGTTCATTCTCGGAATGATCCTCATAAAAAAATAAGGTAATTTCCAAAAACAGTTGCTCAAGGGACTTTAACATCATCTGTTACGTTTCCAAACACATTTAATATTTCCGAAGTTACAATGTTGTTTCAACTCTAAAAACTGTTTATTACTGCCATCAAAATTATACCTTCGTATTGAAAATTAAAGAAACGGCTTATTTAAACAATGGAGCAGGTGTGAGACACGTCCCTTCCCGACGATAATTACAGTTCGACTGAATACCAAGCGACTGATGTTCGATTCATTTTGAATATGGAACAAAAAGCCGACCAATCAGCAAGCTGGCGTTCGGCTCGTGCGCGCCGTAAGGAGTTTTTTTTCTTAAAAACGTTCCTATTTTGTAGTTCTGTTTCCATTGCTTGTTTTTTATTGGTTCTTTGTAAGTTTGAGTTAAGTATGGATACTTTTTTTGCGGTTGTTCGCAGTTGCTTCTTCCAGTTGATTGATTTGGATGCGACAGGTGCGCAGCGGAACAACATTTAATTGTTACAAATATGTTCGTAACGGTTAGAGTGAACCTTTTGTCGACGAAGTAAACGATAGGGAATGGTTTGACTGGTTATTTTTTCGAGTTATGAAGTATTTTTTTCTATAGGGAAACCAGTTATTTATTGCATTGATAGTTAGTGACTTTCGTAGTGCCACTGTCTCTGAAGGGATGTCATAAGGAATGTTATGTTCTAGTCAAGTTAATAGGCGAATCTATAGTCTAGATAATTTAATACTCCATACATATCTGACTTTATCTAGTAGAAAGGGCTTCTCCAGACTATGAAACAGTATCGTACGCTTTTAAACCAACATAAGGTAACTGATCAAGATCATACCTTATGTTATGTAAACTACTTAAGTATACCTTCTTAAAAAATAAAAACATGTTCCAAAAGTTTTTCACACGACCACACAAGCATTCCTCCTGTTGTAGGTGTCATTACTTTAAAACAACAGTTGGTCAAACATTTGGACAAGCTCAAATATGTGCAGGGGAGGCCTTACAAATATTTGCTCCAACGTGGGAACCAACTGCAGAAACATTTAAGAAGTTTTGGTGTCTTCCAGAATTTAAAATGAAACCTTGTCAAAAATTGGAAATGATTTGTAATAAAGTGATCTTAAAGCATTTAACCACCTCCTCTCTGTCTTGTTTACCTATATATAGGCTGTTTATGTAAATAATTTAATCCTATTCGGCTATTTTTAAAGTACAAGAATGTTTTGCTTAGTTCATAGTACGGATTTAAGGGTGGCGTAAGATTCGTATTATAGGGCTTGTATAATTTCTGCCTTCCGCCATGGGCAGAAGGCGTAAATTTATTTATGTGTATGTTTTGATAGTATATATTTTCATAAAAGTTTTGACATCCTATGTTTTTAGCATTTTCTGGTGACGACGATAATATTTACAAAAATGTTATTTAAAGATTTCCAAGGTTTTTAGTAGTAACATTTACAAGGGGTGGGTCAACAACAATGGCGGGTCTGTATGATGGCTTGTGACGTTTGGACGATTTTATGGATTTCCGTTAATATTTATGGCTAAATGTGAGGAAACAGATGCCAAGATGCTACATTGTTGTACGTGCCGCAATAATGGCGTACTGCTGTAAGCATAATTTATCGATTGTATTAAGCTGTTTTTTATAGTTTGTAAGCTGTCACAGGCGCCATCATGCAGCGTCGCGAATAATATTAAAAAAAAAACAATATAAATAATAATTTTTTAAATAAATGCAATAATGTGCAGTAAGAGCTGCGTCTTCCTAGAAAAGCAGTGCTTAATCTGTAATTTACCGGCGGCATCTCAAATTTAAATGACGTCACTAAAACATTACTCATGAAGTCATGAAAGTAAGTTGGTGGTTTTCCTATAGAGCGTTTTTTGACACCGTAAAATCAAACCCCGCTGTGATTTTCATATGACAGCCATCTCTGCGGCCGTTCTGTGGCGCCCACCGCTCTTTTAGGATACCGTAGCTTTACGCACTGTAGACGTGGTCAACCTATAGTCCGGCCGTCGAGAGAAGGCGTTCCTTACACCTGTCAGAGCGACAATTGTAGTAGCTCATCATTAACATCATCATTTCAGCCTGGAATCATCCACTGCTGGGCATAGGCTTCCCCTTTCTTCTGCCATACTTCCCTGTTCTGTGCGTCTCTCATCCAGGTGTATCCCGCGACTTTGACGATATCTTCAACCCAGCGCGCTTTTGGACGGCCCTGGTTTCTTTGGCCGAACCAAGATCAAATTCGCAAAACAGTTTTTCGTTTGTATGAAACTGACATGTGTCAAGGGGGGGCCTAAAAGGGCCACTTTAAGCAATACCTCTAAAAGCTATTCATTTCCTGAATTCCCAGCAGATCAATAGCAATTCCTCTAATTTCCTTAAAATTTCATTTCATATTTGGTGTAAACATTGCCGCATGAAAAAAATAAAAGCCGTAATTTTATCGGTAAACTTTTCATTACAGTTTTTATTAATAAAATTGTTTTTTTATTTCTAGAGTTTAAATGTTATTTCATTGTGATATGAATTGCACACAGATCATATTATGAATTGGCAGTTTGTGACCATTTTACCATTTTTAATATGATTCATATTGTTATCCTATTATGATTCTGCCAAAGTGGCCTTCCGCCACTTCCGTCCTTCTGTCGGCCGCACTGTAAGTTCAACCTATCACGTGTTTCCGAATATTATGTAATTTCCCTCCTACAAATAACAGTTTACTCTTACTACCATCACAGTTTAAGATAACAACTCCTAATAACATTTCCCGGAGCTGTTTAATGAGTACTTTATCAATACCTGTTGAGTGGTTTTTGAGATTAGCCTACACATACGTGCCGGATATTTGGCTGTGTCGGATTAACTTTGACGAGGCGCCATTTTATCAGTCCTTTCAGTAAGTAAGTACTGTGACGGGGTCGTTAATGAAATGCGTATTTTATACTAGGTGGCCGGGACATCGACGTGCAACCTGTTACCATGGATTCAGTACAGACGCCAACAGGTCAGGCTACCCAAAACTGTCAATTTTTTCCAATCAACTTTGAACCTTCAGCGATAAAGTTGAAAATCTATTAAAGAAATTTGACAGATTGTAGTAGCTTGATGTGCTGGCGTCTGTACATGATTCTGAACCCCTGGACGTTAATTATTTTTTGTCTGTTATAACAGGTTGCGCGCCCCTTCTTCTTGGCGTATCGTTGGCAATTTTTTAAAATATTTTTGGCCCAAATTTCAGCTGCGCGAACTCCGCTCACTGACGCAGTCATAAGATCATCAAGTGCATAGGTGACAGTGCATGCGGTGCAGGATGGAAGGTGAGCCATTGTCTGTGGGGTGGTGCCGCATATGCACTTGAGATCAGAGTCCTTGATGTCCCTGCCACCCTATATATTATGTATTATAAAATACGCCTTTCATTGTTGAAATAAAAGATTTGACTTTTTTTTTAATTTTAACGCCAGACATCGCGCGAGTTTGTTTTTTTTTTTGAAAAAACATTTCCCCACACTAGGAATTTCTCCTGTATCGTGGGTGCGTTTACAAACATTTCAACTCACATACACAAACAGCTAGACCCGGAACAGCTACTTGTAGGTCATACAAATATTTGTTCCGTGAAGAGAATCGAACCCGCGACACGCAGCGCAGCAGTCAATCGCTTAACCAGTGCGCCAACCGTGCCGTCAAAGAATCGAGCACAGTTTTTAGGACGCGATGATAGGCGGCCACCAATCACAACAGCTTGTTTGCTACCAAATAAAATAAACGTCCCATGTTAAACATGCCTCCCACTATGCAAATAATAAATAAAAATGGTAAATCCACTTTATCCAACATCGCAAATCCCCAGTCTGTCACCGCCCTAACTCCGACCACCAGCTAAAAGCAATAACAATAAATTTGATATCCTGTTCTAATAGTAAATGTATGCTATTAAGTGCATTACAGAATTTAACATTATTTCACAGTAAACGGCTTATCTTCTGGGCATAAATCATATTGTTTCGTAAATAAAATTACCATGTCTATGTAAATATGGCGATAGAGCTGTGGCTTGGTTTTGAAATTCTATGGTGTTTTAGGGGACTACTATTAAACCTATCTCCTCTAAATACATCTAAAACAGTTCAGTGTATACCGGATATCCAAATGTCGTTGCATTGAAGATGAAAACCAGAGGATTATTTTTCCATTTAGGGTCTTCCTTATACCCTTTGAGGAAAAATCTTCCTCTGGTTTTCATCTTTTATCCCATTTGTGGTTGGATCGTACTTTGGAGAGAGTGCGCAGGAGCTCCACGACCTGATCCCAACATCGCTTTTTTACTACCGGACTACCAGACGTGCACCACACGTGGTTGATATCCCGACCAGTGTTACTCGGCGCTTCTCCTCCACGTTTATTATGCGCACAGTCAAAATGTGAAACTCTCTGCCTGTCTGTGTTCCCTTCCACATTTAACCCATCTGCCTTCAAAGCAAGAGTGAACAGGCATCTTCTGGGCACGCTCGTTCCATCATAGACCACATCCATCGCTTTCCATCAGGTGTGATTTAAGTCAGGAGCAGGCCCATTCAGCAATAAAAAGAAGCTGGAAACTAACACATATTTTTTAATGATCCACAGCCATTTTTTATTGCAAGGCGTGATAAACACTGATGCTGCTCAATTGCTAATTCACCACAGAGAAATTCCATAGTCCATTGTTCCCATATCCTAAAGGAACTAGGGTGGTCTGACCATAAAAAAGACCACCGCACATGCAAACATATGCAGAAACAGAAATAAAACGCGCATATTAACGCGATAGATATTGGAAGCATGACTATTATCTGCAGGCACTATTACGTCCCTCGGACACGCTATTAGCATTAATCATAAATATTTCGTTATTGCAGTATTGCTCTGGCTCTGAGTTTGTCAAAGGTTGAGGAATGTTGGTAAATCTTTATCAAATCACAATACATCATTTTAATCTACGGGGTAATTGGGTAACAATTAACTTAAGAAAAAATACATGTTTTATAATATTTAACTCTTATAATTATCACTTCTACTAATGTCCTTTTTAA
This sequence comes from Apamea epomidion, assembly GCA_947507525.1. Classification (NCBI taxonomy): domain Eukaryota; kingdom Metazoa; phylum Arthropoda; class Insecta; order Lepidoptera; family Noctuidae; genus Apamea; species Apamea epomidion. The sequence continues at coordinate 3,025,312 of OX382234.1, forward strand.
CCCCCGACAAAAACAGAGGGGTGTTATAAGTTTAACGTGTGTATCTGTGTGCCTATCAGCGCCAATGTAGCTCCCAAACGGCTGAACCGTTTTTGTCTTTTTTTTCTATACTTTATTGCACAAAAATTCAAAATGTGCCCATTGCTTAATACAGATTTCTGGAGTTGTAGACTCGCCCACAAATAAATCAACTTCGTGCGAGTAGCCTATACAAAAAATGCCGATAAAAAACAAAAAAAATATATATATTAAAAAGTGACGATTCGGCCGCTTTGGGTGAATGGACTAATTAGCCTGGCTCTCATTTTGTTGAGCAGACAAATATTTGGAACATGATTATAAAGCAATGGATTAGCAATATTTTTCAAAACTATTCAGATTGTGTTTGATAGTGTGTTATGCAATTAGGGTTCAGGTTTTAAGCAAGGATGGTAAGCAGGTGGTCATCATCCCGATAGGAACAACAAAATGGTACTGCTTAGATAATTTTAGTCTAATTATTTTGAGTTGAGTTAGGTGAGATTACATTATGTACCCACAGACTGACAACAATAGAACAAAGAGGTAGTCAACGGGAATATTGTGCTAGATGTGACATTCTACAAGTACAGTTTGTTTCTTCGAAAGGTTCTGCAATTCCGCACGTTTCCTAATTTGTTAAGTTTCAGAGTTTCTTGTTCCATTACAGCTTAGTTAGGATAAGTTTCTTGAAATTATAGAAGCATCTTTTGCTTTGCAGAATGTTTTTGAACTAGTCAAAGTTGGATAAATTCTACAAAGTTTTAGTTACAAAAGGTTAAGCTACGCTTGCCGTCGTTGGTCCGTGGATGGGTGACCATCTTTACATTCCAAGACCCGTCCATGCCTCGGAAAGCACGTTAAACCGTTGGTCCCGGCTGTCATACGCGGATCTTTGACAGTCGTTACGGTCGTCAGTAGCCCGAAAGTCTGACAACCAGTCTTACCAAGGTGTATCGTATTACCCAGTAACTGGATTGTGGAGGTTAGATAGGCAGTCGCTCCATGTAAAATACTGGTATTCAGCTGCATCCGGACTGGAAGCCGACCCCAACATAGTTGGGAAAAGGCTAGGAAGATGATGAGGACTTGATGAGCATTTATAAAATAAAATCTGTAAGCATTCGTTCGTAGTCGGTAGTAGTGCCGTATTTAGGTACGTAGTTTAACTAACTAGGTCATTAATAAAGGCCCTGTTCTTGCTAATGAGCCTAGTACCAAATTCAGCGCAACTAAATCTGGCAATATGCCTAACGGGCCAGCAATTACAATTAAAAACTTTTCTTTAGCCTTTGCCAAGCGTATTAATTAAAGTAAAAGAATAGCTACCTACTCCCATAATATTGTGACAAAAGAAAGAAAGAAATGAAATAAAATATATTTGATCCAGATTAAGGCGCATTGATTCTGAACTCTGCCTACGTGGTCAAAATGTATGGAAAAGCAATTTTTTTATAAATTAATAACCTACAAAAAAATCAATTCTAGGGCTGAATTCATGGTTACAGGTTGCGCGTCGATGTCCCTGTCAACCTGTACACACAAAACAAAAACAGAAAAACTTAGTTAAGTATTGTGCGGCTCACGGCTACGCCAACACGTACCTATGCTATGTAGAATTATAAGCAAAAAAACAGCAGTCAAAATTAGCCAGTAACAAAAACAACTACTTATCTATAACTATAAATGCTCTAACACATAAGTTACTAAAGTCAAAAGAAAAAAAACAGCAAAATAATACTGACCACTAACAAAAGAAAATCTAAACATTGTCCCCAAATAAAAAGAAAAGAGAAAACAGCAAAATAATACTGCCCACTCACAAAAGAAAACCTAAACATTGTCCCCAAATAAAAAGAAAAAAAAACAGCAAAAAAATACTGGCCACTAACAAAAGAAAATTTAAAGATTGGTCCCAAATAAAAAGGAAAAAAAAAACAGCAAAATAACACTGTTCACTAACAAAAGAAACTCCAAACATTTCCCCCAGTTACATCCAGTACCACTACACCAGTGTAGATGAACGCACGCACTTGACCCCTCCTGACTTGACACTTGAGCACGTGGATCTCTGCCCGTACCACAATGAGTATGTGTCTCTATGCTTGAAGCTCGTAATTAGACGCACAACATAGTGTACAGAGGTCAGCGTTGCTAAATATTTATGTACTGGGATTTACGTCATTTATTTACCTCTTTTAAATAAGAAACCACCAACCCGTACTGGGCATACGTGATGGATTATGGTCCACTGTCTCTCACAGAGAAAGGGCCTGTGTCCCAGCCAGATTATGCTCTTTATGAGAATAAACGGTTTACTTACGAACCGTTTTATAAGGGGTTCCTAAAATCTAAGCACGCGTATTGCACTGGATATTTCTTATGTATATGTAAGTAAAGAACGTGGAAGGTGGTGAAGAGTCTGTAAGGGCAAAACTTGACTGTAGAGACGCCAGCAGGTCAAGCTACCCGAAACTGTCAAATTTTCCTAATTCACCTTGAACCTTAATGCTTTAGCGATAAAGTTGAAAATCTATTAAAGAAATTTGACAGATTGTAGTAGCTTTATGAGCTGGCATCTGTAGGTGCATGGCCCTTTTTTTTTGTTTAAAAATATCCTTACAAACTACTCATTAAAAGCAATTTTCGATTGACTTTTGGATTTTGCAAAGATTATGGCAACATTTATTTGGGAATGCTTATGAAGTCCAGCGTTAGACAGCATCTGACTCGCATTCAAGCTGAAATGGATCTTTTTGAAACAGCCGTGGCATCCACCAACCCGCACTGGGCCCGCGTGGTGGATTATGGCCCACTCCCTCTCACGGAGAGTAGGCCTGTGTCCCAGCAGTGGGAACATTACAGGCTGATAGTGGCATACACTATGTTTTTGAAGTACTTTTTTGTATTTCGTGTTTCATGAAAGTTGTTGCCAAGAAATGTTAGTCTTTATTTTCTTTGTTTCGAAATTAATCTTTTGTCCCCAGACTAAAGTGTTAGTTTTAATTTATCTAATAACGGTCGGGAAGTCGTTAGGAACAGCATTAGTGCTGGACAGTTTAGGGATAGTTAGATAGTTGAACTGTTAAACACTTGGTAAGCTGCTTAAGTTTAAGGAAATACAAGTTGAGTGGTTACCTTGTAAGCTGGTCGTTAAGTAAGTTTAAGAAATGCTAGTGACGTTAAATGTTGCAATTTGTGCAAGTTTCTGAACATTCGTTTAGGGGTTTGAAGTTGGAGGTAAACTTTTGAACAAATAGTTTTCACGATATGGTATGAGAATGAGAAAACTACTTAATAATATTTTTTTTCCGTAAAACATTAAAGTCGTCAAAAAATAAAAGGCCCGTTTTGACATTTGAGAATGCGTTCTTAAATTCTGTCAGTTTCATCCAAACGAATACGTGTTTTGCGAATTTGATCTTTATTAACTACTAGAACTGTCAATGTCAAAACGGGCCTTTTAGTTTTTGACAACTTTAACATAACATCATGCCTGCATTTCCCGTAGGGTTAGGCAGAGGTACACCCACATTTCGCCAGTTATGTTTAAGTCCCATATAATAGGGGGGAGCATATTGCCATCAACCAGCCGCAAATCCAAGCTTCGGGCTGCTATTGCGAAATTCCATGTAGAAAATTCACCTTTCAAACAAAAAAAACAAAATTAAAATCGATTCATCCGCCCACACACACCCACCGACACACACACACACAGACACGTCAAACTTATAACACCCCGTCGTTTTTGCGTCGGGGGTTAAAAATACCATTCATTCGTTTTCCGGGACCACTAGACCAACGAGGCAGTTCAGCTTGTATCTCATCTAATATTTATTTAATTATATTAAAAACATTGCAGCTAGACCATATACAATAACAATGACTTTGGGGATCAAACATCTGTCAGTCACTTGTCAAAAAATCAGTAAAAAAAACTCTGCTACTACCGTACATAATTAAACTTCAATTCAAACAACACTTTTACACGTCTGGCAACATTTTAATACCAACCCAATATTTTATCTTCCGTCGCCTTTAGAGCCAAAGACATGAATATTAAAAAAAAATCAAAGAGTAATCGTGAGTTCTTTTACTTCGTGATTCGAAGTGAAATCAAAGACTCATCTCACACGATTCACGACCCAATAAAAATGTATCCGAAACTAAATGTCGAACGGTCGAGATCATATCGCGAATTTATTTTATGCCCGTATTTTTTCCTGTGAGTTTGCTTGGAAGTATTTCTGGTAATTTAGGGCATTTTTATAGTGTTTCCTTAGTTTATTTTGGGCGTAGATAGTCGAGGAATATGAATATTCTAACTTGTATATCTATAAAAAAAAAACTTGATTGGTTTTGTCATTTGAAACGCTTAAAATAAGTAAAACAACTTGATGAAGAAAACCAATAAATTTAAAATAAAATCCAGGTAGATACACACACGATAACATATATCAAGCTATACACTTTTAGTTTTAGCTGACCTCGCATTGTATAGGCTTTTGCATACGCCAGCACATCAAGCTTCTACAATCTGTCAAATTTCTTTAATAGATTTTAAACTTTATCGCTAAAGCATTAAGGTTCAAGGTTGATTAGGTAAATTTGACAGTTTCGGGTAGCTTGACCTGCTGACGTCTGTACAATAAGAAGTCAGCTTTTACTGGAAATGTCGTGTGTACAAGCATCTGGGTTTTATTTTAAACTTATTGGTTTTCGTGTAAACCTTATCAATATCGTTACAAACGTAACCCAAGTATTTTTATCTGAAAAATAAACTGTTTAACATGTTGACACACTAAAGTTCCGTAATAAAATAAAGCTACTAATGTGCAACTTGGAGTTCACTACCGAATTTAAGTGTTACCAATAATAAAAATAAAAAAGAACTGCAATAAATATCATTCAACTCATTCTTGGAAACGGGAATCGATTGGACTTTTTTCGATAAAATAAGGTTTTTATTTCCTTATATTTATAATACCTCATAATGTTGCAAGATGCAAAATAAAAAGTAAATAATTTATTGGCCCTTTGGCACGTGTAGATTTGGACAATCGATAAGTAATCGAATCGTGATCTTAAAAAGATTTGAAAGAATCGCAAAATAAGTCAAGACTTCGCAAATCTTTATCTCTCTTTAGTATTTAGACTTTCTAAGTTGTAAAAGATTTAAAAGGAATGAATTTTACTGTCATCGACTAATCATTACTTTTATAGACTAGAAAATAATGTCTCTCGGTCGAAACCAATTACTCGAAGTGTCATCGTACGATGTCGCGTACGATGTGATGACTTCGTAGTAAAACAATAATAATTTTTACCATTATCACTCATTTATAGCCTGATACAAGGGCCACTCAGGGTTTATAGCCGGCAAGTAATGTATGAATAATAAAAGTGATAATGTAGAAAAAAGCATTAAAACGCATGCGTCCGGGAGGTGCGCGATAACATCGGGACGGGGACGTTTCAGGCGCATGTCGCAAAGTAATATGTTATGTGCGCAGACGTGACGGTCGATTGTTTTTTGTTCTTTGTGGAAAGTATTTTGCATATATGGCGCCTTATTGCTAGCATATCTCGATAATAATGAAGCTTAACGTGCTAATCTCTTTAGTGGTATTCTAAAGTGTCGAATTTGAAATGTCTTTCTTTTTCCTATATTTAAGGTTTTCTAATTATTTCTAAATAAACCCCACTCGAAAGTTGCTATTAATTCTGCTACGCCAAGAACCGCTTTGCAGATAAGAGGGGCGATTCTCGTAATTTTAAAAACTTTCACAGTCTGATCTCAGTCTTAAACTGTCGAAAAACCTCTAATTTCCTAATATTTTTGACAAGTTTTTGACATTTGTTTGTCGCCGAGATAAGATTGCGACTAGATTTTGTACGTTTTTAATTACGAGAATTTGTCTTCGGATCGTTTCCAACGAGAAACATGCCAACATTTCCAAATGTACTTACTCTAAACAAAAGGCTTTCAAGCTTTGTTTTAAAGTTACAACAGCAGGATTGAGGCATACCTATCAGTATTCAGCGACCTCACAGACTGTAATAGCCCGCACATGCCATAAATATTCCCTTTTCGCAACAGATAAGCAAATATAAAGGCCATGCGCACGCGCAAGTATAAGGTCTATTCAAATCTTTGTTTCCAATGGATGTTATTTCGACTTAAAGAAATATCAACTTTATGCTAGTAATGAGTTACATTAAGTTAAGTAATTTTAGAATAACCTTACAATTTTCAATTTATTTTTTAAAATTGAAAAAATCTTACAATTTTTGAAGGTTAGGTACTCTGTAAGTACTACTTATACGTGTTTGTAATAGAAGTTATTTTTTCAAAAAAACATAATGGCTTACATGTTCGATAACTGAGTTGCAAACGAAGATTAGGCATTAAATGCTATCGTGTCGCATCTGAAACAATTTTGTAATAAATGAACATTTTTTAGAACACGTTGCCGCACTGATGGGGTTATTTCGAGACATTATTTTGATATTTTTGTACTGTAACTGCGTTCTTTCTGCATGACGAGACTAAGGCATCAGTGGCTGACGTCTGTTTGGAGTAGGTATCATACAGTAGCTTTGATTGTAAATTCCGATCTGTTTATCAAAGCTTTGTGCATGCTTTTTATGTAGTTGATTAATAAGTTTATAATATTGAAATGTATAAAAGTGAACAGTCGTATTATTGGTACATTATTGTTTAGTAATAAGAAATGAGGAAACCGGCATTTCCTAGAACAAAAAATTATAAGACATGTGACATCTACCAACCCGCACTGGGCGTGGAGGCTGGGACACCCAGCAGTGGGAACATTATATTTATGCGGATTATGTTATGTAAATAAATTAAAATGTTATTAAGATAGTAGAACCTAGGGCTAGAAGAGGTTGGGGTCCAAAGCTACACTCCCCTCGACACACAAAATATAGCCCAAGTTGCATTCGAAAAGGCGTATATCCCTAATTGCGTAACACACTTTCACATCACAATACGACAGTTTTAAATTATGTTTCTAATCCATTGCTTCTTAAGTTTAACAAATTCTCCGCACAACAACGTAAATGACGCAATGAGCGTGGCTTAGCTGTCAAAATAAAAAGAAAACGCGACCAATGTTCATTTTTTGTGTGGCACGCAAATACCCCGCTGCGCTGGTTTAGTCTCACGAACCTTAACCATACAGCTAAAAGCATAAAATTTTCACGACATCAGCAACTAAGTATGCGCGTCCATTTTGCGCAGCACTATGCATTTTATCTGACCAGTGATGTGATAAATCGAGGCGGGTCTAAATGGCCCTATATCGCTCACTTTAGGGTTAAGAGATTGTATGTGCATACGACCCGTTTCGCCCCTATGCGAGACATACTACTAGACTAATGTTCAAGGTTTTATGGAAATTGCAAAAAACTGTTGGTTTATCTTCTATTTTCACTTTAAGCAATGATGGCCCAGTGCCGTCACGTCTTACGAGTCGTGAGTTCGAACCCAGGCAGGCGCTTTAATTTGCGTATTTATTTTCATCACCACTGTTCTCAAAACGGTGACAGAAAACATCGTAAGGAAACCGGTATGTCCTAGAACCAACAAATTAGAAGACACTCACTCTCACAGAGAGGAGGCCTGTGTCAGCAGTGGGAAGATTATATGCAGATTATGCTAGGTATAAACAACAAGAAAAAATAGCCCATAAAATAAATGCTAATTGATTTGTTCAGTTAATCTGGGAACGAGGACTTAATCCAGATGCAAGCATGAATTTGCATTAATTAATTTGCATTTTATAGTTGTTCCAAATGGCATCTTAGCATGTTCTATAGTCTTCGATACAATGTAAAATAGTCCGATAAGCTTGAAGAAATCGGTCCAAACCACGATTAGCAAACGTTGTACCTATCCATTCCTTCGTTATCTAATGCGATATCTTAGTTTTAAGCTATCAGCTGACTCAAATTTTTTCTTAATCTATCGTCAAACTTTCATTCTTTTTTAACCGACTTCTAAAAAAGGAGGAGGTTCTCAATTCGGATGTGTGTATTTTTTTAAATTTTTTTTTATGTTTGTTCGTGCATAACTGTCTCTTGCCAACCGATTTGAAAAATTATTTTCTTGTTGGGAAGGGTATACTTCCCAAATGGTCCCATTGAAATTTCGACAAGATCTGATGATGAGTTTCGGAGACAGACAACGGAACTCTTCAATAAATGCCAGCAAATCAACGGCTATTGCTGCTATCGCTTATGTATGTATTGTTTACGCCATCACACAACATAACATCACGCCTGTACCCTCTAAAGGGGTACGCAGATGAGTTCAGTATACCACGGTACACCCTCATTTCTGTCAAAGTTGTTATTGGGGTACCTCTAATCTTGTAAGTATATACGAATTTGTGTGGGGTAGGTAGGTACCTACAACTAAAAAGTGAAAAATAAAAACTTTTATACAAAAAAAAAAAAAACAACGGACTTCCAAAACAAAAACACCGTAAAGAGAAAAATTACTTTAATTTCGGAAGTCGGTGTGAAAGAACGAAAATGCGAAACCAGCGACACCGACTTCCGAAATTAAAATTATTTTTCTCTTTGCAGTGTTTTTTTTTTGGAAGTTGGTTGTTTTTTTTTTGTAAAAAAGTTTTTTGTACATACTTATAGGTTCAAAAGTGAATTCACACTTGTACTCTGATAATGAAGAATTTTCTTTATAAGTTTCTTGCTGTTACATAAGCATAACCAACCTATAATATCCCCACTGCTGGGACACAGGCCTCCTCTCTGTGAGAGGGAGTGGGCTATAATGCACTACACGGGCCCAGTGCAGATTGATAGATGTCACATGTCTTCGAATTTTTGGTTCTACGACATGCCGGTTTCCTCACGATGTTTTCCTACATCGTTTTGGGAGCAGTGGTGTTGAAATCATTTACACAAAGTAAAGCGCCTAACTGGGTTCGAACCTGCGACCTACAACTCGTATTTCGCGCTCGTTACCACTGGGCCACCACGACTGTTCTATTGCTATTGCGTAAACCTAAAAACACCTATATCAATATTACCTCATACTATAGTTTTCAATACAAAAGCTTCAAATTCCTATGGACTAGATGCAATAGTTTCGTCTGAAAACGTGTTTGGCCAGCTGTTGTGGTTAGTCTTCCGGGACAAAACTTCCATAGTGTCCCGTTACATATGTCGCCATCTTTTTATGGGAACCCATCTTTTGTTTACCGCGGTTAATGGGTTCCCGGGATTATGTGCACTTTGTCTATGCCATCAAAGGGCCATAGGGTCACCACATGAAGGAATATGGAGATAGATAAAGATGGGATATGGAGAAATGTATTTGTTTGATGGTTATAAACTTATACTGGAGATTAGCCACATTAAAGTGGGATTGTTTTGAAGAAGGTTTGTTCTAGTTTTTTGTGTTGGTTGATAAATAAAAGAAAACATCTACCTTATTACATTACACTTAAGGCTGATTTTTCAGAAGTCTTATAACATCTATCTGAAAAATAAACGTTGCACACGGTTCCAAATATTTTCTATTCAAAGGCTGTCAAACTGTTATTTTTATTCCTCTACTATCACTTATCCGACGATTGAAAAATTGGTCCTTATTGCCTTGGTTAGTAGTCGCAAAAGATAGAAGAGGTATAAGATTTTCCGTCCCTATACGAAAACATTTTTAAATATTTTCAGCACACTTAAAACCCATCTTCAAATTACCTATGTTTTATGTTAATCCAACGTCTTCATTAATTTTATCACAAAATATTCTACAAGAATTATCTATGTAGTAAACTTCTCAATCAAAACTTCTGCGTTCTAAAACCTTTTACACATAATTTATGGATCGCTTCATAAACGTAGCCCCTCATGCTATAACTTAGCCACTCACGAGGGCCGACAGCCGCCTACTGGCACCACACTAACCCATTTCCACTTCACTTTTATAACTTACGTGGGTTGCCAATGTGCTGATAAGCTCACCTCATTTTCAAATCACCATAGTCTTGCATAGCGTTTATTAAATTACTAAGTAGTTGTTTCTTTTAAGTGAAGTTTCTTCTATGTTTGTTTCCGGATTTTTGGGACTTTGGACGTGAATGGAGGCATTTTTTGATGAGCACTAACATAATTCTCCTGCCTTTTGTACCAATTTATTTAGAGTCGACGCTACATGACTGTTTCTTCCATATTACTCTGTTAGTCGTCATCTCGGTAGTCACCCCCTTTCTAACCATATCATCATTCACACAGTCCATCCGTCGATTTTTTTGTCTTCCCCTATACTCCATTTGGAATAAGATTTGACATTTAAACAAACCTTTTTCACAGTCTGTTCAACCAATTTTGACTTCTATTGCATTGGTAGCATGACAAATGGCAGCTGCAGTAAATAGTTGGTATTGTAACCACTTTTTTGCTGTTAATGCAATCCTTATGCCTACGGAATAGAAGGTTAAATCGGTTGAGCGGACTGTACAAAAGGTTTGTTTAAATGTCTAATCTTATTCCGAATGGAGCATAGTCTTACATATAGCCATCGACATCCATACTCAAACCTTTCCTCACGACATTTTTTTCATAAGCACTTACATGAACATATAATATACACACATCCATACATAAAGTATTTTGTACTTTATGGTGGGCAGAAATGACAAAACGTCACCCTTACATACTCCCTTTGTCTTATAATATAAATAGAACCTATGAGACACCATCATTTGAGTAAATCTTGCAAGCTATCAAAGATTAAAAGAAAATAATTCAGTAGATGAGAGTACGGCCCTATTTTTGTCATTTTTTAACACTAGAGAGGACTGAAGAAAACGAATAAATTAATTTTAAAGGAAAGAATTCTTAAATTATAATGTGAGTTTATTGAACTTGAACACCATTGTCTCAGAATCAACGACGAAGATATTATCCGCAACCTGTTTTGTTTAAACTCAACATCCTAAATACAAAAGATTGATACATACATCGTATTTGGGTCATACCTCACATGAAAAATGCGTCATAACGATAAAAAATAAAGCATAAATGTAAAGGCACAAAAAAACGGTGTCAAAAGCAAATGACTCGATTAAAATAATTACATAAAGAACCGTTACTTTTTATTAAAGGAAGGATATTTTTAAAGTATCTTTATAAGTATGGTTTTATGTTTTGGATGTAACAGTGCGGTGTGGTATCATTACTATGACACTTTTGGCTACATAACAGAGGGGCTTGTGGCTAAGTAATAGCAGCCGCAGGGGTCGATGTAGATGGGTGACCATCTTCACATACCAAGACCCCTCCGTGCCTCGGAAAACACGTTATGCCGTTGGTCATTCGGCGATCTTTGACAGTCGTTACGGGTCGACAGTAGCCCGAAAGTCTGATAACAAGTCTTAACAAGGAGTATCGTACTACCCAGTAACTGGGTTATGGAGGTCAGATAGGCAGTCGCTCCATGTAAAATTCAGCAGCATCCGGTTAGACTGGAAGCCGACCCCAACATAGCTGGGAAAAGGCTAGGCAGATGATTTTGGCTACCTATATAACAGTCGCAAGGGATGCTGCGCTTGCGGTCAGGCCATTGATTGCAGTTAAGGTGGATGCTCCAAGGTAGCCCGCGAAATGCAAATTTTCTTACGTTTTTTGCAATTTGCTGGTCAGTACTAAGTTGTACGTTGATTAAAATATGGTTCGCGGCCGTAACATATATGTATTTACATAATTATAATCATTAAAGTCATCAACACGACTCTCTAAGATCAAGTAATCCTACTGAATGACTATTTCATGATATCTTGACATTTTAGGATTATGCTAACTTAACAAGTTGTATTACTGATTCTAATAATTCTGTGAAAACTACCTTTTAGAAGGGGCGACTAGAATCAATTTTATTTTAATTTAATTTTTGACGTTCAAACGTGCCTTTTTTATGTGCCTATTTGAAATAAATGATTTGACTTTGACTTTGACCACTAATACTTTGCACTTTGCTTTTTTTGAGGCGAAAGAGAGAACTAATTTTATTAAATTTGGCAATACTGATTTTTAGCAGTCCGCACACTAGGTTGTAGGTTAATAAAGACGCTTGGTTTCACAAGCTAATAAGATATCATGATGTTTTTCGTTCCTCACCGTATTTTCCTGACATTTAAAGGGCAAATTCGGGGTCACCTCCCTCGGAAAACAATAACAACTAAGGTGTAACATTATGTATTTGTCTATGTACTTACACAAGCCCGTAGTAGATATAAGTTTTAACTGACGGAAACAGATAGTATGGCACGTACTTTAGACGGGTACAGTTCGTAATGTTCGGCTGCAAAATAGCCAAGTAAACATGCTTTCCATTTACATAATTGGCTCTGATAATAGCGTGTTTTGACAGTTAGAAATTCCTTCATATAAAACCAGGAAACTGTCACTTGGAAGATCTGTATTGGTATCTAGGCACTTGGGAACAGATTACTTCGAAATCCTTACAATATATAACAGACTAGCAGCGTCTCGCGGTTTCACCCCCATAAGTTTCGATCCCGTGGGAATATCGGGATAAAAAGTATCCTATGTGTTAAGCCTGGTTTTATAAACTATATGTGAGCAAAATTTCATCCAAATGCGTTCTGTAGTTTTTGTGTGAAGGAATAACAGACATCCATCTATCCTCACAAACTTTCTCGTTTATAATATTAATGGGAAGTAGGACTTTTGAAAGTTGCAAAACTTTGTAAAACAGTTGTTTGCAAGAATCCAAGTGCACTTTAATGTACAGGGACCAAAATGAGCCAAGAAATCTTAATTTTAAGGTTTTTCTATCTGATAATGACGATACAGTAAATTATTCCAGCGCTTCTGCCCACCCACAATAGGACACTGGTATTATTATATAGGGTGGCTAACATGTCTACCTTAAATATCTGAAAAATTATTAAATTTTCGTCAATGCATACCAACAAGCTCATTTATAGCAAGTTAATTCGTCGCATTCAGACCTACTCCATCGACTGCTAGTAAAATCTCATAGTTTCCAATCACCCTGTATAAGCAGTCAATCAAAGCTAACTAGAAACGTATTTATAAAGCATTCGGTGAACCCTTTGTTTAGTCACAGTCTACAAATAATGCACAACATTGTACCAACGTGGGCGTTATAAATAACGCTGTGCAAACAATTTGCGCATCTCGTATTGTTTAGCTATTTCATCTTCTTCGCGGTACGTTTGTAGAATTGGAGTAGACTACATAAATACTATGTATTTATAGTCTATGTTACCCAGTGTAGGGCAAAGCTCCACGTCTCTGTCTTTAGTCCGCTCAACGAATAACCAAAAAGGAGCTGTAGAGTGCGTGACCTGGGACCTAAGCGATTTCTTCAGAAAGTTTTTCAGGGTGCTTAGGGAGTAAACATACTAAAAGTGAGGAGTTTTTTAGTATGTTTACTCCCTAAGCAGGGAGGACTGTCTTTTGTAATTTTGACGTTCGAAAATGCTGATTCTCAGCCTAATTTGAATAAATGACTTTTGAGTTTCGATTGATTTTGATGTCGTAGACGTTTTCTGGGACTTTTTGCTAAGCCAATTGCATTTATATGAATGTTTGTTAAGAGTGTTGGATCCGTATCATAACGTATTCCGTGTATTTGTGGACCACCAATCAGCACTATAACTGCTTCGTAACTTGTATTACTAGGTACAAAGGTTTTTGAGTCAGTCCGTTTGCATCCGGCTTCCATCTTCCTTTGAGAATTTCCACACAGAAGACAAAGAAAAATAGGTCATTGTTCGAAATAGAGCCTTTTAACTGAAGTTCCAGGTATTTCCTTAAGCTGTCAAAATAGAATAAAGGAATGCTATCTCAGAGAAGGTTCCTACCTATGTACCTACTATTGCTACATGTGCATACTAAAAAAAATTTAAAAACCTCCTCCTTTTTTTTGAAGTTGGTTAAAAAGAGGATTCAACCGCTTGTAAGGTACAGACGCCACGCACATCAAGCTACTACAATCTGTCAAATTTCTTTAATAGATTTTCAACTTTATCGCTAAAGCATTAGGTTCAAGGAATGATTGGGAAAATTTGACAGTTTCGGGTAGGTTGACCTGCTGGCGTCTGTATCTATTATAAGATATGGGATCTATTTTATTTCTTTCCGTTTGCAGACCAAAAAGTACTTGGTCAGAAGTCAGAACTCAGAATTTCTGCCAATAAATTAAATACAGTAATCTTGTTAACCGTACGCACAAAGATTATTTAATTCGACCAAAAACAGAGCGTAAAGTCTGAACTACATAAATAAACAAACGCGAGTCGCGAATGCAATGCAACGCGAATGTTAACGTTTGCATAAATTACGTAACCACGTTATTTAAAGTAAAGTAAGGTATGTTAGGAGTGTGTGCTATAATTTAGATGCACCTCAGTATACCTAGTACGAAATATTCAGGAGCTACGTAATCTATACGTAGGTATTATAAAATTAAAAAGTCACTCATCGTGTCAGTCTGTGTGATCGCGTTGTTCTTCTAAACTGCATCGGAAGATATACGTTATAAAACATTACATAAAATAAAAAAATCTGGCACCTACTGTCTTCTATTCTTAAACCAAGTTAATGTTTGTCATCTATTTCTTGCCAATAACTTTTAACTGATTCGCGAAGGTTGCATGTAAGCACCAAATAGGCTATGTTTTCCTCAGTACCTAATAGAGCTCTTTATGTAGCACTAAGCTCGTCCGGTGAAGTACTACCAGCACATTAATTCACAAGCAGCGTAGCTGTGTCCCAGTTTTAAAGGTATGGTTGCCGCTGTAATTACAGGCACATGAGACATTCAGCTTTGTCTCTGGGACTGCAGCGCACCTGCGATGCATCTATTATTGCAGATACCTATCAAGGCAGCGGTGACCAATTAACTTCAGGCAAGCCTGCTTGTTGACCACCCAGTAACACCACGAAAAATACCACATTTATTAAGATTTAATATAACGAGCCTGCATTGTCCCACTGCAGGGCAAAGGCCTTCCTTTCCCTTTGCCACGCAATTCTGTCTTTTGCTAGTGGCCAGTCCTTTCCCTTATATGAACAAGGGAAAGGACTGGCCACTGTGCATAAACAATACCAGAAAAGGCGGCGAGAAATCGTGAGGTGAATCACATCAGCCCTTAGACAAGAAACTACATGAGGACCAAAACCGCTCTCACAAGAGTGCTATGAAGAAGTCCTTTCGCTACGAGCCAAGCTCGTCCCGCCATCTTCACCTGGTCAACATATTTGTATTTGTAAGTATTGTAACTTTTCCGGTGTGCACAGTAGGCTACTGACAAAGAGCAGCATATAGCTATTCACAAGCACTCGATACGCTTCCGTACCGTATCGAACATCAATCAATGTTATCATAGGAGTCCTCTAAACGCTGTTCACAAATCCAAAACTCAAAAAATGTTGTCAGTTTAATAAACGACCGCTATTGTTCCGACAATTGTTTGCAGGTTATCAGGGGCAAGACAAATCAGGGTATCCAAATATGTCGTATTCGATAAGATAGCCTGTCGGATGGTTGTGAAAAGCTATGCTGGTCAGCTGGCCTAGCATAGTACGGAGTGTCAATCGAATAAGAGGCAAGCTTATATACCTGTTTTCGTTAAATAATACCAGCCTAATATAATCCTACAGGGCAAAGGCCTCTACTCATACATACAAGACACGAGCATTGTACAGACACCACCACATCATGCCACTACAATCTGTCAAATTTCTTTAAAGATTTTCAACTTTATCGCTAAAGTATTAAGGCTCAAGGTTGTTTGGGAAAATTTGACAGTTTCGGGTAGCTTGTCCTGCTGGCGCCTGCACGTCAAACGTTAACGGAGACAACTATTTTCATTTTCTCTGAAGTTCGTGCTTCGGCTACTGTATGAAACAGTTAAGTTTGGTATGCATAAGAATTTGTGTTGTAATTTAGATGCAACTCGTGTGGAAAGTAACTGCGGTTGACATCTCACGTAACTTGTGTAAACAAAATGTGCTTTATTGCAGTCGGTAGTTTTTGGTGGTGTCCTCATTATTTAAGCTGATGTTGTCACTGTGATCTGATTTTGCTTCGTTCTTACTTTTAGATTTCGTAAGCGCTGTCTTTTTAACAGACTTCAAAAAAATAGGAGGTTCTCAAGTCGGATGCTTATATTCTTTTAACCGGGCATAACTCTATCTTATATAGACAGACGGATTTGCAAAATATCTTTTTTAATAGATATATTATGCGTCAGGTGTGGTTCCATATAAATTTGATTAACTTTGCTTGGGTAGTTTTTGTGTTAGCTTTAATAATACGATTTTTTTCGACTTTATATTATTATTATTTATTCATGATCAAATTAACATAAAAGACTCATTATTTGGCACAAAGTTTCAAAAACAACATAAACATACAAGATATCTATACAATTAAATTAAACTTATTCAAAATTCATATTACATACATTATTGGTCATAAAAATAAAACAAACACAATAATTACAATATGACAATATTGATGAGAAAATGAGCCTCTAAAAAACTTTTTTACAAAAAAAAAAAAAAACTAACCGACTTCCAAAAAAAACACGACAAAGTGATAAATGTCGCGGGTTCGATTCCTGCACGGAACAAATATTTGTATGACCTACAAGTAGCTGTTCCGGGTCTGAGTGTTTGTGTATGTGAGTTTAAACGTTTGTAAACCCACCCGCAATTCAGGAGTAATTCCTAGTGTGGGGCAACGTTTTTATAAAAAAAAAATACAATCAAGAAATAAACTATGTTACCTTTTTACCTACCTTGCAACCCACAGCGTAACTTTTCATAGCTATTTATGTATATTCAATATTTGTAACTAGGTAAATACCACATTGTCAAAGTCAAAGTCAAAGTCAAATCATTTATTTCAAATAGGCACATAAAAGGCACTTTTGAACGTCAAAAATAAAATTAAAATAAAATTGATTCTAGTCGCCGATTGTGTTCCATTGTGTGTGATTGTGTTCGATTGTGTTCCTAGTACCCACCTCATGGAAAATTAATTTTATTATGTTTTGCAACATTGCGGTTAGCATTATTGTGGTTGTGGACCAATACAATTGTTTATCACTAACATAATAATTCATTTTATTATGATTTGCAGCCAATAATAAGGCCTAAATACAGGAAGGCAGGCTCTTATTGATTTAGTACATGACTCGGAAAATAAAGTAAGCTGTTCCATACATTTTTACCGCGAAGGTATTGCACTTTTCTTTGAAACAGCAGATTTTTTTTTAACCGGCGAATTATTACTTCCCTACTAACATTTTGTAATATTTTTTAAAGTTTTTTTTTTTTTTTGCTACTAATGTTTTTGTTTTTTATGTTCTTTTTTGCGTCATGTTTACCGCAAATAAACGTAATTTCTTTCTTTCTTCTTCTAAAAATATAATATAAAAGAGTGTCCATAGAGATTCTTGCCCGTTCTTTTCCATAGGTTACGCGTACTACGCTTTGGAATGGGCAACTAGCTTCATATTTTCTCTCTGATCTTTTCTCTTTTTATTTCTGACCGACTTCTTGACAGTTCAAAAGGTCCTGAAATGGTTTAATTGAAATAAATGCTTTAAATTTGAGGGCTCTAGAATCATGTACTGAATTCAAGGTTACATTTTGCGCTTCGATGGGGTACCAACCTGTATATTTGGACTTAAAAATAATCGCTTACTTCTTTGTATTTCTAAGTAATACCTAAGTCAAGCAACTCGTGTATAATAAAACGAGATTAAATATCATATCTTAAATTACTTCTCAGCATCTGATACTTAATGGAAATGTGAAATTACTCTGCATTTGCATATCTCGAAGACTCAATACAATTTCTATATCTCTCCGCAGATATTATTACGGGTACCTACATAACCGATTAGACGATAATTTTATGTAATATGACTTAATTAACTTGTTCTAGGCCTAAGTGTCTCAACAGGTAAGCTTGCTGGGCTGCATTTCAGATCTAGGTACTTATTATTATCTCATTCGTGTTTATTAATTTTATTTTATGTTGGACCACTTAGAACATTAGTAGGATAAGCTAATAACTAACTTTTATTACTACTACTCATTTAAACTATAATAGAACCTCTTTCATTAGTAGATACAGTTAAATGAAAAAAAAACAAAATTGTTGTTAATTATTACGTTGCTATGCTCTGGGCCCGCGTGATGGATTACGGCCTATTCCCTCTCACAAAGTGGAGGCCTGTGTCCCAGCAGTGGGAACTTGTAGGCTGTTTGTGGGGATCCTGCCGTTTTTCCGAAAATATTTTGCCAAAATTTCACTACCCAAACAAATTTTAGCAACCTTTTTTTATACCAATGCAATGTTTGGAATGATTTTAGTAAGTACGCACATTTTCATTTGGTCAAATTTTTAGTTGGCAGAATATTATTACGGAAAATGTCATTTAGGTATTTGGTCTTTAATCAAATGATTTATTACAGCAAACAATCTTTAGACACGTTTGGTCAAATGGTTTGTTATGGCAAAAAATATAAATGCAAAAATAAGATTTTTTGGGAATTATTTATTTAAAAAATGCAATTCTATTTTAATATAATCATTTATTTAATACAAATAAGGAAAAAATTAGATTATTGTTAGCAGGCTATCAAGATCCAAAGTAGTTAGACGAGGTTAATTTACAAAAAATGGTATGGTTAGGTTAGGTTAAAACTGTGACCTCCTACGCACGAGCCGAGCGAGCGAAGCGAGCGGTGGCGCGGTAGCAGCCGTCGAGTGCTAGAAACGACTAGATTGTAAAGAAAAAAAATATGGAAAAACAAAGTGATTTTTTTAGCAGGCTGTCGAGAACCGAACTAGTTACACGAGGTTAATTTTTTTTTTAATCGCGTAGGTTAGGTTAGGTTAAAACTTTGACCTCCTACGACGACTAGATTATATATAAAAAAAAATATGGAAAAAAAACAGGCTACCCAAGACTGAACTAGTTAGACTATAACAATTGACTGAATAGAAATGGTAAATTGAAAACTGACAATACAAAATATTTGGCAAATTTTATTTTGCGTAAAATGAGTAACTGAAATATTTGACTACATAAAAATTGGTAAAAGTACTTAGTTGGTAAACAAGCCATTTTTTAAACGTTCACTTGCCAAACATTAGGTTGGCGTTACGATTATTGGTGAAGAGATTTTTTGCTAAGTAATAATTTAGCAAATGAAATTATGTGGAAAATTTTTTGGGAAGTGATATTTGGCAATTTATTTCGATGAAACAAGGGAGACCCCTGATTGTGCCATGCTTAGATGTCTGCCTTTAGCTAGAAGATTCGCTACGATTCAAGAAATTTAAAGAAAAAGAATATTGGCCCAGCGGTTTAGTTCGTGGACAGTCATTTAAAAACGAAGCACATTTCACAACCCTATTTTATTAATTAACGAGCACCTCGTCGGAAACAACAATAAAACAATTGAAACTCCAAGAAATATTGAATTAAACAATATACAAGATTTCAACCCGCTCTGGACCCAATCATCTTCTGTGCTCTCAAGTAAAAATAAAATAGTCCGCTTATCATTCGTGCTTGTTAAGTACAATCGCGATTGCCCTATCGTCTGTCATCCGTTCAGCTACACTGACGTGTCTGTTTTATCTTTGATCAGCGACTTGCGCCTGCGCAGCCATTTACACTTCTTTCGCAATTAAGTTTCCAAACATGTAAACAAAAATGTGTTTTTGGAAAAATAATTTGAAAAGCACACAAAGTCTGGTATGTGTTCTTTTTTTTTAACTTCGAAACTTTTTATGACTTTTCAATGAAATCCGACTTAATTACAAGATGATAAATAACGTAAATTGGAAACAAGGATTTGAATATATAATAGTTACGAAGCTGTGAACCCTGTAGGTCAGGGTTGTCACTGTCTTAATAGAATCGGTCGAATTCCGTGTTGGATTTGGGGCGTGAGAAAAATTGTTGTTTTTTGTGGTGTTGCCATTTCAGGAATGGCGAAGATTGTGATCTTATTGGCAGACAAATTGCATGAATACTTATAGCTGCCTTTTTTATAAGAGCTGAGTTAGATATTGGTCTACTTTAAAGCTAGACTGTACTGCACAGCAAGGTAGTCTCCCAAAAAATAATAATATAATAGTAATATTATTTATTTCTGAGTAAGTATATACATGAAGGCCATCGAGTCATTTCCTAGCTTTAATCCCGTATGTTGCACCTGCGATGTTTTGTCTTTGCATCACACTAAGGTTGACTGGTAGACAATGCCTCAGGCAAGAAATCCACCTTTGTACAGGTTTTTTTTACTTGTGCATAAATAAATAAGTTCTTAATATTAATGAACAGCTTCACGTATACTACCGTTGTCGGTGTAGAAATATTAAAATTAAAGTACAATTCAAGACAAAGAACATCATTGATCATCAAGGTACTCGGAGAAAAAACCAAAATAAACCGAACTTTAATTAATGCTGCTGTAGGTAGACCGATTCACCTCCCATCATTTCTCATAAACTTAATGCAACAAAAAACCAAAACAATCAGTCTGCTTACCTTTTTAACCTTCACTTAACCCCTCAATCTGCATTTAATCTCGATCTATTAATTCATACCTCCCATTAAAAAACAGATCATACCTTATTCGCTATTAAATCATACTTACTTATATTAATATCAATAGAACAGAGCCCACTGAATATTATCGTTCTTAATAGCCGTATAAAAATACAGTACACCTCAACTGCATGTAAGTGCATTGAACCGGCGCAAGCGCAATTAGTTCGCAGATAGGTTAAACAGAGCGCTGTTAACATCGTGTAGGCAGTGAAAGAAAGTTGGTACTAGATTGTATGTGGTTTGTTTAAGTGGTTTATTTTTAGTTGATTAAACGTGTATTTGTTTGTGTTTTTAGTTTGATACTTTTTGTTTGTACTTTGAAGATAGATCAGGTAATTAATGGACGAAACAAATAACTTTTATTTGCAAATTGGTGACTCTGAGAATTGAAGAATAAGTACCTTGGATATTCTAATGATTCGGCGATATGCTTGTGGCTAAATAATAACAGCCACACTGGTCGATTGATCGGGTTACGCTATGCTTGCCGCAGTCGGTCCGTGGATGGGTGACCATCTTCACATACCCCTCCGTGCCTCGGAAAGCACGTTAAGCCGTTGGTCCCGGCTGTCATTAATGGATCTTTGACAGTCGTCACAGGTCGTCAGAAGCCTAAAAGTCTGGCAACCAGTCTTATCAAGGGGTATTGTATTACCCAGTAACTGGGTTGTGGAAGTCAGATAGGCAGTCGCTCCATGTAAAATACTGGTATCCAGCTACATCCGGTTTGACTGGAAACCGACCCCAATATAGTTGGGAAAAGGCTAGGTAGATGATGACGATGATTCCAGTGATTTGGCTCCAGGAGTGATAGAGATGAATAGTCATTTAAAAAAAACATGAGCATCTTTTATGTAGGTAAATAGAGACACATGTAAGAATAATCGGAGTAACAAAAAATACACTGCGAGACACTCATGCATCTAATTCCTAAACATTAAATAAAACAGTATTTAACTTTTGGGAATTAGGTACAGGTGCATCTCAAATGTTATACTTGGGCACTCAGATAACGAAAAGGTAACTAAATTCGGTCTTTCATGCGTTAAGATGAATGATGAATGGATGGATGGATGGATGGATCGCAGTCAAGCACTAGTTTATATCATTAAAAAAATAAAAAATAAACCTGATTTTTTTTTTTAATTTTTAGGTGTACCCCATAAAAATTCATATAACACTACTTGCTATGTAAATATCAGTGACAGGAAGTTATTAAAACATCATCACACTAAATATTAAAAAAATACTATAATAAACTAAGTGAAAAAAAATCGTATCATTGAAACTAACTCAAAAACTACACCAGCAAAGTTAATAGTTAAAAATTTATATGGGGCCATTCCTGAGGCCACACCCCATTGAAAAAAGAATTATAACCGAAAATGATTTTTTTTTAAAATCCAAATTGAGATCCACCTCTTTTTTTGAAGTCGGTTAAAAACCGGATATATTCATTTTAGAATGATAATTAAACGGGACCTTTACGCGATTGAACTTTAAAATAAAGAGAATTCGTTTTAAATTAAAACGGAGAAAGTTTCTTTGAACTCCGATTAATATTACCTTATCATAATTGAAGGAGATATCCGAAATTGTTCGTTAATAAGTGAAAGCTCGTTTTACTGAATTATTCATCTTTCACGCCTTCATCTGATTAAGAACCTATAAATGTCCTGTTGATTGGATGGCTGACTTTTGCCTCTCGGTAACAAAACTACACTTTTACGCCAAAACCATTTGATATCTTGGGTAACCTTAAAATAGATAAATAAAAATAAATAAATTTAAATTATTATTTATTTATTTGTAAATAACTTTATTAACACAAAAACCTTAGTATACAAACCTACTAATGTCTATTCGATATAACAAGGATACAACTTTACTAAGCTATCAACACCTGTCTTACATTCATATTTAACTAAGTAAGTAGTAAGTACTACGGTAGGTACCTACTTACTTGACTGTCCTGTGACTGACTTAACTGTGTTGTGATGCTGGGGAGTTTGTTGCGCCACTTCTTCTTCTCAGCGGAGGCACTAGGAAGGCGGGCGTTTTGGGGGACTGTCTTATGTAATTTTGACATTCGGATAGTGCTGATTCTGAAAATTTGAAATTTGCTGAGTTTGAAAATTTTTTCAAATTAATTTGACCATTAACAACTAGCTTCATTTTTCTGACTGATCGACCGCGACCCCTTGACAATTCAAAAGTGCATGTAATTGGTTTAATTGAAATAAATACTTTGAGTTTGAGTTTGAGTATTATGGCGGAGATGTTTTATAAAATCTCTTATCCAAATTCAAAATATTTTATATCACATAAAACTACATGGGCAGTTATGATACGTCAGAAGTTAGATATACGACCGTGCACGGTTCCAAACGGTCGTTTGCCATACTTCGTTCGTAGTTCGTTAAATTGAACAGACACCTAAGTTTTTGCCAAAAAGTCAAACGAAAACCGTTCCCAACAAAAAATAAAAACTCAATCATTTTGATAAAATCATTTCTTCCGCTTAATCAAATGGAGGACGCACGCGAACGTGCAAAAACTTTTCTAAGAAACAACTACATTATTTTAAACTAAACGTGTGGTCCTAGCATAATAGGTCACACTGTCTTTTGGAGCTGAACTAATTTAACCTTTATTCACCTTTAAACACGACACACACACACACACATGTATGTACATTTTAGTTCATTTTGTATGTTTATATGCAGCTTTTAAATATTATAAATGTGAAAGTTTGTAACTCTTTCACGCAAAAACTACTGAACGCATTTGGATGTAATTTGACACACAGATGGTTTATAACTAGGATTAACACATAGGTTACTTTTTATCCCGATATTCCCACGGGATCGAAACTTATGCGCGCAGCTAGTCAGCCATGTTCCCACTGCTGGGACACAGGCCTCTTCTTATCGAGAGGGCCACGCCGGGCCGGTGCGGGTTGGGATGGTAGGTGGTCGCATATCTTTGAATTTTTGGTTCTAGAACATGCCAGTTTCCTCACAATGTTTTCCTTCACCGTTTTGAGATCAGAAAGGCAATTCTCGTTATTTAAAACGTTCAAAATCTAGTCGCAGTCTCATCTCGGCGACAAACAAAAAAGTCAAATACTTGTCAAAATGTAGGGAAATGAAAAGTATTTTTTGACAGATTGAGACTGAGATCAGACTGTGAACGTTCTTAAAATTACGAGAATTGCCCCTCTATGGTGATGAAATGATTTACTCAAAGTAAGCCTGCCTGGGTTCGGACCCGCGACCTACATCTCGTAAGTACCTCTGAGCAAACTCTGCTCTCACATTTTGTATGAGCTTCTTTATATTATCACAATCAATTAATTCTCTTAGTTTATTATAACAGACACGTACTTCCCTATGAGTTTGTTATTCTAGCGTATGCCACTCGTGGGTTGCAGCTGAAAATCAGCGTCAGGTGGTACACCTTGTGTTGTCATCTGACATTACGCTGAGCTGACCTCTTGGCATTATAAGCATTGTTTCTTGTTTTTTATAGTATTTTTATTTTATTATTTTTTTGCTGTAATGTTAATAAACGCATTCTTTCCTTCTTTATTATTTTGTTTATTTTTGTATTAAAACTTATGCACACTTAAAAATAACCGTGCAATGACGGACTTAATGCCATAGGCATTTTCTACTGTGTTGATCTTAACACGTTTATTTTTATTTATTTCAAATCTCTCTTACAACTTTACTCTCCTTAGAGTTGTATGTACCCAATGCGATAGTGCGGTCATTTTACAAATACAGAGTGGCAGGGACATCGATGCGCAAACTGTAACCATGGATTCAGCACATGAGTTTAGACCCCATAGCGTCGAAATTTTTCGTCGGTTATTAAAAAAATATATTGCTGTTCCATACGTTTTGACCGCGTAGGTATTATGTGAAGATTTTTTTTTTTGATAACCGACGTGAAATTTGATGTACAGTTGGAGCGTTGATGTCCCTGCCATCCTATATACCTACTACTAATTATTTACCTATTAATAATTAAAAAAATGTACTAAGAGCTAAAACAATTTCCTAGAAGATTAAGAAAAGAAGATCAAATAAAAATACTTAACTACCTACCTATGATACTTATCTAACTATGTATTGCTTGTTTCAGGTATGTGTAGACGAGTGACTGAAGAATTTGCTGGTTTGGTCATTTTCTCGTCGTAAGTTGCATTACACACACACACAAAATCAACCACAACATTCCCACTAATACGACTCTCTCTCTGTGAGAATGGTTGGGCCATTCAATACGTGGAACCATAAGTTACTGGTGGACTGAAACCCGTACCTACTGTAGGTACTGCACCCTAATTGCGTAACACACGATCAATCGGAATCGGTTTCATTTTGACAGTTCAACAACATTCATTGCGTTATTTACGTGTTGAGCAGACAAATTTTTCGAACTTATGAAGCAATGGATTAGCAATTTGCTTCAAAATGATTCAGATTCCAATTGATCGTGTGTTACGTGGGTGCAGGTTCCAATCCCACTACACTATAACATTTTAAAAAATAGCTATCACTGCTCTAAAGTAGTTTGGTCGAGAGGCCTGTAATTCAGGTATATTTCAGTTCAATACAGAGAAGAACTAAAACAATCTAGATACTGCCAGTTTCAGTCTAGCCCAAACATAGATCAGTTTTTTCCTGCATTCAACTGTGACTGGGTATTTTGAACAAAATGGTGATGATGTTACTCCGGAAATGAATCGACCGCTATTAGGCACACTCCATAGAAATTATTTCAGTGGTTAACCATATCCTATAACAAAAAATTATACCATGAAATATCTCGGCATCAACATAAACAGTGGTAGCCGTCACTTTTTAGCGGATTTTTATAGTTTTGTGTACTTGACTTAAAAAAATTATTTATTCACAAAATAAACGAATTTTTACAACTTAATCCAAAATGCATATGCAAATTAGAGCAGTGGTGGCCGGCCCAGTAGTATCGGGCACAGCTTACGAGTTGTGGTTGTGAGTTCGAACCCAGACAGATACTTTACTTTGTATATTTAATTTCATCACCACTGCTCTAAAACCGGTGAATGAAAACATCGTGAGAAAGCATGTCTTAGGACCAAAAATTCAAACACATGTGACTTCTACCAACCCGCACCGGGCCCGCGGGGTAGATTATGGCCCACTGCCACTCACCGAGAGGAGGCCTGTGTCCCAGCAGTGGGAACATTGTAGACTGATTATGCTTGTAACTTTTATTTTCTCAGCAAGTAACATAGCTACATCTATGTTATTATGATTCTTATTTTTCTTTCTTTCTTTCTTTCTAAAACTTAAGTTGCATTAAGATTATGATTAAATAAAATGCCGTGAAAGCTTCTTTGACATGTTTTGACAAGCAACACTAAGCATTTGTCCCGGGTTTTAGTGTTAAAGAACATGTTCGATACACCTAATCAAATGAGTGTCTTGTGATGACAGCCGTAAATAAATAGTTTGCATTTGATTATCGCGCAGTAAAAGAAAATACAGGCTGACAAGACAGAGCGTGTCTGTTTTTTTGTTGTAAATTATTTTAAAGTCATTACTTAGTTAAGTTTTAGTAGTCAGTAAGTGAAGCAAAGAAAACTAATTCAACAACCTTTTATTTTATTTTTTATTTATGCATTGGCAGGTAAAATACCTAATCAAAATTATTTATAACACGTTAGTAATTTTTATTCATAACTATTTAGGCATTAACTTAATTTAAAATAAATGAGTCAATTTTAAAATAAATTTTAGCTAAAAACTCGGAGACAGGATGACTTTATATTAATAGAGGTATTATTCCACCCATTATTATTAAGCAATGATTTACGACATTGATATCAAACCATTAATCTCGTACCGAATTGGTCTATTTTACAAAATAAATCGATTAGAATTAAGTCGTTTTAAATCGAGACTCGAATAAAAAATCGACTAAACGCTCGGAGCTGTACGCTAAACTGTCAATCAAAATAAGTAATCGCGTGTCTCTATCCTAATCGGCTATTAGTTATTTAATATAAATAAAATTATATGGATAGATAAACTAAATTGAGGTAATAGTTCTAGTTTTGTGGTTTAAAATAATATTATCAGATAAAAACAGTGAAATTAGGTATTTAAGTTAATGATTTTCGTCTATCGAAATCACTGACTAACTTTGGACAAAAGCTAGAGGTCTTTGTCCAAAAAATACCCTGATACAGGCTGATTTTTTAAAGACCAGCCAAATTTAAGGATGTGGTACAGACCATCAAACTGAACAACTTTCTCCATGGGACAAATAGCGTAATCGCGAAAATTTTATCAACTGTCCCATAGAAAACTTCAATACCTACTCGACCTAAATGTATGGGACGGCTGAATTTTTATTCGCGATTACGATGTTGGTCCCATGGAGAAAGTTGTTCAGTTTGATGGTCTGTACCACATCCTTAAATTTAGCTGGTCTTTAAAAAATCAGCCTGTATATAAATAAATAAATAAAAACCCCATTTAAATTCTACCATTCACACTAGAATAACTACGCTGACCATCAATCGCTTCAGGCTGAGTTAGTACTTAAAATAGAATAACCTAGATCTGGTGAATCACGCGCAGGTTCCTGTTTTATAATAAGACAACGGGGGAATTTAAATGCGTTTGTTCAGGAAACACACGTTTGTAGAATTGACTGGAGAACTATTCTGTGGTATTCTTCTTCATTTTAGCGTATCGATTGCAAATAAGAAAGTTATGAAAATTGAAATATTGTGCTTAACTCAACATTCAGCCACGCCAAAAAAACAATATAACCTTTTCTCAACCATTTTGGGGTCGTCTTCCAGTCTAAGCGGATGCAGCTGAATACCAGTATTTTACATGAAGCGACAGCCTGTGTGATCTCCACAAACCAGTTACTGGGTAGTACGATACCTTTTGACTTATCAAAAGGTATCGTACTACCCAGTAACCAGTCTTAACTAGTTACCAGACTTCCGGGCTTCTGACGACCCGTAACGACTGTCAAAGATCTTCGAACGACAGCCGAGAGCAGCGGCTTAATATGCTTTCCGAGGCACGAGGGGTTTTGGTATGTGAAGATGGTCACCCATCCACGGACCAACCGCGGCAAGCGTAGCTCAACCTGATCGATATACCTGTGCGGCTGTTATAACTTAGCTATAAGCTCCTCAATTCAGCCACGTGAACTCCGTTATTAAGATAAGTAAGATCCTTTAGTGCTCAAGTGACAGCATGCGGCGCAAGGTGGAAGGGCGACCATTGTCAGATGGCACGTCAGTGCTCCGAGTGGAATACCTCGTCTCATTCAAAGCTGTATCAACTACGTTATTCTGTGGTGGAGATTTTCAATTGTTTTGATAAAATCTTTCTTGTAGGATTAATAAAAAAGTAAGTTTTTTTCTAAAAACGATAGTTTGAAACATTCATCAAATATAATTGGCCATTAAGTCACGAAAAGCTGAAAAAAAAAAACGATTGGAGATTTAGGAAAAACTTGCTTAGCCGGAGGATTACGCGATTGGCCACGTTCGCAACTAATAATATAATATATCCTACTACGAAAAGATTTAAGAAAGCCGAAGCTACTGATCTACAATTTTTTTACAATTTGCCATCATTTTGTTAGTTTCCAACATCCAATCTAATCCCGAAAATCGCCATAATTGCTTAGGTACAGGTGTATTTAATCTCAAGATTCTGCAAATACAAGAAGTAAACATAACCACTAACCTTAACTCAGCCGTAATCCTATATCATAACAGTACTACCTACCATCGCGTGTGCTTTCAAATGACTTTATGGCAACACTAGATGCGGCCCGCGGCGCCGTTCGTGTGTACCGATGATTAGTACAGGTAGTCCCTGACTCTCAGTCTAGACTATAGAATAAGAATGTTTAGAAGCAACCTTAAACTCTGAGTGCAGTCTAGATGCTAGCGATTTTTTTTCGATTCCCGGGTCGGACAAAGTGTTATTAAAAAAATAGTAAAAATTCAATAACACAGCCCGGAGTTTAGAAGTTGGCGGTGTGATACCCTGGTGCTTCGGAGAGCACGTTCAGCCGTTGGTCCTGCGCCTGATCCCTCTCCGGTTGTGTCGGATTGCCGTCCCATCGTATAATGAGAGTGAGTGAAGAGAGCGTGCACCTGTGTCTGGCGCACACACTTGTGCACTATACTATCTCGCGCACCGAAGGCTGGTCTCCGCTGAGATTGGTCTCCATGGTCAAAATTCAGTTTGGAAGACTTTTTTTATAGATGCTAACGGATTGGGGGTGTTTAATACGTTCCAGACTTCCACTGTGTATCTAAGTAGCTCTTGCCGTACATGTGACGTTTTTCGCTCGATCATTTCATGATCGTTACCAAATTGACAAGTCTACACCCCTGTTACTTGTATAAATCTCTTTTCATCTTGTCACGAGTTCGCTATTGTGAACACGGATCGGTGATGCAATTTATTTATTTGATCAAAACATGCTCATCATTACAGACAAAGATCCAAGTTATTGCACAGCGGACATATTAAAACAATGGATAAAATGAAGGAATCGCCAATTTTGAGATCTATTGGCGAGCTAAATGATTGATTCGCTGACATCAGCGCTAACTCACACAGTGGAATGAATACGACACTTCTTTACGGTTTTCTTATTCTATGGTCCAGGTACTAGGAGCCTAGGCTATTCAGGAAGTGCCCTTGTACTTAAAGCAATTAAGTGTATGGCTAATAATATAGGAATAGTAAGTTTTATTGGTGGGTAATACTGATTTATTGGGTACATACAGTTACCTGGTACAATCTCAGTTGATGGTGGCTTGTCTGATTGAGGGAATGATGTAAAGTTGAAACAAAGGACCGTCTTTTTGTTTGAAAATGTCTAGCGTTTGAAGAATTTCTTTCTGATTTTCTTGATTTATTGTAAGGCATTGTTTATGACAGCTAGAATTCAAATCTACCCTAATGCAACGCAAAAACGTACATACTTATGTACTTGAACTAAACTTAAATTAAAAAAAAAAACCTGGCAAGTACTAATCGGACTTTCACACGAAGGGTTCCGTACCACAAGGCAATAAACGCCAAAAAAATTTAAACTTAATTTTATTTTTATAATTTCGGGACCGCTTTTTTTAGAGCCCGCTGACAAACAGACGGACAATGGAGGCTTTAGTAATACGGTCCTATTGGCACCCTGTGCGTACGGACACCTAAAATAGAAGTTGCTTTATTTGCTTCTCCAAAGGTTAAAGCAACACTTTTTATACAACTTAAAGATAAGTAAGTACTTCAAAATCAACACATATAAACCAACAGAAACTTCATATTTCCACACATCCAAATCACTTCAATTCAAGTAAGGGTCAAGCCTCATTCATGTCTCAATCAAACAAACGAACATTCCCGAGTGACCACACAACAACAAATTGTGGTCATTTATACTATAAAGTAAACAGAGACCACGCAACTCATTTTGTATTAGATTTGATATAAAAAGTGTTAGTTGTTGCTTTGTGGTTTGAAGCGACATATTAGATTGTAGTCTGAGCTTGAGAAGAAGTCTTTATAGGCAGTAGGAAAATAATTATGCTCCTAAAAACTTTATCGCGAACCGCACACGTCAACCAATCAATCAACTCAGCCTATCGCAGATTATCGTGCACAGATTATATGCACTGCGAATCTGTGCCACAAAACCCTGTCCTCTGACTCCCGCATCCAGTCTGTCCCAGCTACCTTCAGTCCATCTAGCCGGCGCACATGTTATCATCATTTCCGCCGAAAGATGTTCACTACTGGACAGGCCTCCTCCAAGCACAGCCTCTTCGACCGGTTCTGCGCTTCCCGCATTCTGCGGATTCCTGTGGCCTTCACAAGGTCGTCGGCATGTAATTATTTATAATTATATTCTTTGCGTACCAGATAACTCCTAAAAGAGATTTTTATAAATTTTCTAGCTCCATAGTTTGGACTGGCCGACTCCTTGAAAATAGGGCATTTGCCTGGGTAAAAAAAAAAAAATTATATTTAGTCCGTCAGTTAGATTATCGAAAAATAATGGACACGTATTTTTTCTTTTGTCAATCAAACAAAAAATGACAAAGATAAAGCGCGTCAATATTTGGGAGTGGGGGTCGTGACGTCACGTGCTTGTAAAAGTATCGCAAACAATTGACGACGTCAAGCGGAACTTTAACGGGCGATATCTTCATCATTTTTTATATAATTGACTTATTTAATTAATTGAAAACAAAAAATACGGGTTTAATATTTTTTGATAATCTAACTGACGGACTAATTCGAATTTTTTAGGAAAATAGCCTATTCAAAAGTGCCTGTTAATGGTTTGGATATAATTTTCAGCTGAACGTGCTAAAACAATCGCAAACAGAAACTATGCAATTAATACTGTTGTTGTTTTTCTATCTCTCTTTTGCTTCTATGCTTATGGTCTTTTTCACATTCACCATAAGGACTATTTGTCCAAAAGTGTCTTTTCTGAACCATCTTTCTATCTTAAACAATGGAGACAACAATACGACAGCAAATGAAGACATCAGCAATACTAATGCATAACAGTATTGTGGAACTGTCAAATAAATCCTGGCATCGAAATGAAAAAGTGATTTCTTTGAACAAACTGAATAAGTAGTAGTGATGTTTTGACTATTGATTTCCCGATCAGCCGACTACCTAGTGAATAAACTATTGGATATATTTGATTAAATTTTGTATGCAGACTAGGAACGTCATACGAACTTAAATTTATTTTCGTATTGTCGCCTCCGCCGTACAAAAACTGCTTACTTTCACACGTGCTTGAAAGGCACTACACTCCTAGAGCATTTTATTTTTCTAGCATAGAATTCTTTATTACCCACCCTCATACAAACGAAGAAATACTCTTAAATAATAGAACCGGCTGCAAGCCACAGCTGGCTTAACCGCTTGCTGAAAAGGGACGTTTTCAGGCCGAAGTAGTCCAAGGTCTTCACAAATGAGTTTTTCTCTTTGATTTATGTTTTTTTCCACTGCGACGGAACCTTCGCTTGGAGAACCAATTTGTTATAACTTATGTTGGTACTGAAAGTTGAAAAATTGGTGTAGTTTCACTGTCTGGCTTTTGGCGTAGGTACCTACTTGTGAGCAGATTTCTGAGATCATTACCGCTATTTGTCAAATGGTTGGTAAAAGGTTGGATTTATGAGCAAATGAGGCTGCAATTTTTGAAATGGTACTCACGATAAAACCATCCCTTGAAAGGATTATTATACTTCATTTAGTGGGATCTCTAAAAAACTAACATTCTTAATAACGAAAGAAAAGAAGAAAAAGAAAGAAAATGCATTTATTTCCGCATAAAACAAAAAATAACACGTTGGGGGTAAACATGCGTCACATTCACGCAAGATGGCCATCGCTCAGCATAATGCTAAGACCCTATACGAGACAGAGCCCCCGCGCTGGTAACGATGCTGTAGAATTCAATTACCCTGGCTTGGCACTATGGACTTCGACCAATTAGTCTTCCTACAACAATAACAATGCCTCACTTGTCTAGTGGTCGCTAGCATTACTGCTGTGCACTAGGTCCTGGGTTCGATGCCCAAGTCGGGCTGTGTTATCGGGTTTTTCTATTAAGAATTTCTCAGTAGCAGCGCGGAGTCTGGATTTATGCCTGGTTAATGGTAATAGGGTCGCCCTCCACTACATATACAGGGTGACAGGGAAATTCGACGTATTCCTTGAAAGTCGTTATACTAAAGGTCATTACCACCAAATTAAGTCCAGTGAACTAGGGGTCAAAGTTGGATGGTAAAAAAATAAAAATTTGGCTATTAAAGACCTTTTATTTCTGAGATTATGTACCGTATACGTCTGCCTGACCGTTTGTTATGTTATGTAATAGTGACCCGTTTCACCACATCCTGAAAGTTCATCAGCATAGCATCCTGATAAGTTCCGGTTCAATTATCTTAACCTTCCATGCCTTACAATAGGCTAGTTTCCTAAAAAATTCTAATTAGTCCGTCAGTTAGATTATAAAAAAATATTGGACCCGTATTTTTTCTTTTGTCAATATTGTATAAAAAATGATGAAGATAATACCGCCCTAAAATACTATGTTTGCATTATATAAATTCAATCTCCTAGTATTGTATAATTGCATAGAACGTATGTGAGTACTATGTTACATACTACAAAGCTACCATTTACTGGGTACGTCTTTCATTGACTTGAATATGCCTTGGCGGATGAGAGTATGTCATGCTCACTCTAATGTCTCGCTGATGGTGGCACATGTGTTGGATCATTTAGCTCCCTTCAAAATGGTTGAGCTGAATGGTGCTAATCTATGCGTCATGTTCGTGAACGGGCGCCGTCAGTAGGGACTGGTCAACTCTTTGCTGCCATGGCTTATTTTGATTTAAATTAATATTTGAATTGTTTTTTTTTTATCTTTTCATTACGGACGCTTTTAACGTTCTGCATCGTTCTCACATGCATAATTTTGAACATGAATGATGTAACCAATACTTTGTAACAATATTATTATGATTTAAAAGAGTGTCCATGGAGTTTCTTGCCCGTTCTTCTCCATAGGTACCTACTACGCTTTGGAATGGGCAACTAGCTTCATCTTTTTGACTGACCGACCTTGACAATTCAAAAGTGCCTGTAATTGGTTTATTTGAAATAAATAGTTTGAGTTTGAGTTTGCCCGTTAAAGTTCCGCGTGACGTCACGCCTTGCTACACTTTTTAGCATGGCGTGACGTCACGACCCCACTCCCAAATTTTGACGCGCTTTATCTTTGTCATTTTTTGTTTGATTGACAAAAGAAAAAATACATGTCCATTATTTTTAGATAATCTAACTGACAGACTAAATATAATAACAATTTTTTTACCCAGGAAACTACCCTATTTTAAACTATCAAGAATTCGCAATTAAAATACCACGCAATGCACTTTTCCAATCTCTCGCCTCTAATCAAAACACAAAAGGGCCTGCCAAGTGGTTATTACGCAAAACCACAAACAGTTACTTACGATGTGACCTTACTATTGTGGACTCCCATGACGTGACCCCCGTGATTGCGTTGGGAAATACATCACGCCTCTTATTTCTGAGAAGCTGCATTTTGCTGGAATTTTATTTATTTATTTAACTATTTATGTGCACACATATAAACAGACAAGAAGAAGGGAATCGAAAAATACGTACAGTCACGAGCAAAAGTATGTATACACTCGGCTTTATTCAAAAGCGATTTACTCCTTTATTTTTTAATTAAATTTTATGTTGTTACAAACATAGCATTCGAACCCATAGGTTTATGTAATGTGTCGTATTTCAACGTTGCATTCGTTATTCCACGAAAAAATCGCAATTGAAAGTTGCCATTTGTTGACATATTGGTGCTCGTGACTGTACAAGGGTGATAAATATCTTTCAGCATACCTGCGATAGGAGAGTACCTAAAAATATATGTAGACAACGATGTGTCGATGTGTTTTAGTAGATTACTGCTAGTGATAGTTGTTTTTGCTTGAGGAGACGTTGTAAGGCATCTTCTGTTTTATCCAATGCCCGTTTTGAGGAATACTAGGCGATACCTTAATGCCTAAATAAAACACGCTTTTGCATTTCCAACGCTCGGCGCATCGCTGAAAGTTGAAAATCCAACAGTGCGCTTTTTTAGTGTTAATGAAAACGGGCTAAACTTTGGCAATTCAAGTTAGTCTTGCGGTTATAAATTCATCAGCATTTATTGAAACTGTTGAAGTTTTCATTTATTTTTGAGACACAACAAAAAAAAAAGTCTATAAAAAGAGTCTATAGAAAGTATATAAAAGGCTATAATCCCTGTAGTCCCGTTGTCCCCGTAGGCCATGTCCCCGTTAAAGGGGACAAAGGGAATTTAATAAAATAATTAAAATTACTTCCCGATGTCCCCGTACGCTGTCCCCGTTAATTTATTGTTCGTTTGAATGCGCTAATCTCTGGAACTACCGGTCGAATTTGTAAAAATATTTTTGCATTTGATAGGCCAATTCTTGAGGAAGGGTATTTAACATCACGCTGTGACTCTTAGTACCCGAGTAAAAAGAAAAAAAGCCTGAAAGAGCGCAAAGCGAAAATTAAGTTAAACTGCGGGCAGGCGATGCGACGGGATGGGTTGGGGGAGCAAGATATTTCACGCAGACAAATTCGCAGACAGAAGCTAGTTTATTTTATAAAATCTTGTCTTAACACTAAGTCATCATCTTCCTGCCTTTATCCCATGCTACTTGTGTTCGGGGCAACATGTTTTCTTCTTCCATTCTCCCCTGTCAACCGTCACGCTATCATTCACTCCCTTCTCTTTCATATCATTCCTCACACAATCCATCCATATTTGCTTCGGCCTTCCTCTCCCTCTCCATCCATCAACATGTATATTCATCACTCTTTTAGTCACATGCGTTTCGTTCCTTCTCATCACATGCCCATACCAAGCCACTAACAGTAAGTACTTTCTGGAAATTGTTATATTTCTAACCTCAGTAGGTCCTAAAGGTAAGCTTGGTTATTAATATGGAAATTACATAATATAATTGGTGTTTAAAATCTTTTAATAGTCCAACTTTAATGTCCTCGTACGATTCTGCTTTAAAACCCTCTGGGTGGTCCTTCTCATTCCCATAATATCCTGTTTTATTCAAGTACATAGCCACAAAATAATTACATTTTTAATTACCAACAGCGAACAGAAATTTAATTAAGTATTAATTAAACAGCGTTATTAATGCAATATAAAATTGAAGTACCTGCATTCATTTCAGAGAGCGGGGTATTACATTATTTTTTATTTTAATAAAAGGACTTCTTGTCCTATAAAATTGGAAATATCAGGCCGACTGGTTTATCATGGCAGAAGTTTTCGTTGCTAACCAGACAGGATGGTGAATATGGATATGTTTTTAACTTAAACGGTTGGATAATTGCTTCTTGAATGATAATCGTGATGATAGTGTCATTGGTAGATCTTGCTACCCTTTCAAGGTTATAAATAGGTCTGGTCTTTTTATATTTTGACTAGCAGCAACCCGCAGCTACATCCGCATAAGTGTCGGTCCCGCAAAAATATCGGAATAAAAAGTTTTATGTTTTACTACTATTCTATGTTTTACTCTGATGTATAAGCTATATTACTGTAAAGTTTCATCAAAATCCGTTTGCGTGACAGAGTAACAAACATCCATCTGTTCTCACAAATTTTCGCGTTTATAACATTAGTAAGAAGTAGGATTATCAATTTGTTAGTTTAAAGCCGCGTTTTCACTAGAGGACATTTGTTCCGCGACTCTGTCGCTCGACACGAAATTCACGTGTCCCGCGCGATGTCGCCCGACGTCGCTTGGGACATTTACGGGTCGCGCAATTTGTCGCTAGTCGATGCTCTGCGAGCGTCGACACACGCGACCTTCGTGTCCCTCGACAGTCGCCGGACAGGCTTTGAGTAGTGAGAACGTGTGTCGCTTTGTGTTCTGAAAATGGCAGCAGTGTGGTCCAACCATACATGCACTGAAGAACACTACCTCCTCGGGCGACATACTGATCACGACTGGTCAATGTGAACAAGTCATATGTCGCGGGACATTGTCCCACAACGTTGGCAGAGACAACTACGTGAATGTCGAGCGATAAGTATCTGCGACATGACGCCTAGTGAAAATGCGGTTTTACTCCTCCAAAAAATCTTTTTCTAAGGGTAGCTCTAACATTTTCTCTTTTTGAGGAGTTAAGTAGGTTGCTGGTGCCACCGTCAACCCTATTAAGTCTCATGTTAGGAGGCACATGAATAATTAATATGCATAAAATATCAATCTACCTAGCCTTATCCTAATTATGTTGGGGTCGGCTTACAGTCTAACCCGATGCAGCTGAATACCAGTTTTCCATGGAGCGACTACCTATCTGACCTCCACAATCCAGTTACTGGGTAACAAGATACCTCTTGCCAAGACTGATTGGCAGACTTTCGGGTTTCGGGACTACAGTGTAACAACTGTCAATGATCTACGAATGACAACCAGAACTGTCCGCTTAAAGTGCTTTACGAGACATGAAGAGGTCTCGATGTGTAATGCCTGGCCACCCAACCACGGACCGACCTCGGCAAGCGTTGCATAACCTTGAAGACCGACCAGTGCGGCTGTTATTGTTTAGCCACGAGCCCATCAACAATATGCATAAACATTATCAAAACAACTCACAATATTTGTTGTTTCCACTCTCTCATTTCTCATCACCAAGTTATCCAGTGTAGAATTTTAGAGACAACTCTTTCTGACTATTCAAAAGCTTGATAACCGCCGTTCTACGCACATCCACTTAAAAATAACATGCACGCTACTTATTAACACCCGTTGAACGATCGGTCCACCGAACCAGTTGGTAAACTTCTAAAAATACACCCCGCAATCATCGGCCGTAAGTCTGCCGCCACCACGTTGTCACACCGTGAGGATAATGCCGTCATAACGATAATCATTATCATTATGGATAAGCGAGGCAGTTTGCCGATGGACAGGACAGTTAGCTGGTGAAAATGAACGATGATTTAATGGATTGGCTAGGTGAATTTGGTAGAGCTGGTGTGGCAAAAAAATGTAGTTATCACTTGTAAAAAAAATCTTCTATAAGTACCTACTTACAGGATGTGGAGTCGTGGTTGTTCAATGATCTTTAAGCTAACAGTAGTCGATCAACAAACCATTGGTTATGTTGGGGAGGCCTTTGCCCAGCAGTAAGACAGTACAGGCTTAACAAAAAAAAAATGTTGTGAAAGTGTTGTCACAGAAGAAAGAAGAAGCTTCGCTTTGATGTCTGTAGCGAGCATAGACTTGTATCTATGGTAGCGAGCCATAGCAAGAGTGAAGGCAAGAAGCCTCAGTTAGGCCAAAAATGTGAATGAGCATTCATTCACATTGGCATAGACAATGCTATGCAAGAACCGCCAATTCTTGGTCGTCAGGGTAGCCCGCGAAATTCAAATTTTCTTACGTTTTTTGCAATTTGCAGATTAGTATCAGGTTGTATGTTAATCTAAATATGATTTGCGAACGTAACATAATATTTATTTATACAATTATAATCATAAAAATCAGCTGTTACCTTAGCGCATGGGGGATGCGCTTTAAGTTCGCATTTTTACTTAAGGTACCCTCGTAATTTTATGTGTACTACTAAGACTATGTGTAGAATAAGAATGTTCCTGAAGACGCATTTATACATCGAGTATATGTAGATACTCTGTTCACTAGGTTAACCGTTTTTTGACAGATCGAACTAGTGAACAATTATATTTTTTTTTTGTGTAAACTGATACACGTACGGTAATGTCTGTGAGAAGTCATAAATAAGATAATTGAATAAGATAAGGCAGTTTATATATTTATTTTATTACGCATTTTCTTTTACGTAATCTGGAATAGTAACGTTTTAAGGCAGCTGTCAAAAAACGGTTAACCTAGTGGACAGAGTGTATGAGATAATTTTAAAAGCACTCAAGCTCGGGCCTTTCAATATTTTTCCAAAATGTGGCCCAACAGTTGGTGATTTAGCACACGGCAGAAGCTAACGGAAGTGTTACGTCACTTCCTGTAGAGAATCAATTTGGCGGTTCTTTGATGTGACTGACTTCTTCATCTGTCACTGTAGTTGTTGACTAATCATGCAGAGCTTTGAGGATTTGGTCAGTTACGTAACTTTTGCCGAAAGAAGGCCGAAAAAATGACATTTTTATTTTGCTTTTGTATTTAGCTGTATAATTAGTTATTCAGTCATTCTATTTTGTACCTACCTAGTGTAAATAGTTAGTTGTGTTTAATATTGTAAACGTTAATAATTTAAACTATAGTCTGAGAACGTTCCTAATTTTGGAATTCTTCAGTTTATCATCATCCTCTGCCTGGCTTGGCCTTTTCCCAACTATATTGGGGTCAGCTTGCAGTCCAACCGAATGCAGATGAATACCAGTAGTTTCCAAAATCTGCCTTAATTATTATTAATCCTTGTCTATAGTTTTAACTCAGCGAAAAATAGTGATGCTTCGTAGACTAATTCAATTTAATTGCGAGTATCGATATTTACTAACTAGTGTTCCCCCGACCCATCGCGTCGCGTCGTATTGCATCACCTGCCCGCGCTATTATGTTGTTTGCGCTTAGTGTTGTTTCGCCTTTTTTTTGTTTTTTCTCGGGTTCTAAGAGTCCTAGCGTAATGTTATATAGCCTATAGCCTTCCTAAAAAATTGAGCTATCAAATACAAAAAAAAAACAAATCCGACTGGTAAGTAGTTTTCATTAGCGCGTTCAAATAAACAAACTCTTCAGCTTTTTTACTTACAGATACAGATTTAGTATTGAGTTTGAAATAAAGATGAGGTAGGCCTGGAAGAACGGTAGTATATTTTGATACCTACTATAGCATTATTTCGCTTTAAAACACCATGCTTCCTCTCTATAGGAACGGCACTTCGAATCGGAAGTTGTCTCGACAACTCATAACTGCAATTTCCGGAGCATGCCATACGTAGCGACAAATTCAAAAGGCAGCTGGAATCGATTGGATGCTGCACAGGAAACCAGCCTGGACGAGGTGTTTAACTTGGGAGACGTCTATGAGCGGCTGATTGATTGAATACTACGTAGTTTAATCAATCAATTTAGCGGCTCGGCAAAAATTATAAAAATATAACATACAGTATAGTCTACTACTAAGGATTCGGATGTTTTTATTGAAGACTAGCTTCTGTTTGCGACTTCGTCCGCGCGTTTCTTGTTTTACACTAAATTGTGTTCTATGACATTCGACAATAAGTTCTGTAAGTACTGTAATAGTTAAAAGTTTCGAAGATTACGTAAGTACTTACATACTTAAATTTGAACTCTTTATAATATTAACGGTATAGATAAAGCCTGTAACCTACTCGGGCGTTCCAAGCGATTTTTGCTACAGGTTTTATTGGCTCTAAGGGGCCACGTTTAGCAAACAAGAAAAAATTGCCGCGATAACCTACATACTCTCAGCACAAGCTTCAGCTTTAATGACTAAAACGTTCCACCCTGTACGTAGAGTGTGGACGCCCAAAACCATTCACAGCTGTTACATTATGGCGGTACAGTGTTACGCTTACCTTCACAGCGCCACCTATTGGCAATACGCAGTAAATAAGAAGGAAGTGTAACGTTACGTCACTCGCACGGAGTCGAATTGGCGCCCCTTTGATGTTACTGCTCGCCGCTTTGTCTGTCACCCGTACCTATAGAGACCGCTAGTGATGCGAACCTGGCTAAAAACTTTTTTTTCTACTTTATTTAAGTTCGGTTCGTGGATGGGGCACCCCTTGCATATCTAGACTCCTCCGTGTCTCGGAAAGCGCGTTAAGCCCTTGGTCCCAGCTATTATTCGTAGATCTATTCTTTGAGAGTCGTTATGCATAGTCAGAAGTCCGAAAGTCTGACAACCAATCTTACAAAGGGGTATCATGTACCCAGTAACTGTGTTATGAAGGTCAGATAGGCAGTCGCAGATTGATTGATTTTATAATCGCAATGCATACGGTCATTCACAGTAAAAATTAATCTTAAACAGCCATTAAAACCAGGTTTCCTGAATCCAGGTTTTCAGTAAGTAGGTACCTATTTTGTGAAAAGATTTTTAACTAACCCGATTTCAGGTTTCCCCTAAAATGGGATGGCATTGGATTACGCAAAGTCTAGTTTGGTTAAGGCTAAAAGTACTCAATAAAATTTACATTTTCAGCCTAATGTCTAAGCGATTCTAGATTTTACTGAAGCGTTAGACCTTATTGCCCAAGTTTACTACTTACCTACCTACTAACGATCGATTTTCAGTGCTATTTTGCTAAAGATCATGGAGGTAGATAAATGGACCAAATGATTAAATGCAAACACAATAAAATAGTTAAATAATCACTATGGGTTTCCTGTCAAAAAGAAAGAAATCATAAAGAGCCCATGTCCACATGTTACATAGTCACACAACACATTAAAATAAAATAAACAAAGCAATGACGAAAATATTGGTCGTCACTAGCCACATTTTAACGGCAACCGTACTCCGCAGAACAATACACTTAAACTTAACGCAATAGGGTTTAAATTACTTTGGCAAGAAAGAGATTTAAGGCTATTTTAAAATGTTCAAAATGGCTTCCTTTCCGTTCTTGAGTGAACTAAATGAAGTTGTCTAAAAACAAACGACTGCTGATGAGCTGTTTGGCTTAATTTCACATTCTAAATGAGTTGAATTTAAATAAGAATGTCGCAAAGTTCTTACTGTAAAGATTTAGGACACTTTTAAGAACGATTATGGGTTTAGGCAGCGCTTTGAGCGAGTTTATTAATGGAATTATTAAGTAGGTCCGTCCATTAGTGTTAATATATCCATTATTATTCAAAATACATTTCTTAGTGACTTTATTAAAAACTGTATCAAAATCTGTGGTTTTCGAGATTAGTGACAAACTGACAGAGGCGACAGAATCAAATAGAATGGAATATAAATAGGTACTTACTCTTTAATATGTACACCATGCGAATTACAGATGTAAATATAGAAATTTAACGTAGGGTGACACATGTGGGCCGCGGTCTCAACGTTTCAAGCGATCTTTCAAAGACAATTTTGGATCTTTTCTAAAGGTAGAAGGAGATAATACCTGGTTACTACAGGTAGGTACGTACTTTTTTGAATCACACCTAAAACCAAATCATTTATACATTTCACGCTTCCATTAATTAAAATCGAATCATTACATTAAAATAATTGTTAGGTAATTTAGGATGAGAGCACGTTCCGAATTACCTAGTTAATTACAATTTTGACACTAATAGGTTTGATTAATGAACTTTTTAGTGGATCGTTAATTATAATAGAAGTGACAGCTGTATCAATATGACATTTGAGTTATTAATTAAGTACGATAATCAATCATAGATACAAGGAGCTTTAGGGACTAAAATAGTACAGACGCTAGCACATCTTCCTACTACAAACTGTCAAATTTCCTTAATAGATTTTCAACTTTATCGCTAAAGCATTAAAGTTCAAGGTTGATTGGGAAAGTTTTGGGTAGCTTGATGTGTAAGCTGGCGTCTGTACATTATGATACGTGTGACTTAAGTAGGTACTTAGTTCATTATTAATAATAGACTACTTAAGTCACACGTCATTATCTGCCTAAACTTTTCCTAACTATGTTAGAGTTGGCTTCCAGTCTAACCGGATGCAGCTAAATACCAGTATTTTACATGGAGCTATTGCCTATCTGACCTCCACAACCCAGTTACTGGGTAGTACGATACCCCTTGGCAAGGCTGGTTGTCAGGCTTTCGAGCTTCTGACTACCAGTAACGACTGTCAAAGATCCACGAATAACAGCCGGGACCAACGTCTTAACGTGCTTTCCGACGCACGGAAGGGTCTTGGTATGTGAAGATGGTCACCCAGCCACGGACCAAGTGCGGCAAGCGTACCTTAACCTATTTCTATAATAGACGACGAAAGTTAAGACTACCTAAGTGTAGAAAAAAGGACTTTAGAGCACAGAAGTGATAAGAATTACATATTATAAAACTAGCTGTTGCCCGCGACGACGTCTTCGATCCAGTATCAAAAGTAGCTTATGTCCTTCTCCAGGTCATGGTCTACCCATTTGCCAAATTTCATCCAAATCCGTGCAACCGTTTTAGCGTAAAAGCGTAACAAACAAACCTACTTTCGCATTTATAATAATTATTATACTAGTTAGGATGTGTACTTTTTTCTTGGAATAAAAAATGTGTCAATTGCCTAATACATATTTCTGTAGTTGTCGACTCGCTTGTGGGCGAGTCGACAACTACAGAAATAATTTTACCTATTTAAAAGCGACGATTCGCCCGTTTAGATCGAGTAAATTCGTTCGAATCAACTAATATACCGTAAGTAAGTAAGACATGAAAAAAATAAAAGATAACTTAAAATGATTGTCCTTAGAACACAAACTTTACCTACCTTTCTTCAAACTTTAATTTAATACTAAGCAGGTTTTAAGCCCCTCAACAAACACGACAGGACGCGGCTTAGAACGGCTTAATCCTGTAAAAGCGGTTTGTACTTAATACTTTAATTACTAGGTAAAACCAGAAGGGATTTGGTTATCAACTTATCATGATAAAGAGGAAGGATGTCTTGATAAAATGCGTTTTGAAGAAGGCAGCTAATCTCTCGCACAAAAAATAATAGAGATTTTTGAACCTGACGGTTTTGCATATAGTGTATTAATTTTCAGC
Source organism: Apamea epomidion (assembly GCA_947507525.1). Lineage (NCBI taxonomy): Eukaryota > Metazoa > Arthropoda > Insecta > Lepidoptera > Noctuidae > Apamea > Apamea epomidion. The sequence continues at coordinate 3,068,410 of OX382234.1, forward strand.
ATAAGCACAGTTAGAAAAAATAATCAAGATTATCTATTATGCAAAATTAACACACTGCGTCAATTTATTTGCAGTGTTATAGCCTTTGTTTTTTGGTGGGAAATCATCTAATGACTTCTCCCGCTCTGGGCGGAGCGGGAAGGCGTGTCAGACTTTTACTGACTAAAACCCACCCGTGTTCCTTCAGTTGCCTGTGCCACGGTATCTCTTTCGAACAACCCGCGGCCCTGGCAGGCTAATTGGCTAACATATTATCAATTAGATACAATCTGATCATTTTGAAAGATATTGCTAATCCATTGGCTTCAATGTTCGAAAAATTTGTCTGCTTAAGGTGGATGCTCCAAGGTAGCCCGCGAAATTCAAATTTTCTTACGTTTTTTGCAATTTGCTGGTCAGTACTAAGTTGTACGTTGATTAAAATATGATTCGCAGCCGTAACAAATATGTATTTATAGAATTTAATCATTAGAATCAGAAATGTCAAGATTTCATGAAATAGTCATTCAGTAGGATTACTTGATCTTAGAGAGTTGTGTTGATGACTTCAATGATTATAATTCTGTAAATACATATTTGTTACGACCGCGAATCATATTTTAATCAACGTACAACTTAATACTGACCAGCAAATTGCAAAAAACGTAAGAAAATTTGAATTTCGCGGGCTACCTTGGAGCATCCACCTTAAGGGCCTTACTCTCGTTTAGTACCGTAACACGGTCACTTTATGAAGAATATTTCTCATTAACGGCTTGATTAGAAGATCTGAAAAAAATATGTTGTTGGTATAGGTTCAAGTACAACATTTCTGAAACAGGATTTTTTCGTATGCCTAATACTTTTCCCTTAAAAATTTTTTTAGCAAAACGCTATTTTTTCCTAATATTCCATATTACTTCTAAACGGCTTTGATGTTTGCAAATATTTTTACACTGAAAAATTGGTGGTTAGAGGTACTATAGAAATGAAACAGCTTATGTAAATCAATCAACATTTGCAAAGAAAATTTCCCCACTTTGAGATTAAGCTTCAGAGGTGCTCTGCGCGGGCTGCGGGCGGCAGTCGTGCGTTAGCACTGAGACGGGAGGGCTGTGTCGCTCGCTGCTCCGCTCCGGCTATCGACCGACTACGCGCGTTTGCCTGTGTTAGTGCAAATATTTACGAACGAATTGTATCAGTGTGCGTTTATTGACTAGCTCGCTGCAGATGGCCCATTTCTATTGTGCGCGTCAGGACGCTTACGATAGTATACAAGTAGTAAGGCTTATCTAACTAATATTAAAATGAGAAAATATTGAATTTGATCAAAATAAAAGTCCAAGATGGCGGCTGCGAAAATTTTCAAGTTTTTCATCATGGGTGTCGTTTTCATACTTTTCGAGGGTGATAAAGCCGATAGTGAGGTCAAAATAAAAATCCAAAATGGCGGCTGCAAAAATTTTCAAATATTTCATCATGGGTGTCGTTTTCATACTTTTCGAGGGTGATAAAGCCGATAGTGAGGTCAAAATAAAAATCCAAAATGGCGGCTGCAAAAATTTTCAAATATTTCATCATGGGTGTCGTTTTCATACATTTCGAGGGTGATAAAGCCGATAGTGAGGTCAAAAAAAATATCCAAAATGGCGGCTGCAAAAGTTTTCAAATGTGTCATCATGGGTATCGTTTTCATACTTTTCGAAGGTGATAAAGCCGATAGTGAGGTCAAAATAAAAATCCAAAATTGCGGCTGCAAAAAATTTCAAATATTTCATCATGGGTGTCGTTTTCGTACTTTTCGAGGGTGATAAAGCCGATAGTGAGGTCAAAATAAAAATCCAAAATGGCGGCTGCAAATTTTTTCAAATATTTCATCATGGGTGTCGTTTTCATAATTTTCGAGGGTGATAAAACCGATAGTGAGGTCAAAATAAAAATCCAAAATGGCGGCTGCAAAAATTTTCAAATATTTCATCATGGGTGTCGTTTTCATACATTTCGAGGGTGATAAAGCCGATAGTGAGGTCAAAAAAAATATCCAAAATGGCGGCTGCAAAAGTTTTCAAATGTGTCATCATGGGTATCGTTTTCATACTTTTCGAAGGTGATAAAGCCGATAGTGAGGTCAAAATAAAAATCCAAAATTGCGGCTGCAAAAAATTTCAAATATTTCATCATGGGTGTCGTTTTCGTACTTTTCGAGGGTGATAAAGCCGATAGTGAGGTCAAAATAAAAATCCAAAATGGCGGCTGCAAATTTTTTCAAATATTTCATCATGGGTGTCGTTTTCATAATTTTCGAGGGTGATAAAACCGATAGTGAGGTCAAAATAAAAATCCAAAACGGCGGCTGCAAAAAATTTCAAATATTTCATTATGGGTGTCGTTTTCATACTTTTCGAGGGTGATAAAGCCGATAGTGAGGTCAAAATAAAAATCGAATAGTCCGGGAGCCGAGTAGGCCGTCTTGCGACTGCCTACTGCCGCGCGTATTTGTATGAAGATTTTGTTTTTTGTTAGGTATGATAATTTAGTGAGTTTCATAGTTGGGCACACACACTAAAATGTAACTAACAGACAGGCCTATGGTGATTTATCGAGGTAGGCACTGCTTATATGCCTTTATGCAATACACGCCACTGACTAATATACTTTGAGTATTCGCGGCTGTTACGCACGAACGCGGAAGGTTTATCTACTGAGCGGCCGTAAGTGATTATTTCAAGGTCACTAACGAGACATGATACTGTTACTTTACTATACTATAACAGTGGTAACAGTTTTCGTAGTTCAACTGTTACTTTTGACGTACGATTAATAATAAAAAAAATCTTTTTACATGAAAAACACTTAAAAAAACACTTCAAAGTGAAAAATTACTTTATTTCGGAAGTCGATGTCTTTGGTTTTGAATTTACGTTTTTTGCTACAGACTTCCGAAATAAAGTTATTTTTCATTTTGTAGTTTTTTTATGGAAGTCGGTTATTTTTTTTTTTGGAAAAAATAATTATTTTGCACATTTTAGTTGTGGCACCTACCGGTCACAAATTAGAATACCACTACCTGCTATGTAAATTACAATGACAGGAAGAAAGTTGATTATAACATTATCCGATTGGCTACGGAATCCTAAAAATGCCATTTAGGTACAGTGCTAGTTAGGTAGGTTTATTACTGATTTATAATAATTCAAATTGATGAAACAGGTTCTCATATTTATAAAATCTCATTTTTATGTAATTCCTCCTAAGAAGACCTACAGTCTATGCAAATAAAATGTTATTTCATTCCTAAGAAAATACTCGATATCATTTTTAAAGTTTTACCCCCGTCGGGAACTAAGTTCGTTCTCACGTATGATTTTAAACAAAATCAAAAAAATGAAATAATTCTAATAAATAATGTCCAGTAAAAACATAAAATATACGTAACATAAGTATCAATCTATACAAAACATATCAGCCTTGCCTCCGCCATTCCCTTCTGGAATTGTAGGCAAAAATGGCGACCTGCGTGCGGCATGTCTGCGTCTCCGCATATTCTTTGATCGTCGTTTTAGTGCAGCGCGCCACCGCGAGCGTTTTACGTATTCGGGGGTAGAGCGTTTAGCTCCGCCCACATGCACAAGGTCAGCGAGCCCTATATACACCTTAACAAGGTTAATAACGCAATGAATGTTGTTGAACTGTCAAAATGAAACCCATTGCTACTGATAGTGTGTTACGCAGTTAAATTAAATAACAACTGCCAAAAAATAACAGTTGGTATTTGATTATACGGTCAATTTAATTTATTAGTCAATTTGTTTATCAATTAATTTTCTTGACATTACTTAACTACCTACGATTTGTTACATTGACAGATGATTTTCAGCTTTTTCAACACTTAGCTAAAGCTAAACATAGGTAGCCTAACCTACCAGAAAGCCTATTCCTGTACCTAATTAAAAAACGTTCAAAATCTAGTCGCAATCTCATCTCATAAGTTATCTTTTTTGTTTTACTAACCCATATGGATGCTGCTTTTCCGAATTAAAGATTATTTTATTTTATTTTTATTTTTTATTTATCTCAGCGACAATCAATATCAAAAACTTAAAAATGTACCTAAGGAAATTAGAGGTATTTTTGACAGTCTGATCTCAGTCTCAATCTGTCAAAAGTAGGTACCTACCGCTAATTTCCCTATATTTTTGAACTGAGGTGGCATCATACCTAAAATCAGTCTAAAATCAAATCATTAATTTCAAATACAAAATTTAAAGAACATAGAATTGATTCTAGCTGCCCCTTGTAAAATGTACAGATGCACATCAAGCTACTACAATCTGTCAAATTTCTTTAATAGATTTTCAGCTTTATAGCTAAAGCGTTAAGGTTCAAGGTTGATTGGGAAAATTTGACAGTTTCGGGTAGCGTGACCTGCTGGCGTCTGTACCTATCTGGTTTCGTATGTAGAAGAATGGTCAACAAACATGATATTGCCTTGGTAGGTATTCATATTCATCTCGTTTTATAACCTACCTACAGTTATGTCAACAACAAGGCTGCTACTGCGTTGTTGGATAAGTACAATAATAAGCCTCGCTGATAAGAAAGATCATGGTCATAAGAAAAGGTGAAAACACTTTGTTTGACTGTTTTTATGATGTAATCCCGTGCTACTATGGTTTTCTTGGTTAATCTCCTTGTTATCGGGATTAAAAAAGTATATTATGTTTTTAAATTGGTACACACGGCTACACATCAAGCTATAAGTACACATTTCCAGTAGGTATAAGCTGGTTTCTGATTGTACGGAAAACCTATACAATGCGAGGTCAGCTAAAACTGGAAATGTATAGGTTGATGTGTAGCGGTAGCCGTGTGACGTGTGTATCGAACAAATTGTTTTTCATAAAACGCAAGAAACTCACTTAATACCTACAAACTGCCCTCCTAGTACCTACGGAAGAAAGTATTAATTATATATTGTCAAATTTACAAATTTTAATTCCACCACGTTAACTTTACAGCTAACATTCAAAACACCACTAAATAAGGTTAAAAGTAAAATCAAAATCTAACAAAAGCTAAAATTTATATTTCCAATCTCTTCAAAAAACTGGCAATCGAGTATTCTCGCCGCCGTGGTATGGAAGTGCTCAATTTAACCGGAGCTAAGCTAACGAGTTAACTAATAACCGCGTAAGGTGCAGGAAGGCAGCCCAAGGAATATGCGCCACTAAGCCGTCGCAGCCGCGCGGGCGAGCGTCCGCAGCGCACATTACAAGGAGCGTTGCCTGGCAACGAGCGCGTGACGTCACGTGCTGTAGACCTTCTAACGAGAGCTAGTGATCTATATACAGTTGTAACATCACACTAAAGAACACACTTCCAATGGAGGAATTGAAACTAACGCTCTCATACTTATTGCGTTGAAAATTTTGCTTGCGCGATGTAGGATTTTTGATTATAACTTCTTTGTGTTTGAGAAATCGTTAAGTAATTTTATGTATTAAGTGTGTGGCTATATTACAAACATATCCTATATTTTTTTGTATTAAAAATGTTACATATTTTAGCTATTTTCCCCATTTTTAGAAATCTTATAAATTATCTTTACAACAGCGCCATCTATCGAACAGCAATATAACAAATTTCGAAGAGTTGTATTTTTCTGTGACCAAATTACAAGATAAACACTTGCCGCATTGCTCAAATATTAGCAAAAGGCTTTTAATTAATTAGTATGATTTTAATTATTGTATGGTTTTCTCAAAAACATGTAAAGAATTTTTTTGTCATTGTTTCAGAATATCAAATAATGAAAGGGATGAAAGTCCGACGGACGGCAACGTCTCCCCAGAGCCACCTGACCGACCACCCGGGAAAGTACGACAGGTGCACCCGGAAGAGAAGACACAAGTTCTTGCTTACGACTCCACATACCGCAAGAAAAATAAACCGAAAAACCTCCCTTTAGAAGAAAATCATTACAATCATTTGGCGAATACTAATGTTGCTATGTCGCCAATGTATCCGCTTACACCAAATATTTGCGTGGAGGGTGGAAAGATTGAGTTCATAAAGTCGCCGCCAGATAGCGCTAGGAATAGTGTGGCGCTAGCGTCGCCGCCGCAAACTCCTTTGTTGGCGCGGCGCGGCTCTCGGGAGAAACGCGAGGCTCGCATCTATGATGAGCCCACTGAGAAGTTCGACGGTGATAAGGTAGGTGGCGCTGTCACTGTAACTATTTTTAGGGAGTTTTTGAAAATGGTTTTTTAATACACTGAAACGTTTAAACATGTAAAGCAATGGCTAATTAATAATTTGATCGAATAGCCCAAACAGCTACTTACTTATAAGTAAGTATGTACCTACTTAAGCAGATTTGGAAGCAAGTGATTGAAGTTCCAATCCTCCACACTTCTGTAAAACCATTCCGAATAGGTACGACATGTTTTGGATTTAAACGTAAGCAAATTTACCATAACCAAATGTTTTCTTTTCAAAACTTTCATGTCCAATCCAACTACTGCAACCTTTCTGCGAATTCTTTGCAAACTTGCCAGTTTGGGACGCATTTAATTTCAAGTCCAGTAAAGGGTCTGACTGACCCTTGTCAGAATCTTTTCAAAGTTCACGTTTGTTCGTGTTTTGGTGTTTATGCAATTTTGTTTTTAGAGCATTTTCATGTTACTTTCTGAGCTTATTGCTTATTGGTTTTTTGAAGTAAAAAACAGTAAAACGATGCCTGCTGGGTCCGAAAATAACTGCCTTGCGCAGGCCTATTGTTTTAGTTTTTTTAATTTTTTTTATAAATATGACTTACTTCTGCCTGCGACTTCGTTCGCGTGAATATTCTTCTTCCACACGATGCGATGCGATGCGACAAGGTGGGCAACCCTGTCGCATCGCATCGCCAGCCCACGCTATTACTTCATTTTCACTTAGCGTTCTTTCTTATTTTTTGGTAGGCTCCTAAGAGTCGTAGCATGATGTTACGTAGCCAATAGCCTTCCTCGAGAATTGGGCCATCAAATGCAAAAAGATTTTTCAAATCCGACAGAAGTTCCAGAGATTAGCACGTTCAAACAAACAAACTCTTCAGCTTTATTATTAGTATATAGAATAGATAGATACGAGATATAGCTTCAGGTTTTTTTTTTTTTATAAGAACGTTGCCCTCACACTAGGAATTACTCCTGTTTCGTGGGTGCGTTTACAAACAGTTAAACTCACGTACACAAACAGCCAGACCCGGAACAACTACCTGAAGGCAATACGAATATTTGTTCCGTGCGGGAATCGAACCCGCGACACGCAGCGCAGCAGTCGATCGCTCAGCCACTGCGCCAACCGTGTCGGCAAAGAAATATGTGATAAATAAGTAAGTAGGTATCTCTAGGTACTTTTTGACATACAGGCGGTAGGTCTCAATAATAGATCAAACATCTTGCAATGATTTAAAATGTAAAAAAACATAAAAGGCCCTTTATGACATCATTTTCCTGTCTCCCTCTTAAAAGGTGAGTATACACTAGAACATTTTCTTGAGCTTTTCCATGTAACGTAACGTTCAAAGCGAGCGAGCATTTACCTATGTATACCATTCCTTACTATTTTCCTTTTACTCTTCGTTGAAACGTCCATCTGCAGGTCGCGTGTGATGTGTTTTATCTTGCTCGATGAAATGTTACACAAATTCGCTCGTTTGTTTGCAAAATAAAGTTCTAATAAATGCTCTAGTCTATACTCACCTTAAAAGTAAGAAAGAAAAACGTTCCGATTTTTTTACCCAAACTTAATTGACCTGAAGACTTTAAAGACGGCTCCCTCTTCAGATCAAAGTTGATATTGAACATGAACAAAATAATTTAGATCAACTAAGTACCTACCTACCTTCTATGATCCATATTTCCACCCTCATGCCGTAATCGGGGGCTGCTCACATGTAATTGGACTGTTGCACCATAATGCGACTTTAGTCGACACTAAATTGTTTTTGAAAGCCTTCACGAAATCTTCCTGAGATTGACTCAGAAGATTTTAGGGATACTTTTTTGATTAAGGCTTTAGAAGTTTGCACTTAGTTTTGTTTTGATTTGTTTCTTTTTTTATTTTCAAGAAGCTGTTTTTTAGATACTATATAAGGTTTAAGAACTGCATGAGAAAGCCTTTTTTTTCTAATAGTTTTACATATTTTGAATGGAAGCGTCTAAAGCTACTAAGTAATTGTACCTACAGCTATATCATTACGACTTATTGACTTATGCAGGACAATCCTAACTAATACATATTATAAATGCGAAAGTAAGTTCGTTTGTTTGTTTCGCTTTCACGCTAATACGGCTGAACGGATTTAGACGAAATTTGGCACATAGGAAGACCATGACCTGGAGAAGGACATAGGCTACTTTCCGTCCTGGATCAACGACGAAGTCGCAGGTAACAGCTAGTTTATTATAGTACTAGCTGCGCCCCGCGGTTTCGCCCGCATAAGTTTCGATCTCGTGAGAATATCGGGATAAAAAAGTATTCTATATGTTAATCCTGGTTATAAACCATCTGTGTGCCAAATTTCATCCAAATCCGTTGAGTATTTTTTACGTGAAAGAGTAACAAACATCCATCCATCCATCCAAACTTTCACGTTTATAATATTAGTAGTATTATTAGTAGGATGTGATTTTGGGGTACAATTTTAACTTCTCTACATCTTTTCACACCAATTCACACAGTAACTACAGATGACTAAATACTTACTAAGGTAGATACTCATCATCATCATAATCTACAGCCCGACTTCACCCACCGCTGGGCATAGAGCTCTCTTTTGCTGTGATAATCCCCACGCTCCTGTGCTAGTCTCATCCATGTAGGTCATATTTCCACTTCCCTACAAAAGCTCCATCGAATCTCCAAAATCAGCGCAAAATTCAATATCCTCCCAATAACATCGTAAAACTAATATCAAATAAAATTCCTTGGAACATTTGAATTAAATTCAAACAGAGCGCGTATCTGCACCAAAACTTATTGCACTCCAGACATGCAAATGCGATAGGAGACCGTAAATTGAATTAATTGCACAGATTCTGTGAGTAAATCGACCTCTGTGTGGTGGCCATGAATCTGTATTATCATCTTGGTTTATGGTGGGAAGAAATTCTGGTGGACGGGTCTAATCGGAGAACCTAAATAGGGAATGAATTAATGTGAATGTATTTACTTAGTGCTGGCCGATCATGTATATTTTACCGGCATGATTAGTAAAAGCTGCAGGTAGAATTTAGTATCGCATGCTATACAGGCTCGCAGGAACGTTGACGCGCAAACTGTAAACATGATTTCAGCACAATCATGATTCTAGATCTATTTTTTATTAGCGGCAAAAAATTTCAGCGTTTCTGAACACCCCGGATTCAGCAGCATGTGCTGAATGTATATTTTCAGTTTGCGCGTCAATGTCCAATGACGAAAAACTTCTACGCTACGAGGTCAATCATGTCTGACATGGGGGGAATCATGTATGTGATTCTATGTAGACCCCGTATCGTAGAAATATTTCGTCGGTTATCAAAAAACTAAATAAATTCATTACTTGAAAAGTACCCACTGAAAATGTGTAGAACAGCCTGCATTTGTTTTTTTGATACCCGACGAAAAATGTCAACGCTAGGTGTTTAAGAATCGCATGTACTGAATCCATGGATTCAGAAGTTGGCAAGGACATGCATGATAAAGAATGCCAACCTGTATGTAGTCAAAAGCTGAATCGCAAGTTGAGGAAGGACTTTACCTCCTACCTTATATAGCTATATCTTTTATTACTATGAGGTTGGATAACAGTCTGCTCTAGACATCCATGAACTCTCGTATATCTACATTTTCCCCATGGAGATAGATTTACTAAACAAGTATATGCCCAGAATATTTATTTATATTTTTTTTTCTTTGTTTTTTTTTTTTGTTTTCTAATACTTTCCTTACAAGTAAAAACAACCACATACGTTTACGTATTTAAAAAAAATCTCATCTCTTGTCGAATGCAAGAAAAGAGAAGCAAAAGAATTGGCTTCAGTCAGGCTCTTATAAAAATGCGAAACCAAATCTGGAATCACAATTTTTTTATTTACAATCAAGATATTTTAAATCACACGAGGCAAAAACCGTCACTTAACAACTTTATAGACGAGGAAAACCGATCAGCTATTTAACTATGCAAATCGGTTTCCGATAATGTGCCTTCTCCAGACGGTCTGCGGATTTGAGCGTGTAGCACATCGGCAATGATAACTTTATTCATATTAATGACCGCAGTTGGTAAGGTCAATTTAGTACCTTGATAGTGGTTCCGTGGCTAAAAGGGCTTGAATTTGTCGGGGCTTTAGGAGGTGCTGTAATTGGCCCGCTGTTGATATTTTAAGCTTCTTTTATGGCTCATTTTAGAATGTCTTCCTTATTTATTTATTTATTTTATTATTTATGTACACACAGTAAAATACAAATTGATATGACATAATCCTTCGTTGGATCTTGTGCAGAAGTTGGCTAGAGCTACAGTTCGTCATCTTATTATTGTCAGCCATTATTCTGCATTTTTTAATCCAGCTGCGTCAATTACAATTTCATACAGGAGACCGATAAGTGTTTTGTTAAACCTGCTCACTAGTGCTCACGTTGCGTTGGATGTTTGCTTAACTTGGGTTGCAATTTGTGAGCCAACGAAGCAAAGACAAGCAACAATACTCATTGAAACACTCTATAACCGAGTTTTCATTAAAAACTAAGCATTTTAATTACCAAAAAGTTCGCAACCTCAAACGCACCAATAACATAAAAAAAAACCTATTTGAATTATTTCTGACAGTATCAAATCACGACAGTCTCATTTCTTTCGATAAACAACCTTAAATTTACCAATTTCTGAGTGGAACAAAACTGATACCAAAATTTCTAATGATAGTAATCAGGCAACAGGAAAAAACATATTCAGAAATCATGAATCCTGCATCGTTCTTAATAGCTCAGCTAGAAGAAAATCATCGGGTGATCTACCTTGTATTACTGGTGATGTTTATAGTCTTCGTCATTTTGGATGTCAGAGGCCGTGCCCCAGCCAAGCCTGTGAATGTGGTCTTGATGCCTGAGACCCTCACCAACGAAACCAAAGCTTGCGAATCAAATACATCTTCAAAGAAAAAAACTAGTGGCTTCGACTCCATAGAGAACTGTGTTTTGATTAAAAAAGCGGAATAGTTGAAATTGTCAAGTCTTTTTGTTTGGTTTGGAAAGGTATTCTTATTTATTTGATATTTTTTAAACTCGTGTTTGATTTAAGTATGTTTACATTAAAAGATTGACTAGTTTCTGTTTTAAGTCTTTTCCTGAAGCCCAGATAATTCGGTTAAGCGTAATGAATTTAAGATGACAGCTTTATTTATTACTAGCTGCGCCCCGCGGTTTCACCCGCATAAGTTTCGATCCCGTGGGAATATCGGGACAGAACGTATCCTATATGTTAATCCTGGTTATAAACCATCTGTGTGCCAAATTTCATCCAAATCCGTTCAGTAGTTTTTGCGTGAAAGAGTAACAAACATCCATCCATCCATACAAACTTTCACGTTTATAATATTAGTAGGACTTACTAGCTTCTGTCCGCGGCTCCGCCCGCGTAGATATTGGAAATTATCCCACAGGAACGTGCTGCCGGGACAAAAGTAGCCCATGTCCTTCCCCAGGATGCCATCTATCTGCTTGACAAATTTTACTGAAATTCATTCGGTAGTTTATATGTGAAAAGTTAACATACAGTTACTTTCGAATTTAAAATACACATTATAGTATGGATTAATTTATTTGATGATGACCGTGGTTAAAGCCTCGCCTATCATGGACGAGGTTGTGGTCTCAAATCCGGGAAGTTTCTGTGACTTTTTCAATCCATATGTACTTTCTGAGTTCAGCTTCGACGTCACTGACATCGACGAAGCAAAACGTCGTGAGACTTAGTTATATAAATTTGAAATCGCCAACCGTCTACTTGCTCATGCCTTCTTTGTAGGCCTTCTCATACAAAGAAGGTATGAGCCCTTTGTTCCCGTCGAGTTACACCATTTTGTGTTACACTGTTACCCATTGGGAAAAAAATTACCGATTATAGTTTGACCGAAACTGCTGTACCGCGCCTTGGGAATGCGCGGCGAGGCGGTAGGAATGCGAAGCGAGACGGGCGGGACGCCGTGAGCGATGACGAATGAGTGACCTGCACTGCCCCCCCGTCTCGCTGCGCACATAGCGAAGACGCGGTACAGCGGTTTTGGTCAAACTATAGTAACACTGTAACTCAATGCCACGTTTTTTTCCCATCAACTTACACTGCAACCTAGTAGTACATAATAGGGTTACATATCGGGAACAAAATGTCCCAAAGAGTTATAGAACTTTATTTAGACGGTAAAGTAGACGTAGACGGTAGGCTTTTGCGGTGCAGTGGGACAGTAATAGGCTGGTATTATTATTAATTTATTTATCGTGCAGGCTAGGTGGAGCAACAATCTTCGCAGGATGGCTGGTAACAGCTGGATGAGAGTTGCCGAAAATCGAGTTGAATGGCGTGAAATAAGAGAGACCTATGGACTTAGCAGTGGACTTTTGTAGGCTGATGCTGATGACGATTTATTGTACATGGGGTTTAGCCTAGTCTACACTTGGACCGACTGGCACAACACTCTCTCTGTATCTAAGAGGGTAGTTGCCTGGGTAAAAAAATAATAATTATATTTAGTCCGTCAGTTAGATTATCGAAAAATAATGGACACGTATTTTTTCTTTTGTCAATCAAACAAAAACTGACAGAGATAAAGCGTCAACATTTGGGAGTGGGGGGTCGTGACGTCACTTGTTTGCAAAATGACGTCACGCGGAACTTTAACGGGCGATATCTTCATCATTTTTTAAATAAATGACAAAAGAAAAAATACGGGTTCAATATTTTTTGATAATCTAACTGACGGACTAATTAGAATTTTTTTAGGAAAATAGTCTGTTCTACACCAGACGATGCACGGAGCACCAATCCGCAATTTCCAAGTCTAAAAATATTGCAGATAGACAGAGTGACTGTTCTGCGATTACATTTCCCATTCCCATTGAATGGTTTATAGAGAGCAACATAACGTGCCATAACGCAGGTAATGAGGTAATGACAATCCCACATTAGTGTGCACTACGCTTGTCTCTACTCTCTAGCTCCGTTCGTGTAGCATTAGCTTAAGTGGCACACATTATGTTGTCATGTGATATGGTTTTAACATTGGGTGATAGTAGTGTGAATGAAGGAGTAGTCGTTATTCAGAAGTGATATAGGGGAATGGGATTTGGTGAATAATCAACACAGTCTTCTGTCTTAGTAAATATATTTTCTGTTATCTCGTTTTGCAAAGTAACAAGATAACATTGACATTGCATATGCATTGGAACAGTGGTATTGGCCCCGATTTATGGTTTGTAGGTCGTGAGTTCGACCCAGGCAGGCACTTTAATTTGTGTATCCAATATCATCACCACTGCTTTCAAAACGGCGAAGGAAAACATCGTGAGGAAACCGGCATGTCCTAGAACCAAAAATTCTAAGACATGTAACATCTACCAACCCACACTGGGCTCGCGTGGTGGATTACAGCCCACACCCTCTCACCGAGAGGAGGTCTATGCAGTGGAAACATTATTGGTTGATGCATATGCTATTGCTAAAATAGGCTCATTACTCACAATTCAACATTTTTACCGTTTCATAGGTATTCTTATTACTGCATATTGATTTAAACATGCCATACATATATCGAAGGATGAAAGCTCTCAAAATCAGAACATTGAATTGTACTAAATACAGAACCTAAATCCTTTTTAAAGTCGGCTAAAAACAAAAGGCACAACACAAAAGTAAGCTTAATGAATTGAAATACCCAGAAGAACAAAGTGTAGAAACAATTAATGTTCTAAACACTGCATCGGAACACACATTACTCCACGAGCCAGATTACAGCGAAGCAAAACTTCTGGCATGGCATGCAACCTCCATGTACAGAAGTTTGGTGTTTCCTTGGCCTGGTGCCACGGTTCGCAATAAAGATAGCTATCTAGATCCCTATTCGTTCGTTCCTACAGCATTCTCACGGATTTGTTGTCTAGGACAGCGGTTTTTGCGAAGTTACGTTTTAGTTTGTCTCTTTTTGCTGGGAAAGGTTTTATTGAAAATAAAAAAGGTTAAATTTTATTGTCTTATAATTCTGCATGAGAGCAGTTCCAATCAACAGTTTTCTTAGGGTGCATACACACGAGGGACACGCGTTGAAGACACAGGCAACTGAAAGAAAGAAAGAAAGAAAAATATTTTATTCTGCACAAACGAAACGCACAATTACAAATAAAAAAGATATAAGATACACATAGTCAAAAGACTCGTATTCAAGCATAAAAATGTTGACACTTTTGTCTATTGCTTGATGTCAGGGCCAGGGACCAATGACAACTCACATTAATTGACATTGACAATACAAGTATTAGCAGAGGCTACAAAACAATAACAATCATAACAAAAACAAAAATGTCAATTGCAGAGTGGCGAAATAACTAGTATAACTAGTTTTGTAACAAAACCAACAACAAATTAAGCATCTGTGCAAGAACAGGGTGAACTGCAACTGTCGACGCGTGTCGGCGACAGTCGTCAACGTGTGTCGGCGGCAGCCGTCGCACATTACCAATGGTCGCTGACCCCTAAAAAAAAATCAGTCTTAATTTTTTCATGTTTAGATTTCGATACCCATCACATCTACGGAGCTGAATTCCGCTAGCTAACTTAACTTGACCCTGTATAGGGAAGTCATTATCACCATCTGCTTAGCCTTTTCCCAACTATGTTGGGGTAGGCTTCCAGTCTAACTTAATGCAGCTGACTTCCTTATACTGTATAAGGAAGTCTTATGCTAAATTTTTTCTAGACGCAGCGGTTTAGGCTGTGTGTTGACGGTAAATTAGCGAATGATTTTAAGACTTTTACTATCTTCCCTACAATCAATAAGACAGATATTTCACTGCACTCATCCTAAAGTGCTGGGGTTCTGTCTCGTATAGGGTCTTAGCATTATGCTGAGCGATGGCCGTTTTGCGTGAATGTGACGCATGTTCCAACTTCTTATTTTTTTGTGTGTTTATGTTCTTTTTTATGCGTCATGTTTGCCGCAAATAAAAGTATTTTCTTTCTTTCTTAACCTCAGGCGCAATGAAATTACACAACATTACGGCTTCGACCCCATAAGTGTAGCCAAACGAGCGTTTTGAATGAATTCCAATCTCGCGGATTGTTGGCATCTCCTCCTCGGGGCTATAAAAAATCTTTATAGATTGTAATGTCTTCGTGTGGCTGTCTGGTGAGTTTTTGCAGTGGGATGTCTTGGCGATAGAGACCGTGGCGACTTGCTTTTGGCTTAAAAAAATAGTCAATCGTTATTTGGCGTAGGAAAGTCCATTGTTTTCTATGCAGGAGATCCTTAATTATTACACATAGGAAATTTTGTACACTTTGAATATTATTTGTAATGTATTAATAGGACATTTTTAACTTTACCTTGCCAAACTTTAAACATCTCAGCATTACCTCTACTATCGTAGCAGCTTTCGAATTCAAGATAATTCCATGGACTCTTTTCATCTTATTACAAAACGAGCTCTAACTTTAGACCTAGCCTAAACCTTCGAGCCAGTTACTGTATTTTGAACTTTATTCCGACAAACTTAAAGTTTTTAATGCAAAATTGATACTTAGAGTCGGGTTTAACGTTAGTTTTTGTAATATGAAATTTAGCTATGTCGGAAGGTAGTTCGAATTTAAAAAATGACTTAATGGTTTAAACCTGGGTCTAAAAATAAACATTGTCTTGTGCTATGGCCATTTATCTTGGTCATCATCACTTCATCAACCAATCTCAGTCCTATGTTGAATATAGAAAGAGTCAAAAGTATACATCAAGGGTATGCTGCCTCCCGCGAGGAGTCGCTGGGGACTCTGAACAGAGACCCGTGGGGACGCCCCTACAAGATGGTGCGGGATAAACTCCGCCCATGGGCTCCCCCGCTGACGCAGAGTCTCCGGCCCCAGCTCGTGGAGGACGTGGTGAGCGCTCTGTTCCCTTCGCGAGGGGAACATAATCCCCCGTCCATGGCTCCGCCTCCTGCGATGCCAGATGCGGACCACACCGACGACGACGACGATGCTCCGGAGGTGACCGAGGTAGAGTTGAGAGTGGCGGTACGTAGGCTGAATGCCAGAAACACCGCCCCAGGACCCGACGGCTTACCTGGAAAAGCCTGGGTCCTGGCCTTGGAGGCTCTCGGGCCTCGACTAAGGGGGCTACTAAGCGCATGTTTGGAGAGGGGCCGGTTCCCACTTCGTTGGAAGACGGGGAAACTGGTCCTCATCAAGAAGTCGGGGCGCCCTGCGGACTCTCCGTCCGCTTACCGGCCCATTGTGCTGCTCGACGAGGTGGGCAAGCTCTTTGAAAGAGTAATTGCAGACCGCCTTGCCGGGCAGCTGGTGCGGGTGGGGCCGGATTTGGCGGACAGCCAGTTTGGTTTCCGCAGGGGGCGCTCTACGGTGGATGCCATCATGCGCGTGCGAGCCCTCACGACGGGGGATGCTGTGGCCCGGGGTGGGGTTGTCTTGGCGGTGTCTCTAGACATCGCCAATGCCTTCAATACCCTGCCCTGGAGTTGCATCAGGGAGGCACTCGGTTATCACCGGATGCCGACCTACCTCCGTCGCATTGTCGAGGCTTATCTGACGGACAGGGCCGTCATCTACCCCGGTCGCCGGGGAGAGTGGAACCGGCGAGAGATGTCGTGCGGTGTCCCACAGGGATCGGTTCTAGGGCCGCATCTGTGGGATATCGGGTACGACTGGGTGCTGCGCGCCGACCTCCCTGATGGCGTCAGCGTAGTTTGCTACGCTGACGACACGCTGGTCCTGGCGCAGGGGAGGTCGCACCAGGCGGCGGCCGAAGCAGCGACACGCGGGGTTGCGACAATCGTCGAGAGGATCCGGCAATTGGGACTCGAGGTGGCATTGCACAAATCTGAGGCCATGTGTTTTCATGGTCCTCGGGACGCGCCACCGTCGGGTTCACAAATAACGGCGGGAGGGGTTCACATCGGCGTCGAGCTGACGATGAAGTACCTGGGACTCGTCCTCGACAGCCGGTGGAATTTCGTGGAGCACTTCCGACGTTTGGCTCCCAGACTGGAGCGGGCCGGGGCTGCCTTGAGGCGGCTCCTTCCCAATCTAGGGGGACCAAACGCCTCCTGCCGGAGGCTCTATGCGGGGGTCGTGCGGTCCATGGCCCTTTACGGGGCACCGGTATGGGCGCGATCCTTGAGGCGGCGACCAGCCCGCCGGTTGATCGCGTCCCAAAGGGTCATGGCTATCCGGCTCATTAGAGGATACCGGACGGTCTCCGCTGAGGCGGCGAGCCTCCTTGCCGGATTGCCGCCATGGGATCTGGAGGCCAAAGTCCTCGCCCACATATGGGAGTGGCGAGAGGAGGCAAAACGCCGGGGCGTTGCTCCGCTGCCGCGAGAAATCACGGCACAGCGGACAGAGCTCCGGCGGGATCTCATAGCGGCATGGAGAGTGCGATTGTCGCAACCCAGCGCTGGGCACGCCACAATTGCGGCGATAAGTCCCCTCTTTGAGGAGTGGCTAGAGAGGCGCCACGGCGCCCTCACCTTCCGCCTGACGCAGGTCCTCACCGGACACGGTTGTTTCGGGAGGTTCCTGTTCAGAATAAAGCGGGAGGAAACGCCAGGGTGTCACCACTGTGGGGATCGCCCGGAGGACACGGTGGAGCATACGGTGGAGGTCTGCCCGGCTTGGGCGGGGCCCTGCCGTGTCCTCGTGGCGGCGATCGGCGGCGGAGACGCCCTGGACGGGAGTCAACAGCCGACTCCCGGCCACCGTAGGCGCGGGCCTGCGGGCGGCGAGCTATGGGCAGCTCGCCGCCCGGTAAGGACCAGGCCCGGGTCGACGGCGCGTTGTGTTCCACGCGCGCCTCAAAGAGCTGTCAGCACGAACTGACGGGGTCCGCCAGGACCGATGCCGCCGGGGCTGCGGGTTGTTCGAAAGAGATACCGTGGCCCCTGGCACAGGCAACTGAAGGAACACGGGTGGGTTTTAGTCAGTAAAAGTCTGACACTCCCTTCTGCTCCGCCCAGAGCGGGAGGAGTCATTTGATGATTTCCCACCCAGAAAAAAAAAAAAAAAAAAAAAAAAAGGGTATGCTGCCTAAATCCATCAACCAAAAGCGTCACTCCGTTTGTCCCATGCCCTAAAACAAACAAAATAAAAGTTAACTGCCCATAATCAATAGATAATGCATAAAATACGACGCAGTAACAACACCATGCATATACATTTTTATTAGCTACACGACCAATATAATTTGAACCCATACAACACATAAATCTTTGACAAATACACTTGGAACATAAAAATGTTAGAGACTTCGGAGCTCACCTTACATTTGTCGATCGAGAGTAAGTGCGTTAGGTCACCATGTGTAGTTAAATTTTGAGGACAGGGAGATTTTCTGCATCATAATAAAAATACTTGAATTCATTTTATGACAGCTTTTTATTATGTTAGATTTTGTGGACTGGAATAGGATAAGCTTTTTGGGTAATGCAGGAATAATGTAAATATTTTATTGGTTGAGGTTATCGTTTTAAAATTAATAGATGTTAACGGAAGAAAATTTAGAAATGAATAGAGCAAGCATAAGTGTGATTATGACAGTAAAGACGGCACAAATTAAGGTTAAGGAAAGAAATACTACTGTTTCTTTTGAGTTTTTTAAATAATTTACAAAAAAATTAAAACGTCTTTTTTTCACGAAACCGAGTTTACTGCATCAACAATTTTCATTTGCAATTTTTCAAACAATATTTTCCAACATTCATTTCACTCAGGAAAGTCCTACTAAACGCCAAAATCATGCCCACTCTAAAATCTGTCACCCTGTATAGAGAGGCTTTGATAGATTTTGTCCACGTTTTTTACATGCAAATGCAATCAATCACGGAGATAACTGTCATTTAACAGATTGCCCGGTTGATGCGCACTCGACCGGTGGTTTTGATTAAAATATCGATCCGAGTTATGAATAAATTGGTTTAGAGATTATGTTTGTGTTATAGGAGATAAAAGTATCGCTATTGCTGCGTAGTTGAATGGTCAGTTTTATTTTTATTGTGTGGTCTATTAAACAGGTAAGATATGTCATGTTTGAGCGTGTAAATAATAAAAGAAGTTTATTAATGACCACTACTGACAGTCAAAAATAGAATACTTACTTACCTAATATAGTAAAGACAAAAAAGTGATGTAAAAACTAACAACAAAACGTCTTGACTTTTATTGATAAACGTTTTCACACTCAAACTATATTAGGTAATTAAGTATCTATCCTATAAGATACTTAATTACCTAATATAGTTTAGAAAAAAAGGAATGTAAAAACTAACAACAAAACGCCTTCACTCTAAATTAATCAATGTATTATGCTAAGGGCCTAACAGGAAATCAATTGATTATTGATATACGTTTTCATGAGAGTGGAATATAGGTCGTTAAATAAAACATTACAATAGGTACATCCTGATTTTTCTATTTCCCAGCAGCACGAAAACAGAATCAAAAGCACTTTACCCAGAAACTACCGTTTCCAGGAGCGTTTAAAATTTATACCCAGCACAATCTGAATTTCATAGGTCGTGTAGACTCTGTCTATGATATACACAGCACACCTGGTGGCAACGCCATCTGTTGGTGCCTCGCAGTAATTAATTCTGCCATAGCCGTTGGACGGTGGCCAATGGTGTTTTTGCATGAGATTTATGTTGAAATAATGATAGGCTGCGAATATGGGTGCTGGTTGCTTTATTTTTTTTAAAACTAGTGGGGAAATATTGTGTCTGTGAAAATGGCGGGATTTTTTGGTGGGAAAGTGCGTGGGTTTGGAAATATTGTAGTGCACTGAAAAACATTTCACTGCACGGGAAATCAACGGTTTGGTTTGTTGCAGTCTAGCTTTAAAAGATATTCTTTTCAATTCTGTGCTGTTGCAGAATTTTAAATTTTCATAGTTGCTTATTTTCTACTTAACGAACATTCATTTCTTTTGATTTATTTTTTAAACCTTTGCTTCGCATTAAAGTTTTCATCTTCGGAGGCTTCAGAGATAATGAAAATGGAAGGTTTTCTTATAGGACGCACCTCATAGCACGTCGCGAGCGCTAGGAGGAAACCGTACACGAACACATTTCTTTTACCTAAACGTGACATACGATATTAAAATTTAAAATAATCGTTTAGCGAATATAGTTTATTCATATCTATGGGTTATACTAATTGTGCTTGTTGCAAAAATGTAAACTATAGGATAAATTCTATAGGATAGTTGTATTTTCGTTTCAAAAATCGTTCGAATTATTTACGTATACGTCCCGCGTTCGTAGGGTGGCCAACTTTTTTTTTTTTTTTTGGGTGGGAAATCATCAAATCTTCACTCCTCCCGCTCTGGGCGGAGCAGAAGGGAGTGTCAGACTTTTACTGACTAAAACCCACCCGTGTTCCTTCAGTTGCCTGTGCCAGGGGCCACGGTATCTTTTTCGAACAACCCGCAGCCCCGGCGGGTTATATCAAATACTTACAGTATTTTCTAAGCCATCATTGCATGTTAAAATGTAGTACTTAGAGGGCGAAAAAAAAAAAAAAAAACTAGTTATGCTTTTTGCTTCTTTGAGCCTTTATTAACAGATTTTTTGATGTGTTATTACACTCTAAATAAAGAGTACAAAATACCATTAATTCAGCTTTTATAAGATAAACACTGGCCCTATTGTGCTTATTTCGACATATTGTATTGAAATAAAAATACCGCCATAGTTATACCGCCGTAGGGCGCGTTTGATTTCGCCTACTATTTTGTTTTTAAATAAAGTTTTTTTTTGAGGGCTCTAATATAGCAGGATACTATATTATATAGACGGGTTGGCAACCCTACGTGTTCGTGCTAGGGCCTCAGTTCATCTAATTAATTTTCTTCCACAAGTGCACAAGTCGCGCGCTAAAACACACCAAGCCCCATACTTATAACTTGCAAGTTTTAACTTAAAATACACATCGTCGCGTCATCACTCACTATTCAAAAGTTACCCCCCGACGAACCCAATTTGAGTAATGGAAAAATAAATTTCGCAAATGGATATGGCCATGCTCTTTGATGCCTTCCCCTGCTCTATGTGCCCTATAGCCTTGTGCCTTGTGCGTCGTGATAATTCGTTTGTATCTGTTCAGTCAGATTGGTACTGTTTCGAGGGAGTTAATTAGCTGGTTACAAAAGGGTTTGAAACGAAAACTGTATACTTAGTTGGTTTTTACATCATAACATCACGCCTGTTTTACTCGCAGTGTTAGGCAGGGACACAAATATTCATAAAAGAGAAACGAAACAATTTCAATAACAAGAGACGATAACGGATTACAGTTTCTAGTAAAAGTTTCTACAAGATCTTATTCTTCTTAATTTAACACTCCTCCTCTTTATGCGCATAGCTAAAGTGTGGAACTCTCTGCCAGCGTCTGTGTACCCTTCCACATTTAACCCGTCTGCCTTCAAAGCAAGAGTGAACAGACATCTTCTGGGCACGCTTGTTCCATCTTAGACCTCACCCATCGCGTTCCGCCACGCGTGATCGAGATCAAGAGATCAAGAGCTGGTCTGCAATATAAAAATCTTAGTACCAAACAATAGAACATGGGCGTCGGTCCATCTAGCCTCAATCCGAAAGAGAAAAAATATCCCCAATAATGTATTCAACTTTAATGACACTATAATTATATTGTACCAGGCATCTAACAATTACTTTGACGTCATCAGATCACACAAAACATTAATTAAATAATTATAAACATGGTAGACAATAGTTTGGCATATAAACAAATACTGTATGTACATAACAACATCGTATCAATCACAAACAGAACATAATAATAGAACAAGGACCATCGAAGGACATCAATGGACGCTATGTAAATATATAATTGATCACAGAGTAATGTGACGACGCAGAGTCTGCTGAAATTGTTTTATAGATTTTCTTTTACTATGAAATTAGATTTACGTTCCAGATAGATTTATCAGAATAAATTCCTTTTTTGCTAAAAACACCCTTGTACTTATACCATGGAACTGTTCATCTGAAAAATTGTGAAGTCAAGCAGACAGGGATTGCGGGTGATTCTACCCTAACTGTATTTGGTTTTAGTCAGAATATTTAACACACACACACACACACTACACACCCAAACACACACACACTCATATTTATCTCTTAATTATCTAATTATATTATATTAACGATAACAAAACGTATCTTAAACTTATAATTGTCTAACTCAATTCTTGGAAATTGTAACAGTAACATCAGAAGCACTATGTAACTCTTAGGCTGCGTACACACCAAACGCATAGTCAGCTGCGGACTGTGAAAATGTATGAAAAACAAAACACGGTCAATCGGCAGCTGAAGGTGTTTTTTTTATAAATCTTGAACTAGACGCTCACAGTCCGCGGCTGACTATACGTTTTGGTGTGAACGCAGACTTACGTCTTTGTATCTTAGGGGACCGGACTGCTTCTCCTTAACACAGGTTTCCATAACCTAGCTAGGAGAGCAGTGCTCACCCACACGTTTGTAGAAATAGTACTTATTTTGTAAAACTGTATTTTTAACGTGAACTCAAAACAATCCTTTGTTTTGGGTAAATAAATGTTGTTATTATTATAATATTTATTTAGATTATATACCTTCGTATATACTACAGAAATTACAGGAAGCAACAGGAAATAAAGAACTAAATGTAACAAACAATTATAGGTAAATCAATAATTTTCTTATTATTTACTACTAGGTGAACAATCATAAAGTAGAGGAGTTAAATTATTTGTACACAACAAAACGAGATACTGGTGTCTCACACACTAACAATAACAAAAAGTAATGAAAAAAACCGGCCAAGTGAGAGTCGGACTCGCGCACGAATGGTTCCGTACCATTATCTATACAAATCTCGTCTGTAGTATGGGGCCCCCCCTTAAATATTTATTTTATTTTGTTTTTAGTATTTGTTGTTATAGCGGCAACAGAAATACATAATTTGTGAAAATTTCAACTGTCTAGCTACCGCGGTTCTTGAGATACAGCCTGGTGACAGTCAGACTGACGGACAGACGGACGGACAGGCAGCGAAGTCTTAGTAGGTCCCGTTTTTACCCTTTGGGTACGGAACCCTAAAAACAAGACAAAAAAATGAGCGTAGTAAACCTATTATAACCTGCGAGACGAATGGTCAAGATGTTTAGACTGAGAATATTGAATGAATACTAAAGTAATTAGAAAATTCAGGGCAATAATTCCAAAATTAAATTTAACAATTAAATTAGGCTGAGATTATAAACATTTTTCGAACGTCGCAAGTTGTAAAAGACAGACCCCAGAAAACCCAACCCTTTGCCACTTTCTAGCAATAACAGTCGGATGTGTAAATATTTGAGTAAAGCTCATGTTTAAAGTCGATATTTTGGAATATAATATTTTTTATTACGTTGCAACTCTAAATTATTATCGATATGTACCTATTAACACTTATATCTCATTCCGTGTCTCGGAAAATTTGTATCAAAAGGTTGCAACAAGCAAGCAACAACCCATGAACGTGTTTTTTTTTTTGTTTACCTTTAGTTAATTACCTAAACCGACGGAGTATAAGGTCCGTTTATGAAATGAGACAGCGTGTATACCATAGACTTCCATCAAGGTCAATAATCAACTAGAAACAAGTTATTTTTTGCTGATCACGATAAAACTTTTAGTACGATATTATTACAATAAAATCTCATACATTTTTTCTGCATCATCGAAACTAATCTACGCAAATTAATTGAGATCCATTCTAAAAGGTGGTTCAGTTCATACACATACTCGTCTCACGCGCATCGTCAATTGACGATTGTATGTTTGATTGTCAAACGCATGCGCGGGAGTTGCGGTTGTGGATCGAATTTTGAATATAGAAGTAGTGTTGTAAAATAAGTGGAATTGAAGGTGGAGTGGTTGAGTAGAGTGTGTTGGGCAGATTTAGATGTGATTTATGTGTGTTTTTTGAGGGTGATTGTAAAAGTGTTGAATTTTTCAATACCTAAGATTAGGAAAAGTCTAAATTAAGTGAACAATATAAAATAATTTCGAACAGTGATAGGTAGTGATTAGAACAAAATTAAGTTGTGTCATTAAAAAGTTGTTGTAGTGTTGGTTGTTTTGTTCAACTAGCTCAATAACTGTGTTAAGAATAATAGCTGTGTTAAGACAGACTTTAATTTAAGTGAAAATCTAAATAATTTCTGATGGTGGCACTATTTGATGTTATTGATACATTTTGTGAATGTGATGTACTATAATAACTATAATAATTCTTACAATAATAACAGCAATAATGGACATTATTTCAAGGTGAGATTTACTTTTAATTTTTTTGTTAGCATATCTTAATGTAAAGAGAAAAGGTTCTGTGTTCTTACTTGGTGCATAGCCTTAATTCAAAATAGATGTACTGTCTTAATTCTAACTTTAATTATTGAAGTTAAAACTTCTTTAGGCGCGGTGAAAGATTTATTAATTTTTTAAATACTTTATTGTACGCCAGAAAATACTTAACAAAAAATACAAGTATTGAAATGATTTTTGGTAGGGGAAACCTTTATGAGTCGCTTAACCGACATGCTAATGTTAAATATCTGTAGCTCTATGAGTATGAAGTGTTGCGCTTGACGAGCAGTGATATATAAAATTAAAATATTATATATATGTACGAGTAATATTTAAATTAATCATTTTAATTTGCAAATTTATAATTCTCCTGCACTCACCCCAATTTATTCGTGGTCGTCGCAACATGTATTTTTCTTCCATACTTCTCTATTAGTCGTCATCTCGGTAGTCATCCTTTCTAACCATAATTATCATCATTTACACATTTTAATTTTTAACCCCCGACGCAAAAACGATGGGGTGTTATTTTAGCTACTATTTTAAACTTTAACAGAAGGTTAGGCTAATAATTAAAGCGGTCCCCGACGGAACAATATTTAATAAAAAAAAATCATACGTACTTATGTAGGGTCATAATTTCAAGGTTATTTTTTTCTTTTTATAGGGTTTCACGTTTATACTTTTTTTGTTCTATTTGTGGCTATTTTTTCAAGAGGTTTCTTTTAATTGTTTTAGTCTTTTTACGTTCATACTATTTTTATTATTATTTTGTGTCGGGGGTTTTTTAATTATTAATTAAATTTTCAAATCTTGAAATAAAAGTCACTTATTTTATAGTTTGAAGTGTTTACTTCTGTCGGTAGTCCCTTGTTTTTATTTTGTCTGATCCATGATCATTAAAGCAGTCTAGCGATATCTACAAAGCATTGCTCATGACACAATGAACAGTTGGACTCAATTCCTCAGTAATTCAATAGAGCAATTGCTAAGTATTCTAGAGACTGATGTACGGCTCTGTCTACAATAAAACATGCAAGTGCCACAAGAAACGACAGACATATACCTAACCGTGTTTAAAAGCAAAAAACATAATATTAATTCTCTTCCATCCTTTTACCTGTAAAGGTGCGCTTACACGGGCAACTTTATTGCCAATTTCTGGTCAACATTAGTCAACTACTCTTCAACATTAAGCAATTTACTGCGATGTAGACTGCAGTTGTTGTGCAATCAATCAATCATCTCAGCCTATTGCAGCCCACGGCTGGGCATATGCCTTTCCTAGGCTGCGCCACAACACCCTGTCCTCCGCCTTCCGCATCCAGTCTGTCCCAGCCAGTTTTTTATGGTCGCCGGTTCATCTAGCTGTGGGGTGTACCATTTTACGCTTACCGATACGCGGTCAATACTCCAGGACTCGTCAACTCTACCGCCGATCAGTCCTTCGTCAAACATGACCAGACCACTGCAGCTTGCTTACTCTGCAAGCCATGTCGGTAACTCCGGGGCCGTTACTCTTATACACAGCGAACACCATATTGAGCGATATGATGCAACTTAATTAATTAGGCAATAGACGTTTAGCTATTCAATTTTAAGGAATTAAAAATTAAAATACCTTTGCCAACTATTATCGGGCAGTAATTGCTGAAAATGGTCCGTTTAAGCGCAGCTCGATGATGACGATGTTATGTTGATTATATAGGGATCGTCGTTAATCAATACAAAATATATGAAACAATTTGAAGCAATGTTCCAGGAACACCTTTAGAAATTAAATTCTAGATTTCTCCACGCATCCGTCCACTACCTCCAGCAACAGTTGTCGGCAACGATTGCCCATATAACCGTAGCTCAACGCCTGTAAGATCGCTTCGTATCTCGACCGCGTGATGGCTCAACATTTTGTAAGTGACGTCGGCACACCTGTGAGCGCAGGCTAGAGATAAATGGACGCGTCAACTTGTTCCGTTGTTTTTGTGCTGTGTTGCTAACATTGTCTGAGCTTTGTTGCGCTGTTGCGAGAATTTTGGTGGTACTGGAGATGTGTGGTTGTCTGTGACTGATACTCTTGTTTAGGTTAGGGATTTTAATTTTTTATGGAAAAACGTATGTATCTCAAATCCCTATATATATATATATATATTGTTATCGCTCGCAGTTTGTATATCGTCGACCCACGGAGTCATGATGTAAAAGTGTAAGTGTTATGATCTATTTGTAATCTCATATTTTAAGTGAACTGTTTGTGTTCTTTATGAAAATAAATATCTTTAAACCGAAAAACCAGGGCGATGGCTAAACGGCTAGGACCTCGGACTGGCGACTGATGGGTCGTAAGTTGGAGGTTACAGCCTAATTGCGTGACACACTCAGTCACAATCTGTATCATTTTAAAGGATATTGCTAATCCATTCCATCATATGTTCGAAAAAAAATCTGCTCAACTATGTAAATAACGCAATGTATGTTGTTGAACTGTCTAAATAAAAGCCATTGGTACTGGTAGTGTGTTCTGCAATTACCCCGCTACTCGCAACGGACTTGATGTTGCTCCCACCATCAGTGAATTTAAGCTTGGTTTGACGGGTTAACAGAAATTCAAAGCTGGTAAGTAATTCTTCTTCTAAAATCTCGCCGTCTTTTCGTATTCTTAGTTGAAATAAAAAAAAACCGGCCAATTGCGAGTCGGGCTCGCGCATGAAGGGTCCCGTACCTTTATCTATAAAAATCACGTCTGTTGTATGGGAGCCCCCCTTAAATATTTATTTTATTTTAATTTTATTATTTATTATTAAAGTAAAAATACAACTGAGTATTTTGTGAATATTTCAAGTGCCTACCTGTTGCCATTATTTATATCGAGTAAAAAAGGGCAAAAAAATCGCGGTTGTTGTATCGGAGCCCCCCTTAAATATTTATTTTATTTTGTTTTTAGTATTTGTTGTTATAGCGGCAACAGAAATACATAATTTGTGAAAATTTTAACTGTCTAGCTATCGCGGTTCTTGAGATACAGCCTGGTGACAGACAGACGGACGGACAGACAGCGAAGTCTTAGTAATAGGGTCCCGTTTTTACCCTTTGGGTACGGAACCCTAACAAGATCGGTCCAACAATATTTTCATCATATCTAGATACAATTTTCAAAGCTGCTTGTTGCCAAATTGTAACGTAGATATTGAAAACTCATACCAAATTATTTCCAATTAGAAGCCTCTCACGAAACAACTCATGAAACTCTCCTTTAGCAGTTTCAACACAAAAACTGTAACGTAAAACCCCCTCCACATTACACAACTTGTTATTAATAAGGGGCACACCAGACAACAGGCGACAATGACACCAATTCAGGTTAAACGATTGTAATGATGCTCACTTATAACGATCTACGAACGACATATACGCGAATTAGAAAACTACACATTTCCTAACGTCGTTTCCTAGGGATTTTGAATGTTATGGATCTACGTAGGCGGAGGATAAAGCTGCTTTCCCACCAGAGATGTGCTATGCAGCTATGCTGCGAGGATGTGAAAGCTAAGCTACGAAACTATGCGACCGTTTCCACTAATGCTAAGCTGTGTAGCGGAACGAGTAAGATGTGCTATGAAGCTGCGCCGCCGCGAGGTAGCTGTGCGAGGAAGATACGCAGCTCGAGCTATGCAATGCATCGATAGTAAGGAAGGCACGGGGAGTACTCTGCTCTACACATAGCTACACCACTCGTGACCATCCATAGCACGCATTCATAGCACGCATCCATGGCACGCATCCATAGCACGTATCCATAGCACACATCCATAGCACACATCCATAGCACGCATCCCTAGCACGCATCCTTCCATATAAAAACACATATGTTAGTTAAATCCGTTTCCACCAGTGCTAAGCTATGTACACTAATGAATATGATTGGTGGATATCAAACGCATCCACAGCAACGTAGCATAGCATATTTCTGGCGGAAAAGCACACTAAACAGCAACTTTTGGTCATAAACATCATTAAGCCAAAAATAACAGCTACATCCTGTTAATTTACTTACAACCTGGCACAGGTCCTCTTCACAACTGGTCAGGTGTCTTAGGAGCATAGGAAGACACCTTATGTATTGAGATTTCCAGATCTTGTTCGCAAAACCAACAATTTTAGTTATTTTGCTCGGTATTTTTTTGTGAATCTATTACCGAATAATAAAAGGAGGGGTCCTTTATTTTTCTGTTCGTTTACATAGATTATACCTACACCTATAAACGACGTTAGAATACACAAAAGATAGTTTTTTTTTATTAACAATTTGGTTATTAGTAAACAAAACTCATATATTTTGTTATGAATGTCTTCAGCCACTGTTTTTGCGACTGTAACAAGATGTACGAAGCGCTTGAAGGTTGATACTCGTGTCATGGACATGCGAGATGACTTAGTTAAATGTGAATCATGTTTAAGAGTAGTTCTCACGTATAAACATGGTTACGTAGCTTATTGTGAGTTACCTTGTCTTTACAATGGAGTTTATAAAACGAATTACATACTATTTATAGGAAGTTTATTAATTTATTGTAAACAAATGGAGAATTTACATCATATTGCTTAGCTTGTAAACTTTGCTGAATCATCATTGATTATCGCACTTGGCAAATTAATTTATGATCATCACATGTGATATGGCCAAACAAACATAGGGGTCAAAGTCTCATTATAAGTCCAGGCATAATCTTGGTCAGACCATGCAGATTAGTGTCTGAAATGGTCTTTCGAGGAAAGAACCACACAGATTTGAGTGGACCCGTCCAGTCAGTGCAAGCATTTGGCAGTAATACAACTCTACAGAACCTGTCTTTTGTCTGACTATTTATTTATTTATTTATAGAACCAACAGCTATAACAGAAGGATTACAAATGTATGTATATGAGACATAAAGCTAATTACAGGTTCTCACGGGTAAAAACAGAAAATGTAGTAGAAGTCTTATGATAGAAAAGAATACATATATAAGGTATATAAGTAAGTAGTAAGTAAGTAATTATTTATTTTACTAAAAGACTTAGCCTAGGTAACATGAGTGTTAATTCAAAATGGGATGGGTATGGCTATTACATTTGAGAAGACCTCTGCCCTTCAAACTAAACTAACTTCAAAATCCTGTATCTTGAAGGACAGTGTACTTTTAAGGGATTGACACGTTTTACAAAATATTCACAACTGCGTAACAACCCTGATGCTAACATACATGTTTATTAAAGGGGCTTAAAAGCTAATTGTGGGGAGTGTTTGTGTGTGAGTGTGTGTGTTTGGGGGTGTGTGTGTGTGTGTGTGTGGATGTAAATACTATGCACTTTTTAAAAAGTTAGCGTTCAGCCGAGTGCGTGCAGAATAGGTTTTGGTGGTAAATGGGTTAAATGAGAACTCCTTGCAAAGAATATTCAGAGTATTTACTTAAACGATCCAAAAAAAAAAAAAGAAAAACTATTTACTCCCATCAAATACGAAACTCGAAGTCCTAAATTGCCTTCGAAGGGCTTCGAAATGAATTCGTCATCAATCAGACGCTGACAGACGAATGGCCGAGAGGACAAAGGGCTGTTTAGAATTAAATACAAAGAAAAATGCGAAACCTTTTTCCAAGTGGCCGTAGATTTATGAGAAGAGCGTTTTATTGTGATGTTAATTGCAAAGTGATGTTCAGATGTCATTGGTGTGTCAAGAAAGGTTGACTTTGTGGTCCTCGCTAAGTAAGATTTACTGGATTTTTTTAATGGTTGGTCTGGCAATATATATAGGTAATCGAACCTCAAAAAAAAAACGCACCAGTGAACCCATATATTTAATCTTTTTGGAATATTGAAGGCAGACATGACTTACGAGATATTGTAGAGTCCTTCTCACGAAAGAAGTCCCGTGGCAATAAGTTTAACTAATTATTATTGTATATTTAGTAACATTCCTACAACAACCCTCCTGCCTCATACACATTTCTCTATTAAAAATTGTGCATTTTACTAACCAGTGCCTGTTATATGATATTGAGATAAATAAATAAATCAAATTATAAGATTTCGTCCCACGACAGTGGAGCCGCATCTACGAGACTTCTTTCATGAGACGGACTTTAGTTATGATAGGCAGAGGTTACCATTTAACAGCTGATTGCATCTGAGCAGATTGGATCATCTCTCAGTTCCATTAATTCAATTGATTAATCAATCCTCCCAGCCTATTACAATTCACTGCTGGACACAAGAGACACAAGCCTCGATCTTTACTCAAAGAAAAACATAAAAAAGACATTCAAATTACAGAGCAAAATACAATACTTAAACTGTTGCTGTTTAAATGTTTCACATTTCAGTATTTCTTATTTGCATATTGTGTTTCACAATCTGTTGCCAAATAAATGTTATCCTTTCTTTCTTTTCTTTAAACATAAATTAAAACTATTACGTTCATAACTCTAAAGGAAACTGAAACAAAATCCAATAAACGGTCTCCCACATTCGTTATTCAATTAAAATGCGGTAATTATTCTCAATTTTAATTTAGCGAGCGACTAAAGAGGAATGAGAAACCTACCCGGCAGCGAGCGATTACACCGTTTTGCAAGGAATGGCTGGAAATAAGTGTAAAAAAGGGATGGAAAAGGAACCACTACAAACTACAGTCGTTCTATTAATCGGTGGGATTGGGTGAGACTGATCGGTGTTTCTGGTTAGCTATTTTTTTATCGACGGTGTATTTTGCCTTTAAGTTGGTGACGAGTTTTGGATTTGAATGGAGATTATTTTGTTGCAATGTTTATAATATATGAATGCTAAACTAGGAACTGTACCTAGGTATTGTAGTTCAAATGAATTGGTCATAATAGGTATACTCTTGCTAGGGTAGCTGGAGTGTTACAAAGATCTTTTGGCGCTTTAACGACATTGACAAGAGGGTATTGGTGATGGGTGCAGCTCTTCCCCAAAAGGGGTAACCGACCCAAATACTGATATTTAACATTATTAGGAAAAACGAAAATTTTATCAGCCTAGGGTACTTAAGGAACAGTCACACGTCATTATTTTATGTAATTACACAAATGTTTATGTAACAGAAATTATATTTTATAAAAAAGAGGCGCCGTTAGTTCTGATTTTGGCCACACGCCAATAGAAAGAAAGAAAGAAAAAGTATTTATTGCGAATCGTACATGAAGATCATAAAACTAAACACCTTGTAAGTACGGATGCTAAATATTTTTCTCCTAAACTGACACCACAGATCTCTTTAATAGTAAATGGTGCCTATTGGCGTAGATGCTAATATAGATATTTTGAGCAAGTTCCTGAAAACCTATTCTAATTCCTGTTGTCGCTAGTCACGTTGACATCCCATCCCATCATATCCAAGGGCAGGTTAAGGCCTCTCTTCATGCCGCTTATCATTCCAATCTAAATTAGGAAAATCCGACTTTGGCACATTTCAAAAATTCACCCATCTCATATCATCCGAGTTCAGAATAATAAGCAAAGTTCCACCATCCCATGATAATTATCATCTCGATCTCCGACACGTGATGAAGTGCCCTACACTCGCAGCCTACACGTTAGATTAGCCATTGTCCGCTAATGATCGATGAAAGAGGGTGTATTTTGTGTGGTGGGGTATGAGCGAGAAGCGAGCGCGGCAGCGGGCAACTAAGGGTCAATTTACACTGCCGCGGAACGGAGCGGAATCGAGTTTTCGTAGATAGCAAAATGAAATTTATGTCAATGGTCTAACGTACAAACTAGATACGAGCTTACTACTGCCGGAATTCCGGAGAATGCGCGACCTGTGCGTATGTGTGTATCTAATTTGTGCGCTACACTTTTGACATAAAGTTCATAATTATTTGTACAAAAAAAAATCGCTTCCTTTCCGTTCCACGGCAATATAAATTGAGCCTAAGGATGCTTGGGAGAGTTTTTGCAATATACCAAATTGTTCTAAGAAGGCTATATTAATTTATGATGGATGTGGTTTGAATCACATGCATATTTTTTCCTGCGTTTCCATCTAATATCAGTCATAACGAGGACCGAGGCGTGTCTAGGACCCTTAGTCATAAACTCCTCAAGTCACATCTTGTATTCATAATGAGAGTTACGAGCCATGGCCAATATTTGTAAACAGACCGCTTTGTGCGTTATTGAGTAAAGCAATAACTTTGGGAAGAATTTTACTATCTGAGTGCATTGTACAGTCATGAGCAAAAGTATGTATACACTCGGCTTTATTCAAAAGCGATTTACTCCTTTATTTTTTAATGAAATTTCATGTTGTTACGAACATAGCATTTTCGAACCCATAGGTTTATGTAATTTATCGTATTTCAACGTTGCATTCGTTACTTCCCGAAAAAATCGCATTTGAAAGTGGTCAAGTGTTGACATATTGGTGCTCGTGACTGTACGAGTATGCTTATTGATTGTAGCAAGTAAGAAAGGCATTCGTTCTCTGGCTACAATACATTTTCTTCTTTGAACAGTATTAGTTATATGAATGTAAAATGGTTGTCACCTAGAAGAGTTGGCGCTAGTTCCACGTTAATTAATAGTATTGGATAATACCATACTTGTGCTCATCGAACTATTATTTCGTTTACCATATTAAACCAAAATCGCTCCGCTTCCTCTCACAACTCACACCACACCCAACTCTCTCTAAGGTTTCATAGGGTCTCAGTTTAATTCGGGTGGGTTAATCTCGCGTTATTGTCTGAAGGTACGGGGGTTCGAGTACGGTCACGGTAGCTTTGTCAATGATACAGGAGAGGGCCACTCTCGATAGATCCGTCAATATGTAGGTTTTAATTGTGTTGCTACGGAAATGTGGATCGGTTATGTATTTAGTGTTGAGTGAGGGTGCTTGGCAATGATTGGTTGGTAGGTGTTTAAGGTAATTGGATAAGGCGAATCAAGAGCTGTCAAAACAAGCAGTCCTCAGGTACTGTCCTAAAGAGCTGTTTTCCGTTCTAATGGAACCCTTTCCCCGCGAGGGGTTCCAACTGTTAAAAACTCTTAATAGCATTTTTGGGCACTTTGAAGTCAATGATACTACAAGGAAGAGACGACGATACGGCATTTGATTTAATGCAGTTTTCAGTTTTATACGAAAATTTGATCAAAGTGCAACCTCAATATAACAAATCGGAAGGGAACAAGTAAATATTCGTTATATCAAGTAATTCGTTAAACTGAGGTTTGTTATATTGAGGTTAGGTTGGTCTAAAATTTGTTATAAAGAGGTAAAATCGCGTCGAAACCTGTCGCGACTGAATCACATACTATTGGGAACTACTTACTATAAAGGTTTTTGGTTGACAAAATTCATCAACTAGAGGTTTACACTTTTTTTTGATAGTTGAAAATTCGTTATAAAGAGGTTGTTCGCAAAAAATCTTCGCAATGTAAAGGTATAATTTACATTGACTCTTATGGACAATTCAAGGGGATCACGAAGAATTCGTTAAATCGAGGAATTCGTTACATTATTATTGAGGTACGTTATATTAAGGTTGCACTGTATATCCAATAGTTTTGTCACTATAGCTAGTCAAAGATTGGCAAAACCCATAGTCTGAATTATACTATATATACTAGCTTCTGCCTGCGACTTCGTCTGCGTGAAATTTCTTGTTCCCGACCCAACCCCGTCGCATCGCATCGCCTGCTCGCGCTAGTACTTCATTTTTTACCCCGTACATACAATATGATTTCCCTAACGCTATTCGGCACCCCTTGGTTTTATTTGCAGATGACAGTACAGTTCTTTTCATAAATAACAAAAATGAAAATCATGAACTAGAAATAAATGACTCCCTATCTAAATTAATAAATTGGCTTACAATAAATAACCTAAAAATAAATCTTACAAAATTCCATTACATGCATTTCAAGAATAAAAACGCAAAATCAATTCCATTATCTATTGAGTACAATAATGCAACTATATCTGAGGTTACTAGTACAACATTTCTAGGTATCTACCTATATATATATATATGTAGATTCTAATATGACATGAAAAACACATGTAAATAGTGTTTGTAGCAAACTAAATCAATTCTCTTATGCCCTCTACGTGCTCAAAAAAGTATCTTACCAAATCAAATGCTCAAAAAAGTATCTAATCAAATGTTTGTAAACGCACCCACGATACAGGAGTAATTCCTAGTGTGGGGCAACATTAAAAAAGAAAAAAAAATCACACTACTTAGTGCTTATCATGCCTATGTGGGATCCACTCTATCTTATGGGATACTACATTGGGGATGCACAACTGATAAAGAAATTCCGTCACAAAAAAGTGTATCAGATCAATATGTGGAATACACCAAACAGAGTCATGTAAACCTCAAGATATTAACCCTCCCTGCTGTATATATCTACGAGGCCTCAATTTTAGTTAAATCAAACATCAGTAGCTATGACACATTAACAAGCAGTAGACTTGAAAACACAAAAACTGTAAAAGAATTCCTTGAAGAAAAATAATTATTTAATATTGAAATGATTGTAAATAATGTGATATAAATTGTATGAAAGAATAGTATGATATAATATAAAATGTATGAATAATAATAATTAATATAATATAATGTAAAGAGTTTACATTATATTATATTAATTATTATTCATATATATCTGTAATATTGAGTATGTATATTCTTATTTTTATTTTTAATTGTAACCATTAAAATTCCAAAGCCCTAACTGGCAACTAAGTTCTAAGAACCTACCTATTATTAAAATCTTCAAAAATCTACACTTAGTTCGCTATAAAGAAATTGAATTTGACATAAAAACAAACAAATTTAACCTCTTTATAATATTAGTGTAGATTGACACAGTTTTTGGTCACAATGACCTCAAGCAAAACAGGAAAGATATTTTGTCTTTTATTGTAATTTTCATTATTACGTTTGGGTATAACTAGTCTTGCCATAAATATTGTCACGAAGAAAAAAAAATTTTTTATTGCAAATAATATTTATTACTTTTACAGTGTGTTAGTTTAATACATAAATATAAAACAATTTAAAATATTAAAAGCTTATTCGAAGTGGTCTCCATTGGCTGCAATACAGTCCTTTAAACGTTGAGGCCAGTTATCAATAGAAGCACGCACTCTTTCCATGGGAAAATTCTTCACTGCCAATCGTATGGATTGTTTTAGGGACTCCCGAGATAAAATCTTTTGCTTTCGGACAGGATTTCTTCGAATTCTTTCCCTTACTGCTTTGACCACCTTTTTCGTACGAACACTACGTGGACGGCCAGATCTTTTTCTGTCACAAACAGAGGAGGTCTCATTGTACCTATTAATAGCCCGGTACACAAACATTTGACTAATACCAAGCGTATGGAGAGTTTTAAAAATTGCATTTGGCTCCATACCAACTTTGTGTAGTGCAATCACAGCGATTCGGTTCTCTTTATCACCCCACTCCATTTTAATATCGCAAAATATTGTACAATGTATTGGCGCCAAAATTAGAAAACATAATGAACAATCGTATAAAAATGATAGATTCCAAATTCAAATGTAATATCTTTCTTATTTTTAATTGTAACAGTATTTATGGCCAGACTGTGTATGTATATTCAAAATCTTTTCCCTATTGTTCTATATAGTATATGCAAGGTAAACCCACATAAATAATTACGCTGCAATACAATAAGGCCTCGGGTAGACAAATGGTGCAAGACAATGTGAAGACAGTCGCCACAATTGCACAATGGGACACTTCGGCGATTGCGGGGAACGAATAAAGGCGACAACACAATCCCATTGTGGGCGTACATATTTGAAATGATTTGATGGCTTTTGGATACAGATATATAGCTGTAAGCCAGAAACTGTATTTTTCAATATATTTTCGAAACGCTTTTTAGTCATCGATAATTCACTTGATGTTAAAGGCGAGACATTGCAATTAGACTCAACGTCAGTTAAATATTATACAATGTAATATAATGCAGGAGAACTTAATAAAAGAAGATTTTATTACTTCGTTTTAAAGTACAGACGTCAGCACATCAAACTACCCGAAACTGTCAAATTTTCCCAATCAACTTTGAACCTTATGCTTTACGATAAAGTTGAAAATCTACTAAAGAAATTTGACAGATTGTAGTAGCTTGATGTGCTGGCGTCCGTATTTTAAAATGAACTTGCTATACATATTTTCAAGTTGACTGTCATTATTTATGAGGTCGTCTGAAAATAATGTCTTACTGTGTCAATCTGCTGAACAATATATTTCCCCGACTATATCAGCATAGGGACCTACCTACAGTCGACCATAATATTTCGATGGTTACACTCTGACCCTGAGCTGGCCTAGCGTAGTACGAAGTTTCAATAGTATAAGAGGCAGGCTTATATTGGTTTTATATCACTAAGGCACAGCCTACTGTACTTATTTTTTACTAGCCGTTAATGTCCCACTGCTGGGCAAAAGCCTCCCTACTCTCTTTCTACCTCTCTGTCCAGAGCTGCCAAGGACCAATTTTTATGAAAGGAGTCCAGCTCATCCTGCCATCTCCGTCTGGGACTGCCGATATGTCGTTTGCCATTAAGCGGGACCCATTGGGTCGTGTGTTTGGCCCATGGATCGTCTGACATTACCGTCGGACCTATAATTTCAAATATTTTTTACATTATAGTGAACGTTGCTGTTGTATCATAGAATCATTTGGCTATAAGCTTGTATTTTGTACATTTTTTTATCAGAATATAAACCTGGCTTCTCTTTCACCGTCAATAAAATTAACAAAAACTCAAACAAAATAACAGAAACAGATAAGTACGAGTATGTACGCTCACAGATAGAGCGATTCTTCCGAGTTGACATCTCGACAAGGGCGGCGACGAATTTATTGAGCACGTGAAAAATGATACAAGGCCGTGACTACCCTAGGGTGGTCCCGTGCAGCGATACAGATATTGATGTTCTAGGCTTAATTGAAGCGGGTTTGGTAATGTTTTATGTCTAAATATAATCAATTAGAAGCAATAAATCAGAAGGCCAATTCTCGTAATTTAAAACGTTCAAAATCTAGTCTCAGTCTCATCTCGGCGACAAACAAATGTCAAAAACTTGTCAAAATTTAGGGAAATTAGAGGTATTTTTTGACAGATTGAGACTGAGATCAGACTGTGAACGTTCTTAAAATTACGAGAATTGCCCCTTGGATAATAGAGACACCTTTGTATCGGTTCAGTAGTGAAGAAGCCTTGACGGAACGGCAGTAGGGTGCGATTGTGGAACTATGTCACAAACCATGCTCCACCTCCTACCCTGCCCTCCGTCTCCCAAAACATGCAGTCGAAGTGACCTCTGCGCTGCCGCTGACAACGCCGTGAAAGTGGCAGTTTTGAGAAAACAAGATTTAAAATACAGTCGTGCCAGCGACACGAAGAAGTAGAAGTAGTGAAGTCGCAAAAGAATTAAAATTAACACTATCTAATAGCTGAACGGTTAAAGCTTAGACTGCCGACAGAAAGTCGTAAGTTCGATCCCCAGCCGTTGCCCGAATAACGAGACTATTTATGTAGCATGCATACGTTAATAATTCAGCTTGGAAGCGTTTGAATAAATAACAATTCTGTGCAGTCCAAAATCAATTTTACGTATACTTTAGTGGGCTAACTACTTGCGTAATGTACCTATTGAGTTCCAAATCTAATAGAAATGGCACTCAACTTTAAAACAAAAATCCATAGGAAAGTATAGGTCAATAGAAATTCCTGTAAGAAATAGAGAAATAGGTATAAAGCACTTTTCACGCTACCAAAACTTCATCAACATGATCTAGTACCTCTATTAAAAACTCACCCCTGCAACTGACCAATCACAGACGGTGCTTGCTCGTATTTTTGCCCACATCTCGCCCCCAGCAGTGGAGATGTTATCTGGTTGAATGATTAGCTGGAAACTGTTCCGCTTATCCTGACACTGTCGGCTAATGACCGATGTCTATTGACTGCTAGTTTGGCATTTGTTGGTGTCAGATTTGGTAGTTGTAGATTGGTGCATTTGTGATTGGGATGTTTTGCAAAACTATTGTTTCTTTACTTCATGGTTACTCCTGGAAAAGGTGTTCATTCATAATTTTGTAGCACTGGTCTGTATGTTGTGTTTCTTTCCATAATGTTGTAGTAGCAAGAATAAACTTTTATCAAGAAAGCTGTAACGTAACATACATACATAATCAGCCATTAATGTTCCCACTGCTGGGACACAAGCCTCCTCTCTTCGAGAGGAAGTGGGCCGTAATCCACCACGCGGGCCCAGTGCGGGTTGGTAGATGTCACATGTCATCGAATTTTTTGTTCTAGAACATGCCGGTTTCCTCACGATGTTTTCTTCACCGTTTTGAGAGCAGTGGTGATGAAATAATTTACACAAAGTAAAGCGCCTGCCTGGGTACGAAACGAACCCACGACCTACAACTCGTAAGTCCCGGACGTTACCACTGGGCCACCAGTGCTCTCCAAAGCCAGTCACTAAAGCTGTAAATCAGATTAGAATTCATTATGAAAAGCATAAATGCGAGATTCAAGTCCTTTTTGCAATTACAATACAATCTAGCAACAGTAGGTATCGTATTTAGGTATGGTAACACTTGGGGGAGGCTTATGTCCCCAATGGACATCTTTTGGCTGAATATTGATAATGGTATTACGTATAACGATGCATCCTTACAGGCAATTGAAGAAATATAAATTAGATACGGTTAGTTTTGTCAATAGACATTTCAATAACACTCCACTCCACTATCCACTTGGTTCAAATTAAACAATAATTTAAAATTCAACCCGCACCACTCAAACCCATTCAATTGAAAGAAACGAGTGACGATAGTTCCTGCATATCAACGTCCGATAACACTGGACATTAATATAACGATCATTCCGAAAGATTTCACCCCCTCGGAGACGTAACTATTATTTATTAGCGCATGCGTCCTGCTTGGCGCCATCTAGCTTTGGAAATTAAAGAGTTAAGAGAGTGCCAGAATAGGTAGGTAATTAGCTGTATAATTACTTTGTGGTAAAAATTAAAAATCTCATCGAATTCAATCATATTGTAAAGAATGAAAATTTATTAGGTGCGTGTTTTCATGATGACAGACATTGTGAGAACAAAAAGAACATCATAGATGACTATTTTTGCCAGACATTCATGCTTATAGTAATTTCGTTATGGAAGTTGCGAAAAACAGCTGCACGTGGCCAGCACAGAACGGCACCCTAATTGCGTAACACACGATCAATCGGAAGCGGTTTCATTTTGACAGTTCAACAACATTCATTGCGTTATTTACGTGTTGAGCAGACCAATTTTTCGAACTTATGAAGCAATGGATTAGCGATTTGCTTCAAAATGATTCAAATTACGATTGAACGTGTGTTACGCAATTAGGGTCGACGGTTAGACGTCTTTCAGCACAAATAATGATTATGCAAGGAGACTTCTTTTCTCTCCCAATAATGCCTTTTGGTGAAGCTGTGTTATACTAGACCAAGCAGCGAAACAGATGGTGGCCAAGTGCTAACGGTCGCGACTTAGGTCGGGGGTTCGAACTTACTTTGTGTAAATTATTTCATTACCACTGCTCTCAAAACGGCGAAGGAAAACATCGTGAGGAAACTGGCATGTTCAAGGACAAAAAATGTTTAATAAGTTGAGATTTACTTAGGTTACAAGATTTTCTCAGAAGACTTTTCAAAAAGGGTGTCTCCAGATCTACCCATTCGTAGCTCTACACGAAAATTTCTGTCGCGCTTTCCATTGTTCTTATTCATTGAAACGTTTCGCAAAAAACCTATTCCCTTCTAATCATCCCTAAAACAATACCTTAAGGTCCATTTTCCTTTGACACTTCCATATTTATGTTGGTATTCAAGGGTAGGCAGCATTGTTCGCGAGATTTCGTTCGGAAAGCGGTGCCCTTTGCTAATGAGCCGTTTGAAAGGAAGTGGGCTGTGTTCGTCATATTTATTGGACTGTTAGTGAATGATAATGGAGATCTTTTCATGATTATTGACACCTTTTGTGTAGTTTCTATGGTGATAGGGTTGGGGTGAACGGAACAGTGATTTTGCTGAAGGTGAAATAAAAGAATAAATGTAACATTCAGGCGCAGACTTAGGTTTTCGCTCAAAGGGGGAAAGCCTTTTTAAAAAAAAACTTTGGCATCTTTACCCACATTGAGGATGACTACTATGCACTACAGGTTCTACAGGTTGTAAAACTATTTTTATGTCTAATTTACAGTTTTAGACTCAGCAAGATCGAAGCCCTGGTAACAGTTAAAAGTTTGCCGTCATAAAATCATTTTGAATTCTTTGGCTAAAATATTTTTTTAATTTGACTCTGACAATGGTACACAATTACATTTTATAATAATTTATTTATTACAAGTTTATTATTACATTAACTTGCGATGTATGTATGTTCGGGTGGACTCTTGCAACTCAATTTTGAAGCAGATATCTTCAGCCGATTGAGCTGCAATTTTGCATCCATGTGTAAATCGGATGACAATGCAAAATTATTATGACATGGAGCTGATCCAATGATGGAACCGGAAGGTGTAGTATCAAGTATTTTCTAACTGAACAGACAGCAGTGCTGCTGGGGAGTTTGTTGCGCCACATCTTCTTCCCAGCGATAGCACTAGGAAGTGGTGAAGGGCGGGCGTTTTTGGGGGACTGTCTTTTGTAATTTTGACGTTCGAAAAGTGCTGATTCTCAGCCTAATTTGAATAAATGACTTTTGATTTTGATTTGATTTTGATTTTCGTGGCCATAGGAACTCGGTAGTTAAACGACACAACCCCATCGAGTTTGGACTCGTTTGATCCGTCTTGACGAGAACTTTGGTGCTAGATGGAAAACAGGGTCTGATGATGGAGCTGGAAGATGACCATAGGAACTCGGTAATTAAACGACACAACCCCATCGAGTTTGGGCTCGTATGATTCTTCTTGACGAGTACTTTGGTGCTAGATGATAACTAGGGTCTGATGATAGAGCTGGAAGATGGCCATAGGAACTCGGTAATTAAACGACATAACCCCATTGAGTTTGGGCTCGTTTGATTCGTCTTGACGAGT
The DNA here is from genome assembly GCA_947507525.1 of Apamea epomidion. Lineage (NCBI taxonomy): Eukaryota > Metazoa > Arthropoda > Insecta > Lepidoptera > Noctuidae > Apamea > Apamea epomidion. The sequence continues at coordinate 3,110,200 of OX382234.1, forward strand.
ACTTTGGTGCTATATGGTAACCAGGGACTAAAGATGAACAGGTAGCTTAAGTGCAGTAAACTCATATAACGGAAAAACACTGCTACGCGCTACGAACTACGCCGTAGTTAATATCACATCAAAATACTAAAAAGTTAAAATTAAATTTAAAAAAAAAAACGTTTTAAAAACAAGCTTTTATTACATTAATAAAAAGGACTAAAAAGTTAAAAATAATTTAAACCTGATAAAAAATAAATAAAAGCGTGTTACATTTTGATGGAATATTAAAGAACATTAAGAACACAATGTAACACGCTTTTATTTATTTCTAATCAGGTTTAACTTATTGTTAACTTTTTAGTCCTTTTTATTAATAAGTAATAAAAGCTTTTTTTAAAGTTTTTTTTCTTTTAATTTAATTTTTCACATCAAGACACAAACATCAGTGTATTCCTGGCTCTTGTACAAGGAGTTCCTGTCTCACAAGAGCCAAAATTACATATCATCATTATAATATGAAATAAAACATTATCATTATAATATATGCAGCAGTGGTGGTCCACTGGTATCGTCCCCGATTTACGAGTTGTAGGTCGTGAGTTCGAACCCAGACAGGCACTTTACTTTGTGTAAACTATTACATCACCACTACTCTCAAATTGGTGAAGGGAAACATCGTGAGGAAACCGGCATGTCCTAGAATCAAAAATTCAAAGACTTGTGACATCAACAAACCCGCACTGGGCCCACTCCCTCTCACAGAGAGGAGGCCTGTGTCCCAGCAGTGGGCACGCTATAGGCTGATTATGCTTATTCTTATTATAATTTATTTAATATTATTTTAGATTTCATCTTTTCATCTTATTTTTTTTTTCTTATCTTTATATCTCATTTCATCTTCATTCTTTCATCACATTACTGTTACGCATAATAAATGCGTAAATAATTAATTAAATTGACGCAATAAACAAAGGGTTAATAACAAAACTTCCAAACATGTATAGAAGTGTGATTTATTACATACACAAACAAGCCTTCATATATAAACCTTAATTTTCATAATACCTTTATAATTACCAACAACACAGCAACTTTAAAATTATCAAAATTCTTAAAATAACATTCTTGTTTCAAATCATCTCGCGCGCCGCATATTTCAGATAGCACCCTGTAGGGGGAGCTCAGGGCGTACTTCCGGCTAATGACAGTGGATAAACGATGTCACATCCGGTTAGCTTTGTGCTCGATCGCTCCATTTCCCGCGATGTAGACTATAGACAAGTTTAATGGGAGCATTTTGTTAAATTCATATAATGAAGGTTTATTGAGTTCGATGAGCATTCGTTACTTACTTAATATTTTTTTAATAATTATGTTTATTTTGAAGTGTGTATTTAGCCCTGGATCGAAAGAGCTGGAAGTCATGGGGAGAGGCCTTTGCCCAGCAGTGGGATGTTGCAGGCTAACAGTAACGTGAAAGTAGACTTTACAATTGTTTGTCTCAACACACCTACTTATGAGCTGTTGACCCGAAACTTGACAGTATATGCCTATGCCTGCCTAACAGTAACAGTATCTGCCTATGCATATTTTAAATTTGAGTGAGGACTCTTGCATTTAAATGACAGAATAACAGATAGGCATTTTCATGAAGGTGAAATTTTGGAAAATTATGTTGATAAGTAGATCTACTTACATAATTTTTCAATGAATCATCCTTAAAACCAGTCGTTTATTTAGTAGAATATAACGTATAAAGTGAAATGCGATTTACCTTAAGCAATGGTGCATAGCTATCCAATTCAAGTGAAGTGTGATCAGCCCCTGTCTAAACCATTCTTCAAAGCAGAAGCGCATTAAAACCAAAGTCCATTAACTAGCATTCCCAACTATGTATGTTGGGGTCAGCTTCCAGTCTAACCGGATGCAGCTGAATACCAGTATTTTACATGAAGCGACTGCCTATCTGAACTCCACAACCCAGTCACTGGGTAACACGATAAACCCTTGGTAAGCTGGTTGTCAGACTTCTGACTACCCGTGACGATTGTCAAATATTTATGAATGACAGCCGGGACCAATGGCGGGACCAATGGTATGTAAAGATGGTTACCCATCCACGCATCAGCCGAGGCAAGCGTAGCTTAACTTGATCCTTTGTCCTGCGCGGCTGTTATTACTTAGCCAAGGCTTTACGCTTTAAAAACAAAGTATGAGCTATTATCTTGAAAACAGCATCCCCAAGACATCCAACTAAAACTTCAATCATAAATCGTCTGCGTAAAATTGACAGAAGCCATTAAACCTAGAATTGCCACTCAAACGCCCTAATTATCGTCGCCTCGTTAATTCCGCACGAAATCAAGAAAATACCCATAACTTACGAGCCACGAGGGAAAAAATAATTAAAAAATACAAAATGGCGTCGTTTAATGACCGTTTTAAAGTAAACGGCTGTAGTGAGTGGCCTTCCACTCACTACAGCCGTTTACATACTTTAAAAATTCGACTCCTTAGTCGACGTCACTTTTTATTTTGTTAGTTGATAAATATTTAGGTGAGAGATGTAGTTTCTTTTGAGGATTAAGGTGTAAGCTTTTTTATTTAATCCTACTTCTGACTATCCTACTATTAATATTATAAACGCGAACGTTTGTGAGGATGGATGAATGTTTGTTACTCTTTCACGCAAAATCTACTGAACGGAATTGGATGAAATTTGGGACACAGATAGTTTATAACCAAGATTAACACAGGATACTTTTATCCCGATATTCCCACGGGATCGAAACTTATGCGGGTGAAACCGCAGGGCGCTGCTAGTCCATAATATTACAGAGTTATTTTTACATTACACCTGCGAAACTGCAAAGCAGTTGGTCGGCATTCTCTCAGGCACTGATGATGGTAGTTAGATAAAATGGAAGAATGTTGTGATCGATGTTACCTACATGTTACCGATGTGCTGTGTTTACTGAAATCAATACCAACAAGTAGTAGTACTTAACTTTTTTTAAACTAACCCCCAACACCAATATTTAAGCGGAAAAACGCTTTTAAAAGATTAATTATGATTGTTTTTTTTCAGCTCTAACTACCTAGTTTGCTTGTAATGAACGCTTCTAAATTTGTTTATCCGAATAAAGTTAAAAAATTTGTACATTATTAACTGACATCTTTTCCTTATCTAGGAACTGCTGGAGAAGCGCATCAAGCAACTGGAGGCTCAATTGGAAGAAGAGAAGAGACGGACGCAGAGGGAACGGATGGCCGTCACCAAACTGCAGAACAAACTTATTAAGGTCAGTCCAATTTCTATTTTCATTAACAAGTGCTGAGCAGATGTATAAGATAATGTTTTTTCCTTCAATTATTTGCTCAACTGTTCTTAATATATTCGTAACACTGTTGAACTTAGGGCTTCCCAGGGCTGCGACCGCTCCAGAAGAGTTCCTATGCGTAAGTCTTCTTAAAACAGTTATGATTTTCAGCTATTTTTCTGGCACCAAAAAGGGTTGAAAAATTATTTTACTTCTGAAAGAGTTTGTTCTGTTCTATCAATATTTTTTGTTATACCACTTAATAACAGACAAACAGAACCATCATACATTTACACCTAAAATCACTCAAAAACAAAACTGCATTGAAACAAAATAAACAACAAACTCCTGCCTACCTCTCAATCATCTTTCATTCCCGAAACAAAAGACACGGTAGTTGATTGAAACCTTTTAAAGGATTATGTATGATTGAGAAGCGAATTGATTGAATTTTTCGTTTGCGCTCAATCTTGGGGGGCGGGTAATCCGGGACGTTAAATGTAGCTGTTAGATTGAGACAATTATTTTGTGATGATGGCAGACTGGTTCTATGGTTACCTGGGTTAAGGAGAAGTACTACCTACCTTTTTTTTTTTTTCTGGGTGGGAAATCATCAAATGACTCCTCCCGCTCTGGGCGGAGCAGAAGGGAGTGTCAGACTTTTACTGACTAAAACCCACCCGTGTTCCTTCAGTTGCCTGTGCCAGGGGCCACGGTATCTCTTTCGAACAACCCGCAGCCCCGGCGGCATCGGCCCTAGCGGACCCCGTCAGTTCGTGCTGACAGCTCTTTGAGGCGCGCGTGGAACACAACGCGCCGTCGACCCGGGCCTGGTCCTTACCGGGCGGCGAGCTGCCCATAGCTCGCCGCCCGCAAGCCCGCGCCTACGGTGGCCGGGAGTCGGCTGTTGACTCCCATCCAGGGCGTCTACTGCGGCGGCTTGGCGCGCGTGGGTGCAGCGATTGCCTCTCCCTCACGCGCTCCGCCTCCTCCTTCGCGAGCATTACTGATTCGCAGAAGGAGGTGACGGCCTCCCATTCACTCTCGCTCCGTACCATGGCTTGGATGAGGGCCGGACGCGAGAGGTCGCCGCCGCCGATCGCCGCCACGAGGACACGGCGGGGCCCCGCCCAAGCCGGGCAGACCTCCACCGTATGCTCCACCGTGTCCTCCGGGCGATCCCCACAGTGGTGACACCCTGGCGTTTCCTCCCGCTTTATCCTGAACAGGAACCTCCCGAAACAACCGTGTCCGGTGAGGACCTGCGTCAGGCGGAAGGTGAGGGCGCCGTGGCGCCTCTCTAGCCACTCCTCAAAGAGGGGACTTATCGCCGCAATTGTGGCGTGCCCTAAGTACTACCTACCTACTTATTACTCTTTATTTATTTATGAAAATCGTCTACTTTTAGAATATTGGTAAATATGTGAGCACCATGTATCTATCACATAGTTAATTTATACGTCATGGTTTCATTAATCCATTTTAATTCTTTTACGTATTGTGGTATAGTAATTTTATTTTTAGGTGCATCGTCTTCACACATAATTATACAGGCTGATTTTTTAAAGACCAGCCAAATTTAAGGATGTGGTACAGACCATCAAACTGAACAACTTTCTCCATGGGACAAATAGCGTAATCGCGAAAATTTTATCAACTGTCCCATAGAAAACTTCAATACCTACTCGACCTAAATGTATGGGACGGCTGAATTTTTATTCGCGATTACGATGTTGGTCCCACGGAGAAAGTTGTTCAGTTTGATGGTCTGTACCACATGCTTAAATTTGGCTGGTCTTTAAAAAATCAGCCTGTATAATTAATGTATACAAAATATTGTACCTAAAACATTTTAAAAGAGTAACAGTGGAGTTTCTTGTCCATTCTTCTCCATACGAAAACTACCTTTTGGAAAGGGCGACTGGAATAAATTTTATTTTAATTTAATTTTTGACTTTCAAAAGTGCTTTTATGTGCCTATTTGAAATAAATGATTTGACTTTGACTTTACCAAGCGTCGATGAATGAGTTACTATTGATTATTCCTTGTTGCGAGACTCCTGAAGATCAATTCTCGTAATTTAAAACGTTCAAAATCTAGTCACAGTCTCATCTGTGCGACAACCAAATGTCAAAAATTTGTCAAAATGTAGGGAAATTAGAAGTATTTTTCGACAGATTGAGACTGAGATCAGACTGTGAACGTTCTTAAAATTACGAGAATGGCCCCTCTGCTAGTCTTATTTCACTTTCAGAAATTATAGTGTGTGGACAACAACGTGCATCGTGAGGAAGTATAAAAAAGTACTACTCGTAATGTTTAAGTTTACTAAATACTTGCTTGTGCGCGTGACTTCATCCGCGTGAAATTTCTTGCTCCCCGACCCATCCCATCGCATCGCATGGCATCGAATCACCCGCCCGCGCTTTTACTTCGTTTTCGCTTAGAGTTCTTTCTGACTTTTTTCTTTTCGGTCGACTCCTAAGGGTCCGAGCGTAATGTTAATAGCCTTCCTCAAGAATTGGGCTATCAAATGAAAAAATATTTCTTCAATTCCGACTGGTAGTTTCAGAGTTTAGCGCGTTGAAATGATCGAACAAACTCTTCAGCTCTATTATTAGTATAAATAGATGACGATCCCATACAAGATTTTCCAGTAACTACTTATAGTTTTTGTGTCTTATTTAAAACAACCGTAGGCTTGATTTTATTAGTGGTTGTACGATTACCTTTTTTATTGTATAGCTTACGGCATTAATTTATGCTCAAAACAGGGGCGACGTGCTCAAGCGATGGTTTTTTCTGCTCTGAATGTTTGTAATACATGTCAATGTGAGATTTTGGACTATAATCACAAGTACGATACAGGACAAACTCCAAGACTACAGTAGTTAATAATACCTTTAACATAGTTGGAGCAAGTCTCATCCAAATATATATTCACGTTACATTGAACCCGTTTATGAGAATAACATGCTCCAACAAACTCCACCTTAACGATCCGACACTTGTCAATATTTGGCTTCTATTAATTAAAGCTCTCCCCTATAGGCGGCCGATTCGTGGAATCTCGTACCTTCCATCAGGAACTAACTGATAAAATTCAGCAGATGCGACACGACAAGAAAAATACACCACGGCGTCTCCAATTAGGCCACTATATGTCCTTCTAATAGGGCCCGCGTTTCCACTCACATCTGCTTTGTAAATACTTTTTTTAGTGGCCTCATTCATCCTCTCAACATGACCAAAGAAGAAAAAAAAAAGATACCCGATAGACTCTTGACGCCGTTCGATTTGGTTTTATTAGTGGGAGGCTGGCGTCTAAACTAATTCGAAACCTGGATTAAAGCACACGAGGTCTCTTGAAACAAAATCAAAGTCATACAAAATGAGTACGTGAGTTGCATGTCTGTCGGAATGTTACTTTGACTCTCAACTAATAATGTCTGATTTTTAGGATAAAAAAAATAAATTGTCGTAAAAGAAGCTTGGGTTTTTTTTTTTTTTTAAACGTCGCCCCACACTAGTAATTTCTCTTGTATCGTGGGTGCGTTTACAGACATTTAAACTCACATACACAAACAGCCAAACCAGGAACAACTACTTGTAGGTCATACGAATATTTGTTCCGTGCGGGAATCGAACCCGCGACACGCAGCGCAGCAGTCAATCACTTAACCACTGTGCCAACCGTGCCGTCAGAAAGTCTTTTCCTTCAAAAAGTCACACACAACTGTAAAAATCCAGTCTCCCGAATATTCTTACTCTATACCCCAACCTCTATCGATTGTTCAATTAAAAATGGTGTTGGTAAAATTCAGCAGAATAAACTTTTTTGCTCGTCGAAGCATTCAAGGGCCAATAAGCGAAAAATACCGTTAATACTCATTTTAAATGCCATTTATTGATATTTGCCAGGATATTGCACTGGTATTTAAACATGACTCGTTTACATTTTGTTTACATTTGTTCACAATCGGAGTACTTGGAGTATATAAATAGTCAGGAATGTTTGCATTGGGGGCTATGTGTATTTTTTGTGCATACAATTTAAATATTCGACTGCTAGTCTGGTCAAAGCTTTGGAAAAATGGGTGTTCGTTTATTGAGGGGCCAACTTGAGTTTTTTTCGATTCTTTTTGGTGCTAGCTGTGAGTAGAGAGCTGATATTTCGGAACAAATGGGTTATTTTGTGTGATATGTTGGAAAAAGAAAGCATGAAAATTTTTCTATTCATACAATTTTGTGATTTGACATGACAAACCACAACGCAAACCACTGCAGATAGACAATTTTTTTTTAAAGATAGTTTTCTTTAGATAGTATAGGAGTGCAAAGAATAGAATTTTGGAAATTCGACCCCGATTCGGAGGCACGGCGTTGCAATTTAGTAGCATACAATACAGGGTGGCAGGGACATCGACGCGCAAACTGTAACCATCGAATCAGCACATGAGTTTAGACCCCATAGCGTCGAAATTTTTCGTTGGTTATCAAAAAAAACACGCGGTCAAAATGTATGGAACAGCAATTTTTTTTTTTTATTACCGGCGAAAAATTTTGACGCTATGGGGTCGAAACTCATGTGCTGAATCCATGGTTACAGTTAGCGCGTCCATGTCCCTGCCACCCTGTATATAACATTCAACGATTACTTTAATATAACATTAGACTTAGTTCAGAAGACTGGTTGGTTAAGTTTTAAAAGCTTTTTTGCAGTGCATAACAGGGTGATCTCATAAAATTTAAATTTTCACCTAAGTACACATTGTGGAGTGTGAATTTGACAAAAAGACGGTCATAGACACAAAATACTGTCGTAGATTTTTTTAAACCATTAACGAAAGTTCTCTACCAAACTACAGTCAGAAGTCAGTTAATACTTACTGAACCTATACAATCTTGCCGTTTGCGACGCCTTCATGCAGTTATAGTAACTTGTCTTGTAATGACCCAATTAAAGCAGTGGCAGTGTCTGCGGTTGTGGGTTCGATTCCCGCATCGAGACAGACATTTGTATACATGTATCTATTGTAGACTTCGGTTTGTAGTTCGATGCTATTGTGCTGTTTGACTTTGAGGTAGTACAGAGAAAACTGGGAATGCTTTGAGGGTAGTATTTTCACTTCTCGGTACCGTATGTCTAGTTTAGGTTGTGTGTGTTGATTTGACATGACCGAATTATTGCTGCTCAGCCGCACGAGTCGACCGATCGATAAGCTACGCTTGCCACGGTCGGTCCGTGGATTGGTGACCTTTACATACCGAAACCCCTCCGTGCCTCGGAAAGCACGTTAAGCCGTTGGATCTTTGAGAGTCGTTACGGGTATTCAGAAGCCCAAAAGTCTGACAACCAATCTTACCAAGGGGTATCGTGTTATCCAGTGACTGGGTTGTGGAGGTCAGATAGGCAGTCGCTCCATGTAAAATACTGGTATTCAGCTGCATCCGATTAGACTGGAAGTCGACCCCACCATAGTTAGGAAAAGGCTTGGTGGATTGGTTTTGTACATTGTTTTTTGTTGTAGAAGAATCTTTCACCATTCCAACATACCGTCTTATTACAAAGCGATATCTATCTTTAGTTCTAGCTTTTAACCTTTGAGCCACTTGTATTTTGAACTTTATTTCGATTTAGGTAAAGTTCTTAATACTAAAATGATAACTTAGCACTGAAATAAGCTGTACTTTTTTGTATAAAGAACTGTATTTCTATAACAGTAAGGTTCTTAATTCAATAACTGGCTTGGTGGTTTAAACCTGAAGGCCAATTCCCGTAAATAAATGCGTTCAAAGTAAGTTCAAATAAGCAGTTCTGGTAGAAAACTCAATGGCAATTAGATAACGGGGCAGTATATTGTAGCATCAGTTGAACTCTTTGTGTAATACTTAGATAACGGGGCAGTATATTGTAGCACCAGTTGAACTCTTTGTGTAATACTTAGTAAATTCACTAAAAGAACATCAGATATTTCACCAGAGGGCCAATTCCCGTAATAAAAAACGTTTAAAATCTAGTATAGTGGTCTCGCAATCTCATCTCAGCGACAAGCAATGTCAAAAACTTGTCAAAATGAAGGTAAATTAGAGGTATTTTTGACAGATTGAGACTGAGATCAGACTGTGAACGTTCTTAAAATTACGAGAATTGCCCCCCGGACTGTAAACGTTTTTAAAATTACGAGAATTGCCCCTCTGATCTATACCTCGACTTTTAATCGTATTCAGTAACTTGACATTTGAAAGAAAAATAATGTTACCATACTAAAACGTATTTTGCGTAAAGAACGAATCATAAAAATGATTTAATTTAAATAAAACTTTAAATATTCGTATGTAAGATGTGGAATATAAGAATAATTATTAATAAAAGTCGTTATTAGTTAAGTAAAGTAGTAATTACCTTGTTTTATTTTCTTTTAATAGAAGTAAAATAAATATCATGTTATTTTACTTTTGCCATTCTATTTCCTCTGGCAACCCTAGAAGTAGACGTCATTCTTCTTATTCATTTTAAAGACATGTTATTAACTTTCAAATAAAAAGTTTGAACCTAAGTACATTATTTAAGTTCATAAAATTTTCATTCTTGCACCACCTCACTACCCTTTTTTTTGTCAAAACCTGGTAACCCTTCAACTGTCAAGTTACTGAATACGATTAAAAGTCGAGGTGTAAAGAAAACCCTTTTTTTTAATAACCCTATCAGTTTTCTTTTTTGGCTTTGTCTCAAAACGCCTTTTGCCATTAACATTTTTTACTTCATCATCCTGAACAATTTCATTTCCATTTTCTCTCTTGTCGATGTCTCAATATTTTTCATTGACATTTTTAATCTCCCCAATCCTACAAATAAAGTAATCAGTACCTACCCTCTTCTCAAATTAAATCCCAAACGACTTGCTAACGCGAAATCAGAGAATCCGCGGACTCCGTTAATAATCGATCGTGAAAACAAAAGGATAGGAACGGCGCACGATCAATTTGATGCAGCCAATCAGCGGCCGAATTCCCAGCAGATTTATCACAACGGATTTTTGTACCGCACAAAGGTAAAGGGATGTTTTTGTAGTGCACTTGTGCGTGAAAACGTGTCGGGTTTAGGTGCTGAATATTTTTTTAGGAAAAAAGCTATACTTTTTAGGCCTGCTCTTTGCTAGAATTCTTTTTTAGGTATAAAAATGCAACTGCGAGTTAATCTTCATAAGTAACTGATGGTCGTTTAAACAAATGCATTAGATAACGTACCCGCGGTGTGGTGGTCGTCTTCCAAATTGAGTGATTTGATTTTTTAATTTTCGTCGATGATTTTTCATTTTTTTTTTTGTTTTTTTAGCCTTTACACTCCCACTGCTGGGCAAAGGCCTCCCCCAAATCCATCCAGGAACTGTTCTCCCGCGCAACCTCGAACCAGCCCTCACGGTACACGTCCAGATTTTTCACATTCTAAATTAATAGCATTTACCATACGAAATAAACACGAACTTAAATCGCCAGGACTCGTCGAAATCTGTAAAAAGAAAAAACTAGAATTACGAAACTATCCATCCGTCTTTGTGCACAGTCTCAGTACAAAAGATAAAATAGATTAGAGAATAGAATAGAATAGAATAGATACTCTTTAATGTACACCATACAAATTACAGAACATAAATATATAAAATTTTACAATGGGCGGTCTTATCGCTAAGAGCGATCTTTTAAAGACAATCTTTGGGTGGATTAAAATTAAGGAGAGACAAATATAGAAGGTAGTCTGTGGTGTACCATTTACTTTATACTATTATTAAATACATAAAATATATTTTACTCATCTAAATAAATATATACATATAATAATAAACATGAAACAAGAGCAAAGGAAAATGAAAATAATAATAAAATAATGATGATGTTTATGGAGAGAGGAAGTGATTAGTAAGTTGTTACTCAAACAATAATTTGTTGGGAAAAGGGGTCAAACCTACTATTCTATCTTAAGCGAGTGATTTGTATTTCTTATACTTTCATTAGACTCGAAAAAAAAAGCCTGTTTGCACGTTTTTTGTCCTTTTTTATTGTTTGAAATTTTCCTGAATCCTGGAGAGAATTTGCGTGGCATATGATACTAGATAATAAAAGCTGACAAATACCTTATTTGCCTTAAACACGCAAACAATTCTTCTACTCACAAACTCCTTCCACCACATTACTCAAAACAAATCTTAACTACGCTTCACCCCTTACATCCCACTAGTTCCAGCAGAGTTCAAACATTTAAACATTTATTCCACATGCAGATTCCATTAGCTGCACGTTAAAACTTGAGGCCAATGGCTCCAGGGTCCAAGTCTTGGTAAACAGCGTGCAGCGTCTTTAGTTTGTCGACTGTCTGTGTTTAGTTTTGTACTGAGACTGTGTACAAAGACGGATGGATAGTTTCGTAAATATTTTAATATCGATGGTCTAGAAGGTAGATGTGATAAGTGCAGTTTTTTGTAATGTGCAGTCTTTCTTTATTTATTAATCAATTGGTACATAAGATAGAGATCCAGAAAGATTTTTGTGGCAAAGTCAAAAATGTATTGTATTGCATAAGCTACCGAAAAGATTATGTCAATCCTTTTCAAAGTCCTTGTAAATACGACACGTTTTTAAAGCGATTGCCACCTGTCTGGGCCCTCTGTGTGAATTCTAGAAGTTATAGATTAACCCTTCACATGTTTCCCTTCACCGTAGATCCACGCGAGACACAATGGCTTTTTAATTGTGTCTGTAATTACGGCATGCAACGGGTTAATAGTAGGAAAATTATGAAAAGTTAAGATTATTTTAATACGCACAAATTTTAAGCAGTGGTGACCCAGTGGTAACTGCGCCGACTTACGAGTCCTAGGTCGTCGGTTCGAACCCAGACAGGCGCTTCACTTTGTGTAAATGATTCCATCACCACTGAAGGAAAACATCAAACAAAACACACCAGCCTTTATGCTTACCCCTAAATGACCAACTAATTCATACCACGACAACACAATAAATCTTATTGTTACGTGAACTCAGATTGAACAGCACAACTTGCACAAAACGCTCCCAGACGATATATGCGTTAAAGTTTAGATTTTCTAACGTCCTCCCCCCTTCCCCCCTGGCTGTACCAAGTTAGGATTAAAGGCTGGACTAGGATTTAGGCAGACAATGTGGATGATTGGACTAGAAAGTACTTATTATGGAATGTCTGGGGAAGTTTATGATAGTGTTCTACATGTGCATATGAATGAGTTGTCTGGTAAAGAGCGAGGTAAGCAAGCTAGACGTGGTTAGGAACAGTTTAATGTTTTTGAAATGTGTAAAATTCGTTTCCATAATAACAAACTTTTAAAGAACGTCTGTCAGCCTTATTGACTGCAATTTTATTATTTGCTTCTACATCCCTTCTTTTTAAAGTTCACTGCTGGAAATACTAATAATCATTATCTCTGGGGCAATTTTTGTTATTTTAAGAACGTTCACAGTCTGATCTCAGTCTCAATCTGTCAAAAATACCCGTAATTCTTAACATTATTGGCAATTTTTTTACTTTGATTGTCGCTGAGATCAGAGGGGCAATTCTCGTAACTTTAAGTACGTTCACAGTCTGATCTCAGTCTCAATCTGTCAAAAAATACTTCTAATTTCCCTATATTTTGACATGTTTTTGACATTTGCTTGTCGCCGAGATGAGACTGCGACTAGATTTTGAACGTTATTAATTACGGGAATTGGCCTTCTGGATTTTAATACTTATACTAAAATCCAAAGTATGAGATTGGTGAACTTCAAATAGTTCACCAATCTCATGCTTAAACCGTAACTTTCTAGTAACAGAGAGACGGTCTACTGTATTGTCATAGTCATGATCATAATCACTCATGCTAATCGTTGTGATTATGACCTTTTTTGTTGCCATCCGCAATGTAACTTTGCAATTAGGTAATGATTGGGAGGGAACAGTGGTGACCCAGTGGTAATGGCCCGGATTTACGAGTTGTAATTCGTGGGTTCGAACCCAGGCAGGCGCTTTACTTTGTGTAAACAATTTCATCACCATTGTTCTCAAAACGGTGAAGGAAAACATCGTGATGAAACCAACCAACCAAACAGAAAGCCCTAGAAACAAACATTTCGAAGACATTTGACATCTACCAACCCGCGCTGGACCCGCGTGGGATTACGGCCCACTCCCTCTCACAGAGTGGGAGCCTGTGTCCCAGCAGTGGGAACAATACATGCTGATTATGCTTATGCTAATGATTGAGACACTTTAACAAATCAGTATATAAAATGTCATGCCAATGATCAACATAGGTAATTATAAAGCATTTTAAATGTCCCATTGCAGCTCAATTCCCAAATAGCGTCTAAATTGAAACAACTAAGGAATGCAAGTCAATAGCGACATTGTTACATACTAATTAAAGTGCCGATCTCCGTCTGCAGTGCTCAGAGTAACATTGTTTACGAAACGACACAAAGGGACGAACTAGACATGCGTTTTATTAGCAGGAGTTAGCTGAACGGAATGCTGGAGTTAGGGCTGATCCGAGATACAATGTCTTTAATGGTAATTAGAATAGTTGATTTGTATTTTGTAACTCTCTCTTACAACGTGGCGACCCCAACGTGGTTGGGAAAAGACTAGGCAGATGATGATGATGGACTCTCTCTTACAACAAAGTGGCGAAACTTGCTTAGGGTCTCTGCACACAGCGGGCGGGGCGGGGCGGGACGGGACAGCGACGCGACGCTGAGCAGTTGTAATGTACTACATATTACGGACGACGCCACACAGAGCCGCCCCGCTCGACGCGACGCTAACCGTCGCGCCCCGCCGCCGCTGCGCCGAGCGGGGAATACAAGTCAGAAGCGGCGGGGCGGGGCGTGGCGCGACGCGAGCGCGTTTTTGATTTATTTCATGCACCCATTTCCGTTTACGTTGTTTTTTCTTAGCTAGCGCAACTATGAGCAATAGCGTTTTCCACGTCTGAATCGCTCAACATCTTTTTTGATGAAAGAAAGGCGTGGCAGGACGGGACGTGATCGCGCCCGCAGTGTGAACACTACCGCCGCGCCAGCGCCGCGTCGCCGTCCCGTCCCGCCCCGCCCCGCCCGCTGTGTGCAGAGACCTTTAATCAGCCTATAATGTGAACTGCTGGGATACAGGCCGTTTTTTTCAGCTCCAACTGGATCTCCACCTCAGCCTTCTCAACCCACCTATCGCGCATCGTGATCCATACACCCCACCTCCACATTATACACACCACTGCCACTCCACCTCAATCATTACCTTGTAAATAAATCTTTAATTGATTTCTACTTCCCTTTCTTTAATTTAATTACCTTTGACTTTAAGGTTAAGCTTTTCTTGTAGCTACACGACAAAGTATGACTGCATTTATCCTGTTTACAAATAGCAACAAAGGTTCACTAATATTTATCTGATAATCTTAGTATCAGTGGTGGCCCAGTGGTACAGGTCGCGACTTAAGAGTTGTAGTTGTAGGTTCGAACCCGCACAGGCGCTTTACTTTATGTAAATTATTTCATCACCACTGCTCTCAATACGGTGAAGGAAAACATCGCGAGGAAACCGCCATGTCCTAGAACCAAAAATTCGAAAGAATATGACATCTACCACTATGCTCGCTAGTAGATTACGGCCCACTCCCTCTCATAGAGAGGAAGCCTGTGTACCAGCAGTGGCAACATTATAGGTTGATTATGTGTTCTGTGTAGTAAGCACAGAAACTTTTCGGAAGTCCAGGTTCAACCGTGGACATCTTTAAGCTGATGAATGATGATGACGAATGAAATTCACTTAAAATCCGTATAATCTTATTACACAACATCCTGTCATTACCCTTTGCAACAAACAACCAAGACAAATCGTCGAGGAAACATACAAATGAATCAATCCCTCTACTAATTAGCCAGGGAGTCGGCGCGCGCGCAGCTCAAAAGCAGCCGCGCGCGCCGGAATGCGCGTGACCAATGCAATTAGTGGGTCCTTCAGCCGGATGCCTTGCTTGCATTACGTTAGGTATTTGCCTCTAAATTTTCTGCTGTCTACCCTTCGATTTTGAATCCTATTTGTTAGGAAAACAAGGTTGAATTTAGATTGGTAATTGATTTTGAGTTCCTTTTACACAAAAAGTCTTAATCGCCAAATTGGTGGAAGGCATTTCGAGTTTAGTCATTGAGATGTTAAGGTCGGAATTTCAATGGAGGGTTGAAATTGCAGTTTCTTTGGCTGATCTCCAGGATGCCATTCCTCACATTTGCAGTCCTATATTTTGATTGCAAAGTTGTGACACCTTTAGACATTTATCATTGTTTTTGATGTTATAATAATTTTCGGCTACTCTGTGTGAGGATTTATTTTATTATAAGCGTAAAGTACATGATTTATTTCTGGGTCGGCAGTTATTACAGGAAATATTCTAAACATGTAAAAGGAAAATTATATTTAAATTTTTAAGCAAAGTTATGTGTGATCGGCAAGCTAGAATTATTTAGATTGAAACACATTTTTTAACCGACTTCAAAAAAAGGACAAGTTTCTCATTTCGGATGTTTATATTTATTTTATACTGCATTAATTTATAATGGATTACTTTGATGCCTTCAAGTTCAAGTTCCCTTCAAGTTTTAACCAACGAAAAAAGGAGAAGGTCGTCAAGAAAACACATATATTTTTTACTTTGTTTTACTTGGCAGAGCTTTATTATCTTATCTTTAGTTATGATATTTATAATCGTATTTAATGATAAAAAAAAAGTTTCTTAGGGTTTTATCGATAACAAAGAGAACAAACACGCTTGGGAAATAGGCCTCCTGTCGGTGAGAGGGAGTGGGCCGTAATCCACCACGTGCCGGTCGGTAGATGTCACATGTTGCAGCTTGAAGTGACCTGTGAGCTACCTGATTCTTGGGATTGACAATATTGCAGACAGCTCTCTTCAAGCTCACTTCACCTAAGTTTTCACGATGAGATTTTACAGAATAGACTAGCAGATAGGAAATTAAGTATGACTGCATTTATCCTGTAGAGCAACATTAATGTGTCAATATTGGCTGTCATCATTCTGTGTAAGCGCAGAAGATTATAGGAAGTCCAAGTCCAACCGTGGACATCTTTAAGCTGATGAATGATGATGACGAATGAAATTCACTTAAATTACCTACGTTTTAACCAACGAAAAAAAGGAGAAGGTCTTCAAGAAAACATTTATTTTTTTACTTGGCAGAGCTTTATTATCTCATATTTATAATCGTATTTAATGATTATTTCATGGAATATCAATCAATAGGGTTGATATATGAACTTAGAGATTGATGATTTCAATGATTCAGTAAAGTCATATTTGTTACGGTCGCGAATCATATTTTAATCATCATACAACCTGACACTGACCTCCAAATGGCGAAAAAACGTAAGAACAATTGAATTTCGCGGGCTATCTTAGCGCATTAACCGATCTGTGCAAAAATGACTCTTGAAATGAAAAGCAGAACTTTTATTTTCATATTCCCAATTTATTAATTCCTTAATTAACTACTTCTACCAATATTAATGACGCCCTATCCATATCTGTATGTAAGATCGAGAATGGCAATAATCGTAACATGTCCTTGCTAATCAAACTTAAGGGATTCAATTAAACAGGACGCCGTCAGATGACCCGACACCCTTGTTTAAGACAAGATCTTTATGTGTCTCCTTCCCTTCTTGTTTGTTCGCACTGGGCCTGAGAAACGGTGCGTTTTCGAAGTCGGTTTATACAACAAAATAAATATCAATAGTTCAATTTTGATTTCAAAGTTGAGAAAATATCTTATGCCACGTCTAGTGATTATTTTATCTCAAAAAAGTTCCGAGCAATTTTTCAGTCAAACGATTATTCGGGTAAACGTTCTTCGGACAAATGTGAACTTCGGGCAATCATGACGCACTCAGTCATTCTAGTCTGTACAACCTGGATGAACTTAATAGCTGAATTTCACACATACACATAGTTACTGAGCTAGGTACATGATATGTTTTGAGGTTAGCAGTGTAGACCACACTTTTAATTCCTGTGATTGTGACGTGCCGTAGTTCACACCCCTCTGATCACTTCACAGGGATATAAAATCCTTGTGAAGTGATCAGAGGGGTGATTCTCGGAATTTTAAGAATGTTCTATCAAAAATACCTATAATTTTCCTACATTTTTGACAAGTTTTTGACATTGGTTTTCGCAGAGATGATATTGTGACTACATTTTGAACGTTTTTAATAACGGGAATTGGCCTTCAATTTACAGAACTCTCAATTATTCTTTCTAGCGATTGCTACTGACCGCGCAACAGCGGCGTTATTCCAACCCAGTGCGTGCCAATTCCTTGTCAATTGCGATCTTAAGCACGTCCTCTAGTCTTGTAATTGTTTCTTATTCGAGCAACACATCAAGCGGCGCGGGGGGCGGCCATTTGTATCAAACAATTATGTATGGACGAGCATAATGCTGTTATGGATCTATTGGGAATAATTGAATATTTATAGGTTTTGGGCAATATTTGTGAGGGTTGTGAGATGGTGTAGAGATATTTCAAGGATTAGCTATAATTGCTTTCGGATAATTTTGAAAGGGTTTTTAGAGTTTTTAAAAGTGACCAGCTATTATTTTCACGCCGGCTGAAATTGAAGAAAAAATCGCAGCTATTCTTAGACACAAAAATGCCTGAAACTTACAGAAATTATTGACACTTGTTACTTCTTCAGAATAATTCACATTTAGTTTTTTTTTTTTTAAAAGATTTTAAAGCAGATTTAGAAGTAAGCATGATTTTCTATATCATCATCAACATCACCATCACCTAGCTATCATTTTGCCAACTACGAGTATGTTAGGATCGGCTTTCAGTCCAACCGAATGCAACTGACTACCAGTATTTTACACAGAGGCTTACGACTGCCTGTCTGACCTCCAGCTACTGCCAACACCATAACATGGTACTTGATAATCTTCCATATATACGTACATACTAATACTTAATATTATAAATGCGAGTCTAGAAATTGTCTGTCGGTCTGTCTGTCTGTTACCGTTTCATGTCTCATCGGCTGAAGGATTTTGTTGAAATTTGACACACAGGCAGACACTGACCAGCGGGGTAATTGCTTAACACACTATCAGTAGTAATGAGTTTAATTTTGACAGTTCAACCACATTCATTGCGTTGTTTTTTATTTACGTTGTTGAGCAGACACATTTTGCGAACATATGAAGCAATGGATTAGCAATATCCTTTCTTTTTTTTTTTTTCTGGGTGGGAAATCATCAAATGACTCCTCCCGCTCTGGGCGGAGCAGAAGGGAGTGTCAGACTTTTACTGACTAAAACCCACCCGTGTTCCTTCAGTTGCCTGTGCCAGGGGCCACGGTATCTCTTTCGAACAACTCGCAGCCCCGACGGCATCGGCCCTAGCGGACCCCGTCAGTTCGTGCTGACAGCTCTTTGAGGCGCGCGTGGAACACAACGCGCCGTCGACCCGGGCCTGGTTCTTACCGGGCGGCGAGCTGCCCATAGCTCGCCGCCCGCAGGCCCGCGCCTACGGTGGCCGGGAGTCGGCTGTTGACTCCCGTCCAGGGCGTCTCCTGCGTCGGCTAGGCGCGCAAGGGTGCAGCGATTGCCTTTCCCTCACGCGCTCCGCCTCCTCCTTCGCGAGCATTACTGCTTCGCAGAAGGAGGTGACGGCCTCCCATTCACTCTCGCTCCGTACCATGGCCTGTATGAGGGCCGGACGCGAGAGGTCGCCGCCGCCGATCGCCGCCACGAGGACACGGCGGGGCCCCGCCCAAGCCGGGCAGACCTCCACCGTATGCTCCACCGTGTCCTCCGGGCGATCCCCACAGTGGTGACACCCTGGCGTTTCCTCCCGCTTTATCCAGAAAAATATCCTTCAAAGTGATTCAGATTAAGATTAATGTGTTACGCAATTAGGGTACTGGGCTAGGATATAGTGTCTTCTTTATCTCGGTAGTACGTCCCCGTGGGCCTACTGCTGTCTCCCATCTATCACTGCTGTATCTAAAATAAAATTACGACATGTTCGCCAAAAATGTAAACAAATATGAGTTTATGGAAAAATAACTTTAATTCCTACACTATAAAGTTCAGTTTACTTTACTTCAAACATTTTTATAACTTATTCAATAGGGCTAGTCACTCTGAAATCAACGTAATTGCCATAAAAATAAAGTTTATATTTGTTTAACTTGAAATAACGTCAATTTGAAACATAAATACGAGGACAATGCTCATGGATGTATGCAATCCCGTACCATGCTGCATAAAAGTCAAACTTTGTTTTTAATTGACTACACTTGTTATATTAACTCCTACAAAAGTTCTTTTTGTAAACTAAACACGGGTTTCGGAGATTAAAAAATTTTATCGAAATAACCTGAAAACTAGGTACTTTATTTTGTTTGACATGCCATACACGAACGGCCATTATTGCTTTAAAAAAATAATATTTTTTTAAATAAGAATTCTATTATACTGTATTCTAGTTATTTTTAATTAATGTAGAATCGGCAAAGTACAATACAGCACACAGCAGCACACACAGCACATCCCCCCCGACCGTTGCTCGCTGAAGTGCCAGCCCGCGCCGTAGCTGAGCCTGTAGCTTTAAATCCCCCGACTGTGACCTCTGAGTGTGTTTTGGCCTTTCTTCTCAGAGATAGTCCTAGGAAACGCCGTGCTCATCAAAGCATTAATAATACCAATTCGATCTAGCCTGTCCCTTTGCTGCCCTCTCCCAGCGACGCCCTAAGCCGAGGTTCGTACCCCACAGGGGGTGCCCTTAGCGTGCAGTCGCCTAGTTTTAATTAGTTTTAGCCCTGGCTGGAGGCTTTAAGATTTCTTAAGGCAACCACAGGATAGTCCGGTTAAGTAGTCACCTCTCAAGGTCAATTTCGAGATGCCATTTATAAAAAATAAAATAAAAAACACAGCACAGCAGCACAGCTGCACAGTTGCACAGTTTTACATGTTTTTTGAAAGACGTGATCATGACACTTTCAAAATTCAACGTTATATATTTCATATCATTTGTAACGGAACGTCATGTTAAGGGAATAAAACAATATTAACACTTTTTTACTTTAAATCAAATTCCCTGTTCAAAAATCAAATCCGCGACGCGTAATGTCCTAACAAATTATGAAAATAATTACTATAATATTTTGATCTTGATACATGAGGCTTTTTGGTACGACTTTTGGCCATTGTCTTTTGAATATAATATATTTAAATCAATTAGATTCCCACACGTGAATAGAGCCTTTCCTGTCTAAATAAATTCACTTTATTCTTAGTTCCAAGTCACGCTATATTAGATTCTATGCACTCCAGGCTTTTAGCTAAATCATTTAGCGTACGGCGCAGCACTAGTATCGATAGTTTTTATTTATTTTTGCGTTTACGTCGATAGAAAATTCGTTTAGGTCGCTTTTTATGCTTTTAGTAACAATGTGATTATATTGAAATTGCATTTTATCGTCCGAGGATAGTTGAAAAAACAGGAATATCCGTGAAGTTTTTGCGAAACAAAGTACTTAAATGGTTGCAGACAGGAAACCGGCGATTTTAGCGTTAAAATTTTTACTCTGGTTTCAGGTATAGGTATAATGTAATCCTAATCGGATGCGGCTGAATACCAGTATTTTACATGAAGCAACTGCCTATCTGACCTTCACAGCCCAGTTACTAGATAATACGATACCCCTTGGCAAGACTGGTTGTCAGACTTTCGGGCTCCAGACTACACGTAACCACTGTCAAGGAACTATAAAGTGCTCTGTGCAAAGAACCACGAATGACAGCCGGGACCAACGGCTTAACGTGCTTTCCGAGGCACGAAGGGGTCTCGGTATGTAAAGATGGTCACCCATCCACAGACCAACCGCGGCAAGCGTAGCTTAACCTGATCGATCGACCTGTGCGGCTGTTATTATTTAGCCACGGGCCCCTCGTAGTTTATACGGGATATCCTTCCCAATTCTTTTCTCCCTACTAATTTTAGGCAGATGTCATTCTGTTAACCAATAAAACCGCCATCCATCCGTATTACTATTTCCGGCTAACATCAAAGACTGTAAGTGCTTCTTAAAGAAAAATCAATAAATACTAGTTATATTACGCGGCGTTGCTTGCACCTGTTACTGGCTGTTTCTGAGAAGTTCATCTTTAAAAAACCACGATGAAGAGTTAATGTGTTACTGTGGTTGGTTGACAGATGTGCGCTATTTTCCTTTTGAAGAACAAGGGAAGGGATTTTGTTCCTTTGTGGTAGGTCTGTAGATTTTCTTATGTCTTTGAACGTCGGGCAAGATATTTTTGTTGTGTCTTCTACATGGTGATTAAAATGGATAAGAATAAGATTTTAAATGGAAAGACATAAATACTTAATTAGTAATTATCACTCGAAACCATATATTCTACTTGACCAAGACTATGCACAGACTTGTGTCAATACCATCTTTACATAGAGTAGCTATCAATTGACTGTATACAAACTGTCGATGATAACAATAATGTGGACTTCACTAACATCAAAATTGTTTTGTTTTGTTGTTTTGACTGTGTTTGTTTTGGCATCACTTCTCAGGGATCAGTCAGCTAGGAAATGCCGGCGCATTTATTTGAAAATAATATTAATAACCAGAAAAATTACCCGTTAAAGTCTCTTAGAGGTTTCGTCACAAAAATATAATATCATTTCCCTATCGCTTTATAAGGACAATGACGGCAGACTCCTGCAACGAACTATACAGATATCCATACCTATACATACACTTGTACATACCTACAAACTAAGAGACAAATCACTCATGCTCAGACCACCATGAAAACTACCACATATAATCTAGATGCAGCAATATTCGGACCCTCAATACAAATGGCTGGTCAAGCCCCATAAGTGATGGTGGTCTTTTATCATGGATATTATTGCACCTATGTATATGGACAGACGGCCACCCTATGCGTAGATGTAGCATTTATATGAGGTAGGAGAAAATTTTTCCGATTATGAGGGATACTTGTAAAGGCAGATTGCTTTTGTTTTTGTGGTAACGATGATTGGGTAATGTAAAAAATGTTGCAAACTTTGGAAGTGCTTTATTTTAGTCTCTAAAATTGCATTAAAATTGTGTGAGTTCTAGAAACTATAGACTGAAGGATAATTAAAAGTTTTTTGCCCATTCTTCTCCATACAAAACTATTTGGTACTTTAAGAATGCTTAACGCCCTCCTGACCACCAATCCTCAATGTGATCTGTTTGCCAATGAATGGAGTAGAATTATGCGTGTATGTCTGATGTTTTGTAAGAAGAAGTATGCTAAGGTGTCCTTTATTATATGTTAGTATTTGAAATATTTTTGTATACCATACCAGCACCCTAATTGCGTAATACACGATCAATCGGAATCGGTTTCATTTTGACAGTTCAACAACATTCATTGCGTTATTTACGTGTTGAGCAGACAAATTTTTCGAACTTATGAAGCAATGGATTAGCAATTTGCTTCAAAATGATTCAAATTCCGATTGATTTTGTGTTACGCAATTAGGGTGCTGTTTCAATCTCTATGTTAATTAATGTAATTGGTGTTACCGTTTTAATCCTACTTCCTACTTATTGTCCTACTAATATTATAAATTATAAACGTGAAAGTTTCTATGGATGGATGTTTGTTACTCTTTCACGCAAAAACTACTAAACGGATTTGGATGAAATTTGGCAAAGAGACGGTCTTTTTATCCCGATATTCCCACAGGATCGAACCTTATGCGGGTGAAACCGCGGGGCGCAGCTAGTTAACAATAAATTGGAGCCCACAACTAGAATCAATTCTATTTTCTTGTAAATATTCAAGTGCTATTTAATGGTCCAAATGAAATAAATGAGTTGACTTTCAGTATATTTTCATGCGCACTAATTCAGCTACCTAAGCTGAATAGTTAAGAAGATATTGTTTAAATTTTAGAAAACTCAATTGCAACATTACTTTTAAACACTTGTCACCATTTCTCTTAAACATATACAAACTTAACCTAACATTTCGTAATTTATGCTCCGCCATTTCTCAGCCAACATACTCTATAAAGATTTGTTCCTGTAAATTCGCTAAGTACTTAGCACCAGAAACCAGGAGTTATATTTATTCAAACAAGCTTTATACTCAATGGAGATATGCTAATCCTTAGTGTTTATGATTCTCTAGAGAGACGACCAGCTGCTGTGGTGTATTCTTAATGTTGTCAGATTATATAATACATATATCCTCGTTTTAAGGTTTTCGTGCAGAGTTAAGTTTTGGTTTAGTACGTGTCTACCCTCTTATTTCTGTCTATTTAATCGAGTAAGGGCTGATTTTTCAATCATGTGATAACTTTATTCGAGGAAAAATATTGACGTCTGACAGATTTTGTATGGAAGAACTGTCAAAAATTTGAAATGATTCCTCGGATAAAATTATCTTGCGTTGGAAAAATCAGCCCTAAGAGGTTGATTTTCCCAAAGTCAGATATTCATTATCAGTGGTATAAAATTGACGTCTGTCAGTTCTAGTATGGAAAAACTGTCAAAAAATTCAAAATTTATTCTCTGTATTACACTTATTTTAGGTATAAAAGTAAGGACTGATTTATCAATAGTCAAAACTTAACTGAAGAATAAGTAATTATTTTAACAATTCTGCATATTTTCTATACAAAAGCTGTCAAACCGCAATATTTGTTCCTTAATCTCAAGTTCAAAAAAATCAGCCCAAAACAGATTAGAAAGAAAGATACCTTCTCGTCTTTTGCCAAAAGATTTAAAAAACAACAGGATACACACATCAACCAACTCAGTTTATCGCAGTCCACTGCTGGACGTAGGCTTCTCCCAGGCTGCGCCACAACACCCTGTCCTCCGCGTTCCGCATCCAGTTTATCCCAGCAACCTTCTTAAGGTCGCCGGTCCATCTAGCTGTGCGGCGGCGTCCCACACTACGCTTGCCGCACATACATAGCCATGTATTATATACCATGTATAAACTTTGTGTTACGCATGGAGTAAGCTTGTTACTTATGGTATTTCGACATGGTATACCTTTTATGTCCTTTTTTATGTGTGGTTAAAGAACTTACCCTACGCCACGCTAATATAACTGTAAGCAAATAAGTTATGAAAAGCTTTTAAAATCCAAAAATCTCCGCCAGTAATAGAATTTATATTTTAATTAATAACATTTCCTTGCTCCTTACATTTCAAAGGAACTTTTCCATTCAATAAAACTTGCAAATACCTTCAAATCTGAACAAATTAATTGCATCTGTCACAACCTTGTGTCCTAAGCAATAAGGTTGTATATAGGTTGTTTGTGTGAGGAATGTTTGTGCAGAAAGGGCAGTTAGAAATTATTAAACGTGTCCCGTCGTTAGAAATCAAAACATTAGAAACTTTGGTAAGAAGGGAACATGGCAGGGTACTGTGAAAGAGAACGTGGTAGGTAGCATTTTTTCTGTTTAGCTTTGCCGGTCATTTTGAAAGCATAAAAAATGCCTTGCATAATTTTGAAAGTATTGGAAATTTTGATATTATGAAGTGAAGGATCTCTCATTTTTCTGGAATAAAAAATAGGAAACTTGCACCGGTGCTGCATCTTAACTAAGAGAAACCCGTTAACATTGAAATGAAAAAAAATGCAAGTATTTTCTAAAATAATCTCTGTGAAGTTGGCAATGATTTTAAAGAAGGCAGTAGATGCACAGTAGGTCTTGTTCTGCAATTTCTCTAGAAACCCTTTAAAAACATATAACACGCTATTTATACTTAGCTTCATCTTAACTTTTGCACAGAAGCTCCTTTGCCATTATGAAAATTTTCATTCTTTATTATGTAAAATTCATGAATACAATATCCAACTCTTCTCTGCCACATACCCAATCCTAAAATTCCTTCCCATCTTCAAAACACGGAAGTAACTCGCCGTGTAAAATTACGAGGTAAATGAGCGTGACCGAGGAGGGGCAGGCTTAACCCTTCACAGTTCTCTCGCATTTATTGTTTTAAATAAACTTGTAAACAGATACAAGTTATAATTGCAAGGGTTGATTTTGAATTTAATGATAATAATCAAAAATATTCTGCGGTGATTCGAGATGGGTTGAATTAATACTCGAATGGTTAATTGTATTTTGGTTAATTTTACGGTGTAATGAGACCTAGAGACTCTTAATAACAGCCAAGTTTGGTTAAAACAGTAACAATAATAATAAAGAAATTTATTGACATATAAAAACAGGTGTTACATACTTTGATTGAAGCCCTGACTCCTGAGCTAGGTAGCAACCTGTGTTACAGGAGCCAGTGTCTTCGCCCATTTGTGGTACATTTAATAACAATGTGCAATAAAACAATATAAAAAAAAATAAGAAAAAAGACCAGACATGTTTTTTTTGATTCTATGTATTATTTTTTGTCTCCTTTGCTCTATCACACGCTGTCTACATCTCTGTATCTATTGTCCTATCTCAGGTATGCTGGAAGAGATTTCTTATGAAATAAGCATCACCTCTGTACCTATTTTTTTCTGTTCTGTTTTTCATTGTCTGTTTATATATGTGTACATAAATGGTAAAATAAATAAAACATAATAAGAAAACGAAATGTAAGATACACACATACTCTTAGGTATACAAAATC
Organism: Apamea epomidion; assembly: GCA_947507525.1. NCBI lineage: Eukaryota > Metazoa > Arthropoda > Insecta > Lepidoptera > Noctuidae > Apamea > Apamea epomidion. Next base: position 3,136,268 of record OX382234.1, read on the forward strand.
TTTTTGTGTGTATGTGTGTGTGTGTGTGTGTGTGTGTGAGGGGGTAGGGGTGTGTATGTGTGTGTGTGTATGTGGGTGAGTGTAGATTGTTTTATGAGTAACAGTAATGAGGTTTCATAACTAAAGGTTGCTAAAAGAACCCTCTATTCATCATCATGATCTTCATTGGCAGCCTTCCATCCACTGCTGAGTTTAGGCCTCCTCCCTTTCATGCCATGCTTTCCTACTCCCTAATTGCGTACTATCAATCCCAATCTGAATAATTTTTATCGTAATTAATTGCTTCATAATAATTTGTTCGATAAAAGAAAGAAAGAAAATGCATTTATTTGCGGCAAACATGACGCATAAAAAAGAACATAAACACACACAAAAAAAAAAACAAGTTGCGTCACATTCACGCAAAACGGCCATCGCTCAGCATAATGCTAAGACCCTATACGAGATAGAGCCCCAGCGCTGGTTTTCAGCGGCAGCCGGCGTTGACGTGATGACGGTAACCAGTGCAGCATGCAATTGTACATAAATAAATAAAAACAACAATCAAAGCAAGAAATAAAATAAACCATTAAAATTAAAAAAAAAATGTTTTTCAACAATGTAAATAACGCAATGAATATTTCAGTGAACTGTTCGTGTGGTATGCAATAACCCCCTTAGTCTGAACCCGCTATTAAGTACCTGCTTGAAAAACGTAAGGATTCTTTTTTACATTTTCTTCTTTGATTTTTTTTTAACTCAACCAGTATTTTTGCCAATGTATTAGAATGTAAATTATTCCAGAAACACATTCTATAACCTAACCAGATCGTTGACTAACGTTGTAACGTCAATATATTCACGCTAGGGACACAGTTTGAACAATAACTCCTTTGCATTTCTAGAGCACGTACTGCACATCGTCCCGATTCGGACACTGCTTGTCGTCCGGGGCAAACATAATACGTTGTCTTTAGAATGTCTACGTCCCGTCCTTGTCTCGTCCCTCCTTTAGAATGTCTACGTCCCGTCCTTGTCTCGTCCCTCCTTTACATATGCACATATGAAGCGTAGTAGGAATTGTTTGTACAAAATATTATGCAGGGAACAAACTGTGAGCAAACCCCTGCGACAGTCCGTTGTTTGAGTCTTGTGTTTCTTGTATAAATGGTTGAGACGACAACACATCATAATATTTAGGAGTTAACGTAACTTTGGTCTTCAGAAATTCTGCTTTGCATTCATGTATGACTTTCACCTTAAGGATGTTTGTGGACGTTCTTTATTACCGTTTTTTTACGCATTAATGTATGTGTTGGACACCTGTCCTGTGTCCCGTGCATGTAGGTACTATCGCCAAAACCTATATCTGACCATTTTGAAAACAAAAGCCGTGCACATGATATCCACAGCTGCGTCCGTAAGTAAAACAAAAGAGGATCCTTTTTAGGTCGACTAATATGCGCTGCAAGCAGGAATAGTCCTTACGGTGGTCAGATATAGATTTTTGCGATAGTCCTATCCTACTAATATTATAAACGTGAAAGTTTGTATGGATGGATGGATGGATATTTGTTACTCTTTCACGCAAAAACTATTGAACGGATTTGGATGAAATTTGGCACACAGATGGTTTATAACCAGGATTAACATAAAGGATACTTTTATCCCGATAAAGGATACTTTTATCCCGGTTTCACCCGCATAAGTTTCGATCCCGAGGGAATCCTCGGGATCGAAATTTATGCGGGTGAAACCGCAGGGCGCAACTAGTATATACATACTTTCATAGTAACCTTTCGCACCTGTAATCTCCGAAGAGTTAGGCAGAGGTGTACTTATAGTACACCCACATCCCCATGTAATAGAAGGCGAGCCTATTGCCATTAACCGTGAACAAATCCAAACCCCGGGCTGCTACTACTACTTCTAAGAAATTCCTGATGGAAAAACACAATAACATTTGTCTCCGACTCGGGAATAGGCTATTTTCCTAAAAATATCTATTTATAGTTTGACCAAAACCGCTGTACTGCGCCTTCGGTATGTGCGCGGCGAGACGGGGGGGCAGTGCAGGCCGCTCATTCGTCATCGCTCACGGCGTCCCGCCCCCGCCTCGCCGCGCATTCCTCCCGCCTCGCAAGGCGTGGTACAGCAGTTTTGGTCAAACTATAGTCCGTCAGTTAGATTATCAAAAAATATTGAGCCCGTATTTTTTCTTTTGTCAATTATATAAAAAATGATGAAGATATCGCCCGTTAAAGTTCCGCGTGACGTCACTTGCTTGCGACATTTTTGCAAGCAAGCGACGTCACGACCCCACTCCCAAATTTTGACGCGCTTTGTCTTTGTCATTTTTTGTTTGATTGACAAAAGAAAAAATACGTGTCCATTATTTTTCGATAATCTAACTGACAGACTAAATATAATAATTATTTTTTTACCCAGGCAACTACCCTATTGAACCTACCACACCACACCTACCACATGCCCAGGAGCACCACCTCAAGTCCGGTGAAAAAATCGGTCCGCTATCCGGTGAAAAACGAACACATACAAGTAGGCTTAGTTGTAGGTATAACACATATATTTCTGACCATTTCAAACCTAAAATACAAAACAACAGAACAGTCAGCAAAAATTCAAATCACACGCAAAACCCCGCTAAATACGTAAACAGTGACATCCCATGGCGTCCCATAAAATAAAATGGCAGCCATAAGAGTTGATCCATAAACAAGGATAGACTTGCGCCAACATTCCCAGATTTGGACAATTAATTTCATAAATTAATGAAGGGTGGGTCAGTTCATTTTGGGTAATTTTACTTGCTAATACACAACATTCCGGCACATATGTTTGCAAGGCAAAATTGTGAGGTCCGCCATTTATATATTAACGGTTTGTTTTTGGTAACATGACAGCTGGCTTGAAATAATTTTATGGAGGATATTTTTCTGGACATTAAAATGGGTGGTAAAAGTCTTAGGACGTAATTTGGTTATGAGGTTTATTTAATTTTATGGTCGCAACATGCAGATAAGATAATTACTTCCGGGGTATTAAAATGTTATATGCTTATTTTAAAGCTAGTAACACTGCAGCACTTGTGCTGTTGTGCTGTCATGTGCTTGTACTTGTGTGTGCACTTACAATACTTCGGCTATTATCGTAAATATATTAGGAATGTAAATTGTAAATTTGTAGTTTGCCTGTGGCAAATAAAAATTAAAAATAACTCCCGCCTCCTTCCAATGATGGTAGGCAGAATCTACAGAACGTTACCTGCTACGATCCTTACATAACATGTGTTCATACATCTGCCAGTCTATTCTGAAGAAATCTCAGCGTGAAACCTTAGTTGAAGTGAGCTGTGGGCTGTCATTCCACCTAATGCTAGGGATGGACAGCATTGACAGCTTTTTAATAGAATATATCGTCTGGTCACAAACTCACGCCAAATATAAACTCTTCCAGTTAAAACCTACGTGGTTCAAGCTATCAGGCAAGTAGGTACAAGTGACACTGCTAGTTATGCTGAAAAAAAAACATATCACCACACTTGAAAAGTCGTCCAAACGACAGTAATTCATTTCTGTGCTTTGGACCAGCTTTCAGCCAGTTTCAGCCATAACCCATCTCACCCTTAAAACCACCCGAAAATTCTTATCACCATTTTCGATACCCATCTCTACACACGATCACATTTCACTGCAAAACCAGGTTAAGCAGAGGTTACACGTGTCGTATCTTTTATTCAAGTGAAGAGCTCCCCCGATGGCACCGCGCCTTAATTAAGGGGTGTACACACCTGCTTTAATCACAACAACATTATACATGCATTTGTATGTCGTTTTAATTAGAGATTGGTTCCGGAATCGGGGAGTCGGTAGTGGAGTTGCTTGGTGACGTCAGATAGGAAAGATGGTGGATAATCGTCAATGAGTGCATAGACTTCAATGAGAGTCAAAGCCTGCGAGAAAATTTACCGTTTTTGCTAAACCTACTGGCCTGTACTTGCAATATTTTTTTGTGTGTGCCTTGAACGTATTTTTGTCACATTTAACAATTATTATTCGTTCTAATTATTTAGCTTTATTTATTTACCTCTAACACATGCAATATACAGGGTGGCAGGGACATCTACGCGCAAACTGTAACCATGGATTCAGCACATGAGTTTCGACCCCATAGCGTCGAAATTTTTCGTCGGTTATTAAAAAAATATATTGCTGTTCCATACGTTTTGACCACGTAGGTATTGCACTTTTCTATGAAACAGAAGATTTTTTTTTTGATAACCGACGAAAAATTTCGACACTATGGGGTCTAAACTCATGTGCTGAATTCATAGTTACAGTTTGCGCGTCGATGCCCTGCCACCCTGTATGTAACTTACTGGGGCTGCCTCAATGTATGTATTACTAGCGTCTTACCCGCGACTTTGTCCGCGTAAAATTTCTTGTTCCCCGATCCACCCCATCACATCGCATAGCCTATCTGTGCTATTACTTTGTTTTCGCTTAGCGTGATGCTAAGCCTATTAGCCTATAACTTTCCTCAAGAAATGGGCTATCAAATGCAAAAATATTTTTCCAAATCTGACTGGTACCTAGTTCTAGAGATTAGCGCGTTCAAACAGACAAACAAACTCTTCAGCTTTATTATTAGGACCGATATTAGTATAGATATGACACAATGTTTGAGATGAAATAAATATTTTTGTATTTTCTTTTCAGTAATCTCATAACACCTTTACTTTAAAGCCTTATTTATATCAAACATCTGCATTTATTTTGTCCCGAAATAACAATATTTTCACCAAAAATTATAGCCAAATACTAAGACGTTGCATTGCAATTTGGCGGCCTAAAATGTCGCCGTAAGCAATTCTAAAGTCTTAAAGACATAAAATTTGCACCCACATACAGCATTTTCAATATAAAAGTATCATTTTACCTGCATATGTCAGAACCAAATTATGTTATTATATTTAATATACGTTTTTAGGGTTCTGTACCGAAAGGGTGCCGCGTGTCGGCCAGCGTAGTGTGGGACACCCCCAGCTAGATGGACAGACGACATCTAAAAGGTGGCTAGGACAGACTGGATGCGGAAAGCGTAGGACACGGTGTTGTGGTGCAGCATGGGAGAGGCATATGCCCAGCAGTGGACTGCGATAGGCTGAGTTCATTGATTGACCCAAAGGGTGCTAACGGGACTTATTACTAAAGCTCCACTGTTCGTCTGGCTGTCACAGAGTTGTATCTTAGGAACCGTAATAAAAATAAGTTTTCACAGAGTATGTACTACTATGACCGCTATAACAACAAATAATGAAAATAAAATAAAAGGGGGTATATGAAAATGGGGATACGGTAGGTATGATGAAAGTGGGGTCCATACATGGAACGTGTTTTTTTTCTAAAATATTTTAATAAAATATGTAGTGTTTTAAATGTTGTATGGTAGTACGAAACCCTTCGTGTGCGAGTCCGAATCGCACTTGGCCAGTTTTTAACGCTATATTGTCGTAAATTGCGCATCTGAGGTCCGGTCAGTGACCGCTTGAGTAGGTAGGGTGACGTTGCGAGGCCGCTAAGATGGCGCATCTAGTCTATAGCCTATTGTTTGTGCACGTAGTTGATGAGCGAGCACGTTTGCGAGTTTATTGGGAATTAAATGTTTATTTTATGACGTAAACTATATTAATTTAAGTGCATTCTTTAGAAAATTAGTTAGTCAATTGTTTAAGTTTCCTAATAGCTTATTTACAGCAGAGTACATACTGAATAGAACAACAGTTTTCTTTTTGGCATTGTTGTTATGTATAGTTGCTTAGTATGCATCTTCCTCAAGACATGCTCTCGTATTTAGTTCGATTCAAGTTTTATAACAGTAACTAAAGGTCTATTTCCACATATCAGGACCGTGTCTGGGACGTGACAGGGCCGTGGCACACACTGGGGCAAGCACTAAAGCTTCGTCGCCGGCCTGGCCACAGACGCGTGTAAACGAGTTCATACAAAATGTACAGAACGATATTTTTTGAGGGGACGGAGCACAGTCTGTCCACGTCCCGGGCACGGCCCTGATAGACCAAACATTTCCACAATCATCAACTAGCAGCATTTTAACGTTCATCCGGATCCATGATCCAAATATTAATTTATATCGCCCACCTCCGCGGTCAGCAGCCGCAGGTGCGAATAATACCTTTACAAATGATCCCCTTCCCTAATGACAAGTGACGCCGAAGGACCCTGCTTGTATAGATCCCGTAAACTGTTTGAACGAGACGAGTTTACAAATGATTAATTATCGTCCATAATGTCCACTTCTGTATTTGGAAGCCCTAGGGAATAAACAAAAAAGATTAATTGTCGATTATGATGACGGACTTGATATGGGCATGTCCAAAAACTCTTCCGTAAATTCATAGAGTTTTGCGTACCAGATGAAAAAAAGCATCAATGTTTATGCTAACCTTGTCGTTGCATGTACTTTTGACAAAAACTCCCAATCAATTGAAACTTGAATAAGGTTGAATCTATCTGTCTAAATAGCAAAAAATGGACCTTGATGTTTTATGACGAGCAAGTGGCATTCGACCTTATGGCTTAGGGCAACCTTAGAGGTTAGGTAAAGAAGTTGACTATACGTAACGTCGTTATCACCTCATCTGTAAGGCAGACTTAAGAAAAAGTAACTGTGTCTCATTACTGACAGATGAGCTCTTCATCAGTCATCTGCCTAGTTTTGTCCCAACTATGTTGGGGTCGGCTTCCAGTGTAACCGGATGCAGCTAAGTACCAGTATTTTACATGGAGCGACTGCCTATCTGCCAGTTACTGGGTAATACGTAAACTCCTTGGTACGACTGGTTGTCAGATTTTCCGGCTTCTGACGACCCGTAACGACTATGAAAGATCCACAAATGACAGCCGGGCGTGCTTTCCGAGGTCCGGAGGGTCTTGGTATGTAAAGATGATCACCCATCCACGGACCAACCGTGGCAAGCGTAGCATAAACTGATCGATCTTTTAAGTAAATGAAAAATAGTTATTTACTAACTCTCTCTACTCTGGCTCTCTATTTTTTAATAATGGGTTTACTTCTGAATACGCACGGCGAGCGAGGGTTGACTATGGTATTCCATTTCTTCTTGGATATTTGACATCGATCTTACCATTAACTTTAAGATTATCCTATGTTATTATCCTATTATCCTATCCTATGGAAACATAATCATATGTTTATCTTATTTTTAATATCAAATAAAATAATGTAAAGGACATGGTTGTAATGTTTGTCTGCCTAGTTAATCCTAATTAGTGATTACAGAATTTATAGGTGCACTTAAATAAAGTACAGGTATTTAACAAACATTATCGTTTCTCTCATTTAAATCCAAGTGGTTTAACAATTTCATATTTCAGGTCCTAATTACAACATTATTAGAGCAAGAACATTTGTGTTACCGAGAAATGTGCTCGGTTTGTTTTGTGGTAGTTGTGAGAGCGACGAGCGACTCGAAAAGAATAACAACGAAGTGATCTTTAAGGGTTCCGTTTTTCATTTTGAGGTACGGACCGGACTGGACCGGTTCCGTACCCTAAAAATAGGTGAATAACATAGAATCGCACTTACTTCAATGACCAAACTAAATGACACATCGACTGCCTCTTTGATCTAGTGGTCGCAAGCACTAGCTGCTTAGCGTCCTGGGTTCGATTCCCAGGTCTGACAGTGTTATTGGGTTTTCCATTTCTCAGTAACAGCCTGTTAGGTGCCAAGAGGGTCGCTTTGTATTACATATAACTTTAAAAAACCTGGCGAAATGTGGGTGCACTATAGGTACACTTCTGCCTAACCCTTCAGGAATTACAGGCGTGATGCTATCTATCTATATAAATAATATTGAATCACCGAAATGTATGTACGTGCATAACTTTTGATCGACTGCACCAAATTGGATACTTCTTTTTTTTTGTGACTGTTATTGTCAGGGCAAGGTTTGTATAGAGAAAAATTAAAAGAAAAAAAATAACGGTACCTACGACGTTCGCCGGGTCAGCTAGTATGTTGTAATAATAATTAGCAAAAAAAAAACAACGATATCCAACAACGACAACTACAATACAATACCTTGCCCGCCTTATCCCCTAACTTAAGCCCCCCATTTTACGCAAAATTAAATCTGAGCGGTTGCTCATGGCAGACATTAAAATTACATACAGACATTAAAATTTGGAATACATTCGTGTTGCGGCACTGCCGGAAGTACCCGCCTGCATTATTTTCATATTTCCAGTGCTGAATGTTTCAGCCATTGTAAAGGGTTTTGTGTGAGCGTTGTGTAAGCGGTAATTTATTATGGGAATTTGGGAATGAAGCATGTTGTTATTTTGGGAAATGTATGAAAAGAAAAAAAAGTGTAGCTATTTTATAAACACACACACACATACATAACATCACGCCTGATATCTCCGGAGGATTAGGCAGAGGTATACCTGTAGTACCACCGAATATCGGCAGCTCTGTTTAAGTCCCATGCAATACGGTGCGAACCTTTTGCCATAACCTGGTACAAATCCAGTCTCCGGGCTGATAAGTCCGATAAAAAATCTGATTGAAAAACTCAATAACACTGCCCGACCTGGGAATCTAACCCAGGACCTCATGATCAACAGTAGCGCTTGTGAACATTACACCAACGAGGCAGTTTTGTATCCTCTTGTATTTACTACGAATTTGTTCCATATCGTGCGGTCATGATTAAAATTTTTTTATAAGGTTTATTATGAATACTGGAAAGACACTTGACTAATGGCTGCTAAGACCGCTGTTATACAACTAAATATCTTTTGTTATTTATATCCGTCGTGACCTTATTGGTGATGTTCTCCAGAAAGGTCAGGTGCACTCACAACCGGCGTACGAGTATGACTGTAATGTATTTTTATTTTATTTAGTAAGGGAAACAAACAGTAGTATATTAAAAATACACAGAAATAACTTAACAAATATACTACCCACTACATTGACCACAGATTGCAATTCAGATATTTACATGCATGAACGGAAACGATGAATAAGGACTATGATGGGATCGTAGCAGGTTCTCTAGTTTCTGCCTACCTACATATAGGAAAAAGGCGTAAGTTTATGTATTTGTCATATTTTTCTTTCTATGTATTTATACCCTTTAACAATAGTTCTAATTTTGGTCCTTCGTGCCGAAGCTCACTGACACGTCTATATAAATTAGATTCCGTGTAAACCAACACTTTCTCTTTTCGACAAATAAATTAAAATGCAAGTGTGCAACCTATACTTAAAACAGGTACCTATTCCCCGAACGAATATACTTTATAGCCTTATAAATTTAGCTATCAAATGGTTTGGACTCTGTTGTTAGGTAATAAGGGTGATATTTGACTGATTAAAATTAAGTAAATTCGAGCAAGTTAGCGGCGGGGGTAATAAAATGGCGCTTAGTTCTCTGTAATTGCTTTAGTACGTGAGTTTTATATTATTAACTGAATTAAAATGTGTGCTTTTTTCATATCGATTCTCACAAGTTTAAATATTTATAGTCCATTGTTACAATAATTATGGGTTACGTGAGATTAATGCGAAATCATAGTGTTAACATTTTTCTTAATGAGATTCTGCAAAATGATTTTATTTTATCCTGTTCGGTAAACTTACAGCTAACACAAACAGTATTCTTAAACAGTATGCAATGGAAGGTCATGTACAAGATTCCACTGATAAAAAATGTAAAAAAAAAAAAATACATAGTACTTTAATAGTTATTAAAATAGTTGAGGTTTAATTTTTAGACCAAAGAAATCTGTCGACTAATTGCTTAATTATAACATAAGCATTAATAACACCAGAGGACACGGTGGACCATACGGTGGAGGTCTGCCCCGCTTGGGCAGAGCACCGCCGTGTCCTCGTAGAGGCGATCGGCAGCGGCGGCGACCTCTCGAGTCCTGCCCTGGTTCAAGCGATGGTCCGGGGCGAGAGGGTGTGGGAGGCGGTCACCTCCTTCTGCGAAGCAGTCATGCTAGCGAAGGAGGTGGCGGGATGGGCGAGGGAGAGATCCTCACGCCTCAGCCGCCGCGGGAGACGCTCCGAGCGTCGCGAGCCGCGTGACGACTCCCGGCCACCGTAGGCGCGGGCCTGCGGGCGGAGAGCAATGGGTAGCTCACTGTCCGATCAGGACCAGGCTCGTGCCGGACGGCGCGTATGTGTTCCACGCGCGCCTCAAAGAGATGTCAGCATGGTTGACGGGGCCCGACAGGGCCGAAGCCTGCCGGGGTAGCGGGATCGTCCGAAAGGGTTACCGCTGCTCTGGAACATAAAGGGCTAAGGAAGGAACACGGGTGGGTTTTAGTCAGTAAGAGTCTGACACTCCGTTCCGCTCCACCCAGAGCGGGAGGGGTCATTTGATGATTTCCCATCCTCAAAAAAAAACGAAAAAAAAGCATTAATAACAAATATTTTTTATAATCAAATCAAAAGACATTTACCACTTACAGTTTTGAAAACTAAATCCTGCACCCTAATTGTGTAACACACTGTCAGTCACAATCTGAAACATTTTGAAGGATATTGCTAATCCATTGCTTCATATGTTCGAAAAGTTTGTCTGCTCAACAACGTAAATAACGCAATGAATGTTGTTGAACTGTCAAAATGAAAGGCATTGCTACAAATTGTTTGTTACGCAATTACCCCGCTGCTCATTGTCTGCCTGTGTGCCAAATTTCAACGAAATCCGTTACTCGACGAGACGTGAAATGGTAACAGACAGGCAAACAGACAGTTTCTTGACTCGCATTTATAATATTAAGTATTAATATATAAGTATGTATGGAAGATTATCAGGTACCAGGGTATGCAAGTGTTTCCCAGTAACTGAGTGGTGAAGGTCAGATATGCAGTCTCTCCATGTAAAATACTGGTATTCAACCCTCTGTTCAATCGAAACTACTGTTAAACCCAATTTCGCAGTCTGACTGTCTACGTTCCAAAACACCTGTTAATCCAAATCTAGCTTCAGCGTAGGTTAGTGCCTCTTTCTAGCTATTACGTTCGTAGATTGGCTTATAAAGAGGTTCCGTACATTCCCTTTGAAGGTAGTTTCAGGATTGCTCCCAAATTGAGCTGTCATAATTTTCTGTGTTTGATGGTAGCGAATGGTTCGATTCCTTTGGATTGCTTGCACCTGAATACGGGTAGTTATGAGTTCAGTGCATCTTTTTCTTTCTATTTCATTAAGAAAAGGACAAAAGATACATATTAGTCTAGTCGTGTCAAATTAGTCAGCACCGGACGTAAATTGACGTATCTTTAGTAGGTAGCCATGTTTTTAATCGCGTCTAGTTTGTATATGGAGTAAAATACTCCATTAATGAAATAGAAAGAAAAATATGCACTGAACTTAAATTTAGTTTAGTTTGTGAACAAGGGAATCGGCGCCAATATCCCACTTTCTTTCGTTTCCCCTGTTATTCAATGACCTAACTGACAATAACATGATCAATTTTGAAATTAGGAATTCGACCTGCTTCTTACTGATAGTTTTGCGATCTTAAAAACGAAAATGGAATATAAACCGAGATTTGCACACATCAACAATCGTTGCTCTAGTGGTCGCAATGGCTACTGCTGAGCACAAGGTACTGGGTTCGATTCCCATTTCGGGCAAAGTGTTATTTCGTTTTCCATCTGTGATTTATCAGCAGCAGCCTGGAGTCTGAAATTGTACTCGGTCGATGGCAATAGACTCGCTCCCTAGGGACTTAAATATAACTGGCTAAATGAGGGATACTTTATGTACCTATAGATAGATCATAGACCTCTGACTAACCCTTCGGACAATACAGGCGTGATATATTTTTAACTTCTTGGTATGGGATATCATCATCTGCTTAGTCTCTCCCAACTATGTTGGGTCGGCTTCCAGTCTAACCGGATGCAGCTGAATACCAGTATTTTACATGGAGCGACTGCCTATCTGACCTCCACAACCCAGTTACTGGGTAATACGATACTCCTTGGTAAGACTGGTTGTCAGACTTTCGGGCTTCTGACTACCCGTAACGACTGTCAAAGATCCACGAATGACAGCCGGGACCAACGGCTTAAAGTGCTTTCCGAGGCACGGATGGGTCTCGTATGTAAAGATGGTCACCCATCCACAGATCAACCGCAGCAAGCGTAGCTTAACCTGATCGATCGACCTGTGCGGCTGTTATTATTTAGCCACGGGCCTCTTAGTATCGGATATGCTACCTGAAAAAGTAATATCGAATATAAACTTCCAGTTTTTCTAGACACAGGTATAGAAAACCGGCTACGGTCTGTGTCCGTCTTATTTGTAGCTATAGGTCCGTTAATTAAGTCCACATGATTCTCCTTGGCCTGCCCAGGGAGGACGTAGTCTTAACTACAAGAGACGTATCGATTTGAGGCTAGCTAGTAAATTGGCCTTGCAGATTGGACGTAATTGCTAGATCGTCTGCTCTGTGAGGCATTATCTTGTTGCAGAGCATTGTGCAGGAATTAAAATAGTTAAAAGGGACGATGTTTCAACGGTAACATAAATAAATAGTATTGAATGCCATAAAATGCAAAATAGAGCGAATAATTTACAGGATATCCTAATAACATTTTAGATTCCAGCCTATTAAGTACTTCAGAGATTTTGTTCCAAACAATTTTAACCTGAATAAGGGCTGATTTTTCAGTCATCTGATTACTTTATTCGAGGAATAATTTTGTAATTTTGACCGTTATTTCATACAAAAACTGTCAAACGTCAATTTTAGTCCTCGAAATAAGTTATCAGATGCATAATGCATAAAAGCAGCCCTCAGTAAAGTACCTACACCTATTTAACGTTTAATTACGTTTATAGATAAGTGCCTATGACCGAAATTTAAAACATCACTTATCCTTGCTATTCAAGCCTGTTATTTGTAAAAGAGTAACCGTGGAGTTTCTTGCTGGGTCTTTTCCATAAGAAACGACCAATTGAAACCGTGCACCTAACTTCTGACGTTTCATAAGAGCTATTTGCTACCTATGTACTTACATTCATATGTGAACTACCGCCATGTTGTATTTTATAAAACTTATCTAAAAGAAAATCTTTATTTTTAAACTCAACTTTTTGTAAAATCCAACTTACAGTGTAACAAAAATCCGCAGTTTATCTTAGTTTACAACACCATCAAACTCAATCCCCTAGCTACAGGAAGAGAGCAGACAGATGTCTAACTTGTGCATTGCTGTCAAGTAGTTAGGTTCAGTGTTCGAGGGTAGTTTAAACGATGAGCTAAACAGGGGTTGTTATGTTGATGGCTGTTTTGTTTTATGTTCTGTTGGTTTCTAATATACACAATAAAAAATCTAATATATACAGCAAATATATAGGTATAGAGCATTTATGATGGATTGAAGCAAGCTTGAATGTTTTTTATGTCCTACTATTTTACTTTAATACCAAAACTCATAAGATTTGATTGTGTTTGCAATCCAATATTAATCAAATGTTGAATAAATTATTGACAATAACTATGGTAAAAATAGCTAAGTATTGTAATGGAGTTTTATAAGGCAAATGTGATCAGAATGACAGATAGTCTGTTATAAGCACCTACCTAAAATATTTTATGCTCTAAGTAGGACAACTAGACAGTTTTTTATTCTAGTTTAAAGCATCTAACATGACCTTGCCCATCATAATTTTATAACACTATTAGGGGAGAAAAGTGGATACTTAGGTATCCACTTTTCTCCTCTCACCCTTGTTTTACGTAAACCTAATATTTACTAAACAGACCATTACATTAGATAATTACAATATATCAAGTAAATTGCTTATTGGGCACTTAATTATTATCAATAAACGTGAATCATGCAGTCGTGTCGTCCATCATGAGATCCTATACTTACAGCTGTGGTTATGAAGTATTGTTAGTAAAAGAGTGCTTTTCAGGAAAAGTTGCTGCTAAAGTGTTAGTAGTGGAGGAAACTATTTTGCTAAGTTTAAGCTATGATGAATGTTCTTTTTATTTCTGTAAGTAGGTTTGTACAAACACTTTTACATGTCAGTCATACTTTAAAAACTAGATGACTACGGCTTTACAAAAAAAAAAAATATATATTTAAGGTACCACATAACCCATATTAGAGAACATCTTTAGATTCTTTAAATTAAAATGTTAAAAATGATTACAAATGAATGAATACAAAACATCACACATCAATAAAAACAAACGAATAAATCTATATAAGTGTATATAGTAATGAATCCCTATTTCCCTTGGTCACGTCATAACTTGAGAACGACTTTACTGATTTCATACATCTTTTTTTTTAAAGTTTTCTGACACTTTGTAGCAAGGTTCTTACGGAAAAAAAATTAAGAAAGTTGCTCCACGCGGACGAAGTCGCGGGTAAAAGCTAGTACAAAATCAACACATAAATTAGATAAAACAAATTACCTATATGACTAATTATGTACACATAACGCAGCATTTATAGGTTCCAGTATTTGTATATGTAAGTTAGTAGAGAACCCATTTGATTTTAAACGATAATTCTCCTATAATGTTTTCACTGCTGGGACACAGGCCTCCACTCTGTGAGAGGGAGTGGACCATACTGTACCGTTACCATATTAAAAATTCTGATAGACCTGTAAGTTCACCAGCACCAAGTATACTTCCAACTGGAACAATGCTATTTTTGTAATTGTTAGCAGCTCTACGACCTTGTGAAGGTCGCAGGAACCCGTTGGATGCGAGAAGCACAGAACCGGTCGAAATGGAGGTGCTTAGGGGAGACCTATGCCCATCAGTGGACGTCTTTCTACTGAAATGATAATGATGAAGCACCTCTACTGCACCCTAATTGCGTAACACACGATCAATCGGAATCGGTTTCATTTTGACAGTTCAACAACATTCATTGCGTTATTTACGTGTTGAGCAGACAAATTTTTCGAACTTATGAAGCAATGGATTAGCAATTTGCTTCAAAATGATTCTGATTCCGATTGATTGTGTGTTACGCAATTAGGGTGCGGGTTCCACTATAATTACCACTGTATTTCTTTCTTTTGTACCAAAAGTTTTACTACGTACTAAGTTTTACTGGAGTGTCCATCTTTCTTCCCATTCCCCATAATTACAACAAAACCTCTCCACAACTAACAAACAGTCCTGGCACAGTGACAAAGTTAATTAAACCGCTAACATGTACTTGTGTAACTACTTGTAAACATAGTCCAACGAGTTCGCAACTCATTAACTCAAGTGTCATACGCACTACACTTTTGTTCGAGTTTAGTTTTATTGAAACATTCAAGCACCTATAATATATATAGGTTTTATTTTAGTTTGCTTTGACTGAAACTTTCAGCTGAGATGAGAATGCTAAGGAGGATGTGTAGTGGTACGCAAAAAATCAATCTTCCTAGCCTTTTCCTAACTATGTTAGGGTCAGCTTCCAGTCTAACCGGATGCAGCTGAATACCATAACATGGAGTGACTGAATATCTGACCTCCAAAACCCAGTTCTGGATGGTGATACGCAAATGGATACAAAAAGAATGTAGTATTTAAGAGGATGCCTGAAAACGGCACCGGGGACTGAAAAACAGTGTGGAAATCGGTTGTCATGGTATGGCATGTGATACGGAGGAATGAGGAAATGTCGGGAGGGAAAGTTTTGAGTACAATTAATGTGCTATAAGAGAAGGGACCATAGACACGATGGTTAGACTGCGTGAAAGATATGACTAGAAAGGGGGTGATTAATGAGAGAAGTATTTATTTATTTATCCTCACACTGGAACCCCATTCGGCAATTACACCAACGGAGCAATGAATCACTTCATGTGCTGCTTTCCATCCATCCTGTGCGCGGTGGACATCGAACGAGTGGCGATGGATCACGGTACGCTCACGCAGCGTGCAAGTGCAGCATTTCTCCATAGCCCCATCACTCCTTCTATATTGCGCACATTCATTGCGAATTTTTGAAACTCAATGATTTTTAAAAGAAAATACATTAAAATTAAAAAACACGGATTTAAAAAAAAATTTAAGTAGGGAAGTAGCGGCAAGAGAATTATGATAATGATGATGCTTGAAACTGTCAGATTGTCGACGAATACTTAGATTATTTTTTGTGGAAGATTTTTAACTCAACCTAGAAGCGTCCACCGGTATGCATAGAATAGAATGAAAATGAATTTATTTGCGGCAAACATGACGCATGAAAAAAGGACAAAAACACAAAAAAAAAAACAAGTTGGGGATAAACATGCGTCACATTCACGCAAAACGGTCATCGCTCAGCATAATGCTAAGACCCTATACGAGACAGAGCCCCAGCGCTGGTTTTCAGCGTCAGCCGGCGTTGAACGTTACTCTTTATTGTACACCATACAAATTACAGAACATAAATATATAACATTTTACAAAGGGTAACACAATGGGCGGTCTTATCGCTAAGAGCGATCTTTTAAAGACAATCTTTGGATGGATTAAAAATTAAGGAGAGACAAATATAGAAGGTAGTCTGTGGTGTACCATTTACTTTATACTATTATTAAATACATAAAATATATTTTACTCATCTAAATAAATATATACATATAATAATAAACATGAAACAAGAGCAAAGAAAAAAATTAAATAATAATGATGATGTTTAAGGAGAGAGGAAGTGCGTTTTTATCATAATTTTGAAAGCGGACAAAGATTGAGCACGCCTTACCGACACGGGCAAGTCATTCCATAACCGTACTGCTTGAACAGTGAAAGAGTTGTCAAAGAAACTGGTGGAATGCATCGGCATGTCTAGTCTCAGGTTTTCCGATGACGTCAGATATCTATTATGTGTGTCATGAAGGAACTTGATAGATAGACTTTTCTAAAGTGCAGCTACGGCTTCCAAATTACTTTCATTTACTTATTTGCAGTCTCTGGTCAAGGACGTTCCTCGTACAATCAGGAGAGCAAAATTAATTATTTTATAGTATGAATTCATCATCCACATAGTCTTCTTACCCTGTTTAAACTTTCATTACAGAATAAAGAATGAACGCGCGGAAACTAAACTCTACTTGGTCACTTTTTACTCCTTACAAATGTAAAATCCGCGTCATAATTTACTCTGAAAAACTAAAAAGATTTCACGAGCAGCAATTCATAAAGTTAACACGTCGTAAATTAAAATGTTTGAATGCATAATTTCAGAAAAAAACATGAAATATTTTGCACTGAAATTACGCTAACACAGCATGCAGAGACGTGTAAAAATAGGATAAATACGCTTATATTTTTATGGCGAAAATACTTTTATTTACTGAAGAATGAAAGTGGAAAATACTAAATCAAGTTTGTAGTTAAACAATTACAAATACATCTACATTTAAACAACATTTATCCCAAAAAGTATTATGACAGTAAAAAAGTAATAATGGAATGGATACAAACGCTTACCTACAATGAAACCGAAACACTTGTGAAACTTTGACTGATACATGCACACACTCACACTCATGTACACTCTTCGCACCTACAGGCTACACTCTCTCTCTCTCTCACATATACTCACACACATACTTACATCCACACATACACGCATCTGATCTAACGTAATTTAATCTTAAAAATAATCTTAATTTAAATAGTTTCAGCATAAAAATTATACGTTTTGCTTTTTGCACGAGTATAACACAACTTGCTATGGAAGAGCGGACTCTCCTAACACAGGAACTATCTGCCTAAAAGGAGGATCCAATCACAAAATGTTGTTATACCTAAACTTGTTTTTACCAATAAACTAGGTATTTTTATTTTTTTATTAGTGCCGCATGAAACAAAATGGAAGCGTTGTTATCAAATTAGCATTAAAATGTTCTATAACGTTGATGATATTGTATATTATGTACATAGTTAAAGTAAATGATAGAGGAACAGTGGTGGCCTAGAGGTGTCGTCCTCGACTTACACAACCCAGACAGGCACTTTACTTTGTGTATGTCATTTCATCACCACTGCTCTCAAAACGGTGAAGGAAAACATCGTGAGGAAACCTGTAAAGGAAAAATGTACTAGAACCAAAATTTGTAGACATGTGACATTCACCATCGCGCACTTGGATCGCGTGTTGGATTATGGCCCCCACCCCCTCACAGAGAGCAGGCCTGTGTCCCAAAAGTGGGAATATTATAGATTGATTATGTTAAAGTAAATGAGCGTTAGAGTGCTAATTAACAAAGAGAATAATGTTGAAAAACCTCTTCCAAACTTAGTTCTTGAGTAACACTGGCAATTTCAGCCAAGAGTTTTAATTCTCTGTAATAAACTTTTTAATTATCTTAACAGATACTCTTTTATCAAGCTTTTACTTTTAAAAGCGAGTGCCTCGTTGGTCTAGTAGTAGTAAGCGCTACTGCTGAGCATGAGGTCCTGAGTTCAACTCCCGGGTCGGGAAAAGTGGTATTGGATTTTTCATCTCGAATTTCTCAAAATCAGCCCGGAGTCTGATTTGTGCCCGGCTCATGGCAATAGGCTTGCCCTGTTACATGGGACTTAAACTGACTATATGTAGGTGCAAACCTCTGCCGAATCCTTTCCTTCTCCACCGTGACAATTAAGGTGAAGTGAGCTTGAAGTTTCTTTCCACCTTATGCTAGAGATTGACACTATTGACAACTCACTCTAACCTCAGCCGATCGACTCTGTAAAAATCTCACCGTGAACAGTTAGGTGAAGTGAGCTTAGAGTGAGCTGTCAATGGGGTCAATCCCTAACATTAGTTGGAATGACAGCTCACTCCACGCTCACTTCACCTAAGTTTTCACGATGAGATGGTTACAGAATCGCACTGTAGTTCACCTAACTTGTGTGATATTATGTCATGTTTTAGAACTATGTAAGCTGCATTTTAATTAAAGCCGTTACTGCCGCCAATTATAACCTACAGCTTACCTGTAACTCCTGAAAGTCACCCCTCAAATTAATGACATCACAACTTCTAACACGTATGCCATTAATTATTGACAACAATTTAAACGAATGCATGACCACGCCTTGCTAACGAGTTCACAAATTCATTGTTTATTAACTATACAAAATGCGATTAAAGCGAAAGGTGGGTTTGGATGTACAGGGTGTGGTTTATATGCGACTAAGTAAACGGCAAGTCACTGCTGATTGGTGAACTTAGAAAGAAGATTGGTGAATTGGTAAACTTAGAAGTACTTCAAAGTAACCACACGTTGTTGCAATACCTAGAGCTGTAGAGATATTTTTTTAATTTTGGATTAAACTCAAACTCAAACTCAAACTATTTATTTCAAATAAACCAATTACAGGCACTTTTGAATTTTCAAGGTCGGTCAGTCAAAAAGATGAAGCTAGTTGCCCATTCCAAAGCGTAGTAGGTACCTATGGAGAAGAACGGGCAAGAAACTCCATGGACACTCTTTTAAATCATAATAATATTGTTACAAAGTATTGGTCACATCATTCATGTTCAAAATTATGCATGTGAGAACGATGCAGAACGTTAAAAGCGTCCGTAATGAAAAGATAAAAAAAAAACAATTCAAATATTTATTACGGCCCCCTTCCCCTCATTGAGAGGAGGCCCTTGTCCCAGCAGTGGGAACATTTTTTTTTTTAATTTTATCACTGCCAAGTATTATATCAGGTACAACCCAATGCAATAGTGAGGCAAACCTAATAATATTAACATAATAATATTAACATAATAATATTAACATAATAATATTAACATAATAATATTAACATAATAATATTAACATAATAATATTAACATAATTTCTAAAACTCATTTATATTATGATTATAGGCATATTATGCTTATATACTTATGCCGTATCTAGCATTCTGAAAAAATATCGAACACATTTGACATCTACCAACCCGCACTAGGTCCGCGTGGTAGAGCCCACTCCCTTTCGACGAGAGGAGGACCGTGTCCCAGCAGTGGGAACATTACAGGTTGATTATGCTAAATCTCGAAAAAACAACATTTTTTATCAAATAATTGGAGCCTTCAACATATTGAAAGCCCTATTAATCCTGGCAAGTTTGACAACAGCCTGTATAGCAATGCAACGGAAGGGTGGACGGCATACATTCTTAATGCGACGCTGACAGCGAAATTGAGCTTTGATGTAACTGAACGAATTTTCAGTTAACCGGTTAACGAACGTTACCTGACTGTGGTTATCACATAACTGGTGGTTATGGAGATAGATAATTGAACTAATCAAGACTGACTGGCGACGAGCCATGACCAGAACAAAATAAATAAGTTAGAAACACATCATTAACACACCAACCCCAGACTGAGGTCGGTGTGTTAATTATGTGTTTCTAACTTATTAACCGGTTAACGAACGTTACCTGACTGTGGTTATCACATAACTGGCGGTTATGGAGTTAGATAATTGAACTAATCAAGACTGACTGGCGACTTATTTATTTTGTTCTGGTCATGGCTGATCAGCCATGACCAGAACAAAATAAATAAGTTTCTAGCTTATCTATTTTATTCTGATCATGGCTCGTTTTAAGTTCTAAATTGTAGCTGATCAAGTTGTATGCAATGTGGAGACAGGAATAGGACAATAAATGAAAACACTGGCAATACTAATGCATAAGACTATTGTGGAACCATCATATTAATCCTAACACCAAAATTAAAATGTGATGTTTTCAAACAAACTAAATATTAGTGATGAATTATAGTGTCTAAACTATTGGATATATTTGATTGAATTTTCGTCAGCAGACTGGGAAAGTCATTAGATATACACAGTTTAATTTATTGTCAGTGTATTTGTATTGTCGTCCACCCTGTATACATTCGTTTAAACTGATAGGAATAAAATGTGCATAGAACCTAGGGCACTTAAAGAGAGAAAATGCATGTTTTAAAATCTTGAACCTATATTTTTTCTAAGATATAATTTTATCTCGACTCGGCGTCGCCGAGGCCGGCCCAGGAAGAGGTGGTGAGACGACCTAGAGGCATACCGCAAGGGTTGGATCTAGGTGGCTCTAGACAAGGATGCCTGGAAGAATTTGAGGGAGGCTTTCACTCAGATATGGGACAGTGTCGGCTAATTAAAAGAAAAATTACCTGTATTATTTCCCACTTTAACTTCAGAGATAAAGCGCAAAATGTTTTTTTTTTCAAATAAAACATGAATAGACGAATACATAAAATAATGATCCTAAAAATCTAAAAGCTCGGAAATACTATCAAAACACACACCGCCACACCATTAGATAAAGATGCTGCAGCCAGCATAATATATAACACACATCATTACAACTTTACCTTACATAATAAATAATTGATAAGTTCTCCCAACTAATGGTGCAGAAGAGATAATATGAAAAGTTGACGAAGAGAGGAAGCGCGCCCCATATACTAGGGTATACCTTGGCCGCTCCATATACGGTATACCTTTGTGAGGGAGGAAACAATGTGTGAGAAATGAGGACCGTCGTGTTATTCATTATACCGGATGTCCGATTGATAAGGAATTGTGAGGAAAATGGAAAACTTTCTATTGTTACGTCGTTAATCATATGGATAGGAAAGGAAATTGTTGATTTGATAGGTCAAATGAAAGCGTGGTCAATGTTTTTTTTCAAGTAATATTTTTAATTTGTCGATGTTGAAAAAGTTGATGTAGATGATCATTATAACGTATTCTATGCTAGTTTAAAAAAAAAAGATTTTTTCTAAATTAAAAAAAAAAGAAAAGTCTCTTTATTTAACTTTTATTTGCTTCTATATACGCCTACCAACGTTTTTATCAAAACCATAATTCATTTTGTAATCACTTTCATCCTTATTTCACACCTCTGCGTTTTTATTTTACAAAAGAATCTAACAAACTTTTCCTCTTGTTTCAGGTAACCGAAACATTTTACTACAAACGGCTCTCGGTAAGGTAAAGCTCCACTCCTATTAATCTAAACGTTCCCAAAAGGTCCTAACATATTCTTTCGCATTTATCTAGGTCTGGTTAATAAAATTACAGAGAAGCATGTTAGGACAAATTGCTAGCCCGCCCACGCATGAATATTTTGTCGCATATGCAAATGTATTTCGGAAGCGTGCACGGCGCCCGCCCAAACCTCGTGTCTGCTTCCGGCACAGTGCGGCGGGGACAGAGAATCAAGTTCGTAATTTCACTGAGACAAGATTTTTTACATTTTAACAACTCAGAGTCTCAGACAAAATAGATTGAAAGGAGGGATGCCTCCTACAATGGAACTTAACTTACTTACCTACCTACCATACTTAACTTTTTTACTAACAAAGTACCTGCTGTAAGGCTTCGTAAGGCTATAACTTCGGTAAGTCGATGGCATCCTTTGATGATTTACCTATGTGCTATAATGTAATTCTCGTCTACCAAGACAACCCTTGATTTTTTTTTTGGCTTTGGGACCTTCACACTTGCTGCCTACTGACAATAAGTTTACTTTTGTCAAGTGCCAAGAAAAACCCAAACTTCACAATTTGGCTCAAACTTCCTCTTTTTAAAAACAAAACACAATCGCCACAGTCGGTCGGTTCATGATTGTGTTCTGTTTGTTCCATTAACTTTTTAACTTGTATTACTGCACATTACACACTACACATCCGGTCACAGGACATCCGTAGCGCGCATGCGAATTAAGTCTCCGCTTTTGTCGATCTGAATGCTTTATGGCGCATCTTGAAAGGGTTGGACTGTGCTCCGAAGGGGAGGCTTTAAGTACCAATGCATTTGGACGATTATACTGGCACAATTTAATGGGAAGTGTTTTGTTCAGATTTAAAATCATTTCATATTTGAGTCTTTTGTTATTAATATCACGATTACAGCAATTTTACAGCTTAAAGTAACAAAGAACGTGTTACTTCTGAACTGTGTTGTCCATAAAATTTTACCCCCCTTCTTAGGCAGTTGGGTAAAAGGATCACGACCAAATCAGGTACTATTGTCCTTTCCAGACCTTGTCAGTATTTTCTCGTTCTTCTTCTTAAATTTTACGAGTTTGAATGAAAAACTTTTGTCGTACACTGTACAACCAATGTCAGCCATTTATTAAGGCATTTAGAATGGCAACTTATCTTGTTCATTGTCAAATGTCTTATCAGTGTTTAATTAGTGGCAAGAGAAAATCTTACGTTAAGGCGAGGTTTGCCCAATCGTGATCTTTCTTATTTTCACTTTCTACTTATTTCTTTTTTTTTTAACCAGAAGGCTAATTCTCGTAGTCTCAATCTGTCAAAAATACCTCTAATTTCTCTACATTTTGACAAGTTTTTGACATTTGTTTGTCACCGAGATGAGATTGCGACTAGATTTTGAACGTTTTAAATTACGCGAATTGGCCTTCTGCTTGTGAATGTTCTTAAAATTACGAGAATTGCCCCTTTAATCTGTCCTACTTCTGGGTAAATGCCTCCCCCAGATCCGCGCGTTACCTCTTTTCACCAATTCATAAGGAAGCCATCCAAGATTAAAATATAATATTACAAAAAAAACTACACACGTATTATTTATGGGGTGTTTACGATATTGCAAGGGATACCCTAATGTATCGGCAAGACAGTCGATAACTCTCGACAGGCACTCGCGAGATTGCTCGCCTCGTTGGCGCCAACCAGCGTTTGGCCAACAAGGATTAAATGTGAGGGTTCGCTTTTATGACAAACGTTGGTCAAGAGCGTCGTTAAAACTGAGAGTGTTTGGTGGTCAGGAAAAATTCTGTTTTCCGAGAAATTTCTGAGATTTTATCTTTGCCTTTTGTACCTACGCTTCTACGGAAATATGATAGCTATAATCTTGTTATATGGTTAATTAATGTAAAGAAAAAGTATTTAATGTTAAAAATGTTGTTTGTATGTGGTTGTGTGTGTTGTGTTTTAAGTTTTCGTGTTTGTTTGTTGTTATGTTATATGTATTAAGTGGTTTTTTTTTTCTTGTACCTACCTACAACACTAAAACTTATTCATACAAACACGTCTCATTAAGTGGCGTTATTGCTCTGAAATGTTAACCATTTCCAGGCAGTTTATTGCTTGAAATCCTGAGAAAGCAGCGCTAAAATGAAAAATATATTGAAATTTCTGTAAATTTTCTTGAAAGTCGTAGTTTCTACTACGACTTGATATGCTACTACGACTCCATATGAAACGGTGGGAAAGCGTTTGCAACTTTTCTAGGCTCTCTGCACCAAACTGCGTAAATATCGGAAAACTTAAGCCACGTTGAACGCACGAAGGTGACAGGCATATATTTTTTTTTATGTTGGTACATTACCTACACTGGCCCACTACTGAACAAAGGCCTCCCCCAAATTTTCCAGACAACTTTTTCTAGAGCCACCTCGATTCAACAGGCTCGGCGACTCGGCACATCCATAATATGCTTACTTAATTAATACTGGAAAAATGGCAAGAGCGTAATTCTATTTGAAATATAGGCACTATTATGGACAACTACCTTGTTATCCATGATCGCTCGTAAGAAAAACATCACAACACATCACTCTTTCAAACTCTGCCTTCACGGCGCTAACACAACTCTTGTGCGCAAGAGCATCTATTGCATGGCTCCGACCATTTTTAATAAATTTCCCAAATCATGGAAAACATTAAATATATCTGCTCTTAAAAGTAAATTGAAGAGTTTACTAAATGAAAGAGTATATTACAGTATAGCAGAGTTTATGAAAGAGGACAGTTTTCTTCGTTTTTGAAATGACAATGTTATATTTTTGACATGTTTGGTATAATTGTAATTTGGAATTTAAATTTTTAATGACGGTAATTTATATTTTATTGACCAATTTATTTAATGATTACTTTAACATTGGAATTTTATCTGAAAAATATGCTTATTGAATTGTAAAATTATACCTAATCTTTAATGAATAATGATGAAATGAAATTTTGATGAAAATTATCACGGTTTATGCACCATCTCTTCCTACCAATTTGTACGCCACGATATGCGGCTGAACATGTTAGAACTCTTCTGTATCCCACTATTATCCTGCATGCGCACCATGTACACCATGCTTAAACAAATAAAATTTACTTACTTACTTATACTCTATAATCATATTATCACACTCGAAAGACCTATTTTCAAAACGTCGAATATTCTATCAATTTTCTATGCCATATAACTCGCTTCCGTTCATAAAATACCAATTTCAACCCTCTAACGTTACTCGGGATCAGACGTCTATGGTACATCTATGGGGTGCATAAAAAATGGCATGCTATGACGACGGAATGGCGCCGACGATGATTTACCATCGTGCTTTTTAGTTGGGGCTTAAGCGATGCTGAAATGGGTTGAGGTTATGATCTGTTATTTAAAGTAGGCTTTGTGTTATCAACAAGGATGGATAAATAAATAAATAAATAAATAAATAAATATTCCACAACTATCACTACTATGGATAATATGCATAAACAATTGGTGAGAGCGGGAGAGACTGTTTGTAAGTTTAAAACCTACTTTGCAACTAGCTTCATCTTGACTGACAGACTCCTTGATAATTCAAAAGTGCCTGTTGAAATAAAAGCTTTGTGTTTGAGTTTAAGTTTGAAATAGTGTAGACTAGCTTCTGTGTCATGGATATCGGAAATTCATGGGTATACATTCCTTAGTTAGTTACTCCTTATAATATCAGCTATCTGTCAGTGAAAGTCCCGTCAAAATCGGTCTAGCCGTTTCAGAGATTAGTCGGAACAAACAGACAGACAGAATTCTTTTTTTTTTAAACTTTTTTTGCTTTCATATATTATTATTATTTATTTATCCTCCTCACACAAAAGGGACAAGGTGTTGTGGCGAGCCTGGGAGAGGCCTATGTCCAGCAGTGGACTGCGATAAGCTGAGTTGATTGATTGATTGTTTGATCCTCATACTGGAACGACAGACGGCAATTACACCAACGGAGTAAAAAATGACTTCATGTGCTGCTTTCCATCCATCCTGTGCGCGCATATGCATTTAGTAAAAGGCTGGTATTTTGACATATGAAACAGACACTTCAATTTTATTTATTTGGATAGATGTGTTCTTTCTTGGCTTAGTTACTTCAAGATGCAAGATTTTGGGAGCCTGTTATGCTATTGTTTAGCTTAGTAAGATATAGTATTGTCATATTATTTGAAACTGACGATCTACAGAAGATTAAAACAGTTTTGTTGATTCATTCATTGTCGAATACAAATAGAGTTTCTGCCCAGTTGTGCAATTTGAAACGTTGCCTGTAAGCTTTCATGTATCAGTAACCGAAACTGATAGGTTTGAAACATTTTTTACGTAACGTTGTCACACAAACAATAAATCTTTATTCAGTCCAACACTAACAAATGATTTATTAACACCACAAAAAATGAACTGAATATTGACAAACCTAGTGTGAAATCCGCTTGTACGAAAAGCGCAACCATCCGCAAAGATATCGGCAGGTATCTAAAAACTACAACTACTCTCGAAAAATAACGGTTTATACGAGCACAAAACGCCATAAAATGCAAGGTAAACCCATTATCGGTGGCTGCCGGAAATGCAGCCGACGCCATTTTTCATAGCCACCGGATGTGACGGCAGTACACGTCACCATTCCGGGTTTTCGCTAGTTTTTCCACCGGGGAATTATTTAAAGTTATTAATGTTGTTTACTAAATAGTAGGTACGGTGAGGAACAACTAATTTTTAAAACTGTTTGCTTAGACGTAACAGGTTGCTAGCCCGTATTTTAGCTGAAAACTTCCCGGCACAGCAAGTTATCAGGCTTTTTTTTTTTTTTTTTTTTTCAGGATGAGAAATCATCAAATGACCCCTCCCGCTCTGGGTGGAGCAGAAGGCAGTGTCAGACTCTTACTGACTAAAACCCACCCGTGTTCCTTCCTTAGCCCTTTATGTTCCAGGGCAGCGGTAACCCTTTCGGACGATCCCGCTACCCCGGCAGGCTTCGGCCCTCTCGGGCCCCGTCATCTACGCTGACATCTCTTTGAGGCGCACGTGGAACACATACGTGCCGTCCGGCACGGGCCTGGTCCTGATCGGACGGAGAGCTACCCATTGCTCTCCGCCCGCAGGCCCGCGCCTACGGTGGCCGGGAGTCGTCACGCGGCTCCCGACGCCCGGAGCGTCTCCCTCGGCGGCTGAGGCGTGAGGATCTCTCCCTTGCCCATCCCGCCACCTCCTTCGCTAGCATGACTGCTTCGCAGAAGGAGGTGACCGCCTCCCACTCCCTCTCGCCCCGGACCATGGCTTGCACCAGGGCCGGGCGCGAGAGGTCGCCGCCGCTGCCGATCGCCTCTACGAGGACACGGCGGTGCTCTGCCCAAGCGGGGCAGACCTCCACCGTATGCTCCACCGTGTCCTCTGGGCGATCCTCGCAGTGGTGACACCCGGGCGTCTCCTCCCGCCTGATGATGTGCAGAAGTTTTCAGCCTTGATTCAACATTCAAACACCATGGTATAATTTATTCAAGAACACGACATCATAGTTAATGTGTATGACGATTTGGCCAAGTATTATAACGTGACTAGCTTCTGCCTTCGACTTCGTCCGCGTGAAATTGCCACCGCGTCACATCACATCGCCCGCCTGGCTATTACTTTATTTTCGCTTAGCGTTCTTTCTGGTTTTTTTGAAGTGAAAACTTCTTTACCGGCGTTGTGCACTTTTTTTGTGATGGGTAAAAAATTTTAAACTCGCGTCCGGACACGTGACCTGATCGAAAATTCGTAAGACGTAGCTCGCGTCAGGACATGTCACCTGATCGAAAATTCGTAAGACGGAGAGAGAGTTTTTTGTGATGGGTAAGAAATGTTAAACTCGCGTCAGGACACGTGACCTGATCGAAAATTCGTAAGACGGAGCTCGCGTCAGGACACGTGACCTGATCGAAAATTCGTAAGACGGACGTAGAGTAAACCGCATTCCAAAATATCAAAAATGCACAACGGTAATATTCAAGTTTTCCCTTCTGCCGGCACTCCCGGAGTGCAACCCGTTTTTTTTTCTCTTTGCTCGTCTCCTAAGGGTCATACCGTGATGATAAAACCTTCCTCAAGAATTGTGCTACCAAAATGCAACAATAATTTTTCAATTCCGACCGGTAGTTCCAGAGATTAGCGCGTTCGAACAAATAAAACAAACTCTTCAGCTTCATAAGTAGTATAGTATACATAGATAGATTGAGTAACAGACAAATAAATCTAAATGATGTCAAACTCTCAATTGATGTTTGAAGGACAAAAGCCAATTGAACTGTTCTGGTCCGCAGTAATATTGATATGAATTTAATAGTCGACCAATGTTTTGTTGAACCACGTATCTATCATGTGTCATGCCATGATCATGTCCATTGTCCATAACACAAGCAATCAAGACGGAAAGTAGGATAGGATAATATTCTAACCAGTGAGCAAACTGTAACCATGAATGCAGCATATGATTTTAGACCGCCTATAACCTGTCCATTAGGTTAACCGTTTTTTGACAGCTGTCATTAGAATGTACATATTCCAGATTACGTAAAAGTTAACTTTAAAATGCGTAATAAAATAAATAGGTATTTAAACTGCCTTATCTTATTGAATTATCTTATTTATGGCTTCTTACAGACATTATAATACCGTACGTGTATCAATCACTGTATTGTGTGTTGCTGCAATCACTAATTCCATGTGTCAAAAAACGGTTTACCTAATGGACAGGGTATAGCGTAGAAATTTTTCGTCGGTCATCAAAATAAAATCAGATGTTTCATAGAAAAGTGCAATACCTACGTGGACAAAATGTATGGGACAATTAATATTTTATAGCCGACGAAAAATGTCTAACTTTCCTAAGGCTGTGAACCTGCTTCTCTTGGGTAGTTGGTTCTGCCCATTGGAAATCCTGTTATTAAATTGTTTTTGCTCCAATTGCAGGCAATTTTGCACATATACATAGGTAAACCAAATACTTAAAAGGTTCGTCTCATATTTAAAAAAAACTTATAACAATACATTTTTAGACCACCATGTTCTTTCGACCCCGGACTTTCCCGGATCATAATTAAAGAAGTAACCATCTCTAAGCATAAAAGAGGTTTTAATGCAATGTTTTATTATACCAAATAGTTCATTATAAGCCCGCAGGGTCCCAAAGTTACCGGGACTTAATGCTTTCCTGTCAACAAGACCGCGGTAGGATTTAAGCCGGAAGATTTGGGCAATAAAACCATTGTACGTCAGGATTTGAATGCATTATGTGTTATTTAAATAAAAGTATACTAATTTATTTATATGGAGTTCATTGTTACTGAGTGTGGCTTCTTATTTTGAGTTTTTGTGGTCTGTTTGGTAGAGTCTGATTTTTAAGGGGTAGTATGGAGGCGTCCCTTAGAAATCACTCGTTTAATAATTCTAATACTCCATCCACTCTACGTTCAAGCGCGTATTTAGCGTATCTACCAAAAATCCTAATGCGAAATACTAAAATGATTTAGACAAGGCATGACATGAGTAAAATACCCATTTATGTAACTATTTTAGAATCCATCCAGATACTAAACAATTTTAGGCATTTGGATGCTGCTGCTGTATATAAGAAATAATCTCTCTATTTCCGTACAATTTTTGTATAGGCTTTCTTCTAAAATATCAGACCATTCAATCAATCACACAAAATCAGCAATATACCATCTACCCAAACCACATAAACCAACCAACCAACCAAACTTCCGCAAAACATCCGATCATCTTTATTTTGATCGTAAAAACATATTCTATATTATTTTAATCGCCATAGATATCTTCTTGAGAGTGAAAGCGCCCGGCGCCGGCAGGTCTGCGCTGCGCAATCGATACGGTCTTACCTCTCAAGGTCGTCTATATCTGGACGGTCTGCCGTCGAGATTACCTGGTTTATTTTCGTCCCGACCCTGGAGTTACGGAAATGGAGATTGGTTTTTGAGCAAAACTTTTTGGCTAAGTGAGGAGTTCTTGATTGGGAATGTTACAAGAACAGTGAGGCTTAAGGGTCCGATTCCGTTCTCATATTTGGGCATTTCGCAAGAATAGTGGGTTATATAGTAAAATAAAATATGGTCACATAGACTTTAAAAAACAAATATGACCTTTAGCGACTCTTTAAGTGTAGTTCCAGAATGGTCAAGGTCAATTAGACTTGGGATGTCTAACTTAGTTTTCCTGTTGATGCTCGAGTGTGTTTTCGGCACGGTTTATTGATGAATAAGGGCATTATTTCAAAGTAATATTCCTAAAAAAAAAAAAATTAAAAAAATCAGTATACATAATATGTATACTTATAATTTTTTTATGTAAAGTCTGAACATTATCGACGGGTGAACTTGATTGCTACAATGAAAAATATTACCTTTGTACTCAAAAGTTATACGTCGTTTCTCTATGTATTTTACTGTAAATAATAAAATAAATACATATTATTGCTGACTACGAAAATAATTTTGAATGCCTCAGCAATAATTAATATTATGGCATAATAATGTCGAAATCGTCTAAAATCGTCAATCGGTCTGTTATTCTTTCACGCCAAGATTACCAAACAAAACCTATTGATTATCTTGGCACTATCTTTATAATAATAACTGAAAGCCAGTGATCCCGGAAAATTCTTCCCGGATAATAAATCAATTGGGAAATCCATTACAACATGGGCTTGGCATATATCCAGGACTATGCTACTAAGCTCGACAGCCTTCCGAGGACATAGGACGAAGTATAGTCAACCTCGCAAATCCTTTACCACCTTCAGGTTGAACGTCACTTGCACATCATAAAACAGCAAGTTGTATTAATTGTCTTAAGGAAAAAAGATACATATGTCGTGGATAGATGGCGCCGCAGTACAGCGGACAGCGCCATCTAACAATTTGATGGGTAAACGAATAATCATGTAATTGGAAACGCAAGCGAGCCCTACCGCTTGGACACGATCGTCGGTGGAGGGGATGCAGCGAGGACTGTCGGAGAGACCGAGTGTTGCGACAGTCTACAGTCGACAGTCGAGCTCGGATAGTCTTGGCAAACGCTCAGTATCGTACGCACGTGTTTGTTTCCGACGCCCGTGTGCGTTTCGTTTGATAATCGCTAGTTTATTAAAGTCACTTTAAATTTTAATTACCTTTTCGTTCGAGTACCCACTACAGTGCCCACTTCTACCTAAACTATGTCGGATCGTAAAGAAGGCCAGATGTTTCACATCTCGGCCACCCAGTGATGCAACACATTATATTAATGGCTGGGCAAAAGCTTCCACATAATGGGTGTATGAAGATGGACGGCGCCGCCGAGGTCGGCCCAGAAAGCGGTGGCGAGATAACCTGGACGCTTACCGCGAGGGCTAATTTGAGGTGGCGCGGGAAAAGAGTTCCTGGAAGGACTTGGGGGAGGCCTTTGCCCAGCAGTGGGACAGAATAGGCGAAACAAAAAAAAAGTATGAATATTGCTGACTATTTACATCGCCAGCGAGTACTTGTTTGTCGCAGCGACAAGAGCTATCGAAGAGAGCACACGGTCAGCGACGCTCGCTTGGCATGGTACAAACGCCAGCACATCAAGCTACTACAATCTGTCAAATTTCTTTAATAGATTTTCAACTTTATTGCTAAAGCATAAGGTTCAAAGTTGATTGGGAAAATTTGTCAGTTTCGGGTTCCCTCGCTGCTCGTGGCTCGCCTACTCGGTTTTAGTTACTAACTCACTCGCTTCTCGTTTATCGTCGACGTGGGACAGGTGCCTTTATAATGTTTCAGTTTACTGGGAATTGTTGTCAAAAGTGGTAAAGCAAATACGACGTTGACTGTACTCTTGAGCGACCTGAACCCTACCCGTAACTTTGTTTAGGCAAAAATGACCTTCGTTGGAGAAGCTTCTGGAATTAGATTAGGGAATCGTGTAGGAGCTGGGAAAAAAGTTTTCTTTTAGCACTTAGTTCGATTGAGAGACAAAAAGGGAAAGTTAGTTATTTGTGGAAAGTCTATATCCATTATTGCTTAAGTTTATTTGTTGATCGGAAGCGTAGCTAGTTTTGTTATTGTGTTGTGTTATTTGAACATAAACAGTTACTGTCACTATTTATGTTAACGAAGTATCCAGTTTTGGTAAAAATAAAAAGTATTTTGTTTCTATAAGACTTTTTTTTCATAAAATCATGTCACACGTTTTGCACCTTTTTCTCATGGTAGAGACAGGTCGCTATCTATACTAATCTTATAAAGAGGTAAAATATTTGAGTTTGTAAATTTGTAGGGGGTAATTTTCGGAACAACTGATCAAATTCCGCTTTTTTTTCACTAATGGAAACCACAGTATTGTCGAGAATGTCGAGTGTCGAGATAGGTGCATCGTTTTCAAATATAATTAATGTATACAAAATACTGTAAAAAGAGTAACGGTGGAGTTTCTTGTCCATTCTTCGCCATACTTAAACTACCTTTTGGAAGGGGCGACTAGATTCAATTCTATTTTATTGTAAATTTTGACGCTCAAAAGTGCTTTTATGTGCCTAATTTAAATAAATGTTTTGACTTTGACATAGGATATACACGCGTATGAATTCGAGGCCAGAACCTATTTTCAGATAGTCCGTTTTCCGTCCAAGTCCGTTTTCGTTGTCCATGTCTTGCGATATAACCTGTCAGTGCTGTTTTTGAAAGAACTACCTGTGCAGGTATTGTCAAAGTATATAATTTATCAGTAGACACCTAATAATATCATCAAATTCTCGCCCTCACAGGAAACAAGGCATAGATAAGTAAATATGAAATATCGCGAAATGTCACAGAACCTTTCAGTTCTGAACCCCTGCCCCATGGCGCCGGTGTGGCGCTGGTGGGTCGTAATAGTGTGGAAGTGCTGTGAGGAATAAATAGCTATGGGCTTTATTGTTTTATGGTGTTTTTGAGATTTGAGGAAGGAAATGTGAAGGAT
Source organism: Apamea epomidion (assembly GCA_947507525.1). Lineage (NCBI taxonomy): Eukaryota > Metazoa > Arthropoda > Insecta > Lepidoptera > Noctuidae > Apamea > Apamea epomidion. The sequence goes on from OX382234.1 coordinate 3,169,329, forward strand.
TTTTCGTTGTTTTTTGTGGCTGAGTTGTATTATTTTGTTTTTTTTTTTTTCATAATTTGACATTTACAAGTTAACTTCTGTTTAAATTCAACAATTTTTTTATCTGTGATAGATAATAAGTTATCCTAGTTTCCTAATAAAATCCTAAGTTATACTAGTTTAAGCCACTAACGTCGATACGTTTTTATTTCACCCAGCATCTCTATAATATTGCTGAAAAACATCGTTCGCATTATCAATCACAAGAAGCCACGACTTTTATCAAAGAGTAAACAAAACATGTACTCATAAAGCTTTATGAAACTCAAAACACAATGATAACCAACATGATTTAAAGTATAAATAAAAGAGGTACAGAAATAATAATGCACTACGTATGAAACTGTATCGATTGAAATAAATTGAATACAGTCACGTTCCACGAAGAGAAAACAAAATGAAACTCACTTTCAGCATGTTTAACACTCGCTCCACAGTTTCCATCTCATTCCGATTACAGGAAGCGTTGATTGACGCGTCGCCGATAAACAAGCGAGTCGCGCGGCGCCGCCCCTCTTTTGTTCACCTTGTTCGCCGTTTCCACCGTATTCATCGTGCCATAGAGTAATGAAACCGTATAGAAACGATTCTGTACCCAGACGGAAATATGGCATATCATTTCTTAGGTAAAGTGTGGCAAAGAGCGTCGTCTCTGACACTCGTGTCTTTGTAGCATAATAATCAGCCTACAACCGTTTTTCCTTCTTTCCAAAACCACCTGCACATCCCAGGATTTGAACGAGGTAAAACATAGAGCTGTCCTGGTACCTCTGTCCTTCTTACTGGTTGGTTGGGACAAAGTTGGAGTAGTAGACAATCGACATGAAAAGAAGAAGGATGTTCCCTGCTGGGACACAGACCTTTTTCTATGTGAAGGAGTGAGCTTTAAAGTAATCCACGAAAGCCCAGTGCGGGTTGATTGATGTCACATCGAATTTTGAGTTGTGATATACCTACCTACTGGTTTCCTCGCGATGATTTCCTTTTCCACTGTTTTGAGAGCAGTGGTGATGACATAAATTGCTCAAGTAACTTCATGCCTGCTTGGGATCAAAACTACGACCTATAACTCGTACATCGGAGTCGTTACCACTAAATCATTACTGCAATCGTTCTGCCTGTGTGCAAATCCATTTTTGGAGTTACCCATCTATACGAATTACTATTACATCATCTATGACCATTTTCCCCGCTTTCACATTTGACACTTGTGTGACGTAGGTACAGTGTGGCTGTGGGGGGCGTTTGAAGTTACTTTGACCAGCCGTCAAAGTGGAATGTTTTAGTATACAATAGTTAATTGGAAATAGCGTTTGATTTCAGTTAAATGCGCGTTGAGTTACCCACAAACGACAAACGAATATGGAGGGATATAAATTGTTTGGCGAAGTTTGGTTTGGAAATGATTAATCCATCTCTTAAATAGGTATGAATTTCTAAGTGTATTCGCTGATAAAAGCTGATACTGGACTAATGCTTATTCGCCGTCGTCTCATAATGACATCTGGCATCATGGCTTAAGTCGTGATCTGACCAAGATAATGTCTGGACTTGACCTCTGAGTTTTTTTCGGCCTTTCTTCTCAGGCTAGTCAGATAGGAAACGCCGACCTCATCTAGTTTTGAAAACATGACTGACGTGTAAAAGTGTTTGTGCAAACCTACTTACTGAAATAAAATCATTTATCATAGTCAAGGTATCACTTTTGTAAAGTCACACTGTCCAGACGGTTCTTGACAATGATGGAAACGTCAAAAATGTATCTATTGGATTAAGCTACCCAAAAGCTTAGGTCAATCCTGCTGAACGTCGTTGTAAATACTAAACGTTTTGAAAACGATTGTCACTTGTCTTGTCCCTCAGCGATTACGTAACACACTTTTAATCACAATCCGAATCATTTTGAAGGATATTGCTAATCCATTGCTTCATATGTTAAAAAAATTGTCCGCTCAAAAACATAAATAACGCAATGAATGTTGTTGAATTGTCAAAATGAAAGCCTTTGTTACTGTTACTGTGTTATGCAATAACCCCGCTGATCATTATTACTGTCTGAAAAAGTCCACTGCAGAAAAATTGCCTCCCAATTAACATTATAAATTATAAAGAGCTTTGCAGATGAAACGTTTAGCTAGGTAAATTAATAGCAGTTACTTTTCCATACTAAGATAAAAAAATAAAGCCGACAGAGCCTTTTGAAGCGAAACTGCATCCTCCATTTCCATCCCATAAATCATTTTACATACAAAACACGTTCGTATCTTTGCTTAATATTCATATAATTTAAATAATTTATACTTGGAGTCGTTTGCTAGTCTAGACACTGATTTTTGGCAAAGTCAAGGCTACGCTGAAAAGTACAGGCGATAAAATAAATGGCAATACTCTATGTGTGATATAACTATATTAAAGTGAGGTAAATTTAGAATATTTCGTTATATTATTTGATAGACTGTATGAGTTTCTACATATTATTATTTTGTAGCTTTATATTTAAATTGGATTGGCCAGTGGCCATCTTATTGGATTCTTTTTATGGCCGTAAGAATATTATAGGAGAGTAGGGAGGCCTTTGGCCAGCGATGGGACATTAATGGCTAATAAAAAATAAAATATTGTTTATTCTAAGGTTTTCAACAAAAAAAAAACCAAGAACGATAAGCCGCTCTTTGCTTACAACAAATATTCTGTTGTAAAGCTTGTGATTATACCAATGTGACAACTGGGGGCCTACTCCGAAGTGCGAAGTGCGAATGTTCGGATCGGACCGACACAGGGCCGAACCAAATATTATTAAAACATGCGAAAAAAGTTCGGATGGGCTCAGTTGGGTCGGGACTATAGTCAATATTCGAAAGAGTGTAGGATCGGAACCGACCGAACCGAATAGCAACTTCGTAGCAAGAAACGGCCGAAAATTCGGCCGATACTACTTCGGAGTAGACCCCCTGAATATGTAGGGACGTATGTACCTAAATTACCAACAGTGGCAAAAAAAAATAAGGGGAAATGTGTTTTTGTGTGGAGATTCAGGCTTTTTAAAATTGGCTTTACAGCGCCTCAATATTGGTATTACAAACAAACCTATTTATTTCAGCCTCATTATTGCGGTTCTCCAATTTATTGGGTACCTACAACAATTTTCATGGTTGTATTTAAATGCGTACAATATTACTAACTTTCTAACCCGACTGTACTTCGCCAATGAATAAAAGTGATCTCGTATCCTCTCTCTATACTCTTTACGTTGGTTCACGTCCAAAATAACAAATTTAAAACGACCGAGCAGCATATTCACAAAAGCGAGTACTTTATTATATTGAATTTTAAGAGAGTTTGGCCTTTGTGTCTATAAATGTGTTAGACAATTCAATTATAAATGAGTATGCTTATTTTAACAAAGACATTATTATTCAAAAAGGCACCTTAAATTTGTTAATTTGGGAAATTAATTAAGTTCAGAAATTTTCTGTTACAAACTAAGTATAATACGACAACATAGGTAAAGTCAGTAAAACTATGAATAATGCCGGCCACACACGTAACTATATACTTGCACAAGTATATTGTTAAAAACGTATGTGGCCGGCTTAAGCTGGGAATTAATGTACATGAACATATTTCAAACACAATGCGAATTGTTACACGAATAAATAAATTAAAAATTGCATATTTCAAACACAATGCGAGTTGTTACATGAATAAATCAATAAAAAATTGCAAAATATTGAAGTCTCATAGAAAATTGAATGCCAAATGAGTGATCGTGAAGTTCTGAAAGCAGGAAAAGAAAGAAAGAAAATGCATTTATTTGCGGCAAACATGACGCATACAAAAAGGACATAAACACACAAAAAAAAAACACACACATTCACGCAAAACGGCCATCGCTCAGCATAATGCTAAGACCGTATACGAGTCCCACGTTTCACGTATTTTTGACAGATTGAGACTCTCAGTCTGTCAAAAATACCTGTAATTTCCCTACATTTTGACAAGTATTTGACATTTTTTTGTCGCCGAGATGTGACTGCGACTAGATTTTGAACGTTTTAAATTACGAGAATTGGCCTGCTGACCTCCCCCCTCTTCTACTTTGTTTAAAGCTTGACTTAAACTATTGATCCAATGGATATCCATCTGTCAAAATGTCGGGTGATATGGACAACATTACAGATAAAGATTGCATTACATGCAATCTTGTTAGTTATCTATTATTAAATTCCTTTAAACTCATACTATTTTTAGTGTGATCAACAAGAGTATCGAAACAAAGAAAAAAGAAAATATGTTTACTTATCAAGAATGAATTTATAAATAATCTTGAATGAAAAATAAAAATTATTGCTTTTAAAAAAAAATGACATTTCACCAACTTGTTCTTTTTATGTTTTATTCTTTACGCCATGTTTTACCGCATATAAACATATTTTATTTCTTTCCTTTCCTTCCATTAAAAATCTCTGTCTCATTTCAAATTTTGCAGAAAATAAATCTTAGTTTCTCCATTCAGTTTTAAGTGACCTATTTGAAAATATGAAGTAGGTATTAAAAAAAAATATCCATATAAAAATATATTTTATATCATAAAGATAGAATATCTGATAAAACCTTGCAAAGTTAGGATTAAGTTAAAATTCACAAAAACCTTAATATTACATCTAGGTAGATAGAGTTACGAGCATAAATACCTAAAGCCCATAATACACGTGCCTTTAACTTGTACAAAAATATGCAAGTAGTTTTTGTACAAGTTACAGGTATGTGTATTATGGGCTTAATTATGAAATAGGTCTTTTCTCACAGTTACAATTTTTATTCCACAAGAGAAACGCTTTAAATTTTGCGCAACTGTAAGATAATTTATGCTTGTGACTGTAGAGTGTAGGTACAGATGCCAGCAGCCAGCAGACCAGCCAGCAGGTTAAGCTACCCGTAACTGGCAATTTTTCCCAATCAACCTTGAGCCTTAATGCTTTAGCGATAAAGTTGAAATTATATTAAAGAAATTTGACAGATTGTAGTAGCTTGATGTGCATGGGCATCTGTACATACAAAGTTATCTTTTACACACTACCCACTTCTATTTCAGTAATCCCGACATTTTTATCATCATAATCACAGTAGAACATAAAAAACTTGAAGATAAAATTACATACGTAGACACGTCAATATAGTTTAATCATAACCAACATCTGTAACAAAACATCTCAACATTTATCTTATCTCATCTCGCGGTTTAGTATTGACATTTGTTCGCACGAACTTATTTCCTATATTTAGAATACCTTGAGGATAATACCATAACACTTTCATAAAGGTAAAAAAATCATCATTGTTGCTAATATTTGTACCATCTCTAAAACCACATTTAACATTTCACTCAGTTTTCTCAAACATCTTTAGGAAAAATATCAGTCAATTCATGAGGACTCGCTGCATACACAAACTTTGTTTCAAACCTTGAATCAATATCCAAACACAACTTCTTCAAATCCACATTAAAATTTAAAAGCACAATTTGATGCGTCTTATCCAAATCTTTTATAACAGCCATTAAATTGAATGCAGCTGTAAAGTCTAGCTGCTTTAAATTAACACCATCTATGACTACTGGTATTTGGGTATCACCATGAGAACTAGCTCTCATGACTCGCTGACGAACATGCTCAGCAGCACAGTAAGCCACATTCTCGCACAAAGTGGCCACCATTAGATCTCCCTTCTCACACTTCAGTTTGTTAACCTCTACAGTAGGTCTTGATACATTATACAATAACAATAAAGCTTCTAGCACAATCCCCGTTGTTATTCCATATTCTAATCCAGCCGATAAACAAACAAACATAGTCACTACACACAGTAACAGCTCCTTTATACTACTCCTCCACAAACTCGCAAAAATTTTGTAATCAATCATTGAAAACATAGCTGTTATAATTAGACCAGCTAAAGATGCCTTTGGTATGTAATAAAACGTTGAAGTCAAAAAGGTTAGAGCAACAACAAGAAGTAAAACCTTGGTGATCCCGCCAGCAGGAGTCTTTACACCAGAAACATGGTTCAGTGCTGTTCTTGTGAATGAGCCTGTGATGGGCATGCTTTGTCCAAACGATCCAACAATATTACAAAGCCCGACCGCGATCATTTCTTGAGTAGCGTCTATCCTACCACCGTCAGCGAAAGCTTTAGCAATAGCCACTGTTTCTAATATCGCCACAAAAGGTATCACAACTGCTTGCACTCCTAGTACCTCGAACATGTCTACGAAATTATACGTTTGATTGCCGACTACTGTGCTAAATGGTGGTAAACCAAACTTTGGTAGACCGCTGCCAATATCACCAATTATTAACAAAGGTTCTGTGCCAAAGGCTGCTTTAAAGCTATAAGCAATAATCATTCCAATGACGACGACAACAGCATTTCTTGACAAAGATATAAACCATCTCATTTGTTTTACAAATCCATCGGTCCGTTTACAACCTTGTCCCATCTTCTTCAACAATACCAGCATAAGTATAGTCCCTGAACTGAGCACAGCTTCCCAAAGTCTTGCCGTGGTAATATTAGTGAAAAAGTTCTGAAACGACTCTAAAAAGTAGTTTCCTGAGGTACCATTTAATCCAAAGAATGATTTCAGTTGTGCAGCTGCAATTTGTAACGCAGCAGCAGTAGTAAATCCACTTATCACTGGCATCGATATGAATTCAACTAGAAAGCCAAGGTTGAAGATTCCCATGAGAAATATGAACACTCCTGATACGAAGGCAGTGAGGATAGCGAAGTCAGCGGAGTAATCGGCAACGTACTTAGCAGTCATGGCGGCGATAATAGCAGTGGGTCCAACGGTGACATTGTAGCAGCTTCCAAAGATCACGTATACGATTCCAGAGGTCAGGGATGCGTACAATCCATACTCGGGCGGTAGGCCAGCAATGACGGCGTATGCAATACCTTGGGGTATGGCCGTAAGTCCCACTGTTATGCCAGCAATGACATCTTGAATGAAGTATTCAGATTTATATTTTGGGAGCCATCCAATGACGGGCAGTCTTTTCTTCAAAACATCCATGCTGCACGTTTTTTGGAGACACTTTTTAGTTCTTTTTCGATACACTCTGCTTTTAGGTTCATCTTGGTGTTCAAACGTCATTTTGATGAACGTGTAGTATTCACTGCGGTGTCGAAGTGACTGAGGTGGACGTACTGAGTTTCGCACTCGAGATTTAGACTTTTATCTGAAGTCAAGATGATCTTATCGGTCATGTCAGCAATAGTTGAGATATTTATCATTATTCGTGTATCGGTTTCCGTCCTTCCGTATATCGGACAGAGTGTCATACTTTCACATGACTTCATATCTACGTCTATTATAACGGGAGTCAAAATACTCTTGACGAAGCCGAAAGTCACTTGTAGCCCCAGTCATTGTGATCATTGTTTTGATACTGGACCATAGATACCTTCACCTGAGAGCCTTCACGTTACGGACATATTACAGATCAAAGTACATTTTTTTTATTAAACACTAGTTTTTATGTTATAACCTAACTTTAAATACCCCACAGTATCCCCCACGTATCTATAAGCACAATATTTGGCGCGTCACACCAAAAATAAAAGTCATCTCTCAGTGTCTGTCAGTTTCTCCATCGTTTATTCCACTTTGACATAAAATACGTTACAATAATATATGCTTTTCTAAAGTCCCAACGTAATATTGCACGAACTTACATAAACGGGAACTGAAGAGCCCCCTTAATTAAATTCCCTCATTTATGATTAACAGTAAAATGCTGCCAAAAGTGCGAGGTATCAAATTTAATGGGTGGTCGTAAATCCTGGCATGCGATTCGATTTGTCCGGATAATATAACGGTAGGTGACACCATAAAAATTGTTCTAATAAAGTCACCGCAAGATTTTATGAGTTAAAAACACTGTGTTTTAGGGTGTCATTTTTTGGTAGCACATACTTTTTAAGATAGTCATCAAATGTATTTAAGAAATTCGAGCCATTTTAAAAACATAGGGGAAAAGTTGCAAAAAATTTGTTGAAGGTCGTTGTAGAAACTTAAGTGGCAGTGAGCAGGGCACGCTCGCAGAACAGATGGCCGATGGGGCCAAAATGTTCTGGAGTGGCGACCGCGTACGGGAAAACGTAGCGTTGGAAAGCCTCCTGCAAGGTGGACCGACGACCTTGTGAAGGCCGCAGGAACCCGTTGGAAGCGAGAAGCACAGTACTGGTCGTAGTGGGTGCTTGGCGGAGGCCTATGTCCTGAAGATGATGTTGTAGAAATACGACACGCTTTTAAAGCGATTGTCACTTGTCTAGCTCCTAATTCTTCAGGCATTTTTTGCTGAACTGGGCCTTTCGGCGCAGCCGGGAGGCACACTTTCCTGCTAATTGCTTACATCGGAATTTTCGATTATTTATTTAATTTTTATTTTAGTCTGTGCTAAATAAAACGTATTTTCTTTACTAAAGCAGGTGTAGAATAGCCTCTATTTAGTTAAGAATAGAATATAATAATCTCTGTTATGTACACCATAATATGGATTCAAGGTATAAATGTAGACATTTTACATAGAGCAACACAAAGGGCGGTCTTATCGCTGAAAGCGATCGTTTAAAGGCAACCTGAAATTAAAACAGACCCGGAAGACGGGGTTCATAAGTAAATATTTAACTATAATAAAGGAATAGATGACATCACCGCGTCAGAGGTAGCTTTAGCATGCTATTATTATTATTTAGAGACCGAATTCTCACTTTGATCTTAACTTAAAAGTTATCACGTCAGAAGCTACTTTAAATAATTTTACCTTACATTTATTTTTTTACTGAAATTGTTTCCTATATTGTGCTTACTGGTAAATAAGCTTTTACTTATAGATGTTGATTAAACTTTAGTAATGATTAGCGACTGTTTAACCATACATTTCAGATTTTTAAAGGTCCCTTAACTTTAGGCAACGTTTATATGTAAATAAACCGCAGAATGTCTGTATGTAGTTAATCCTTGTGATGGTATAGGTAAATTGGGAAATGTACAGACGCCAGCAGGTCAAGCTACCCGAAACTGTCAAATTTTCCCAATTAATCTTGAACCTTGATGCTTTAGCAATAAAGTTGAAAATCTATTCAAGAAATTTGACAGATTGTAGTAGCTTGATGTGCTGACGTATGTAAAAAACTTTTTATCTGTCTAGCATGCCATAAATTAAAAATATGTGTTCCATGAATGAGTTGGAACAGTTTTGTTTGAAACCAGCACCCTCGTGGCGTAACACACGTTCAAACACAATCTCAATCATTTTGAGGACACTGCTAATCCATTGCCTTAAATGTTCGAAACATTTTCTGCTCAACAACGTAAATAACGCAATGAATGTTGTTGAACTGTCAAAATGAAAGCCATTGCTACTGTTAGTGTGTTATGCAATTATCCCGTTCTGTTTAAATCCATCACATAAATGCACTTCTTTTTGCATTACAATGTAGTATCGCCAAAATCTATATCTGACCACCGTAAGGACTATTCCTGCTTGCAGCGCATATTATTAGTCGACCTAAAAAGGATCCTCTTTTCTTTTACTTACGGACGCACATGTGCACGGGATTTTGTTTTCAAAATGGTCAGATTTTATTTTTATTTCATTTACAGATATATGTTTTGGCGAAAATACAGAGCGTCGATGCCCATTGTAGACTTTGAATCATGTGACATAATACGTACCTAGATAAATACTTCGGAATATTTGTATGTAGCTCGTTGATGTCTATGATAAAGGTAAAGATTAAATAGATAGCAAACAGTGATTTTTCATAGTTATCTAATGGTAACTTGCTTCTGTCCGCGACTTCAGCCGCTTTATATCTATTCTATGGCATCGCATAGACCGCCCTTTTATTTATCAACGAGTTCGTAGCGCGATCCTATACTTTTCTTGCAAATATTTCCGTGTATAGCTTTTGTCTCACTAACACAACACACCATAATTATTATTATCTAGACGGTAAAAATGTCACCTAGATAAATGCTTCGGAATATTTGCACCAAATTCGTTCCTATTACAGTTAATATTCCTATTTTTAGACAGCATACATTGATTTTTTAATAGTTATCTATAATTATGATGTTTCCTATATATAAATCACTTTTCTTATGTACCAAGGTTACACTGATTTGCATATTTCCGTCCATGTGATGTTTTCAGATAAATATCATATTGATGAACAGTCACGAGCAAAAGTATGTATACACTCGGCTTTATTCAAAAGAGATTTACTCCTTTATTTTTGAATGAAATTCTATGTTATTACGAACATAGCATTTTCGAACGCATAGGTTTATGTCATGTGTCGTATTTCAACGTTGCATTCGTTATTTCGTGAAAAAATCGCAATTGAAAGTTGCCAAGTGTTGACATATTGGTGCTCGTGACTGTACACTGTACAGTCGACCGCGCATCGATGGTAACATTTTGACCTTGAATTGGCCTAGTGCAGTACGAGTGCGGTGCTTCTGATCAGAGCATCCCCCACTTGCTGGAGTGTCCTAAGTGCCCGTTCACCTGTACCTTGGATGAACTAAAAATGACACTGATGCTGCTATTAACGTGGCCAACCAAAGGGCTCAACCGAAAAAAAAAACAACAAGGAAGAGACGTAAAAGGTACGATCGATACGACATGAAGAAGAAGTACGGAGTTTCAATAAATGCCAGACCCGCACCCTAATTGCATAACACACGATCAATCGGAATCTGAATCATTTTGAAGCCAATTCCTAATCCATTGCTTCATAAGTTCGAAAAATTTGTCTGCTCAACCCGTATATAACGCAATGAATGTTGTTGAACTGTCAAAATGAAACCGATTTCGATTGATCGTGTGTTACGCAATTAGGGTGCAGCTTATACTGGTTTTGTTGTCACTGAATTGCAGCCTTCTGTACCTACATGTTTATTTAATTCTATTCTTGCACGTGAATTAGATTTATTATCGAAAAGTTCAAGTGACAGGTGTTTTGTTCTCATACCGATCGGTATCATTAATATATACTATCGACGTGCGTCATGCCGGTGCATTACGCACGTTTTATTATCTTCATAGTCTAAAAAACCTCAGCCTCTTGATAGTATAAATAAACTCATTAATATCACCAATCTTTCGTCGGTGCAAACGATTGGTGATATTAAGGGGTTTATTCATAAGAGACTCTTAATCGCCATCAATGTATGGTTCTAATCATTAACTAAGTTTAGGAACTAACCACACTAATTCATGCCCGGTTCAGCTTTGTCCATAGAAAACAACGGATTTGTATGGAGATGCGTACGCATCCGTAAGCTTTGCGGATGCGTACGCTTAAAATATAAAAGGTGAACAGAGCTGAATAAGTGTGGTTAGTCCCTTAAGCAACGTTTATAAATAAAGGGGTAAATGTATAACCAAAGCAAGCAAATAAATGCATACACTACGCGGGCCCAGTGCGGGTTGGTAGATGTCAAATGTCTTCGAATTTTTGGCTCTTTGACAAGCCGGTTTCCTCACAATGTTTTCCTTCACCGTACTGATTGCACTAAAGGTCGAACCCGATAACCTATTGACAGATCGCTACTGATGGTAGCCAGTATAATTATAACTGTCATTATAATTTAACCATACAGATCGCTACTGATATATGTGTAGATTATTGGGACGTTGAAACCAAAGGTAGATAGGTTTTTCTACCTCTAGTATGCCTAAACTAGTGATAGAAGGGTTCGGCCGCTAAGCGATGACACAATTTTAGCAGGTAAGTATATATAAGTATAAGATTAGCGACTAGGGGCTGATTTTTCCATTGCCAGATAACTTTTATTCGAGGAATAGAACAGTTTATATGTGTGTGAAATAACTGTCAAAATTTCAAAATTATTCCTGGAATATAGTTATGAAATGATTGACAAATCAGCCCTAAAACAAATAAACACACTAACCCCAACCTGCGGTTAAAATACCAAATAAACATATACCGATTCTACACATGAACATACAAACAAACAAAATGCTCTATTTCGCAAAGCCTTGCCTTACTTAGGTAAGGTAAGGCTTTGCGAAATAGAGCATTTTCCGCCGGGTACTTTCGACCCAAAGCACTTTGGTTTGAGCAGCAAACATGGTAGATAGGTATTAATTTCTCGAGACATTATTGGCTGAGGAATTAAGCCTGCTTCAAACGGATTAATGAAATGTACCTATATGAGATATTCTGGTAATATTCGCGGGGTATATTGTTAGTTTTGTATTTTGTGTAAGGGTTTTGGGAAATTTTGTTTATCTGTTAGTGTAGATACTAGGTAAGGTTTTGTTTGACGGATTTGCAAGCAAATAAATGATTACCGTAATTTGCTTTTGTAGTCTTCTCCGTACGAAAGTAAGTAGTTTTTAAGTACCTTTTGGAAGGGCCAATTAGAATCAATGATTTCTTGTAAATGTTGACGTTCAAAAGTGCAGTGCAGCGCAGTGGTTAAGCGATTGACTTTGATTGCTGCGCAGCGTGTCGCGGGTTCGATTCCCGCACGGAACAAGTATTTGTATCGCCTACAAGTAGTTGTTCCGGGTCTGGCTGTTTGTGTATGTGAGTTTAAATGTTTGTACCACACGATTCAGGAGAAAGTCCCAGTGAAAAAAAAAAAACATAAAAAAATGTACATCTTTATAGCCCCATCATCATCGTCGTCACTTCAGCCCGGAATCATCTACTGCTGGGTACTTATAGGGGTTTCATCAGCCATACTTCCCGGTTCTGTGCGTCTCTCATACAGGTGTTTCCCGTGAGTTTGACGATATCGTCAACTCAGCGCGATTTTGGACGGCCCTGGTTTCTTGGCCTACTTGAAATAAATTGCTTAACTTTAACTTTAATCGTAGTATTAAATTATAATGCTCAATAATAACTGAAAATTTATATTTTTTTGTGTAAACATAAACAAAAAAAAAGAAAATTAAAATTTAAACATTTTTTAAGCAATTTCATACCTACGGGTAATTGCGTAACACACAGTAGTCAGTAGCAATGGCTTTCATTTTGACAGTTCAACAACATTCATTGCGTTATTTACATGGTTGAGCAGACACATATTTCGAACATATGAAGCAAAAGATAAGCAATATCGTTCAAAGTTATTCAGATTCATATTGATAGTGTATTACGCAATTAGAGTGCTTTCCGTATGTAACCTAAATATATATTTGAATCCAATGAATTATACATAATTATAATCATGAAATAACTTATCTAGAAATCTCAAGAAAGTACCTAAATACATATTTTTTCAGCAGATTTGTGGCTTACGGTCAAGGTCGTAGCCATAATTAATATTCTAACTATTTAAAAGGCTTTCTATTATTCAGCCTAGATTTTTCTTTTCGTGTTAGCGAACCTACTACAAATTGTTATTCTTTTTATTTTCAGGTATGTTACACACCAATAAATTGTTAGTAATGGCGCTAAATCCTGACGTAAGTACTAACCTGTTTTATTTTTTATCGTCACACAAACTGTTAAACCAAGAAATCGTGAGTAACAATAATTTGTTAAGGCCAAATCTGCCTTAACACGTGATATTAAAATTTAATGTTCCTTGATTTTGTACTGTGCTCTAAAATGTAACACATTATTATTAGACTAGACTTCTGGAGCCTAAATACATATAGCACACTAGCTGCGCCTCGCGATTTCACCCGCATAAGTTTCGATCCCGTGGGAATATCAGGTTAAAAAGTTTCCTATGTGTTAATCCTGGTTATAAACTATCTGTGTGCAAAATTTCATCCAAATCCGTTCAGTAGTTTTTGCGTGAAAGAGTAACAAACATCAATCCATCCATCCATCCATACAAACTTTCGCATTTATAATATTAGTAGGATTACGCCTATATACCCCGAAGGGTTAGGCAGAAATGAACCTATAGTACACACCCACATTTCGCTAGTTATGTTTAAGTTCCATGTAATTCCCAGCTGGGGAACAGTGTTATTGGGTTTATTCATCAGGAATTTCTTAGTAGAAGCTCGGGGTCTGGATCTGCGCCCGGTTGAAAACAATCAAAAAACATAACTGGGGAAATGTGGGTGTACTACAAGTACACCTCTGCCTAACCCTTCCGGTGTTACAGCCTTGATGTTGTATGTTTATTTATTTCTCCTCACACTGGACCGCCATACAGCAATTACACCCATGGAGCAAAAAATCACTTAAATTAAATCATTTAATTATTTTATTATTTATGTACACACAGGAAAATATATATTGATATGACATAATTATAATATGAGTAAAAAGGTACTGCTTATTTCTTAAGAAATTTCTTCCAGCAGACCTGCGAAAGGAGAAGTAAAAAAAGAAATGTAGACAATAGTGTGTGAGAACAAGAAGAGAAAAATATGAATGTGTGAAGTCTAAAACATCATCATCCTCATTTAATAGCATTTATTAAATTCTAATAACCATCCCGATTGAACAAAACAAAAATTCAAATACCAAACCATTAATTCCCCATTACCAATTAACAACAAAATCCTCTCGTGTCCATATTGTCACTTGGCTATAAACTCGAAATTTCCACAACAATAGATTCCTTAGACTTACGTCTAAGTGGGTATTAATTCCACCATATATCAGTGAGGGTAGTTTCTTCGGCAGCTGGGTCTTAGCGACCCTTCGAGCAACAAAGGGTTTAATAAGATCGGAACGCAGTGAACGGTTAACTTGTCTATGATTTAGTCATTAGTTTGTTAAGGAATGAAATGGTAATGTTCCACATAACATTCCTTTAGTCCATAGTTTTCGTAGTTGTTTTGTATGATTGAGGTAGTTATGTGATTTTCCCAAAATTATCTTGCTTAGGTACCTAAGTTACGACGTCACAGATAAAATGCATACCTACATAGTTTTGGACAATTACTTAGTAGAGAGAGTAGAGAGTACTTTTTCAATATGAAATGTGGATGTACTGTAGGTACACCGCTGCTTAACCCTTCAGGGAATACAAGCGTGATGTTATGTCTGTATGAATTTCAATACCCAAAAACAAAAATGTTTTTCTTGACAGCGAATGATTTACCCTCACAATAGATAATTTAAAAAACAAAGTGAGTACTAAAACACATATCTATGAATATACATACACAAACTCACTCCATTTTTCCATGGGGGTAGGTAGAAACTACAGAATGACACCTGTTTACGTTCATACATCAGAAGGCCAATTCTCGTAATTTTCATCGTTCAAAATCTAGTCGTAGTCTCATCTCGGCGACAAGCAAATGTCAAAAACTTGTCAAAATGTAGGGAAATTAGTAGTATTTTTTGACAGATTGAGACTGAGATCAGACTGTGAACGTTCTTAAAATTACGAGAATTGCCCCTCTGGTCATACACATGTGTATGACCAGAGGGGCAATTCTCGATGATCTCAGATGATATAAGATCAGTATTTTGTCCTTCTAGGGCGCGCTACCGGCGCTTCCGTTTACAGCTGCCTTGCAATTTACCTTTTGTTAGTCGCCATTCATTCATCTAGTTTTCTAGTATTCGCAACATTATTTTTAATACCAAATATATACGGACATTAAAAGATTCTGCCATTACACATGTTACGAAACAATAAAGCTCTGTTTGATTCTTGTTAGTATAATGTTAACAAATAAAATACTTACGAAAAAATAGAGCAACTTCTATCCAGCACACGATCTAATTAAACTGATGATTCTTAATAAAAAACAGTTCATAACACTCCCCAGTCAGTTGACTCTCATAATGATGATGGATCATCGACAGACCCCAGTAATTATCACTTTATTGACTATTAAGACCCCCCTCCCACGGACCGAGCTCTATTAAAAATAGTTGTTTAGTCAACTGAAGTTCGTGACGCGGAAATGATTTATGGGATGAATTTTAAAACGGTTGCTGTGTAGTTTTTAATTAGAGGTGTGAGAAATTGGATGAAAGTTTTTTTGTAAGTGATACAAATGGTTTGCTATTTACTCACACGTGTATTTCCTTTCTGAAGATAGAGTATTGTAATTTGTACAATGTCACAGGATGTGATAAGGCAAGGTTGGGGTTTAAAAGAAGATGTAGTGACAAATATTGAAAAGAATATACTTAGATGATTAGGTCATGTTGAGAGGATGAATGAAAGGCTTATAGAGTTATGAGGTAAACTCTGCTTGCGAGATGCAGGATTTTGCGTGACGTCAGTATGACGCGTTGTAGATACCGCTACAGGCTACTATGAAAAGGTATTTACAAGACAGATGTGGGTGGAAACGGAGGGAGGGGATGCCCTAGAAGGACATAAGGTCATTCTTACTGGTGATGTTCTTCAGAGAGTTCACGTAGTGCTCGCAACCGGCGAGCGTGTCTGACCAGATGTATGAACTTAAACGAAGCAAAAGGAGTATGACGTAAGGATCGTAACAGGTAGCGTTCTGTAGTTTCTACCTACTTCCATGGGAAGAAGGCGTCAGTTTATTTATGTATGTAATGTAGACAACTTATTTTAGCAAGAAGAAAATACGCTTTTTGAGTTAGTTTTATCCCTGAAATCGCTGATTAAACTTACTTTGAGAGAAACTATTCTACCAGTCCATTTTTTTTTTTTTTTCAGAATACGTCAGTGTTGCCAATCCTTAAGTAAAACAACAACCTAATTTTCATCACCTTTGCATAACACCATTCTTTCTAAACCTACCTAAAACATAATGGACGCACAGCTAAGCCAATGAGCAAAACACCTTTCCTTCACCACCGACCTTATCTCATTGCCATAAGGTTTAAAACCCCCTGTCAAAAAAACTGTATGTTGGTGTGTTATCGGTAATGTTGGGAACATATGCGGGGGCACGCGCTCCTACATCACCGTGTTATCAGCACGACTCGGGCTTGAACCCGCTACCCTATCGGACGAACGCAGGCTGAAATGTCGATAACATCACGACGTATAGGATGCGAGTTGAATTAAAAGATGGTTGTTTTTTAGATATTTTATGCCGGTCTGGTAGAAGAAATGCGGGTTTTGGCGTCATCGCAGAAGTTAGGGTACAACTTGATATTGTGTAATTACATCCAATGATTATTACTATTATTATTATTACTCTAACAGCTATGTACAGGTCTCAATAAATAACCGTAATGATTGTTATTCATATTCATATATTTATTTGCATTTCATAATGTTGTAGAGGTGTTACAATGGCTTAAAGCTAAGGTACAATTATGGACCCTGTTGGGCACAGCAAAAGCTATACAATTAATGATTAAAATAAAGTCAAAGTCAAAGTCAAAGTCAAATCATTTATTTCAAATAGGCACATAAAAGGCACTTTTGAACGTCAAAAATAAAATTAAAATAAAATTGATTCTAGTCGCCCCTTCCAAAAGGTAGTTTTCGTATGGATGGAATAAAATAAATTTAGGACACAAATTAACAATAAGCAATCTTTAAAATATGTTAATAACATTCATTTTTTTATACGTAAATATAACATTTTATTTCATTGAGATCAGTCTGTTATAGTTGGTACATAATAATTATTTGGTAAGGTCAATTAAACATATATCTATCATATTATAATATTTGTCTCTGCATGTATGAATGTATCAATACAACTAACTGTGTGTGGTGTCTGTTTGTGTTCAATAGATTTTTTTGTCTTGTATGTATTCGTTTATCGTGTAGTATGCTTTTTTAATTAATATTTGCTTGAGCTTATTTATAAATGTCGTATTGTTGGTTTCATCCTTTATTGTTACTTTTAGACTTGTCTTACTTACTGGTGGTGTCCCTTACAATATTAATTGGCAACAGAACATAGTACTAGAACGTATTAATGATTAAGAAAACCTGGTAAATAGTACCTAGAGGTACTTGCGGATCGCTGGATGTGGATCTTTAGAGAGCAACGGTTACATGTTTTAGCTGTTTCTTTATGTGTAAGCAGTAAGTAAGTAAATTTTATTTGTTTAAACATGGTGTACATGGTGCGCATGCAGGATAATAGTGGGATACAAAAGAGTTCTAATATGTTCAGCCGCATATTTCGGCGTACAAATTGGTAGGAATAGATGGTGCATAAACCGTGATTATATTCATCAAAATTACATTTCATCTTTATTCATTAAAGATTAGGTATAATTACAATTCAATATGCATATTTTTTTAGATAAAATTCAAATGTCTAAGTAATCATTAAATAAATTGGTATCATTAATTAAACTAACTGACATGTGGAAAATTATTTAATTTTATGTTCTGTGTCTTGCAATGTTAATTACTTAACATAGGTTCCTAGTATTGTATACAATCAAGTATATTCTAACTAAACAGACAGCTGTGCTGCTGGGGAGTTTGTTGCGCCACTTCTTCTTCCCAGCGATATCACTAGGAAGTAGTAATGGCCGGGCGTTTTTAGGGGACTGTCTTTTGTAATTTTGTCGTTCGAAAAGTGCTGATTCTCAGCCTAATTTGAATAAATGACTTGATTTTGATCAATAAAAATATAAATTACTGTCATTAAAAATTTCAATTCCAAATTACAATTATTCCAAAAAAATACAATAGATTACAATAACATGTCAAAAATATAACATTGTTATTTAAAAAATGTGAGCGCATAAGTTAACATGGGACTATTTCACCTACACCGATCGTTACCGACGTGTCTTTACTGGAAACCCGATTCTATAGGCAAGCACCCTAAGTCTAAAATTTAAGGCTGCCATGAGACGGACTGCATCACAGCAACCGCGCGATATATTTAACTGCATGCAGTTATCTGCAGTCAGATCTGACTTTGCGCAGTTGACGCCACACATCTAGCCTAGGAGCTCAGTGTAAGATTTGACGTCGAAATGGAAGCACAGACGTTATTTCTCTTACTGTATGCGGTTAGCGATGGACAGCGTGGGTTGACACTACACGACTGTAGCCGATCGCGTAAAGTTGAAGTCACGACTGTATGCAGTTAATATTGACTTCACATGACTGTAGCCGACCGCGTGAAGTTGATATCATGACTGAACGAAGTCGAACGTACAACTGCATGCAGTTGAATATATCGACTGCGCGCGGTTGCTGCTGTGCAGTCCGTCTGATGGCAGCCTAAGGCATTACGTAATCTACAGAAAAAACTTGCAACTTGCAGTTTCTCATACCAATTGAGTAACTAAGTATTTGATACTTGTATGTGACAATCCCGTATACATTACACAGCATTTTCGCACCACACATTGCTCATCCCTCAGGCTAAAGGCATGATTACATGATACACACTTGTCATCACTATCCCTTAAACGAAAATCCATACAGGGAAGAAAAAAATAAATCTGTCAAATTCAGAAGTGCTGATTCACGTTAATAAATTTGGGTGCAAGTGTCCCCATTTGACGCGTTCAGGCAATAGAAATATTGGGGTGATCGGGATAAACGTTCCTCCCTTGTCCCTTGGCGGGGGATATTGAATGCTTGTTTCAGCACTGATTTGTTTCACTGTGGTTAGATGGAGGTGGGACTGTGGGAGTAGTTCTTTATGTGACGTCACGTTTTTATGGTTTGCTAAGTGTGACTGTATAATAAGGCCTGCGGCGCGGTTAGATTTCGAAGTACTTTTCTTGTAACGGTACGATCTTATGAGAACAGCGCAGATCATTGTAAGTCAGCAAGGTGTATTTAACGGGGTTGAATGAACAGGGAGGTAGAGCTGGGCGTAGGTATAATTCAGTTTCTACTCAAGAAGTCAGTTAGAATGGTTATATTAATTTTCGTAACTCAAATTAGATCAACTTGAAACTTTATTTCAAATCACATGCGAATATCTAAACCTTCTAAACTCGCCATTTTAAGGCACAGTAACTAACTAAAACTCATAACCCCAACAAAAACTCCTTACCACAAAACTAAATCTCCTATAAGAAAATTGTTTTCAAAGATATCATGGCGTATGATAAATGCCGACATTAGTCCTGGGCTGCCACATCCAGGCATGTTAATCTAAAACGTCGTCTGCACGCACCGAGAGAGATATATCATGGGAACGCTGAGAGCAATCGGGGAATTTTCACATCATATTTTCCAGTTTTCTTCTAGTCGTTTTTATAGACGGTTTTTAGTTGGAGGAATAAGGTTTGCTAAGTTCAGCATGTTATCTTAAGAGGCCGTGCAGGAAATCGATTCATTCTCGACAATTTTGGTCACTGTACTAAAGTGGTGTATCTGTTAACAGGTGTGGTGACTGACACGATTGGTTTTGCTGCTCTTTTAGGTCACTGACCTTTATTTCAATAGTTTTTAAATGTCTCATAATTAGAAATTAGAAAATGACAAATGGTTTTCGTGTGAACTCTCAAAAATTACGAATAGGTTGTAATATTATTATTTTCTAGTTAGCTTACATGGAGTTTACCTACATAATATCTACGTTCAAAAATGGGTTGTTAATAATCGGATGCTAAGATTAAAGTTCATCATCTGCCTAGCATTTTCCTAACTATGTTGGGGTTGGCTTCCAGTCTTACCGAATGCAGGTGAATACCAGTATTTTACATGAAGCGAGTTACTAGGAAAATACGATACCCCTTGGTAAGACTGGTTGTCAGACTTTCGGGCTTCTGACGACCCGTAACGACTGTCAAAAATCTACGAATGACAGCCGGGACCAACGGCTTAACGTGCTTTCCGAGGCACGGAGGGGTCTTGGTATATGAAGATGGTCACTCATCCACAGACGAACCTCGGCAAGCGTAGCTTAACCGGATCGATTGACCCGTATGGCTGTTATTACTTAGCCACAAGCCCCTCTGGGTTTTAATAAATAACATTCGTATTTTTTTAATTTCTTTTTCAATGATGAATTGATGAACTTTACTCAATCTGCCTAATATCACTCACGGAAGAACGCTAAACAAAATATGCCTACTTACCTAATACCAAAATTTCTATACTTAATAGTAAGTATCGTAATAGTAATATAGTAGATATTACTATTACGATACTTTGATTTTGCATGTTGGTATTGAAATGCTTTTATCAATGGCACATAAAAAATGAATGAACTATTCCTATCTCCCAAATTATGATCCCCCGACTCAACTTTCCCCATAAAAAATAATAATAGTCAGAATAACATACAATATTTTCACCTGACTCTACCTATTTTTAAAAATTATCTCACATCCATGGCATTGACATGTCTAATCACGTGGAAATAATGGCTGAGCGAGCACATCGTTGTTGTCCTTTAAAACCAAAATACCATGACCTCCCACCCCTCCATCAAACCCCCATAATTTCAACCACAAGGGAGTATAACTATACGGATCGAAGGACCAAGTTATACTGGTCCTTCGACCCGGATACCTCCCTAGACCTTTTTTTCGTAAAATTTCAAGCTTCTGAATAGAGAATAGTTTCCAGATGATTAGGTTGCACCGTTAGGCACCGATTTGTTGCGAAAAAATACTTCATCTGTAACGAGGAGGATAGGAATCCGTATTTCTTGCATTTTATTATGATTCGGTTAGTGGGTTATAGACTCTTGCTTGGGTTTGTTAACCTCCTGATCGGAATATTATTATATAGGAATATGAACCACTGTGACCCCATTTACAGGACCATTCAAATAATTTATATCTATATATATCAAAATGAATCCCTATTTCCCTTGGTCACGTCATAACTTGAGAACGACTTTATCGATTTCATCCATCTTTTTTTTTTTAAGTTTTCTAATACTTTGTAGAAGGTTCTCACGGAAAAAAAAATTAAGAAAGTTGCTTCACGCGGACGAAGTGTCGGGCAAAATCTAGTACCTATATAAAAAATAATTCCTATTTCCCTTGGTTACGCCATAACTTGAGAACGACTTTACCGATTTCATCCATCTTTTTTTTAAGTTTTCTAATACTTTGTAGAAGGTTCTTACGGAAAAAAAATTAAGAAAGTTGCGCAGAAAATTAGAAAATTTAAGAATTACGCTTTTACTCTAAAACTGCTGAACGGTTTTAGATGAAATTTGACACATGGGTAGACCATGATCTGGAGAAGGACATAGGCTAATTTTCATCCTGGATCGCAGAAGAAGTCGCGGGCAACAGCTAGTTATTAATAAACCCTATGGGATGTCCCATCTGAAAAAAATCTGAAATAAACTTTTAAGCTTAGCCTTAGCAAGCTTAACCTTCGTTATGTAAGGAAATGTTGGGCAAACCTTCAAGCTGTTAACCACTGCGATTGAGGCTCTGCGTTGTCTGTCAGTAAATCAATAAATTCAACACTTTTATGTACTACTTATTTCGATTTTCATGTGTTTTCTGTCGCTGCATTGCAATTCTTCGTGTATCCTATAAACTAAGCTAGAAGCGACGTGTTTGTTAAATTCATCGCTCAATAAATAAAACGAAACGTATTATCCAACTTACGCCATATTTCACGAACTGGACCCCAATCATTAATCTCTGTTCCACGTTAAACGCCTGTATAATTGAGGTCACATCAAAAACAAACATATTAATATTAACATTACCTGATGCCTCTCAAAATCGAGCAAACTTAATAAAGCACCTTCACTCGTTCTTGATACAAAGTAATAAAATTTAAAATTGCATGTGCGAACTTTAATCCGAATCCGAAACTCTCAAACTTGATCTGCCCACTTACAAATACGTATCACCCAACTCTTAAGTGTCAAAACATAGTGTCGAGATTCGATTGTTTCAGTTGTTACAGAAGTTTGTAAATGTTTGGGTCGCTCGGCCCTCATCAAACGTACTCTGGTACAGACAGGGGTAATGAAATAGCTGGCAAATGAGGCATGTGTAGTTGCCAATAGCAACCTTTCACATCAGTCATTTGTGAAGCTGAGTTCGAAGTAGGGATATGCCACCGTATTGGGTAACTGTGCTCAGTGCTACGGGTAGACCGTACGTCGTAATTACTGTTTCCTGAATGGAAGCTTTGGTAAAACAAATCGATGGACCCTTTGTGCCTAAAAGCTATTGGGTACAAAGGCCTCAAAGCTTGGGTTATAGGCCTTCCATTTGATAGCTTGGCTGGATTATTTGTCTAGGACTATCACCTAATATTACCCTGAGCGTATACGTCGCTGAAACTGCTATTCCTCTGAAGGTGACTAAATAATCAATTTGATTTAAATAAGTAATATATGAAAGATGAGCGGTATGTATGTATAGAAAAAGCATATAGGAAAGTACCTAAAGAGTGCAGAATTTCATACTCAAGACTTGTCAACACACCAAATAATAAAGAATATCTTTTCTTAAATCAGTATCTTGACTTCTTGATTGACATTAAATTAATACTTATAATGAAGATGACTCTGTTCTCATCAACATAATTAAATAACACAAAGGGCTGGAGTAGTTAAGTTCCGAGGATTGGCTCTTAAAAGAGCCGTTCGGGATGGGTCTTGAGAAAGACCGGTTCGTGCCTTCGTGGTGAAAGGATTATTCACCTAAACTCTGTGTTACCGAGTGCTAGCTGTCAAAGTGACCTCTGTGCTGCCACCGACAATGCCGTGGAAGTGGCAACGTTTTAGGAAAACAATTTTTAAAATATAGTCGTGCAGCGACACAATGAAGATGAACATATTTAATTGGTGTTAAAAAAACCAAACCCACTAAAAGCTTGTCCTCGACACATTAGATCTGCTGTTCCCATGTTTACTGATCCTTGTAGCTGATTGGCTAAACCACCATCATCCAATCAACATAAAATATTTTTAAAAACTGGTGCTAAGTTTGTTACTCCTTGTGTACAAGTCAACTCTTGTTTCACTGCGTCTTACAAGGAGTATCAAGTTTATTCGATCGCGTGGGCGTATATCGCTTTTTCATTGGCACCCAATTTCCCGCCTAATGCCATGAATATAAATTGAAAGTGTTGCCAACTATCCGCTGCCGGAGTTGCTAGACGACTAAACTTTTCAGAGGTTATTGCCTCGTATTATTTGCATGGTCGCTAGAAAAATCCTATCATCCTATGTTATAAGAAAAGTTTATAATTGGATGGTTGCTGCAAAATTAAGTCGATTTCTGGAGCATAGCAACTAATAAAAAGGAATGTTATTCGCAGTTTGTTTTGTTGTTTGTGCATGTATGATTAATTTCCGCGTGCAAATCATATAAGTCATACAAAAGAAAAATCTGAAAAAAGTAATAGTCAGACAAAGAATCATAAAAAAAAAGTTGAAAAAGTAGCTCGAGTACAATTAAAATGTCTACTGCTAATTTTAAAGTTCCATTTATTCCAAGTTATTAATTTGATTTTACAAAGCAATGGAGTCAAAAGTCAAGCCAATTTATCCTTAACCCAGGCAGAAGAATAAGATTCTTTGCATATTGTATCGCTAAAAACGAACCAGATCCCATTTCACTGACAATAAAACCGATCCATACACGTCTCCAGTCTATCTCGCCCACAAAAGGGGGTTATTTTGAGATATAACCAACATCAACTACGCCCATTAATATCAGCTTTTGTTTACCAACTATTTGTTTTCTTTTTTAGGGTTCCGTATCCAAAGAACAACGGAACTCTATTACTAAGCCTAAAACCGTCCCTCTGTCTGACTGATATGTATCTTTTGAACTGCACTCTAATTGCGTAACACAATACACACACGTATCAATCACAATCTTGAAAAATTTTGAAGGATATTGCTAATCCATTGCTTCTTATGTTCGAAAAATGTGTCTGCCCAACAACGTAAATACCGCAATGAATGTTGTTGAACTGTCAAAATGAAAGCATTGCTACTGTTAGTATGCTATGGAATTACTCCGCCGTAATAAGTAGCTCATTTCAATGAATACGTGTTACGTACTTATGGACTTTATCATGGAAAATAACAAAAAGGAAACTGTAAAAGTTCTAGTGATACTGTCATCGACTAAAGTCGATTAACACTGCTACTTTTACACAATATCATCTAAATTGACACATAATGATTCGATACACTCTTAATTTTGCTTCTGTTCCGTTTTGAGCTCAATAATTAAGATTTAAAAACTGACGTGCTAATCGAGTGTTATCGCTGACTGTAAGTAATTAATTAATTACTTAATACCTACGGAATCCTTTTTGTGTGGGCCGGACTTGCACTTGGCCAGTTTTTTCCACTTTTCATATTTTATTTCGACATTTTTAACCTTTGACATGCAGTTTACCCGCTCTTCTCGGATGGATAGTAATGGAAATTTTATGGTGGTTTTTATGGCATTTTGAGGGTTTCTTCGCGAAATTGTGTGTTTTGTTAAAAAAAGCGTTTTGAATGAAAATGAGGGACGGACGGCGGGTGACGAAAATGCTTAGAGGGATGTTTTTATGGTGTGGACAAAGGTGCGTTTAATGGTTTTATGTTTATGAGATTTTATGGGATATACATTCATACACCAGGTTGAGTGGTAGACCGACCAGAACGTACAACACTTAAAGCCTTCTGAAGTTTTAAACAGCTATAGCCGAACATAAATCCAATGTAAGAAGTTCTTACCTTTTATTATAATATGCTTTTTGCTCTTGACTGACACATAATACCTACCTACGATATTAAGACGACTTAAGGTTCCCACAGTCAGGCGCGACGCAACACAATATCTATAAAAACTTCATGGAAATTGTGCTACCAGAATTGCGTCGTACCGTTGCGTCGAGCTTGTCGGTGGGAGCCTTAAGTCTAGAACTGCGTATGTATTCTATGTCAGTCGTAACGACGAATCAGGCTAGCTACCTACTGTTAAATATGCACATACAGAACCTGATAAACAAAAAAAAAAAACACTTGCAGACACATTGATAACGACTTCACAAAATACAACCTTTAACCCTTCGTATGCTGGAACGTGGATCCACGCGAGACACAATAGTTTTTTAATGGTTTCTGTAATTACGGCATTCAATCTTATTTATCGATTAAATAATGAGTAAACTCCAAACACTCTAACATAATGTTCAAACAACTACATTAAACTTCAAAGAAATCTCAATCCGGCATATTAAAATCCACTTGAAACTTTAAATCTACAAGATTTACAGCGCCATAACACTCGGCTTCAAGAAGACTAGATAAATATCGGAGCTAATATTTTCTAACATAAATTTTCTAGGTTCGCTATTGACGATGCAATAAAAATATTAAACGTACACATTGTACGGAACCTAGGATGTGGGACCTTACTACGGGAATACTCCGTATTTTGTCACTTGGATATTAAATTGGTAGTCGAAGAAAATGAGAGTTTTCTGGTCCCATACTTTTTCTTATTTTTTAAATGAAAACTTCTTTAGCGGCGTTATGCACTTTTGTTGTGATGGGTAAAAAATGTTAAACTCGCGTCAGGACACGTGACCTGATCGAAAATTCGTAAAACGGAGCTCGCGTCAGGACACGTGACCTGATCGAAGACTCGTAAGACGGAGGGAGAGTAGAAATGAATATTGTATTTTACCACATAAATGATAGTACTTTTATACTGATAATTAAAGCAATTCGTGCAAAATTATTCCCTAACCATTCCAAAATATCAAAAATGCACAACGTTAATATTCAAGTTTTCACTTCTGCCGGCACTTCCGGAGTACAACCCGTTGATTTTTTTTTTTCTTAACTTAGCCTATATATGTACATATATCCTATTCTAAGTTTTGCTTTAGTAGATACCTAGAGATTATTAACATATTTATTTTTCAATTTCTACGTAAACAATCAAAATATCGATCAGCGCTAAAGCAAAAGCATTGAGCTGTGGTAGCGGCCACGACTTAGTAGTTGTAGGTCGTAGGTTCGAACCCAAGCAGGCAATTTACTTTGTGTAAATTTATTCATCACCACTGCTCTCAAAACTGTTAAGGGAAATATCGTGAGGAAACTGGCATGTCCTATAACCAAAAATTCGAGGACATGTGACATCTTCCCGCCCGCACTGGACCCGCGTGATGGATTAAGGCCCACCCCCTCCCTGAGAGAAGGCCTGTGTCCCAGCAGTGGGGACGTTTAAGGCTGATTATGCTAAAGGAAAAGTAATATCTAATTTATAACATTATATTTTGTTTCTAAAAGTATATATCATTATTCACAAATCCTTGGACTTCCAGGATCCCATGGTTGTTGAGGAGAAAACTCGCCTCCAGTCTTGTATAATGGTGGCGAGCTTGCTCCACTCACATAAAGTAACAAAGACCAAGAAATAAGCCACGGAAATCTAAATCATTTCCAGTATAGTTCGACATGTGAGTTTGGAACCAATGGTAGAGTCTCGAAACAAACATTAAGATGGTTCTCTATAACAAATCACTTGGACGGTGATTTTCACCTGTGTACAGTAAATAGGTATCTTAGACGGATATCCACAGTGTGTGCAATATTTATTATTTTATATTTTGAATAAATACTTTAAAATATATTTCATCTGACGAAAGCTCAAATATGACATAGAAGAAGATGACAGAGTCGATTCCGAGTAATATATAATATTCAAGTCAAAGAAACTCAAGAAATTCAGTTTATTTAATTACCAACTATATCCTGTCCATTAGGGAAACCGTTTTTTGACAGCTGTCTTAGAACGCACATATTCCAGATTACGTAAAAGTTAACTTTAACATGCGTAGTAAAATAAATATATATACTGCCTTATCTTATTGAATAGGCTATTTTCCTAAAAAAATCTAATAAGTCCGTCAGTTAGATTATCAAAAAATATTGAACCCGTATATTTTCTTTTGTCAATTATTTAAAAATTATGAAGATATCGCCCGTTAAAGTTCCGCGTGACGTCACTTGTTTGCGACAATTTTGCAAGCATGGCGTGACGTCACGACCCCCCACTCCCAAATTTTGACGCGCTTTATCTTTGTAATTTTTTGTTTGATTGACAAAAGAAAAAATACATGTCCATTATTTTTCGATAATCTAACTGACGGACTACTTTTTTTTTTTTTTTTTTACTCCGGCAACTACCCTATTATCTTATTTATGGATTCGTACAGACATTATAATACCGTAAGTGAATCAATCAATGTATTGTGTGTTGATGCAATCACTAGTTCCATCTGTCAAAAAACGGTTTATTTAATGGACAGGGTATAATTCGATTATCTAAGGATGCAGCCTTGGCTTTCACTTATAGCAGAAAATATTAAGGTAAATCCTAAATCCACAATTTACAAAAATTAAAAAGATAGCACACTATTTAAGCTTCTTCAAGAATAGTTCTCCAACAAGTGAACGACCTTTCCTCTACATCTAAAAACAGCCGACTTTCAGTACCTATTCTTTTGTCCCCACTCTAGAACAAGCCTGCCTTTTCTGAGGCCAGGCCATTGCCCGTCTGCCTCATATAATAGAGATGTACCTACAGTTTTGTATGGAGTACCTAGGACCAACCGCTTTGTACCGACTCCTTAGCATTCCAGCCAGTCTTTAGTCTAGACTCAATGAAGTTTTTATATTAGACTTTGATTAGAAGGCTCAAATTAGTTTTAATTTTAATGGGAGTTCTTTGTTTGAGTTTATTATGTGAGGTTTTAATATAGTAACCGACTATAACATCGCTGGTTGGAAATTTATCGACTTTCCAACTACTGAATATATTATAAAAAAGACTTTATATTGCTGAGTACTTAAATTTAAATACTTGTATTCAGCTGAATCCGGTTAGACTGGAAGCCGACCCCAACATAGCTTCCTTTTTTTTTTAAACTTGGCCCACACTAGGAATTTCTCCTGTATCGTGGGTGTGTTTACAAACTTTTTGGGAAAAGGCTAGGCTATGATGATACTGTTAAGTAAAAGGACAAACTAGCGTACATGTGTGACGAAATTTTCGTAGTTTTTGTAACATTATGTTTAAATTGTTTCATTAATTAATAAAGAAACCAAGTTAAAAAGGCATATATGATAAATATGTAATATAGTATAATAGTGTCTGCATCGGGTGAGACTGGAAGCCAACCCCAACTTAGTTAGGAGACAGGCCAAGCAGATGATGACTGTATAATAGTGTCTGAGTTCCAAAAATAAATGCCCAAGAAGTAATTAATGTCTTGAATAATGAATGAGTGCCTCTAATGAATTTCAAGTAAAATTTTATTTGAGTTTTATTAGATTAATTCAAAACACACCGTATTCACAAGCGGTTACAACATTTTTTACATTAATTAAATAAAGCTTCTTTTTTTTTTGCAGTACCTGTTTACTTCATATTAGTATAAATTTAAAACCGTACGTTTATCGAGAACCACTAGTACCTCAAGTGTCACAAATGACATGCCCCGCTCCTGACAGTGCAAACTGAACCCACTTCACATCGCCAGTCGCTCACATTTGAAATGTCATGTTTAATTAAATGCTCATGAAAGGGGGAGAGTTACAGGTAGGTACAACGACATGTTTTCGTTAAATAAATATATGTATGTGGTATTCTATTTCAGGTACAGCTTGTGTGATGACAATGATTAAGTAAACTTCAAGTTATTCATTAACAACTTTAGTTACGTTAGTCATTAAGAACAACAATACAATTGATTGACGAGACTATATTATTATTTATTTTTGTATTATTGATACGATTGAATTGACAATAGATTGTGTGTGTATGTTTTCTGAAAAATTCCACAAGATATCATCTCCATTTCATTATGATATTGAAAAATTTCAATGCTTGTTTATACACTATACAAGCGATGCAAAGTATATTCTTTGGTGTCTATGAAAACTAATAGTCTACTACATTATGAACGATATTATTGAGCAACTGACTAATCACACTACATTCTAAATTAAATAATTAATTACTTTTCCATTACATGGATTTTTATTTCCGTAACTTTGGAACTAACTTTTCTTTTGACTTCTCGCAGCTCGTAAAAGCTTAATTCCTTGACAAATTACACAAACCTTCCATCGATCATCGACGCATCCATTCTTATTCAGATTCGAGAACAAATAGTACCACATTATCAAGTGACGTAGGATGATACTCTGTCGTCAACTTGACGCGAGTGATCGTGAATTCAGCGTGACTATCACTGACTCCACTTGACATCTCGTACGCATGTCATACGATACCTACGTTTGGTTAACAGCCCGTATCAAACACTTGTCTATGTATTGTGGTGTGAAGAAAGTTTATATTGGGCTATGAAAGTGATCGAAGTAATGTGAAGTGCTTTGGTTTTAAGATTAAAAATTAAAGGTGGTATGTGAAAGTTTTTCGGTAAACGTTTACAATTTTTTTTTAAAGTCTCTTGTATATCTAGCTTCATAAAAGTTTCTGATCGTTTAATTTTTATAATGAGATCATGCTGGGTTTTAGTTCCCATGATATCTACTTAAAAAAAATAAAGACTTATATTCATGAAACTGTTAAGATTACCTCAATATTCAGCCTGTGCTTATACAGGGTGGCAGGGACATAGACGCGCACCCTGTTACCATGGATTCAGTACATGATTCTGAACCCCATGCGATTAAATTTTTCGTCAGTTATTAAAAAAATAATTAGCTTTTCCATACATTTTGACCGCGTAGTTGTTGCACTTTTCTATGGAACTGGTGATAACCGACGAATAATCAAGTGGGTCTAGAATCATGTACAGTCACGAGCAAAAGTATGTATACACTCGGCTTTATTCAACAGCGATTTACTCCTTTATTTTTGAATGACATTTTATGTTGTTATGAACATAGCATTTTCGAACCCATAGGTTTATGTTATGTGTCGTATTTCAACGTTGCATTCGTTATTTCACGAAAATATCGCAATTGAAAATTGCCAAGTGTTGACATATTGGTGGTCGTGACTGTACTGAATTCATGGTTACAGTTTATGTGTCGATGTCCCTGCCACTCTGTATACCTGTATCTACCGACCTAACAAAACATCGAGAATGGAGATGGGCCGACTAGCCCACTAGCCGACTAGTCGGCCAAGCCGATCATGCTTTCGGTTGAGTTCGGGTGACATCGGAAATAATAATATTACAGCTGTAGAGATTCTTCTTTTTTGTTAGAGCTTTATGAGCTGGACTCCTTTCATAAAGATTGGTCCTTGATAGCTCTGGACAGAGAGAGAGGTGGAAAGAGAGTAGGGAGGCCTTTGTCCAGCAGTGGGACATCAACGTCTAATAAAAATAAAAAAAGGTTGCACTCCGGGAGTACCGGCGGAAGTAAAAACTTGAATGTTAACATTGTGCATTTTTGATATTTTGGAATGGTTAGGGAATAATTTTGCACGAATTGCTTTAATTATCAGTATAATAGTACTAACATTTATGTAGTAAAGTACAATATTCATTTCTACTCTCCCTCCGTCTTACGAATTTTCGATCAGGTCACGTGTCCTGACGCGAGCTCCGTCTTACGAATTTTCGACCAGGTCACGTGACCTGACGCGAGTTTAACATTTTTTACCCATCACAACAAAAGTGCACAAAGCTGCTAAAGAAGTTTTCACTTCAAAAAAATTTATTAAATTTACTATATTTAATTTATGGATCTAAGTCCAATAAATTAATGGACCGAACGAAGGATTCCTATTCCTATTCTATTCTAGATTGCACTGAAAGTAAACTGTAAAACTGATTCTATAATAAAAAATAATAACAGTAAAGATTTAAATTTCATTTCAATCACCCTCTTTTAAATTTTTAAGCATATTAAATACGAGTAAAAAATAAGGCCGACGAGTCGGTGGTTTTAGTCGACTAGCCGCCGACGACGAATATGGCCGACTAGTCGGCTTTCCTGACTAGTCGGTACATCACTAATCGAGAAATATTCAACGATATTAAAACACGTTTAACTTAAATCAAGATCGTACAACTAAGTAATACATTTTACATTGTTACCTTCGAAATAGAACGTTTCCTACAAAGTCGAACTTACAAAACGATCTCATTACTCTGGCAACATAATGCCAGAAAACTGCCAGGGAAGTGGCAGAATGTGCCAAGCGGGCAAGTGATGGATCGGCCAGTTTTACCGGCAGTGTAATGAGTGAGATCGCGGCTTTATCTGCTGGCTTGATGTTTGATGGATGCCTGCCCATCGGTAGTTAGGGGGAGATAATGTTACGGGGAATATGGGCCGTCACGCCTTCGATCTGTAGCGGGGTGGGCAAGGTGCTTTTTGCAAATTTTTGGTTTTGTGATTGGCACAACAGATATTATATTAGTGAATTTTGACATTGATAAGGCTAAATAATAACAGCCGCATGGGTCGATCGAAGGTAAAGGTACGCTTGCTGCGGTCGGTTCGTGGATGAGTGACCATCCATTACATGTCAATACCCGTCCGTGCCTCGGAAAGCAAGTTAAGCCGGTAGTCAGAAGCCCAAAAAGTCTGACAACCAGTCAAGGGATAGTAGGAGGTCACGGAGTATCGTGTTACCCAGTAACTGGGTTGTGAGGGTCAGATAGGCAGTCGCTCCATGTAAAATGCTGGTATTCAGCTGCTGGAATCCGACCCCAACATAGTTGGGAAAAGGCTAGGCAGGTTGATTCTCTTTATCTATCTATTGGGCTTTAGAAATAAAATTAATATTATGTAAACACAATGTATATTGTGTGTATTGTGTTGTGTGTGTTTGTGTATATTGTGTGTGTATATTGTGTAATATTGTGTATGTGTTGTGTATGTGTGTATTAGGTACACGCCATCATAATTTTTCAGCGTAATGAATGTTGTTGAACTGTCAAAATGAAAGCCTTTGCTACTAATTCTGGGTTACGCAATTACCCCGCTGGACAGTTAACCCGGGGAGACATGAAGGTTTTGTTTATAAAACTCGATTTAGACTGTCTTATCTTTTCTCAATCTCAAGATTTTTGGAACCCTCGTTACCCCTTTTTTTTTTTTTTTTTTTTGTGGATGGGAAATCATCAAATGACTCCTCCCGCTCTGGGTGGAGCAGAAGGGAGTGTCAGACTCTTACTGACTAAAACCCACCCGTGTTCCTTCCTTAGCCCTTTATGTACCAGGGCAGCGGTAACCCTTTCGGACGATCCCGCTACCCCGGCAGGCTTCGGCCCTGTCGGGCCCCGTCATCTATGCTGACATCTCTTTGAGGCGCACGTGGAACACTTACGCGCCGTCCGGCACGGGCCTGGTCCTGATCGGACGGAGAGCTACCCATTGCTCTCCGCCCGCAGGACCGCGCCTACGGTGGCCGGGAGTCGTCACGCGGCTCCCGACGCCCGGAGACCCTCGTTACCCCTAAGGGACATTGATACTATACTAAACAAAGCACCAATATTTATTCAAAGGACTAAAAAAAGTGCGTCAGCACATGTTCGTAAACATACGTAAGTACAGTCGAACTAACCTTTTGGTATACACGCAAAAATGTTCATCTTGTCAGTATTCATTGAAGGAATGCAGCCATGCAGCATGATGCTGTGCTATAGTTGTGGCAAGTCGGCAATTCAATCTCAATCTCGTGCCTTTTTTTAGAGATTAAATCTCATGAGCAGACAATCTCGTTCTTGAAATCTCGAAAACGAGGTCTCGCCAAATTGCCGGACGAGATCTCGAATGGCTAATCTAGGCACTAGCCTTACCATGCATCTCTAGTTCGCCAATTATCTCGTCTCGAGATTGCATTCACTAAAAGCAAGTTAGCTCCCTATATTACCAATAGCTTGTTTGTCAGTACACATAAATAAATAAATAATAATATGTAACAGTGCGGGGGTCCCACGGTGATGACTATTTTCGTTGCGTGCTTTTCGTTCACAGCTGGTGAACTAATTGCGTTGGGTTCATTCATAAAGTTATGTTTATTAGAAGTGGTGTGGTGTACACAATGGGCCATTGTATGACGATTTATATCGCCGTCTCTTGATTTTTGTACTACATCTTTAGCTGGTTGATTAGCCATTTTTTCTGAAGCGGTTCATTTTATTTTCTATCCATTTTTATTAGATTTCAAAATATTAATACATCTGTGAACGGTGTTTTATTGCGTTCGATCAGTACTAATGTTTGTTTTTCTTTGTTCACAGGTACTTAATTAACGGTAAATAATAACCCAGTGTAGTCTACGCCAACAATTAACTATTCCTACTAATAAGTAAGTCTTACCTAGCCGGCGCGGTACCTTAATAATAAATAAGCATTAATGGTGAGAACCTCGTGAAAGCCGAGAAAGATAAACAAATCAAGTATATTGACTTGGCTCACGAGGTTGTTGAGATGTGGCATGTGGACTCAGCAATCATTGTGCCGATAGTCGTGACAGCCAATGGGTTAATAGCCAAGAGCCTCGACCAACGTCTGAGGAGGACACAGCTCGCATTGTCAGGAGGTTCCTCTCTCCGGAGCCCTTGGATCCGTTTCCCGATACGATATTTTTAAATGTTTTTATATTCTATTCTAATATTTAAAAATATAATTATATATGTAATAAAATATAATAAATAATAAGCATTAAAGTATGAAATTGCAAGGAACAGCATGGGTTGCCAAAAGATAATTCTTCCTAATATTTATTTCTTTATTTCCCACACAAAAGATGAAGCCCTTTTCCTAATACTAAGATAAACAACACATTCTTTCGTCTAGCACTTTGACATTTCCAATTCTATTGAGCTTAGAATTCCTGAGACAGAACTAAGCAATATTTAATAGACTTCGGAGACCAGACTAAGTGCTTAGGTACTGAATTTAATTTGGTTTTGAACTGCGACTGCGTTTTATATTCTACATTATTTATGGATGTGGAATTTGTAACAGCTGCAAGTTTGAGAATTGGAATTTAATTTTTATATTTATATAAAACGCATTTTATACGAGGTGGAGATGACAATACGACCATTAAACTAATCTGCGTTCGCGATTTAGTAGCCAATCATATAAACAAATATGAGTTTTTAGGAAAAATAACTTGAATTCCTACACAATAAAGTTCAGTTTACGTTAGAAGTTCAAACATTTTTATAACTTTTTCAATAGTACTAGTCACTCTGAAATCAACTAAATTAAACGACGAAAAATTTCGACGCTATGGGGTCTAAACGCATGTGCTGAATCCATGGTTACAGTTTGCGCGTCGATGTCCCTGCCACCCTGTAGGTCAAAAAGTCTGTTCGAATAGACAAAGTAATGATTTACTGGAAATATTATTTCCTACACCCATATTTTGCCAGTCGTGTGTAAATCTTATGTAATAGGGTGCGAGTCTATTGCCGTCAACCGGCCACAAATCTAAACTCTTGCTACACCTTTGGGGAATAAATGCGTGGTGTTATGTTATACTATTTCCTAACTCCAATGCAAACTTACTAGAAAAACCCAGCTCTTCGTGCAACAAAAAAAAGGATGAAGCAATAGAGAGAAAGAAACCAAGCAAAATCACAGGCAAAAAGCTAGAATTTTTTCCAAAATGGCGGCTGCGAGTAACCCCAAAGTAGTCGTATTGTCATTGTCTTGTTGAAATAAAACGGAGCTGAAATAAAATGCTCAGGATTTATGACAGCATATTTCACATTTATTATGTACCAGGTACCTAGTAACATTTTATTTTTATTTTCGCAAGGTTTCGAGCCCTTTTTCATCGTTATGAATTTTATTTTATTTTTTATTTTTATGGACCTTAGTCTAGTCTGTAAAATTTGGTGGTTATCTATGATAATAAAATGCATTTGGTTGCTCTTTTATAACCCATCCACCTTTTGTGTGTGTGTGTGACTGTTGTGTATGTATGACTGTGCGTGTGTGTGAGTGTGTGGAAATCCTTATTATACGCGTAATGATTATTAAATCGGCATTCTACACTCTGACATCATTTCTTCATTTTCCTCACACGGATTCGCTTCATCAAAAACTCATTACCGTTCTGTTATCCTAGTTAAAAATGATTATATAAAAGCTAAGACGATAGGGTCTTGTTAGTAAACAAATACCAACATTCCCATACTAAACAGCTGCTTACCATATCTCCCTCTCTTTCCCTCCCCCCATAGTTTCCTCCTCACCAAAATACCTGAAATATAGGGCTATTAACTAAATTCAATATTTAACGTAACACTAAAAAGTGTTATCCTTTCGATTATTTAGTGCACCATTCTATTATGTTATCGCAAAACCGTAATAATTTACCCCTCTTAGGGACAACAAAGAGCCCAAATAAGTTTGGCCCTCTCTTTGAGAGTGAGCGAGAGTTCCCTTCGTCCTACAGTCCGGTTCAGTGTGGGGTCGGATCCCGGAGAGAAAGGACGCGTATTCGGTCGGTGTTGCTGGCAAAGCGCTGGATGGATCGCGAATAGACATAACCGAATGATTTTGAAGTGCGAAGTGACCTTGTAAAAACGTTAGTTTACAAACATTTATGTGTTTTGATCGATTATTCCTGCGCTGTCGAGTGGTCGGTCGTGTCTCCGTGCCTCACGTGTTCCCCTTATCAAGTCGCGTGTGCTTTTCAAACGAAAGGAACCGATAAGGAGTCAAAAATTATTTTATATCAATTTTTCAAGGTGATTCTTTCATTTGGTTTTTTGTTTTCTTCTGTATCTAACTAAAATCATATTTTTTACATAATATTCTCATTTTATTTCATTATGATTTTTCTTTGTAAATAGACTTACATTTATTTTATTGATACCACTGTTAGTACCACCGACATTGATCAGCCACCCACATCACACAATTAAATAGTCCCACTTGAGCAGAAACGATAATTAATTTGATTATAAAGCAATAAATTAAAAGGTTTTATCGTTCAATTAAAACCAGTACCTAAGTAATTTGCTAATGTAGTTACTAGCATCTGCAAGTGTTTAACGAGAAACTTGTTTTAAACAAAAAATTTCAAAAGCGTACCATTGCATAAACAACCAAATTACGTAAGTAGTAAATACTGTTTTTAAATAATAAAAAAAACACGAAATTGTTTTGAATCAAGCAATAACATAATTTTTTAAAAAACAATGTGATGTAGGTACACAGGCAGAGCTATTACATACTTTTTATATCTTGCAATATAGCCCTGAAAATAAATGAAAAGCCATCTTGAATAACTAACTAATTTATCTTATGTAACTGGCAGAAACTCATTCATCATAATGCTGCCAAACAGTCTGCTTATTTCATTCACAAAATGAATCAGTATTTAGAACACTTACATCAGTCAAGCCAACCAATTTCGCACAAAATTCTGAAGCATTTAGCTGATATTCATTTACCCTAGCACTGGTAAATAGTCCATTTATGTAATACAATATTTGGTAGAACATCATGATATCAATTTATGAAATAACGGTACAGGCTACCTACACAAAAATAACCTGTTTAAAATGCATTAATAATTCTGAACTAAAACTAAAATCACTCTAACATTCAAAAGGTTTGACCGAAACTCATTCATGCAAATAACAAACAGATTACTTATTATATTCACAGAATCAAACTGTTTCTTAAGAACATCGACAAAAACTATGTCTCGAAATATTCAGCAGTTTTAACAGTAATGCAATAACTACCAAACAACGACTGAAATTAATCTATTCAGAACGCCTAAACAACACTAAACTAAAAACTAAAATCACTAAACTAAAACTAAGAATGTAAAGTCAAACTTCATTCATCTCACTGCCGAAAATTCCACTTAGTTATGACAATAATTTATAGAACAAAACAGTTTCTAAATAAATTCAAACAAAGTCACTCAAACATTGAAAATATTTGGCAGTTCTATCTGTAATCCAACATATACCAAACAATCAACTAAGTAAACGAATCAGTTTAAAAAACTAGAAACTCATTCATCTCACTGCCAGGGCATCGTTCACAAAACTAATCCTTATTAGAACGACCATCTATAGGTCACTGCCGAACAATTAACTAAACAAAACTGCTTAGAACAATACTAAATTTAAAACTAAAATCACTATAACACTAAAAACGTTTTAGCCCAAACTCATTCATCTCAATGCCAGCGTATCGTTCACAAAACGAATCTATATTAGAACGGCTATCTGTAGCCGAGGGCCCAACCCTTCGTTTACCGTATTTAAAACTACGCTAACTCGTATATCGATCCATGTATTGTGGTTTGCTATGCACTTGGCCACATGTCTGCTAATGCTGCTTTTGGATTACACAAAATAATTATTGGGGGTGAAGTATAGATGGCATATAGAGGTTCTGAGGAAGAAAAGTTGTGAAAATTATATAATGATTAAAGTTGCAGCTTTTGATTGCTTTTTATAATATGAATCCTTGTCTAAAACACTACAGATTATAGTAGACGAACTCCTACCCACAAAATAAGAGCTAAAACTGTAAATGTTGAAGTAAAATCTATGAAATGTTCAATATGAATCAAACATTCCCAGCTTAATTTAAAAACTAATCTTGGCACATGGCAAAGCTCCCTTAAATAACTTAAAAATCTTCAAAGCGAAAGACTCATGAACCAATAACCACGATCCTTTCTACCATAACGCCACATGTCAGAAACATGAAGATGAAAACAAGAAATAAACAATAATATAAACATTACCATCCACATTTGGTAAATCTAAAACAAGCTAAGTTTATCGATTACTAACTCGAATGCAGGTCGGTGCATGATGACTCACTGGTTTTACTGCTTACCCCACGGGCCACGGCATAATGAGGGGAACCGCGGCCTATTCGGACATGTGCTCTAGATTGCTGATTGTAATCTTTTCAATTTTACACCGTTTGGGGTGTAAAATGTGGAAATTGATGAATTTAAAGTTGACCACAGAATTGTAATTTTTAAATTACAGTTTATAATGGGAATTTGAATGCCACTAAAAATATAATTAAAGGCAAGAGAATGATGATGATACAAAACTAACTCTTAAAATATAACAAAAAAATCTGAAAAAATCCATCGTTTTTAAGTTGCCAGACAGACAGCTGTCCTGCTGGGGAGTTTGTTGCGCCACTTCTTCTTCCCAGCGATAGCACTAGGAAGTGGTGATGGCCGGGCGTTTTTGGGGGACTGTCTTTTGTAATTTTGACATTCGAAAAGTGCTCTTTCTCAGCCTAATTTGAATAAATGACTTTTGATTTTAAGTTATTATAATATGTAGATAATTGTTATGAGGCAAGTTGAAAAATCAGTGTTAAAATTAAAAAATAAACGTAAAAACATTCCTCATTAAAAGCAAGTCTGACCAAATAAACACGAAAACCAGAATCTCATTCACAAAACTCAGTTAAATTGCGAAGTGAGAGTATGGCCATTGATTCTTTGATTCATACTGGCTCGCCCACACACACGTGGGCTTGAATGAACGAGACCTGCCCTTTTTAGGGCGATGTCGTAAGCACTGATAAGGCATTGACACATCTTTACTCTGGTTCCATGATGTGGTAATTTTGACAGATTTATGAATGTTGGTAGTAATGAGATTTTTAGTGTGTATATTGGTACTGCTATGTTGCTGGGGAAAAGAATTATTCGAAAATGATGTGGTGGTTAAGTATTTTATGACGGCTCAAATAAAGAAGTATAATGATTTTTTTATTCTAAAAAATAACTGTTTGGTTATAGAATAAAAATAAAATTAGGGATATTTATTGATATATTATTTTTTTACTTTTATCTACTTCTCAATTAATTACTTTAACTATCTTACATTTTTCAAGTTTGGTTGAATCATAACAGTTTTGACTTTTCATTGTTCTTGCTTTTCCGAATAAAAACATTAAAAATAACATTTTCGTTTCAGCTCCCTCGTGAACTGACTGTACCAAAGTGGCTTTTACTAACAATTAATTATATAAACTGTGTTCAAAATATAATAAGACTATAGTGATAGTGATTGTCCAAGACATTTTGTGTCCTAAACTGTGCCAAATATTTCGTTAAAATTATACAATAAACTGAGAATTTAGACTCTATGTGTACGAGAATAAGGTTCGAGTTTAATTAGAGGTTGTTGGGGAGGACCGGCATTAATGGCTACGAATGGGCACCAATTTATCTAAATTGAACAAGACCAGAGTCTCCGGTGTCAATCATGTTAGTATATTTTGGCATTTTTAATATACATTATATGCTTTTCGACGGTTTTCTTTTGCTTTTGTCTTGTGTTTTATTGCGAGGCCGTTTTATGGTACTTTGGAATAATATGCGTAAGTAGACACATCTTGTTTTAAATTTCTGTAACGTTATCGTTTGTATTTTGATATTTTTGTCTTAGGCACATTCTTACAGCATGGTTCAAATTTTTTTATACTTCGTTGATTCTGGCAAAAGAGTAGCTAGCAGTAACTATAGAAAAATAAACGCTTGTTGTCGTATTCTGATTTCAGAGATGAAATTCTCGTAATTCACAAACGTTCACAGTCTGATCTCGGTCTCAATCTGTTAAAAATACTTCTAACTTTCCTACATGTTTGACAAGTTTTTAACATTGATTGTCGCTGAGATGAGATTGCGACTAGATTTTGAACGTTTTTAATTACAGGAATTGGCCTTCTGAGCTAAATCAATATTTATCGTCAAACCAAACATAAAATATGATACATCTACAGAATGATGTATGATACATCTACAGGTGAACTATGATACATCTACAGGATGATGTATGATACATCTAAAGATGATGTATGATACATCTACATGTCTACACACGTCATGATGTTGTATGATACATCTACAGAATGAAGTTTCCAAAATATTTTTACGTACGACAATTATCATCAAAACAGCTTTATCCCAATAATCCAGGGCGCGGTATAAATCCATTTTATTGCACACATTTCCGCTTCTCTGATACATATACCATTAAAAAGAGAGTTATATGTGGCGCTATAGCTTGTAAATCAGTGTTATTTGTCGAAGGAAACATTTTTTGGCCTCCCAAGATGATGTATGCTGAAGTTAGTGTCGCTGTGTTTTGGGTGCCGTGAAAAGATTTAATTGGGCGGAGAGAAAGACTGCGTTCCTTGAAATCTAGGTCGGAAAAACTGCTTACTTTTTTAGAATATTTAATCCAGAATTACTTAGAACGCCCATTGTATCACACTATGTAAAATTTCTAAACTTTTATCTGTAATTCATATGGTATACTCAAGCTCAAACTATTTATTTCAAATAAACCAATTACAGGCACTTTTGAATTGTCAAGGTCGGTCAG
This sequence comes from Apamea epomidion, assembly GCA_947507525.1. Classification (NCBI taxonomy): domain Eukaryota; kingdom Metazoa; phylum Arthropoda; class Insecta; order Lepidoptera; family Noctuidae; genus Apamea; species Apamea epomidion. The sequence goes on from OX382234.1 coordinate 3,210,562, forward strand.
TCAAAAAGATGAAGCTAGTTGCTAGTTGTATACATAATAAAGAGTATGTATTATATTATTTTACGAGTATTCTTGGTGAACGAATAGATTCAAATGGCATGGTAGACTTTTGGAATGAAAACAGTTTTCTATGAATAGCAAAATAATGATTGTGTTAGCAATATTTACTTCTTCACATGAATTATGTACATTATTCGAAAGTACGCTTTTGTTCAAATAACTATTTATTCATATAATAAAATAGTAACGAAGAATTTTTGTCGGATTTGGATGAAATTTGGCACACAGATGGTTTGTAATCTCCCAGTTCTACGATCACATGGGATATTTTCCGATATCCACGCTGGTGAAGCCTTGAGCAAAAGCTACATAATATTTAAATAAATATCGACAATATAGCATCTTAATCCAGTATTCAAAAGCAAGTAAACAGTGAATTTTCTTCAGTATCTTATAAACACTCGAGATGCTCATATAAAGTTGGAACTTTCAAGAGACAAACTGCCGTCGCAGCCGTCTTAAAATTGTTGTTCGTGTCTTTTGCAGTCCTGGAAATATTTTCTTATCGTGTTCATCTACTATCTATTTGTTTGCTATTTTGTTCAAGGATATCAAAATGTTTAAGTATAGTGTATTATAAATGAATATTTTTGTTATTTAGGTAAGAAAATTAGTATCTATTATGCAGCCTTGCCGAGTGCAACATTATAATCTTATCACGAACAACCTTCTTTTATAACAAATTCTACCTTATTTGTAACCAAAAAGGCTTTTTCTTCATTTTGGTTTTGAATTTTGAATCAAAAAGTGTCATGTCTTTTCTCTTACCGAGATTTTTCATTTGTTTTTTTTTTTGACACAGGACGGAAGTCCATAATATTATTTTTTCCGCTTGACCATGTAATAATTTGCCACGATATTAAAGGTATCGATATAACGGTTTGAACGAACGAGTTCGTTCGTTGTTCGACTGGATCAAAGGGTATGTTTGCGTTCCTATTGATTATTCAAAAGTTCTGATCGTTTCCTAAATTTTATTCCATTATTTTCTTTGTAATAGGCAGTGTTCCCGAAATTAAACGAACTATACAGCATCTAAAACTTGTCTCGAGCCGAGTCAGGTTTCTTCATTCAGACTTGGTATGTAATTTAACTTTTCTTCATCATTTTTGTTATAAAAGATTCTGCCTGCGTCTCGGATTATCATTTTTCGTTATTTTCTGTAGGTTTGTCCGAAGACTGTAGGAAGATCACCGCTAGCCTGGGACCAGATGACTGCAAGCTTCCTGTTGGGATTCGAACCCAACGCTGGTGGATTCTGATACCAGCCAGCGAGGAGCCTTCCGACTGCCAGCCTGGAGTCTAGGACCGGATTTGCGTATATTTAGTAGTTTTATTTTTATTTCTAAAACAGGCATATAAATGGTTGCCTCGCTACCTGATGACAGATTGACTTGGTGCAAAGTTACCCATTTAGGATTACCAGATATTTATTTATTGCGGGAGTTATAGGAACGTTGGCAAACGGATCGTGACCGACGCGTAATAGTGAAATTTATTATAGGGCTCTAACGCCAAGGACATCGCGTCAGAGTTATAATTAATGATCGTTAAATCGTTACCCTTTGAAATATTAGATACCGTGCTGTGTCCTTCATTAAGTTTTGTTTACATTCTTTTATTTTACTAAATTAAACGTGTACAAGTGAAGATTGGTTTTTTATTTCACTACACTATCTTTTGACTTTTCTCTTACGAGACTCTGCTGTTCGTTGATAAGCTCATCACTTAAAAACGGCTGGGCTGATTGAGCCATTTTTGGTTTTAAAATATATTTTTATTTTTTTTCGGAAATAAGTTTTTATGAATTATTATTTTATAATTTTCCCGGGTAATTTTCGAATTCGGAATAAACTGAACGTCCATAGGACATACGTATCTATAGGATTTTGAACACAAGACCATAATCGAATTTTTGGCAGGACAGACGTCTATCGGGTCAGCTATTAATTTAATGAATAGAAAAAAACATGTTGAAGGTTTTTGCAGTAAATAAAATTGTCTACAAAATCCATACGCTATTGCTTACAATCCATCAAATATATGGTCCAAGTGTGTATAAAAACAATTTATTTCACAGACCTGTGCCCTATTGAACGAAACTATAATAGCTATTGGTGAAGGCAGTTTTATCCATTTTATTCGTCTCGTGGCCATTACTGAGCGCCATAACTCAGTTGTCTGGCAACATTATTATGTGCCACGCTAATCGTGTTGCCAATGTTGCCATACTTAATGGCAAACATGGCGAAGACGCTTGAGTATTAAAGTTATTTATTGTGTGAATATGGGAATTATTTTTGTTTATGTTTATCTGTGAATAACGTTTGTAATACTTAAACATATTGTTAATTTTCTTTTTGTAGTCGTTCTGCGAGTAATGTGTCAGTTTTCTTTATGGCTGCCGACTGTGTTGCCAATATTTAGTTCGTACTTATTTATTTATGAAGATATCGAACTTCCACTCTAAGACAGTTTTATGTTACAATAAAATGTAAATATTTTCCACAGTTTAGGTAAATATGTATGTGTTATTATTATGTATGTATGTATATTTCTATATACTTCGTGAATCGCTTGTTTTCGAAGAAACACGAACTAGCACTGTAGTTAGAAGAACAAAATGATACCTTAAAACGCGCCCGCGTAGTGGGTTACGGCCCACTCCCTTTCACAAAGACGGCCTGTATCCCAGCAGTGGGAACATTATAGGCTGAATACGCCAAACGACACAATCACAAAAAAAAAAGAAACTCTCACTGCTGACTCATTTCCCCTGTTCACTCTCCTAACAATATTATTTCCTAACGCACAACCTATCACAATCATCTATCATCGGAGCAGCAATTTGTGAAATTGTTTGCGTCACCGGCATCAGATGTGATGTGATATGATAATACATCACGATCGCGATCGTGACGTCATCGTGCGTCAATCACGCGCGTGTCGGTGATGATTTTGAAAATAAGCGGATTAAAAAACGATTATAGTATCGTGTCGGCGTTAAGCTTTTAAAAATATTGAAATTGGAAAATATTCCTTTTTTTATGGATGGTTTTTTTTGCAAGTATCGAAGGGGCGCGATGTTTTGGCAAACTTTTATTGCAATTAACCAAATAAGCTTACTTTTAATGTTTTGGTTCTGGAGTACCTGAAGACGCAGTGTTGGAAGGACACAAGGTGGATCGATGATCTTAATGTGATGGCCGCAGGAATACGCTGATTGAGGGGAGGCCTATGTCCAGCAGTGGACGTTTTTCGGCTGAAATGATGACAATATTTTATACTTACTTACAGTCGGGTGCATCATACTATACCCAATGGGAAACCCCAATTGGGAATTTTCGTAGTTATTCGTCGACAAATATAAAACGATTTTCATACTACCTATCAATAGAGCAAATCAGAAATAATCAGTAGAGCATATCAATAGAAACATTGTTTAAATCACTTTTGTAACCAAAGCATCTGCTCAAGCACAAAACTAAGTTTATTGCCACCTCACAAATAGATCAAACGGGGTCAAAATCGCAGTTACAGCAACAAAACAAAGATAAAACTCATAAATTCATAAAACAAAGAAAAACTTAAGAGATACAGTTACGAAGTTTGTTTACTACCAACATAAACAAGATAAAAAGCATGGCGCCGGGCAGTCGACCAATCGGATTGAGTCGCGACGACTTCCGTTACGTGCGCGGGAAAATTCAATATCCGGCTAGATATTCGATCAGTCGATGTGGTTCTGGATTACCCCAGTCTCCCCGGACGAAGGCGGTTTTTAAAAGTCCGGTTTCGGTAAGGGAGGAAGGGATGGGTTTTTGGCTGCTGTGGTCAGGGTCCGTTTTATTTGCAGATGTTACGAATAATGTCATTTTTGAAAAGTCTCTAAGCTATCGAATCGTCTCTAGGAAATGTTTTCATTGAATATCTTTCCTTTGTGCGTGTATGAACGTAAACAAAGCAAAAAGAGTATGTACCTAAGGATCGTAGCAGCAGATGGCGTTCCGTAGTTTCTGCATAACCCCCATGGGAAAAAGTCGTGAGTTTATGTACATAGTAAACTTGCCTTTGATTTCTGAAAGCTTTAGTATTCAAACCTGTTATGTTAGCCTCATATTTTTACGCCTAACAACCGCGATGAACATAAGATTTTGACAGGAGAACTAATCGGAAACTTGACCAGTCTCTCATAAATCAAGGGTTAAATGCTTCTTAAATGAAACTTAGCGAAAACCAAACTCCTCTTAACTTGGTCTACTCAATAGCAAAAATCCTTAACAAAACTCTAATAAATTAATAAAAGCTGCTTTTAATTAAATCCACTTAAAACATGACGTCAATCATTGACTTAGACAATTGATAGTCAATTGCTATACTTAACCTGACAAGGCTAATACTTGCTTTAATAGGCGGTAACTATCTTACCAAATATAGCAGCTTGTCATCAACAATAGGCATTAAGTTACGTCATTATGGCCTGATGGAATAAATAAACAGTTCTGGCAGAAAATTCAATGGCAACTTGATAACGGGGCAGTATAATAAAGCATCAGTATAACTCCTTTTGTAATGTTTAGTAAATTCATTACAAGAACAACTGACTTTTCACTAGTTTCCAGTACTTTCACTAACTATTGTCTCAATCCCGGGAACATCCGGTTCAAATAGCTAGTCAATAGTCCGAAAAACCGGATGCAAACTATTAATTACCTACTTACATCGAAAAGTCTGACCTTAATATTATGATTTTCTACAAAATCATATCTCTTATCAAAATCAAAATATTTTATTTCACATACTTAAACCTGCATGGGCAGTTTTGAATCGGCAGAAGCGAGGTGCACGGTTCCTATTGGTCGTTTCTTATGGAGAAGAGTCTACAAGAAACTTCATGGTAACTCTTTTAAAATAATTGGCTTTTACAAAGTCTTCAAATTACAGTGTTAATAGGTATGGGAGGACAGTGTAAGCCTGTTAACAAGTAGCAGGTACTTCATAAAATAGAAAATGGTCTACAAATCTACAGTCTACAATAGTCTTAGAAATATGAAAGTCATACCCCGTAAAACAGTGTGAAACATCTGTAAACTAATGTACAGTGGATAGCTGAAAGTTTCAGTCATTTATTTTGAACGTAACTTGATCCACGTTGCGACGCGCGGCCATTACGTGCCGCGTCCAGCTGTTTCATTAAAAAAGAGGATTTCTTGCTTGATTCGGTTTGTGGGGAATCATTTGAATAATTCCTTGTTGGTTACTATTTTATTTTACAGTATTTAACGCATTGATAGCTTTTCATAGAGTAATGGAAGATTAAATTGTGTCTTACGTAGAATTAATTGATTGCAAATTAACGAATTTAGTTTCAGAATGTCACAGTTTATCATTAGGTACAGTCACGAGCACCAATATGTCAACACTTGGCGACTTTCAATTGCGATTTTTTCGAGAAATAACGAATGCAACGTTGAAATACGACACATTACATAAACCTATGCGTTCATAAATGCTATGTTCTTAACAACATAATTTTTTTTTTTTAAATAAAGGAATAAATCGCTTTTGAATAAAGCCGAGTGTATACATACTTTTGCTCGTGGCTGTACTTACAACAGCTGGCTCTTTTCGCCTTATATTACGAAATTATGTAATGCTTTAAGCACCTAGTTATTATATCTTTTGTCTGACTATGTTTTGCCATCGGCACCCTAATTAAGTAACACACAATCAACCATAATCTTAATCATTTTGAAGGATATTGCTAATCCATTGATTCAAATGTTCGGAAAATTTGCCTGCTCAACAACGTAAATAACGCAATGAATTTTGTTGAACTGTCAAAATGAAAGCCATTGTTACTGATAGTGAATTACGCAATTAATCCGCTGTATTTATTCTTATGTCCAAATTAGCAATAATATTGATTATAATAGTGTCTGCTACAATATTAGCTGTAGGGTAGGGTATAGCTATTCTGTTAGATGTCTGCCTCAGTAATCACCAATACACATATTCACCCTAGTAACCAATACCTCTATTGTTGCCAACTCCAAACACAACCAACCTACATGCGCATTGTAGTCAAACTGCCAACCCTAGCACATGCACGTATCGTATGCCGCATCTAATTGGTAATTGAAAACGGCCGCGGCGAGATCAAAGCGCCGCGCGACCAATAAAATGTCAGGGCGCATCGCTGACATCACTGACAGCTTAGGGCTGTCACTCGTGGCTTATTTAATTATCAGTAGTAAAGTTGGGTATATTGGACAGTATATTAGTAATGTATTTAATGGAACCTTAAACAATCTTCATTTCGCTTCCTTAAAAATATGATTGAACCTCTATTGTAATGAATGGGCCTCTTTTTGTGAACCTCTAATAATTACTATTTTGAGGTATTAAAAATAGTAAATAGCCAAGTATCTGTGACCAACTAGAAGTAGCGCGGTTGGTTACAGTTCTAACCTAACCTATCCCATTTGGTCGGGGTGCTCTACCTTAGTTACTGCGACCAACTATGAGAAAAGGCTAGAAACTTAAGTTGAGGGTTATTCATTTATTTATTTAGGAGGATAAAAATATATACACTGACTGGATAACTTTCAATACTAATTAAACAAACAAACTAATTCAAATAAAAATATAATATCCTAACTTAACTAAAACTGTTAACAACTAAAATATGGCGTCGAAAATTCCTCCGCATCACTGTCGACTGGTAATGTACCCAAGAGACTGCCAGCATTACCACGTTGTATGGCAATACTTAGTCTCCAGCCAAGTTAAAATCCAGGCCTTGGGTCATGGGAAGTGTCAACCAACCATTTGGAGATTTCATTGAACATTGGCTCATTTATTTTAAAAAAAGTGTATATCATTAGAAGCCCATAGAGTTTTTAGAGGTTCATTAATTTTAAAAAAAGTGCTCATAATTAGAAGGCCAATCAGTTTTTTAGAGCATCAGTTAAATATTTCCTGTAATTTAGTTATTGATTTTAGTCTAAACCAGCTTAGTTACTAGTATCTTATTTAAGTTAGAGTTGAGTTTATTTGGAGTGGTTTAGCTTTGAGCTTTAAGCCGTACTTAGTGGGTAGCGGGATCGTCCGGGGTAGCGGGATCGTCCGAAAGGGTTACCGCTGCCCTGGTACATAAAGGGCTAAGGAAGGAACACGGGTGGGTTTTAGTCAGTAAGAGTCTGACACTCCCTTCTGCTCCACCCAGAGCGGGAGGAGTCATTTGATGATTTCCCATCCACAAAAAAAAAAAAAAAAAAAAAAGCCGTACTTAGTACTTGTTAAGAGGATTTCGGAGTTTCAGATGCTGTCTTACCAAATGGCTTGATACTCGTATTTATGCTAGGTAAAGGTAATAATTTTTTAACCCCCGACGCAAAAACGACGGGGTGTTATAAGTTTGACGTGTCTCTGTGTGTGTGTGTGGGGGGGGGGGGGGGGGTGTATGTCTGTCTGTGGCATCGTGGCTCCCGAACGGATGAACCGATTTTAATTTTGTTTTTTCACTATAAGAAGCAGTTAGCTTGAAGGGAGGATTTAGAAAGATATCTAGACAAAGTAACATACGATTTTCGTCTCAAGCAGACTGGACAAACAACTTGCTAGACTAGCATTAGCATAGATAGAAATAGCATTCTTGAAAAGGAATTATTTTTCAAATAAAAATGAAACGTTGTGATGGCGATATTTACTTATTTAAACTTCATTTACAATTTTATGGAGAATTAGGTGGCCTTTGAGCAGTTTTGGGACATTTGAGAGACGATTTTTCGTCGTAATGGACTTTTTATGGAGTATTTTTAATGCCTGAAGAAATATAATCCCGGTGACAAATCTTATGTAGGATTTATTTTGCAGATTTGCCTTCATTTTAACTTGTTTCTAGGCTACATAGCATTCAACACAAGGCGGACTTAATGCCACAACGCATTCTCTGCCAGCCAACCTTCTTTACCACCCGCCATTTTTTTCTCTATTTGTCTCCACAATAACTAAATAACTATGAACATGAAAAGCACACGAATTAAATAATCTTAGGCCCTACTCCATTATTTACATGGTACCCTCAACCAAAACAACTGACTTCCAACCATATATCAACCACTCTCAAAGTTGAAATTCAATTGTAGTGCCAGTATTTGTAGACTGGCGACCACCGGCAGCCAATGCATCATGTATATATCGAATGAATTGCATTTGTACAAACAGAAAGGGTGCTTTTAGCTCGCCAATGCAAATATTGATTTATTGTGTTAGATTTATGTGCGCCGGCGACTGAATAATACGACGTGGTCAGATTTTATGCGTGAACGCACAATTGTGCGTCTATAATTTATGAATAGTTTTGCGCTAAGTTCAGTTTGGAACAGCCTGTATAGTGGTGCGAAAGTATGTGAAACATGCTGTATAGTGCTGTGGATTAATCCGATGGTTGTTTAATTAAAACTAATGAGAATTAGTTATTTGGGATCAGTAAATAATTATTTGCAAATTAAATTATAGTGCAGCATCATATCTATTATCGTGTGAAATGTAAATCATAATCTCCTCGTCTGATAGGTAGCTTCATTAAGGTTGGTAACAATAGGAAAAGTAATTGGGCCTCATAAGTAACAGTTGAGCTCATAATGGATGTTTCCATGTAAGAAATGTTCTAAAAACTTCAATTAGTGCAATATCAACAATCTAAAAGATACCTATTATAAAGGTTCTTTACCCTTTAATCATATTTAATGCTAGCGTCCAAATGCTTTAAGATTAATCTTTTATCAGCTTTCACGCTTTCAGCTGAAAGCGCTTATTTATACACAACAGACACCCCACCGCAACTTACAGACACTCCTAAAAGCCACAAACTCATTTCCAATATCCTCAAATAACATAACATCTTCATACAATCAAAAGTGACAAAACCTTGCTCCCCACACTATAACGTACAAATATTAATACGTTGCGTCGAAAAATCGCTGTCTACGAAAAAAATCCAATAGATTTAGCACCATTTCTATGTCCAGTAAGGTGCACTTTTTATTTAATTCTGCAAATCCACCCTTGTTTTTGTGGGGTGCCATCGTTTCAGGGACAAGTCACAGGCGGTCAGCAATTTAGGATTATACCCGATATAGAATATCTTAGGGTTGTTTTATTAAATCGGTCTGTTTATAATAACGCATCTCAAAAATTGTTTGAGAATTTATTATCTTGCATAGCGTTAGCGCGTTTAACTAGAAACATAATGTTATACGCTCATTCTTATGCTGAAAGTAGGTATGTATGTAATCTTCAACACACTCACGTGGCAGACTATTATTGTAGCGGTTGTAGATACAAGTAGCATTGTAGCATTTGTAGCAGTACTGTAATGTAGTACTTCCATAATACTCTACAGTGCCCAGCTGTTGATAGCATTGTAGCATTTGTAGCAGTACTGTAATGTAGTACTTCCATAATACTCTACAGTGCCCAGCTGTTCATAGCATTGTAGCATTTGTAGCAGTACTGTAATGTAGTACTTCCATAATACTCTACAGTGCCCAGCTGTTGATAGCATTGTAGCATTTGTAGCAGTACTGTAATGTAGTACTTCCATAATACTCTACAGTGCCCAGCTGTTGATAGCATTGTAGCATTTGTAGCAGTACTGTAATGTAGTACTTCCATAATACTCTACAGTGCCCAGCTGTTGATAGCATTGTAGCATTTGTAGCAGTACTGTAATGTAGTACTTCCATAATACTCTACAGTGCCCAGCTGTTGATAGCATTGTAGCATTTGTAGCAGTACTGTAATGTAGTACTTCCATAATACTCTACAGTGCCCAGCTGTTGATAGCATTGTAGCATTTGTAGCAGTACTGTAATGTAGTACTTCCATAATACTCTACAGTGCCCAGCTGTTGATAGCATTGTAGCATTTGTAGCAGTACTGTAATGTAGTACTTCCATAATACTCTACAGTGCCCAGCTGTTGATAGCATTGTAGCATTTGTAGCAGTACTGTAATGTAGTACTTCCATAATACTCTACAGTGCCCAGCTGTTGATAGCATTGTAGCATTTGTAGCAGTACTGTAATGTAGTACTTCCATAATACTCTACAGTGCCCAGCTGTTGATAGCATTGTAGCATTTGTAGCAGTACTGTAATGTAGTACTTCCATAATACTCTACAGTGCCCAGCTGTTGATAGCATTGTAGCATTTGTAGCAGTACTGTAATGTAGTACTTCCATAATACTCTACAGTGCCCAGCTGTTGATAGCATTGTAGCATTTGTAGCAGTACTGTAATGTAGTACTTCCATAATACTCTACAGTGCCCAGCTGTTGATAGCATTGTAGCATTTGTAGCAGTACTGTAATGTAGTACTTCCATAATACTCTACAGTGCCCAGCTGTTGATAGCATTGTAGCATTTGTAGCAGTACTGTAATGTAGTACTTCCATAATACTCTACAGTGCCCAGCTGTTGATAGCATTGTAGCATTTGTAGCAGTACTGTAATGTAGTACTTCCATAATACTCTACAGTGCCCAGCTGTTGATAGCATTGTAGCATTTGTAGCAGTACTGTAATGTAGTACTTCCATAATACTCTACAGTGCCCAGCTGTTGATAGCATTGTAGCATTTGTAGCAGTACTGTAATGTAGTACTTCCATAATACTCTACAGTGCCCAGCTGTTGATAGCATTGTAGCATTTGTAGCAGTACTGTAATGTAGTACTTCCATAATACTCTACAGTGCCCAGCTGTTGATAGCATTGTAGCATTTGTAGCAGTACTGTAATGTAGTACTTCCATAATACTCTACAGTGCCCAGCTGTTGATAGCATTGTAGCATTTGTAGCAGTACTGTAATGTAGTACTTCCATAATACTCTACAGTGCCCAGCTGTTGATAGCATTGTAGCATTTGTAGCAGTACTGTAATGTAGTACTTCCATAATACTCTACAGTGCCCAGCTGTTGATAGCATTGTAGCATTTGTAGCAGTACTGTAATGTAGTACTTCCATAATACTCTACAGTGCCCAGCTGTTGATAGCATTGTAGCATTTGTAGCAGTACTGTAATGTAGTACTTCCATAATACTCTACAGTGCCCAGCTGTTGATAGCATTGTAGCATTTGTAGCAGTACTGTAATGTAGTACTTCCATAATACTCTACAGTGCCCAGCTGTTGATAGCACACGGGTTTTTAAGAAAAGTTCGGCTTTAAAAAGAGTCGTGTCTGTCAATTATACGTGTGTGATAATTTGTGTCAAAGCTAGCATATTTAAGCAAAGATATCGTTTTTAAAATCATAATATTATTATTATTAATAATACATTTATATCGTATGATTGTGGATTTTGAGTGTCTGTCATATTTTTAATGTATTTCTTCTTTAGGCCGACCGCTTAACTGAGACGTTGCCTGAGGTAGCTGCGCGGTGCGGGAGGGGTGATAGTTGTCACAATTTGACGAATCACTGAGCGACGAATTTGACGAATCGTATCACGTCACCACACACCTCCGGCGGCGATTGGCCTATAGTGACAAATAAACATTTATTTGATTAGTCGTCCACTTTTGGACAGCTGTCATCCCCCCGCTGAATCCTCGCTACTTGAACCACCTGCCACTTGAGGGCACTGGAAATCAATACTCGACAACTGTCGGTTTTGAAGCATTTAGTTGAGAATTATTCAATTAATTCCCTCGAGAACTAATTTGTTTTGATCCTGCGGAGTATTTGTCAAACTTTCTACTGTAATGGACACAATGATCGGGAGAGAACCTGGGTTTGTGGCAGCATTATTGCTTGTAACTTTGTATAGTTTGGGCACAGTTGAAATATTTCGTGTTGGAATTGTCAGGAAGGTATTGTTGGAAATTCAACAATTATAGTATTATTTAGGGTAAACTTTAAACTAGTAACTAAACTTTAGCAGTATTTGAAATGCTTCTACTTCAAAATTTAACAGAGACAGGGTATGGGCATAATCTGCCTATAATCTGCCCTCTGCTGGAGGTCAGATAGGCAGTCGCTCCATGTAAAAAACTGGTATTCAGTTGCATCCGGTTAGACTGGAAGATGACCTCAAAAGAGTTGGGAAAAGGCTAGGAAGATGAATGTTCCCACTGCTGGAACCCAGGCCTCCTTTCGGTGAGATGGAGTGGGCTGTAAATCCACCACGCTAGCCCAGTGCGTGTTGAATGTCACATGTGTTTGAATTTTTGGTTCTAGGATATGCCGGTTTCTTCAAGATGTTTTCTTTCATCGTTTTGAGAGTAGTGGTGATGAAATAATTTACACAAAGTAAAGCGCCAGCTTGGGTTCGACTCACGACCTACAACTCGTAGAATAGGGCACCGCTGTTCACAGGGTATATGCATACTGTTATTATCAGTATAATATCGTCATTCAATATTTATGCTGACAAATATTCAACCACATATTGCAAATGATTGCGATGTGGTGAATTATGGCAATACCCCACAGGATTGCTCATTGTATCGTCTATAGGGACGGCCTATATTCGGCATTGGACATTTGCAGTGTGGTTAGTAATACCGATATTAGTATTCATAATAGCAAGCTCGTTAATTCGCCTTGATTATGTAATTCAGTATCATCAGAATCATTCAAGCTGTTATGCAGTTGACTCGAATATGGAATCTAACTTTTTATTTTAATAGTTTGATAGTTTAGAAGTTTATCCAGTGTTTTATGCTTCTAAATAAATAAACTGTGTTTGTACATATACAGGCTGATTTTTTAAAGACCAGCCAAATTTAAGGATGTGGTACAGACCATCAAACTGAACAACTTTCTCCATGGGACCAACATCGTAATCGCGAATAAAAATTCAGCCGTCCCATACATTTAGGTCGAGTAGGTATTGAAGTTTTCTATGGGACAGTTGATAAAATTTTCGCGATTACGCTATTTGTCCCATGGAGAAAGTTGTTCAGTTTGATGGTCTGTACCACATCCTTAAATTTGGCTGGTCTTTAAAAAATCAGCCTGTATACATAAACTCACGCTTTCGTCCTATGGGGCTAGGCAGAAACTACAGAACGACACCTGTTGCGATCCTTATATACTCCTTGTGCTCTATGTATGTAATTGTAACATTGATTTACATTCTGTAATTACTTGGGGTCACACCCGGACTTGTTACTCCTTATTTATTTATGAAAATCGTCTACTTTTGGAATGTTTGTGAATATGTGGGCACCATGTATCTATCACAAAGTTAATTTATATGTCATGGTTTCCATCCATTTTAATTCTTTTACCTATTGTGGTATAGTAATTTTATTTTTAGGTGCATCGTCTTCACATATAATTATATAATTAATGTATGCAAAATATTGTAAAACATTTTAAAAGAGTAACGGTGGAGTTTCTTGTCATTCTTCTCCATACGAAAACTACCTTTTGGAAGGGGCGACTAGAATCAATTTTATTTTAATTTTATTTTTGACGTTCAAAAGTGCCTTTTATGTGCCTATTTAAAATAAATGATTTGACTTTGACATGCAACTGGATATCAAAATAGGTATCGAAGAGTAAGATATCCAAGTTTTTAGAGTGCAGCTTATCATCATTTGACAATTATCAACATCGAAACTTGTTGTCAATCATGCTTCAGGGCTGTGAAAACTGAAAGATATTGTTATGTGTATGAATAGTTTTGTTTTTTAAATTCTTTTATTTCAATCAATAGTTGGTCATCTTAATGATGTACAATATACTACTAGCTAACACTAGAATATTCATAATATGTACAGGTATATTATATAAAAAAAGGGAAGAGCTCACTGGGCATCAAAAAATTTGGCCGCATCACTGTCGATGGGAGAAGTGCCTAAAAGGCTGTCATTCAGCCTTTTAGGCACTTCTACGAATATTTATGATTTACCATTGCTTTTGTGATTTTAAGCCCTAATTAAGTCAGTTAGTTTTATTATGTAATAGCCTGTCCTATGTCCTAGAACCAAAAATTCGAGGACATACGGCATCTACCAACCCGCACTGGGGCCGCGTAGTGGATTACGGCAAACTCCGTCTCACAGAGAGGAGGCCTGTGTCCCGGCAGTGGGAACATTGTAGGGTGATTATGCTATGTAGCTATCAGCCATTCACGTATCACATTTTAACAACCAAATACCTAAGTATCTTAAATTTAATGACACCCCACAAAAACCCCCAATTTAAAACTGCTTCTTCCCAGTTTTTGTCTCAAGCTTGAACGTAAATAGTTTAAAAACTCCTTTTTAGACACTCAAGCGACGAACCAGAGGGGTAGTCAAAAAACTAAGTCCTTTAAGAAAAAAGTTGCTCAAGCGCTGGACGGCTTGTAAGAAAAACAAAGCAGAAAGCCTTTGCGAAGACTGAGGCAACTTGATTTTATAGCCGGTTTTATAGAACTTTTGTTTTAAGAAACAATTAAGTTTCAAGTTGAGTAGGTTCATAGCTACTTATGGCAAAAGGTCACTTACTACATAGGGTAATTACTTTAAACTATTATTGAAGTTATTAAATAAAAAACCAAAATTATTATTATTATTTATTTATTAATAACAAACTTATATTAACAGTTTGCAACACACATACAAGTTATGTAGTAGTTAAGTTAAGATATGGAGAGTTGAAATGACAATTATATGTTCGTTATAGCCCTTGCCGTTGGAAAACTTTTTCTGTATTATCTGTCACCTTTCTCCAGTTTAACCACAATGTTACCATTGTAATCTACGTACATAAACATAATCTCATGCCTTCGTCCCATGGGGGCAGGAAGAAACTGCAGAAGGCCAGCTGCTGCGATCCTTACATATTCCTTTACTTCGTTTACATTCATACATCTAAGGGGCAATTCTCGTAATTTTGTTTTTCGTGTCTCAATCTGTCAAAAATACCTCTAATTCCCCTACATTTTTGACAAGCTTTTGACGTTGATTGTCGCTGAGATGAAATTGTGACTAGATTTTGAACGTTTATAATTACGGGAATTGGACTTCAGGCCATACACGCACGCCGCACCTCATCTTTCTGAAAAACATCACTAATAAGGCCACCGTCTGTCTTTCTAATCTGAAACAAGCATCAACATATCTTAGTAATTCACAAGCTCTCTGTAAGGAAAATCGCACCGAAAAATTCGGTTTCACAGTCACAATACTTTCAGAAAAATATTCAATACATTTACCAATACCTGCACATTTAAAGGCACACCAAGATCAAAAGATAACATTTCCTATTCATGTATTACAATAAAATGGACTATCCATCTTTCTGTCGGCACATTAGATATATTGGTGACAGTTTTATGTTTGTCCACTATGTAAATCGCTGGCCACCCCAGTGATGTGCTGGCGTGAAGATTTATATCGATACTGTTCGGCCACCGTGAGTAGGGATGATATTGTTTAGCTTTGGTTAGATTTTAGGATAGTGTTATTTTGATTTTGAGTCGTGTGGTGGTTCCGTGAGGATTTTTTGTTTTTTTAAGCTCCCTTGTGTCTCAAGCTCGATTTGTTGCTAGGGACTTATTAGCGCCAGCAGGGTAATTGCGTAATACACTATCAGTAGCAATGGGTTTCATTTTGACAGTTCAGCAACATTCACTGCTTTAATTACGTTGTTGAGCAGACACATTTTTCGAACATATGAAGCAATGGATTAGCAATATCCTTCAAAATGATTAAGATTGAGATTGATGGTGTGTTACGCAATTAGAAAGCTGGTTCTTCTTTTTTTTTCTGGAGTGAAAGAAAGTGTATTCAACATAGCCAGGGATTTAATTATTTGTTTATTAACGCCTCTCACAGGTTTATGATTCCTCGCCTTCTCTGTAAAGTACTCTTTTTTATCTTGTCTTTATCTACGGAACAACGTACAGACACTTGACTGTGCAAACCCAATCCATCAATTCACACGAATCTTCTCAAAAATAAAACTCTTGCAAAAGATCCGAAAGGCTTCTAAAACAAACAGCTGATCCCTTTTCCATTTCCTCTCGGAAAAACGTCGAAAAAACAAGAAATTCATCAATTAGTATCCAAACAGGGTATTGTCCCGAGTTTGTCGCTCTCGTTAAAAATACGCATCGGAGCGAGAGCGTCGCGCGAAGACCAACTCTCCTTGTTTAAGCCACTCACAAACTTTGGATTATGTAGCGTCCGCAAAATATATTTTAAAAAGTTTCGTGGAAGTTTGGTACGGTTTTTTTGTTTTTTTTTTTTTGTATGAATAAATTAACCATACTTTAGATATGTTTTGTGATAATTTTACTAAAAAAGTAATAATAATGTTTTAATATTTAAGCTGTCTAAATCGACGTAAAGCAGACAAAAACTAATGTCGCCTGCCCTATACAGCAAAATGTCTATCTTATACATTAATAAACAAACTCAAACTCCTCAGGCGCTACAAACAGTTCAAAGCCACACACCTATGCATATGACTTCTTATCGATTTCATTGCATAAGTAATGTTAGTTCGAAAGTCCGGCTATAAACGCCTCTGTGATCCAGTTCCCTCCATCGATTGTTTTACTTCGACGGCTATTGATGAACTGCTTTTAAAGTTTTTAGATAGAAATAGAATCAGAATTTGTTTTATTCAATGGGTGATTAACGCTTGTGTTTTAGATCGGCATACACCAGCGGGGTAATCGAGTGACACACTAATAATTGCCATGCCTTTCAGTTTGACAATTCGACAACATTCATTGCGTTATTTACAGTTTGTCCAGCAGACGTAATTTTCAAACATTTTAACATCACCTAAGGAGATTCCTTTAATGCAGCCCGTAAAATACGAAAACTCATACGATTTTTGCAAAAAAAAATTCTACATCTACAGAATAATACTTATTTATTCGATTGAAATATCAATATTAAAAAAATAAATCTTCACCTTAGCAATAGTAAGACTATACTAGTTAAATGGTAATCTAAACAGGTTTCCAAAATCCCTCGAGTAAGATTTTTAAATAAATTGTTATCCCCACTACGGCTTTATTTCAGGGATTGACATGGCAACCCACAATAACACAGAAGTTAATGCACAAAGTTGATAATAAAATCCTGAAGCCCACATAAATACAGCTCATATTAAACAAAACCGTTATTAATTATCTTTTCCCACAACATTTTAATAACAAAAACACAACTAGTGCATCACATTAATTCTGCAAACAAAATCTTTTTGCGATCCCTACTCCCTTGGGATTATAGCCCTCTGGACTCACTGAGGATTCTTAGTAAATAGTGTAGCCCCCCAACCCCTCCTTCTTACGGTAAAACCAATGGCATTCAGCTCCAAAGGATTTAGTACAAGAAGGGTATGTTTGGTGAATGAATAAATGTCCAAGAGAAGAGGAATTACCTTTTATATTTTTGGCAACATAATGGAAAGCTTATTCCTTAAGATTATTTTTGTGTTGTAGTGGGAAATGTTTTTCTTGTTTATGGTTTGGCAAAAGGCCCGTGGCTAAATAATAACAGCCGCACAGGACGATCGATCAGGTTAACCTACGCTTGCCGCGGTCGGTCTGTGGCCATCTTTACATACCGAGACTCCTCCGTGCCTCGGAAAGCACGTTAAGCCGTTGGTGCCGGCTGTCATTCGTGGATCTTTGACAGTCGTCATGGGTAGTCAGAAGCCCGAAAGTCTGACAACCAGTCTTAAAGGGGTATCGAATCAGTAACGGGGTTGTGGAGGTCAGATAGGCAGTCGCTCCATGTAAAATACTGGCATTTTACATGACTGGAAGCCGATCCAAATATAGTTAGGTAAAGGCTAGGCTAGCTGCTAGATGATGTTGATGGTTTTTGTGTTGTAGTGTCATTTAGTTCAGTTGTTAAGGTTTTTATATATCTTTATTTCTCCCACAAAAAAAAGTTTTTTTTTCAATTTGGCATTCTACTTCGGCATTTTTTTTCCAAACTTACTACTGGGCAAAAGTCTCCCCCACACCTTTCGACTGTTTCCTCTGTGTTACATTCCGCGGCCAATTTCCCGTGAACCCCTCCAAGTCATCACGCCATCGTTTCCTAGGCCTGCCTCAAAGACGACGCCCGTCTTCTAGTTCCCACTGCGTGACGACTCGACTCGTGAGCTATTAAACAAATTAACGCAAAACAAAGTCCTTATATTATCAAAGCATTTACCTCTACCTACATACCATAAATTCCTCTAATTAAAACTGAATTCCCGATGCTGAAAAACTATCTGAACTGCGCAAACGTTTGGAATTCCTGCATAATTTCCTTGTAAACAACTTCTGATAACGCGTTCACGTTGCATAATCATAAAATGGAGTTTTTATACCATTGATAGTACGAACTATACCAGGAATTGTGAATCAACACGCATAGGGAGCAAGTAAGGGAGAAAAATGGGTTTTTTTAAGTTATTTCCAATTGAAAACACTGGTATTATCCAGTGTTTTCTTTTTTTGGAAAAAATACAGTACGTTACAGTCTAAAGTTAGTTGAGAATTTCTGACTTAAAAGAATTACATTAGGCCAGTCTATATAGTCTAGAATTGTCCACATACCCACTTCTTATAAGTTTGTTGAACCAAATAGGTTACGCCTAGTCAACCTATAATGTTCCCACTGCTGGGACACAGGCCTCCTCTCAGTGAGAGGGAGTGGGATATAATCCACCACGCGGACCCAGTGCAGGTTGGCGGATGTCACACGTCTTCGAATTTTTGGTTCTAGGACATGCCGGTTTCCTCACGATGTTTTCCTTTACCGCTTTGAGAGCAACGATGATGAAATAATATACACAAAGTAAAGGCAAAGGAAGTCTTGAAAAAACGATTACTTTTTACAATAATAAATGCTAATAAAATCACTGAAATTATAAATTAGAAGTCCCGAGTCCCGCTAAGGCTCCCACAGACAGGTGCGACGCGTCGGCACGACGCGATTCTCGTAGAACACTTTCCATGAAGTTTTCATAGAAATTGCCCTACTAGAGTCTCGTCGTGCCTGTCTGCGGAAGCTTTTACACCTTCTATTTTAAACATAATTCAATTTCATCAGTTGATCCAAACTATGGCCTCTGTACCTAAGGTCGGTTGTTAAATCTAATTTGATATAACCATGGACAGGATTCATTAAATCAAGCCTGGCTTCAGGAGGTATGCTGGTGTAAATTAATCCAATTTGGCTGACGAAGTTATAGAGTAAGTATACACTTACCTGTTAGGTGCTAGTGATGTAGATGTAGATAATTTCCAAGTGCTAGTGTTGGGATGATATCGATTATGATGTAAGTACCTACTTGTTATACTCGCGGATGTTAAAGTGATTAACAGTTCGGCTACCAACATCATTACTGAGCTGTGTGCTAATCGAAGTGGCCATTTACCTATACATGTACATATATGCATTATAGCGATAGATATTGTGAAATGACATGTATGATGTACGATAATATATTATATTCATCAGTTATTAGAAATTGGATAAAGAAACTGATTAGAATATATCTTGTTTATAGTAGGTAGGAAATAGCTCTCCGAGCCATATAAAATATCCTCTATGTTTTTTTTTCTAAGCCTACATTGTGTCCCACTGCTGGGTAAAAGGCCTCCCTTTTTTTTCCAAACTTCCCTGTATTGTGCGATCTCTGGCCATAGGCAAAGATCATCAGTCACTGGACGCCTGAGGCAGGAGATCACCGTCGAGGTAGGCCAAGGCGAAGGTGGTGTGGCGATCTTCTATCATTTGCAGGGCCAACATGGCCAAAGATCGCCCTCTACGAATAAAGATTTAATTTTCAACTTCTACATAAGTACTTCCCGTGCTGCCACCATCACCAGTATATACTAAAGGTGCTGCAAATAAACCTCTCCAATTGCACGTCAGTAAACATCCTTTCCAGCCCTAAAATACATACCAACTTTAATTAAACTCTACCTACAACAGTACCGTAACATCGATACTACAAACAAGCAATCATAACAACACTACCCCAACTAGTTAGTCGGTACAAATTCCGCGGTAATTAGTCGCTGGTTGTTCAAATCAAGGGTCAAAACGACCTGCTCGACGCTCGAACAAATTAGTAGAAGGTTACATCTGCGAAATTGTAGTCCAAACCTTTGGTTTCCTCATCTAATCAGGCAGGTACAACCCATCATTTAGAGAAGTGTTGATATTCAGGGGTTAATTGGGTTCTGTAGTGAAATATTTGCTTGTTTTAACAAATTTCTAGCTTCTGGTAATTTGACTTACTAATAAAATAAAGAGAGATTAGGAAATAACCCGAAAGACTGCCAAGCAGTCTTACCAATGGGTATCGAGTTTCCCAGTAACTGGGTTGTGAAGGTCAGATACGCAGTTCCTCCATGTAGAATACTGGGATTCAGCTGCATTCTGTTAGACTGGAAGCTGACCCCAACATAGTTGGGAAAAGGCTGGGCAGATGATAAGAGACTAGGAAATAGGCAGGTAATCTCTTTCTGTGGTTGCGAGCTACCTATCTCTCTGCCGAATACCAAAAATATGGTTGGATAGCATAGTTGTGAAACCAATTTTTCCATCGACTAGGTAAGAGCTGCTCTATAAAAGTTTCATAGATACATAAATTCACACCTTTTTCCAGAAGCCAGAGACTACAGAATGTCAACTGCTACGATCCTTACATACATCGTAAAAGGTTCATGTCATTTTGAAAAGATAAGCCACTCACCAGGTTACTAGGCGGTCTGTAAAAAAACTGCTAAACCAGACTATATATTTCAGGCTAGATTTTTCTTATATTTTCCCATAGAAAATACTCTATTATGTTATAAATAAGTTAGTTTCACATACTCATAAATACATAGCATGCAACTTTCAAAACATACATTTTCAAACTTTCAACTCACACACAGTCAAAACTACTGAACTACCTCACAAACGTTCAACTAACTGCGTCTTCAAAACTTCGTTCATAACCAATTCACGAGCCGAGCACCGAACCCCGTACCCTGAGTTATAACGCAAAATTGCACACCTCATCTGGTTTCGAAATGCATTGCATTGTGTGCGGTCGAGTTTGCCTGCAGCAGAATCGAACCTGCACGGAACAGCCTTTGAACGTTTGAGCATTGATTAGAGGTTTCATTTTGGCGTTTGCTGTAACTATGTAGTTCGTTTGGGATAATTAGTTTTTGGCAAAATCTATGTATAAATAAGAGAGCAGTGGTGGTCTAGTAGCATCGACCCCGACTCACGAGTGGGTTCGAACCCAAGCAGCCGCTTTACTTTGTGTAAGTCATTTCATCACCACTGTTCTCAAAACGGTGAAGGAAAACATCGGGAGAAAACCGGCATGTCCTAGGACCCAATATTCGAAGACAAGTGACATCTAGCAACACGCACGCGGGGCCCGCGTGGCTAATACGGCCCACTCCTTCTCACATATCGGAGGCCTGTGTCGCAGCAGAGCAGTTAAAGAACAAAGTTACTGCTGCCAGCATTCTGTGCACACTAATAATAGCAATGCCTTTCATTTCGACAATTCGACAACATTCAACGCGATATTTAAGTTGTAGAGCAGACGAATTTTTCAAACATATGAAGCGATGGACAAGCAGTATCCTTCAAAATGATTAACGTGAAAGTGTGTTACGCAAAATAAAATCTTAGAAAAAAGGGGAACAACCGGTTACCCCTTCTTTCTAAACTTTTTTTTTATTTTTTTATTTCATCACCACGATTCTCTAAACTGTGAAGGAAAACATCCTGAGGAAACCGGCATGTCCTAGAACAAAACCCTCCACCAACCCGCACTGTGCCCGCGTGGTGATCATTTTTTTTTTCTAATCCATTGCTTATCCATTTTATTTTAAACCAGTAATTCAGCTTACTGTCCATTTGGTCATGTCTTTCCAGTGTTCAGCCAAAGCCAATTTACAGCACTTTTTGCCATTCTAACTCAATTTCTTAAATCCTTAATCCTTACCATACGATATTGGATTAAACTAAGCAGATTACAAACTAAGTGCAGACATCGATTCTACATCACGATACGAAATTGTTTATTGAATTATTTATAACGATAATCTGAGCTTTACATGTTCATGTAACATAGGGTGATGAGTCATTTTTAGGGTTCCTTACCGAACCATGTCCACGGGGCCCTATTACTAAGGCTCGGCCGCCCGTCCGTCTGTCACAGGGCTGTATCTTTTGAACAATAGGTAGACACTTGAAAGGGGTTTGAAGATTTTTATAAAGCCTGGCATACCTACTACCACGCCATTTTGAAAATAATTGAAATCATCAACTTTGAACGTTAATATCTCGGAAGCGTGACACTTTACGGGGTTTGATGTTAGTACGTTTTCTGTTTGCATTGATGTCAGCTATCGATTTAGATATCTATATGCGCCTATTGCGACAGCCACTGAGACCTCTCAGTGGCCGGCATTTCAAAATGTCGCAACAGAAGGTATGCCACGGATGTTTAAAGCTCTTTTCACAGAGTGATGTTTACTACTTTGATAAAAACAAAATAAAATAAAGTTACCCCATACAAAAAACGATTTTTTTTGTCGTTTTTTGCTCGATTTTAAGAAATTGCAATAATAAAAATATGTAGTGTTAAATTTATATTGTATGGTGGTACGGAACCCCGTGTAGTCCGACTCGCACTTGGCCGCTTTTTAGGGTAGAAGAGATTACAGCTAGATAATTGGGAGTCCAACTTATTGATTTTGGCAGCTGCTGATTTTATTACATGTCCCTATTTTTAGGGAGTTATGATGTATGGTCTAAAGTTGTATAGGGATTTATTTTTTGGTGCGGTACTAATAGTAATCCTGTATTTATTTTTATGTTGACCTGAGCTAAAGACTAAAATATTATAATGCTTGTTAGTAGAATATGTAAGTCTGAAAATTGTTTGTTTTCTACGAGTTGTAGTTAGCTTTTCTTACTAGAAAAAATGAAACTGTGGCTTACGCTAAAACACCTCAAATGATACTTCTTTATGCGGTCTTACTCCATGGTTTTTCTCGAGTCCAGGTTCGAGGGTTCGAGGTTTCGGTGAAAACAGTTTCCCTGATGCATTTGTCAAGAGATGGCCCACTTTGCAATAAAAAAATAAAATAAACGCTAATTCATACCCTCTAAAAAATAAAACACGATTTAATAATCTCCCATTGTAACAAAATATGACACACTCCGAGGGTCAAACCTATAGAACAAAACTTAATTACCATCTATTGTAGCGTATCGTAAATCATACTCTCTCACGAACTAGCCGCTGATGACGTCATGCCAAACAAAGCCCCCCGATTGGTCCAAACGGAGTCACGTGACCGGCGCGTGGCAACTCTTTTACGAAATAAGACGGGGAGCTAGCGTACTTTTATGTCATTTAAAGTCATTACAGACGATTTGAAAAAAGGAAAAATTTAAATATTTTTTTCATTTGCAGTGCATGCTGATTGGGTAATCAAAGAGTTTTATGGTAATCGCTCCTTGTTGGATTAAACGGGTCATTTTGTGATTCTAAAAAATGGCAGTTTAATTGTGTTCGGGAGCGCTAATTGACGAATAATTTTGCTCGCTACAGTGGGTCCTTTTATTTTATTCACGCTTTTTTACAGTATGCTAGCGTAACACCCTACGTTAATTGGGTATAGCCAATTAGACATTATAACAATGTTAAACGCAAAACTGCCTCCAGATATTTTTGTTACCTAAAATTTTAGTAATTTACTAGCTTCTGCCTGCGACTTCGTCCACGTGAAGTTTCTTGTTCCCCCGCCCCCCTCCCCACCCCGTCGCATCGTATCACATTCCTGCGCTGTCACTTCGTTTCCGGTTAGCGTTCTTTCTCACTTCTTTTCTAATTTCTCGGCTCCTAAGAGTCAGATCGCGATGTTAAATAGCCTATAGCCTTCCTCAAGAATTGGGCTATCAAATGCAAACAGCTTTTTTTTTTATCTGACTGGTAATTCCAGAGATCGTTCAAACAAACCCTTCAACTTTATTCTTAGTACATATAGACAGATCATTTTAGTAAAATTAATACCCAGAAAATGACGTTTGAAACGATTTTAAACAGGGCAGAACGTCGTAAGACCCTCTTTCTAGATGACTAGCTACAACATCCAAAAACAGGAGCACACAACTGATTTACAATAACAAACAAATATTGATCTTCACTATTTATTTGTGTGCCCTGCTCACCCCCTGTAAAGTCCCCTTCGAAGGGTTTACTTAATACCTAACGCCTAAGCAAACTGTGATAGTACCGGGATGCTGTCAATAAGGGATGTTTGGTGACGAATTAAGGGATGCAGGGGTCTTAGAAAAACGAGAATGTTTTTTTCTGAATGACAAGTTAGGGGAAAATGTTTGGGGAAATTCGATGACTAAGTGTTTGGGTAAAAACGGAAAGACAAATTAGTTCTTGATCAAACAAAAAGGTAAAAATATTTTAAAAAAAACTATTTTAATAATTTATTTATATATGCTTTATCACACACTATATAACAAAAATTTAATAAAATAATTATTTTATTTAATTTAATTACTCAAATATTAAAAGCCTGAGGCAAATACTGATGGCACAAAATAGGCTTAAAAACTTATTTTCATTCGCTTGAACCCACAAAAAATGTCTTAACTGAAACTGGAAAGTATTTAAAATGTTTTCTGTTAGAAAGACACTCTGCAGATCGAGCACTCCTTGGAGACCAACAACTGTGCTGTGACCAAACCTCTGTTTCAAACCTTTTCGTAGAAGGCTATTTATAGCATAATATTTTACCCTTACACGTAACTTTAAGACAGTTTTTCATAATAATAATCATTTATTTGTCAGAATATGCTACATTATTATGGTCTTTTAATATTAGTCAATAGTTTCATCACATTCTGCCAAGTTTGGCGTGCATATATTAGGTACAGAGGCCACCACATCAAGCTACTACAATCTGTCAAATTTCTTTAATAGATTTTCAACTTTATCGCTAAAGCATTAGGTTAAAGGTTGATTGGGAAAATTTTACGGTATGGGTTGCTTGATGTGCTGCTGTCTGTACAACATACATTTATTACAGGACAGAGATTATTATGTTAGTATTAACATTATTGATTGCATAATTACGAATAACATTACAATTTGAGATATGTCAGTTAAAAGTAATATCATAAACACACAATTTAGATATCTGATATCTATCTAATGATACTTAGGATGTCCTAAGTATCATCAGAGGGGCAATTCTCGTAATTTCAAGAACGTTCACAGTCTGATCTCAGTCTCAATGTGTCAAAAATACTTCTAATTTCCCTACATTTTGATAAGTTGTTGACATTTTTTTTTCGCCGAGATGAGACTGCGACTAGATTTTGAACGTTTTAAATTACGAGAATAGGCCTTCAGATATATATTGCAGAGAAAACAAACAAATCTACTCAAAAACAAAATTGCAATCATAATTCAATCATCTCAATCCAGATGATAGCTGAAACGTCCCGTAAATAACAGAATTTACTTTATTAACTCAAGTTTTAATAATTTCATAAGAAACATCATCAATCAACGTCGGATCCACTGAAGATCAGTCTGTAACGTGCACAAGTTATATTTAACCGCCTCTTTGGGTTACCGACCTAATTTTAAACGATATTATTTTTTTAACGCAAGTCAAGCAGTGTTTTGTTAAAGAAAAAACAAAAGAACGTCTTGTTGTTCTTCTGTTTTTATTGGTTTTTCATTCACTTGCTTGCTATTGTAACCCATATCATCTATACACATTATGCAAAGTCGGTTTTCCTGCCTGTCTGTGTGACCGCTTAGATCTTGAAAGATCTCTTAATTACACAATGCACCTTAATGAGGTTTTCACAGTCATTGATAGCATATATTCCGGAAGGTTTATGTGTATAGCTAGAACTAGCTGCCCCCCGCGGTTTCACCCGCATAAATCTCGAGTCCGTGAAAATATCGGGATAAAAAATATTCGATCGATTCGATTCGATTTTTCGATTGCGATTTTAACTAATGAATTTATTTTACAATTTGACTTTATATATCTTTCAGTTATTTAATTTTATTTATAATGGTATTATTGTGGCATGTATTTTAATCTTTAGTTACTAACATAATTTTTAAGTATACTAACATAACTATGGATCACTGTGTCTGACTTAAATAAATAATAATAATACAGGTCATAGTCTACCCATGTGCCAAATTTCATCCAAATCCGTTCAGCCGTTTTAGCGTGAAAGCGTAAAAAACAAATATACAAAAAAAAAATCCTTTCTCTTTTTAATATTATATAGTTTAGATTAATATTGAACTTACATGAAATACGATATTTTGTAAAGTCGAAAAAACGTAGAGCAGGGTCGGGTTGCTAGTCATTACTAAAATAATGGTAATTATTCGATCATTAATCTTCCCATAAGGTTTGATGATCACAATGCTTGAATGCTTCTGCCCACGACGGTCATTCTGATCTATTTCGCAATCTATAAGTGCTCTATTACGACAAATATGGAATGATAGGTCAATGAGACCGTAATTGCCAATTTATTTATGGTATCCTGGTACATTGTCTGAAAGAACTCTGTAGTAATTTATTCCGTGTTTTCGATTGCCGCGAAATTTTTAATACCGTATCTGGACATATTAGTCTACCAATAACTTAACTTCAGTAAAATAAAGAACATCTAATAAAGCATTTAAATACAAATTCATCCGCATCGTTGTCGACAGCAAACATCTGGCAGAATTACCACGTTGCAGGGCAATTCTGATTCGCTGGATTCGATTTTTCCTTTACCTTCCATTGTTTCTCCAGACTAAGTTATTTTCGTATTAGTATTTTATTATTTTTCGAGTTATCTATCCCTTATGTTGCACCTGCCATGTTTTGACTCTTCATCGCCCTATTGTTGACTGGTAGAAAATTCTTCAGGCCACCTTCCCCACCTCCACCTTTGTATAGTAATTTTTTACTTGCGCATAAAGTTTTAATAAATAAAATCTAAACATTGGTAGTTTACCCATGTTTTCAATTAAATCAGTAAGTAATTGACCAAAGAGTCAGCATTGCTCCCAGCTTTTTGGACACTTTTCACTTTTTTTTTATGTCTAATGAGATCTTCCCCTTTTTTATACCTACTTTTTATATTGGCAGATACCACAGCGGAAATCATAAGCATAATAAAAATGTACACTAGCATTACAGTAATGACATACAGCTCTCCACTTATTTCCTCATTCCTGTAGGGAAGTGCATTGGCTGGTCGTTACGCTGCGTACACAATGGAAGCTTTCCTCCTAGCCACATACGTTCCTAGGACGTGGCTAGGAATGTAATGTGCCGTACCTGAATATAATGGGAAAGTTAAGTGTTATACTTTCGAAATTGAATTTGTCGTGAATTATACATTGAGCTGTGTGTTGTTTTACTGAGTAAAGGACTGATACTGTAGTAAAATTGCAAAGAAATGTGGTTGGCAATATTTCTGTACAATTTCTTTGCAGCAATTTAAGACATAACTGAAGGCCAATTCCCGTAATTAAAAACGTTCAAAATCTGGTCGCAATCTCATCTCAGCGACATTCAATGTCAAAAACTGGTCAAAATTTATGTATATTAGAGGTATTTTTGACAGATTGAGACTGAGATCAGAAAGTGAACATTCTTAAAATTTGGAGAATTGCCCCTCTGATCAAAATGGCTTTGTAAATAAAGACTTACGATTTTTGCATTATTTTGCTTTTCAAGACAGTTTAATGCAATCCATTGCTATAGATAGTCTTTTTTCAATCAGCATGTCATTCCATATCTTCCATATCTATTATATGGAAAACAGAATTAGTCAAAATTCATTCAAAAACAGAATTAAAAGAAAAAACATCCAAAGCGAATTGAAAGTTTTACAGTTTTCTGTTGGAACTAATTCCTTAGCCACTAACAAAGGATATTAATTATTTAAAATCAACTTACGGGCCACCACATCTAAGCTCCGATGACAGTAAAACACTCACACACACATATATGAAACGAACCTTATTAAAAGTCGATGCAGCTTCCAAATTCGCAACAGTGTACTCCGAACTTTAGCCACGTCGCAATGGTAAAGTCCTGATTGATCGACGCCACAGCAATGAGCTTTAAATCACTGGTTTCCGTTCAAATGGAGACGTGTGATACGTTTTGCTGCAGTTTCATTAGTATGCTTTATAGAGTGTGAACTGTTTATTACGAAATCATACTGTGAAGAGAATCACGTGATTTGTGTTTAGTATTTTTTTTTTTTCGTTTTTGTTAACGGCATCTCGTAGTTGACCTAGAGAGGTCGTGACTACTTAACCGGGCTATCCTGTGGTTGCCTTAAATAAACTTAAAGCCTCCAGCCAGGGCTTAAAACTAATTAAAACTAAGCGAGTACACGCTAAGGGCACCCCCTGTGGGTTACGAACCTCGGCTTAGGGCGTCGTTGAGAGAGGGTAGCAAGATGGGACAGGCTGGATCGAATTTTTATTATTAATGCTTTGATGCACGGCGTTTCCTAGGACTATCTCTGAGAAGAAAGGCCGAAACAAACTCAGAGGTCACAGTCGGGGCCTTAAAGTTACAGGCTCAGCTACGGCGCGGGCTGGCGCTTCATCGAGTAAGGGTCCGAACCTATCCAGCTCGTCCCGCCATCTCCTATGTGGTCGGCCGCAACCCCGCCTCACTGTCTCAGGGCACAAGTTCTGTGTTATTTGGGCCCACAGTTTGTCCGGCATGCTGCAGACATGTCCTGTCCAGTCCCATTTAAGTTGGGCAGCTTTTTGAGCTCAACCTCGTAAATAACGCAATTAATGTTATTCAACTGTCAAAATGAAAACGCGCAGTATTACGCAATTACCCCGCCGCGGAGTGATAACTAGAGTTCCTGAGTTTGAAAGCAATAAAAAACCATAGAGAATGTTAGGTATTAACTTGATAGCTTTCAAGGTGGCCCGATTTTTCTAGTATAATGTTTTTCATCCTAGTATTGGAGAAATACAATGTGTTGTGACAGGCCTCAACGTATGTAATTCTACCAATCTGATAATTCTCTACGCACATAATCACTTTCCAAAACTTAAGCGTATTCCCAAGAAGATTTATCAAACCAACAAACTGATTAAACTCCATCACTTAACCTGTATCCACATCCCAAAAACAATAAAACTTTTCCCTCCAATTAATCACCAGAAACTGCCATACGGAACAAATTAAACATTTTGTTTGCTTTACCGCTTACCAAAGTGTTACAATGTACAAACATTTTACCATCGTTGGCTCAAGGGCGTGCCACGTCCCTACTGCTAACGTCACGGAGCTGTCAAAGTGACAGCTGTCAACTTGACAGGTGACAAGTTGATAGGTTGGAATAGTGGTGTGTTTTTGACAGTTATTTGGTTGTAGGGTTGTTATAGGGGAAATAGTAGTTTTCTTGGATGTTTTAAAGGTATGAAGTGATACATAAAGTATGAGTTGCTTCTGTCTGTTGCATTGAATTTTAAATGAGGAAAATTTATGTTGCTTTAGTATTAAGTGTTGGGTCCATAAGTTCATCCTATAATATATGTAAGTTTGAAACTAAACAAATTAATAGTAGATAGAATTTATGAGTCGGCAGGAAGTCTAGTACTTATCGATCCCGACTTACGACTTCTAGGCCGTGGGTGCAAACAGGCGCTTTACTTTGTGCTTATAATTTTATAACCACTGCTCTCAAAACGGTGAAAGAAAATATCGTGAGGAAACCGGCATGCATGTTCTAGAATCTAGAACATGCCGGTTTCCTCACCGGTTTTCTTGATGATGATGATAAAATTATAAACACAAAGTAAAGCGCCTGTTTCGGTTCTAGAATCTAGAACCAAAAATTCGAAGACATGTGACATCTACCAACCCGCACTGGCCCGCGTGGGACAATCTACTCCCTCTCACAGAGAAGAGGCTTGTGTCCCAGCAGTGGGAACATTATAGGCTAATTATGCTAAGTCAGCAGTATTACCTTTGGGTGGCTTAATAATCATTTCTGTCTGGTGTCTTGCGTCGAAATACTTACAGTCGTCAAGATAAAACTCGCCCTTTATTCATTTTATTGCGCCCACTGCAGCATTTTTCATTATAAACTTTTGTAAACATTGGCCCTAAAAATATATAATTTCGTCACATTTACCTCCCCATAATCGTCCCGACAACAGTTCGAAAGCGTCTTCAGCTATAAAAATATATGTTGAAACTCCGTCAGCCACTGGGCCGAGCGTTAACGGAAATAGACGAAAATAGCCGAAACGGTTTCCTTTTCCACACCTCTTTTATTTTTTGTCTTTCAAAAGACTTGTGTACTTTGCACGGATGGGTTGCCATACTAATTTGTGGTTTTCTTTGCTAATAGAGGACCATTTTTTATATATTTTAGGGTTTATTTTTGTCTGTAAATGAGACCGGAAAGTTATGGTGCGTGTCGGGTGATTAGCATCGAGTTTTGAGTGTGTGGAATGTTTTTATACTGTTTGGAGTTCTCATTGATTTATTGATGCTTGACGACTATCTTCCAACTATCCAAATGCTTCTTCAACTGTTATACATATACAGCGTGACAAGGAAACTCGACGTATTCCTTGAAGGTGGTTATAGTAGAGGTCATTAGTAACAAATTAAGTCCAGTGAACTAGGGGTCAAGACTGGATAGTTTAAAAAAAAAAGGCTATTACAGACCTTATATTTCTGAAATTATGTGAGTTTTGCAAGCATTTTTTTTAATGATCGCTCATTTTTCAACTTTCAGAAAAGTATCAATGAAATGTTCGGAGTGGAGTAGTTTTTCTCATAATTAATTGTTTTTGGTAACAAGTCAGCTAATTTATAAAAAATCGAAGAACCGACACAGCCATCCAACCATCCAGTTTGGACCCCTAGTTAACTGGACTAAATTTGTTGCTAATGACCTCTAGTACACCGCCTTTCAAGGAATACGTCGAGTTTCCCTGTCACCCTGTATATCTGCTTTGATAAATTTGATTGACTGTTCTAAGGAGTTTTTTTTTTTAAATCTATAATACATATATTACCTACTGATGCTAGATACCGCTTCCATATTCAATACTTTTTCGGTAATTCGGTAAACGTACTCTTTCTAAAGTCGAGATCGTTCAGTCAGATTCTTTCAGTTTATGGGGTTTATTTATAAACGTTCCTTAAAGTGACTTAACGATTAACGCATGCTTAACCATACATTTTTGACGTTTAAACGTATCTTAACTGCAAGTAACGTTTATAAATAAAGGTGTAGGTAGGTAAATGCCATAGCCACCATTTATCATCATTATCCACAAAAATACTAGCTCCAAGTTAAACCAACCGAAGGAGAAACGGTATTTCATTCAACATTCGTCTAAAATTGGTGTCATTTAAAAATTATATTCACCTAAACCCCAAAAACAGTATATACTTAAATATAGACGTACAACTTGCTTCTCCCTTCCCGATCTATTTTAGTTTCTCAAGAATTAGTATCGGGATAGTATTAGGTGCATTAACGACCACTCAATGTTAATGTTTCGATGTCTGTAGTTGTTTGTTCTTGTTTCCATTTGAGAATTTGAATCAATTGTACTGATGGAACAATTTATCATTGTTGTTGAAAGTATTATGATCTTGAGAAGAGATATGGATTAGCATTTCTTTTTGAGGATTATTTCTGTATTCAGTGTTTTCTAAAAACTTGTGAAAATGACTACTATTGGCAGCTTCATAAGTAGTTCTACTATGCAGCGTGTCTTCTTCCCATATAAATATATTTCAGCCGTCATCTGTAATGAGAGGCTGGCTCACTCTCTTTCTAGCCACAATTATTATCTTTCACAAATAATTTTAATGTTGTATTAATTTACTAGCTGAACGTACAGACGTTGTCCCGTTTCCTAGAATTCGATCGCAGAGCCACCCACCGGGTGCAATTGTGAATCTGAACCATCCAGGGACCCACTGAAACACACAAAAAATATCACCAAAATTGGTCCAGTCGTCTAGGAGGTTCAGTGACATATACACATATACAAAAGAATCATATATGTAAAGATGGAACGATCTCTCTAGGGACAGAAACATAGTATAGATTTTAACTCCAATAACTTCATTATCAAGTAACTGCTAACTTTATCAGCGTCTATCAACTATATCATATTGTTAACTCATCTTGTAGACGCCATTTTAACATCACAACTCCACCTTGATAACCAGCTCCTCAATTTTCAAAGTCCAGACTTCTTCCTTCCCAGACTCCCTTCTTCTCAAAGACGAACTCGACTCCGACCAAACATTCTTGGTACTTTGGTCTTTGTAAGATTTTGGATAAGTGTCTTATCTATAAGCACAGATTTTTGTGGCCATTTACAAAGTTGGCTCGGTCTGCTGGGCCCAAATGAACTGGAGCTCGCAAGATAGGGCCAAGACTAATTTTCAATTAAAAGTTCATCAAAGTTTAAGTTGGCTCGGAGTTTGGTCGTGGTTCAAGGTAAGGAAACAATTGGAATTTGTTTTTGGATGGTGGTAATGGACTTTGAGGATATTTTTAAAGTATGGTGTATGTTTTAGAACGGTATGCAATGTCTCCATCTTAGACTTTTTTCGTTTTAACTTATTAACAACTGTCAAAGTTTTGCCTAATCAAAGGACCGGCACATTTTTATATTGATTTTATATTTTAAATAAGATTTTCTTGTTTTTCCAATACTCTGTAGTACACTCGGGTTTTCTCTTCCTGCCTGCTCGTGGATAACCAAAACTTCTTCTAAAAATGTAGTTAATTTAAATACCTAATAAATGTTAACAAAGTATTCGTTTTAACTATTAACGACTGTGAACATGAATTTGGATTTCTTTTTGGTTCTCAAAAGAAGATCCTTTATTCTTCTTCGCCTCTCGTATGAACACAAATTATTTCTGGAAATAGCTCAGGCTGTGGTAAAAATATTAACCAGTCAATTTGGTAGCGAGGCTAAGTGGCCAGGATGCGACAGGCTCCATTTAGGCAGGCTATTTCACGCGTATTATAATTCATCAATGCATAGCCTTTTCCCAACTATGTTGAGGTTATCTTCCAGTCTAACCGAACGCAGATGAATACCAAAATTTTACATGGAGCGACTGCCTATCTGACCTCCACAACCTAGTTACTGGGTAACACTATTAATATATATTACTGCACTATTTGCCATAATTCTGCACTGCCTAGATTTAATATTTATCTTGTACTTCGCTGCTGCATAAGACAAATATCGCAACTAAGCACATCAGTCCATAACTTGAACCACAATCAAGATAAGATCTTCGCTAAACTAAGTACAGGTAACTTTGAACCACGGTTAGTGGCACACGGTTTATGTTTATATACTTCTTGCCATTAATCGTTAGACTTTGTTTAATACTTGATTATAGTCTTAATGAACTTTGTCTTCATAGTCGTATCAAGCTGTATGAATGTTTAATATGTATAGTTGGCTACTCTATGCAGAGTTGCCTTTTGATAATAGAAGTTACTTCAATATGAATCCTAGGACTTCAAAATTTTTATTCGGAGGGTTAGTTGCTACAAAAATCATTCTCAGGATTTATTTTTAGTTTTAAGGAAACATTATTTAACGAGAAACAGAAATAGAAAATGACCATAAGCCTGACTTGTATATTTACATAAGCATCAAGATTTTTGTCCATATTTGACATAATGTCAAGGTCACCTTAGAAAAACGCTAAACCATCTTCCTGCTTTATAAGGCATAAATTCGCTCTCCACCGCTGTCGTCAGTTCCAATTTCCAACCCGAAAAATTTTCAAGCGTAAAATTGACCATTTCCAACAATACACTCCAATTTTCAATATCAAACGCGATCTGTCGTCACGTGTCCGAGACGGATCCGATACGTCATGTCGTACCATGTGACGTCAGAGCCGGACGGCCGGTCGAAATTGGATTTTTATCCGATCCTCCTACGTCGCTTCCGGTAACGTCGAAGCTGGGAATAAATTGTTTTTGTTCAGAAGATGTCTTTGTTTAAAGTTTTTCTTTGATAAAACGGCTTTTATGGAGTGTTGGGTAGACTTAAAAGTGATGTATCTTGCTAGTTTTGTTGAGTTGCGTATGGTTTCCTGAGAGACTGATGTTAGACGACAAACCAGCTTAAGCTGTGAGAAATCCCGACACAGAAAACAGCGTCTGTGTTCCTTACCATCTAAAACCCGTCAGCCTTCAAAGCAAGAGCCGTGGTGGCCCAGTGGTAGCGGCCGTGACTAACGTAAGTTGTAGGTTCAAACCCAGACAGGCGCTTTACTTTATGTAAATTATTTCACAACCACTACTCTCAAAAACGGTAAAGGAAAATATTGTAAGGAAACAAGGCATGTCCCAGAATCAAAATTGGAAGACATGTGACATCTACCAAACCGCACTGGGCTCGCGTGTCAGATACTGCCCACTCCCTCTCACAGAGAGGAGGCCTGTGTTCCAGCAGTGGGAATATTATAGGTCGATTATGCTTCAAAGCAAGTGTAAACAGACCTCTTCTGGGCACACCCGTTCCATCGTAGACATCATCTATCGCTCTCTATCAGCCAAGATCGTGGTCGTGAGCTGGCCCAATCGGTAGTAGAAGAAAAAATAAAGTAAAGGTTTAAGATTAAACTTATTAAATAAGTGGTTAGTAGAGAAGGACAAATGGACTATTTCCCGTCCACTTAAAACACCTGTTCGGATGATCAATTCAAACGCCTGTAGTTACATTGAAATCGGTTAGAGATTTGTTATCCAACCACTTTAACAACGAAGATTGGACATTTTGGTCGAGCAAACACCGTTTTCCAGAACAGAAAATAGTGCTTTAAATCACATAGAATACCAGAAACGGTTGGTTTGAAAAGCTATCCGTCTTTATGTATGAACATCGCTTTAATACTCAAGTTTAAATCTTTTAAAACTCCATCTTTTCCTACCTATAAATCATCTGCAATAGTTTCTCAAGTTCCGCATTGAATATTATAAAATTTTCTTCAGAGGAAATTGAAATTGTTTCAAGAGGAGATGCTGACGGGTTCTGCGGGGCTGTATGCGAGATAAATGAACATCTAGCTAGTTCGATATCAGTTTGACACTTAGTTTCTTAGTTCTGGAGATAACTCGTGTGAGTTTGGAGTATTTTGGAGCAACATTGACTGTATGGTATGGATAAGTTTACGCAATATGCCAAACAGGAATTTCCTATACAATTTGGAAGACAATATGGATAGTTTATATTTGTTCTTGTGAAGCTTACTTTTCGTTGCCGACGATCGACAAGTGACAGGTCGAGTAGGAGACTAAAAAAATCTCTTATTTAGCTTAAGTTAGCGTAAGTAAGGATGAACCGCACGCAACTAATCGCGATTTGTCGCATTTTGCAAGACCTTCGACGTCTCCTGCGTATTGCGTACATAAGGACCACTAGTCTTCTTAAAATGGAGGCGTCAACTATTTTTGTATCCTTGATTATAATACCGAATTTTCTTTGTCCACAGCGTGAGGGTGCTGCCCGCAGCGATGCGGAGCGCGAAAGACGCGCGCGCGGCGACTGGGAGGCGCGGGCGCGCGTCGCCGAAGCTGACGCGGCCAGGCTCGCTGCCAAGCTCCATGCCGCCCAGCGTGAGATTACCAGGTAAGCAGCAAGTTGTAAGAGGCGTCAGTTATAGTATTATCTGACGGAATGACCAAGTCAGATGAAGCACTTCAGTTTTGTAAATTAAATAAAAAAAACAACGGGTTGCACTCCGGGAGTGCCGGCAGAAGTTAAAACTTGAATATTAACGTTGTGCATTTTTGATATTTTGGAATGCGGTCTACTCTCCCTCCCTCTTACGAATTTTCGAACAGGTCACGTGTCCTGACGCGAGCTCCGTCTTACGAATTTTCGATCAGGTTACGTGTCCTGACGCGAGTTTATCATTTTTTACCCATCACAACAAAAGTGCACAACGCCGCTAAAGAAGTTTTCACTTCAAAAAATGTGACAGAAATTCATAGTAGTAGCCAAACATAATACAGCGGAAGATATTAGAACACGTGACGACACTAGAGCATTTACCGTTACCCGATTAGATGGAATACAATCTACAGTATGTAGATAACCACTGCTTGAACGCTATTATGATTCTAGAAAGCCTGTTCATGAGGGACGTCATTAAACTACGAACACCCCATAAAAGACGATTATACTACACAATGCTCTCTAGAGACAAGCCAAACATATCAACCCAAAATATTACAAATCAAAGTCAAAATAACACGAATTGTAAACCAAAGAGAAAAATCACAAACCAAAACCACATTTGCAAGTGCAAAAAGCAGAGACGGAAAGCCGACAATAATTCAATGAACAGTAAACAACCACTAACGAGATTGCGGACACACCATAGTTAATAATTAAACAGAATACCAATTAAAATATTGCCTTTTGCAAACAATTCCACGTATATATCTGAAATTCTGAATATTAGGTTCGTTAGTACCGAGACTCGGTTGTAACTGGCAACCTTCGTGATTTTTGGCAGGGACGGGCTTGGCAACAGTAATTTAAGTTTTTAATTAGTACGTCCAATGTGCATGAGTTGCAAAAGTTATTCATTTGGGCACTTATATAGTTAAATGTGCCTAGGTTGTCTTAACCCAGGCTGGCAATGGAATTTATGGAATGGTTCGTCATTATGCCGAAAAGAAAAAGGCAAAACCTAATCTAACCTTTTTTTACCTAATACATGATAATTTTCCGACCTAGATGGATCGGAAAATTATCACATTCATGCATTTCATTTTTGTTTTCTTAAACGAAGCAAAATGAGTAGGTATGTAAAGATCGTAGTAGGTGATGTTCTGTAGTTTCTGCCTACCCCTATGGGTAGAAGCGTGATGTGTGTTTATGTTTATGTATGCCTAAATAAAATCTGTCTGTTTCATCGATTTTAATAAATAAACACTGTGTTTTATCACTACTGATATATAAATACAAAGTTCCCATTTTGTTAACACATTGATGAACGCGTGAAAATTATTGTAGGTCTGTATCAATTTTTCCAAGGAAAACGAACTATCAGTATAGTAACTTTTAGGTACCCTAATTGCGACCCTGTACTCTACCGTGTAAATTGATGAAGCCATACCAATTTGGCGTTTACGTTTCGATGCTATATCGATAACCGATGTTATGGCACTGTTCGATTTAATGAGCCGTTTAAATCGAGACCTACAATCGATTTTATTGCCAAATTATATCGAGTCACATTGTAGGTACTTAGGCGCTATCTGACTATGTAACAATGGCATTTCAGCTAATGTTCGTATTGCCTAATTTAAATAAGAATAATTTTATGTCCAGGCAAATCACTGTTCATTCCAAGGTTGCCTGGAAGAGAACGCAAAAAGCGATAAGGCCGCCCATTGTTTATTTTGTAATGTTCGATTAATTTTTTCTTATATATTTATGTGGTGTACCTACAATAAGTGCATTAATAAATAGTAAATAAATAAGAGAGGAAACAGTAGTGAAAATGTAAGGATAGTGATAAAAACTCGGAATATCTTTAGCTGATTTTTTTTTTCAACTTCTGGCTGTATCTTTAGGTCTCAAAAAAAAAAAAAATTTAAGAACCATCCCCAATGTAAAATCAGAAGGATTCTTGTCCGTCTATAAAATACGCAAGATAACAAACAGCACCCATATTCTGCGTTCATTCCCCGGACAGGGGAAAACCTCTGTGTAAATAGACGCCGAATCATGCCTTCCATGCAAAAATTTAACAGTTGATCCTGATAAAGCTCGCAAACAATTCCAACGAAAAAATACATGATTCGCATTTCGATAATAATTTAATATCGGAAATTAGAATCGGGAGAATCCGTCGAGCGATGCCTATCGAGCTCACTTCGGTAATTAACGAAGTTGAGTTCCAATTTCGAATTTACGGTACGGCACGGTAATCGGCTGGTGTCATTGGATGGCGATAAGCGTTCGTCCGATTGGCCGCTCGACCGTAACTTTTCGGGAATACGAACTTCGGGATTTACGTTCCAAAGTCCGTTATGGATCTGACCCAATTTGTTCGGGACTCGAATTGAAATTGGATTTTTTGGACCGTACCGTCCATCTATTTATTGGTTATGAGGTCCTTTGTTGACTAAAAGGTACTTTACTTGACGCTTATTTTGCGTCTTTCGTATTTTGGGACAAAAAAGGATAGTGTCGGTGTCAATTGTTTTATATTGTAGAAGACTTTCGGCTGGTCCTTTTCCTCATGTCCCTAATGGTATTGGTCCTTTGCAACTCAGCAGTACAAATGAGTTCATATGCCGATAGATAAATGAGAAACGCTTGCCCAAATGAAAATAAGTAATCGGAGTCGACCAAAGTTTTATTGAGTAATAATTATAACATGACATAATATCACGCCCACTTTTCCCCCAAAGGGTAAGACAGAGGTGTACCTATCGACATAGTACACCCATATTTCGATAGTAAGAAAAAAAACAAAATCCTAATCAAATATCCCTAAATGAATAGGGTAGTTGCCTGGGTACAAAAATAATAATTATATTTAGTCCGTCAGTTAGATTATCGAAAAATAATGGACATGTATTTTTTCTTTTGTCAATCAAACAAAAAATGACAAAGATAAAGCGCGTCAAAATTTGGGAGTGGGGGGTCGTGACGTCACGCCATGCTAAAAAGTGTAGCAATGCGCGACGTCACGCGGAACTGTAACAGGCGAAATCTTTATAATTTTTTATATAATTGACAAAAGAAAAAATACGGGTCCAATATTTTTTGATAATCTAACTGACGGACTAATTAGATTTTTTTAGGAAACTATCCATCTATCTATCGTATTCCAGAAGGCCAATTCTCGTAATTTAAAACGTTCAAAATCTAGTCGCAGTCTCATATCAGCGACAAACAAATGTCAAAAACTTGTCAAAATTTAGGGAACTTAGAAGTATTTTTTGACAGATTGAGACTGAGATCAGGCTGTGAACGATCTTAAAATTACGAGAATTGTCCCTCAGGTATTAACTCTTGAATTATCTAACTGACACTACAATAATACCAAAACACAACATTTTCTATGTCGAGCTCACCGCAGTAAAATCCCCGTGAATTTTCTAATTTCCCTCTTCTGTCATACAACAATTGAACCGAACTCAAATATATCCAATGTCAATCAAAAACCGTGAGAACAAACATCTGCTCCTGTATAAAGACCTCAGAGGGAAAACAAATTCGTTTGGTGAGGTACAGGTAGCGACAGAATGACAGAAAATTGCGCAAAATATGTGTCAAAATGGTTCAAAAACTTTATATTTTTCTCATGCTCTTTGGGAAGTTTAATACGGTGACTAACTTACAGTAAAGGAAACATTTTGAGGAAATCCTGACATAAGACAACTTTGCTACACGTGGATGCTTATAAAAGACCTCTGCAGCTGAACATAATATTCACAAAAGCTTAACACTCGCAAAAAACGTTGACTTGATAAAAACGACAAATATAATATAACAAATAGAAAAAGATGAAATAAAAGTCGTTTATTCTCTACAAACAAAATTCACATTACAAAATTAAAGACATAAAATACACACATACAAAGTAGACAAAAGCCTCGTATTTAATAAATACCTATAAGTTTTAAGTTTGACAATGTTGTCCATTGCTATCTGATAGCAATGGACAATATTGTCAAACCTTTTTACTACTTATTTTATTTTATTGTCACCTGAATAAGGTAGCAATTGCTTCTAGAATTCCGAATAACTACATAACTTACACATCGGAAATTCCGAATCGATGTAAATGTAAACACACTTGTTTTGCCAACTGTACTAAGGGGCATAAGAGGCTTATTGCGGTCTAAAAAACACTGATACAGTCTGAATGTCTGTTTGTTTCGTCTGAGGTGCGTTTAATGTTATTGTGAGTGAAATAAGGACTAGAGAGGGAAGAGGAATACTCAAATTAATCTGAAGCGATCAACATGTAATGTGCAATCGGAGGGGAGTTTGTTTTCGAAATTATTGTTCTGTCATGTGATGAAAAGAGGTAGTATTTTTTCTCACTAGGTATAGGTATTGTTTTGAAATTCTGGTAAAATATTTTATTCTACACTATTAACACTCAGGTAGGTAGGTTTCAGTAGCTTGCCAACCCAAAACAGTCTTTAACAGCTAGTGAAACTGCTGCAAATTGTTTGTAGGTACTGTCGTGGCCTGAAATCATATTTACTAACTTTTCAAAAAAATAATAACGACCTCAATAAGTGCCTATACAAAAACAAATGAGTACTTCAGAGTGAGAGAGTATTTCTTTTGAGTAATGGGTATGAATATTTTCTTTCTTTTTTCTTTTTATTGTCGGAAAACCTTTACTTAATTATTGAACACGGCCATTTTTCACTAAGTCTACCTGTTTTTTTGGGTGGGAAATCACCAAATGCCTTCTCCCGCTCTGGACGGAGCGGGAGGGCGTGTCAGACTTTTACTGACTAAAACCCACCCGTATTCCTTCAGTTGCCTGTGCCAGGGGCACGGTATCTTTTTCGTACAACCCGCGACCCTGGCAGCCACTAAGTCTACCTTGTACTAGTTTTTGAATATATTTGTGCGAGAGTCAAACTAACGACATCGGCCCTATAAAGGTATCTTTCCATCAAATCTGCCTACATCATAGCATCATTCTCTAAATTCGGGGCACGTAGCGTGCGGTAGGCCCGACCCTTGCCTCGAATTGGTATGAAAGTGATGCTGTTACATCGATTTATAAAACGCTCTATCTACGGTGTGATAGTTCGGTATGATAAACTATGATACATCACTTTGACCCCTTTTTTGAGATTGCGTTGATGTTGAGAATGCGAGCAGGTTATAAAATATGTAATACTAGCTGCGCCCCGCGGTTTCACTCGCATAAGTTTCGATCCCGTGGGAATATCGGGATAAAAATTATCCTATACAGGGTTATTTTTCAAAGACCAGCCAAATAAATTTAAGAATGTGGTACAGACCATCAAACTGAACAACTTTCTCCATGGGACCAACATCGTAATCGCGAATAAAAATTCAGCCGTCCCATACATTTAGGTCGAGTAGGTATTGAAGTTTTCTATGGGACAGTTGATAAAATTTTCCCGAATACGCTATTTGTCCCATGGAGAAAGTTGTTCAGTTTGATGATCTGTACCACATCCTTAAATTTGGCTGGTCTTTGAAAAATAACCCTGTATATGTTAATCCTGGTTATAAACCATCTGTATGCCAAATTTTTATTAAAATCCGCTTAGTAGTTTTTCGTGAAAAAATAACAAACATCTATCCATCCATACAAACGTTCACGTTTATAATATTAGTAGGACTAGCTTCTGCCCGCGACTTTGGCCGCGTTTTAACATAAAATATTTCGTATATTATGATGTAATATGACACTCGGCAATATTGTAGCTTTCTATCAGTGAAAGAGTTTTTGTAATCAGATCAGTACTTTCAAAGATTAATTACAAACATTCAATTATGAACTAAAATATTACGTCTCTGTAATATTAGTGAAGCTTTAAGCTAAAGGGATATTGTTAAAAGGATGGATATTGTTAAAAGTTCTAAAGACCAATTCCCGTAATTAAAAACGTCCAATATCTAGTCGCAATCTCATCTCAGCGACCATCAATGTCATTCAACTTGTCAAAATGTCTGGAAATTAGAGGTATTTTTGACAGATTGACACTGAGACCAGACTTTGAACGTTCTTAAAATTACAGGAATAACACCTGGTGTAATTCCTGTAATTTTCAGATTCAGATGAAAATATGAAATTTCAAAGATAATAGATATAAAATAATGATTACAACATATCGATTATGCATTCAGCTTCAATCGATATCAAACGGCACCTAGATATAAACAGGATACTATCGAGATCAATGATTTTAATCGATTCATTAGTTTTGTGAGCAACCGGAAGCAATGATGCAATGCTCTGACAATCTAGCATTTGCCTCCAGAGCCATATTATTGTGTAGGATAGATAAGCGGACATTTCTACTTATATCATACAAAATAATTTAATGATGTAATTAATTAATCACTAATTAGCAGTGGGACATTAACGGCTGATATAAAAAAATAATCATGATCATTCATCATTCATTATAATTACGAAAAGTAATAACATCCGCTCCTGTGAGCTGCTAATCTGTAGGGTGATTGCGAAACACACAAAAAATTACAATTGTCCGCTATTCCTCTCATTTTGACAGTTCAACCACATTCATTGCGTTATTTACGTTGTTGAGCAGACGAATTTTGCAAACCTATAAATCAATGGATTTGGAATTTCCTTCAAAACCCTTGAATTGAGATTGAAAGTATCTTACGCAATTAGGGTACTGGTAACTAAATTGCATTGTTACTCAGATTTAAAGTAAAATATACTTATATCTTCTCACACACGTCTCCAACGAAAAATACAGAAAATAAAACCAGCAAATAAATAAAAACAACACCACATCGATATCTCATATTTCACGGACAATACCGATACGTATCGATTACAAACCGAGTCCTCGGCACGTGCGCTTTACGCAAACACCGCACGTTGCGCCATCAATATTCATAATCGGTAATCTTATACCGATTCATCGGTACTCGTATTAAATTGACTTCACAAGTGCTTAAATCTTCGTGTAGATTTTGTTATGGAACCATGAAAACATGGTCCTTTATGGGCCACCCCATAAAGGACCATGTTTTCACATCCATGTTTCCATGTTTTCTCTTTCATTTTCTCGGTTCGAAGGACCACTCCTTCGAACCGAGAAAATGAAAGATTAGAAAGGGTGCAACAGCTAAACGTCAGGGTTAAAGAAATAAATAAAATAGTACTATACTAAAAAGCTCCCAACTACATGGAATGTTAACATAATTAGCGAAATGAGAGTGTACTATACTTGCTGCCAAACCGTCCGGGAATAGAGGCATAATGTTATGTTATGTAAGTAAGCTAAAAAGCTAATATTGGTAACGAAAGACTTTCAGAGAAAGGACCAAGAGGCCTACTCCGAAGTGCAAAGTGCGAATGACACATGGCCGAACCGAATATTATTGAAAAATGCGAAAAAAGTTCGGATTGGCTCAGTTGGGTCGGGACCATAGTCAATATTCGAAAGAGTGTAGGAGTGTAGGGTCGGAACCGACTGAACCAAATAGTAACTTCGTAGCAGGAAACAGCTGAACATTCGGCCGATACTACTTCGGAGTAGACCCCCAAATTAGTCATCATTCCTTGCAACTTAATCTCAAACTGAAATTCCTGCTCAACTATTGAAAATATTCTTACAAATAACGCAAAAAAAAAATGGTGCCTAAGCACCATAGCTCTATTCCCTTAATATCTTTCTATCATCTGTACCCTTGACAAATTGACCTACTGAGCCCAAAAAGTATAACATAGAAGTACCGTCGGTCTGAAAAGAGAAAGTCCGAGGTTGTGGTTGGAAACTATGTCCCACTGCTTATCCTGCCCTGTGTGTCCCAAAACATGCAAGACATAGTAACCTCTGCGCTGCCACCGTAGATGCCGTAGAAGTGACGAAGTTTTGGGCTAACAAAATCTAATTCAGAGTCGAAGAAGAAAAATAGTATAGTTCTTGTATTATAGTTAGCAGAAATCCTGGACAATATCGGCAGGTATCGATTACAGATCGAGTTCCAGTCACGTGCACCATTCACAAACACCGCACGTCGCGCTATCAATATTCATAATCGCTAATCTCAAATCGATTCATCGGTTTTCATATCGATTAGAATTTGTAAGCGTACATTTGCAAGTCTATCCTGTGAAGACTATGGAAGATGAATTGTGGCTAGGTTGGTAAATCCTACTAATATTATAAACGTGAAAGTTTGTATCGATGGATGGATGGATGTTTGTTACTCTTTCAGACAAAAACTACTGAATGGATTTGGATGAAATTTGGCACACAGATGGCTTATAACCAGGATTAACGTATAGGATACTTTTTATCCCGATATTCGTACGGGATCGAAACTTATGCGGGTAAAACCGCGGGGCGCAGCTAGTTCAGTTATAATACTTACCTTGCGATTGGTGAAATCTGACTCTTATTCATAATCCTTAAAAAGCTGGTCTTTCAAGTCGCATAATTATGACATAGTTTTTGACATCAAACTCCCTTTTATGCCAGACTAGCTGCGCCCCGCAGTTGCACCCACATAAGTCTCGATGCCGTGGGAATATCGGGATAAAAAGTATTTTATGTTCTAATCCAGGTCATGGTTTACCCACGTGCCAAATTTCATCCAAATCCATTCAGTCGTTTTAGCGTGAAAGCGTAACAAACAAATATACAAAAAATCTCATCTTGTCCCTTTATAATATAAGTTTAGAAAACGTGTTCAATTTTAAATCATGTCAAAAACATGAGATTCGTTCACTATCAACGCCCTCCATCAACAATCCGTCAGCGAAACGCGAAGATTGACCTAACCATCATCCATTGTAACTATTGTAAAAGAAATCGGCTCCTCACTTTAAAAATCGCTCTATATCTATCAACTGTCAAATTCCAATACCCCTACCAACTGACATTAAAAAACAAAACACAAATTAAAACAAATTTCTTTCTCCACCTCTCTATTAGCAGTATATCCATCACTTTTAATAACGCTATTAGTTTTCAAAACAACTGTTCCTTAATATCTTTCAAACTATAATTGAATTTAACCGTGAACTTCGTCTGGGCCGGTATGATCCACGTATATCTATTTACGTAGTCCCCTTGCATCGTAAAACTTATA
Source organism: Apamea epomidion (assembly GCA_947507525.1). Taxonomy (NCBI): domain Eukaryota; kingdom Metazoa; phylum Arthropoda; class Insecta; order Lepidoptera; family Noctuidae; genus Apamea; species Apamea epomidion. The sequence continues at coordinate 3,255,539 of OX382234.1, forward strand.
AATAATAAACCCACGACCATCAAACTGGGGGTTGGGTTCAAAAGAAAGAATTGGTTGGATCGTCCAAATTCTTTGGTTGAAGAATTTTGTTACTGTTCTTCTTATGATCATCTAGCTTGAAGCATTTTCATGAGCAATCGCTTAAATAATTTCACTGTAGAATCTGAAATCTCCTGGATATTGAGCCACTCCTGCATTCTGTGTATTAGTTTTAACATCTACTACTTTTACATAGTTTCCCAAAAGTATATTTGTCATCGTGATCCCATTTCATTTTATCATTCTATTATAAAGAAATAGCCACATGTCAAAACATTGAGATTTATTTATTATATGTAAGTTTGAAATTTATGTATTATACACATAAACCCTTCGCAATCATTTCTTTAAGTGATCGTGAAAACAAACCATGGTAAAAACCACATCAAAATCCGTTGCGTAGTTTAAAAGAACCACGCGGGCACAAAGACTGACACAAACCAACTTTTACTTATAATACGTATAGATGAAAGATGCTAATCGCGCTACTTCTACTAAAAGAGTAAGGTAAAGTATCTAAAGGTAAAATTCATATCAAACGATATGATTACTTTAAAATTTGGCTTCCTGGACAACCCTAAAACAAAAAGCACACAGCTGCACAAAGGAGATACGAGTTTATGTGATACTATCACATAGATCATTAGACATGTGTTCGTTTGACGATCGTGATAGCCCAGCTTTGTCCCACCCTTATCTGGACCATAAAAATGTTATGTGTTCCTGGCCAAGCTTGAAGAAAAAACTATGATTTTATGTGTGTATTAAGTGTCACGTCTCCTCGGGGCAATTTTATTGCGCGATGAACGGAAATACACGAGTTGACTGTAAAAGAATAAAAGTATATACCACAGGCAAGCACGATTCTGTATGGTGAAAAATGGTCCTTATGTCAAGATTTCCAGATGGGCAACAGATGTGAACCTCTACGAAGACACTACTCATATTTCCTTCATTAATTATCAATTTCCGTTAATTATAAACAATTGAGAATTGTTTATCAATCGATCTCATATCCTATGCGGTTTAAACTGTTCCTTTAAGTCATCTGCACCATCTTTAACGTCGACATCAAAATTGACTTTTATAAATAGTCAATTATTCAACTCAGCCTATCGCAGTCCATTGCTAAACATGCCGCCATCCGCATACGCACTTTTTATAGTATTGCATTCTTATTATTATTTAGGCGATAGAAGACCTCCTTCCACTTGTCTATATTTACTGCCACATGGCACCAGTCGTTTTATTATGAGTCTAGTTCATCTCAAAATCTCAATAGTTAATTCTTTATTGCATTCCATAATGTGTACATAAATATGATAGTTGTTATGTCAAAACATCGAATCAATTATGGACCCTGTCGGGCACAGCAAAGTTAGTTTTTAATAGGAGAGAGGATGGAGGCGCTTTTTGTTACGAAAAAAATAAATAAATATTAAATTAAAATAGTATCAGTTGCTTTTATGGTATTTATATTTTATTTAGTTAAGTATTTATATATTTGGTTTTAAGTTATATTTTTATATTACATATTGCACGATTTACATTATTCTTTATTTTTCATCCCTTTCTCGGTCGGCCGCATTCCTATAGTTACCAAAAATCTTCTCTTCGTGTTTTTCATTACTTAAGGCGGGATTGCTCACTTTTTTTCTATAGTTACCAAAAATAAAAATACAAATTCGATATTTCTTCTATTTGGAACCGTTTCCCTAAACAAGTAACTGACACTCCTCACACAATTAATTTGGAGTGAAGATCAATGAAATCCCAAGTGCTATACGATATTTCTAGTAAAATATTGAAGCAGCTGCTGTTGTTTGACGGCCTGTGAGCGCTCGACTAAAAATAATAAGACACCCAAAACTCGGCTCCCTGCGTACATACCCTGAAGGGAATGTAGCACCATAGATATTTTGATTTTGGATTATTTTCACTGAAGTTTCCTTTAAAATCTTTTTGAGTGACAGGTTGACAGTAAATATTAGTAGAAGAAGATCGAATTTCCTGAAAAGGTATAGGAAAACCATTTTTAGATTTATATTCTTCCGATTATTGCTGAACGATTTAAATATACATTATGGACGATACCCGTTGATAGCCCATTCTTTTTCGAGTGCTCAATTGGTTTCATTAAATTAAATGCGATAAAAACGGTGAAAATATAACTAAGCAAATGCGAAAAAAAATTACCCCAACTGTCACAGTTTAAGCTTTCTGAAAAGCCTCGCCCCTACTATTTTTTTTCTCATATCCCCCGCCACATTCCTCTACTTTAATTTCACGCCTACCGTACAAAATTAAGATGTCATTGCAACTCGATACCATCACATAACGACACCCCCTCACCCCCTCCCTTCTCTAATTGTCTGTTTTATTTGTCATCTGACACTGAGGACTCAGAACCCCTCGTTTTTTCACCCGAAGAACGAATTTAGGTGTAATTTTAGACTGAACACTTGGTGGACGTATAATTTTTTCCATTCCCGGAATGTAAGGAACACTGGGTGTTGCTTGTGAAGTACAGTGAAGAAAAGCTGTGTTTACAAACACAGCTTTTGCCCTTACCATATGGTAAGGGCTAATTCGTAGAATCCTTGTGAGCGCCTAGGAAATTCAGAGATGAAACTTATGTTAAATAATCTTACATTAGGGAAATAATACATGATAAAAACTTTCTTCTACAATACAATTATAAGCGCGAAGCTCGAATAAAATGCAAATCTGAAGAATATCTTAAATAAGAACTAAGACACTCCTCTAGCAGCATAAAAAGCAAGAATAGTTTTGAAATTATTATCAAAGTTCGAGAAAAAAAGCAAGTCTGCTAGAAATAAATCGGTTCACTGGTGAGTCTTAATGTCTAAACTGACTACAAAATTACTGAGATGTATGCAAATACTCCACTTAAAATCTCCAACTTACTTAAAGCAACACTCAGGTAAATAACAACAACTCACAAGGGAAACATTACCATTAAGATAATAGAAGAGGATTTATACCAACATAGATAAAACACCACTCAAGTACGTGAGCCGCTCTCTCGCTTACTGAACATATTAATGATCAACATGTGTTCCGCACTGTACGATACGGATAATAGTCCGAATGAGTATTAGTGGAAGTAGATTATAGTTAGCATAGAATAAAATAGCAGAATTAGAAGTTGGAATTGAAGTACAAGAGTAAGATGATGCAGATGGTGATGTGTTTGCTGAATTAAAAGAAAAAGTTAATGTAGCAACGACAAAAGTAGTTCAAGAATTGGATACTGTGATTAGTATACATAAACTCGCGCCTTCTTCCCAGAAACTACAGAACGTCATGTGCTAGCACCTGACCTTTCTTAAGAACATCACCAATAAGGTATATGTCCTCCTAGAGCGTCCCCGAACGGCGTTTCCACTCACATCTACCTTGTAAAAGAATTGGGTACTGGTACTAAGAGAATCCTTATAAAAGTAAAGCAACGAGAAATAATAAAACGTACAGTGTTACTGTAAAACATTGACAAAAAAGGAGAGTATTTGTTGAAAAAGGGCTCTAAAAATCAATGGAATTGCGTAACTCTTTTACAGCAATCAAAAATGCTTTTACAGCACTCTCTACAAATTAAGAGAGATCGGAACGTCAATCGAAATAATCTGAATTCGATTCAGTAGTTCATTTTACCAATACAAAATGCTAGTAATTTAGTTCACCGTATCTCGTATCTATCTCAGAGTATTCTGATCATATAGAATTAATCCCCACTTCATTTTCATTCACATTTTACAATCGTTCAATCATGTTTGTCATTACTTATCCGTAATAGGCTATTTTCCTAAAAAAAACTAATTAGTTCGTCAGTTAGATTATCAAAAAATATTGAACCCGTATTTTTTCTTTTGTCAATTATATAAAAAATTATGAAGATATCGCCCGTTAAAATTCCGCGTGACGCAGTTGCTTGCGACATTTTTGCAAGCAAGTGACGTCACGACCCACTCCCAAATTTTGACGCGCTTTATCTTTGTCATTTTTTGTTTGATTGACAAAAGAAAAAATACGTGTCCATTATTTTTCGATAATCTAACTGACGGACTAAATATAATTATTATTTTTGTACCCAGGGAACTACCCTATTAGTAACACATTGTACGCAACTTGTGTTGAGTTACCTATTTTTGTAATGAGTGAAGACGCGTTTGGTTAATTTTAGACTAGTCTTCGTCGTCGGTTCCTTCCAAAAAGTTTTTTCTATTATTTGGTTCATAACCATTTTTTTTAACATAATTAATATATCCGCTTAACTATATTATTATGTAGATAATTTTAAACCGATATAATATGTAAAAAAATGGTGATTAACGATAACGTCATGATTAATCCCGAAGTTAGTTATTGTTAGCAACATATATACTTGCAAGGATCTTAAAATTACTTATTACTCCTTACAATTCTCCACAACCCCAATCGGCATCAATCAATTCGCCATTTAATTTCTTTTTTATAATTTTCTCAAAATTAACACTTGTCATAACATTGGGCTTTGGGGACATTCCCTACCATAATATTTTCTTGAATGATTCCGTTTTGGTTCTAATCTTTATCAACCAGTAGATTAGGGTAATTTTTCATACAACTATCTATCTTCAAACAAAAACAATACAACTCGGTACACACTCGTCTTACCGTCTCAATGTGAACCATCGACCGTGAACGCGAGGGGGGTGAGCAGACATGTTGCACTGCGAACATCTGCAGCTCTTTTATTAACAACTGTTTATGATATCTGACTGCCAGGGGAGGTTTTATTTTTAATTTTCGTTTCTGTGGAAGTAGCTTTCAGAATTGTGGTCTTTTAAAATATTACCGAGAACAATTTTCTGGGTAATGTTAGAAAATGTTTTGAAAACGTAAGGCCTGTCTTATCCTGAGAAGGGGTTTCACAGATTCGACTTTACATCATACGCCTTCTGTTTTCATCACTATCAGGTTCTCTTAAAAATTCTCGACCTATCTTCTTCTAATCATGTTTTCTCTTGGTATTATCCATCAAGTATATAACATGGACAATGGAAATATTTCATAAATACCCAAATGCTCATGAAAAATCTACAATTCGAAAATAACAATATCGTCTAAATAACCTGTGCCCTGCAACGCGCACCACTTGTCAATGAAAATTAAACGGAACAGCCCCTCATCTTTGTCACATCTCCTGTACCAACACACCATGCAGCTAACAACCTTGCATCTACTCAAACTTCAACCTTGTATCCTTGAAATACGATATTGATTGCCTTACACTTGCTTTCGTGACTGCAGAGTTAACTTTGTCGAAAACGCTCTGACATTACCGCTTCAGACTGAAGTATAATTCTAATCTGAACTTTATTGCTTTGTGATACAGTTTCAAATGTTATATCAAGTGGTGTCGGATATTTAGCTACAGGTCTTTCATTTCTGTGTTTGTAGGAACGTTCGCAATTAGCTCTGAGAGTGGAACGGAACGTTTTTAATAGATGACATGTTTTAGACGTGTTCCTTTTGTTTCTGTGTCTTGTCTGTGATGTCACAAGATCTTTGCTCCTTTTGCGAAAAGAGGAAGGAATTTCATAATAGCTTGTTTTGATAAAAAAATGTTTGAAGTTTCTAATTCTATTCTGGCCTCCTTAGTGCCAAACGGGTCTCCTTCAATTTTTTTTACCGTATAAAGTAAAAACTAATTTACCCTCATTTTCTTCTCGACTGTATAGCTCAGCCTACCATCTCAGGTACCACGAAAATCGACCACAATAGTACAAAAAAAATCTCTGGAAAAATCAAGATAATTTGTAATGCAAGATCATAACCTACAAACGCTATAATTTTAAACATAGCCCCATTTGCAATTGACAGTATAATGAGCAGCTGACACATAGTATTTTTTCTAGGGGCTGCAAAATATCCTATAGGCAATACTTCAGTCCTATAAATGCGGGGGTAAACACTATAAACTTCCCCTATTGAGGGGTGCAGTGCATTTGCATACAATGTAATTTAAATTTAAACTGATTCGAGCTTTACATAAACAACGACCAATTTTATTTTATTATGTTTTTTCTTATTTTGGATTGAAATTGGTTTATAAAACTTATTATCTATCTCTTTTACTTAAGAGTCACAGTCTTGGTGGTGCCAGCACCTTCAAGCTCTATTATTAGAGGCAACTCCATTATATCTTTTTTCTTGAGTAATGTACTTACCGTCTTGAATATGTATTTACCATGATCAAAACTATTTCCAGTTTGTGAAAGAATTCTTTCTAATGATCGCTACTTAACCTTAGTAAAAATATTGAGGTGTACCTTTTTTGTCATCATATTGATCGACTAAATTATTATACCGGCTCGACTTGATTGCCGCAGTGCATATGCAACGAGCACAATACAAAAAGCATTCAAGTGCAAGTAACTTTTACCATAGACCATTTTACAAAAGGCCTCCAAAATCTAAAACACTACGACACTTTGAACCTCACCTCTAGCCGTACCAAACAGACTGATATATCGCAGCTCACCCCTACTTCGTATTCCGTCCACGCGCCCTCCGCGACCTACCCTCCTATCGATCGCACGTTTTATACTTTTTGCGGGAATCCCTCTCGATGACCTTCGGGAAGTTCGTGGTTTTGTTTTACTACAGGTATTTTTCTGGAAGGTTCTATTCTAAAAATGCATGTAGCGAGATTGTTCGATGTAGAATGTAGTGGCAAGTGTTAGTCACTCATTGTAATTATAGGTAGAATTCTCTATTTCATTTAATGTATATTGGGTTTAATTAAGAGTCGATCTTGCTATGTTACCTGCGTTTTACTTACTAATATTGCGGTTTATAAAAACCATATGGTACACCAAATTATTAAGAAGATAATTATTAGTCTACAACCTTGCTTAATATTCGGTTTTATTAATGAAGTAGTTAGTAATATGGGTATAATTATAAATGAAGCTAGTAATGTACTCATGATAGACGATAATACACCTAAACAGTACCAAAACCGTAACAGTAGTATATGCACGAGTATAACGAAGTCTCGAAAATGTTCGTCACATTTTCCATGATGTAACCGCTGAAGTAAAAAGTCGTATCCCGAAGAAAAGTTGTAAGGGATATGACGCGAGCATTCCTTATAAGTTTCCGATAAAAGTAGGAATTTTCTGAAGTACATTGTCAGTTCATAAAGTGAGAAGCTTCATGCCAGCCAGATGGTGCTCCTCAGCGATATTGCTAACTTGCACTTTCTTTTCTACTTATTTCTTATATTCAATAACTCTGTTTTATTTCGGTTTTTATTTGAGGTTTTGTTTGGTAGTTTCTGCTGTTTGATGTGTTTGGTCCTTTTACCAATTTTCTACCTTGACTGTAGATTTAGGTAATAGCTAAAACAAAATGTCATAAAGACGATATATAGTATTCTACGAGTGTATAGTAGTAATATATAGTAATTATTCATTCTATTTAATTATCTGGTCAAATTACCGAAACATATTGATGACTTTTTATAATATACAGAAGGTACTGATAACTTTTAATCCTCTTTAATTGATCGAAAGTAAAACTTAGCAATTTCGAACAGTTTTGTTACATATACTCGTACCAAAACAAAAGTTTAATGACCCAAATATTCTTTCTTACGCAAAAAACAGCAAAAATACCACAAAAAACCAAGACAAAAACTGTCATACTTGTAAGTAATAGCGGCTTGCATACCAGGCTCGCATGAACGCAGCGTCGTCTCGAGATTGCAGTGCTCTGTAACGAGCAACGTGACCTTTTGTGAGAGATGTGCTGAGATTGTTGCTTAATAGCTCTCTGTGTGTTTTGGTTCGTTAAGATTCCGTCATTTATGTGTGTTTTATAATGATATTGTAGCGGTTGTTGGGTTAAAGAATTGTGGAACAGTTATTACTGGTATAATAAAATCTATATAAGTAACTGAGAGAGTGGCATCTGATAGTAACCGGTAGTAAAATCAACTGCCAGAAAAGAGAGTAAAACTAATTCCTTCTTAAAAAATATATAATCCATCAAAATTATATGTTTCGTTGCTCAAATACACCTCCAAAAAGTTCCAACAAAAACAAGTTTCTAACAAAATTTGAAATTAACAGAGAAAGATTTCTCATCCACAATTTTCGTATTAGTATTCAACATACCATCAGATTGTTATAACCACTTCATTGCAAATTAAAACGTACACTACTCAACTGTAATATGGCAGGAGATAGGAACCACTAGATCTAATACCTTCACCCGGCAGCTTTAGAAAGAGGCTTTGTACTGCTTCGAAAGGAAGTGTAGGAGAATTGGAAGAAATTGCTTTCGGGATTCAGGGTACCACCTATTTTGATCATGAATGTAACAAAACCAATATAACTACTACTCCTAATGCTCAGCACTGTAACACATAAGCTGTATACTATATAGACTTACTCAAAGAATTTGAGTATTTGGAATTTATTAAAAGAAAATGTATCCCTGTTCTTGAAATCAATTCTTAGATAACCCGCAAAGCTTAGGAATACTTGACCCACTAAACTCAATAGTAACTATATAAAAAACAACACCAATGCTTAACAGAATTCAAGCTATATTCATTCTCCTATTTTCCTACAAGTCCTCTTTCACATTTTCGGCATTTTGCTAAACATTTCCTGAAAAAAGTCGGAAGTTTAGCGATAATCTCACGAATGCCCGGCGTTTTTCTTATCTGCGAGGAATGAGTGAATGATAATGAGCGGCGAATGAGAGTGAAGGAAGGAATGAAGGCTCGGGAGGTAAGAATAATATTGTGACGGGTCGCATGCCTTCGAAGACGTGACGTACCCGCGGATGGTAGAATGGGTCAGTGAGCTATTTTTGGTTTATATCTTTTAATATGAGAATAGCAACGGTAAAGTATTCATGCTAAAGGAATCTCAGTGATGAACAGTAAAATATGTTTAACAACAATTTTCAGCTAACTATTATATATTTTAGTACTAACTTGAGCCCAATTTTAGTAATGATTTCCATTAAAATTATTGCCATCGTTCACAAAGGTTTATGTGTGTAACATAACGGTGCGAACCATGATTTATATTAAACCTAGGACCATAAAACGAAACTACCAAACCTGCTGCTTCAGCTACGAGTATATAACAAGGAGTCATAATACAAATTCCGAACATAAATGCGTACACCATAACAACATCAATATAAATAAAGATTAGCAATCATTTTTACTGCCTTCCTTATAAATAAACATAGCGTATATGCATAAAACAAAGACACACAACAGAATGCACCCTCAAAAAATCAGGGTGCATTCCACCCTAGCCTTTTTCCTAAGATATATGATTTTAATAATCGCCAAGATTACGGTAAGGAGGGACCGGAGACCTTCGGAGTGTCCCTCTGAGTGCTGTCTGTCTTGAGAAATTGTCCCCGTAGCTATTTCATTTGTGAGGGCCACTTGATATATGCCAACTCTTATGTTGTATTCAAAGAGGAGTAGAGGACCTTTTTTCGTGTCAAGGAATTCCTTTTATTTGATTTTTGGATTTAAGACGTCTGTTGTAGTTTGAAGAATTTGGTGGTGAATTTTCGGCTTGGGTACTTTTTTGTTTAATTTTGATGTAGGGAGGAAAGGAGCTCCTTTCCCTACGCCACGCAAGTCAGACACACAACATGTTACTCGCGTCAACGTCTTAATTTGAATCCAAATTCTCAAAGCAAATGTGCGCATAAGCACAAAATCTTAGCTCCGTCAAAATTTTACACAAGAACAAATCAAAAACAGCTGTTTATGAAACTGGTTGCTCAAGTAGTAATTAAAGAGCGCGTTAATCTCACGTCATGCGAAAGTCTTTCGAAGTTGGCGAAACGTAGCGAGGAATGAGCGAGGTGGCAGTTTGGAGAAAATGTCACGATTGCGAATTGAAATTTTGAGAATATGACCCGTGCAATGTTGAAACTTTGGAATTAAAAGTAACTTAGAATTGAAATGGAAATAGTTTAAACTTTTTGAATATACTCGTATACCGGAAAGCTCCTACAACTGTTGATAATGTAGAATTTGAGGATGAATCTGAAAATATTCTTGATAAATCTTTATCAGATGTAGTGGGTAGGTACTAGCAATAATGAAAATAATAGTTTCCTCCCCGCAATAGGCTTCGACGGAAATCTTAAAGATTCTATAACAGCCTTTGTTGTTGAATCTATAACACTTGCTACATCATAAATCGCCAGATAAGCACGAGCTATACGCAAAATGACAGCCCGCGAAGAAGCCTCAAATTCAAGATGGCGACACAATATAGCGGCGACCACGAGACTGACAAGCCATTATTGAGACTGCAACGGGTGCAGTGGTTTCTTAATAAACGGCGCCGGAGGAAGTTATTAGTCGTCATACGTGCGAGCAAGGTTTAATTATGGTGTTTATTGTTGATATACATTTTGAGAGGGATGATTAATTTTGGAGATTACGTTTGTTTTCGGAGGATAATTGGAGAGATTTTAGCTATAACACTACACGATCATATCAACAATGATATGATCGTATAGTGTTATTACACTAAGAATTAATGAAATGGAATGCATAAAAAGAAATGCAATCTACGTTACTTCTTGGTCAAAATTCTTTACTAATTTTTACCAAGAAGTAGTTTCGTAAAAATTGTCGTCCTTAGTTTATGAAAACGCCCTATTGAAAACAGTGTGAGTTTATGTATGAAAGAAAATTCCTTGAAGAAAATAAAAAACAAAATATAAAAGTAGCAAAAATGTGCAAAAAGACAGAATAGCTAAATGAACTTTAATTTTACAGAAGCAATATGACATTATCAACTAAGTAACTAATCAAGAACACAATAATGCAAGGAGACAACACACAGACGTACGAAGTTTCAATAGCACTTACTTTTGTCGTAGATCATATTGAAAACACGCTTCATTTAATATTCTTTCTGAACCTTTCTTCTGCCTTTGTCCTGGATAATAAGCAGGGACAGCACAAGTTTAATTGAATTAAATATTGTCTGGCTGGCAAGTTCGCGTTCGTAGCAAAGTTTCCTTTTATTTGTCAGACAAGACTATTACAGAGCAAATAATTATATTAGTAACAGTAGACTACAAAGTTAAACATGATGACATTAAAAATTCATGTCGGCGACGTTATTTGACTTGTTTCTATGTCATTGTTTCTTGACAATCTAGAATTTGAATTCTTCTTTAGGATTGATGCTAAAAGTTAGGTAGTTCATATGTTGTAGTTTTCCCGTAGTCTTTGAAAAAAGTAACCGAAAATTGCTCTGTTAAAATAAGCAAGGTGAGATTTAGAGAAAATATACTGCAGAGGCCGAAAGGCTTGTCTGAACTAATAATACACTAATAGACACACACACATATATACTAATATATTGAAAAGAAAAGATTTGATTTTTTGTAGATTTGTTTGTTACGCTTTAACGCTAAAACGGCAAAACGGATTTGGATGAAACTTGGCACATGTGTAAAACATGACTTGGATTAGGATATAGAATACTTCTCATCCCGATATTCCCACGGGATCGAGAATTATGTAGATAAAACTGCGGGGCGCAGCTAGTAATGTTTGTGATTTGGATAATAAAGAAAATTGAACTGAAAAATTCCTCTAGGATAAAACCAGCATCTCTCCCAACATAAAGCAGTACCAACTACCCACCTTATATTTCCACCTCCAACACATGTTCTTTTCACCTCAAAGTTGCAGCACTTATCATTTGTTTCGTGTTCCTCCGCCACAGCCAGACATCCAAACACAATCTTCTATACATTTATGTTTATTATAAATTATGGCGGTGTTCTGGGTGTGTGCTAGAACAAAGCAGGGGGTCTTATCAAATTAGTGCGACTATGAACAACAGACGGGGATATAAATTAGTTTACCGGAGAGTCGGAGACCAGGGATCGTGATAATTCGGTGTAAACTAGACCGGATTGATGGTCCAGTGGTAGTTGGCGTTAATTTTATTAGTGTTAATAAAATTGAGGAGAGATGTTGCTAGGTTTATATATTTTTTTTAATATTTCAGTTATCCGCTTGCTGGTGCATAGAGTATACTGAATTTAGGAATGGATATTTTTGGACAACTTTGACATTTTAGCACATTGGACTATGGTAAACATAGAAATAACTGAAGTCATTAAGAATTACTTCCTCAGGTGGATAAAAGATCAATCGAATAATAAAAGAATCATTTATCTAAATTGTTATTTTGATACCTAAGCAACAAAAATAAACAGCATTCTCAATCCTTTAAACACAGTGTTTCAAAAATCATAAATCTAAAAAAAAGATGTCATTGATCCTTCCACTCCCAATGTACAAGCGAGCCACTAACTATGTTAGTTAACTCTGCCCTCCAATGCCCGGGCTCGTTTCAACAAAAACTGCATAGGGGTGAACATAATTTGTCATCAGCACAACTTTCAACAATTGACGCAAATGATTGCATTGCGTGAGTTTTACGTTTTCATACGATTTCTGTTGTGTTCTTAAGTTAATTGAACGTTGGAAGTTTTCTACTTTTGTTATGAATAGGATTTAACTGCCTTCACAGTGTTATTTTTCGTTTGCAAGTTATTATTTACGTTTTTTTTTAGTTTTAGATCGACAGCGTCGAATGGTCAAGCTTTTGGATTTTATCTATGAAGGTTTAAAGCACCTTTCGAAGGCTTTAGAGACACGAAAAGTGACTTTAATTTATAATAAGTATATACACTGAAACGTTTTAATATCTTTACATATACGTTGCGGGTCGTCAAAAGCCCGAGAGTTTGAAAACCAGTCTTACCAAAGGGTATCGTATTGCCCAGTAACTGTGTTGTGGAGGCAGATAGGCAGGATAGGCTAGGTAGATGATGATTATAAATTAAAGTGCTTTTCGTGTGTATCTGTGGGACCGCGTTGTACAGATGCCAGCACATCAAGCTACTATAATCAGTCAAATTTCTTTAGTAAATTTTAAACTTTATCGCTAAAGCATTAACGTTCAAGATTGATTGGGAAAATTTGACAGTTTCGGATAGTTTGACCTGCTGGCGTCTGTACTTCTAAACTCCGCAACGGATTTTGATGCGGTTTTCACCATCATGTAGAGAATTTATTCCCAAAGGTTGATGTTTATTACACATTAATGTTTAACGTACATATAATAAAGAAATCTCGATGTTTTGTCAAGTCATAAAAACCGTGCGAAGTAGGGGCGGGTCGCTAGTTTTCCTAATAAGACTTATAAGAAACGTACACCGGAAAATATTCTATATCAACAACAAAGGCATTTAAATACTTAGAACGGATATACCCTTAGAGCCTCCATCAGAAAATACAATAAAATTAGGAAATATACCGAATGAAATCAACGGCAAATACTAGGGGACCAGGCGACGTGAGGGTTCAAACGGAACTACGCCCTCTACCGGTTTGTTTTAATGCAATTGTCATGCAAATTCCAGAATTAATCGCACCCGCTTAGAGTTTTAGAAGTTTTATGACCTTTATTACCATCGGAATAAGTGTTATTTTATTAAAATTCAAATTCTCTTTTGTTTGAAAATGATAATTGTTAAAATGCAGGGAAAATCTTGTGCGGTCGTGCTTCGGATGTGGAAAACGGAAATGTGTGTTAGAGTTTTATGACTAAACTATCTGGAGTTATTCGTAAATATCCATGATATTGTAATAAAGATGTCGTTTAAATTTTAATGAAGTTCACATAATAGGTACAATGACACTTTTTTTTTTTTTATTTTTTTTTTTCAGGATGGGAAATCATCAAATGACTCCTCCCGCTCTGGGTGGAGCAGAAGGGAGTGTCAGACTCTTACTGACTAAAACCCACCCGTGTTCCTTCCTTAGCCCTTTACGTACCAGGGCAGCGGTAACCCTTTCGGACAATCCCGCTACCCCGGCAGGCTTCGGCCCTGTCGGGCCCCGTCAACTACGCTGACATCTCTTTGAGGCGCGCGTGGAACACATACACGCCGTCCGGCACGGGCCTGGTCCTGATCGGACGGAGAGCTACCCATTGCTCTCCGCCCGCAGGCCCGCGCCTACGGTGGCCGGGAGTCGTCACGCGGCTCCCGACGCCCGGAGCGTCTCCCTCGGCGGCTGAGGCGTGAGGATCTTTCCCTCGCCCATCCCGCCACCTCCTTCGCTAGCATGACTGCTTCGCAGAAGGAGGTGACCGCCTCCCACTCCCTCTCGCCCCTGACCATGGCTTGCACCAGGGCCGGGCGCGAGAGGTCGCCGCCGCTGCCGATCGCCTCTACGAGGACACGGCGGTGCTCTGCCCAAGCGGGGCAGACCTCCACCGTATGCTCCACCGTGTCCTCTGGGCGATCCTCGCAGTGGTGACACCCGGGCGTCTCCTCCCGCCTGATGATGTGCAGGAACCTCCCGAAACATCCGTGTCCGGAGAGGACCTGCGTCAGGCGGTAGGTGAGAGCGCCGTGACGCCTCTCTAGCCACTCCTCAAAGAGGGGTCTTATCGCCGCTATCGTGGCGTGCCCTGCGCTGGGTTGCGATAGTCGCGCCTTCCATTCCACCATGAGACCGCGCCGGAGGTCCGTCCGCTCCGCAATGACACTGAATTTTAACTTTTTTTTTTGTTGGCTACATATTGATATTGAGTCAAGGAAACAATTAACTAGACTACGATAAGATTACTAGATTAACTAGACTTTCAAGTTTTAAAAGACCTGTGTTTAAAAGAGCTGTGTATCAATTACTTAAAACTTTATTGCTAAAAAGATCTTTCTAGATCTATCTCTTTATCTACAACACAGGTTATTTTCTATGGAAACCATTAAAATGTTCGCAGTCATTATTCATATCCAGTCATAATTGAATACCAATCCATACTCATCCCCAATGATACACAACTCATAACATCCCATCAAATTTTATGCCCGGGCACATAAAAAGGGAAATCAAAGCAAACAATACATCACGATTGACAAATATGAAAATTCATAAAAGGGCACAATCGCTCCGAGCGACATCTACAAAGAATTTAAAAAAAAAATGATCCAATTATACGTTCTATTTTGAGTTTCATTTTTTTCCAATTCTGCGACGTGTGGCCCCCTAGGCGTTTGATTAACAGCCGAATTTATCATGGTCCCAGCTCTAAATTAAAAAAGTAATAAGGATAATTCGCGTACATTACTGTACCTGCTGGTTCAAGTACCTTTTAGTATTCATCATTTGTTTTTATTAGGTACGTACTTTTATGTTTTATGTGTGTCGGAGAGATTTTTCAGCAGAATTTGCTTGTTATGTTTAAAGTACATTCGCACTTGTATTTATATTAACCAAAAAAAAACTAGGAAAATTCAATGCTTCTACATAATTAAATATTTAAAGTCTGCTTTTTCAATAGTCAGATAATTTTTATCTGAGTAATAAATATTGCTGTTTGCAGCTATTGTATAGAAATTATGTCAAACTGACAGATTTATTCTCCAGATATAAGTTATCTGACTATTGAAAAATCAGCCCTTTTTTTTAAGGATGGGAAGTCATCAAATGACTGGTGGTGTATGGTGTGAAATCCAATGAATTTTCGACAGCAGAGATTTTGTATACTACGTATGTATGTATGTACAGATCAAGCTACCCGAAACTGTCAAATTTTCCCAAACAACCTTGAACCTAATGCTTTAGCATTAAAGTTGAAATTCTATAAAAGAAAATTGACAGATTGTAGTAGCTTGGTGTGCTGGCGCAGTACCTTAAAAAGTCTTCTGGCAATAAATAAAATAAAAAAAATCCAACTTATCACAAATTGTAAACTAAAAATAAAGTAAGCAAAACCGTAGCGAATTCTGGACGACCCATCTACGGAAATTATCCACGTATAAAAAAACGGATCCTCGAAGCCTCGTTAAAATATTAATATTCATACAGTTACCATAAAAATATTCAAATACGGACTTCCCATATCGAATAGGGTGACCATACCGCGTCAGGTGTACGGAACGTCCCCAGCTACTGTTTATTACCGTCATATTTCAGCCCCTGAAAAAGACGGAACCCTAGTTGATTTGCATCTGACAACGACTTGGCGTAATAACCGAAGGAACCCTAATTTTGGGGGAATTATAGGTATTGGGTAGGTGCTGCGTTTTAGATTTTTATGTGAGGATTTAGAGGTGGTTATAAGATTTGGTTTATGCTTTGAATAATGATCAAAGTAAGATAAATATGCTACATAAAACTAGAAAATGAATAAGTTTAAAAACGATGTTTATCCTACTAAGGGCTGATTTCACCAAAGTCAGATCTTTTGTCCGTGGAATGAAATTGACGTCTGACAGTTTCTAGTATGGAAAAATTTAAAATTAATTCTCATTTTAGGACTCCTAATTCAGTTTGGTGGTATTCGCCCTTAATATTATAAATGTGAAAGTTTGTATGTTTGATACTAATCATCAAAAGATATGAATCACGCAAAAACGGCTGAACGGAACACGAATAGACCATCACCTGGGTTAGGACATAAGATACTTTTTATCACGGTAGTACGTTCCTGTGGCATAATTTCCGAACTCCACGCGGGCAAAGTCGCAGGCAAAAGCTAGTCTACAATAAAATCTGAAACGTGAACGAAGGTTAGCTTTATGTGACAGGATTGTGATGTGTCCCACACGTAACAAATATTTGTTCAGCCAAAAATGCTTGCCCTGGCGGCCGGGCCGTGTCTGTTTATGCATAGCTACAGCAGATCAAGCTACCCAAAACTGTCAAATTTTCCCGATCAACCTTGAACCTTAATGCTTTAGCGATAAAGTTGAAAATCTATTAAAGAAATTTGACAGATTTTAGTAGCTTGATGTGGTGGAGTCTGTAAATACGACGACACATCTACCTATAAGAAAGCCTTTTATACCGTTAAGGATTATATCGAGGACAAAAAGGCTTGGGATTGAGCTGCTTCCAATTTATTATATTGGATGTTTTTATATTTGTTTTCTGTTTTGTTGGTTTTTTTTTTATATATACACTTTGTCATTAATTAATTTTATATATATACTATGACATTTGCTTCCTTTGTAAAGTATTTTATTTTAATTATTGTGAATGTGTAGAACTATGTGGGTCATCTTATTTATATTATTTTTCTCTCTGTTCTCTTAGTTTTTGTCATGGTCAGGCAGTTTGAGTAATTAATGTGGCCTACCCAAATGTCCTTTCTTTGGTATTGTTCGTCGAATCGTTGAGCTCCTTAAGTGTTGAGTTGAGCTGCACGATTTCTGACAAATGCGTGCACTGACTGAACAGGTCCTCTCAATCTGTGTGGTTCTTTCCTCGACCATCTCAGACATCGACCTACATGGTCTTCATATGATCTGACCAAGATTATGTCTGGACTTTAAAAGAGACTGTGACCTCTGAGTTTGTTTCGGCCTTTCTTCTCAGACTAGTCAGATAGGAAACGCCGACCTCATCTAGTTTTAAAATATGATTGACGTGTAAAAGTGTTTGTACAAACCTACTTACAAAATAAAATCATTTATCATTAATACATTTCCAGTTTTAGCTGACCTCCCATTGTATAGGCTTTTCGTGCAGTGAGAAGTCGGCTTATACTGGAATTCTATAACTTGATGTTTATGTTGTTGTGCGTCCATGTAAGATTGGTTTGCATACGCACTTATGATACGGAAAAGAAAAATAATGGCACGGAAAATGCCTTTACAAAACAGAATTAGTTAAGTATTAGGCGTATGCAAAGTTCAAATATTATTTATTTGGATAAAATGGTTCTAATACAATTATGTTTCTTTAGCGCTCATACATATGAACGACACTCGTCAACGGCAGAGGCAAAAACTGCAGCCGTCTACACCCGTCGCAGAGAACTGGTAGTCCTCGTCACCGGGCTGCAGGCAGTCCAAGGAAGCCACGCCATCATTAGATGGCAAGCTAACGAAAAGATTATTACGCCTGGACAGGAAAGGCCTGCGCCTGATTGCGGGGACCATCACGGGACACTGCTCACTAAACAAACACTTCCACACGATAGGCATAACGGACAGCTCCCTGTGCAGGGCTTGCATGGAGGCTGATGAGACCGTCGCGTATGTGCTCTTTGAGTGCACAGGCGTCACCCAGATTAGGTCGGAAACCCTCGGAACACCCAAATCTTACACAGATGTTCTCAACAGACCAGGAGACTTAATAAGCATCTGGAGGGAGGTGGGCTGGTTGGAATAACCACCGACGGCCGCCATGGCCCACGCACAATGGTCCACTTGAAGGACTAAGTGCGGAAACCAAACCCGTAACATAGAACATAGAATACCCGTCGAAGCGTCGGCGGCTGCTGTCGACACGCGTTGAAGACTTCAGTGGCCTCTGCGTTGCCGCGTGTCTCTCATGTGTATGCACATCTACTCAAAACATTGATTGCATTTCACAGTGCGATTTTAGCTAGTTATAAACCCATTCGGGGACAGTACGCTAGTTGAACAGTCTCTTTCTCTCTCTGCGCAAAAATTACCCCACCACAAAAGTACCTTCCTACTCAAGAACAAAAAGAAATGCCGCAACGTCCTTTCAAAACCGGATCACTTTGTAACCAAAGGGCCGAGATCCCCCACAGTACTTCCTCTAGGACAATTTGCGATCATTGAGGACGAAGACCACCCGCCGACGCCAATTGGTCACTTTACCGCTGCACCAAGTCACATTACCACTTCCTGTCACAATTATATCGATGAAATGAGGAAGCGAGGGAATTGTGGGAAGTGGAACGTAGGTACTTATAAATGGGGTTGATTTTTCTATTATGTGTGGTGGCAACTTTATTGTGTCAGAAGACTTTTTATTTTTTTCCTGTGTATTTGGGTTATAACTGATAAAATGTGTAAAAAAACGGAGTAGTGCAAATCCTGAAATGAAATTAATCGGACTTTACACTTTCTATTTGATTTTTATTTGTTGTTATTTGATGTATGTATCTGGTGTATGGTGTGTCTTTTAGTCTGCGCTAAATAAGTGTATTTTCTTTCTTTCTTGATAAAAATCTTTCTAAGATTTGACATTTAGAAAGTTTTTTAGAAAAAGAAAGCGCAATTCTTTGGGGACGTTCAATGGATTTCATCATATATTCCGAAAGAAAATCCTATAGGTTTACATACTACATTCTGCTATACAACAGAACTTAAGGTGAATTTCAACAATGAAACTGAACGCGGTCAGAACATCTAAACCGCGTTCAAGAGCTGTCAGTATCAGTATTCCAGAACAATGATGACACTGACAGCTCTTGAACGTAGTACGATCAGATTCAATGATGAAATTCGTCTTTAGAGCATACTGCCAAGCTTTGAACTGCAAATTGCAATAAGTTGCGTTAAAGAGCATACCATCCTACCGGTAGCTTGTTAAATGTACACATGTCCTCAAAGCTAGTTTTACCAAACCCCCGATCCAAAATTGAATGGTTCGCGAAATTCATCGGGTTTCCATCCGTTAGCCTTTGATACCCAGACAGCCTTCGGCGGATCAACACTGCGTCATATAATGCACTCCATACAACTGGAAATGCACTTTATTACGTTGACTTAAAACTGGATATTACTGCAGACGAATGTTTGGTAGCACAAAGCTTTGTATTTGCTGAAGATGTAATTGAGTTTGGACTTTATTGAGTTGGGATAAGAGTGTGTTTGGTGGTATACAGATTTGTTTGCAATGGAAGGTGGTCACAGCATTCGATATAACGCCTCGAAAATAAGCGCGAATTGAAAATATTTATTTCATATGCTACTGTGTTTAAACCCTTTGAGTGGCCAGTGTTATTTCGAATTTAAAATACTTTAAGTAATGAGGCTGGTCTGTTGATTTTAAATTACATGTTTCGTTTGAGTCCCAGCATCCCATCTGATTGTCTGCATCGAATTTCAGTTATTTATTTTACCATGTTTTTGTAAAATAAAAATGAAAGCTCCTTTTCTTCTTTTCAGGTAAATATTTCGAGATATTGGCGTGGTCGTGCGACTACCATTTGGGTGGCTGGTTCGATACTTGTGGGTAAGCAAACATTTGTTTGACCAATCTGTTTGTTCCTTCTGACCGTGTAGGGAAGTTTGTATTTGTGATTTGAGTGTTTAATGACACCCACGACACAGGAAATCCCAGAACGGAAAATAAATGTAAGCACATGTTACACAGTAGGTACATGGTTACGGTTCACTGATACTTGTAGATACGAAAATATCGGATTATTTATTTGAATAAAAGTGAGTCGTTTTCTAAATTGGCTTATTACCAAAAGGCAAACATGCTGTTTGACCTAACTGGAAGCTTTTTTTTTTTTTTTTTTTTTTTTTTTTTTTTTTTTTTTTTTTTTTTTTTTTTTTTTTTTTTTTTTTTTTGTGGATGGGAAATCATCACATGACTCCTCCCGCTCTGGGTGGAGCAGAAGGGAGTGTCAGACTCTTACTGACTAAACCCACCCGTGTTCCTTCCTTAGCCCTTTACGTACCAGGGCAGCGGTAACCCTTTCGGACGATCCCGCTACCCCGGCAGGCTTCGACCCTGTCGGGCCCCGTCATCTATGCTGACATCTCTTTGAGGCGCACATGGAACACTTACGCGCCGTCCGGCACGGGCCTGGTCCTGATCGGACGGAGAGCTACCCATTGCTCTCCGCCCGCAGGCCCGCGCCTACGGTGGCCGGGAGTCGTCACGCGAGTCGTAACCTAACTGGAAGCTGACCTCAACTACGTTGGGGCTGGCTTCCAGTCTAACCGCATGCAGCTGAATACCAGTATTTTACATGGAGCGATTACCTATCTGATCTCCACAACCCAGTTTCTGGGTAACACGGTACCCCTTACTAGGTACTGGTTGAAGTATCAATGTACCTCTAAATTGTTCATAACGTATTAACAACCCAAAACATTTTTTGCGTCTAAAACCTCGACACAAAGACACTGTTGACAGCCGAGAGGCAACAAAAATCCAGCACCTAACCCTTAGGAACTACGTAACAAACCCACTTAAAAGTTTTCAGCGACAAACTGTGTCCCCCGCCCCGCCTCCCCCATCAAGTCTAGACTTCAGGTGTCCATCGAAAAAAGACTCTGTCCGGAACTAACCCCCATTAAAAACATTTTCCCCATTTCACCCCTAATTCTTCTTATTTTTCTAAACTCTAGCAGACGGTTATTTTGGCTATAAACTGTTTATAGCTCTTTCAATATTGTTCGATGTAAATAAGGGGAAGTTTACAAAAAAGTTTTCAGCTGCTTTGTGTGCTTTTCAATTATTTTTTATTTATTGATTAGGGGAAAGTCTTGAAAAAGTGGACTGCTTATGAAGCGAGTTTCAATCATGCAGAATAAATAAACAATTAAAGCTATCTGATTATTATTAATTACGTCCCTTACGTTAATTTCACATCTAAAACTCCTGAAGAGCTCTTGATGAAGCACTAACTCGAACAAAAGACCTGCCAATCTAAATATCTTGTAAAAATCTCTGTGAGAACTTGGGTGAAGTGAACTATCATTCCACTTCATCCTGGGGACTTACACAATTGACAGTTCACTTCAAGCTCACTTTACCGAAGTTTTTAGTGACATTTTTACAGAATAGACTGTTCTCTCAACAGTAGCTTATAATTCTGATGTGCTTGAAACTGAAAGTATAATTCCAGTAAACAATTCATAAAACTAATCAAAAAAACTATTCATGAACCTTGTCGTGACTTTTTCTTTAATTCTAAAATAATAACTGACGTAACTCACATAATTAATTCAAAACTACAAGCCTCACAATAAAAGCTTCTTGCCGTAAGTCAATACCTAGGTACTGCACCCTTATTACGTAATACACTATCTATCACAATCTGAATAATTTTGAAAGCTATTGCTAATCCATGGATTCATATGTTTGAAAAATGTGTCTGATCATCAACGTAAATAACGCAATGATGTTGTTGAACTGTGAAAATGACCATTTCTACTGTTACTCTGTTACGCAATTACCCCGCTGAAAACAACAGTAGGTACCAACACTCGGACAAAATGCAAGATGGCGGCCAATCGCAAAGGGGCAAGGGGTATTTAGAACCCAAAGTTTTTGAAGTAAATACGGTTTGCTTTGCATTCCGAAAGCCTAAACATTGTTGTTTAGTTAATTGTTTCGTTGGCCGTACAATTCAATTTACGCTTTATTAATTTTAAGCGGTTTCTAGAAACGTTCAGAGTTGAGCAAAAAGTTTGTGAATTGCATGTTGTGTGTGGTTTAAATGAATTGTGTTATGGAAGTTTTACGTGTTAACATATTAATTGAATGTTAAAAGTTATATTATATAATATTTACATCTATTTGACAGTTCCATGAATTAAAATAATTACTTTTATATTTTTAGTAGTTACAGGTGCCAAAATGTGTCTTCAAATATTAAAACTAACTTGAGTAGGCAAATAAACGGCTTTCTGAAACTTAAAGAAGTTACCTATATTTGATTATCTGCGGGAGTTAAATCGCTGCAGGATTACTGAGAAATGCATGCACTGACTGGACATGCCTACTCAATCTGTGTGATTTTTTCCTCAAAACACCAATTTACATGGTCTTTACATGATGGTCTGACCAAGATTATATCTGATTGATCTCTGAGTTCGTTTAGACCTTTCTTCTCAGAGTGGTCAGAAAGGAAACACCGACCTCATTTATTTAAAAAAATATGATTGACGTGTAAAAGTTTTTGTACTTACAGATATAAAAAAAAAATATCATTTAAAAGATTTTCACACTGGGGAGAGCTCTTAACATTCTGAAATCTACTCTTAACATACTAAATCACTCGTGAACGCTCAAAGGTAAAAAATCTAAGTCAAAGCATTTATTTAAAATGGGCACATAATAGGACTTTTGAACTTCAAATATTACAGCTAACTGCAGTTAACCTGATTTAACAAGCTATCTAATACGATTTTATGAACATTTAGCATAAGACATTACTTTTGCTTACTAAACCTTAAAAATATATCTGAGGATCCTCTATTTCCATTTTAAACATCAATAATTAATTCAAGCCACGCCGTTAAACTCCAAAGTACAGCCCGAAATTCGAATGATTTATTCAAGTTTACACACGAATGTAATAAACAGTCGTCCGTTGCAGCCTGCAACTTGTTATCATTTACACCCTTCCATTGTTTGCATAAGTCACTAAACGCACCCCTGCTAATGAAAACCTGGGGAAAATTCGGGAAAACGCGCAATAATAGAGGGGACGGGCAGGGAAGTATAGGTTGACGCGTTTTGTGGTAAATGATAACAGAGTCGTACTTTAAAAAAAAACTTAAAGTAGTGATAAACATGGCCAATCGATTATGTGACACTGCTATGCACATGTCATGGAATGGCACATTACATGACACAAAGATGCAGCCATTTTTCAATTCCAATGATTTCACGAGCAACAAAAGGTAGCGTCCTGGTACCTCATATAAAAATTGCTGAGACGGATTTTCTTTTAAGATGAAAACGAGAGTCGTATTGATGATTCTTATTCAGTAAATACATATTATTTGTTACGTTCGTGAATCATATTTTGATGAAAATACAACCAGGCACTAACCTGCAATGTGCCAAAACGTAAGAAAATTTTAATTTCGTGGTCTACGTTATTACTTTTACAGACGCTATTCTTTTCATAGATGATAGAGTGAGCTAGAAAAGTAAGTTGTCATTTGTTTTTCAATAACAAAAAAAAAACTCAATCTATCGACAACTGCCTGTATACGGCACACAGATAAATTCAAAAGGGCAGTGCACACTCAAATTGGGCGAAACTCAAACTTATGTAGATCCACGACAGATGTCGCTTCTCCCCTCGATTATCGTATGCAGATTAAGTGGGAATACCCCTCTATGCTCACCGTAACGTAGTTTCGAGCCCACCTGTTTTTCAAAAATGGATTTTCGGAATTGTTTTTGCATTTTGCAATTTGATTGCTTGTAGTAGCGAAGGGATTTGGTTTGCATAATTTTCGTTGTGTGATTTACTATACATTCTATGTTATATGCACATGTGTAAGTGTCTGAGGCATGGCTGGTTTATTGATAAAAATAAAAATATATACGTTGTGTAAACTATTAATAGTTATCTAATTATCTATATTAACTTTCTATGTATATTGGAAGTATGATTTAAAGAACGTAATTGATTGTCACCTCATGCGATGACTAAGCAATTTTTAAGGTATTTACTTAGTTAATGTCGGGGTCGGTTTAAGGCAACCACTAACAATGTATGCCCTGTCACCTGTGCACTTGATGATCTTATGACTGCGTCAGGGAGCAGAGTTCGCGCAGCTGAATTTTGGGCCAAAGATGTTTGAACTTTTTGCCATCGATACGCTTAGAGGAAGTTAATGTCAACTATTGTTGATTTTCGTTTCAACTGAATGTTCAACCCCTAAAAAACTTCGTGTTTTCATATGATGTACAAAGAACAACTTTTATTTAAACTACGTAAAATTTTATAAATAGGTAAGGCCGAAATAAAAAGGCTCTTAGAATGAAACTTAATTTATTCCAAGTGCACTTTAACTTTTAGTTACCTAAATAAAATCATAACAAAGATATGGCTAGTAAAACAGGCTCCACAGTTTTCGCCTCCCCTCTAGAGTCCCTCTATTTATTTGCACTAAAACCTGCAATACATTATTAAGTCCTGTATGAAACCATCAAAACCAAGTTTATAATCTCCTGGGCAATGAATAACTTAGACATGTTCTGACATCTTGTGTAGGGCTACCTTCTAATGAAAATGAATTTCTTATAAACTCTTCTACTAAAAGTCAGGAGGGTTTAAACTTATGACATTACTTTACGTATATACAGTTTAAAAAAAGTAGAGTACAGTTAGAAAATTTTCAATGCATTGGGGTTCAGAACCATTTACTGAATCCATGGTAACAGGTTGCGCGTGGATGTCCCTGCCACCCTGTATGTTGTAACAAATAAAAGAGGCTTCTAACTTTATGATTATTGGTAAAAAATCAATGCAAAAATAGCACCTGAAGTCTATTCAAACGAATGTTTCCAATTGATGTTATTTCAAGTTAAAAAAATATCAACTTTATTTTTATGGTAATTAAGTTGATTTCAGAGTGACTAGCAGTATTGAAAATGTTGAAAGTTGTAGCGTAAACTGAACTTTATTTTGTAGGAATTAAAGTTATTTTTCCAAAAACTCATATTTGTTTACATTTTTGGCAAATCAATCGCGAATGCAGAGTATTAAGTGACTGTTAATGAAATTGACCAACAAAATATAGAGTCTAGCTAACCTTTTCATATTTTCATTAAACTTTAGATGAGTGACTACGGAATACATTCAAAAATATTTTTATGAAAATAAAACTCACAAATTACTTTGTATAAGAGCTTCCCATGAGCATGTCTAAAACTTCCAGTAAACAGCTGATGTCAATTAGAACTTCCACCATAAGCCCATGTTTCACCACCTCCTTAAAG
Organism: Apamea epomidion; assembly: GCA_947507525.1. Taxonomy (NCBI): domain Eukaryota; kingdom Metazoa; phylum Arthropoda; class Insecta; order Lepidoptera; family Noctuidae; genus Apamea; species Apamea epomidion. Next base: position 3,281,148 of record OX382234.1, read on the forward strand.
ACTTCCACACATATAATTTATCTTAAAATATCTCCTAAAATCCTGCTTTTATTAATCTTGCAACCCTGCAGGTAAGTTCGCTCATCATTTATTTACGCGTGCGTAAAATTCTCCCCCTAATTTGGGTAATTATTTGAGTAGGGAATCTGCTATTCAAATATTGAAAGTGTAGGTACATCCCTTTGAAGTTCCTCTCAAGTTTTGGGCACAAAATAATGAGTTATAAACTGTATAGGTTTTCGGTTTGACATTGTATATTTTTGTGTGTGTTTTTCCCGTTCTGGCCTACCTACCCCTTATTAGTAATGAGAGCTTTACTGAAAGGATGGATAGACATTGACAGAGCTTTTATTTTTAATGACGATAATAATTAAATGGATTTTTAAAGAGTGATTGCTTTATATTAAAATAAAATCTGATTGACAATAACTGCTTTAGGTCTTTTGAAAAAAAATATCTCCGGGATCAGTTGGAAAAAACTTGGTAGGAGAAGTGTTAAGTTTAGTAGTTTATTGAAAGTTAAAATATCACAGGAACAGTTCCCGTATTTCTAAGAGCGTTCACAGTCTGATCTGACTCAATCTGTCAACCTCTAATTTTCTTACATTTTCGACAAGTTTTTGACATTGATTGTCGCAGAGATTTGATTGCGACTAGATTTTTAACGTTTTTATTTACTAGAATTGGTCTTCAGATCTTCAAAGTGTTTTAACTAATGAAGACAGATGCTCAAGCGCACCTAACAATTTGTTTAAAAATAACACTTGACACAAAATCTCCGTAACCAACCAAACCTGTAGGACGATATTACTATTCCCTATCCGATTTAACAATTTCAAAAGGCACACAGTCCCAAAAAACTAATAAACGCTCACCTTTATTGAATGTTAACCCTTTGCACGAATGGTAAAATGGTAGGTAAGGTGAATGGTAAAATTTCCATTTCACTGGAATACCTGTTACTTCAAACAGTCGATGTATAACGTGTTAAGTCCAAAATAAACACCTTCAACCCTTTAATACGAACGGGGTACAAACGACCCCATTTCACGCTCCTATAATTGGTGATGGTTTTCAAAGAATCGCTAAGGAAAATTATCCGTTACAAAAGAAAATTTTATGTCAACTGAGTTTATTGAAAATAAACAAAAGCGTTTGTTTTTATTATTATTATTGGCATCTTCTTTGTTTGGTACTAGAAAATTCCATTACGGTGTATTTAATAAAAGCTTAATTTATTTCATAAAGATAATAACAGTTCAATCAACCTGCGTAGCCTTTTGTTGGGGTCGGCTTCCAGGCTAACCGGATGCAGCTAAATTCCAGTATTCTACATGGAGCGGCTGCCTATCTGACCTCCACAAACCAGTTACTGGGTAAAAATAAAAGCAATTTTGTTGCATAAATCAGCATAGTAAATATCTTAGTCAACAATATTTCAAAAAGAACAGACACATCGTTGGTAAAATGTTCACATAAAAAACTCAATGCTCTTTTGATAGATGAAAAAGCAAATTGATAGTGTTAAGCGCAAAATTCGCATATGCAAAATTGCATTTGCATGTATGATGAATGTAAATCCGGATTCAATATTGTTTCACTAACTTATTTATGTTTTTTTTTTTTGCGGACGACTGATATCTAAGCTCACACGTTCTAATAAGTACCAGAATGACCTGGATAACTAACTGTGTATTTTTTTGTATAAAAGTCTATAAATTTTTAGATGTTCGTAAATTCGGTACAATGATGACAAAATGTTGGCCAGTATGTCGGCTTCAAAATTGCATTTTTTTTTTACTCAATATTATATTGATGTTTACCTATACCCTGTCCATTAGGTTAACCGTTTTTGACAGCTGTCTTAGAACGTACATATTCCAGATAAAATAAAATAAAATAAATATATAAACTGCCTTATCTTATTGAATTATCTTATTTATGGCTTTTTACAGACATTATAATACCGTACGTGTATCAATCAATGTATTGTGTGTTGCTGCAATCACTAGTTCCATCTGTCAAAAAACGGTTTTCCTAATGTACAGGGTATACATGTAAATATGCACGGTGACTCGATATAGTAATCCAAGAGTGTATAGCTATATGTGAGGATGTGTGTCGATCTAATCAAGACCCAACCCCATTGAAACCATACAACACAATTTATGTCTATTACACTCAAAATCGATTAACACCATCACGTATAATCTAAACCTCCTGTACCTGAACAAACTCAGTCTATCAGTCCCGAGTGAGGTGTATTGTGTTCTTTGTACGTTGGGGTCTATGGTACCCCATTAGCATTTAAGGGTTATGGCCTTTTGTAGGCCTTGACTTAATCGGTTTGTGGCCGCGCGCAGAATGAATTTGAACTCACGTGCTGTCAATACATTTTATGCTACAGAGTCTTTGGTTGAAGTAAATTACAAGCGCAAGCGGGGATTTCATTTACAAAAACCTCTTTTTAAGTGTGTAATGTCTTGTTGTATTCTGAATGTTGCTTGTGGAATTGATATATTGAAGAGCAAAATGTTTTACAATCGTACGAATTCGGATACACAGAAAGCCTCATAATTACAAAGATTAATGGCAAAGATAATTAAAAGCTGATGGCAATAAATAGGCTCGCCTCCTGTTATAGGGGAGTTAAACTAAACTGGCGAAATGTGGAAGGACAATAGTGATATATCTGCCTAACTTTTCGCGGATATCGGGGATGATTGACAGGCGTCTTAGCACTTAAGTTTAAAACAAATAGCTGTGTGCCAACTAAACTGAGAACTAACATAGCGGCCATATTTAATTTAGTGTGATGTTATTAACTTTATCGTTTTCTACTCTTCAAGCCCTTTCATTTGATACCCATATTAAGGGGGTTGAGAAAAAATATGTAATCCGCCAACTTGAAGCGGCGGCCATATTGAAATTATTACAATATTGAGTATTGCACATTATATTGTCACCAGAACTAAAGGTGTATGCAAAATATTAGGTCAATTGGATACCAACAAATGGTCGTAAAATAGTTTGCAAATTTTGACGGACAACTAACAAACATACGAACAGTGCAAATTAAATAAAAGATTGTTAAAATAAAAATAAAACAAAAGCGAAACCTCAACACAAAAGTCACGAGAATATACCGGAAACTGCACAGATTCCCAACATATTTCATAAAACATCTACATTTCCAATCACACCGCTGTGTTCCATCTCACATACCATACCTCCATCTTTTTATTACTTCGCAGCATTTCTGGAACAATAGATGTGAACATTATATTAAACTCCAAGCAAAGGTTTTAAGACGGGGACCGATACACCATTGTTCTGTCCATCTTTTGTTGGCAAGAGCCGAGAGTGCTGCGATGTCTTCATATTACACCTTTAGGTTGAGGTTTAAGAGTTTCTTTATTGAAAAGTGTTGGAGTGTGAATGTGCCAATTATAATTTAGTTCTTGAATGTGTCTTGTTAGTGGTTTCATTTCACTGTTAGCCTTTTCTGAATCGTCTCTCAATCCGCTTATTATAGTTTTCCTTTTTGCTTTAATCTGGATGCATTTCGTGCGTGCACGTTGCACATCTTTTACCATCGTTCTGACATATAGTTATAAATTCCACCTTAAGGATGTAACTAATATTTTTTATAATATATTTTAAAAGAGTGTCCATGGAGTTTCTTGTCCGTTCTTCTCCATAGGAACCTTCTACGCTTTGCAGTGGGCAACTAGCTTCATTTTTCTGAATAACCAACTCCTTCGACAATTCAAAAGTGCTTGTAAATGGTTTAATTGATATAAAGGCTTTGAGTTTCAGTTTTTGAGAATCATCATTTACATCTTGTTCCAAGTAAAACTTTAACACTTTTTTTTTTAATTGTGACTCTTTTGTTTCCGTGATGAATGAATGAAAGACATAGCAATAAGAGGTAGTGTGTATAATAAGTAGTGCCAAACTAACACCATCAACTGTTGATGATGTTAGTTTGGCACTACCGAATTATACCATCGTAAATATTTCGGAATCAGCAAGCCTTACTACACATCGTTTCCTTTTTCTCCTATCAATGCGTAAGTATCCGTCGTACGATAAGATTTCCCTTGGTACAGCGACGGATTTGTTTTTCCGTCGCATCTGAGCGATACGGATTTGACAAAAATAGCAAAAACCTGTGATGTTGATTACTCTGCGTACGGTCGTGACGATTTGGAAAATGTAAAATAAATCGCTGCGTACATATTGCATTCCGCTAACGATGATGGTAACTATTTGTATGCCATCGCGATCGTCAATTTTTACATGCATGGGCAGTTTAGTTTAGGTACGTATTCCATCACACTGAAATTCCGCAAAAACCGTATTATTTTACGGCTATAGGTAATTAATTTAGAACCACTTAAAGCTCATAATTTATTCTTCTAAAGATGGGTTAAGATCGAACGAATATAGAACCATAAAAAGAGCAAGATCATTATTTATCAGTATCTATCACATAGTTAATTTATATGTCATGGATTCATTAATCCATTTTAGTTCTTTTACTTATTGTGGTATAATAATTTTATTTTTAGGTGCATCGTCTTCACATATAATTATATAATTAATGTATGCAAAATATTGTTAAACATTTTAAAAGAGTAACGGTGGAGTTTCTTGCCCATTCTTCTCCATACGAAAACTACCTTTTGGAAGGGGCGACTAGAATCAATTTTATTTTAATTTTATTTTTGACGTTCAAAAGTGCCTTTTATGTGCCTATTTGAAATAAATGATTTGACTTTGACTTTGAATATTCTTGATATTCTTGACATTTTAGTATGGATAATATTTGACCAACAAAAAATGCTCTTTCCCTGTTTACACAAAAATAATTTGGTTGATTGGAGGCAGAATATACATTCGCTCAGTTTTGGTCTAAATTGAACTTATTAAGACGAAAGCGTAAGGGTAGCCCGCAAAACTCAAATTTTCTTAAGTTTTTTACAATTTGTAGGTCACACACCACACACACACCACACACACACCACACACACACACACCTCAACACAAAACACATACACATTTTAACACTTCACACTTAGTATAAGTTTACATATGTTTGTACCTTATAGTCCTAAGCAGTCTATTGGATTTTTTTGTATTCCATGGGTTACCATGTCACCTAGCTAGGACGCCAGATTCAATTCGTTTTGTAACTCTTTATGATTTTTCCCTAAATTGTAAAATTATATTTACAGTAACAGACTGTATGAACCACACTTTTTTGAAGAAACAAATAAAATTTTTAAAAAAAATTGTCAGGTTATAATATGATGATCAAAATATGATTCGAGACCGTAACAAATACGTATTTAGAGAATTATATAATAATCAATAGAATTAGAATTTTGCCCTTAATTAAACAATATGTGCTAAGCCAAAATTATTAATAAAAAAACTCTAAAATTCAAAGACATTACAACCCCCCTTCCTCCGGACACACCTACGTATCTATATACTTTCAAATATCCATCATAGAGGAGATATGTGGAGCATATCTCCCCTACTGTTTATAGCAAATTAAAACAACGCAGCATCCCCTGAAGCAGGTGTCAACTGCTCATGAAACCCTCCATCACTGGACCCTCACCATAAATAGAGCATCAGGTGTACCTACAACAATGTGTTCTTGTTTTTTTACTCAGTGATTTTGTGGAACAGTTCTGTTGGGAACACGAGTTATTGCTGTATGAGGTAACGTTATGGGAGCTAGCTATAGATGTGCTTATATGGATAGAGGGTAAGCAGCTGTGACTCTTCTATATGCTCTTACGATTCTATGGGAACGAATGTTTCCGTAAAACTAGGAGCATTGAAAAGTGAAACTGCATGTTGGTTCAATGCTGGGTTCTATTATCAGTTATCCAAAAAGGTCATGTTCAAATAACGTTGCATCTTAGTTTCAGCACCTAAGATTCAATTTTTTATTCCTCTTGACCACATCGTCATTATATTTTACATTGGGCTCTTGTTTTGTAAAGTTAAAATTCAATACGGAATCATTATGTAGATATTAGCTGCACGAGACTTAGCTGCACTAAGCTAAATTTTCTATGTTAATACATATTTTAAACTAAAGTCGCTTTACAGGTCTGTCAGTGTCACCGCTTAGATCTGCTAAACTACACAATGGACTTTAATGCGGGTTTCACCATCATTTAGAGTATATATTCCGGTACATTTATGTGTATAATACCTAATCATCCTAACTAATTTTATAAATGCAAAAGTCAGAAATATATAGATACGGTTTGACGTGAAATACTGGTATTCAGCTGCATGCGATTACACTGGAAACCGACCCCAACATAGTTGGGAAAAGGCTAGGCAGATGATGATACGCTTTCACCCTAAAACGGATTTGGATGAAATTCATCCAAATCCGTTTGACTTACACACAGACTTGGATTAGGACATAATCTCAACCATAGCACCTGCCACCTAATCTCATCACCACCCTTGGTTGACTGGTAGAGAATGCCTAAGGCATTAAGTCCGCCTTTGTACCTTTTTGTGCGAAAAGTTTAAATAAATAATATATTATTATCCTGGCAGTAAGCCGCAGGCAAAAACTAGTACATTTAGATATATTTTACAGAGATACAGCACTGAAATCATGATATTTTGAAATTTCAGTAGGTATATTGCACCCGTGTGATGCAGGAGCGAGTGGCTAGTATCTCATAAGAATTTCTAGAAACTATTAGGCAGTTTTCCATATCCAAAAATCACTTCGTATACCCAAAACCCTCACGCGTCGTGTCGCGTTACCAGCCAGTTTTGTTTACTCTATTCTTGGCGATATAACGTCTAAGTCGGGCGTGTTAATGGCCGCGGTGAAGACCGGAGGGTTCCGCGATTTATGGATGCTTCTAGTGGATGGTATGAGGGATGAGAGAGTGGATGTGTGGGCGCGGTGAATGGCATGGAGTTTTTGGTTATTTTTGGTCTGGTAGATGAAGAGAGGAAAGTATATAGCCAAGTGGTGTCAGAGTAGAACGATAAACCAATCTGATTCACATATAAAATAACTTTGCTCGTGTTGGCATGACCTATGAAAGAACAGCCAACCCCGAAAACCATTTATGATTAATGGCACGAACTATGTACTGATATCATTGCTAATGATCAATACGAAAATTGAAATAAGTTTTCACCTTGTACGAAAGAAATTATGCATCATTTTAACGAGATGAAGAATTCGATTTTTTTCTGTACATGTTCAATAAGCTTCATAATTATTTAGCCAAGTTCACGACATCATCTTGTTATTTCTGATAATGTCACTATTTTTGCTACATCTAACCCCATCAACCAAAACTACAGGTCAACGCGAAACACGAATACCCCTCCATCTCCTCTCCCTTGTACCACAACCCAAGTACAGCACTAGGGTTCCTTTGGCGGCAGTATAAAACGCACCTGTTATACAGTGGGCGAGTGTGATTGCTTCGTATAATTGAATTACGCAGTGAAAGATATACGATTTCATTATGTTAGGTGGCGCTTTATAGCTAACTACGGAACCCGCACCAATTTATTTTGAATATATTGAATTGGAGATTTTTTTATGAGGTTTTTATTTTTATATGGCAATGTAAAGGGCAGCGTATAAATGGAAGGAGTAACATTTTTGTTTGTATTTACTTTATAAACCTGCGAGCCAGATGTTTATGATGATACTACTTTATAAACCTGCGAGGCAGATGTTTATGATGATACTACTTTATACCTCTGCTATTGCAATTCAATTTCAAACTGCAAAATGAAAAACTTATTAAATATTCATCATCTGCCTAGCCTTTTCCCAACTATGTTGGGGTCAGCTTCCAGTCTAACCGGATGCAGCTGAATACCAGAGGGGCAATTCTCGTAATTTTAAGAACATTCACAGTCTGATCTGTCAAAAATACCTCTAACTTCCCTACATTTTGGCAAGTTTTTGACATTTGTTTGTCGCCGAGATAACACTGCGACTAGATTTTGAACGTTTTAAATTACAAGAATAGACCTCTTGTATTTTACACGGAGCGACTACCTATCTGACCTTCACAACCCAGTTACTGGGTAATACAATACCCCTTCGTAGGACTTGTCAGACTTTCGCGTTTCTGACTACCCGTAACGACTGTCAAAGATCCACGAATGACAGCCGCGACCAACGGCTTAACGTACTTTCCGAGAGACGGAGGGGTCTTTGGTATGCAAAGATGGTCACCCATCCACGGACCAACCGGCGCAAGCGTAGCTTAACCTGATCGATCGATCCGTGCGACTGTTATAACTTAGCCCATACAACACTGTTGCATTGAAATAAAATATTTATTTCTGTAAGTAGATCTTTTGAGACACTTTTACACGTCAATATTTTGTTCGTCAACATTTTAAAACTAGATGGCGCCGGCATTTCCTAGCTGACTGATCCCTGAGAAGAAACGCCGAAACAAACTCAGAGGGCATGGTTTCTTTTAAAATCCAAACATTATATTATTAAGATTTTATGCGATTGTAAATGTTAAATAGTTATTTTTCGTCAGCCGTTCAAATTAAGCAATTTAGGTTATAATACTAAGTAGCCAATAATCTTCCTATGCAGCTCAATAATCATGAAACAACAACAATAATATCTTCATCAACAATACAATATAAACAAGCTAATCAATCAGCAAATACGGCTAATATAGTCTGAATTCTAATCAAATGCACACAGATAGGTACTAACTAGCATAACCTCGTTCAATCATCCTCTGTTTGCTAGGAGACAATAGGAATGGTATATACATAACTTATGACATCGACCAGAGGGTTCAGAGCTTCGAAAATTCGCTTTAAAATTATACGAGGTCACATTTAAGGGTTGAACTGAACTGAACAACTTTCTCTATGGGATCAACAATGTAATCGCGAAAAAAATATCAACTGTCCTATACAAAACTTCAATACCCACTCGATCCAAATGTGTGGGACTGCTGATTATTTTTTTGCGATTACGATGTGACAAACATCGTGGAGAAAGTTGTTTAGTTTGATGGTCCGTACCACCCCGTTAACGACGACCACATCTTTCTGAAGTACACATTATCTCGTAATTTAAACGTTCGAAATCTAGTCGCAGTCTCATCTCGGCGACAAGCAAATGTCAAAAACTTGTCAAAACTGTAGAGAAATTAGAGATATTTTTGACAGATTGAAACTAAGATCAAACTGTGAACGTTCTTAAAATTAGGAGAATTGCTTCTGATATATGCTGTATATTACATACTTGATATAAGGTGCCAGAAACATTCTATATAATATACAAGGAGCTCACGAAAGGAAAGTAAATGAGTCTGGGTCGATGTCGCCAGATACGGTCAAGAGGACTATACATACATAATATATAGTTAATTAACCGTTGAACATTGACAAGTTGGTATGATATAAAGTTATGGAATAACTTTATGTCATACCAACTTGTCAATGTCGTTCCGCCTCGGAGTCAGCCTCGTTTTTGGAACCGAGACGGGTAGTGTTGAGCCTATAATTTTCAGGCGAAGTTGTATATCACATACCTTCGTTACCTATTTATACTATTATATTGTTAAGATAATCCAAGAAGAGTAAAGTTTCCATTACGTCAGCACAAGGCCAGGGATGGTGAAAACTGGGAGCTAAATACGCTTCTCAAAAAAACATCACTGTTGTCGAGTTTATTTATAAACGTTGCTTCAAGTTATGTTATATCATCAAAATAATAGGCTATTTTCCTAAAAAATTCTAATTAGTCCGTCAGTTAGATTATCAAAAAATATTGAACCCGTATTTTTTCTTTTGCCAATTATATAAAAAATGATGAAGATATAGCCCGTTAAAGTTCCGCGTGACGTCACTTGCTTGCGAGTTTTTTGCAAGCAAGTGACGTCACGACCCACTCCCAAATTTTGACGCGCTTTATCTTTGTCATTTTTTATTTGATTGACAAAAGAAAAAATACGTGTCCATTATTTTTCGATAATCTAACTGGCGGACTAAATATAATAATTATTTTTTTACCCAGGCAACTACCCTATTATGGTTAAGCAGACATTTATCATTATCAACTTATAGGAGTGTTTATAAATCAAACCATCTGCCTAAGCCTTTTCCCAACGATGTTGGGGTCGGCTTCCAGTCGAACCGGATGCAGCTGAATACCAGTATTTTACGTGGAGCGACTGCCCATCTGACCTCCACAACCCAGTTACTGGGTAATACGATACCTCTTCGTAAGACTTGTTGTCAGACTTTCGGGTTTCTGACTACCCGTAACGACTGTCAAAAATCCACGAATGACAGCCGCGACGTGCTTTCCGAGACACGGAGGGATCATTGGTATGCAAAGATAGTCACCCATCCATGGACCAACCGGCGCAAACGTAGCTTAACCTGATCGATCGACCCATGCGGCTTAAAACCCTGCATGGATAACATGAAAAAAAAACATTATTTTCTTTAAAATTTTGTGTGATAAACTCCCATTTGCCATAAACCAAATAATTTTGACAATAACATTGAAAGGGGTCTCACAAAGATGGTGGTGAAGATTTGAACAAATGTTTGCCGTACGCATTAGGAACATGTAGCTCATTAATATTAACCCTTCGTGTGCTGGGAAGAAAATTAGCGCCGATGTTAACAAGCAGGTTTAATTTTTAATTTGAATCTACCTTGTTCGTTTTCATTGGGGAGGCTAATATAATATCCACATGCGTGCTTGAATCAACTCTTAATTTTCATTCTGTAATAAATTCTATGAAAATTATTTAATTACAAAAAAAAAAGTTTTATGCCTTATAAAGACATCATTAATTATAGCGGTAGAGTTCTTTGTGCCACCAAGCAGCGTGGCCTGTGTGCTGCCGGTGTCTGATATTTTGAAAATAATTGCGATGTTTTGTGGTTTCAAGCTTGTACGCAGAACAATCCAAAATTCATACGTAGGTATTGATAAATTCCGATAAAATTTTCATTATTCTTTAAAATATCAAGCGAAAGTAACTAGCTACTACTACTAATTGATAACTTATTTATAAAGAAAGGAAACGAATCAGAGGATATCAAAAAATTCGTCCGCATCGCTGTCAATAGGAAAAGTGCCTAAAACTCTTGCAGCATTGCCACGTTAAAGGTGCGGCAAGCGAAAACAATTATAATCTTCTTCAAAACTATAAGTTTCTAACTGCATTTACTTACTCAGGTGAACAGCAAACGTGTTGCTTCACTCTCAAGTCATATCACACGTCGTAACAGGCGCACTTTGCAAATTGCCTGCAACAGCAAGACGTACGAAACTTAACCTGAAGTTTAGTGTTGCATTCACTTGATACCTACAGGAAATTCTGGTAAAAATGTAATGCGAACCTTTCTATTCTGATGTAAATGGGAGAACGGTTTGCTTTTGTATGTTTTGGATCTAGCTAGGCTGAGCTGTAAGTTCAGAAAGATGTATTTTATAAGAATTGACTATCTGTTTTGTAAAACCTTATCGTGAAAACTTAGATGATGTGAGTTTGAAGTGAGCTGTTATTCCACCTGATGGACACTATTGACTGGGTTAGATTTTTACAGAATAAACCGGCCGTTATTCCTTACTATTCAATGCTGGCCTGGAGACATTATTAAGTCCGGATTTTAAAATAAAATAATTTAAATACTTTTCAGCCATAACTAAAATATCATCCTCACTAATATTCCAGTCTCCAACGAATAGTTTCCACTACTTTCAACTGAAAATCCAACAACGTCGCGACTTCACAGAGCGCCTAACAAGCGTACTCTGCAAATTGGCCCCAACCCTGCAACTGCGACGCGTCGTCGTTAAGCGAATTTAGCGCTAATTGTGTTTGACAGACCATGCAGTGTGAGTGCATTGTCGTGTGCGACGTTTTGTCCGCGCCGCGCAACTTTTGTGATTCTGTTACAACGTCAGATGTAAAAGAGTAAAATGTCGGACGCTCGTCATATTCTTTTGTTTTTTTTATAAAAATGCACTGTTAAAGGGATTAGCTTTGTTCGTGTAATTGTTGGTGGAAGCGTTCGGAGTTATATGGGAATAATGGATAAGGCGATTAAGGAAATAATGTTATTTTAAATGTTTTGAAAACCTTCATTGTATTTAGTGCGAATGAAATTGATATTAAAAGAAGACTGAGGAAGCAAATAGGAACAGTCTAAAGTATTATGAATGCATTAGCTGTTTGAATTGGAAGATGACAAAAGCAATAGATTAAGGAAGAAGGTTTAAGAAGAAAAATATCGTCTTATTTTTTACAAACATCCCAAAATCCGATTACAACACAAACATTGACCGTAACACAACACCTTAAAACACAAGTCCACAATCAAAAAACAATAATATCGGGTATTTTCCCTCACTTTCAGTTAACCCCCCTGTAACCGTATACCACTTGGTATTCTGGTCGCAGCGACCAAGTGCCGTGATTCCACCGAGTAAATAACACTTCTGCGCCGGTTTAAGGCTGCTCCTATTGTTTGCAGTGTTCGTACACTAAGATGAACTGAGCCGGAAAATTGATTGTTTGGCCAGATTATTGCGGTTTATACCAGTTTTATTCGGTTTTAAGTATTCGTTTAGTGTTAAGCTAATTTTAGGGTTTATCGGTTGGTCGTAAGCTTTTGGAGTTATGCTTTGGTGGAATCGATTTCATGCTTTACAGCACCAGTTTACGACCATATTTATGCGATTATACAAGGTCAAATTAAATTAGCTAGTAAAGCTCCGCAGACGTGATCTAAACACGATAAAACAAAAGAAAATAGATTTTCAACTCATACTTCAGGTAACAAGACTACCAGCGGTCGTTAACCCCCAAAAAAACATCAAATCACTTTAATTTATCGTGTTTAGATATTGATACCCATCACATCTGCTGAGTTTCGCTAGCTAATTTAATTTGACCCTGTATTTAAGAAGTTATGCTGTAATAAGATGAAAGGTTCCTTAATATGTAAGTATTCATTCTAATCAAGAATACACCATGTAGTGCAATCGCATTTCAATAAAGTTTTATTGCTGCATCTATTAAGATTTTATTACTGAACTAAGGCAGTCAACTAATTTGAATTTGCTGTTAGATAAATAAACCTCCTTTACTACTTGTATGTAGTAAAACAACAAATAAAGCTGAATATTGCAGATCCCAGGAGACACTAAATTTCACAATCATTATTTCCACCAGACATCTTGTAATTCTACATTTCCACCTTTCGCTTTAACTCTTTAAATCTAAGTCTATATTTGTGGCTAAGCTGTCTCTCTATCGGACCGTCTGTCTCGGGGCGCTCACGATCTCAGACCTAGGATTACCTTAGTTACCATTACCGGATCCCTTCGGGCATTAATAGAAGTCAGGCAAACTAGCGGTCTGGTAAATATTGACAATGTTTGGTGTAGCCAGGGGAGGGTTAACTTTAAAGGCTAGTTGGAGCTGAATTTTGGATATTGTTACCGAAGCAGCTTTGAACAGTACGTTAGAGAAATAAATAGCTGTTATAAATCATACTGATATTGTTTGGTTAGACGAGAAACTTAAGGAACTTGGCGAATAAGTACGAAAATAATCGGAGATATTATTGATTGATATTATTGTTGATTCTGAGCCTTAAATAAATAAAAATAACATAAAATAATCTTTATTCCGGATAAGCAACATCCATATGGGTTAGTAAACAAAAAGATAACTTTTACCAATGTTAGCAAACTTATTATCTATTTGGAGACAAGGCTGTTGTTCGGCCAGCATCACCTAATAAAGGACACTCACACCTCCCCGCTATGGTCTTCAGGATAGAGTTGGAGCTTTCCTTCACTCTGCAGAGCAAAGAGGCAGATTTCAGTCTGACGATGGCGTGGAAGCCATCGACGTGTGCTTGTACAAACATACCTGATGCACTGCAGAAACGGGCTTAGGGCTGACAGATACCTCTAACTAATCTGAACTCAACTTAAGATGCATAATTAATCATCATTCTAGAATACAGGCCCAAATTTCCAAAATTATTGTTTGTCACTGACCCAGAATTCATCAATGGCCAGCTCCAAAGCCCAATCCTTTAAGAGCAGCTAGCAAGTAGCGCAAACAGCAAACATTTCACAATTTTTGGGCAAGACAAAGGTAAAATGTCACGCGACATTCGAGTCACGTTGCCGCAAGAGATTACGCGGTGAGCTCGGCTGGAGCGATCACGCACGGCCGGCCGCCATTTTAATTTGCAACTGTCGAAAACTTGTGCCGTCGACATAGACCGTCACGCAGCGTGTAAAGGGTTAACAAGAATTTTCTTTTTTGATATTGTTTGGGTATTTCCGCATAGCGTATTTTGTATATTGGTGCCTAACTTTAATTTAAAATTAATTGGAAATGTCATTTTGACTACAAAGAGCACGAGAGGGTTAAACACAAATTGATACAAAAAAAATATTGCTAGTTTATACTCGACATTATGAGATGATGAAAATTAAATGCAAAACAGTTGAGAATGGGTTCCACAAATCTCCATTGATAATCCCCATCAATGGGGATTTGTGAATTTAGGTAATAATAATGTAAAGGTCACTTTATTAATAAGAACAGCCGATCTATTCTGTAAAAATCTTACAGTGAAAAAAGCTCAATTCAAATAAGTTAATACACTTCTTCTCCCAAGTTTTTAGCACATTAATCGATTCGCACTAATTTACCTGCCCGAAACGGGCGAATCGACACTTTAATTTTTATTTTTTCTGTAGGCGACTCGCACGCAGTTAATTAATTTGTGGGCGAATCGATAACTCCAGCAATATGTATTAACCAATTGGCACGTTTTGAATTGTATGTAATGAAGTTATTATTATTTCAAATTGTCGATTCGCCTGTTTCGGGCGAGTAAATTCGTGTGAATCGTCTAATAAGCCAAAAACTTAGGTGAAGTTTACTAACTTATTTGAAGTGAGCTGCTAATAGTGTCAGTTTCATGGATCTGGTGAAATGACAGCTTACTTCACCTAAGTTTTTTTCACGGTGAGATTTAACAATAGATCGGCTGTTCGCATTTTTCATTAAGTAAAACAATTTTTTTCTCAATGCACGACCCAATTGATAAGCAATATTTTACTCGATAACATCTAAAACAAGGAGCACTTGCATCAGAATACCACCACCTATCCACTAATCACCATTATAATCACAAAATCACCAAAAACATCGTGTTACCAGAACATTAGTACCACCTAATTTAGATGGTAGATATAACGAGTCAAAAGTTAATGGTTTTTGGAACCCCTAGAAGCCATAACTGTCAGGGACTGATATACTATGTTAATTATCACGTTTATTAGAACACCATACCTTTTAAAATGTTCATTCTGATTTTCCTGTAAAAATGTTAATTATTTTCGAAATAGAAAATAAATTATTTGAATTTGAAAGTAGGTAGAACCTACTTTCAAATTCAAATAATTTATTTTCTCTTCACAAACAATGGCATCATATAAATTTAGACAAGCTTAGAAACTAGTTTGTGAGAGAGTGGTGTCGGCACTAGATATACCTGTATAGTAAACCACTTTGGACCAGTGGATTGAATAAAAGATGAAAGATTTTTGTTTGAAAGGTGCCTTAGTTTTTTATTTTATTAAGACCGTACTGTTACTAAGCTGACCCCGTTTGTCTTTTTAAAAAAAAACAATTATTCTACTGGAACCACTTTAATTCACCACAGTACAAATAAATCGGACACACAAATTTCACCAGTACAAAAACACAGGCACACAAGTTCTTGGGTACTTATATTTTGGCAATGTCCCTCTTAATTGCTCCCTTAATTTGGGCAACTAGTTTACGCGACAGCGTGCAGAATCTAACTAACTCAATTATCCATATTATTTCTGTGCATTGGGTAAAAATGCAACATCAGTACTTTAGTAATGGAAAAGTACACTATAAATAAGTAAAAGCTGACTTAGGCTTTATTACCTTGTAATAAGGGTTATTACAGTACGGAACCTTTTAGTTGTACCTTTGGCCTAAGTTAATTAACTTTTATGCCATAAGATCCGGCAACCAAGTCAGTACTGTGTCCTTTCTCTTCGTTAAGTTTGACTAAAAAGTATTTAGATAGATCCACACAACATCCATTCACTAAAGACTGTTATGTAGTGACAAAATCATAACATAATTATTGGCAATAGGTACTACAGTTATTTACAAATAATTAAAAAATCAATAAAAAGCATTTTAAAAGCAACCTATTACTATGGGACGAGACTCGTGTTCAAAAATGAACAAACTGTAATGATTAACTTTAAAAAGTTGATTAACCGAACAATCCATAGCTCTTAATTTAAGCCATTAAGCCCCCCTCCCACGGTCGCGTGACAATATCAATAACGCTGTCCAAATAATAGGTGCGTTGAAAATCTATGAGACGATACATCATCGTTACTTTGTTCTATTATTATTTATAATGGAGTGAGAATTTGTTGAAAAATAACTAGTTGTAATGAGAAGTTAATTAAGTCACACTGTTAGTAAATATTTAAAATTTAAAGACATAAAGACGAGAAGAGTTATATTTTAAACTAGCTGCGCCCTGCGGTTTCACCAGCATAAGTTTCGATTCCGTGGGAATATCGGGATGAAAAGTATCCTATATGTTAATCCTGGTTGTAAACCATCTGTGTGCCAAATTTCATCCAAATCCGTTCAGTAGTTTTTGCGTGAAAGAGTAACAAACATCCATCCATCCATATAAACGTTGACGTTTATAATAATATTAGTAGGAAAGTAGATTACATTTTTGTAGAATAGGTATGTTAAAACACTAAAAAAGGCGGCCATGTGCTAGAGGGACTCGCACACGTGTCAATAACCTCAAGGCCAAAAAGCACGTTTCTTGTATGAAAACCCGCTTTAATTTTTAACTTTATTTTATCTTATTAATTGTAGATGTAGCGACAATAGAAATACACACTCTGTGAAAATTTCAACTGTCTACATACTGTTCATGAGATACAGCAGGCAGACGGATAAACGGATGGGACGGATGGACGGACAGCTTCGTAATAGAGTCCCGTTGATACCCTCTTAGTACGGAATCCTAAAAAGACAATCGCAAATATCACATTTAATTTTTCCTTTAATTTTGAAGTCTCACTTCCATTGTATGTAACATCTTAAAGACAAACATACTCAATATGTCTTTAACGGCAAAGCTTTCTTTTACCTACATTTACACCGTTAAATGTTGTTGTAAAAAAAAAACTTTTTTCACGATTTCAGGGTTGGTCCCGTAGTAAAAATTGTTCATAATGATGAGTACAATGACCCCTTTTAAGTATTAAAACTATCAAAATTTAACGGTGTATAGTTATTTCATTCTTACTTACGTATATATTTTCTAACTACCCCTTTCTAGCACTTCCTTTTCTTATTCTAATTACCTCTAGAATAAAATCCGTTCATCCTCCAACCTCACCAGCACTCCTTTCATCAAATTCAATTAGTCTTAGACCACCCGTCCCTTTTAATTTTCTATATAAATTGAGAAATTCTCGCTCCGCGTCGAACTTAATGAAACCCATCACGCTCTATCGTAATGATAATGGTAGTTGTTTAGCCGTCAGGTGTCGCCATCGTCGCCCTCAAATTACACCGTCTAGACAACGATTATTGAAAAATTGCTTACCGTTCATGTGGGACCACCTTTATGGTGGGTAAGTGTCAATTTGTGCTTTGATTAAGACGTGTGTTTGAACTGATCATTTTAATAATGGCTGTGTATTTATCTACGTCTTTACCTAAAGCGATATTATTAGAAATCGACATTTATGCTGATTATACATTAACCTTACTTAGGGGTTGATTTTTTCATCGCCAGATAACTTTTATTCGAGGAATAAATTATCTGGCGTTAAAATAATCAGCCCTTAGAAAAACTATGTTTGGTACTTACAGAATTTTTGAACAAAGTATGACCCTAGACAGGTTCAGATAATCTGACTAAAAAGCCTTGAAAAAATAAAAACACTCGAAATCTGGCATGGAACACCCGGCTGGAACGAAGTTATAAGCGAAAGGTCGCTTTTGCACACTGAAAAGTTCCGTAATGGTCTCTTTTCTGCTCACCGTGTTGATAGCAATCTAAATGGACTCGGCCCAGAATTCGGCTACTTGTTTGGCGCCATCACCAGCGTCCATCAGTTCCTGTAACGTGCAGCTGACAGGACACGCAGGACACGATATTAAGTGTCCCAGCGTTTGTGGAACAGTACCACGACCACGTTTACACTCCACGGCGGAGTCGTCTATGAATCTCCACCTGAACAGGTTTTCCTTGCTTCGGCCCACCTGGGTCCGGAGTTTTGGAGACGGTCGAAATGTTAGACTTTTTTCGGTCTCGTCTAGCTCTCATTAGAGTATAACGTGCTATAAGGAACTTCGTTCCAATTATTATGCTCTGCCATAGTAGCTCGCTGATTAATTCAGGTCAGTCAGGATCAGTATAACAAAACAAAAAATATTATAACTAATTATAAGCAAGGGCAAGGTATAACTTCTTAAAGCTCCAAAAGGGAGTTTCTTAGCAATACGACTTCATTTAAAACTAGACATTTCTCCTTCTGTACCTCATAAACAAACGACCCTCTTCAGAGGGAGTTACTCAATAAAATCCTCTTCATTTAATACTATTTAACGATGGCAATTATTTTTGTCGAGCCATGTCATCCATTCGTGAGACAAAAGGTCTTGGAGCAGGAGTCATTTGTTTTTTACATTAGAATGCTTTGCTTTATTCTTTGTCTAATTTTGGTGGAAAAGAAAATAATTGTGTTAATGTTTTTTTATTTAATTTTTGGACCGGCTATAGAAATAGAAAAATGGTGGCCCAATGGTAACGGCCCAGGCTTACGAGATCGGTCGTGAGCTGAACCCAGGTAGGCGCTTTTCTTTGTGTAAATAATTTATCACCACCGTTTTCAAAACATCGTGAGGAAACCGGCATGTCCTAGAACCGAAAATACGAAGACCTGTGACATCTACCACCCCGCACTGGGCCCGCGTGGTTGGTTATAGCCCACTCTCTCTCGAAGAGAGGAGGCCTGTGTCCCAGCAGTGGGAACATTATAGGTTGAGTATGCTATAAAAATATGTAAAGAGTTAAGATGAACTATGTCAGTCTGTTTCACGAAGTGTCTGAAAAAGTTTCTGCAGTTGCATGAAACCTTTCTGCATCTACCTGTTTATCAATGTCAACAGGTTGCTTCGTACACTCAATATCTGAATATTGGAGTTCTGTCCGATTAGTCTGACATTATGTTCATTTGCGGTAATACTTATTACTTGACAATATATCTTCTTCAGCCACTACTGGACGTAGCCATTCAGCCACTCTCATCCATTGTGACATCATGTTACTCATTGGGGTAGCTAGGGATTTTGTCTAGGGGGGGCAGCCCGCCTGCTAATCTAACCACAGTCAATGAGAGCCCAACTCTACAAGCCTTACATCTTGGTCAAAATGTACGACCTATGAGGGTTCTGTCTTTTAGCGGGATCGTCCGAAAGGGTTACCGCTGCCCTGGTACATAAAGGACTAAGGAAGGAACACGGGTGGGTTTTAGTCAATAAGAGTCTGCCACTCCCTTCTGCTCCACCCAGAGCGGGAGGGGTCATTTGATGATTTCCCATCCTGGAAAAAAAAAAAAAAAAAACAGGGTTTCCTTTTGAAGTACGAAGCCCTAATAAAAAGCGATTAAACAATAAGTACTTCAATACTGTTGATTTTTCTAGGGTGGGCAAAGAAGTTTCTAGAGTGGGCATTGCCTACCCTGCCCCCCCCTAGCTACGCCCATGATGTTCCTGAATATCAATGTAAAGATTACAATTGAAAATGACTTAAGTGAAAAAATATTCAACTAACAATCCAACATCATTCGCACAGCAGTCACTAACTAATAACACCACTTGGATTAAAACGACACATAAATTAGACAGCTAACAGAAAATTACGCATGCAAATTGCTTTGACGCTAAACTAGGACTTTCCGTCACAAATAGTTTTCCCAGAACACTGGAATCCAGTTAACGATGAAGGGAACAAAACTGTAACCGTCCCTGTCACACTCCTTAACTTAGACAGCTGTTATCGCTGTCTTGTTCGCACTATATAATTTGGTTGAGAGATCGAGGTCAGTTTTGCGTAATAGATAGAATTGACGTGGTAATCCGAAGCTTAGTTAAATACTGAGGAACATCAGTCTAAATAACAGTTGATTTGCTCACATTGAGCGAGCTCAAAATAAAACACTATTGATTTAAGGAATACATTTGGTTGAGTGGAGAGTTTATTTGGTTTCGATATTGTTATGTTTGTGTTTAAATATTGAGTGTTTTAATGGGCAAGCTGTTTTTAATCCAGCTATGAACAAGTTATATAGGGGTTTATTTATAAACCATGATTAAAGTTAAGCAACGTTCAAACGTCAAAAATGTATGGTTTCAAAGTCGCTACTTAATCACTATGATGGATGACAGGTAGGATACTAGACTAGAATGATAGGCTAAAATGAACTAAAAGGTCCTCTTTATCAAATTAGGAAAAAAATTCGTTCAAAGCCTATAGCATCCGTCACTTCTCCTTAGGCACTGAGATTTTTGGTAATATACTTATGGTTATTATCATCGTTGACCCTAGTGAAAGATAATATAAAAACTGGCGGTTTATTTCCTCAGTATATAACTCCAAAAAATCACCTGGCACTCCAAAAAATTACGGCTTCGATATCCTACTTCAATCTTCTATTAGGAAAAGTAAAACAAACGCCGAACTTAGACCCTTCTCCGATTTTATGCCGGAATATTTATTACCAACTTAACAGATTAAATATTTTACGGGCACTTTTAAGTGGCTTCGCAGTCATTCGATATGCGTTAAGGCAATAGCTACTGTTTGTTTAATATAGAACAGAAAGAACCCGAAAATCTAGTTCGTACAGTGACAATATTTGAATGTAACTGATACAGAATTTGCTGTTTATCCTACTAATATTATCCGCAAGAACTGCTGAACGGATTTGGATGAAATTTGGGACCACACAGATAGTTTATCCTGAATTAACACGGGATTAAACATAGGATATTTTATCTAGGTAAATGACATGGCTTGACGACTTTTATCAATTTCAATGTCCACGCAGATGAAGTCGCGGACAAAAACTATTACTATATATGTCTTCTTTCCGCTCATTATTCCATCATAATCAACACAGATGGCAGTTACAGTTATTACTAAATTGTGTATATTACCAATAATATTTTCATTATCTCTCTCGGATCCTTTAATGACACCTAGTAGAGTTGTAGCCTCATCTCTTTGTAGTAATAACCCAGCATTTCCATTCCCCTATCATACTACAGTTATTGTTACTGTCTAATATTCCCTTTCATGTAAGAAGTCAACCTTCTGAAACTCCTCACTGCTGAGGCCCTTAACGTCAAAGTGAAATATGTCCGTAGTGGCCATTGTGTGAAATGTAACACTTATTTCCCTTCGCCCTTTACCTCGTAAATCATCTTTGAGGTTTTAGATTTTGTTTTGAGTAGTTTGATCCCTTTGGGATTTTGTTTTTTTTGTGGAATCGGATCTGGAATGTGGGTTTTAACTTAGCTATGTTGTAAGTTTTTTAATTTCTCTTTCCTACGTTAAGAATTGGCATTATTAGCATACACAGGTCTGACTGACAGTCTGTTTCTTGGAATTTGTATTACATTTAAATTGTTAAACATATGAACGTAAACGAGGCAAAAGGAATGAGGTATAAGGATCGCAGCAGGTGGCATTCTGCAGTTTATGCCCACCTCATGTATGTTAAACAAACACTGGCATAGGTATTTCCCAGCATTTTCCTGTTCGTAGTCATTAGTTTTAAAATAAATGTTTGTAAATGTACCCACGATAAAGGAGTAATTCCTAGTGTGAGGCAACGTTTTTTTTTTTAAGAAAAGAAAAGAAACTCAACTATGGTATAACAATTTAATAATGTTGTGAGTTTTAATTTTTCTAATTTAGTTATTGTAAGTATATAGCTTCGGTTATTAGTTTAAGTTTTTAACTGTCGCATTAGGGTAAACCCTGTAATGATAGTTTAAGCTGTTATAAAAATAAATAAATAACTATGTTTTTTAAAATTTCAACACTTTCGTGATAAAACAGCGGCCAAAGTAAAATTACAACTTTATATTTCAATCTCCCCAATCACGTCATCATTGATTTATCACGTAAAAGTCAAATATCCATTACCCAACAAGGGTATTCACATGTCAATCAGCTCCCTTTTCAAAATCAAGTGTCAAAGCGAACTAACGAAACTGGATATAAGTGGATATAGGCGGCGAAATCCGGTTTGAACCGGACTGGGCGCCAACATTCGTTGACGGTACGCCCAAACTAAGTTTGACTAAATGCCTGAAAATTCAGGTGTCGACGGCTGAACCAATTAGCACTTCCTGTCCAATTTACATGTCAAAAGAATCACCTTTTTAAATTAACTTTGACTTAATGAAGTTTGAAAAAGGGAAAATTAACGTTACTGTGTAATTGACGGTAATTGGTTGATTTGTCGAGTTGAACCTTTGCGTTATCAGTTTTGGTCGATGGCCATTGCTTAGGTTATTAGAACTATGTAAGTCTTATAGGTAGTTCTTGCCTTATTGGGCGTACACTTTTGAAGAGTAAAACATAACGGGTGAAATGTGAAATGTGAAATCTTAAGGTTTAGGCAGAGACGTACCGGTACACGGTACGTCTCTGCCTAAACCTTAAGGAATACAGGCATGATGTTATGTTATACGTACTATTGAAGAGTAAACATAAATGTAATATAGAGTGCTAGAATGGGTTTTGGTTTACCATGTCTAACACATGGAATTAAAAACTAAATTAAAGTCGTTCTGTTAAATAATTATAAATAATATTCTTTCATTATGTTCCAACAAATTGCTAGTTAGCAAATTTTATAATTAAATAAAATTTTATCGAATGTATTAATTATATTCAAATTCAACGCAATGCGAACTATACACCTCATTAAACAGTATTTGTTCATATTATTTACATTACAAGCAAATCATGAACACACATACACTAAAACTAAAGATCCCAATTGAAACAGTGATATTCACTAAACATTTATTAGTTTCCAATCAACCAAACAAATAAAACTAACCACAAGCGTTTGTTTACCATCGTTTATATAGCCCATAAAAACTATAACCAATGATTTTGATTTCATACCCCAGCACACACTAGCTTTTCATAAATTCGAACTGTAACGCGAGAATGGCGTGTTATATTTGCTATATTGTCTGTTTGTACTCGTAAAATTGATGCGTTATAGCATGGTAACCTTCAACTGTTAGTGTATGATAATGCACTAGGAATGCGCTTTGATATTGTTGAGATTCTTATCTAAAATGCTTAACATAGGGAAGTTTATGAATGGGTCTTACCACTTGTAGTAGATCATACTAAAATTAAAGTGTACTAAATATTTTTTTTATTTGTTTCAGGTATGTCAACAAAAAGGCGCTTTTAAAACGACCACAGATCAAAATCACAATAGAGGTTTTTATAAAAGAGTTTCTATTCAACGTACATGACAACAAAAAGTAGACGATTACACCATTGCCCCCATTTAATACTGCTCCACTTTCAAAATCCCAAAGATTTCAAACAAAAGATGAACGGCTAAGCCCCTCAATGTATAACGGTCACTACACACATAAGCAAACAGGCGAAATAACCAACAAATCTCAATCCAGAAGAAGAGGCGAAATGTCAAATGCCGTTCGAAAGGCACCACAAGATTAATGCGCCATTACAGGCGGAGCGAAATAAATATATGATATAAATCCGCTACCCCAGCCGAGTGTATTCGAGTCTGACTACCGCAATAATGTGGTGGAATATGAAATCCGAATTTGCTTCAACTTTCGCGAAGGATTTTCGGAATAACTTTAGATATTAAACTAGCATTCTTGATGTGAATGGTTTAAAAAATGATGAAGTTGGTAAACATACTAGATTTAGGGACGTAGTTAATGCAACTAAAGCATAGGTCGGTAAAATAAACAATTGAGATAATAATTAATGCTGTCCCCAAGCCCTTGAGAGTCACTTTGTCTTTGACGACAATTTATTTAACAAATGTTTTGCAGAAAATAGGAAATCTAGAGCTCAAGATACCATCTAGTGAACAACCAATCCCTCCAGACAGATGACAAAACCTTGCCGACAGAAACTAATAGGATCCTGTCTTGGCTATTGCAACTTTAAAATAAAATGGCGGACACAAGAGAACCTGCAATAGTTTTCTTGGTGCAGCCACAAAGATTATGAGTGGGGAAATAGTTACACTGGTTATATCAATGGCTGTCGCACGCTTTTCTGTGAGACTACAATCATAATATCATTATTACAGTTAGATAAAGAATTGGATATATGACATAATTGCGTCGCAGGATAATTGGAAAAATCGAATCTTCGAACACTACTATACTCGTATATTTATAGCTAAATATAGAGACCTAAAGGCCGATTCTCGTAATTAATAACGTTCAAAATCTAGTAGCAATCTCATCTCAGCGACAATCAATGTCAAAAACTTGTCAAAAATGTAGGGATCAGACTGTGAACGTTTTTAAAATTACGAGGATTGCCCCTCTGATCAGTTTTTTCATAACATCTTTAGATTACGTAACATAAATCATAATGACCCTTAAAATAAACGAAATAATCTTATACAAAAGAAGTCCACAAAGTCGTAACTCGGAATATAAAGAATTTGCATACTTAGCTGGAAACTCAAAAGCTGTGAATCTCTTCATTAAAGCAAGAGCGAGCAAAGCGGACTCCAAGAGATCCATTTCACAGGCTCCGAAGAGAGAAGTTTATTTACACTTTTTCTTTAACACCGACATAAAAGTTGATGTTAGCTTGTGAAAGTGTTCTTAAATATGAAAGGGTTGAAGATAATACGAATTTATTTTAATGAAATTGTAAACTTTGAGTGTTATTAATTATTATTGAAAATGGTTATCTTTGAATGTATAGTTTTGGATTCATTGAACTGAATAAATAGGCTTTGATCAAATCCATTGCGCAAATATTCGTTAAGGGAAAATTGAATTAGGCTTTTGGTAAAGTGTAATATTTAATATAGGATTCCAATTTCAACTAGTCGTTCTTCGTTTTAACCGCAATATTGTTAAAATAAAATAAAACATTGATTTATTTAGAAAAACTAAGTAGATAATGAATATAATCAATATTCATTATCTACTTAGTTTTTACAACAACAAACTGTAAATATTATTACATTTTAAATTCCGACGCCATTATACGTCCCAAGTTTCCAAGGAGCAATTCTTAATAAACAATAACCCTTTACCAAACTGGCAAGATCAAGAAACCAGTCATTCGCATCCTTAATTCCTTGCAATAAAAGCAAATACATCTTTGGGAGCCGCATCACTAACTTTGTATGAGCAGCTACCAAAGCACAGAGTCATTGTATGGTGAAAATTTAAATCAGTTTAGCCGAGTTTCGGATTATGACAGTGTGAAGCCCCAGGCCGCCGCTTCGGCGCCATCTCCATGCAAATTGGGCCTCGGATATGTAGGCCGCATTTCCAGGCCGGATATTCCGGGGTGGATTTAAAAATTGTTTTTTGCTGCCTTAGCATAATTCGCAATTTGTTAGCTTTATCACTATTCGTATTTGGGTCCGTTGTTTTGTTTGTTTGTTTGATTTCATTGTCCTTTGCGAGAGACTTCTCTTGTTTTATCAGAATGAAAAAAATGGTCTACTTTTCGCATAATATTATGTGTTCTGATATTTTATCCTCATACGTACATCTGGTAGCCAGTCTTACCAAGGGGTATCGTATTTCCTAGTAGCTGGGTACTGGAGATTGGATGGCCAGTCGCCCCATGTGTGAAATACTGGTGGTTAGACTGGAAGCCCACCCCCACCATATTTGAGGAAAGGTTAGGTAGATGACGATGATGAAGACGCACGTCCGTTTTATCAACGCGCATTAGGAAAGAACCCTAGAATTGGCTTTGCATACAAATGTATCGTCTCCAGTTGTTTCATTGAAGTGCTTTTGAACGCGCGTTTAAAAAACGCCCATTTACATGAGTCCTTAAACCTACATCATTTATATCAAGGTCTCAACAAACTCAGACAGTCCGCAAAAAAGTCGCAGTAACGTTTCCACATTTTATTCCACCGCAAATATTTTCATAGCACTATAAAAAATATGAATCTTTACTTTACTGTCACTAGCAGAGAACTAACAAACACTCCTAAAAACTGAATAAACATCGTTGTCTGGCCGCAGTACCCTCTATTTATTTTTAATGTGCGGGGTCTTTTGAACTCAGATTTATATCTAAATCTTTGCTGTCACTACCAGAGATGGTGAATTATATTTCCTTCTGGCTCTGTGTGTTTTAGATGTTGATTGAGCTTTAGTCGATCAAGCCTGTCATTGGTTTGTCGAATTGATTTCTGAACAAGAAATTGAAACAGTGTTTGCTTTGAGCTTAGTATGAATGAAAGTGGAAAATATTTGAATGAGTTTTCTTTGGGAAAAGTGACTGGCCGTCTTTGCCATTCTATGTTTCGTTGGCGTAACGTCCCTGCTTAGTAAAAACAAAGAAAATTATCCCAAAAAATAAAATAAATTGATGTACGAACAGCAAATCAAATCCCATCTCTTACGACAATTGGCCTACATGGCCAATACTTCCAAAAACATCGTTGGCCCAAAAACTAAATCGATTAGGCTTACAATACAAGAAGTTTCCTACATTGATGTTTTCTCATAAATCAAATGTAATTTCGAGAAAATCTACCCACGAAACTTGTTTCCACGGACTATTACGGCGGTAAATGTAGGAATAGTGTACAACAAGGAGCATTTTACGTAGTAGGAAACAGCAAGTGTGATTGGGAAAGTTTTTTATGTCTATATCCCGGGTGTTGCGGGTGTTGCTGTTCGGCTATGATTTATTTTATTGTAGTGTAAATTAGTTTTTGATAGTAACTATATTATTCATTATCTGGTCTTAGACTTATGGCTACATGTATGTTGCTAATGAATTCATCTACTTCTAGATGTAGGTACATCTAGAAGTAGATGCAGGATGGCAGGAGAATGGTGATGGTGATGATGAGGTCATCATCTCCATCACCAGTCTCCTGCTCCTATCCTAATTTATTCGTGGTCGGAGCAACATGTATTTTTCTTCCTTACTTCTCTATTAGACGTCATCTCGGTAGTCACTCCCTTTCGAGCCATATTATCTTTCACACAGTCCATCGATCACTTGGAGATACACCTACGTTCTACAAATGAAAATATTTGAATTCGAATACAATTGTGAAAGTTTTCGCTCCTTTTCTGACAATCCTACTAATATTATAATCGCGAAAGTTTGTGAGGATGGATAGATTAATGGATGGTTGTTACTCTTTCACGCAAAAACGACTGAATGCATTTGAATAAAATTTGGCACACAGATAGTTTATAACCAGAATTAACACTTAGGATACTTTTTATCCCGATGTTCCCACGGAATCGAAACGTATGCGGGTGAAACCGCGGGGCGCTGCTAGTAGGGACATAAATGACAAATTTTTAACCAACTGGCTTCTGCCCGCGATTCCGTCTGCGTGAAATTCTGTTTTAACATAATATATTCTATGAAACTCGACAATACTGTAGTTTTCCTTTAGTGAAATAATTATCGGAAGCGGATCAGTAGTTCCGAAGATTAAAGAAGAATGACCACTTTCCATACATTTCAAAACCTGACAATAAAAGTTTATGTATTTAAGTTATAGTAGGCAGACTACCTGTAAGCTTAGAAAATAATGTTTCATAGTCATTTTTACGATTTAAACGCTAAGAAGTCCAAAAAATATTAATGTTACTTTTTAGGTTAAGATTTGCCGATAAGATGTTAGAACTAAATAATTATTAACTCTCGAATTGTAATCTAAAATAGGAATACTTAGCTGTGGTCGAACAGTTTTTTTTATTTTGTGTATTCCTTCAACTTACGTCGCTGCTTAGACTCTCGATGATTGGCACTAATAAATAAATCGAGTGTCGAGCATAATAATTTCTGTTTCTCCAGCACAAATAACTTGTACTTACTAACTAGTAAATACATTTTTAGTAAAGAAAAACGATAAATAGTATCTCTTACCTGTTTTTCTTATTGTCAAAATTGATCACTTATCTACCCAACACATTTTATTGGCTTACGGTATGTGTACAGTACCTCTTTATAATATTAGTATGTAAAGACTCAACAATACTTTTGAAATTCAACGGCGACTGATCTTTGGTTACTTTACAGATGGAATTATAAGACTCAACCTCTAATTAGTAAATTAGCCTTAGTATCAAGATATTACTTTACAAAAAGCTCGACTTTCAGGTTTCAAAGGCCTTTCGCAAATTGTTCAAAAAATTATTTGTAACCTTATTACAGTTTTCCTTGAAGTTATCAAAGCTGTTATAATTGGTTCGTTTTAATGTGAAACGGAATATAATAATGAATAATAATTTATTTTAAACGGCTGTTTTATTTGTTCTGACCTGGCCTGACCTGCCCCAGTAATATATTTTTTCTTTGAATAACTGTGCTATCGAAAGTACAAATTCTAGCCATTTTTATTTTCTTAAGACATGTGAGAGTTAATTAGGCCAGGTCTACAATCCCATAAATACTCTGCACTTAAAGCTTTCAAACAAAGCTTGGATTGTCGATCGAGTTAACACAACTTATAATAATATATGTCGGCCTAAGATTCAAATTCATATCTTTCTTTGCATTCCATAATGTTATCAAGTTCTTCAAATGGCTTAAAGGTAAGGTACAATTACGGATGAATACTCATATCTACATAATATTTGACAACAATATCAAATGTAGATATAAACGTTTTCGGAGAGACTACATTATTAAAGCTTAAAAAAAACGGGTTGCTCTCCGGGAGTGCCGGCAGAAGTGAAAACTTGAATATTAACGTTGCGCATTTTTGATATTTTGGAATACGGTCTACTCTCCCTCCGTCTTACGAATTTTCAACCAGGACACGTGTCCTGACGCGAGCTCCGTCTTACGAATTTTCGATCAGGTCACGTGTCCTGACGCGAGTTTAACATTTTTTACCCATCACAAAAAACTCTCCCTCCGTCTTACGAATTTTCGATCAGTTCACGTGTCCTGACGCGAGCTCCGCCTGACGAATTTTCGATCAGGTCACGTGTCCTGACGCGAGCTCCGTCTTACGAATTTCCGATTAGGTCACGTGTCCTGACGCGAGCTTAACATTTTTACCCATCACTAAAAAAGTGCACAACGCCGCTAAAGAAGTTTACACTTCAAAAATAGTGCAAATATAGAAAGGCACCAAAAAAATTTGTCGTTTATTTTGTCTGAAAATGGACCTTTCAACTCTTCCACCAAATTACCTTTACCCACCATTTGGATAACTATATTCAAATTCTAGCAACTTTATAGCTTTGAAAAAGAAATAACGACACTCGTTACAGTCGCACAATGTGCACAGATCGAGTTCCATTCAAACAAGAAGTCTGTGCTGAAACTTTCTGCTGTCTTGTGCTTGTACTTCTTGTACTCTTTGTACTTGGACTATAGCAAACTGAAAGCTTACACCAATGTCTGGGACCGCCTTTTTGTGATGTCTGCTGGGAAAGTTGTTCTGTTTAGTGTGAGTTAGAATATTTTTGCTGGTTATGTCTGTTTTGATGTTGTTTTGGTTTGTATCGTTGTTTGTAAGAACGCAAATATTTTACTTATACGATTTAATTTCAAATGGAGCTTCTCTTTCAGACCCGCAGTCAATATTTTAACGTGGTTATATGACCCGGCGAATTTTGTACCGTAAATTTTTTCGTTTCCATATTTTTATTGTTATCCTGCTATTCGGGGCGGAAACAAATCCAACAAATCAAAGATCGGTCCAGCCGTTCTTAAAAATTGGAAGACATTTGACACCTACCAACCCGCACTGGGCCTGCATGGTGGATTACGGCCCACTCCCTCTCACAGAGTCTGTGTCCCAGCAGTTGAAACATTTTAGGCTGAATATACTAGTCGATACACTAAGCGTACTGAAAACTCGATCGATCATTAGAATTTAAAAAATATAGCCACAGTAATCGCTCAAAATACACAATCACAATTAAGTTGTCAATTAAAATACAACAAACAAGTCGATAACCAAACAAAATCCGTATTGATTATAGTCGACATCATTAATTAGCGTGTATTCGCACCAATGGTTACTGCAACCAACCTCCACCCCTTGTTTGCTTTCCACGTTGGTTACCTTCCTAATTGCGTTGTAGTCTTGGGTATGGGTTTAAGTTTGGTGGGTATTTACTTACATAACAAACTAGGGTAATCATGAGACGTGTTGCTAAGACGCTGAAGCTAGCTGGACCGGTATCCTATAGAAGAGCGGTGGGTATCAAATGATATATAACAATCAATGAAAGGCAGGCGGTTTATGGCATAAACGCAGATTAAAAACCTCAGGCTAAAATCATGACTAATATGTAATAAGAAAATAAGAGAGACATAACTTACTTTCTTATTACCAACAAACGCTGAGGAAACGTAACCTATTTAAGATTACGGTAACTAGGTAAGATCTGATTATGAAACAGGCTAAGAATATTAACGCCACTTAGAAGAAGTATTTTGAAATCCCAAGAAAAACTATACTTAATTTTGTCCCTTTGATAGATAGATAGATGGAATCATCATCATTTTAACCAAAAGACGTCTACTGATTGACATCGATCTCTCCCCTAGATGGAATACTCTTAATAAATGACAATAAATTTTACTTGATTTAATCTGAATCTAAGGGATGGTTTAATAACATCGAACCGATTCAATAATTAAGCATGACAATCAATAAACACAACAACAAACTATCAATGGTATCACAATACAATGTTATCACAATGACACAAAGGCCGGCTATTGTAGTCAAAGCCTCTGTCAACCACAGAAGCTGTACATAATAACAAACAGTTTATTGTATATACAATACCAGTAATATATACAGTATATATTGTATATGTAGTCATGATTGTTGTGGCCACCAGTAATTGCACTTTGGATGTTGGTAATGGCGGCGTGGAGTAACTAGATGCAGGCTCCGTGTATGGGGTGTCATTCAAATTCAATGATGGAACGATCGTCTTTTATTTTCCTTTGTTTTCTCAACCTGTGAATTATTTGAAACATATTTGTCTAGATAGATATATCAACTTTTTTCAATGAACATACGAGGAACGTGTCGTAATACTTGACATTGATTTTGAATGACCCTATAACGTAAGATTTAAAATATTTATTTTAAGGGAAAACCTGTGATTGTTGTTTTGAATGTTTTATTTAAAAAAATGTTATAATCATAATCTTAGTTATGAGCTATTGTCCAGCCCATGTTTCACAAAAATTACAGATGGCGCCGTCCCTCGTCTTTCATAAAAACTGCTTATTTTCTTTAATAAACAAAAGTTGTATATTTTGTTCGATGGTGAAAGACAGCGCCAACTGTGTGAACTTTCTGGAACATGCCTTGGAAAATAGCCACTGGTCTTGTCATTTAAGCATGGTGATTAAATTATTTTTAATTAGTCTTATTGTTTTTCATTCTGACTATACGTTTTTATCGTTTCGTGTAGAGTTGGGACTTTTTGAATCGTGTAGAGCCGGGATCGGTGAGAGTAGGGACGAACCCGTTTATTTGGTGTACACACAAGATATTGCTATATCTTGTGTGTGCAATATACAAAAGCACAATTAAATATATAATAATATAACGAATTTCATGAATGTTAGGAAATAGCAAATAAGTGCCAATATATAATAAAAATAATATATAAGAAAAGAAGTAAACAAGACATATTGGACGACACTATTGGCTATGACACACCAATATATGTATAAGTGACCTCCAAAAGTTTGTTGACATTTTTCCACTTCAGCTGTGATATGGGATTTACTTGATTATTTTTATCATAAGTCAAAGGTAGTTGAATTAGTAAATAACAACATTATAGCAGATGAAATATTTCGATCACTAGAATTTTAAATCATAATGTGGTGTGTCACTCCTAAAATGGAAAAAAATGTCAACTAACTTTTGGAGGACAGTGTAAATATATATATAATATCTGCCAAGAAAAATCATTCTGAAGTCAAAGTTAAGCCTGAAGGTAACCACTTTGCGGACTAGACGTCATTATTATAGCAAAGAGACCAAGTTTATATAAGCAACAGATTTTCTTATGAAACCACGAAATGCACCAAAAACATTTTTAACGAAATTTGAACATATGAAAAACTTATTTGAATTCCTACATTTGCGACAGCCAAATATATACACGTATTTACGAAAGTCCCTCGACTTATTTCGTTCACAATTGTCAGTGGTTCACATAAAGAGATCTCATTCCACGATCGGGCTCGTCATTTCTAAGAGATACCCAAATAGGGTATTTTGTGAGGTCGCCTCGTCCCTGAACATCAAAAGAACCCCGCTACTTATTACTGACTTAAAGTGAAATAGTTTACTTCTGTCAATTTTTGAGTTTATTTTGGCTTTTGCAAATATACCTAAATAGACTTTCAGGCGTCAATTGCAATATTTTGTTTACGTCGTATCTGTATGTAAAGCAGTAACTTAATAGTGCGCCACATTTTCTTTGTTTAATTTAAGGCAAGCATATTTTCATAGACCATTTTGTGTCTTTTTGATCTAGGCTACGGATGGCTTGGGATGACCGTTGGGGTAGACGTGTTCTTGAGTGGAGAGCGCGAATCAGTAAACGTAAGGTGGGACGCCCTCAGGCTAGGTGGAGCGACAACCGTCGCAGGATGGCTGGTAGCAGCTGGATGAGAGTTGCCGAAAATCGAGTTGAATGGCGTGCAATAGGAGAGGCCTATGTCCAGCAGTGGACTGCAGTAGGCTGATGACGATGATGATCTAGGCCATCATTAATAATATTGTCTTCTGATCATTTTTTGACTATCCTTGTAGTCATTCCTAGCAAATAATATTACGCTACTTAAAAAATATGGAACAGCTTTTTCAGCTTTCACCCTTTTACACACCATTCCTTCTTTTTCTAGGCTTCGAAAAATGTCGCATAACATGTTTACAACGCAAACTGAAACTCGTGTACATACATTGCATATATGCCTGATACTGGAAGCTTAAAGTCTTAGAGCCTATCAGTAAACATTGCCTACTTTGTATATTTTGGGCGCGTCATTACCTTCGCATATCGACTTCATTCATTAGTTGTAGGGGACAAGTCACAAGCTGAAGTTACGGATCCTTGAACCTCTGATATGATATGGTCCAATGGAAGACAAGCAAGTTTTAAATGTATATGGTTTTAATCTTCTGCCATATATACTGGCAATTAACTCGTTGGCTACCAGACAACAGACACAATAGAAAATCTATTATTGGCGGTCACCGGTGACCACGGTGGCAGTCATCCAGGTTTGAAATATAGAAATGCTTAACACCCTCAAATTATAACGACCCCGGGTTAGTTTCTCTGGGTTTCAATTTTAAGGATTTCAAAATAACTTTTTTCTGTTTTAAAAAGCCTTCTAATCCATTTCTACTTGCAACTTGGCTACTAAAACCTTGATATTTGTGTCAATCGTCCGCCAATTTCCAATTTTTACACCACACACCTAATATCTACATTCAGTAACTAGGTCGCGAAGTTTACTTGCTATCTTATCATCATCGTTATACGTGACAACGCAAGCCACATACATAATGTGAACACACAAGTACATACAGAAAGCATTTAAAATCTACTTAACCTCTAAATATTTTTCATAAAGAACGAATCAAGGGGCAATCCATGTAGGTCGAAGTGAAAGAATATAGTCCCTTGACAGACAAAAGAATGCTTGTACCTAAATCATTTATTGCATTAGGGTACTCCAATTTGTTGTAGCACGAAGGATACCTGGCTGTTTCATGTCAATTAGGTGCCGTGGTTTCACGCAAAGGGTGAACTCCTGTTTGCTCTTATATAAACCCAACTACGTATATGAATTTGTTCATTTAGGTAAATATTATCTCAGTTCCTCTGCACCCATGTGCATATTTCAATATGACCGTAGACCGAGATATCATCAAAATTATTTTTATTAGTCTTACCTTACCTTCATTTCCCACCTCTTTAACTAAAGCCAACTCAGGACTTTCAAAACCTTCATATTTTCCTCCAAGTTACTAAAGGTTAATTTAATAAGGGTTCAAAATTATAACTAATTATCCCAGATTAAGGTTGGAAGTTGAGTCCCAGTGCAGCCCCAAACAAACAAAG
Organism: Apamea epomidion; assembly: GCA_947507525.1. NCBI lineage: Eukaryota > Metazoa > Arthropoda > Insecta > Lepidoptera > Noctuidae > Apamea > Apamea epomidion. The sequence goes on from OX382234.1 coordinate 3,315,689, forward strand.
TTAAGCTGACTTTCAAAGCATTATCACGGATTTTGCAGGTATTTGCAAAAATTTGCCGCCATTGCAGGCGGTACGTGACTCCGCATCTGAGTTCAAATTTTCGCTGCGTGCAGATTTCCTATGATTATTCTGTTGGGCCGAACCCTTTAGGGACAAGGTTTTTAAATATTTAACGGTCATTAGGAAGGGATTGACTTGTTACTTTTGTTTAAAAGAGTTAATAGGGTTTAAATGGCATGTTTATTTGATGCGTCTTCTTTAATATTTAATGCCGTACCAAGTTTTATGTGTTCTACTTCAATTTTATTTTGACTATCTACAAATATGTGTGTCATCGTGTATATCACACGTATGACTATTATTCTTGTAAAACATTATGTTTATTTTTTTTTTTTTAATTTCCCTTTCTTTTAGTTATGACTACAGAAACTTTCTTATGTATGACGATTACTTTTACTAGCTTTCCTTTTTTATTCCCAATGACCGGCACAACAAACACCACACCGCTTGGGGTTCCCACTTCTATATTATCATATCAAGTGTTTCCAAGTGCTGTTAACATCACAATAGCCATTCCCTTTGTTAGCTTTCGTGTTATTGCATTAATGTCCAATTCCTATTATAAGTACTCTGGACGCTTTATATTTGAGTTTATATTGCCAAGAGTCAACAGATTTTTTTGTTGCGTTTTTTTTTTGTATTGCTATTGAAATTGGAAAAAAGAATTTGATTCAAATGTTACTTTACTTTATTATTTTTCTTATTAACTACTTGTTCATAAAGTGATCTGTTACCCTTTATCGGAAATCTGAGCTTATTCCAAGTCACATTCTGATTTATCTGTATTATATCTAGTTTGTTATCTTTATCACTTAGAATTGTGTCAAAAAAATTCCGCCGCTTCGCTTTCGACTGGTAATATACCCAAGAGACTGAAGGCATTGTCACGTTGACATATTTTAGTTTGATATTCGTTTTAGTTTAGATAATACTAGGTATATAATATAACTTCACACAGATACACACACCCCCACATATTACACACACACACACATACATTTCATTTGGATTCTGAATAAATACTATTTTAATGGTTTATTTATTAACTGTCATGTCATTGTGGCTATCTAAAACGTCGCACCCCTCCAAAAAATTTCTATACAAACATTTTAAATGTGTATGCAACAAGCAGTGGAGGGGCGCGTCATTTTAAATTAGACGATCTATAAATAGGAATCATATTCGTCTAAATAATAGAATAGAATACAATAGAATACTCTTTATTGTACACCAAAAAAATAAAAATAAAAGGAAGGGAAGGAAGGAATAATTTCCGAACTTTAGTTCGTATTTGAATATGTCCTTAAAAATGTCCTTAATGTTTACTACGTAAAATGTTTACCTACTTTGTATAGATTTGATGCAACTAATGAAACTGCTGCAGCAGCAATTACCTCCACTTGCAATTAATTTCACCACCACAGGTGGTTTCATTTCATCCGACACTAATGCATTTAGTTTTGAAATTGTTATAATTGCATCTGAACGACAGATGGTAGCATAACCAGCCAGTGACTTTGGCAAATACCTGGCTGGCAATTTTACCAGTGCAAGAGGAATTCTTGGCACAGTAGACTACTTCTTTGTCCTTTGGGATCCTGGTAATGAAAACATAATTGGGTTCATCGTTTACATCGGTTTTTGGATTTTTGTTTCTATTTTGGGTTAGTCTTTAGTTAGGGTTGATAATAAGGCTTGCGGAGTTATAGACAAAGATCGGCTTTGTAAATTGTCGTCTTTATCACTGTGTGACAGTCTGTGTCAAAACCTTCATGTCGTGACATATCAACAGCCACGTAGATAGCTACAAGGATCTTGTGGGGCCTTTTTTTTTTTTTTTTTTTTTTTTCTGGGTGGGAAATCATCAAATGACTCCTCCCGCTCTGGGCGGAGCAGAAGGGAGTGTCAGACTTTTACTGACTAAAACCCACCCGTGTTCCTTCAGTTGCCTGTGCCAGGGGCCACGGTATCTCTTTCGAACAACCCGCAGCCCCGGCGGCATCGGCCCTAGCGGACCCCGTCAGTTCGTGCTGACAGCTCTTTGAGGCGCGCGTGGAACACAACGCGCCGTCGACCCGGGCCTGGTCCTTACCGGGCGGCGAGCTGCCCATAGCTCGCCGCCCGCAAGCCCGCGCCTACGGTGGCCGGGAGTCGGCTGTTGACTCCCGTCCAGGGCGTCTCCTGCGGCGGCTAGGAGCGCGAGGGTGCAGCGATTGCCTCTCCCTCGCACGCTCCGCCTCCTCCTTCGCGAGCATAACTGCTTCGCAGAAGGAGGTGACGGCCTCCCATTCACTCTCGCTCCGGACCATGGCCTGTATGAGGGCCGGACGCGAGAGGTCGCCGCCGCCGATCGCCGCCAAGAGGACACGGCGGGGTCCCGCCCAAGCCGGGCAGACCTCCACCGTATGCTCCACCGTGTCCTCCGGGCGATCCCCACAGTGGCGACACCCTGGCGTTTCCTCCCGCTTTATCCTGAACAGGAACCTCCCGAAACAACCGTGTCCGGTGAGGACCTGCGTCAGGCGGAAGGTGAGGGCGCCGTGGCGCCTCTCTAGCCACTCCTCAAAGAGGGGACTTATCGCCGCAATTGTGACGTGCCCAGCGCTGGGTTGCGACAATCGCACTCTCCATGCCGCCATGAGATCCCGCCGGAGCTCTGTCCGCTGTGCCGTGATTTCTCGCGGCAGCGGAGCAACGCCCCGGCGTTTTGCCTCCTCTCGCCACTCCCATATGTGGGCGAGGACTTTGGCCTCCAGATCCCATGGCGGCAATCCGGCAAGGAGGCTCGCCGCCTCAGCGGAGACCGTGCGGTATCCTCGAATGAGCCGGACAGCCATGACCCTTTGGGACGCGATCAACCGGCGGGCTGGTCGCCGCCTCAAAGATCGCGCCCATATCGGTGCCCCGTAAAGGGCCATGGCCCGCACGACCCCCGCATAGAGCCTCCGGCAGGAGGCGTTTGGTCCCCCTAGATTGGGAAGGAGCCGCCTCAAGGCAGCCCCAGCCCGCTCCAGTCTGGGAGCCAAACGTCGGAAGTGCTCCACGAAATTCCACCGGCTGTCGAGGACGAGTCCCAGGTACTTCATCGTCAGCTCGACGCCGATGTGAACCCCTCCCGCCGTTATTTGTGAACCCGACGGTGGCGCGTCCCGAGGACCATGAAAACACATGGCCTCAGATTTGTGCAATGCCACCTCGAGTCCCAATTGCCGGATCCTCTCGACAATTGTCGCAACCCCGCGTGTCGCTGCTTCGGCCGCCGCCTGGTGCGACCTCCCCTGCGCCAGGACCAGCGTGTCGTCAGCGTAGCAAACTACGCTGACGCCATCAGGGAGGTCGGCGCGCAGCACCCAGTCGTATCCGATATCCCACAGATGCGGCCCTAGGACCGATCCCTGTGGGACACCGCACGACATCTCTCGCCGGTTCCACTCTCCCCGGTGACCGGGGTAGATGACGGCCCTGTCCGTCAAATAGGCCTCGACAATGCGACGGAGGTAGGTCGGCATCCGGTGATACCCGAGTGCCTCCCTGATGCAACTCCAGGGCAGGGTATTGAAGGCATTGGCGATGTCTAGAGACACCGCCAAGACGACCCCACCCCGGGCCACAGCATCCCCCGTCGTGAGGGCTCGCACGCGCATGATGGCATCTACCGTAGAGCGCCCCCTGCGGAAACCAAACTGGCTCTCCGCCAAATCCGGCCCCACCCGCACCAGCTGCCCGGCAAGGCGGTCTGCAATTACTCTTTCAAAGAGCTTGCCCACCTCGTCGAGCAGCACGATGGGCCGGTAAGCGGACGGAGAGTCCGCAGGGCGCCCCGGCTTCTTGATGAGGACCAGTTTCCCCGTCTTCCAACGAAGTGGGAACCGGCCCCTCTCCAAGCATGCGCTTAGTAGCCCCCTTAGTCGAGGCCCGAGAGCCTCCAAGGCCAGGACCCAGGCTTTTCCAGGTAAGCCGTCGGGTCCTGGGGCGGTGTTTCTGGCATTCAGCCTACGTACCGCCACTCTCAACTCTACCTCGGTCACCTCCGGAGCATCGTCGTCGTCGTCGGTGTGGTCCGCATCTGGCATCGCAGGAGGCGGAGCCATGGACGGGGGAGTATGTTCCCCACGCGAAGGGAACAGAGCGCTCACCACGTCCTCCACGAGCTGGGGCCGGAGACTCTGCGTCAGCGGGGGAGCCCATGGGCGGAGTTTATCCCGCACCATCTTGTAGGGGCGTCCCCACGGGTCTCTGTTCAGAGTCCCCAGCGACTCCTCGCGGGCCAGCCCCCTGGCCCGCAAGATCTCCGCTCGGAGGGCGGTCTTCGCCGCTCTGTACCCCTCGTACAGCTCCGCCTGCACGGCTTCCGTATCCGGAGGGCGGATACGGAGCCTGCGGTGCCTGGTGTACCGGCGTCGCGCAGCCACGCACGCCTCTCGCAGAGACGTCAACTCCGGCGACCACCAGTACACCTGGCGCCGGGCGCGTCCGGGCCGGACCCGGGGCATTGCCACGTCACATATTTCGGATATGGCCTCCCGGAACCACTCTGCCTCGTCGTTGATGTCAGCAGGCCTGTCCGGTGGTGACACCCAGGCCTGCACGATCGAGGCTTCCAGGAGGAGCTCCCGGTCCAGCTGCTTCAGCGCCCACCGCGGACCACCCAGGGTCGGTCGGACCGGCGCGCTCGAGGTCTGGGCGGAGACGTCGAACCGGATATACCGGTGGTCGGAATAGGTCTCCACCTCCTCCAAGACACGCCAGTTGACGACATGCGGCGACAAGGCGGGGCTGGCGAACGAGATGTCCACCACTGATTCACCCCGCATCCGCACGCATGTTGGGACCGAACCCCGGTTTAGGACGACCAGGCCTGTCTCCAGAGCCCAGTCCTCCACCATTCTGCCCCGTGTGTCCGTATGCCGGGAACCCCAAGCCACATTCTTGGCATTGAAGTCCCCGAGGACAAGCACGGGGAGGGAACGGAATCCGACGACGACGACTCTCAACTCCGCGAGGGAGTTGTGGAACTCGGCGAGAGTTCGGCTCGGGGAGAAGTATACCCCAACCACGACTATCTCCCCGAACCGTGCTGCCACGCAACCCTGTCCTCTCTTGACAGCCTCGAGGGACGGGGTACCGGCGGCGGCCGACGAAATTAGGGTCACTGAGCCGCTCAGGTCCTCCACCCAGTCGTCTCTGGGCGGGACAAAGTACGGCTCAGCGACCACGGCGATGTTAATCGACCACTGCGCCATGCTCTGGAGCAACAGATCCTGAGCGGAGGCGCAGTGGTTGATGTTCGCCTGGAGGAGGCGATATGGTGCTATATTAGCACTCCATATCAGCCTCCCGATCCCCCTGTAAGGGCCCAGCCACGGCAGATGCGGCGGCGGTCACGGTGGAGGCGGCAGCGGCGACGGCGGTGGTGGCGGCGGCTGCGGCGGCGACGGCGGTGGTGGAGGGCTTGCCCCTGCCCCTGGCTTTGGCGGGTGGAGCGCACGCCTTGCTCCCAGCCCGGTGATCGGCCGGCTTGCCGGCTGCCGCACATGCATAGCAGTGCGGCATGGCGTTGCACGAGCCGGCCTTGTGTCCGGGCTGACCACAGCGGAAACATAGATTGCTGCGGTCCACCTCCGAGGTGCATTTAGCCCCCACGTGGCTGCCCACATGGCAGCGGAAGCACCTCAGAGGTCTGGGCTCCAGCAGTTTCACCTGCGCGGAAACCCAGCCCACCAGGAGCCTTCGGCCCTCCCCGGCTAGCTTTTGGGCCACCGACACGGGGCAGCTCACCGTGATGGCTTGCATCCCCGTGGAGTCAGGACGGAGAGTGCCCGCCCTCACCTGCTCGGCAGAGCATCCCCCAGTCCTAACGATGGCGGCCACCACCTCTTCCACCGTCGCAGAGTCATCCAGACCCAGAATGCGCACGTCAGCGCTCTTGGTGGGTCTGGACACTCGGGCCTCGTCCGCATTTAAGGACGCTCTAAGCCTTTCGGCCAGAGCGTCAGCAGTCGGGCCGCTAGCCGCACCAGGGACCTCCAGCATCCGGGCCCCAGTCGCAGTGACCCTTAGCCGGATGCCCTCAGCAACGCCGAGCTCCTGCAGGTTCACCGCCGCCCTAGCCTTGGCAAGCACGTCGCGGTAGGACATGCCCTTCTTCTCCGCTTCCGGCTGTAGTGTGATCACTACAGCTGCGGTCTTTGGGGCACGAAGCCTAGCCGCGACGCCTCGCTCCTTGCGCCGTTGCCGCCTCTCTCTTCTTTTGGCCGCCCTTGCAGCCTTGCTCGCCTTCCTTTTCTGCCCGGCCACCTGCCAATCGGCGTCGGCCGGAGGCGATGCAGGAGGCGGTTGGGGCGGCCGTTTCGCCACCGGGGCTGGGGCTGGGGCTGGGGCTGGGGCTGTGGCCTTAGCGGGTTTCGGGGCGGTCCGTTTTGCTGCTTGCCCCGTGGCCGTGGCTGTGACAGCCGCGGCGGCAGCATACGACACCGCCTTCCGCTGGCCCGAGGCCGGCCGGTCCGCCGCCAGCGGGGGGCGCAGGACGATGGCCTCCAGGGCGGAGAACCGGCTCTGAAAGGCAGCCAGCTCCTGCCGCACCAGGTTCAGGACCCGGTCCTCAGCAGGTACTGGCCGCCCCTGTTGCGGCCCCTCCTGCGGCACTTCCCGGGGGCCGGCTGCTCGCAGCCCGGCCAGGTCCGCTCGGAGCTCCTCGTTCTCCTTTCGGAGGAGCTCCATGGCAGCCGTCAAGCGGGCCACCTCCGCCCGCATTTCGGACATGCCGTCCGGCGGAGGCCCGAAGTGGATGGCCTCCGCTGCCGCCAAGATGGAGGCCTTTGCCGAGACTATGGCCCTGTTTTTCGAAGTTTGCAACTTCTTAAGGGCCACGTCCCGGATCGCGGCCTCCACGACCGCCGCAAACCTCTTTATGCGGTCCGCTTCAGGGCCACCGCTTACCTCAGCCGCCTCGTCGCTTGAGGGCCCTGATTCGACCACGCGACCGGTCCCCCCCTCCTTTTTTGCGGGCTCCTTCGCTTTTTCAGCCGCCTCCCGAGCAGTGAGCCCCCTCCCTAAGCCTCGCTCTCGGGCTCCTCCGCGCCTGCTGGTGGGGATCTTCCTGGCCGAAGCCAGTTCCCAGTCAGAGGACGACCCCTGGCCGTCCACTGACCTTGGCCGCTTGCTCTGTGCCTTTCTCTTGGCAGCGGCCGTCTCCTGGGCACGGCAAGGGCTCACTGAGCCTCCCGTGCTCCCTCCTCCGGATGCGGCGTCGGACTCCGACCCCGCATCACTCCTCTCTTCGTCGATTGTGGTTTTGGGTTTTAAAAATTTTTCCATATTGTTCCCACGAGTTTTAAACTTTGTTTACCTGCTCAAATTTCGGTGGTTCGCACTAGCGACTAAATCAAGCTACCCATTAGCCAAGCTTACTACCTCCCTCACGGTGCGCCGCCGCTTGGAGGTTTGGGGAATTTTTTATAGAGGTTAATCTTCCTCGCGGTCCGGGCGGTTAAGCCAAGACCCTCGACCCCCGTCAAAAGTCAGAGACATGACCTTGACAATCTTCGGGGCTACGATATTAACGGTGGCAGGAGGGGGGGGTTATCCCCTCCTGCCTGCCCGGCGGCAGGGTAAGTGCACACCAGGCCCGCTCTTACTCCACACAGTAGCCGCTCTGCTCCTCATAGCGGCTTGTGTGGAGCGTTCCTCTTGGCAGAACATTAGCATGCGGGCAGCGAGATCTCATTGGGAAAAAATCCCACTGAGAAATAGCTGCCCGCACCCCAGGATGCACCGGCCCGAAAACTGGTCTTCCCCCCGGACGTATCCAGAAGGGAACTCCAGTCCCCAGGCACACGTGGAGGTTTTCTGCCCTGGCACCCCATCTTGTGGGGCCTGGATTACATTTACAGGGGGGCGTTGTTGGTAAGCATTCATATAATTGTCACAGAAATTGTATTGAAAAAACAAGAAAAGAAGGTGTCGGCATTAGTTCCCATTTTGACTACGCTCCAAAAGATCCTTGTACCGCTGTACAGCTGAAACACCATAATAAACCATCCAAATAAGCGAAAAATGCCATGATATTTATTTAACAGTTTATCGATCGTTCTATTTACCATTAACTTATACAAGAACATCAACTATCATCATTGTCTCCGCAACAGTGGCTTTACGTAAAAAATGCCGTCCCATAAGAAATTTCTTACCATCCAATAACCATAAAGACAATTTTTTCGCCCGTCTACCGGTAAGCACCCTGGTGGGAAAGAGATAGGGGTTAAAATGTATGGGGGTGAAGGAGAGGGGAGTATAGAATTTTCGCTTCGGCTCTCAACACTCGTTGCTGGTTATTTATGATGACCTTCGCCGCTGAGTTTAAATACTGGAGCATTTAGAACATTCTGCTTATATTATGTATTTTTTTCTCGACATTTAATTATTGTATCCAAGAAAGCCTTTATATTTATTAAAACTATTGAGGTTGCTATGAACCCTGGGAATCTTTAAGCAATGCTTCTTGATGATAATCTAGTATACTCAAATTATTAACATTATATTTTAGTTAATATTCGTCTAAGCGTGTCGATGGCAATATATATAGAGTGAGTTGCACCTTCAGTAGCGTCCATCGGTTCCTATAACGTGCAGGCAATAGAAAACGCTAGATACGATATTAAGTGCCCCATTGTTTATGGGATAGCACCACATTTACACTTCGGGGCGGAGTCATCTGTGAATCTCCACCTGAGCAGGTTTTCCTTGCTTCGCCCTACCTGCGTCGGGAGTCTAAAAGACTTCCAGATAAGTATAATATTCCAATGGTCATCGATTTGCGAGAGAGTGTGAGACTCATCTTCGATAGTGCATTCAGCTAATATGATCCTATCATTTTGTTGCAGTAAAGTAAGTTAAACACCATTAAATACACTTTCTCATTCCCGAAAAGAAACTTAACAAAGGAAAACTACGCCCACCTTTATCTAATCATATGACTCCAATAAATGTTCTAGAACAATCTCCAACACGACTTTCTATACAAAATTAATTTATGACGGAAACTTGAAAATTTGCTACAACTTGCAACTACCTACTACAAGCAAAAGCGTCGAGTCGTAATTCTGTCGAGACATCTTGAACGTCGACCAGACGCCGGGAAGTACCCTTGTCACTAAATATAGCACTTTTTTATATAAAAACTGCTGCACTTTTTGACACTTTTTTGTTATTTTAAATCTTTGAAAGTGGTTGAGGTTAATAGATTTCACTCTGACTCTTACTTATAAGAGTCTTAAGACCTGTGTTGCTATTTCTCGTGTCACCTTACTTATCAGCAGGTTCGTTTGAAGATGGCTCTGAATGTACCTTTTATACTTGTATAACATAACATTTCGCTTGTTTTCCCCGAAGGGTTATCCAGAGGTATATAGAGATAGTACAGACGCCAGCAGGTCAATCTACCCGAAACTGTCAAATTTTCCCAATCAACCTTGAACCTTAATGCTTTAGCGATAAAGTTGAAAATCTATTAAAAAAATTGACAGATTGTAGTAGCCTGATGTGCTGGCGTCTGTACATCCACATTTCGCTAGCAATGTAATAGGGGGCAAGGCTATTGACTTCAACCGGGCTATACTTTAATTAATATTTATACAACGTAGAAGACCACAATAAATGAAAATACTGGCAATACTAACGCATAGGAGTATTTTGAAACGGGTTAATTCTAACACCGAAATAAGCACCTGTCATCTAATCTCTTCACCATCCTTGGTTGACTGGTAGAGAATGCCTAAGGCATTAAGTCCGCCTTTGTACCTTTTTGTGCGAAAGTTTAAATAAATAATAAAATGATTTTTTTAAACAAATGAAATAGTAGTGATGGGCCGCGTTTTGCCAATCTTTGCCCAGCTTGAGTGACTAAACTATTGGATAGAATTTTGCATGCAGACTGGGAACGTCATTAGTTATACGCAATTTAATTTATGGTCGTTTTGTGGTCTCCGCCTTTGTACAACCTACAAAATAAATAGGCTGTTTTATTCGGTAAGTTTTCTACGGCTTTAGTTGATCAATCATTTTTCGAATGACCACAACAGCACCGTTCTTCCTTTAACGAGATGAATACTCCAATTAAAACCATAACATCACAAGCCACTATTTATAACTACCCTCAAACATTCACAAATCTATTTCACACGCACCCCTTAATTTGTTGTGGACACTAATTTGACAGGCGGTGTCGGGCGCAAAACAATAGGTTTTCTGCATACGTCACCGGCAGCCGCCATGATGGGGCTTGTATCATAATATTTGCTTGCCCATGCATATTTTGGTACTGATTGTGTTATTGACAGCTTATAGGATTGTGGGTGAGTAGGGAGTTGGGTGATAGAATTGTAATGTCTAGTTTATTTTTACAAAAGCGCACATTACTCATTTCTAACTTTTATAACATCCTTAATGGACGGATGCATGTGCGTCATTGATATTTGATTTTGTACTTGGCTATTTGCACGCTTAAATTAAGTGTCATCTGTTTACTTTTTAAGTAAAATAATAATAATATTTTCGTTGATGTTGGTTTGTAGAACTTTAACTAAACTCATAGATATCCCAGTAAACTGGTTTTAGTAAGGAACAAAAATAAACAGTGTGGCACATTATTATGGTGACTACATACTATTCATAAATGTTTTAAAAAGTGCCTCCCAAAAGGTGACAAATAGGTACCTAAGTAGCCATGTCCCAAAGTGAGTTTTCCACAAAAAACTTTTACCTACTCTATCTATTGTTTTTTTAATAACAAAGCTTCATTTAAAAGCTGACATTTCTAAAACAATGTGCGAGCGATGAACCCGGAGGCCGAAAGCCGAATGCCGAACGCCGAATTTACGAGCAAGCTTATCGTTTGGCCCTTCCCTAATTCGATGATTCGCAATTTTACTGTCTTCGCCTCCGGTGTCCATGTGTAGAAACATTGAATTTATATTAAGAAATGGAAAACAGTATATTGAAGGTGCAGTTCTGGATTTTTGGGGTTTAGTGCTACAAGTGATATTTGGATATAAAAATCGATGTATATGGGGTTTTGATGTTCAAGTCAGCCAGCGATTTGACTTATCTACTGACAGCTTTTGTACAGAGCATGTGTCAAAATGTCAGATTTATTCTTTAGATAAAAGTTATCTGGGTATACAAGCATAAAACGTATTTAATCATATGTGAAAGTGTAATTTTAGCATTTTATATGCATAAAATGCAAAAATTACACTTACAGAAGTAACTTCGGGAAATATATTGGAAGCTGGTCATAAGCCCTTTTTGAACTTTCCATGAACCCTAAAGTACTTCTACTGCTTTGACTACTCATGTAGTTATTGACTTTCTCCCCTACAGACAAACATCCCAACTGCATAAACCACATAGCCGTACCACATAAAAGCGCAGCCATTTTCACACCTGAATAAAATCACTATCTACCCTTCAACAAATTCGTTCTCAAATCCCTGAATACCCTCAAAGTCGCCACAAATTGGCAAAACATATCGGCGGCTTTGCCAGACGGACTGGCGGTCTGGCAAAGAAATCGATTGAAGTATTGGTGCCATACAATCTGGCTGAACTGGTGAAGACTGCAGCCTGGAGCAACAGTTCCGAACGGCTGAGCCTCGATAGTTGGTGTAGGGGCTAAGCAGAAAGCGAATTGGAAATAGAAAAAAGAATATGAGATGAGAAATTAAATGAGAGGCGATTAAGATGAATTTTAATAATTTTTTACAATATTTTGAGACACTTTTCTTCTCATTATTTTTTATGGATATCACGTTATTTGTAAATACTCCACTAATGCTCGGTTCCTATAAACAAAAACGAATCCTTTTGCCTACCAATGCAATGGTAGCATTTTTATTGCCAAACTGGGCATATAAATAAAGTCAAAGTCAAATCATTTATTTCAAATAGGCACATAAAAGGCACTTTTGAACGTCATAAATATTTGAATTGATTCTAGTCGCCCCTTCCGAAAGGTAGTTTTCGTATGGAGAAGAATGGGCAAGAAACATTATACGTAATGGATGGCAATATATACGTAAGCTAATTTTACCTGTGATAGCTACTTACATAATGGAAGGGTCTGCTATACAAAACTATGAGTCCATTGCTTCATTATAGGTAAAGATACAAGTCTTAATTTTAAAGGTCCGTAAAGGAATCGGCCATAAGACGAGTGTGATAAAATGGGTCCTTTTCAAGATCAAATTCAGGATTAAAGAATATAGAAAAAAAAAATATAATTAAAAAAAACTATATTTGTAGATACCATTGTTTTAAGAAATACCAACGTACAAAACACGCTATTTATCACCTCCAACCAATAAAACCGCTTATAAACCCCCGCTCACCTAATAGCCACAGCACCAAAGCTAGAGCGGTCGCGGCTTCAGATAAAGGCTTTCAGTGTTTTACAGTGGCACGCGGCGAGCGCAGTGAGAGAAGTGAGCGGTGTGAGCGAAGTAAGCGGTTAGAGCAGACGTCTGATACAAATGGCTCGATAAATACTTTATTTATTTCATGTCTGTGTTTTAATGTGGTGGCAATGTTTGCTATTGGAAACATGTGTGAAGTCTGGGTGTAGTGATTAGAGAAGAATTTTTATTATTCCTGTTGATTTTCTCTACATACAACGCAATGACAATGTTTATTTTGGTTCTACCGTGCGTTTATTTATACTTTATATCACATTAGTTAAGCGTATTAAAACAAATTTAATTGAATCATAATCAGACTATAAGGTTCCCACTGCTGGGACAAAACCTCCTCTCTGTGAGAGGGAGTGGACCGTAATACACCACGCGAGACCAGTGCGGGTTGGTAGATGTCACATGTCTTCGAATTGTTGGACATGCCGGTTTCCTCACGATGTTTTCCTGCACCGTGTTTAGAGTAGTACTGATGAAATAATTTACACAAAGTAAAGCGCCTGTCAGGGTTCGAACCCACGACCTACAACTCGTAAATCGGGGCCTTTAGCACTGGGTCACCACTGTTCAGTCGTTAAACAAAACTAACTTTAATTTATTACGTAAACTGTTGAAAATAACACAGATACACATCCCTATGACTATTCAACCCATCCAGCTGAAAGTGGCAATGGCATGACAGCTAATGAAGCTGACAATCAATGGGGTAATGGCAGAAATATCGAGGCTTACATCACAAATCATGATCACTGAATAATGAATAGAGATAAATTAATTAACGCATGCGCACTTTCATAACAATAGCGAGGGGTTGTGATTGGTAATTAATATGACATTTATATTAAACAGATCTTCGTGCTGCATGGGGTCAAAATATTATACTTTAAGCTTTTAAAACAGCGTTGATGTGTTCGAAAATAAATATTATTATTATTATTTATTCCAAGATAATCGGATAACAGAAATCCGTGGTGTTAGTAAAGTACCTTATACCTAGCGTTAGTATATACATAAATTAAAATTAAAATAACAATTTGGGGTGAAAAAGAAATAAAATATGTTGGTATATTTCGATCTAGAGCTTTTCGATGTCGATAATATTTGAGTCCGGTTTATGATAATTGGCTCACACCCTACTACATGGGACTTAAACATTTAAGACTCCCTTTATATAGTTATTATAATCTTTATGTAAGATTAACAGTATTATATTCACGATTTAGGTTATCCAATTGTTATGATATCTACCAGTGACAAGTATCTGTCAGCTGTCATAGGCACGCAAACAATCTTGTATTTTTCATCTGGGAACATTGACAGATACCCGGCACAAAAGTAGTGATCGACTAATTTAATGAATATTGTTAGGCTGTTAAAAGTTGAGACCTTTGCCACAATTATTTGATAGTGTGACAGTTTTTGACTTTTGCACGTTTTGGAGGGAATGTAGTTTGAACGGTCGAAATGAGAGTTAATATTTTTTTTTTCGTGAAAATTATTTAGAAGAATACAATACAAACACAATCATTGTTTCATTTCTGAGTTGAGGTTGACTTCCTACAGTTCCTACAAACATAACAGGCGAATTCTGGATGTACAGCCGATCGATTCTGTAAAAATCTCACCGTGAAAACTATGGTGAAGTGAGCTATGATTCCAGCATATGCTAGGCATTGACACTACTGACAGCTCACTTCACCTGAGTTTTCACGGTGAGATTTTTACAGAATAGCACTGCTGTATACCTCTGCCTAGCTCTTCGGGGAACACAGCCGAGATGTGTTTTTTTTCTAACCCATTTTAATTTTCCTCGATTCGATGCATAAATGAGCACCCAGAAGTATAGTAACTCAAAAAGCAATCCGAAAAAGAGATCTTATGCAGGCTCAATATCGTTCAAAATAATCACACAAATTATCAAAATAAATCATCAAAGAATATTAAAACAAAAATGTTAAAAGAATCGTGAATTCTAAAGCAAATTTATTGTGCTTTAAAAATGGAGGACCAACATGAATTCGTTGCAAACCGGAGCATCTCCGGCTGATGTGAAGAAAAACGTCCACGATTTATGAACACTGTTATACGTTGATGAAATTGTTCACTGAACAATGATTTAGATTATTAAGCAATGTGAGATATTTGACTTTAGGTAATAAAGCATTGAGATTTGTAGAAATAATTGATAAAATTGTAAATTTAAAATCTCAATTTACTTTCAAAGCGTAAGCTCATGGAATAACTATACTGATTTCGCTTTTTTCTTGTACTTGCTCATAGCACAAAGTTTTTATGAAGTTGCAGTCAGTTTTATCAGAAACAGATATTTAATCATAACTTTGTATTAGTTTTACAAACTTCCAATAGCTTCCTATATCTGTTGTAACCACTCATATACTGTAATATTCGTAAAAAATGCATCTTTTTTTCTCGAAAGTTGTATAGTCACGATCTTATGAGATCCAAAGAACAGCTTTATTTCACATGCAATTTTAAACGTAGTCAGTCTTTAATATAGATCCTCGAAGACAGACAAAATTCAACACGAAGACGAAACAGAGGAGCTACTGGCATTGTGTCGGTAATTACGACATGTACCTACAAGTACTCGTGTACAATATGTCACCAACACCTACAATATGCTTGCAGATAAATATTGACTGCCACATTAGAACTCACAGCTGTGGAGTTCGGCGAGCAATTTTGTTGAGAGATAGAAAAGTAATGAGAACAAAACGGATTATTAAAACTTGAATTAAGATTATAAGATATACGTTTGTCGAGTGAAGGAAGCCTTTGCTCAGGAGTCAGCGTAGGCTATCAAAAAAAGTGTTTTTAAAAAGAGGACCTAAGATAAGAGAGACAAGACCCTCTTTAGTAGAACTGACTATGCGACATATTTGTTAAAAAATTACTAAAAAGTCACATTTTCAAGACAGGCGCTGTTTAATAAACAGAGAATAAATGAAAGAAACTTGTAAAATTGACAAATTGTCGCCTGTCTACTGTCGGTTGTACCCTTTAGGCATAGTACTGTTTATTCAAGTAATGCTTGCAGGAATCTAACAGTAAACTTTGATTAGCTTTCAGAATTATATGATTGACTATCTCATAATTTTTCGTCTATCACTCGTACTAATCAGATGCATTATAGACGACTATCAGTTGACCATGCAATTAAGACATCCTCATCATCAAATTATTCATATACATGTCCAAGTGTTGACAGCTAATTATTCAACTCCATGATCACGTGTTTATTCAGTCCGTAATCCAACAAGCCCGTGTGTCCCAACACTAGGCAGCACCAGACGTGCGAACTGTAGGCTCGTCTCCGCAAACATTAGTCACAGAGCGCAACGTGTGCACAACACTACTCGACCGCAGACTGTTGTAATTGTTGTAGCTACAACACTAGCGGATTAATAGCTGAGGTTTGAATCAATATGTCTGGGGAACAGGTGATGGTGGATCTTTTAAAAGGTACAGATGTTCTGTCTGACTCTTTGTGTGATTTGCGTCTAACCTTTTAGCGAATGAAACTTTTACAAAATTGTAAAGTCCTCAAAGTTCAAAGTTACTCTAACTAGAGAAAATTGGCAGCTTAACTTCTGTAAATGGTTAACTTCATTATTCGCATAGCATTTAACTGTTACATTTTAGAGGTTCATTTGGTCAAAATTGGTGGATGTCTATTTGGTAAGCATCGTTTCTTATAGTACTTGATTGCTCACAATATTTATACGCAATTGTTGAAACATACATTATGGTTCATGTGCATGGATGAACTTAGCTCAGGGGCCTTATTATGACTTATTAATGCCACCATTTTTCCAGTGTGAGAGATAGACGGAGCTATAGAAGGCCGATAGCACCATCTCTTTTTTTTGCAATGGAATATTAATGTAATGAAACACGGCCCTTGAATTAGGTTTACTAACAGGAAACCTTTTACCATTGCCAACAGATTTAAACACATAACCTTTTAGTTTATTACACACATTATTTTAAAGCGTGAATACATCCATTCCCAAAAAATCCCAACACACAAATCAGTCTTATCAATCCTCATTTCTCCAAAACTCGAACCTTTCACCTTCGGAATCCTGGAAAATCTAATAAAACCGAAAGATACGGGAGATAGGTCCGAAATTACGAGGTCACTCGGGTCCGAGATCCGTAAATCTGTCGCCGGGTCCGTTTAGGGTCCTATCGTACGATAAGAACTCCGTGCCGCAGATGTAGACCTGCCTTTTGTCCGTGTTTATACGTTTATGGTCGTAAGTGTGATTATGGGTGTGAAAGATAAAAAAAGATTAATGAAATTACTTAAAATGAAAGAGGAGTAAAATGTGATACATGGACTTGAACCAGTAGATGATAAGAGAACCAGTGATTGAACCAGTGATGTTTCTGATCCTGTACGAGTCGCAATAAATACTTTTTCTTTCTTTCTTTCTTTCACAACATTTCGGGTTAAGCTACCTATAGTAGATAACTCGAAAGAATTGTATGAAATCAACGATTTTATTGGAGCCAAAGAGATTAGAAAGAAAGAAAGAAAATGCATTTATTTGCGGCAAATATGACGCATGAAAAAAGGACATAAACACACAAAAAAACAAGTTGGGGTAAACATGCGTCACATTTACGCAAAACGGCCATCGCTCAGCATAATGCTAAGACCCTATACGAGACAGAGCCCAAGCTAAAGCTAAAGCTAGATTAATGTTGATTATCCTCTTATAGAACCTTATGGATCGATACACGCCTCAACTCCTCCCGTTCCCAATCAAGCTCTCAATAAGATAAATTCTCGCCAAGAAATAAGACGATTAAAACACGATTCCAATAAAATCTTGTAACAAATTGCTATAGTGTTCATCTTAAAGTTTTTATTTGCTTTCAAATGAAACCCTTTCCTACACTGGTTAGGTTTGGAGTGCCGCCAACCGCGTAATGAAAAGCCGAGATCAATACAAGTTCACGGCCAAGTCTTAAGCCAAGTTTAAGACTTAATATTCACCGGGTTTTAGTGAAAACGCGATGAACTAAATTAGAACAAGGAAATAGTGGGTTTATGACCTTCACGATGTGTATAAAGTAAAAAAAGTAAAAATTGTTATTTTCAACATTCAAAATTATAATATGGAAGTAAGTATCGTTGGGCACTGTTACATAGGTTTCGATAATTTTGGATAAAATATAATAAAATTAAAGTTAAAATTGGCTACAGTTAAGCTAGTACCCTCGTCGAAACTACTAGACTAAATATTCAGCATTGGTTTCTTTAGAACCTCGTTTGAGTCCAATGATTAATAATTATCTTCCGGAGCTTCTATGAAAGAAACGTCATTGATTGGATCGACAAGAGACACTACAGTTATTGGACCAACAACGTTAATTTTCGGACTATCCGTAAGCTTTTTTATAGGTACTGTCAAGAATCATCGAAGAATTCAATCGAATGATGGTTGTGTACCTTTTTTATATACCTACTATCATATCTGTAATCAAAATCATATTTCATAAATCATTAGCTCTGGTTCAAAACAAGACTTACGGGATCTCAGTTAACGATAGACCCCTGAACAGATTAGCAAATCCTCCCTCGAGACGATTCCACACCATCGCATCGTTTATCGCATATCTGCTTACTCTTACACAGTGACTTTAAAAAATATTAGAAGACATGGATGATTTTGTTGAAAATATTGAGTTAGTTATCTTTTTTATGGTTCATACGAGTAATAGGGATATTATCTTCTGGTGTTAGTAAAATAGATCTACAATAGTAGAGACAAATTATAGAATTTATTCATAAACTGGATGCTTTGAGTAATATAGGTATAGAAATGACTATCTGCGCCCCGCGGTTTCACCCGCATAAGTTTCGATCCCGTGGGAATATTGGGATAAAAAGTATGCTATATGTTAATCCTGGTTATAAATTATTTGTGTGCCAAATTTCATCCAAATCCGTTCAGTAGTTTTTGCGTGAAAGAGTAACAAACATCCATCCATCCATCCATACAAGCTTTCGCGTTTGTAATCTTAGTAAGTATTAAGTATCTACCTATGTTGACCTTCTGCAAGAGTATATATAAGTCAAAATAAAACGTTGCGATATTCTGTAGTAACAATGGAAGTTGTACTTGTCCTTTACGCGTAACTTGAGTATTGAAAATATTCACTCCACTCGTCAAATCACAGAGAAATATTTATCAATAAATTGTCTAGATACAAATTCTTTCCTCTAACGTTACTCTCGAGGCAGACGTCGCAATTTCCTATCAGACTCCGTTCAGCACAGTCGGGATTGCTTCCTTATCTCGAATCAATTTCTAAATTATATCCATGTCCTTTTCCTCAAATATATTTTCTACCACTGCAGCTTTGCTGTTGAAGTTTTTATAGGTATGAGCATTCAAACTGAAACTCAAAGCATTTATTTCAATTTAACCATTTACAGGCACTTTTGAATTGTCAAAACTAAATAGTCGGCAGGTTAAGGTAAACTAAGCCCATTCCAAAACGTATATCACTATGGAGAAGAACGGGCAAGAAACTCTAAGGACATTCTTTTAAATCAAGATATTATTACAAGATCCTGGGTACATTATTCTTGTTGCTTCTATATGTGAGAACAATCTAAAAAAAACAAATAAAGATACAATACAAAATACAAAATTAAAAATAAGCCCTGGCAGTTAAGAGATGACATGACCAGTCTCAACCGACGGCGCCCGTTTTACAGCACATCAAGTTTACGAAAATTCAACTCCGCAGACCAAATTTGTCAGTCTTGCTCTAAAGCTCGGTTTGTCATATTCACGATAAATATACTGCTAGTATAATTTTCCAGTCCTGAATTATACTATCAACTGTTACATAAACCATTAATTACAATATTAATTCCAAATTGAATACCGATATCTATTCTCTAGCGTGAGCCATATCAAAATAGTAATTAGACTATGTTAATAATATTGCTTCGCCATTAGAATTAGAATTGAATGGAGTTGTCACTGAACTAGATACTACTGAAAATATAATTAATTTTCAGTGTTTATCATCACAACTTAATTCAAGATATCAACTGTCTTTGATTTACCCTATGTTACGCGAGACTGGAGAATGCAATAGTGTTCTTGCAAATCCTACTTCGGAACTTGCAGGAATACTGTACAGTCTCGTAAATTTAGGAATTAAGCGTAGAGGTTAATGAATAAGTTTTTTCTTTTTTATGTTCTTTTTAAGTTTGTTGCCACGATGAGGGTGGCATAATCTGCAAAGGTTAAACCCTCTATAAAAATAAAGAAAAAAAAAAAAAAAAAACTTAATTCAGTAATCAATAAACACTGAATCAATTTGAAGAAAACACTGCTGTTCAGATTATTTTTATCGAACGTATATTTTCACTAAACAAACATAAACAAACATTTTTTTCAATAAATACCCACGTAACCTAATAAACCTAAAACCATACCATCATCACTCGAATTAAATATTCAAAGAAAATTACGAACCGTAGAAAATTTTCCATTTCCCCCACTTTCCCAGCGAATTGTTTTACTATGTATACCGGTCGGGCAATAAAAAAGTATACGCTATAAGTGCTTCAGCTTTGTCGTTTATAGCGCAACTTTTTATTGGCGTCGTTTAAGACGTAATATAAAGTTGGTTGGCTCGTAAATCAGGCTTTTCTACCAACTGATGGATGGAAAGTAATGGGACCTAGAAATTACCTTGGGGGACCACGTAACAGTTACTTACAGATAATCTAGGTCATATTAGTTTAAGGTCGCCTTGAACTTTTAAGGTCGTAAAAAATCTCTCTTAGCAACGAAATAAATATAAAACAGCGATAGAAAACTATATAGTAACAAGAAGCAAATAAACTTGATGATGTGATAATGTCACTCAAACGCTTCACCAAAATTAGGCAAATCATTTTAAAAACATTACCAAATCCAATCTCAACAAAACGACAGTGTATCTCTGCTGCAAATTTTTATTGCAACATTCACGAACACCGAACACATCACTGCACTCTACATGCATGGGATGGCCTGATGTGGTCCCACTGCATCCATTGTTTACGTCACATCTCTCTAACAAAACAAAAAAGGATCGCAAGTCAGCTGCAAAAATTGAACATGTACAACTGATTTGCGCGGTAAACTCTGCTTGCGAGATGCAGGATTTGCGTGACGTCAGTATGACGCGTTGTTCGCATGTGGCGTTGTAGATACCGCTACAATAGCATCAGACCATCTGTTTGGTCGGCCATCACGTACGTCGCGCGTGCTTCCCCTTCTACCAGGAAATGAATTAATTCGACCACCGAACTGATTTACGCGATGCTGAGATTTCAAGGTTTGCTTTTATTTGATTTTCCTTTTTGTGGTAATGTAGCTGGAGTGGGGTTTTTTATTGTTTTGTTAGGCGCGTTAGGAGTGCGTGTTTTATTGGATTCACTGTGCGAGAATTGTCGTGAAGTGCTTCGTAAATAATATTATGTCTTGTGTCGAAAATGTCTCTCATGTATTTTGTTTATTGGTATAGTCACATCTGTCTATTTAAACAGAATCGAAAATATAAAATATCTTATCTTATCTTATCTTATCTTATCTTATCACTCTATTAAAATTTCCATAACTGATCAAATATTTTAACATCTTCATTATCTCCATATTATTATACTGCTTCCATTTTAAGCGTCTTTACTTTTAAATCAGTCATTACCACTACTACTACAAAAACCTTCCAATAATCAAACTGTTACATACTCGCTAACATAGAGATGTAACACCTAACCCACTTGGCACTCGATGTAACTAACTCGGGATAGCAAAAAGCGGATTGCCACTTAAGGTGCTAATTAACTCGTGCAGTTCAAAGTGCCGTCAAGCGTCGAGTGTGTCTGGCCTTCAGGGTCCTCGTGGAGATTTGTTACGTTGAACTGGCTATGGCTACTCGTTAGTAAGTTCAGAAAAATGGTTTTAGTTTTGGATTTGAAGATTAGTCTTGTTATTTTGATATCGGCCTAGTTATATCCCAACTATATTAGAGGTGGTTTCCAGTCTAACCGAATGCAGCTTAATATCAGTTTTTTTTCGTGATATTTTGAATGCCGGCTCGTTCTATATGCTGGTATTTACTAGTACCTAAATGACAGCATATAGTACGACAGTAAAATTAAAATGTAAAACCTAAACTGTGTATTGTAATTTGGGTTCTTACTGGCTGGATACTTATTTGTTTAGATGACAGATCCTATCATCGCTTAGAGGATTGTGTATGAGATTAGTCTGATCCTTAGACCAGCACCTAATCCTACTGCGATTGTGAGCTGTAGCTATTAGAGAAACTCTCTTCATTGCATTTTTCATTGCATTAACATCCATTCTAACATCATTATTAAACAAAAAACACACAGCACCCAACATTTCACAAAATAGCTGTCAAATTAAATCAACTCTATCAGCTCTACTCCTGTCCTGCGCACTAGACGTAGAGCTCGTCGCGTCGGTTTCAATTACAAACTCCATGCAGTAGTTATTTCGTAATTATCATGGAGAGCGAGCTCTATGTATAGCTTAAATTCACTCGCTACAAGAGGCACATGTACGCTACTTGCTCTATTGTTAAACGTTATTATATTCTATTTGACGCCATTAATATTGTGGTTTATATTAGTTTGAGTAGTCTGGTTTACTTTTTAGGTATAGGATTGTTCATGTGTGTAGGATTTTTCAGGTAAGTGTATTAGTATAACATGATTATGGTTTTCAAGAAAAATGCCATCATTATTGACACCAGTGAAAATTCTATTGGTTTCTTTACTGAAACCAAAATCTTTGGAATAATCAAAAACATGGTAAGGTAGACCTTTATCTTTTAACAATCGTGAAACTGTTTCAAATCATAAAGTACCTTTACAACGTTCCACAAGAAATCCCCGTATACTCCGCTAATAATCACCCACTCAACACACAATATGCAAAACCCTCATCCAAAATTAAAAGCTATTGAAACATCCATTATAAAATCCACGCAGTAATTAATATAGGCAAGCAACATTACACGACATGACTAATTAATATACTCCACTCCGGTTCAAACCCAAATTCCACCAAAATCGGCTCAATTGAAGCTCTACCATCATTCAGACATAATACTAATGCTACTTATTTATTGACGGTAATCCATTATGCCACAACCATACAGAAAGACCTCTATAACCTTCTAAATTACTACCACTTACAGGTCTAGCTGAACTGGTTATATAAAATTCTCAAACCATTTCTACAAGATATGTTCAAGCCTTTGATTGGCATCAAACGATAGGTCTTGGTAAAATGGCTACTTCTTGAGTTTCAAATACGGTTCGTTCAAGTGGTCATGTCTTCGATACAGCCAGTATAAGTTGGCCTTCCTTCCCTCCCTTATCAAGTTAATTTAGTTAAGGCTTCATGGAGATTGTTCGGCGGAGATGGGTCTAGTTATAATGGTTCGTCTCAAGTTGGGTGTGCCGTGACCGCAGCTTTACTGAACGTCTTAGCGTTGTCTTATAGTGTAACAAAATTAGCTTATGTATCGTGTGTGATACATGCTTCTTACATGATTTACGACCTTGTGTCCATATTTACTGGGTGCTTTTACGCTATCAATCTTACTATGATGTTTTGGCTCGTGTCCAATTTCCTAAAACGCTGCTGAAAGTGGAGGCCTTGTAACTAACGAAGACATATATGTTACTTTCGAGGTAAACAAAATTGTCCGATATTTCCGATCATAACAATCTGTTGTTTTATTATTATTACTAAGACGACCCAATCCCACTGCTGGGCAAAGGCCTCCCTCAAATCATACTACGTATTCTTTTCCTAGGTCACCTGCGGGGTAACACTCGTAAAAAGACAATTGATCGCATTTTCTTTCAGTATGACAGTTCAGTCACATTCGTTGTATTATGCAGACGTTTGCGTTGAGCAGACGAATTTATTAAACCTATGAAACCATGGATTAGAAATATCCTTCAAAACTCTGAAACCTATGAAACAATGGATTAGAAATATCATTCAAAATTCTTTGATTATGATTGAAAATGTGTTACGCAATTAGGGAGCTGGTCGTCTCGCCAACACTTCCATTTTAATTATTTTATTTTTATTTTATTTTATTTGGGAAAACAAAACAATCGTACATTGTATATTATATCTAGAAATACTGTATGCTATAAGTATTATTACCTACTTACATACTATTTAAGTCTATCTTGTGTCATATTACTAGGATAATGCTTCCCTTTTATTCATCTTGAGCTAGCACAGAATAAACCAACCTCCAAGCATCTTGCTCCATGGTCCATAGCCAAGTAAGACAGTCAATTTACCCCAAAAAATTGCACCAAATACTTCTATTCCAACTCTGCTAGTTTCCCCACCATCACAAAAGACGAGGGTATCTCCAAAACACTCGATCGCAAGTACTCCCCGCCCCTTCCATGTCCATTGCCCCCAGAATTACGTACATTTAATGTTGTGGATGATCTGCGTGAGACATTAGGAGCGTCTTGGACTTAAGAGGACTACTTACGGACTGTGGTCATTAAAAAGGTTGGTGGGTTACGATTTCCGATGTTTTTCAAGTGGATGTGTTGAGGTAGTAAAGCCTTTGATGTTGGGGATTCTAATGGTATATTGTCTGTCTTTAAAGCCTTGCTTTTATTCGTTAGTTCTTAGATGTCAAAGACAAATAAAATTAAACTCCGCTAATAAGGTAATCACATTTTAAATGGCTTTGAAATAATTCTGTTAGATTGCCAAACTCAAAGAATTTATTTTAATTAAAAAAAAAATAACTTTACTTCAGACCTTGATCCATATGATGTTATTAATGTCAAAATGTCAATGTCATTGTCAAAACTAAATAATCGGTCAGTTAGTCAGAAAGTTGAAGCTAGTTGTCGATTCCAAAATGTAGATCTCTGTGAAGAATAACGGGCACGAAACTCCAAGGACACTCTTTTTAAGTCATGATATTATTACAAAATCCTTGGTACATTATTCTTGTTGCTTCTATATCTGAGAACAATAGAAGCAACAAGAATAACAAATGAAGAAAAATAAAAAATAAACAAATGAAGAAACAATTCAAAATATACCATATCAAAGGAATTTATGAATACAGACATCGAAACCAACAATTGACAACAACGTGTTAATAAAATCAATGGCATCGGCGAACACTTGTGTGCAACACATGATTTTATAACACAGAATTGAGAGCCAAAAGTGCTCTCAATTATTAACATGCAGTGTTTACCATTGTGTACCGACGTTAACAAAAAACGACCCTTCACTCTGCCATACAATGGAAACTCTATCAAAAAATCCCAACTATCATAAATGAACTGAAATCACGCGCCAAAAAACAGAAACGAAAGAATTTAATTTAACATACGAGAATCCGGTGAATCATCATTCACTCCAGTTCACATTATGTACGATTCAATTCCAGATGAATACACTGGCGAGCATAAAATTAACCCCATTCAGAAGGAAATAGAATTAAATATATATAAATGAAGCACTTTATCGTGAAACGAGGCGACTCAAATTGGGTTTTTTACTGTTCGCTCACTTCAGAAATACATGTGTTGGTCGGAAACAATGCTGTAATCTAGTTGGACAAATTAAATTTTTGCCTGTGAAGTGAACAATGCCTTACATTCAACTTAAAACCCTATCTTGTTTCTTTTAAGGTTGAAATTGCTGTGTCTTTAAGTCATGTGTGTTTCGTTTGACGGTGTCTTTTAAAAATAGATGCTCGTGAATTTATCTGTAAAGCTGGCCTTTTCATTCAGGTGCACGCTTGGGTAGACAAATGTCACTTCCACACTGATGCGGGTGTAAAAGTTAATGCATAGATACGTATTTTAATTTAGGGAATGACAGGTCAACGTTTTTAACGAAACTAAACAATTTACTTCAGTAAGTAGATATTAATTCCTTTTGGAAATAACATCATTTTCTTCTATGCTTTAAAAACTTGATTAATACAATAATGCTAAAGATATTAAAATTAAATACTTGAAGAGCTGAAATTGGTATTACTATTGATAGAACCAGGAAGTTCTTAAACGAAACAAGAATATGAGTTTAACAACCGTTATTGAAAATCAAGGATTACCAAATAAGCTTTATTGCCCTGTAACATTTTCGGAAGAATACATTGCGACGTAATTTTTCCAATAATACTTCAAATAGGCTCATTACTGACGATTGCCCGTATTACGTCGTCTCATAAAAGATTTCTCTTCGTTACAGTACTTATTACGGTAATACGTAGGTCGATATAATTGGCCGTACAGTATACAATCGATTATATATAAATAAGTAGGTTTAACATTGATTCGATATACATACTCGTATTTAGATATTTTTTTGTTCCGGCTTACCGTAAGATGATCATTATTAATTGGTAGAATATTAAAATGAATGTAAAAAAATAAATAATAAGTAAGAGACAAAGGGGTTTATTTCTTTTATTTATTTATTATAACTTACAGCTAAAAAAAAACAAACAAAACAAGGAAACAATAGTCAACAGAAAGCCAACTATAGGACTTCGCGCTGAGAAAAAAAAAAGTTTAATCGTCAAACTGTTTGGTTAAACAGTCGATAATCACTACTTCACTTTAAGCAACGTTTATAATAAAAGGATTTGCGTGTGAGAAGTGAGTGAGTGATTGAGTCAGTAGTGAACTTTTTAGGAATCCTTGATTTTTGAGACACATTCTCGTACAAGCGTCTCAATCAAACAGTGGTGTGAACCTAAAATCAATTGACAACACTCTCTTTCTCACTTCGTAAAAAGCATTTACTTTTCCATTACAATAATCTACAAAAAAACACAAAAGAGAGACAAAGAAAATTTTAATAATACACAACCCATCACGCAGCAGATACAAAATATTTTACTCAACTTATTTCCTTCATTCTTGAAGCCATTGTCTTCAATAGCGCTTTGCAGAATTTCATTCAGTGCAAAAAATATTTCAAAGACGACTTATTTTCTACTCTGTGTCTCAAGTTATAGCGTTGATTGTTAAGTGATGGGATGTTGATCTTAAAATGAGTTTTTTCTGCGCAGTTCGGATACATCTTGAACATGAATATCTTGTACATTTTCTTTCGTAGTTATTCGGAGTTCTTTTTTCTTTATTGTCTTGGAAATGTTTTTGTTATATGATAATTATTTTCCTGAATGTTCAGCCTAATGATGTGTTTTGTAAATCTTTTAATATACAGAGATTAGGATATAATCTATGTTAAAAAAAAAGCTCACATATGGAATACAATTTTATCTTGATTTATTTCATAAAAAATAAAAGCCTGAATAATGGCCTGCATCGGCCCAAAAAGCAGTGGCGAGAGGTGAAAAGTGGACGCGTACGGCGACGGCTGAAAGGAGTTCCTGGAAGGACCTGGGGGAGGCCTATGCCCAGCAGTGGGACAGTATGGACTAAACAAAAAAATAATAAACTTGAATGGCATCGTCATAAGGACAGCTTGATTAATCATGTGATTATGTGCTTTACATCAAAAGAAATACTGCTAGATATATTTCCTAATTTTTTACCGTCATTTGGTTATCCATTTCCTCCTCAAGCAATACCATAATGTACCAAACGTTCCAAAAGTATGCTTTTGCAAAATTGTTAAAACCACAAAAAGCACTTAAATCATTCACCAAGAAAGAAAGAAAAAGTATTGATTGCGACTCGGACAGGAAGATCACAAACTAAACTAAACACAATTATATTTTTTTTTTTTAAATGAAACAGGAAGTCCTACAACACAAAACAACACATCCGTATAATATCAAATACACGTCAAAACAAAAACAAAACAAAATTTCCATACCCTCAAATTCCAAACCCCCGCGCCCACCCGCGGCGCCTTACAATATACCGAAAAAACTGACAACTTCGCGAAAAACACCGGCATGGGAGTAGAAACGCCATAAAGCGCTATGAAGCGCCATATCTGAGAAGTTTGACATGTTACAATATTATGGGTATTAGATAACTGTTATATTGTTACATTCCGCCCTCAGGCAGTTTCTTGTCTTCCTCTACTTGAGAATTTTTAATATTTTTCGCATAGCTTCTGGCAATGTTTTGGGTATCATTATAAGATTTACAATGGATTATGAGTTTTTTTTATGGAATATATTTGCTTTGTTGCCTCTTTTAATTGCGTAACTTTCGAATTTTCGAATTCTGGAGTTTCCTGGTTTTCGAAAAGAACATTAAATTGTAACTTTTTTATGGGATTTTTCACTGCCGAAGCCATTGTGTCGTTTTAAAGTATTCTAACGCCATGCGGAAATGAAATTAGCAGGTTTTTTGTTTGTTATTGGATTTAAAAAACACCCATATGCGGTTAAAGCACTCTAACATTTTTTCGGGTAGGTAAACGAAGGAGTACTTACAGATTATAAATTAAAAAAATTGCGCGTGCACCGCACCTTACATGTCATAGAAGTGAAACTTCTTAAAAAATAAACAATAAGAAATTTAGTGTTGGAGACAGAGCGAGTTATATCTTTCTTCTCTCTCATGTAACGAAACTTGCCTAAACGTGACGCGTTGAAACTTCACTCTCAAGTTTCGTCCAATTATCGAATCGCCACTTCAAAAATAATATGAAATCTAATAATCATATTCCTTTGTTTCAGGTATGTTCCATGATCATTTAACTGCAGCCCAACAATGAGTCGTAAGTCGTTCTATCGGTACTAATCTCCTGTTTCCAATACATTGCGTGTTTACCAGTGCCTCGTTTTACGATTATTGCAGCATAGACGGCAATATCCACCACACCGTTGGTTTGCCATGGTTTCCCATTGATGGTGGTGGTTTAGGGCTGTCAAATCGTTTGGCTTTAGAGTAGAAGCGTCATTTACTCCTTTGATGATTTGTTACAAGAAAAATAACGTACTATTGTATTTGGTAGGCAAATTAATTATTAACATTAATTAAGAAAGGTTCTCTAAAGAATCAGTATCAAAATGATTGGATAACAAATATTTTTTAAATACTGAGAGGATAAATATTTATTTTCAGTATGCTTTGTAATGGAGTAGTTTATGATAGTTGTGATGAAGTAAGTGACAAAATATTGATTGACTTCCAAATTTTCTTAAAATCCAACTAATATTATAAACGTAAAAGTTTGTGAGGATGGATGGATGGATGTTTGTTTCTCTTTCACGCAAAAACTACTGAACGGATTTGGATGAAATTTGGCACAAAGATAGTTCATAACCCGGATTATAGGATAATTTTCATCCCGATATTCCCACAAGAACGAAACCTGTGCGGGTGAAACCGCGGGGCGTTTCTAGTATTTTATGGTGAATTAAAACTGAACAAAGCATAACTTTCTAAACAATTTCATTGCTTCCATCCCTATACCATCGTTTGGTTATCACAATTCCGCGTGGTTGACGCCAATGTCCCCCGAACTCCCCCGAACACCCCCGATGTCTTTATTGAACGATTTTTGTTTATGTGGTATAAAGCCAGTCTTTTATTGTCATCGATGAATTATTGCTTCGCGATAACGATGTCTGTGGTAAATTTTAAGCGGGATAATAACATTTGTTATTAAAACATAAAATAACGGCATACGTAAGTAAGATCTAAAACGAACAAAAAAGATCGAAAATATCTTGACTATGATCTTTGAATATCATGTTACGTAGTTAAACAGGGTGACTGGGACATCTACGCGCAACCTGTTACCATGGGTTCAGTACATGATTCTGGACCCCCTAGCGTAGAAAATTTTAGTTGGTTATCAAAAAAAAATCAGCTGTTTCATAGAAAAGCGCCAACCCACGCGGTATTATTATATGAGGGTTATAATCGACGAAAAATGTCTACCCAGGGGCGTTCAGAATCATACAGGGTGGCAGGGACATCGACGCGCAAACTGTAACCATGGATTCAGCACATGAATTTAGACACCATAGCGTCAAAATTTTACGTCAGTTATCAAAAAAAAAATCTTCTGTTTCATAGAAAAGTGGAATTCCCTACGCGGTCAAAATGTATGGAACAGCAATTTTTTTTTTTTTAATAACCGACGAAAAATTTCTACGCTCGGGAGTCTAAAATCATGTACTGAACCCATGGTAACAGGTTGCGCGTCGATGTTCCAGCCACCCTGTATACTGAATCTATGGTAACAGGTTGCACGTCGATGTCCCTGCACCCTGTATACTCACATAATACGAACACGTCAGTCATCCATATAAAAGGGATCTAATGGGTATAAAACTAAAGTCGCAAATAGGTACACAAAGAAGTGGAAAACAAAATACGTAAGGACGTAGCAAATAAACTTGAATGTCCGGGTGTTATTCAAACTCATTCCCTCATAACCCTAAAATGACTAGTGCAGAACCAACATTACAAGACAACTCATCCCGCACTGGCAAAAACTAAGCAGGTCTAAAGCACCCCCGCACTTAACCGTCGACGTAATATGGCGAAGACGCTGCTCCCCACAAGTCCCCACTTGCTATCTTTGTGAACAAGTCCAGTTTGGCCCATTAACCCTCTGCCTGCAGATAATGGCCCGATTGTCCCGGTTCACTTAATACTTAATATATGGTGGGGCATGGCTTCAAGGTTTTTGTAGGCATTTTGTTACTTTAAGGTTCAGGGGGGTCTTATTTTATAACACGAAATAGCAAGAAAAAGTTTTTTTTTTCTTAAACCTATAACTTTTGCTCTTTATACACTATACCTAGTCAAATTAAACAGATTTTCAATAAATAATCGCTGCTTCATAACTATTGCTGGCGAAAACGAACTCCAAAAAAACGAGCTTGTACGAGTAATACCTTACATTCTACTATTTCAGTTTCAAACACTGAACACATCCATATCACAACATTCATCAAATAAAACACACACACCCTCACTCCCTTCGTCAAGTTCACAAACACACACGATGCCAACACACCTCTAATTTACTGCCAACGCAACAACACATGCTCACCTCACGTGATGACTGGTCGAAAGGCACGAATCAGCTCGATCCATTACCCCGATGAGAGAAAGTATTTTATAGCACAACCTTGCGCATTGCGACGGTCCTAATTACGGCTAAGTGTGGGTGAAAAATAGTTGCGGTCGTTAGTCGGCGCAAAATGGTGGCTGGTTTCATTTGTCTTCCGTTTTTTTTTTTATATTTGAATGTTCCGCTTTTGGTTAAGTAAGTTTGATTAGGCAATGTGTGTAAATTATTTTTTATTGTGTTTTTAAAGGTTCCGTTTGGAATTAAACATGCATTTTATTCCTATCATCATCATATGCCTGCCAACTAAGTTGGGGTCGGCTTCCAGTCTAACCGGATGACCTAAATACCAGTATTTTACTTGGAGCGACTGCCTATCTGACTTACACAACCCAGTTACTGGGTAATACGATCCTCTTAGTAAGGCTATTTATCAGGCTGGTTGCATTTTATTCCTATAATATGTTCTAAATACTAAGTTTAAAAGCTATTTACAAATATGTCAATATTCTAAAATGTCCAATTACCTCAAAGTTTACGGGCTAAAGTTCTTTCCGCTGCATATGAATCTCAATCATTATATCCGATGCAATCCCTGCTTAGTTAATAACAAACCTGCATCAAATAAGCAATTGAATACCCTGCATTGGTCACACGCACTATTTCCGGTCATACCAATTCTGCCAACCCTCACGCGCCATTCGTTTCCGGAAGACAATGGCCAGCCAACCCGTTCCGATCGCAGATTTCCCGTCACTTCCGTTCCATCGGGCTCGAAATTCGAATCTGAATTTCGAAAATATATTTTTGCATTCGAAATGTCCAGTCCACTTTTATACCAGCCATTCATTTTAGAGTTATATATTCTGTGCCGTCATGTGTCATCAAAGGACGTTGACTTTTGTTCGACGAAATGTTCAATTATAAATCCGTAGTACACAATTTCATGAAAGTTTCAGGCAAAAATAGCCAAAAAACATCCTTCGCTGCCGTAAACATTTTAAAACCACGCCTAAACGCGCAGAACACTTATTCGAATGTTCGTTTAAAAAAATTCAAACTCAAGTTTCAACCGATAAAGTTTTTTTCACCGCGTCGCCGCAATCGGAACCGCCACGAAATGGGATTGCAGGAAATATTGACGATAGAATGACACTCGATGCACTCAAGGGTAAAGTTTCGACTGCAAAAAGCCATTTTCTTACTACTCGTGAAACGCTTTTGAAGTAAAATATTTTCGATATTTGAATCTATAGTAGAGTGTATTTTTTACTTGCGATGCTTGTTTGTTTTACTTGCGATGCTTGTTTGTTTTGTCAAACACTTTTGCAGATATGTAAATAAGTTTTTAGCTTGACGTATTCGACATAAAAGATAGGTATTTATTTCTGTAAATTGGTTGGAATAACATTTTTACACGTCAAAAATAAATCATGTTTAAAAACTATAAGAGTTCAGTGTATCCTAACCGACTACTCTGAAAAGAAAGACCGAAACAAACTCAGAGTTCACAGTCTCTGTTAAAGTCCAGACATAACAACAGATTAGTGTCTGAGGTGGTCTTTTGAGAAAAGAACCACACAGATTTTAATGGACCTATCCTGTCTGTGCACGCAACTCAAAACTTAAAAGCTCAGCAACTAGAGAGTAGATTGTTTCTATGGTTTGTAGTCAAATTCAGAATATCAATTTGACACTAAAATATATATGTATACAATTATATACAAGTCATCATCTCCCTGCCCTTATCCCACGTTACTTGGGGTCGGCGCAACACGTTTAATACAAATATATAATACAAAAAAATATAGAAAAAGGCAGGAGCTCATTGGGCATCAAAAATTCGTCCGCATCACTGCCAATGGGATAAGTGCCCAAAAGGCTGGCAGCATTACCACGTTGGATGGCAATGCTGATTCGTTGAGCTACAAATAGGACAGCCTTCTGGTCACCTGAAGAGTCAACCAACCCGCTCGGCGATGTCCCGAAAAATCGATGAGCACTCGGATCCCAAGGCCCTAGTGTTTCAACCCCAATTTGACACTAATCTGACAACAACTAAAACATAAAACTTAGCTGCTTCCTATTTCATTCGGTTGCCCAAATGTACTTCTACAACCTTCCATCTTTATTTCATAAAATACTCTGCTCGATTATATTCCCGCCGACTGCTAAACTGGGTCACTGAATCGCTAAAACGTTAACAAAAAGATAAAAGAACACAACAGAAATCTGTTAAAGTTAAGGAGAAATAAACTGGAGTACTCCTCTTTCGGAATATTTACACTGTTTTCAATAAAATACGGGCACAGTTCACGAGTCCGCAATGAAACCTAATTTCAAAGAAATTATGTCATTGGTGCCCGACGAACTTTTAACATAACAATAAAAATGTCTGCGTTATCGTGCATAGTAGAGTTTAAGCCAAGTTCACTGTGAATTTTTAAACCAAGTTCGAAGTTTGGGAGCTTGTAACAATTAGCATTTTGTACATTCTTTCGCTTTGGTATTTGGAAAATGAGTTGCGAATTTTTCGTTGTGATAAAAATTTGTTTACCGTTCCGGAATTAGGTTGACATTTAATAGGTACTCTATATAAGAAATTCATCCTTAGAAATATCGTTGCTTTTGCAATTTGTAAAATGTTTTCCTTATATTTTTATTTATTACACAGTGTTTTACTGCCTCATTGGCCTAGTGGTCGCAAGCGCTACTGCTGAGCAAAAGGTCCTGGGTTCGATTCCCAGGTCGGACAAAGTGATATTCGGTTTTTCTATCAGGTTTTTTCTTTAGTAGCATCCCGGAGTCTGGATTTGTGCCCGGTTGATGGCCATAGGCTCACCTCCCTACTACACGGGACTTAAACATAATAGGCTATTTTCCTAAAAAAATCTAATTAGCCCGTCAGTTAGATTATCAAAAAATATTGAATCCGTATTTATTACGTTCTTTTGTCAATTATATAAAAAATTATGAGGATATCGCCCATTAAAGTTCCGCGTGACGTCACTTGCTTGCAACATTTTTGCAAGCAAGTGACGTCACTCCCAAATTTTGAAGCGCTTTATCATTGTCATTTTTTGTTTGATTGACAAAAGAAATAAAATTATACGCGTCCATTATTTTTCGATAATCTAACTGGCGGAATAAATATAATTATTATTTTTTTACCCAGGCAACTACCCTATTGGTGAAATGTGAGTGTACTATACCTATACCTCTGTGAACCCTTTGGGGATAATTAAAACAGCCGTGATGTTATGTTTTTTTTTTACTTTTCTGTTAGATAACGAGTTGTTTTCAGTCGTTACTAAGTAGTTAGAACCTCGAAAGTCTGACAACCAGTCTCACCAAGGGATATATCGTGTTACCCAGTAGTAACTGGGTTGCGGAGGTCAGATAGGCAGTCGCTCCATGTAAAATACTGGTCTTCAACTGCATCCGGTTAGACTGGAAGCCGACCCCAACATAATCGAGGAAAATGATGATGAACGAGTTGTTTTTTTCTAAAATCCTTTCTTTTAGCTAATCAAGCTACAACAAAATACTATTACGTAACTTCCTGTTCGACTCCCGAAACCGAAAGAAAAGGACATACATCTTAATACAGCCTCCCTTTCTCTCCATTTCACTATCTCGGAACTTTGCCACGTCAATTTATGTGCATATCAAATCGCTATTAGAACTTGGCTGTGCGCCTAACTCGAAGAATCCAATTGATTTTTATCCATTCATGAATTTTTCAAATTCATTTGACTTTTCAAGGGAATATGAAATGTTAAAGTTAACCCAATTACGCGTTTGAATGAGTAATTAAATACCTACAGGATGTTGGTAGGGGCACGTGGATAAAAAATAACATATTCATAATATATCGAGATCCCTCCGTGCCTCAGAAAGCACGTGAAGACGTTGGTCCCAGCTTCATTCGTAGATCTTTGACAGTCGTTACGGGTAGTCACAAGCCCAAAAGTCTGACAACCAGTCTCACCAAAGGGTATCGTGTTACCCAGTAACTAGGTTGTCGAGGTCAGATAGGCAGTCACTTCATGTGAAATACTGGTTTTTATTCAGCTGCATCATAAATGCTGGTATTCATAGACTGGAAGTAAGTAAGGAAAAAGTCTAGGCAGATAGATTTTGGGATGTTACAATTTTTTTTTCACACTAGGAATTTCCCCTGCTTCGTGGGTGCGTTTACAAACATTTAAGCTCACATACACAAACAGCCAGACCCGGAACAACTACTTATAGGCCATACAAATATTTGTTCCGTGCGGGAATCGAACCCGCGACACGCAGCGCAGCAGTCAACCGCTTAACCACTGCGCCAACCGTGCCGTCAATTTAGTCATAATAATATTATTAGGTCTTTAGACTATCGTTAACTGCATCTGGTTAGACTGAAAGCTGAATGAAGCCGAATATATTTGGGAAAAGACTTGGCAGGTGATTATGATGAATATTATTACATCGTTATTTTCTCTATGTCTTTTGGATACACATAAAATATGTGTACAGACGCCAGCAGGTCAACCTACCCGAAACTGTCAAATTTTCCCAATCAACCTTGAACCTAATGCTTTAGCGATAACGTTGAAAATCTATTAAAGAAATTTGACAGATTGTAGTAGCTTGATGTTCTGGCATCTGTACCTTTAGTAAAGCGTAGTACGAATGGCTTTGCAAGACTCCAAAAGAAAATTATTTCTTTAGCTCGAGTTCTGTTTGTAAGTTTCAACGGAACAAGAAAGGAAAAGTAGTTCTAGAACTATTGCTCAGTTCTCCAGATTCTTTCGAGTTCTAGCGTTTTATTTACTAACTTTTTAATTCTTAAATACTTTTATAGTTTTCCACCAGATCATTTTTTTTATAACTATCTGTTGTCAGACTTGTTAAACCTCATAGCAATTACTTTTTTTTTCAAAAATATTCGATGTACAGTTTCGACTTCGTTACTATTCTATTATAAGTAGATATAGAAGATGTTGTACGAGCAGCTTGAAAATTCTTGCTAAAATACACTAAAACGATACAAACTTTTTAAAACACGTTAAAATGAGACAAACCCTAATAGAGATGAAACTAACGCCAGACAAACTGCAAACATTTGCCATTGAGACCCGAGACCAAGACCGAGAGCCGTGAGCCGAAAGCCGAAAGACGAGAGCCAGCTTTAAATGCTTCGACACAAAACTGTGGAAACTGAACTTATTTTCAGTATCGCATGCCGATGGTGTCGCCCGATGGCCTCCGGGTTTTGTAGGGTGACCATGTGGATGGGAAATACAGGAAACCAAAGGATAATCGCAGTAATTAACCGTTGACTGCGTAAAATTGCAAAATTAAGCATTTCAAAATAATGCAATTCAAAAATCTGCTTATTTCTAGCACATTTTGAATAATAATTAATATTTAATTATTGAATTGAAAACTTCTTTAACGGCGTTGTGCACTTTTTTGTGATGGGTAAAAGATGTTAAACTCGCGTCGGGACACGTGCCCTGATCGAAAATTCGTAAGACGGAGCTCGCGTCAGGACACGTGACCTGATCGAAAATTTGTAAGAAGGAGGCCTTGCAATAAATGCACAACGTTTATATTCAAGTTTTCACTTCTGCCGGCACTCCAGGAGTGCAACCCGTTTTTTATAAATAATATGTTCTGATTTTAACTAATGGCGACTAGTGAGATAAGTCAAAGCCAAAGCATTTATTTCAAATAAGCACATATAAAGCACCTTTGAACGTCACAATTTACAATAAAATAGAATTAATTCTAGTCGCCCCTTCCAAAAGGTAGTTTTCTATGGAGACGAATGGAAAGAAACTCCGTGGTGTTTACAGAACACAACATAAAGGGTTGTTAAAACGAAAATGTTACAAAAGAGGGCTAGATATCTTCACTCATTTCATCACCATACACAACCCGATTGCATCCACTGCTGGGCATAGTCCTCTTTTCTCACGGTGGCATCAATATCGTCCACACATTTAGCTGATCGAAAATCTAAATCATATAGGTAATATAAAAATCAACTCTAGTCCTGAAAAGACAGTCCCAACTCCGCCATACTGCATGGTATCCCCTTCAGAGGCAGATTCCCTACATTACTGCGGACTAAGATCTCGGATTGCGCAACAATTTAAGTTGGATTCCGCCCCCGCTGCCGAAGGCCCGGCCTTCATGGCTCGGGGAACATTCACTACTTGGATAAGACATACATTCATAAAACTACCTCTTTCCGTCCTTCCACGCAGGTATTAAGTTTAAGGGACATGTCGACTTGGTTAGTACTTGCCAAAAATGTTAGCAATGCTTGATATAGGTTCGAGTAATAGATCTATACACGCGCATTCATAAGACAAAAATGATGATTGACATGTACAGAAATAGTTCTTACAGACGCCAGCACACCAAGCTACTACAATCTGTGAAATTTCTTTAATAGATTGTCATCTTTATCACTTAAGCTTTAAGGTTCAAGGTTGATTGGGAAAATTTGACAGTTTCGGATAGCTCTACCTGCTGGCGTCTGTACATGAAAGCTCCCAAAGCTTCTTCTCATTTCTGTAATTGAAAATGATGAAACAATTTTATATTCCTTCTGATGTCCTTCGACGCCTCCTTTGACACACAGGTAATTGATAAGTTCGCCTACTTTTAGCAAAAGTAGGCCACTTACCAATCTTCAAAGTAAGCCTTTTCAAACTTGTGTTATTACTAGGGTAAAGAGCCTAAAATAAAGCGCATCCACAATGAACGACAGTCTTGTATCACGAAGTTCACCCGCATCGCTAAAGGCAACACGACTGGAACTTACGTCGACTAAGCGGAAGGCGTGAACGACTCACTACTAGTTTGTTACTAACTCGGATTCTAGTCGCTGCGATTTGTCGAATTCGATTTGTTTATACTTGAAACAAATACTGAAAGAACAATTTGACTGTTTTTATTTTTAATGCTGTGGGTAGTATCTTAGTACCACATACTGCAGTCATTTCTAAACTCAATGTACAGCTCATGTCAGTAAATAATCGCTATTACCTTTTAATAAAAATAAAATATTAAGAACTTTATTGTTCAAGAGAGCATTACGAATTCAACACACCACACTCCTAAATGTCATAGCTTTTGAATCATAACCATCATTTCAGCCGAAAGCCGTCCACAGCGGACATAGGCCTCCTCCAAGCACTGCCACTTCGACCGGTTCTATGCTTCCCGCATCCAGCGGATTCCTGCGGTCTTCACATATGACATCCATAATAGTAGTTGTATATAAAAATGCAACTAAAATATGACGAATGTAATGAATAGCTAGGAATGAATAGGTAGTATAATTTGTAGATAACCTTAATGTATTAGTAGTCAGTAATTAGGAAAAGCGAAACCTTAACTTCAGACTCAGGCTAATTATTCTAGACAAAAATAACTTTTCAATGTAATAAAACTCGGACCAAAACAGCTAATTTCCAACATTCCAACTTTTCCTTTCTAATTTAATCAGCAAATAGATCTGTCACCAATAAATCTTGAAAGCCTTTGTAACACAAACTAGGAGAAATAATTCATTTGTGCTGAAAAACATCCTGAAACTGGGTGCTGACCTAGAAAGACGACACAATGTATAGGGGTGGTAAACGTGGTGTGTTTTGTAACTTTTACTGCATCGGATTGGGCCATTCTTGGCTGTGGACGTTTATGACCCAATGAGATAGAGGGATGATGACATTATGACCGAGCATCTAAAAACCGTTTGTACTTTTTCGAAGTAAAGTAGAAAAAATACACACAATCACAATGACTATTTATGCACAGTTGTGGCCATTTAAAAGGAATTCTCGCCAAAGCATGCTCCCGAAATAACAAAAGAATTACCTATTTGATAGAATAAATATAGGAAATGAGTAGTTTTTGTACATGTTTTTTTTACTTCACTGTTCTATATTTTAAAACTAGCTGACGAACTTCGTACCGTCTCAAAATCGATAAGAACGAATGTATGAGACAGTGAATTGCCACCATAATTTTTTTTTTCGTGAATATTTACCATGTAATAGAGCTATTCTGTTATTCGGGGCGAAGACAAATACAACAAATCGAAGATCATAAAAAACGGTCCAACCGT
This sequence comes from Apamea epomidion, assembly GCA_947507525.1. Lineage (NCBI taxonomy): Eukaryota > Metazoa > Arthropoda > Insecta > Lepidoptera > Noctuidae > Apamea > Apamea epomidion. The sequence goes on from OX382234.1 coordinate 3,354,448, forward strand.
TCTTGGGTTATACATGGTAACTAACCTCACTTTGCTTTATTTAGGTTTATTGATTAGTTTTATTAAGGACTGGTTTTTCGAACCATCTGATAACTTTATTCGAGGAATAATTTTGAATTTTTGACAGTTCTGCCATACAAAACCTGTCAGACGACAATTTTATTCCTCGAATAAAATTTATCTGGCGATGGAAAATTAGCCCTTAGTCAAATGCTGAATTTTATTAGCCCTACCATTTCCACATAAATGTCCTATTCAATAAACAAACATGCCAACAATTAGCCGAATCATTTATTTTATACAAATTCCTCCCTGCTGATTAATATATTTTATTTAAGTGTCCCCCTGAACTAGTTATTCACTTGTTTTTATTTCACAAAATGGCGCCTGTCGTGATGTTTGTTTTCTAGATAGGCCAGTAATGTAAATTACTGTGACGGGATTATACTTCTTTGACACGAAAGTCCCGAAGGATATGTCACCATTTTGGATAGTAACACTTTTAATATGAATATGATTTTAATTGAGGTCATCGCTGTATCGTGTGTCCCGACTGTTAATTTTATTTTGATGTAAGACAGCTGATTAGGTTGAGTAAGCAATGCTAGTTAAGAAAACCATCGTGAAGAAAGAAAGAAAGAAAGAAAAAAAAAATAGTTAATAAATAAAAATAAAATATTTTATACTGCACAAACAAAACGCACAATTACAACTAAAAAATAATGAGGAAACCAACATGTCCTAGAACCAATAAATTCGACGACATGTGACTTCTAGCAACCCCACTGCCCGCGTGGTGGATTTGGCCCACTCCCTCTTACCGACGGGAGGCCTGTGTCCCAGCAGTGGGAATATTATAGGCTGATTATACAGAAAACCGTAACGTAAAACCTTAATCATTATTTCTAAATCTGTGGTTATAAGTTTACCTGTCGGAGTCTGCCATCTTTACGACCACATCAATAAAAGAAGTATCTTCAGCAAACATATCCTAAATATTCTCTCTCCATGAACTATTTATCTATTCACAAATAAACCTAAAAATCAGCCAGCCCTTACTATCTGACCTACTTAGGGCAAGGCGCAATGACCTTTCATTCCCGAATTTTCAAGCAAGCATTACTTTAAGGCCCAGCCCGAATTCCCACGTCCCCAACACGCGACATTACGTCATAACACCATAAAAATAAAGTCCAAAATAAATTGCGTGTCCAGAAAATTTAATTTACGAATTTATCTAACGGAATCATACAAGTATAAAGTTCATAGAGTTGCCAAGTAAATTAGTTTTTGACGTTCACGTGTCGTTTAGATATATTTTATGGCAACATTATCGTAAACCGTTGATGAACTAATCGCATTGTTTGTTTTGACGTTTCTTTTTTTTAACAAGGCTATGTGTTGCCATTAATTAGGTCAATGCATGTAGTATTTTATGACAGTAATTTAGTTAATTATATACAGATGTTATTTTCTTTCCTTGTGTTGGAGAACTTTCTTTGTGTTGTCGAACGGAATGAGAAGAAAGGAAAAGTCGTGTAGGTGTTAATTGCTTTTTCCTTTTCTTGTACCCAATCGGCGTAAATCTGTCTTTATATGAAAGGGCCATTAGTATTTCTTGGAAAAACAAAAGCTTTGCGGAAAATAAATTGATAAAAAGTTTTTTGTCACAGCTTTCCCGAATATAACAGAAAATAGGTCTGTACCTACTTAAAGTAAATATTCAATCCTGGCTTTTAATCACCAGAATGGCCACTCTAACGGATAGGTCGGGTTGGTGATTGAATCATAATTATGATATTATTCTTAGGGCTGATTTCTAAATCGTCAGATTACTTTAATCTGTGGAATAAATATGACGGTTGTCAAACTGTCATATTACCGTCATATAGTCATTAGTCATTAGTCATTTATTCATAAACAATAAATTGTATTTGAAATTACATGTTAATAAAATGAAAAACAAATTAAATAAAGAGAACACAAAAAAATAAATGTTAAGCAACAATACAAAATACAAACAAGCCAACTTACATTTCAACATTGCATTGCATTACAACATTATTACATAAAAAATTCTCTAAAGTTCTTCAACAGCATACAGACACTTATTCAACAGGAAACTCTTAAGCTTCTTTTTAAAGGAACTTGAGTAAATAGCGCTTTTTAGATGTAAAGGCAACTTATTAAATAATATAACCGATTGGTATCTAGGACTGTGTCTCACAATATTAAGGTTTGGCTGTACCCTATAACGTAGAATGTCTTGTCTGCGTGTGCCTTCTCTAGTTTGTCGTTCTTCTGCTGTCTCATATTCATGTATATATTTGGCCATGTTACTCAACAGTACAAATACATAAATGCTCGGCACTGTAAGAATATTTAAATTTATAAAATGTTCACGGCAACTCTCTGTTTGCGGAATACGGATTATTGTGCGAATTGCGCGTTTCTGTAGTACAAAAGCTCTTTTTATGTTATAGTCATAACTATTTCCCCAAAACATTATGCTATATCTGATCTTGGATTCTACCAACGCGAAATATACCATTTTTAATTGCTTAATGCTAATTTCTGTTCTAAGTGACTTTAAAGCATAACATGCAGAACATACTGATGCATTTATAGCATTTAATTCTGCCTTCCAATTTAAATGTTCGTCTATACGTATACCTAAAAATTTGACTTCTTTGACGAGAGCAATTTTCTCATCCTTCAAAACTATATCTAAATCATCCTTATTACGGGCTGTCGTTTTAAATAATATTATATTGGTCTTTGCAGTGTTGATTAACAATTTGTTTATTGTAAACCAGGCGTGAAATGCTTGTAAGGCTGCATTTACAGAGTCAGTCAATTTGTCTATGTCATTTGCTGCTACTATGGCATTTGTGTCATCTGCAAAAATAATTATGTCAATGTCAGGTAGAATTGTATTCATGTAATTGATTAAGTCATTAATAAATAAGATAAATAAAATAGGTCCCAATATAGATCCTTGCGGGACGCCCGTAGTCATCATTACGGTTGCTGATTTGTACGTATTTTTGGAGCCATCTTTCGTTTTGTCAATTTCTACAAACATTTTTCTATTTGTCAGATATGAAGAGAATAATTCTAGAGCTTTACCTCTAATACCATAATGCATCATTTTTGTCAGAAGTAATTCGTGGTCTAAATTATTAACCGTCATATAAGTTATCTGGCGATTGAAAAATCAGCCCTCAGAATGAGGAAAATATGAAGGAAATTTATAAAAAACACATTTTGCACAAATTTAACCATAAGTTACTTTTTTTTAAATTAGTTGAGTTTAACTTTAACCTAAAAGTTTTTTAAAAGTTTGATTACTTTAACCTAAAAAAAAACTAAAATGTCAGAATTATTCAAATACATGGATAATCCGAATACTATCTTTACGCAAACATTTAAATCTATTTCATGCAAACGACAAATAAAAACTTACGGTCCGACAAAAAAATCGTCCTAAGTGAAATAGTTCCGCGTTTAGTCGCAGCTAATGAGATCGAGTAGAATTAGACGTCGTCAGCGCGTCACATAAATTGTCGCCATTGCGACTGCTATCCCGGACTGGGGTGGCCAGGGCTGCTCGGAATATATGAAAAAGGAATTTGAAAGATTTTAGTTTTGTTCGTGAAGGAGTTTTTAAATATATTTTTTTAGTTAAATAATTAAGTCAGATCGAATCAAACCATAAACTATTTTTCCAAATTAGTTCAATGCTTGTTAACATTTTCTTAAGCAGACAATATAAAGACTGCCAATACCTCTTCAGTTTCCTCATTCTTCAAACTTGATAGTTTCTATAAAATCAACAAAAAATAACTTAACAAACATACTAAACTTGAAAGACTGCATATAGACATTCTTAGTACCTAAATAAGATAAGTATCGTGCCTCAAAGATATTAATGATATATAGCCCATTTTTTATAATTTGTTTTTTTTATTTTTGTTTGTGTTTAGTTTAGTTTAGTTTATGATCTTCCTGTGCGAGTCGCAATAAATACTTTTTCTTTCTTTCTTTCTTTCTATTTTAGACACCTTTTAACTGGGTTGTGCAGGTCAGATAGGCAGTCGCTCCATGTAAAATACTGGTATTCAGCTGAATCCCGTTAGACTGGAAGCCAAACCCAACATAGAAAAAGGCTTGACAAATTATATGATGATTTTAGACACATTTAACACATACACATAACGCATACATAATCAGCCTTTCATGGTCCCACTGCTGGGACACAGACTTCCTCTCTTCAAGAAGGAGTGGACCTTTAACACATCGTACTCCTTAACAAACAAACTCTTTAAAAAAAACCGTGTTGCCAAAATCTTCATCATTAAAAAACTTTTTAAAGGAATAATCCCCTGATCCGGCACATCCCTACAAAGGGACAAAGACAAAGGGTCCAGTAAAAAGTCGTTTGGGAAGTCGCAACGAGCTATAAGGGACTTTCGATGCTTTAGCCGACTTTTTTTGATTGCGAGCGTCTCTGCTTCTGGACGAAAATTGCTTTCCATTCGTAGATATACAGCTATTTATTTATTTGTATTTATACATAGATAAATGTAAGTATAGGATATTGTTACGCTGAAGGAAAACGTTGTGAGGAAACCGGCATGTCCTAGAACCAAAAATTCGAAGACATCTACTAACATCTACTAACCCGCACTGGGCCCGCGTGGTGATTACGGCCCACTCCCAGAGAGGAGGCCTGTATCCCAGCAGTGGGAACATGATAGGCTGAATATGATTATGCTAGGTAATTGTAAGGTCTTGATTTGGGCAGAAACCACATTTTGAAGGAAAAATCTAAGGTGTAAGGAGAGAAGTTGGGAAGAATATGCGGAGATGGTTTGGTCATGTAGAGAAGCTGAATGAAATTTTTTTTATTTTTTTTATTAATAAGAACTAATGTTCTTAGTAATTGATTACAATCTAGCCTAACAGACTAATAAGCAATTTAACTCTAACTTAATATTTTACGAGATAGATTATGTTATAACTAAGAATAGTGTCAATTTGCACTTTTACACAGTATATAATTACGAACCTCACTGCGCAGAATCTTTTTCGTCAGTTGTTAAAAAAAAAATTGCTGTTCCATACATTTTGACTGCGAAGGTAATTGCACTTTTCTTGAAACAGCTGTTTTTATTTATAACCGCCAAAAAACTTCTTCTCTAGGGGGTTTAGGATCATGTGCTGAATTCTTGGTTTCAGTTTGCGCGTCGATTTTCCTGCCACCCTGTATACATATCTAATTAAAATATCTAAAACCACAGTAGAACCATACACTATTTTAATACTTGTTACCCTGTTTTGTGGTCATTTTGAATTAAATCTTCAAATATACTTACTCTGATAACCTAATCGAAATCTATAGCAAACGATACCGAAATCCTTAAAAGCCATTCAAAAACATTTCAGAACGCAAAATCTCCCCTAAAAGCAGCAATTCACGCGGCACCACAAACCTACATCTATCCGAAACTCTAGAACAATACGAGAAAACAAAGATGTTTGTTAACAATACAGAAAATTGGGCTTCCATTAACATTCCAAGCCAGTCAGGTACAGATTGAAATAAAAAACATTTCTGAAGATGAATATTCAGAGGATTGGAAATGATTTATCATGTTGAACAAACCAATGGTTTTGTGTTCCTTCGTTTTGTTGTGCTTGTGATGTATTTCAATGAATTACGCCTGTGTTATTAACAATTTGGATGGATTCCGGTGATTGGAAATATAAACATGAACAATGTAATAATTTTGCAGTGTTTTCGTTATTGGTTAGTATAACTCATCATCTGCTTAGCCGTTCCCCAACTATGTTGGGGTAAGTTTCCAGTCTAACCGGTTGCAGCTGAGTACCAGTATTTTACATGGAGCGATTGCCTATCTGACCTCCACAACCCAGTTACTGGGTAATACCAAACCCCTTCGTAAGATTGGTTGTCAAACTTCCGGGCTTCTGATTACCTGTAAAGACTGTCAAAGATCCACGCTGATAGCCGGGACCAACGATTTAACGTGGTTTCCGATGCATGGAGGGTATTTGGTATGTAAAGATGGGCACCCACCCACGGACCAACCGCGGCAAGCGCAACTTACCCTGACCGATCGACCTATGCGTCGGTTATTACTTAGCCACAAGCCAAAGCCAAAGTTGATATTAATCATAAAGTTGATAAAATTCAGAAACATAAAGCGAATCAAATGAATAATACTCAAATACCTACACTATACAGCGTATTAATTATACATTTTTAATACTCACAAGTATGTATGGTATACAAGCATTTTAGTTATGAGCATTTAGGTAATTGTCTTTAGTTGTTTATCTGTTTATTACCGCTAAATAACAAATACTGAATATAGCCATCTCACCTTTACTGTAACTCAATACAGGGACAACCCTTGTCTGTCCTTGTCTTTCTCTGTAACTTGTCCAAAGAAAACTCCGTGAAAGCTCCCACAACATACAAATACACTAGAAATCCAGTACACTAGATCCAGTAGCTCATAAAGCGAATGATACATCCCATCATCCTGGGTTATATTTAAATCAGTCGTCAGTAAGCCGCGTCCAAATCCTGGCGCGACCTATATCTGGGAGCCGCCTAATACCGCCCGGGAAACTTCCGTGAGCGAGGTTGGACTGATAGCGGAGGAGATTTAGCATTTGGCTATGCTTCACTGACACTGCAACACCAGTAAATGCTGCAAGAAGATTGGTGCAGTAGTTGTTGTCAAACTGCAGATTTTAAAGGTTGTGATGACGCATTGTTGCACCAATCAGAGCTACCAAATCTATGTGAATGTATCGTAGTAAAGTTGTAGCATCTATCTGTAAAAGTTCAATGGATATCGCTTTAAGACCTAGATCAATTCAGCCAAAGTTCGGTGTCGTCGCCTTCCACAGAGCTTACTCTAAATAAGAATACATGGGTAAATAAACTTATGACTTTTTCTATGGGCGTAGGCTGAAACTACAGAATGGCATCTACTATGATTCTTACAGACTATTTTTGTCTCGTCTACATTCATAGATCAGAAAGCCAATTCTCGTAATTTAAAACGTTCAAAATCTAACCGCAGTCTCATCTCAGCGACAAACAAATGTCAAAAACTTGTCAAAATGTAGGGAAATTAGAGGTTTTTTTGACAGATTGAGACTGAGATCAGACTGTGAACGTTTTTAAAATTACGAGAATTGCCCCTCAGGTACTTACACATTACTTTTTTCTTTGTTTCTTATGTCAAGACGACTAGTGGTTGTATAACACGAAAATAAGCTTCTCATTCAAATGTCCTAAGAAAATGGCCTAGTTGACTGCCATCTATACCTAATTAAGATGCAATCCGCCACTCGCTATCAGTAGCACCTCAAAACCCAGCATCAGTTACGTAATACTCTACGCGACTGTAAAAAAAAATAATAACACTTTGCATAAGCATTTTTTCGTCGCTCTGCTTGAAATGGAGCCGTTTTACATTCAAATGTACTAAAGTAGACCAACAATTGTGCCAGAAATAGGTTAAGTGGGTACATGCATTGTGTGGGAATCTTTTCACTGCATTGCGAAGTTATTTTCGCGGTGTGTGTATGGGGTATAATAATTTTTTTTCTGCTTTAAGCACGTGAGAAAATGTGGTGTAGTGGGAAATTCTTATTGTATATTTAGTATTTTTAGGGGCCGATCGGTTAAGCTACGCTTGACGCGGTTGGTCCATGGATGGGTAACCATCTTTACATACCAAGACCCCTCCGTGCCTCGGAAAGTCCCGGCTTTCATTCGTGGATCTTTGACAGTCGTTACGGGTCGTCAGAAGCCCGAAAGTCTGACAACCAGTCTTACCAAGGGTATCGTATTATCCAGTAACTGGGTTGTGGAGGTCAGATAGGCAGTCGCTCCATGTAAAATACTGTTACTCAGCTGCATTCGGTTAGACTGGAAGCTGACCCCAATATATTGGGTGGGCCATCTAGTGTTTTAAATTTGAAGTACCGTTTACTTTGACTTTGAAAGGTAGAATGACATTCATTCTTTAACAGGAAGTTAGTTTCATGTTTCACATTTGCAAAATGGGACGCTATACGCTCGACCAAAATTATATAAAAAAATATTCAAAACTTACTTCCAAAGTAGTGAGTCTTTAACGCAAACTGTAAGAAATTTACGTGGAAAATTTTCGAGAAATGATCTGCCTTCAGTTCAGTTTGTGAGTCAATTTGTGAAGCGAGTTCGTGAAAATGGATCGTTATTGGACAAAGCAACCCGTGTATGTTCTCGTTCAGTGCGTTCAACTGAAAACATTGCTGCTGTGGCTCAGAATGTACAAGAACATCCATCAACATCAACTCGTCATCGTTCTCAGGAACTGAACATTTTTCGCACTTCTCTGAGAAGAATTTTGCATAAAGACCTCGATATGATGGCTTACAAAGTTCAATTGGTCCAAGAAAAAGTTTTTGAAAATCGAATAATCAGTCAAAACGCTGATGTTACTGTTACTCGGACCTGTGATTTGAGCCCTTCGGATTATTTTCTGCGGGGAACCATTACGGATAAATGTTACGTAAACCATCCAGAGACAATTGAAGCGTTGAAACATGAAATAGAAGTTACCATTGAAGAGATTCAAGCCGAAACAATCGAAAATGTACTGAAAAATTGGGTTGATCGGATGGGGTACTGCCGAGCCAGTCGTGGGAGTCATATGAATGATATTGTATTCCATTCTTAAATGACAAAGTTCAACCGTTCCAATAAAACCAGAAATTTGAAAAAATAATCAGTAGTTTTTTTTATAGCCGATTCAAATTTTAAATTTTAAATAGCCCACCCGAAAGACTAAGCAGATGATGACTTAGTATTTTTACGAGGATGCTCTGCTTGAAAGCTTCCAAACTATATAGTATTTAGTCAGGTAATTAGAAATTACGTGCAGTAGTCGCTCATAGGCATTGCAGGAATCTTACGTAGCGAAACTTCAACTACCAAAAACATCTCTACTTTAAATTCCTCTCTACCTGACAGACAACACACTTATGTACATAAACTGCTTTTGCCGATTGGGCCACACCATTAAAATCGTATTTTATTCTATGTATAGATAACTATTTACACTAGATACTAAATTAAATGACTAACTAACTTACTATACAAATAAATACAAAATAGTTGATACATGCAGATAATATAGTATTTATGCTGCTGAATAATGTCAGCCCTAAGTGCAATAGACTAAAATATACATGACGACTGTACACATGTTTTAATAACACAAGAAACCTTTGACGGTAAAAATGTTATCTAGGGGCATGGTAGTGCCCCAGCCAAGACGAGCCAAAACATTATTTCTTTATAAGTGCACTCTAGATTATTTCAATTACGTTAATTTTATTTTCAACTCAAAATCTGCCTAAAATTCACCAGTATCTCGAATACAAATCCCTGTACGAACACAGAGGAACATAGCGCATATAAACAAAGATTCACTTTCACTAGATGAGCAATATCATGAATAAACATAGCAAGCGATGGCGGAAGGTCGCTGGCGCCGCGCTCTGATTTACTGCTGCGTTCCGTTGGCTTTTAGAGCTTAGGACAGAAGGTACAAGCGGCAGCGGGAGCGGAAAGCGAGTTTGGTGTTAATTATTGCACAATTTTGTGTGGATTTCGTAAAACAAAAGAGATATTTACACAACTTTTGAGTCGATATCCGAAAACAAAGTACTATGTTATATGTATTTGTGAAAAGTTGTGTAAGTACTTGTATTTGTCCTTAACTTTGGAACCTACTACGCTTTGGAATGGGCAAATACAGTCCGGCCGTTGGAGAATGCGTTCCTGACACCTATCAGTTTCATACAAACGAATACGTGTTACGCGAATTTGATCTTTACATATTAGCTACTAGGATTGTCACACTGACAGGTGTCAAGAATGCAATCTCTCGACGGCCGGACTGTGGTATAATTCTGGCTGCCCGACTCCTCGACAGTTAAAAGTGCCTGTAAATGGTTTAAAAGTTGTTTTTTTTTTAATGGTTTAATTGGAAAGTATGGAGATTTATATGTAAACTTAACTATCGCATTAGGGCCACCTGTGACATAGAGATGAAGGTATTAAGGTGGTATTTATTATAACCACCTTAGATGTAAGGTGGTATAATAAATAAATACATTGAAATAAATTCATTGAGTTTGAGTTTGAATAACAGGATCTTGCTTGTAATTCCACGCAAGAATAAAAACAACAAGAAATAAGTAATTCCTTACTTGTTTTGTATGTCTGTCCTTTCGCCGCTTCATCTTACAACTTACCCATCGTAAATCTCTGTACATAAAACTGAGCTGCTATGAGTAGACACAATTCGTTCTGTACTCATTGTACAAACGGCGCTGTTAGGATGCTCACACACGACAACCTCTACTATGCACTTGTACGTATGTTGGACGCTACGTACATCCGTACTTGTGTCGACTTCCTTATTGCAGGGCGAACTTGAATACATTTGTTTTATTTCGCAATTTACGTACGGAATATAAAGCATTGTTTGTAAGTTTGTTTTTGTTTGATTCTAGAGTTTCTTAGATTAAACAGCAGCTGCGCATTTTCATCATATTTGAAATTGTGTTCTTGTACAGTCAACAGCAAAATTAGATGATCAAAATCAGAAATTCAATACTAATGAACGGAGTTCGCGTCAGAACTGTGTGGCTGTACTAGTAGTAAATCTTTGGTATCATTTACAATCACATGCTTTTGAATCACTTCGACGCCACACAGTTCTGACGCGAACTCCGTTCATTAGTATTGAATTTCTGATTTTGATTATCTACTTTTGCTGTTGACTGTACCTGGCAACGTTGACATCTGACAAAAATATATGATCATATGTCACAATTAGCTATGGCAGGGTTTCTATACATAAAACAACATTTCGTATAGGTCATTGGAAGACAGCTTCGACAATAACCGGTGATGACCAATAACACAGAATAAACTAAAATACGTACTCACCAATAGTTTGGCACCTAGAATAAACTATACACATGAACATAACATAATATTACACAGTACATAGTACACCTACATTTCTCCAGTTATGTTTAAGTCCCATGTAACAGTCGGCGTGCCTATTTCCGTCAATCGGGCACCAATCCTGCACAAGCATTTCAAAATATAAAACCAATACTAATTAATACCAGGTGGCAGGGACATCTACGCGCCACCTGTAACCATGAATTCAGCACATGATTTTAGACCCCTTAGCCTAGAATTTTTTTGTCGGTTATCAAAAAAAATATCTGCTGTTTCATAGGAAAGTGCAATACCTACGCGTTGAAAATGTATATAACAGCTAATTTTTTTTTAAATAACCGATGAAATCTATCGACGTGAGGGTGTTTAGAATCATGTGCTGAATCCATGGTAACAGGCTGCGCGTCGATGTCCCTGCCACCCTGTATACAATAAGGTTGCATTCTAATAATTCTAACTACCCGGTTACCCGCATGCTAGACTATTACCATCGACTGACTCCGGACTGTTACTGCTTCGAATTCCTGATGGCAAAAACCCGAAAACCCAGGATATCGAACTCAAGACCTCATGCTCAGCAATAACGTTTGCGATCACTACACCAACGAGGCAGTATAAACTAAAATCATCTCAAAACACAAAAACAGCTGACAAAATTATACTTCCAATAAAAGAAAATAAAATTATAATTCGTTCAACCTCCACCGCCCACAAAATTCATTAAAAAATAAAAATAAAACTCAAAACTTTAACTTATCTACATTATTTAGTAACTCTCGTTGCTGTCTGCGCATTCGAACCGCCGTCTAATTGAATCACACCGTCTTATAAAATATTCATGCGATATGATAATCTGTCTAGCCTAGCCCCTGCCATAGAATAAGAAAACTGTGTAGAAGCGAGACTTGCTTTCTTTATGCGTGCACCGATGCCGCCGAAATAATGACCCACCCCTCTTTACTAAAACCTACTACGACATTACTACGAGTGTGCTACGACCCTTTAACTGTTTTGCTAGCACTGCTACGACCGTACTACAACCCAGCTACAACTTTGCTATGACCAGGCTACGACCCTAAAACTACCCAGGGCCCTAATTCACTATGACCACCTAACGATTCCTTACTTCGAAACTACGTCAATTCTTTAGCAAATCACGCCAATCTCGCGTTCATTTTGCGCGGTTTTGTCCATTGAGTCATATAGAATACGGCCCGTGCTTGGGCAATGCTACGTTCTTGCTCTGAACCTGCTACGGACATCTTACTACCATGCTACGAATCTACTACGACCAGTGCTAGGACTCCGCTACGACCCAGCTTAGGCCTACGATCATGCTACAACAATCAAACGACCCTGCTACGAACTACGCTCGCCTAAGCAAAAGCCTGAACACGTCAATGTATCTGACGAATACAACCTGCCCTTTTAAACCGTTCTCAAGCCCCAAAACTGTAGGCAGGGAATTTCGCATCTACAAATTCCTATTCTATTCCCCTGCCCACCAGATTATGGTTGACGGATTCATAGTTTAGGCAAATGGTGGAGTTTAGTGTATATGAGCAATAAATACATGCGGAAGGGTGAGGGATGAATGCTTTGCATATTGGGGAAAGCAATTGATTTGAATTTAGGTACTGATAATTTGATTTGGGAGTTGAAGTTGAGGCGCTGACTGATTAGTTTATTGAGGAAGGAGACGTTTTGATAGATTGTTATCTGTTATAAAATTTAAAAATACTGATATCTATTTCAAAACTAATTTCTTTTTCTTTCTTTTTTTTAAATTTAATCTATAATGCAAGTAGCATTATAGATTAAATTAAAAAAAACAGAGTTATTAACATCTGCCAAACTGCAAAGTAATTTATCGGCAGAAGCTTCTCGTGGTTCCACGAATCTTTGCTTAACTCAACATTATTAAATTTTAAAACTAAGATTACGGCTCAATAGGTAACGATTCCTTATGTGGACACAGAGTAGTTACCCACACAACCATGAAAAAAGACATTTTCTAAAGGTATTCAATAAAAAGTACATGTAAATAGTTTTGTGACGTAAACTTTTTGTAGCTATCACGATATTATTATAGCTCTCAATACCGGACAATTTAAATCGCGTACTTGAAATATTTCCTGCCTTTGTCTTTTGAGGATGTTATACATCAAACAATATTGCATATCAAACAAAGGAACATCAAAAACAATTCCATTTTCAAATATTTCTTCCCCCGCTTTTTTCACAATAGACAAATATGAGCCTAAGTAGCTTACCCTCTTAAGAAGTTAAAAAGAGAACGCAAGTCAAAAACATTCAGCCTATAGAAAAAAGTACGTAACACCGCACTGGCGCTTCCAAATTCGTTATCCTTCAATTCCTCGCTCATAAAACGTAATCTTGTTAAAAAAAACTTATTTCATAAAGTCAGAGGGAAACTGGGGTAGAAATTAAAAGAAAAGGAGCTGAAATTTCAGTGGAGGGAGAACAAAAAATATATTTAATGTTCTTTGTAGTAATGGAGAACACGATTGTAACTGCTTTGTAGGTTTAACAATTATTTGGCGCAGCTCAGATGGGAAGTTTCCGGTTTCATCGTTAAAAAAACTTTTTTTTATTTTGCCTCCTGTGTTTGGAAAATTTTTCTTTGTGTAAACTTATAAGTTTTATGTGAGGAAAACTTGATATTCTTCCGTTTATCGTTTTAATATGTGCTAAGCTCCTTTATTTAAATACTAATAATAAGCCTTAATCACAATATACAAGCAAACACTAAAATATATATATTATGTACTACAGAATAAGTACATATATATTAAAAAAATACATAAATAGGGAGTACCTCATTGGGCATCAAAATATTTGTCCGTATCACAGTTAAACTCAAAGCAACACTTTGAGTTTGAGTTTGACTGCGATGCGGACGATTTTTTTGGGGATAAAAAGATCAACGGGATAAGTGCCCAAAAGGCTGGCAACATTATCACGTTGGATGGCAATGCCGATTTTTTGGGCTAAAAATAGGACCTCTGGTCACGTGAAGAGTCATGTGCTAAGTTGATTTTTTCGTGAGAATTTCAAGTAGTTTGTTTTCGTTATCAAAATTGGGTCAACTCAAACAGTGTTATCGTGGCCAAATATGTTGAATATTTACTCGAAAACAGGGTTTGTTCACTGAATTATATTTTACCTGGAAATTGGTGTTTCTATTGAAATTGTTCAGTGAAACATAAATTGTTGGCAAATAAACTTAATTGAAAAATAGGTAACAAATAATGAGCGTATGTAATACAGTGTGGCGATTAGTTTATCACATTAATTGAAACCATGTATAAACGTTACGTATTTTAAACATACACAATTAAAAGAATTAATAACAATTAACATTCTAGCCGTGGAACCTTTTCTTTCATTTTTAGTATTTAAAAGTATTAAACTTAATTTGTGATTACTTGGAGACAATACTATAAAGTTTGTGTTGAATTGTTGATACCATCGCCCTGCGAGTGTCTAGTGCCTTATTACCAAGAATGGTTTATGTCATGCCAATTTTAACGCTATTTATTTTGTTCGAAAATTTCAGTTTTCTATTGTTATTATTATTATTTTTTTGTCATTATTTTAACAGATTTATAACAACTTGCAATAACCGCTGTACTATTTAGGGCTGATTTCACCAAAGTCAGATATATTTTATGCGTGGAATAAAATTGACGACTGACAGTTCTAGCATGGAAAACTGTCAAAAATTCAAAAGTTATTCTCAGTATAAGACTTATTGTATGTATAACAGTTTGGTGGAATGCACCTTTAATGTGATAACTTATTCGCTAATCTGTATAATGTAGCAGCTCGTAGCTTCTACGATAAAAACACGCTTATTTACCTAAACATATGTACAAGAACATATTCAGACTGCATTCGCCAAACGAAAAGCCAAGATTTAACGTCAAAATCACTTCCCACTTGCCTCCATACATTTAAGTACACACAAAGTATCGCAACGCCATCACGTCATAAACAAATAAGAACAGTACTCCCCCGTAGCGAAACAAAATTCAATAACACGGAGACGCAACAAAATAATCGAATTTCAAGATCTTGTTTGAGAAAATTAAAAAAAATATCGCTCCCGACTCCGCCCGATTCCGCCCGACGACGGCCGAACGTCAACTCAATTTTTATCTTAATCTGTATTAAGAAGAAAGTGAGTGTGCTAGGTTTAATAAAATTTTCGCCGACCATAAAGGAGACGCGAAATTACTTCGAGCCGTATCTACTTGAAGGATGGGGAAGAATGTGTTTGGGCGAGTTTTTAAATTTTAATTTTGTGTTTGCTTTTTGATGTTTGGTTGCGCGTTATTAAATTAAAATACTCGCAGTAATTTAGATTTTTGTTATTATGGTATAATTAATTTGAAAATCGTAATTTGATGGTATGCTTTCTCTTAAGGCACTTTATTTACACTTTTTATTTGTTTTTATTTTATTTTTATTTACAATATAATTATGTTGTGTGTCTTTTATTCTGTGCTAGATAAATGTTTTTTTTTCTTGGCAATAACATTGTCAAATTGAGTTCTATTGCGTTCATCTTCACACTTTTTTGCTGTTAAAGAGTAATCCTTTTTCATTTGCGCCTTTTTAAAAGCATCAAATCCGCTCTTAAATTGTATCCCAGTAATAACATCACCCAAATCAAATAAAAATAAGATCCACTTATGGAAGCAGGATTGAACTGCATCCAAGAGGACGGTTAAGCAAATATAAATTAAAACGATTTCAATAATTAATTTGTCCTAAGCAAACGTTGCTTCAAACGTTTCCAAAGGGGTTACATTTGCACTTAAACTTGAATGTCGGACTGTTGGTGGACTCGCGGTGATGACAGAATGTTGGATACCAAATGGACGGTCTTCATACCTTATAGCTTAATGAGTTTGGTTATTCCGACTACGGCCAAAATCCAACAGCGCTGTCTTTTTAAATACAAGAGTCAAAATGATAGAAAGGTATTTTTATAAGCTTCCAACAGGTTTCATTTGAAAAGGCCCACGATAGATTGAACAATCCGTACGGTGTATGTACTGCCCCTTTGACAATAAAGTAATTACTTTCAGTGTTGCATTTTGACGCAACTGTTCTCATCTGAATACCATAAACGTTTGCGGGGTGGTTCAAAATCGCTTGACACTTTACTTGACATCTAACAGTTATCCAATCTTAGTCTATTATAAGAGTGCATAATAAGCGCCCACAAACCACAATGCTACTCTCTAATAAATAATAAATTTTATTTATTTTCAGGTAAATAACACCCATTTATACACATATACACAATAACATTTAGTATAAACATAATATTTTGAAATTGAATTCAAAGAATTTCACATAAAATCACAAACCTCCACTGAAACTGAAATTCGCAACAGTATCAAACACGCCATCAGTACCCAGACTCGCACACGCCTCGTAGGTGTTATTCCCTGCTCGGACGCTTCCCAGTTTGCTTTGAGAGGTGTCGCAGGATATTGCAGCCCCCAGCCATGCAGGAATGGATTCTAGTCTAGCAAAAATGAGGACTAAAGATAATATCCAGTGTTATTTCTGACTGTGGTACGGCAATTATCGCTAGTGTTCGACTTAAAATGGCGGCGTAAAAAATGTATGGAACATTTTTTACCACGCCATTTTAAGTACAATGAGTACAATGAGTTTTTGTGATATTACAATTGGTACGATACAAACATGTTTCTTACAACGAATTCTTCAAGTCTGTACTCTCAATTTTACATTTAAGCTTCGGACTAGAGACTACCATTAAACCGCGGGAAGTATAGGTAATACTTCCCGCGGTTTAATAAAGTTTTCAGTTTAATTTCCTAATTACTTTTTGTGTTTCATATTTTCTCTGTTATCTTTTCTGTTTCTCACTTAAAATTTATTTTTTCTTATTTTCTAATATATACGCTGAAATTTTCTACCTGACGTTCATATAAAACACTATTAGTATTTGTAGTAGTGACGATTCATCTATTAAAATCACGGTGACATCGAAACATCGATCACAACCAAATGCACTCCGAACACCTGAAGATATTCCAAATCTTTTTACAAGCCTACGCTGTCCCACTCCTGGGCAAAGGGCTTCCTCCATTCCGTCCATCCTGCCCGAGCCCGCGCGTCCTCCAAATTAATATTTCATATTTCAATTTTAAAAAAAAGTTACACAATTTCATTAAATGCGAACCAATACAGGCAGCTTAACAAAGGTTTAAAAAGAATCGGTAACAAGCGTATAACATCCGATTTATATCCAATCAAATCGCATGCATCAGGGATCGTACACCGACACCAATAAAATCGACTACCATACAAATAAAAGACGTCCAGCTTGGTCTGTATCAAAGAGTCCTATACACACAACTTGGGAGCCATTTAATTGGGTACCAATGTCTATTTGGACGTTCGTAACTTCGTCCGGATTATTATCGTTGTTTGCGACCCCTGCAACGTTCCGGTTTGGATTTGCTCCTGTAAAAGGTCGAAGGGTAATATTTGTTTGAGAAGGTACTTATTGGTTGAAGGATGGATGGGTTTGTAAGTACGTTATGGATTTGAGTAAGTATAGTGTTTACAGGGTTTCTTGTAAGAAACTTGAGACTGTTTCAGCACTAGCACGTTATTGAATTTTCAACTTTCGGTGGTAAGCCGAGTGTTGAAAATCGAATAGCGCGCATTAATTTAGGTGTCGTCTTGTGTTAGTGATAACGGACATTTAAAAAAAAAACATTTATTTATCAAGTAACAAGGACTCATTAATACACAGAAATTAAATATAGCACAAATCTTACACTAGAACACCCTGAATACATTATATATTACATTATCTCTATGGGTTATGTTTTAAATGACTCGATTCTTGTGGCAAACCACACTAGCTAGTTATTAAAATAGTTGGTTGCTTAGTTTCGGTAACACAATGCCAATAACTTAGTAACAACATACTTAAACTAAAGAATAAAAATATCCTGAATCTGGTTTTTTGGTTAAATTGGATTTACTCTACCTTGATATATATCTAACTACCTGCTTTATATTCGACAAGTTTTAATCGAAGAGTGTTACTCTGGTACACACATATGTAGTCAGTCACATATTTTCATTACAACGCTCACAGTTGCGTCAATTTATAAATAACCTCACAGCCCAACAAGACACAACCACATTACACACGAGAAAAACATCACCGAAAATAATATAACAACAAACCACATAAAAATATCTTACCCATTCCTTATGAAATGTCCTCTTAGGATCCGGGGAAGTCACACACACCCACACACATGAATGCATATACTCGCTCGTAAAACATACTAACTTCGCCTGACAAACATTTTCAGAATGTTTTTCATGCAATACTGTTCGTTTTATATGCTGTAGTTTTGACAGTTCGACTGAAAGCACTCAATTTCTATAGATATAGGTCAGTTTTGGAACGTCGCTTTGGTTGATAATGTGGTGGTTTTATGAGCCACTAATGCTGTGGTATTCTTTATTTAGGTGGTATAATGTTGCTTGTTAACATTTGAATAAATAACATATTAATAACTTACCTAATACCTTAACGACTATTTTGTAACATTCCATACACCTGTGGTATGCAAATAAATGACTTTAATTTGAAGAAGTGGTTAGTGAACTTAAATTGAAAGGAATTAATTAAAATATAGTTTTATTGCAACACCAATTCAGTTCATTCCACTTTTAATCCTAACAATGACAACTATGAGTATGAGGATCTGATTACAAGCAAGCTGGATCAGATCTCGCGCTAGCAGAACAAAGAGGAAATCTTTGCTTAGCAGTGGGAAGGAATTTAGGCCACTACAAAAAAAGACATACGTACTATGACTATACATAAGAAATAAGTCAAACTGACGTTTTGGAAATATTTAGAAAGGGTTGTCTTTCTAAATATTTCCAAAACGTCAGTTTGACTTATTTCAAGAAACCAACCTTTTCGGTCCACAATCACTCAATGAATACCTAAATCCCTTTACATAACCGTTAGCCCATATAAAAACCTAAAAAAAAAAAACAAATAAATATCCACAAGAGCGCCGTACATTAGTATCTCAGTAAGCAGTTTATCCAACAAACATTATTCTTCCCCGCTTAACGTATTTACGTTATTTATACGGAACCCAGATATACACAGATATGTGGAGGATTCCGTTATTTTGCTAACACTGGTCTACTTATGAAAGCTTTCCTTGTTTAGGCTTCTGTAAAAGTTGACTTGGTGCACGAGGTAGGCTGCAACCTTGATAAGAAATTAGGCTGTGTTGCGAAACTGATTCCTGGCATACTTGCTTCCGATTTGCCCTAGTTTGGCAATAAGACAAGACAATAAGATATAAAACTGACTAAAGAATTTGAAGTGTTTTAAGACACTATCTTTCTAGCAAAAGGAGTATGTTAGGATCATAGTAGCGTCCTGTAATTTCTGCCTACCACTATAGGAACAATGTGTTAGTTTATGTGTGTGTATCTTTCTAGAAATTTATTTAATTATATAATTACATGACAGACACTAGAGGTCGTGTTTCATGCTTATTGAAAAACACAGATTTTGTGACTTTGTCAAACTTCAAAAAGTCCGCCAAAAAGTATCTAAGCAAACATGTAGGTAATTCGATTATGAATTTGGAATTTAACTTGTAATCAATTCGAGTATACTATAACCACAAAATTATGACTAATTACTCTAATTAATAAAAAAAAAACTTCTTCATAAAAAACCAGACATATTCAAGTAAACCGTACCACCCCTAAACCCTAAACAACTAATAAGAAAATAAAACCCAATTCCATATAATTCAGCACAAATTAGCTTTTGAAACGTCTAAAAGGAAAGCGAAAGGTTCTCGACCGTTTTGTGAAGACCCCCCTTCACCCCCACTGGACCCCAAACACAAATATGAGTATAATTACCCCTCTAATGTGATATTACGCTTAGGGGAGCATCCTTGGCAGGGGATGCTATTTGGAATCAGGATGCATGAAATTAAATTGCCTGCTTTTAAGATAGCTAAGAAATTTCTGGATTATATTTTGGTCTGTGAGACCTAGGGGTGTATTGTAGGGTTGAATACAGGAATGGTTATTGCTGTTTGGGTTTATGATATTGCTCTCAGTGGCTTCTTGAGTGTATTGTAGGATTCTTGGCGACCAAATTCCTATTGGCATTTTCTTTACACTTAAAAGTTGACGACGTTGGAAATCAAGCGCTTTTAAAGCTGTTTTGGCATCAAACCAGAAAAGTCTTGCACTGAAAATAAAAAAGTATCAGAAGGTTGCCATTATGTACTGACATCATATTTTATTTAATAAACAATTTTACACGATCGAATTAAATACTTATTGAAACAAGTTGCTCTAATTGTCTGTATTTTTCTTGAGTACGCAATGAAAGATGCAAGCAATTGAGACACTTCCACACTAGTCGACGTGAACCCACGAAATTACATCTTTTGTGTTTTAAAATTACATATCTACCTATACTACCAACAATAATTTTGGTATTGAAAATACGCCTAATAAAAAATAATCCTCACTGAATAATGACAGTCACGTACCTCGATTTAGGCGCACATTTGTCACGCGAGCGCGCAAGGGTTTTAATTGTGACAGACAATGAGGAAAAGGGTTGATAATCATATTCTAAACGTCACTCTATTAATTTTAGAGTACACTTTTTTACATCGTGGGTTGGTTAACTTACTGAGTTTAGTGTTTTATTAATTCTGAAAAGAACATCGCCAGCCTTTTGTGTGTCAAAACAAACTGCAAGCAATGCATGGGTTGGAATAAATTATAGCAAAGTTACCTATTTTTCACTGTTGTTTACGAACGCCCCATTTGTGAGAATGTTCAACAGTGAACATAATCTACTGCTTCATTTGACTGTAATGATATTATAATAGAGAAGAACCAGAAGAGATCTACTGCCTTAAAAAGCGCAACGTAAATCCACTTGGTTTAATAAAACAAGTATGTTTCAAGCGTCTCTCGTTTCAGCCGAAAGATGTCCACTGTTGGACATAGGCCTCCCCCAAGCACCATCACTTCGACCGGTTCTATGCTTCCCGCATCGGATTCCTGCGGATTCCTTCACCAAGTCATCGATCCACCTTGTGGGGAGGCTTTCCATACCTATCTTCTTCTTGGCTTGTTGATAGCAATCTAAATGAACTCGGCCCAGAATTGGGCCACTTGTTTGCCCATCACCAGCGTCCATCAGTTCCTGTGCAGTTCCGTGCAGCGTGTGTGTATGTGCGTGCGTGCGTGCAGCATATTGACCTATGATGAGTATTTACACACAATATTTTTGTCAACCAAACAATCATTAAGAAAACGAAACAAAAATAATGTCTCTCTAATTTCTGAGCACCCATTATCAAAATCCCATTTAATACTTCTCAACAAAATCGAATTCCCCCTCAATATTCTAATATTAAAATACATTATAAAATTCGTCAAAAGACAAACTCCGCAGCTTCTGACATAGTTTCCTAAGTCCCTGAACATTCTTACAGCGGAGTTTAGCAAACAAATCATGAATATTGAAAAGTGACTAAATAAGCTGCTAATCTCCCACGAGCGATTCTGCAAACGGTTTAAGTTATAAACTTATTTTGGAATGAAAATAGGGAGGATATAAATGGTGACAACTACTTTTCGATTACTCAATTTTATCGTTAATTTATTCAGGTTATTTTTATAAATGATAAATGATTTTATTTTTGTAAGTATTTTTGTACAAACACTTTTACATGTCAATCATATTTCAAAACTAGATGAGGTCGGCGTTTCCTATCTGACTAGTCTGAGAAGAAAGGTGAAAACCAACTCAGAGGTCACAGTCTCTTTTAAAGTCCAGACATAATCTTGGTCAGATCGTATAAAGACCATGTAGGTCGATGTCTGAGAATGTCTTTTGAGGAAAGAACCACACAGATTGAGAGGACCTGTCCAGTCAGTGCACGCATTTGTCAGAAATCGTGCAGCTCAACTCAAAACTTAAGGAGCTCAACGATTCGACGAACAATACCAAAGAAAGGACATTTGGGTAGGCCACATTAATTACTCAAACTGCCAGACCATGACAAAAACTAAGAGAACAGAGAGAAAAATAATATAAATAAAATAAAATATAACACCACTAATATAACACCACTAAAATAAAACGTAATATAACACCACTCCTGTATTCCCCGAAGAGTGAGGCAGAGGTGCACCGTCGGTTATGTTCAAGTCCCATGGAAGAGCCTATTGTCATCAACCAGGCACAATCCAGACTTCGAGCTGCTACAAAGAAAATCCAGATTGATAAACCCAATAACACTTAAAAGGTCAGGTTTGATCAGGTTTTTAAATAAACGTCAAAAACATAACGGGTCTATCAACATCTATATTTTGTCCATCTTACATCATATTTTTCTGATAAAAAGTTCATCTCACAACTCGGTAAGCATACAAAAAATTAATTCAATTCAAATAAAAATCCTTTTTTATTTAGCCTATGGTCTCTTCGAAGATAGTCGCTTAAAGCGGCAAGTTGCACCACTCGCAAACAAATCAAAACTCCTTTAAATATCCAGCATAATCTTAATATTTAGGCAAAACGGTTTATACGTCGTCAAATGGCTTAATGGCTATATAAACCGAATTTTAATAGGAAACTTTGTGAACTAATTATTTTCCCATGGGCCACCCTCTTTCAAGGGAAGATGGTAAACACAGGAGACGCCAAACTGCTTCTTTTTTATAATTTAATAAGGATAGCCTTCCAATACTTTAGTAGCTTTAAATGGAGGAAATTGTTTGCTAAAGAGGGCTTCAAGATTCTTATTTAATTTTCAAAATTGGACGTTGCTTTTTAGGATTTTTTGAATGAATATATTTTGGAGGGTTTCTTATGTGGAGATTTTTATTAAGGGGCTCTCTTTTTTATTTAAATATGAAGAATTGTGAAGTAATTATAAGGTTACAACGATTTACTTTATGTGTTTGTACACATAAAGGAAAGATCGTTCGAGATTAAAAGTTCATGATCAATATAAATCTTGCCTAGCCTCCTCCCATCTATGTTGGGGTTGACGTCCAGTCTAACCTCCACAACCCAGTTACTGGGTAACTCGATAAACGTTGATAAGACTGGTAGCCAGACTTTTGGCTAGTCCAATGAGACCATCGTGATTAAGATTGTATTGATGCCTAAGTTATATGCCTTACTTATTGACTAATCGATTACTATTATCTTTAGGGTTGATACTACATAATCAGCCTATAATATTCCCACTATTAGGACACAGGTCTCCTCTCGGTGAGATGGAGCGAGCAGTAATCCACCACGCGGGCCCAGTGCGGGTTTGTGGTTGTCTTTGAATTTTTTTGGTTCTAGGACATGCCGGTTTTCTCACTTTGTTTTCCTTCACTGTTTTGAAGGCAGTGGTGATGAAATAATGTACATCAGGCTACTACAGTCTGTAAAATTTCTTTAATAGATTTTCAACTTTATCGCTAAATCATTAAGGTTCAGGGTTGATTGGGAAAATTTGACAGTTTCCGGTAGCTTGACCTGATGGCGCGGTACATAAAGTAAAGCGCCTGTCTGCCGTTAGCCCTGGGCCACAACTGCTCAAGTTATATTATTTGCCTCATAATTATTAACACTAATATTAAAATTCTCAACATCACTTCATAAAATATAAAAATAAAGCTACACAACATCGAACATTGTTTAACTTTGTTCATAACATTTAATTAATACACCTTTCTGCCATAATAAAATGTCATCGACACAAAAATGCCTTTCAATATAAACGTCAGGCGATGTAACACGTAAATTTGACCAGGATAACCAGACCTCCCCTGCCCCTCCTTCAATCATACTGAAATAAGGACTAAAAGGATATTGTTTGAAACTCACAGGTCTACGCAGACTGGTCAACACCTGAGCAGTCATTATAATTTTGATTGGCTCCCGTTTGATTTCGCACAAATGCTGGATAATTTTCTATTCGAAGTTCGGCTTGAGACTGGAGAGACAGGAAATTAAATTTCTTGATAGCAGCTCAAATTGAAAGTTGTGCAATATCTCTCAATCATTCAATTTGTAAGGTTTTGATAAGAAGTTTTTTTTATTTTGCTGGGATTATAGAAGCTGTATGCTAATAAGCTTTTCTTTGTTTGTTTCAGGTAAAATTTACAATGCAGTTTACAGGTGTAAAATTGGAGGTAAAGAATGTGCTAGTTGAAACAGCTGAACCAAGAGAGAAAGTGACGCATTGTCCGTTAAACAATGCATCACTATCATGCATACTATACTTTGGGCTCGAGTAAGATGACTGTGTTTTAGGGTTCCCACCTTAAGGGATAGCGGAACCTTTAGGCCCTTTATACACGGCACAGTTTGCAATCCGCGCCGTAGAAAAAAGTGCCCGTCAACAAGCTTCCATAGTGATCCATACGACACTAACGACCGTGCCTACACAAGGCGAATAAACCGTAGTTCTTCACGGCAAGAAAAACGTGTGTGTACAAAGGGGCCTTATAAGATTACTTTTTGTCCTACTGTCAGGGGTTTTATTGAAAAAGTCACTTATCACAATCTAAATAATTTTGAAGGATATTGCAAATCCATGGCTTCATGTGTTCGCATAATTTGTCTGGTCAACAACGTTAACAACACAATGAATGTTGTTGAACCAAATGTTACCTTAATCACAACCAAGTCAAAAACAAAAGGAAAGGCTGTCCAATAACTTTCAGTAAAATATTTAATCTTCATTGACATTTTCATAGTTTTAAACAAGGTATGTTTACTGGATAGCACATTTTATGGTTCACACATTACCCGATAGTCTCATGGACCCGCATATATAATTTACGTTCCCTTCTAGAAGTACCAGGCGCCCATAAACTGATAGAAGGCAGGATCCTTCACAATTTGGGCGCAAGATTTATCGGCCGGAGTAGCGCCGTGATTAAATATGGCCTCGCCTTGCAGGGTGGCTGTGATGAGATCGTGTTTATTAACACGTGAAGCAACGCTTTTCTTTGCATGTAAATGGTTATCTTACAAAATCTACATGCATACGAAAACAGGGAATTTTTTCTTTATAAAAATTCAGTTTTTGTGTGAGGTTGCTCATTTAATGAAGTCAGAAGCCTTGACTTGCGACGAAAGCCTGGACAAAGTGACAGTTTATTAGCGACAACGATAGTGAAAAAGACAAAAATATATTTGCTACCGAAAAGTCAATCCTTTCATTTCAGGTTCCATTTAAACTTTTTTGTTCAACAAAAAATACTTTGAATTAGATATTCAGTTTTATTGAAAGTCGGTTCAGACGGTTTAAATCGCTTTCGACGTAGCAGTTGATCAACTAAAATAAAACCATACCTATGATAAACGCTTTGAAAGCGATTGCCACTTTTCTAGGCCCTCTTTTTAACATAAGTAAACATTATTTTAGTGTAACATGAAACATTCTCAGATTCTTGGGTTAATCGCAAAAAATATGGACCACTAACCTTCATAACGATAGCTACATATTACTATGTACTCTCACAACATTCTCCCACTCACAAAAATCCAAAATTTTAATCAAGAAATTTCATCAAGAACTTTGTCCCCATTTCGAGCTAAAATATACACCTTATGCAAACCCTTCTTGAAGGCGAATAGGCTGTAAGAAATTATCTTTGCCTCACTACAGCGGTACAACTAGAAGTGTTGTCGTTAAACCCCTTAAAACTGGAGGGTAACTTCGGCTAAGTTCGTGTAACTTCGGAAGTTCCGAAGTATAAAACCTTTTGTCCACCGTTTCGTTACAACCAAATGAAATCCTTTTAAGTTTCTTTGTTGAAATTTATTAACAGTAAAAATGTTAATCTGTGCCGTTTCGTCTTATGTTTTTGTTTTGTTTTTCCTTTTTTCTGTTTTGTTTCGTGACAATGTTATCGGGAATGCGTAGAAGTTGGGTTTTAAAAAGTTCTTGATGGCCGGGTAAAGGATCGTCCTAGTAAGTCAGAGTTTGATGAACTGATTGCTTAACTTTTTTGTGATTTTTGCATTACTTTTCATCCAGGATTGTCTATGGAGAGAGTTTATTTTGCAATTAAAACTAAATGTACTCGCCCCATCAAGGATTCTTGGTGGTATAGACATAATTTGGAAAGAGGTCTTGCACCAAATTTCTAAAATTAATTTAATTTCCCTATTCATCAATAAAAAAATGTAATCACGCCCATCAAATTAAAAAGTCCTCTACTTTCCTAATCCAACCGGAAAAACGACAAAACCGATTAATATTTAACGTAATAACTCATAGTAAAGCCACCCCTTTCTGCCATTAAATCTTTTTTTTTAACCCGTCAGTCGCAAGTCTTGGGTTCTTCCTTCAAGGAGAAATTAAAAGTCAGCCCGGGAGCACCCTAAAGCTCTGCCTACCTCTTTGTATTGTTAATCAGATGAAATATTTAATTACTTGTTCCTGATGCTGCAGCTGTCAGTTTAGACAACCCTTTTAGGGAGTTTAAGTTAGGAGATGAAGCGGGAGCGGTGGTAATGGATTCGGTAAATCAAAAGAGTCAGGCTAGAGTTAAGAGTCTGAGTTTCCTGTTTCAATCATATCTACAAAGACTTCCTTCGTCTAAAATGTCTTTATATATGATAGTACAGGCAAACGCCAAAGATTTTGCAACAGCCGGAAAGTTTTTCTCATATTTTTTTATTTATAGCTTTGCATTAAACTCTGCGGGATGAAATTCGGTCGCGCCTATCGTTTGTGTTAACTAACTTGTTTGGAGATTTTCAAACTCCGCTAAAAGTCACATGACATCCTAATCATTTAAAGAAACGACGCATGCAGACATGTCCTGCGTTTTGCGTCTATGCAGTGTGGCCCGAGTTTTATTTAAGAGCGTTTACAACGTACGGCTTTTCATACAAACTTTGAAGTCCTTGTTTTTCGAAATGCATGAACCGATTTTAATGAAACTTCATACGCATAAGCAGGATACATAGGTCTAAAAAGTTAGTAAAGAAAATTTTCGAAATGCCTTATTTAAAAAAATATGATTGGAAATCTCTGTTTCTATGGAAAATTTTAAATCGGTCGAATTTAGCTGTAGCACTATTTTTCGAAAACGTTCTCAATTAACTTTTTAGACCTATATATCCTGCTTATGCGTAGGAAGTTTCATTAAAATCGGTTCATGCATTTCTAAAAACAAGGACTTGAAAGTTTGTATGAAATGCCGTACGTTGTAAACGCTCTTAAGTTATTGAATTGTCCTTTCGAAATTATTATCAACCAATACAAGAACATAATTTCGTTACAAAGTACGCACTATTAAAAAACGATGCTCTCTTTTATTTTGGGCCACACCATAACTCATCTAGCGCAACTAAATATTTCATTCCATACACAACAACCGTACTTCATTATTAAAGGTACTTTTTTACTAAATTTCCGCGTCCCAAGATTAAGAGTAGGACTCAAGGGTTCAATTAATTCCCGATTTTTTTCAATTCAATTGAATTCTGAATCAATTGGTAGCGGTTAGGGGACTAGCGTTAATTTGAATAATCTAATGATTGCAGTGATGCGGTTTAGTTAATTAGCTCGGTGAAGATGCTTCTAATTTGTGTAATTGATTTTGCGTGTTTGATGGTAATCCGTCTGATGTTATTTTTGTTAGTGGCTTGTGGTTTTAGAATGTAATGATTTCAGAGAATCTAGACAAGCTGCAGTCGCTTTTAAAGCGTTTCGTATTTCTGAAACGACTTACAACAGGATTGATATAAGCTTTTCGGTAGCTTATGTCAATCCAATACATTTTTGACTTTTCCATCATCGTTATCATTGATAGATTGTCACTATGTCTAGGCCTTAAGGTGTAATTTAACTTGCTTACGTCTTTATCGCGTAGAAATCGGCTTTTAAATAATTATTACTTTTTCTTTCACAAAATTAATTAAACAAAAATTTGGTTTTAAGAAATATTACTGGAATAGTCGTTGTGAATCAGTTTCAAAATCCTCTTTTTAAAGCTCTTCCGCGTCGACTGATTCTAGAAACCTAATTACAAAAAGTTCAGCATAATCATCATAATTTCCATTCTCACAAAGTTATGGAGATTCGCTAATCACATTACTACACGTAATACATCAGAACGCAGCCTCGTCTTGAACAAATCTCTTTACTTCCCTACGTAATCTGTCTAACTACGTAAACGAATTACCTTCTGGAGAGATGCCATCAATCTCGGATAATGTAGGACCCGTCTTCGGGTAGTTTTGAAGACGTTCGATGTTATTGGGTAGTAAAGTACTGGAAACATTGTTGTTTTGTAAGATTGGATTGCAATAGATTGAATGCTTTTAATAATAAATTAGAATTATTACTATTTCTTCAATACTTGCCGTCAAACATCTTGAGCTTGCTTAAAATATTTTGAGCAATGTTTAAAACAGTGATGCGATGTTTAAGAATGTCCTTGGAGTTTCTTGCACGTTCTTCTCCATAGAGATCTACGTTTTGGAATGGGCAATTAGCTTCAACTTTCTGACTAACTGGCCGACAATTCAAAAGTGCCTATATAAGTTTAATTATAAAATAAAACTATAAAGTTTTACTTTAGAATTAACATGAATGTTAAGAGCGAGTTGCCAATGTATGCCCTTTTATAACTATTATATACCATATCCTAACAATTACATAAAATTACAAAAACATCACATAAAAATATGAGAAAAACTTGAATGATATTATTAAAATCTTTCCACGCCAGTCCTGTCCTCCACAAATTTATGTCTACCCTCACTTTGACGCGGAAGTCGTAACGTTGTCGGAGAAGAACCGTCGGCTTGATGTATAACATTAATTAGAATACTCTCGGAGAGGACATTCTTCCCCGTTCTTCTTAGCTTATCTCTAATAAGGTTGAATGGAAAATTTACTTTTTGAACGTTTTATAAGGGAGAATTGTGAAGCTTTCCTGACTGGGCAGGTATTTTAGAAAGCTTGCTTGGCAAAAATTGCATTTATTTAGTTGAAAACTAGATAAATATAACTTAGAATAAAACTTCGGTCTGTTTATAAATCGAAAACACCAACTTGCTGTAATTAGCACCCTAATCGTAACACACTATCAATCACAATCTGAATCATTTTGAAGGATATCCATTGCTTCATATGTTCGAAAAATTTGTCTGCTCAATAACATAAATAACGCAATGAATGTTGTTGAACTGTCAAAATGAAAGCCATTGCTACTGTTAGTGTGTAACAAAATTACCTTGCAGTTTAGCATTCAAGCAATGAAACATCAGACAGATTAGCATTCAAGCAATGAAACATCAGACAGACAAACAAATCCAGTGTAACCATAATAATTACTCGTAAAACTCACACAAGTACCGGACGGTACTTGTGCGAGTTTTCTCGGCCTCCTCATAAATTCACATTTATCACATTCACACAGAAGCCTAATTTATGCCAGTTAAGAGTTCAGTTTATCTCTGCAAGCCCCCAAATGTAATGGTCGAGGTGATAAACCTCTTGGAACATAAATCTCTTGACCAACCATCTACTGGTTTATGAAGTGGGAGAAAGAGATGGAGGTATGGAGAAAGAGTGCTGTCTTTCTCTGGCTTAAAATGTGAAGTGGCTTGATAAGTTCATTAATGTTTAAGGGTGTTATGTAGGTAATGAATGTATGTATTTTTTTATGGGAGAGATATACAGTTATAAAAATATGGTCGCTTTATAACTGAGTAACTTTTAAATTATATTTAGACTAGCAGCGCTTCGCGGTGTCACCCGCATAAGTTTCGATCCCGTGGGAATGTCTGGATAAGTTAGTATTCTATGAGTTAATTCTTGTTATAAACTATCTGTGGGCCAGATTTCATCCAAATCCGTTCAGTAGTTTTTGCGTGAGAGAGTAACAAACATCCATCCATCTATACAAACTTATACATTTATAATATTATAGTAGGATAGTAGGAAGTAGGATTTCTGTTAGACATTTAACAATCTCGGTATGTCGGGTGTATATCTGGATGGAAACTTTACTTTAGGGCTGGACAAAGTACCATTCTATCAGCGATCATGATGATGGAAGCGTCTAAAATAGATTGGATTGACATAAGCTACTGAAAAGCATATGTAAATCTTGTTGAAATACGAAACGCTATGTCACTTGTTGTTGGGGTCGACGGGTTTTTGAGTGGAGACCGCGAATCAGTCAACGTAAGGTGGGCTAGGTCTGGCTAGGTGGAGCGACGATCTTCGCAGGATGGCTGGTAGCAGCTGGACGAGAGTTGCCAAAAATCGAATTAAATGGCGTGCAATAGGAGAGGCCTATGTCCAGCAGTGGACTGCTATATGCTGATGATGATGATGTCACCCTGTTCCCTTGTAGCCCTGTTCCCTTCTGTAGCTATCGGCTCCTATATCTTGCTATAGCCATCAAACATTCATAAACTCCATAAATCATTACAATTACTTTCCAAAATCACTCAAATTAACCCCCAGAAGCGACTTTCAATACTTTACAAACATTTGGTTAGCGTGTCTATCGACATATCTGCGACACGAAGCTCCGTCCGAATGTTTATGAGTTAATCGCTGCTTTGAAGTTTGACGAAATGCTAGTATTTATAGCTTTGGGCACGACATGGGTGCGTGGGTTTATGGGGATGGCAGGATGGCTATTGGTTGGAAATTGGTGGGGAGGAAATGTCTGTTGTTGTGAGATACTAATAATAATGATTTTTGGCTGTGATTTTCCCACAATAGGATAGCGGCCTCTTTTCATAAAGAAAAAGCTAGGACTAGCACTGATCACCACGCCTACTCTTACTGAAAATTTTCAGATTCAGATCCAGTCCAAGATATTATAATATTTGAGTTACAATTTAGGCTGTTAAAGTGCATATTGAAGTCAGCAAATAAATTGCAAAATTAATGTTGAATTATACATTTTGAACCATCAAAATCTTTAATATTTAAATGCCAACTGCACTATGACGAGTTTCAGTGAAACAACAGAAATCCCGTACCGTTTTTCATAAAACCTTCACAACACTTCCACAAACAGTAAATCCGGATGGTCTACGTAACATACGACCCACATAACACCGCCCTAAAAGATGATACCACAACACATATACTAAATAAATGCCTTAATTCTCATAAAATTCAATGCGACACCAAACGTTGCGTTCCGTTTTACGAGCCCGTCGATCGTACAAAAATAGTTGATGTCGTGCCTGCTGCCAAATGAAAGTGACATAAAAACGGAACGCATAATAACATCCAGCGTAAGTCACTGGATTGACTCATAAAGCTTTTACATAAATATCTGGGTGGGGAAGCAATGGCAGCGATTTGTGGTGAAATTGTATCTGAAAGTACTGAAATACTACTGTAAGTTTCTGGCAGAATAAGCAAGGAGTTTGTATTAAAATGCTGTCTTTATTGAACATTACAGAAGAACTTTTTTCAACAATAACTTTTTCCACTTTTTGATGTTTTAGTTCTTGTGGTTAATTTCCGTTGAGATTGGCCACTGTGACCGGAATCGGTCGGGAGGATATTTTGATTAGTTCTCATGGAAGCATCTCCAAATTGTTTAGAAACATTCAATCTTGCTGCCACCGACAACGCCTTGGACCTGGTGAAGTTTTGGGCCAATAAAATTTTATTTATTGTCGATAGAGACATTTTTAAACTTTGAAAAAGGAGGAGGTTAGATGTTCAAATAAACATAATTAATAGATAAATTAGCTGTTGAGGGTTAGCGTAGATCTAATTGTTTACCACTAGAGTGAGATTAATCATACTTATTAAAGATTATAATTTATTCGAATTATAATAAAAAAGAGTCATAATAAAATTAACCTCGACAACTGAGACCCCACACGTCACGAACGCGTGAAGTCGTCAGAGATTTATAACCACATAAAGCATAAAGGAAAATACGCTGAATAATCAACTGGAACGTTTGCTGGTAGCAGATCGATAACCAAATGTTTATATATACTATTCATTTATATTTATTTATGTGAACCTTCGGCCAGTAAGATATCTTACTGGCTGCTTCGTAGGTCTTGTGATCACAAATTCGACTACAGCGATACTGAACTCTTAACAGGCATAAATTAGGCTTCTTTGTGAATGTGATAAATGTGAATTTATGCGGAGCACGAGAAAACCCAGAGGACATAGTTGTGTAGATTTTACGAGTAATTGTTGTGGTTACACTGGATTTGTTGGTCAGTCTGATGTTTCATTGCTTGACGTCTGAACTGCGGGGTGATTGAGTAACACACTAGCAGCAGCAATGGCTTTCATTTTGACAGTTCAACAACATTCATTGCGTTATTTACGTTGTTAAGCAGACAATTTTTATGAAGCAAACAATAAAAAAGAAATTGTATTTTATTTTTAGGCACTATAATTGTATGGGAAATTTGCCACTCTTGGCTAAATGTACACCTTTTGTAAACGTTTTTTTATTAAATAAATGATTAAATTATAAATTATTATATAATCAATTATTAGCAATATCCGTCAAAATAATTCAGATTATGATCGAAAGTAATTTACGCAATCAGGGTGTGATCATTGGGTCCCATTCGATATACAGGACGTGCAAAGTATTGTGTTTTTCCATGACGAACTTCTCAATAGCATCCTGGAGTCTAGATTAATGCCCGGTTGCTGGTAACAGGATTACATGATACCTAAATATAACTGAAGACATGTAGTTTTACTATAACCCGTTGGAAAATAAAGGCGTGATAGTATATGATATATTTATAATCTACAATTCAAACCAAAAATTTGTGTTTTTTTAAAAGCAAAGGACACGTGTTCCCGTTAGTTTCTGCCTGAAAAAACACGATGAAAA
This sequence comes from Apamea epomidion, assembly GCA_947507525.1. Taxonomy (NCBI): domain Eukaryota; kingdom Metazoa; phylum Arthropoda; class Insecta; order Lepidoptera; family Noctuidae; genus Apamea; species Apamea epomidion. The sequence continues at coordinate 3,387,515 of OX382234.1, forward strand.
ATTGAAACTTCATTTATCACAATTTTACTCACAATAAAATGTGTATTTTTTAAATACTGCCTGCGATGTGTTACTTCAAAAAGCAACATCCCTGTACAAATGAAATTCTATTTGCTAACGGTGGCATGCGAAACAATTTGTTTTTCACGTATTTTCTCTCAAAAACAATATGTGATATTCAGCCCAGTTGATTGGCAGTCGAAATAAAAATTATGACGGGAAATCCTACTAATATTATAAACGTGAAAGTTTGTATGGATGGGTGTTTGTTACTCTTTCACGCAAAAACTACCGAACGCATTTGGATGAAATTTGGCACACGGGTGGTTTATGACCAGGATTAACATATGAGATACTTTTTATCCCGATATTCCCACGGGGTCGAAACTTATGCGGGTGAAACCGCGGGGTGCAGCTAGTATGTTTATATTTATTTATATTATAATTTTCGTGAGACACAAAGGAGAAGAGAAATGAGAAAGAATGACTAAAAAGAAAAGTTACGCGTACACGTAATATCACTGAAACTTCAGATTAAGAGAGATTTAGTGTGAGAGACGGAGATAGTTATATCCTTCTTCTCCCTCATGTAAAGAAATGTGCCTAAACGTGACGCTTCCTTGAAATTTCACTCTCAATTCTCATCCATTTATCGAATCGTCGCCTAAGAAGTTTCACTTTAAAAAATAAGATCTTTTTTAAAATCTGAATTGAATAAACGTACTAAGACTACTAACCGGTTGCACTTACTACGACGTTTCACGTCAGAATAATAAATGGACGTCGAAATAAATGTCTATACATACGGGGGGAGGTTTCAGAAAATTTTCTGAAACCTTCCCCCGTATGTATAGACATTTATTGTATGTGTGACAGAACTGTAAAGCATGTAGAATGGAGAAGGTAACTGTGTGTATGCTTGAAAAGGTCGAGCATAGTTGAGAAGAAAAATCTGGCTGGCCAGGTAGACTTATTATTTATCATTTAAAATTTTTGGAAATTAAATGACGAAATGTATACCTACTTAAATATTTTGATTCATTAATGTTTTTGGTTAACAACTTTAAATTATTAATTTATTTTAGTTAGAAAATTTAAGTAGAAACATAAGCTGCTTAATTATTTTAGGCAACATCGTATTGAAACCTTTCTATCTTAACAATCAATCGTCTTTAAAGCAAGGGCGAACAGGCATCTTCTCGGCTTGCTCTTTCCGTACACTTTATCCATCGCTTTTCACCTGGCGAGATCGAGGTCAAGCAGGCCCATTTCGCAATAAAAAGATAAAAATAAACATCGTTAGTCATTAGTCATTATTTTACAGTCGCCAGCACATCAAGCTACTACAATCTGTCAAATTTCTTTAATAGATTTTCAACTTTATCGCTAAAGCATTAGGTGCAAGGTTGATTGGGAAAATTTGACAGTATCGGGTAACTTTGTGTGCTGGTATCTATACCTATGTTCAACAAATTAATAAATGACATGACTAAGCAAAAACCTTATCGTAATAAGTACACACTCCAAAAGTGCCACATCCATCTCTTTCTACATTCGGAACCCCCTAAATGAATGGCGGCAGTGATATATTATCATGTACCTGAGGGGACTGAATACTGACAGAAGCTGAAACACCTTAATGACGAGCCGCGAACGAAAATGATCGTCAAATTGATCTCATCGGGGTATTGAACATGAAGATAAAAATGTTTTGAGAAAATATGACATGCCTAAGTGTTTTTGTGTGGGGAAAATGTGACAAAATAGAGGGTTTATTTAGTCGGTATTGTTTTTGTGTTGCTGTTGTATTGACTTTGATAGGTTCGGTAGGCATAATAAATTTGAGAAAAACGAATGATATTTTTTTATGAATTGTAAAGTTTACTTTTTATCTAGGCAAATATGATCATATTCATTTATTTGCGTTCTACAAGGTATGATAAGATGTTAACAAAAGGCTTAGAGCAAAGAGCCGTTGTAGACCCTGTCAGGGCACAGCAAAAATCAGAATGATACTTAGCTATTAAAAATCTAAATCGTAGAAACTAATATCAAAATAAAATTATACATGAAAAATAAATAATTACATCCGCATAATAGTTCGCATGATAGTTTAAGTACCTACTGAACATCTTAATATAACTTGGTTTTGGTCGAAAAACATAATTATCAGAAATACGAGTAACATATTGTAACACATTGTAACTACATCACCTAACCCATTTTGACAATTTAGAATTTTATTTAACATTAGCATTACTTTGGACGGCAAGTAACTTTATCTCGTTGACATTTATTGAAATTGATTAAATCCCCAATTAATATTGACATGCATGTACCTATTTCTTAATATTGATTTTATTATTTTTAGTTTACATAATTTTATATAATTCTACTCGAGGATATCTCAATAGTTAAATTGGTGCTAAAGTAAAGACAATGTTAATTAAATATATTTGTACGCCTCTGGGCAAAACATAGAGGATCTACCTATCTGTAACATCATTATTGTAATTTGACCTATGTTTACAAATAAAGCATTCTGATTGTGATTCTGATTCTGATTCATATTTTGTAAAATTACAGTAAAACCTACGTGTAAAAATGATATCCGGGAAATATAATAATTTCTAGAAACTAATATCAATCAGGGTCTCCTGACAAATGTCATGCACAGTGGTCATGCCGGTTCACTGAGTTATACGCAACTGACCCAGTCAACCGTAGCGCTGGCCTTGCTACGACGTAGCAAATGCTACGAGTTTCGTAGACAGCTACGAAGCTACGGCGTAGGCATAATCGGTGCGTGGAAATATCAATTTTGATTTATGCGTGTGTAGTCAAGCTTGCTAGTGGAAATTAGCACAAAGGGTCTATCGGATACCTATCTATATATATTTATCTTCTTGTACAGTAGTGGTACATAACATCACGCCCTTATTCTCCGAAGGCTTTGGCAGTGGTGTATTGTAGTACAACCACATTTCGACATACAAAAAAAGGTTTTGATTACCTCAAAACATTATAAAATTCAGCATTATCCTTCAAGATTATCTCGAATTAGTTAAATAAACAATATTTTCATCCAATCCCATAATTCCCAGTTTCTATCCACGTAGAAATCTTCATCTTTTCGCCCGTACACTAAGCAACATCTCATCGCCCACTTAGCTTCTAAAGCCAAAGATTTCTTACAACCACTCGATGTCAGAACAATGACCCTCAGGGCCGTAGTTCTGACAAAGGCCGTCTGACCTCAATCTATTGTTGTCAATGGCCGATAAAAATGCCTTTGTGGGTCTGAAGAGCGGATATAACCGTCTTGTGTTTCTGTTTTTAGAAGATTTCGTAACTAGGTTGTGTTTGGTATTGTTAACATGAAGATACATTGATACATTGATTGATACTTGTTGTACCTACCTAGATGTTAAGTGAATTATGTGGTCGCCCATAATTGTAAGCGCACACTTGTATTTGTCCCTGTTCATGTCAACATGCATGTAACTGTGTAACCCCGTTGGCGATCCAATAAAAAAGTAAATATTTACATGCAGCTTTGATTTTGGTTGCCGAAGCGCCTTTGTATCATTGAAAATGTAATAAGTATTATAAAATCGAGAATGTATATTCTGCAAGTTCTTCTTGTATCAAAACATTTTAATGAAATCTTGCAGCCTAAGGGCCGGTTGGTTCAAACGGTTGGTTAACGTAACATACGTACGTCAAATAATAACGATGACGTACTCGTTATAATTTTTATATTTAATCTTTTGTGTATCTTTTATTTTATCTTGCGTTTCGTGTGTATACAAATTGTGTCTTTAATTTCTGTAATTCGTTTTAAACCGTTTTAATTAATGAAATGAATAAATTGACGTACGGCAAGGCAATAATTTTGTAATTGTAATTTGAAAAAACGTTTTTTTTTGGTTTGACGATAGTTAACACCATTTTTGACGTATACGTGTGCGTCAAGTGAACGTGAAACAACCCCCCCTACGCAACAGTTTTTTTTTTATTTCAAAGCATAACCAAAATAAAAACAAAAGCCAATGTAAAACTCTGCTAAATTGTTAATATAAAATAAACTATAAAAAATCCTCACACCACACGCTAACTTCGATAACCGGAGTACACAGGTACCTATTGCAGGTAACTCAAACTGTACTTCCCACACGCATTTTCCCACCAACATTCCATCCTGATGCTGCAACCTGCCAACCTGATAGACAGCTGATGATTAATGAGAACAGACGAGACAAGGGGAGGCAAGGGGGGAGGGAGGGGGTTGCAATCTCCATAAACGACGTCTAATGGCTGCCCGTCTAAGACTGACGGTAATCCAATCCAGGTTGAATCGATGGATGGAAGATGGAGCTAGGTAACTGTAAGCTGTTGTTCTCATTATTGTGGGAGGTTGTGTTGGGAAGATGATATTAATGTATTGATGTTGGCTTAATAGCAGTGGTTAATTGGTATGAGTGTGTTTATAACATGAATTAGTTTAGAGCCAATTATAATGCATTAAAACTCAAAGTATTTAAGGTTGAATGCCGTAATTACAGAAACAATTAAACAGCTATTTGTTTCTCGCGTGGATCCAAATAATTCATTATTATTATTTGATCCAAAAACTACCAATAACAGCACTTTTGTATTGTCTGGGATCCCAAAGCGTAGTAGGTAAGGCAGGTAAGCGAAGTAGTTCCTATGGAGAAGAACGGGCAAGAACCTCCATAGATACTCTTTACTTCAATTGGTGTTTGGGTCAATTATTGTGTTTCAATACTTAAATTAGTGCTTGTATAAGAACCTGTCTCAGGGTAAAGCGAATTATAATCAATAGTCTTTGAATTGGCTTCATCTTTTCCTGTATCAGACGGTAATCTTATAAGCAGGTAGCACATGAGCATAGCATAACCGTATTGCAGTGGGCGGCGTACTAAATATAAGTAAGTTCTGCTATATATAAATATAAAAAAACGGTGAAGGAAAAGATCTTGAGTGGTTTACTCAAGATCTTTTCCTTCACCGTTTTTTTTGTTTGTGACATGTCCTAGAACCAAAAATTTGATGAAATCTGCCAACCCGCACTGGGCCCGTGTGGTGGCCCAATCTCACATACAGAAGACGTGGGAACCCAGCAGTGGGAACATTATAGCTAAGCACTTCAGCTTATAAACAAAAGCACGTGGTGATAGTCGAACAAGTTTCTAAACACCTAGAAAACCCTTTCAAAACAAATTCTCTTTTACCATTAAAATACAAATCCTAGATCCTCCCGTTACCTAATATCCTCATAACAATAACTCCGCGAAAGTTTTTCAAGTCAATGTCCATATGAAAAGTGGAGGATTCAAAATGGCGCCGCTAATCTCTGGCGCCATTCAGTCGACGTCACATCCGGATGTCGGGATGGCTCGTTTCCGCTCCCACGACTTCCGGTTTGCGACAACCTTGAAGGAAAAAAGTGATAAAATGACACTAAAATGATTTAAAGGTGATGGTATAACTGTGTCATAAAATGATACGTGACAGTGTTGTTGATTGTTAAAAGAAATGGGTCACTGTAATAAGATGAATATGTAATTTCTGTGCCGCCGTTTTTTGATGGAATGCTATTGTATCTACTGTAATATTTGCATAATTCTTCTGCTCTTATCCCAATTCATTTGAGGTCGTCGCAACATGTCTTTTTCTTCCATACTTCTCTATTAGTCGTCATATCGGTAGTCACCCCCTTTCTAACCATATCATCATTCACACAGTCCGTCCATCGTTTCTTTGGTCTTCCCCTACTCTTATAGCCATCGACATTCATACTCAAAACTTTAATATTAGAGACCTGTGAAAAATTTTTCCCGGATAAAATATATCACAATAAGTCTCAATCACGGATAATATCTAGAACTTAATCTGCACTGAAATTAAACACACATACATACTTAAAATCACTCCTTCTTCCCATGGGGGTAGGCAGAACCCAGAAGGCCAAAAATCTAGTCGCAGTCTCATCTCAGCGACAAACAAATGTCAAAAACTTGTCAAAATGTAGGGAAATTAGAACTATTTTTTGACAGATTGAGACTGAGATCAGACTGTGAACGGTCTTAATGTAAATTGAGATAAATGCTAGCCTGAATATTTTCACGAAATAGGCCTCCCCTTCAAACATCATTACACCTTTCTTCCGTAGAACAATGACACAAACTCCGAAATCCTGAACGTTACATTAAACTTAAGAACGTGTCACTTGAACTTTGAACGTAACGGTGATGAATGTGTAGGAATTCTTCTCACTAATTCACATTTAGTTAAACGCTTGAAGGGAACGTGTTGTGTTTCTTCTCCATACAAAATGATTTCTCAAATTAAAGTCGGTAAGATATTCATAAGGATTTACTTTAAATTATGGGTTTTACTGGTATACAATTATGTTTAATTGTTTTATACACTACTTGTTCTTGTCTAATACTTACCTCCAATATTTTGACAAGAATAAATTAAATCATAAATATTAAAGTAAATATCTCTCACTACAAACGAAGTATACAAAGAAGTTTCATAAAAATGTGGCTATTATTTTAGTTAATTGTGGTGTCTTACGACTTTCACGCGAACGCAGTTGCAGGCAGAACCTATTCTATAAAAATGTCTTCCCAATAACATGTTAGAAACATTTATTTGTATGAAAAACACAAAACGTATCATCTTAAACGCTCAACATTACACATACAGCACTCATTACCAAAGCAATCTTTTGCGAACTTTCTTCAAGATGGCGGCCGCTTTAATTCCCGCGCTTTATAAGAACACTGACACACGGTAAACGCGCTGTCGTGCGTAATAATATCAGTCACGCAAATGTGACGCGATCGAGGCCTTTTAAAGGTCGAATGTGAGTAATTAAGGTGAAATGCAAGGTAGCGAAAATAAATTAGATTTAAGCCGCGTTGGGGATAAAATTTCGTGAGAGAGGATTAAGGGTGTTAGATGCACGCAAGGTTTTGTAATTTCTCGGTTTTACTTAGCTCTGAAGTATTACAAAATTCCCCACACAATTTCCATCACGAATTTGGTTTATTTTTGTGAATTCGTCACAATTTCGAAGTCAATGTAACGACGTTTTAAACAAGTGGATTTAATGAGTCCTTGTCTATACTTTTACTTGTATCTTAATCTATTATAAACGCGATATCCGAATATTAAACCCTTTTTTGAGTCCCTGAGAAAGGTAGGAGAATACCAAATTATAAAAGACAATGACCAAAAGTCGTATCAAAAAGTCTCATGCATCAAGATCAAAATATTATTAATATTTATTATTGGTAATTATTTCATAATAATTACCAATAATAAATATTACGACTTTTACGACATTACACGTCGGGGATTTGATTTTTGAACAGGGAATTTAATTTAAAGTAAAAAAGTGTTGATATTGTTTCAATCCCTTTACATGACGTTCCGTTTCAAATGATATGATTACCTTGGATTTTGAAAGTGTCATGATCACGTCTTTCAAAAACATGTAAAAAAATTATACTTTGCCGATTCTACATTAATTAAAAATAACTAGAATAAAATAGAATGGAATTTTTATTTAAACGATTATCATTTTTTTAGAGCAATAATGGCCGTGTATGACATGTCAAACGAAATAAAGTACCCAGTTTACAGGTTATTTCGATTTTTCTGAAAATTAACTTATGTAGGAGTTAATATGATAAGTGTAGTCTATAAAAAACAAAGTTTCACTTTGATGCAGCATGGTACGGGATTCCATACATCCATGAGCATTGTCCTTTAATAATTTGGTAAATGTACCTACATAATAAGCCTGTAAAGTTCCCACTACTGGGACAAAGGCCCCCTCTCTGTGAGGGCCGTAATCCACCATGCGGGCCAGTGCGGGTCGGGAGATCTATGTCACGTGTCTTCAAATTTTGGTTCTAGGATAGAAACTGCACCTACAACACAAAATTATATTTTCCTTAAGTCTTCCAACAGTGTGTCGCCTCTCTTAACCGGTACAATAAAACATATTACCGTAGAACCGTACGTGCTCCGTTTAATAAGTTGAAGGCAACTCTAATCTCATTGTGATGGTAATGTGTGACAAAAACGAACGGTTCAAGTTAAACCGTCACAGTTACTTTTATTGAAGCGATCAAATGGAACGTTAGTACCTGAGATGGTGGAGAGTTTAATAAGAACTGTCGTTTCTGCGTTTTATTGAATCTTTGATGGACAGTAAAATGGTGATATTAGAACACGTGGGATTTATTAGTTGCTTGTCGTCTTGTTTGATTAAATAAGAGGTTATCCTGTCTCATTCAACATAATAATTCTATCATAATTAATCAATATTAATAAAATAGTCAACAAGAACTTAAAACGTAAGCAAAACTCGTAGTTTTCTGTTACTGTTAGCCTGCATCATCCCTCTGCTGGGCAAAGCTCTCTCCCCATGACTTCTAACTCTTTCGATCAAGGGCCAAAGTGGACCACTGGTCGTTTCTTTTCTCCAGCTCGTCATCCGCCATCTTCTACGAGGTCTGCTCGAAGTTTACATAATCAGCCTATAATGTTCCCACTGCTGGGACACAGGCTTCCTCTCGGTGAGAGGGAGTGGGCTGCGGCACTGCGGGTTGGTAGATGTCACATATATTCGAATTTTTGGTTCTAGAATATGCTCGAAGTTTAATCATTTTAAACCTTTTTTTTATTATAAGAATATTTAAGATTTTGAAGAGTTTGCATTTTATTCACATCAGTAGATTTTAATATTGTTATATTAGGTATACTAAGCTCATTAGTACCTACAGCAACATACTACAAACTGCTGACTACCCCAAAATCCATACTACCTTCCAATTTGAACAGTTTCACAGCTACAATTGAATCGGAGTACATAAATCAGGCTGACCTCTTAACTGACCGATAAGTCAATCCGCTATGGAAATGTTGGTGCTGAGTGGAAGCCCGTGTTCTGTACTCCAGGGTAAGTTATGATGCTGTATCGAGGGGGAAAGAGGTGGGAAGAAGCTGAATATAGTGGACTAGGAGTTGTAATGCTATTGAAAGGGTTGTGGGGTGGTAAAGTTAACCAAAGATTATGCCGATATATATTATTTGGTAGTTTATTTTTTAAAGAAAAGGTAGTCGTCATTTGAATAACACAATAATGAGACGTGGCATGATTCTAAAGATGGTTTCTTACTGCGTCTTCCTACTTGATCCTGTCAAAAGGGTATAGTCAGTGTGGTCACGTAACAGAAAACTTATCAACTGATTATATGTTGATAAGCCCCCTCTTATTATATTTGGATAGCACTTATTGGAAATTATTCGAGCAAACTCGAAGGTCTATGCAACCTACCTCTGTGCCAACTTTACAAAAGAGCAATGACGAGTCATTAATTTTGGCAAAAATACGAGTCTTCAACAAATCCTCACCAAGAAAACACTAAAACCCTTTTAACCATCTTCCACCAAACTTATGACACTAACACCCATCGCAATGCCATAAATTGGACACAAATTCATAGTCCGGCTATTTATGTTCATGGGCTATTACTGCGGCTATTAGGCTACTAATCGCCGGTGATTCCCGTGATCCGAAGTGGCCGGTGACTATAGATTATGCGGCAGATGTGCCAAACAGGTGGGGACTTATGGGATATCATTTAATGGCTATTGGATCTTTGCTTGATTTGTTATGGCATAACCGGGGTGGTGGATTTTGGCGGTGGGTGGTAAAGATGAAATATGTTTGTGGTGGTGAAAAAATGTATTGCCTTTGAAGAGTTGCCATATGTTCTGGGATTTTGTGTGTAAGTTGTTGATTAATTAATATTTTAGGAGTGAGACAAAAGGGTCTCGTTCACAACATCATCCGATATTTTTAACCGACTTAAAAAAGGAGGAGGTTCTCAATTTGATGCTTATATTTTTTTTTTTCTGGGAGCGATCACCAATTACCGACAAGCCAATTCGAAAGTATTTCTTTTGTATCTTGTTAATTTCGGACTTTGGTATGAACGTAAACGAGGCAAGATATACTCCTTGTATGTAAGAATCGTAGCAGGTGCCATTCTGTAGTATCTGCCTACACCCATGGAAGGGAAGCGTATGTGGGTATGTATGTAACTTCGTAAAATTACATTCACATCAAAACATCCAACTAAGAACGACAAAGACGTGACACACGAAAAAGACGTGTTAGGTTACCTTTAGTAAACCCTTCTTGAAAATAATAATTTCACAATTATGAATACTGTTCCAATAACACTTCATAGACATATAGAACTAAATTGAATCCATTGTAGAAATTAAATTGATTTCAGTAACTGAAACCAGTTCATGTAGACGTCTGAAGTTGAAGAAATCTCATTGTATTTGAACAAATCAATGAGCCGTTACAGATCTTGTGACAATGGTTGCCACGCTTCATTGGATCACTTTGTAGCCAACGTTAGCTTGTAAAGAGGTTGAAGGAAATGATTATGGAGACCATATTATATAGTTCTATGTAGACCATAGTAATATGTAGTTATTGAAAATATAAGACATTCATTCATTAAGGGCTGATTTTTCCAACGGCAGATAACTTTATCGAATATTTTGAATTTTTGACAGTTCTTTAATACAAAAACTGTCAGACGTCAATTTTATTCCACGAATAAAAATTATCGGTCGATTGAAAAATCAGCCCTAAGTCAATCACATTCATATCATTCGGTATTACCGAAATTCAACAGCTCTTAACCAAGCATGACTTAGTTAGAATAAATTAAGCTTTAATATAAGGCACATAACTTTTAAGGCAGAGGCAAACTCGAGTTTTTTTTTTTTAATCAAGAGTTCGGCTGTCAAAATGCCACGTTGCGTACGTGGGAACACAGGGGTAATTCCCGTAATTTTAAGAATGTTCACAGTGTGATCTCAGTCTCAATCTGTCAAAAATACCTCTAATTTCCCTAAATTTTTGACAAGTTTTTGACATTGATTGTCGCTGAGATGAGATTGCCACTAGATTTTGAACGTTTTTATTTACGGAAATTGGTGTCAGTTTTTCTCTACCTATATTGAAGTCCTTAGTAGCTTTGAACAGAGAGAAGTGGAAAGAGAGTAGGAAGGCCTTTGCCCAGCAGTGGGACATCACAGGCTGATAATAATAATAATATTGTTAATTTTTTTATTTTTAAACATTGCCCCACACTAGGAATTTCTCCTGTATCGTGGGTGCGTTTACAAACATTTAAACTCACATACACAAACAGCCAGACCCGGAACAACTACTTGTAGGCCATACAAATATTTGTTCCGTGCGGGAATCGAACCCGCGACACGCAGCGCAGCAGTCAATCGCATAACCACTGCGCCAACCGTGCAGTCAAGTCAAAATATTGAAGTTCACATTTATACAATAGTAACACATTAATAAATAAATAAAAAATATAAAAATATTTTATTTCAGACCCACAAGATCCATAGTTTTGTTAGTATACACACGACTTAAAAAACTATGTTAGTAACAAACGCAAACATTTAATTTAACTCATATTGTTAGTGCACTACAGGTACTTACATGCTATGTTAGTAACAATAATGCACACACAATCAGTTCATGTACCGTCCGCGCTCACCTGACACTCCAGGCACATGCACATGAACATGTACCCAGTGAGCCATGATGTCGCAATACAGCTTATCACCCCTAACCCCCAATTCGAGACAACAAGAGAGACAATTGACAGCTTTACAGGCCAAAAAACTTCGATCAGGCTTTCAAAATCTGCAAGGTTGCAAGCAAGAAGGATGTATAACATATTATAGCATAACCTATAACATTCCCACTGCTGGAACACAGGCCTTCTCTCTGTGAGAGGGAATGGGCCACCACGAGGGCCCAGTGCGGGTTGGTAGATGTCACATGTCTTCTAACTTTTGGCCCTAGGACATGCCGGTTTCCTCACGATGTTTTCCTTCACCGTTTTTTAGAGCGATGGTGATGAAATTACACAAAGTAAAAGGTGTCTTCTCTTCCTTATAAAATGTTATACATTTTCTAATAAAAATATCTGTTACACCAACACAAACAACTTTCCCAGCTATCTCATGTTGCCAAGCCACAACATAGCTAAGATTTACGACAACATGCCTACAACATATTCACATATTGTGTATAAAAACTCATTTACAGGTGTTGTTAAAAGTGGCACATGTGCGGCTCATAAAACGCTTATCGCTTACATCAATATCCGAGCCGAGTCAGCGCTAGTCTAAGGGCTGAGGATGCGGTTTTAGGCATAGGTGACAGCGATTTTCATAAGATCTCTAAATAGACTTCGATCCCAAGTCAGTCGTAGCAAAGATAATCTCCACAGATGGAGGTTCACGGACGGCTCAAATCTCATCTGTGTATGCGACACCACAGACAATGGCCCACCTACCGTCCTGCGCTGCATGCCCTATCACCTGTGTACTAGATTATCTTTTGACTGCGTCAGTGAGCGGAGCTCACGCAGATGAATTTCGGGTCAAAGATGTTTCAACTTTTTGCCATCGGCGGCAAACTTCTCGTTTATATTGGAGGACATTTAAACCGTCTTAGTTGTTGCAGTTATAAAGCTAACATGTACATCTCAATGTGGATTGTAAAAGCCATTTTGAGTATTGGTATGTATTCCGTAGCATGAAATTTTAATCGAATTTATATCCGTAAAAACCGGTAGGAAATTCTCAAACAAATGGTTTAGGTTTTAAACGAAAACCAGCACCTTATTGAGTACACACTGTCAATCACTCTGAATAATTTTGAAAAATATTGCTAATCCAATACTTTATTTTCGAAGAATTGTCTGCTCAACAACGTAAATATCAAAATGAATGTTGTTGAACTGTCAAAATGAAAGCCATTGCTACTGATAGTGTGCTACGTAATTACCCGGTAGACTTGAATTACGAAATACTTAAACTTTCTCCTAAAATTAACAGTATATTTAACAAATCCCGTGTACCGGGACCACACCCCGTAGACTCTCGAGCTCGGTGCGACTAAAAGCGTGCTCCACACAACGAAATGGGCTTACACCCGCCGGCATTGTGCTCACACATTGTTCCGTCGATGTGGGCCTTAATAGCGACCGTTACACGGCCACCGGTTTTTAAACGCCTTTTCAGCTTTGTTACTAAAGAAGTGTTTAACTGTGGAAATTGTGAAGGAATTAATGCTTTATTTAATTGGTACTTTGGTGTGTTTTTGCTAGTCGTGGAACTGGAAACTAAAGGCCACTGGTCATATACCTGCCACTCTATTCTGTAAAAATCTCACCGTGAAAACTTAGGCGAAGAGGGTTTGAAGTGAGCTTACAGTGAGCCGTCATTCCATAATCATCCATTCCTGATGCTAGGGATTGAACCTATTGACAGCTCAATTCAAGCTCACTTCACCTAAATTATCACAGTGAGTTTTTACAGAACAGATCGACTGATTTGGTCATCTAAGAAAACATTGTTACGAGTTTAAAAGTTTGTGTTTAAAAACGTGAAAATATAAACGCTTGGATAGAATATTCTTACATCCACATTATAAACATCAATGACCATAGTGACAGACTTTCATTATTAGAATAATAGTTAAAATCATAAACACACATTAATGGGTACCTAGTGCCTACATAATGATGTGCGATATTTCAGATTAACAGAATAAGCATGATAAGTAGGTATATAAACTTTTATAGTCTGCGTGAAAATTGACTTTATACGACTATAAAGACTATCAATATATCTTTTTAACGAGCTTTCTACGTTTCCAAGAAAGCCTTTATTCATCCATCGGACAATAGCAAGTTCAGGCAGGTTTAAGCTAAGCCACAATAAATCTAGCATTGAACCTACTTGAAATTCAATTCTTCGCACTATACAATGGAGTATTTATACAGGTCTTAGCAACGCACTGTATCTAGCCTCAAATATGCTGTAAATTATATACAATCTTAAAGTATTACAGGAATAAAGTACCTAGTAATAGTAGGTTCGAACTCTTTGTCAAGAAGTTCATCCGAGGAAATACTGTACTCACGGTACCGGAATCTATAATATGAGAACTAGAAATATATACATACACACTGAATTTTCGCTATTCAATTCAATAGGACGTCCTCCCTTTTACGCGCTTATCACACTCACAGAACATATAGTAATATAATATGAATACTTTATTAATTCAGATCATGGTGTCCATTTTGTTAGTAACAATGTTCTTATAGACTAGTGTTAGTAATACTTAAAACTACCCACAACACATATAAAAACTTTTTAACAAAAAATTTAAACCGCCGAAAAAACTGAAAAGCAAAGACTAATAAACCTTTTTTATTTAACCTTAATAAATAAGTTCTTAACCTAATGTAAGTATACCTAAGCGATTTAGAGTCGGCGCCAAACAATCAATAAGCAAAGATCACTAAATTGCCTTAAATTTAAACGGCGCCGACTCAAAATTACTACACAATTACAACAAATTAATACACAACTCAGCATTCAAATCTGTGAGTGAACAATACATCACCCCTATTTTCCCACCCTTAGGGTTGGAATTTTGTTTCCAAATTTATATGGGACCAACTTTGGGGTATACCCTTTCCAATAAAAAAGAATTATTAAAATCGGACTACTCTGTAAAAAGTTATGCGTGGTCAAAAATAAAAAATATAAAAAAATATACGCGTACCTATATATACGCGTGGACTTGAGAACCTCCTCCGTTTTTTTTCGTCGGTTAAAAAAGAAAGTAAACTCAACAACAATCACTACTGTGCCTGCTATATTGTAGGGAGGTCACACTTGTTATATGAAAACAATCGCCGCATATTCAATTTTTAAACACATTCTAAATTCGCTTGAGTAATCCTGCCTGTATTATTTAAGGTTCCTTTTGCAAACAACCTTAATTACTCATATTTCTACTACTATTCATATTTCTGCTACTAGGGGCCGACATACACGGACTGCTTGAAGCAGTCAGGACAGACTGCTTCAAGCTGCGACTGCATAGTGAACTACAGTCTTCTACGTACACACATACACGAAACCGCTCGAGCAGTTGCAACTGCTTCGGGTGGTCGTGCGGTCAAGCAGTCGCCAGGCATACACTAACTGCTCGAGCTGTCGACTGCTCTCGCGCAGTTACCTGAAATTTGAATGACGGGCTGTTGATATCAACTGGTCCAGCAGTTATCAATGGCAGCTTCAAGCTGTTGACTATGACTGCAAAAGCGGTCCGTCGTATGTTGATCAATCGCTAACTGCTCGAGCAGTTCGTGTATGTCGGCCATAAGCAGTATTCCTGCTGTGGGCGTGTAATTAAGTCAAATGACATATTTCATCTTTACCTCTGCGATATATCTCTGGTATTACAAAAGTCCATAGGTGGCGGCGACCACACTATCATCATTGGTAGCCTTGTTCACCCCCACTGCTGAATATAAGTATCTTCCCTTTTGTGCCATGCTTCCCTGGTATATACGAGTATCATCCAGGTGTTCTCTCCTTGGAGACCACATACTTCCCACAACTACGCTATGCTATTTTGCTACGCATTGTCTGCCTCTCCTTTTCCCAACTATGTTGGGGTCGTCTTCCAGTCTAACCGGATGCAGCTAAATACGAGTATTTTACATGGAGCGACTGCTTATCTGACCTCCACAACCCAGTTACTGGGTAATACGTCTTGGTAAGGCAGGTGGTGAGACTTTCGGGCTTCTGACTAGCCATTACGACTGTCAAAGATCCACGAATGGCAGCCGGGGACCAACCGCTTAGCGTGCTTTCCAAGGCTTGGAGGGGTCTCGGTATGTGAAGATGGTCACCCATCCACAGACCAACCGCGGCAAGCGTAGCTTAACCAGATCGATCGACCTGTGCGGCTGTTATTTTTTAGCCACGGGCCCCTTACTCTAGCCACAGGTCCCTCACTTTATCCACGGGCCCCTCATGCTATTTTGCTACACATAAACGTAAAATTATCTACGATGCGTATGAAATACGTCCACATTAACACAGTTCCAGTGAACTGCTAACGATTCACTAAATTCTAAGCCTTGACCCCGTGATATTTGCCTGACATTATGTTTGTTCGACCTACAAACTTTACTGCTGAAGTATTACAACATCATAGAACTTCCTGTAAAGGAGTAGCCAGTCAGGATACAACTGTACCTACATAGTTGTTTTCTTCACAGAAAGTAGACTACAATATGAAAATAAAAATATTTTAGGTATTTCACATAGGTGGTAGGGTGTAGGCTCTACATGGCCAATTGTGAAACGTCAGAAGCTAGGTGCACGGTTGGTCGTTACCTATGGAGAAGAGCCGGCCAGAAACTCCACTAATTCTAGATAGTACATTTTGACGTCAAATAAAAGAGACAACATGCAAAACACATCTGGCTATATTTTCTATGACCCTATAGCCATTTTTGTCGTGGACAAAGCTTAAAAAACTCAATCAACTTTGTTAGACTCAGAAATTCAACCTGGGACACCTTAAACACAGAGACTCCGTAAGCACACTTTCTATTACTGAAATGGTCAGAGGGGCAATTCTCGTAATTTTAAGACCGTTTACAGTCTGATCTCAGTCTCAATCTCTCAAAAAATACTTCTAATTTCCCTACATTTTGACAAGTTTTTGACATTTGTTTGTCGCTGAGATGAGACTGCGACTAAATTTTGAACGTTTTAAATTACGAGAATTGGCCTTCTGGTTGCTTTCTTCTACAACTGTTTGATGTTTTCGAAAATTTGATTACACCAAAAGGTTTGTCAAAGTATTAGGTTAACTCATTATTAGGGAATTTAGAGAAAAGGATGTTTAGTGACGAATTCTGGGAAATTTTCTTAAAAACATGAAAATTGTTTGTTCTCATATTCCATGAATTTTCGCCTAGGCTTTATGGGGTGCTTAATTGTTGCAAAGGGGTCACACTACCACACCCTGGAAGGAATACGTCAAATTGCAAGTCACCCTGTATACTCGTTCTTATACCTAGACGTTAAAAAATAGCCGTACATCAACACAGGGAATAGATAGCCTTCAGTTATTCATGACGAGGGAGGGAGAAGGGTTATAAGAATATTGTATTTTTAATCCGGTTTTAAGACGTTTAGTATTCGTCTGATGGGAAATTAAAAGGAGAGGCGTCTCTTGAGGTAAATATTTTAACAGCGTGAACTAGCAGCGTGGCTAGTATCCTGTTTATTTAGTCAGGCAGAATATTTAGTCAGATGCACAGACTGTATCTATAACTAATTATAATCATAACATAACATCACGCCCGTTTTTCTCGAAGGGTTGAGCAGAGGTGTTGTAATCTGTCAAATTTCTTTAATAGATTTTCAACTTTATCGCTAAAGCATTAGGTTCAAGGTTAATTGGGAATATTTTACAGTATCGGGAAGCTGGATGTGCTGGCATCTATACCTACTCCTTCGCCAGTTATGTTTCAGTTGTATTCTTTGATTATAATGAGGTTGTTCCTAAGTTTATATACTTCCCACCTAATTTGGGGAATTTTAACAAAAGTAGACTTTTATTCCCCACATAAGACTGCTGTTTTTGGTGAAAGCTATTTTCGAATGAAGAAAAATTACAACAATACCTGTAGACAAAACAAGGAACAGCCACAATTTAAACATTAGCACCTAACGAAAATTGGCGCAGCTTCTTTAATAATTAGTCTTTTATTATTTTATAAGTATTGTGTTATAATGCAATATTTTTTTCAATACTATAATAACATTTACCTCTTATTTTAATAATGTTTGTATGCCTAAAAGGGATGACATATTGAAACTATAATATTTATATTAAAATCCACCTATGGCCCACAGTAAAAAGATTCTGATATTGAGTTAACTTTTAATCCAGCAGATTGTAACCTACAAATAAAATAAGGAACTATTCACGTTGATTTATCTGACCTACATAAACCGAATAATCTCACCTGTAACAAAAGCACTAATAAGGGAATACTCTACATCCTAGACCTCCCAGCCGTGCGTAATCGCAACAAAAGGTCTTCATAATCCCTACACCTTTGACCTTTGACCTCTCGTTATCGCAACCCGCTCTAATTGGGTGTCGCAGAAAGAAATATTGCGACCGACCGTTATGTATTGAGCAGAGAAATACTGCTGACCACCTTATGTGGGCATTGAGGGGTTGTGCTCAAAATGTGGGCATTTGTACGTTTTCTTGCAAGCGTCGATATGAGGAGTAAGCAATTATGAGGAACTATAGAAAAGGCAAGATTAAGATAATCCAATTACGCGCGTACCTATTTGGTCGTTTTTTTACTCGTATTTACATATTAGTAGAATCTCATATGTAATACAACTTGTATCTATTTTTACAGAAGATCGAATAGTTTCAAACTGAATATACAAAGCAATAAAAAACAATCGAATTCATTAACATTAAAGAGCCCTAGTTTATACGCACCTAAAGGTACAATCCTTTCACAATGATTTTACTTCTAATTTTGCATCACTGTCATAATCATTGAGATCATTATTGTTGTTACAATAAGGTTGCTGCTGTCAGAGGTAAAATAACTGTGAATGTGATCGGACGGTTGCTTAGAAGAGAAGTTCCATTAAAAAAATCTGTAATTTTCTCCAGTATTTGACATTTTGATATCAAAGCATTTATTTTCCTAGAAATAGCTTTAGTTTCTTAAGAAAGCTTTACAAAGCAAAGAAAGGAAAAAAATCATTTTTAAGCATCGTTTTTCGTTCCCATCGTTTTATGTACTTGCTACTTGCTTGAATATGTTTACTTGAATATTTTCAATCCAAAAGTTTCCACAACGTTACATTTTACAAACTCCCCCAAAAGACTGGGTGTCGCTTTCAAAAAAATATAACTGTCGATACACATCAGCCCCTACACAGGTGCGTCAGCTACTTGCGTTTACGTTTTATTAAAAATTTACATCCATCGCTCGCACTAAGGCATATCGTTGGTAAAACTCCTGCCTACAGGCACATAGCAGATAGGTGAGAAGGTTGGCTACATATAACGGGTGTGAACGATCACATACCTACACAAGCTGTATAGTATTCGCGATTTATATATCAAACATTTATATAAGTAGGTATGTGCGTGTGTTTTTGAAAAAACTACAACTTCCAACATTATTTGGACTTTCAATATATCTACTCATTCTAAAATCAACACACACTAGTGTAAAGATATTTTTTTTTAGAAAATAACATTAATTGAAAACAAAGTTTTCAATAAAAAAAATCCGCCATTTTGAATTCATAAAATCATAATGACGGATCGCGTGATCCAGACGAGTCGATAGACACCTCATATTAAAATCCATCCAGCCTACAAAGATAAATACAGTATACGCATGAAATTTAACCCTGTCTTTGCTGTCTCGGAGTCGGGTAATGAAGACAATAAGACAAGCCTTCACGTACAGCCAGTGTGACTGCCAATCCTGCCATTCGACCGAGATAGTACGAAATCGCCGTATGACGATGCACGTTCGTCATACGGCGATTTTGTTCGAGGTGTGCGTGCGCCTGTTTTCGTTGGTTGTATGGAACTGGCCTTCTGTACTATCCTGTGCTCCTGGTACACCGAGGCGTAAATTATGCGAACAACGGGTCGTTTCTCAAAGTGAATTTTGAGGCTTAAAAATGAGGTTGAATATTTAAGAAGTATCTTGATGATGATAAAGTTCGTGGGTTTGCTTTCCGTGTTAATAAGCTGATGTAGTATCGTCGCTTTACGTAAATTATGGATGGATTAGGCTGAGGCTGCTAACGTAATCTCATATTGATGATCACCCTGCTTCCTATTTGTGCAAAAACCTTAGTTGGAGATTTTTTTTTTAAACACTAATTCGGTTGCAATCTCATGTTAACTTTCGCAAAATATATATATATACAGGGTGGCAGGAACGTCGACGCGCAAACTGTAACCATGAATTCTGCACATGATTCTATTCAGCGTAAGGCCCCTCGCCCACGGCGACTTTTTGTAGCGACAGCATCGCTACTGACACGCGTTAGTCGCATTTGCAACGCGCTACAGAAGCGATGCCAACGCGCTACAGCATCGCGACTGTATCGATGCAAACGCGCGACCGTGTCGGACGACATCGGGGAAAGAACGGAGGGAGGGTGGTGCGTGAGTGGAGAACCGAGCATCAGTCCAACTCGCATTGCGACAGAAGCGCGACAGTATCGCGTTTGCATCACGACTGAGAATCGTGGTGTGGGCGAGGGTAAACAGCTAGCTACCGCATCGCGACTGAATCGATGCGAACGCGCGACAGCACCGCAACGCTACAAAAAGTCGCCGTGGGCGAGGGGCCTAAAAAGTTTTCGTACATTATCAAAAAAAAAAAACAGATGTTTCATAGAAAAGTGCAGTACCTACGCGGTCCAAAATGTATAGAACAGCAATTTTTTTTTAATCATCGACGATAAATTTCAAAGCATGGGTTCAGAATCATGTACTAAATCCAAAGTGTCAGGTTACGCGTCGATGTCCCGGCCACCCTGTATATGGTGCATATAAATAAAATGCATTATAACACGAATATTCGTCCAAGTCTGATAAGACGAATAGCCCATTGGAAAAATGCAGTAAAACTTTGCAAGTAATTGATCGAACGTTTTCACAACAAAGTTGGATTCCGGATTCTACTTATCCTTTGGGATCTAGAATATATTTCTTTGTTTTATGCTGAAGTTAGATAAACTTCGGTAAAGTTTATTACAAAATATAATAAAAATGGATTTTCGAGGCGTCCGTGGCTAATTAATAACAGCCGTGCAGGTCGATCGATTAGGTTAAGCTACGCTTGCCGCGGTTGGTCTGTGGATGGGTGACCATCTTTACATTCCGAAACCCCTCCGTGCCTCGGAAAGGACGTTAAGCCGTTGGTCCCGGCTGTCATTCGTGGATCTTTGACAGTCGTTACGGGTCGTCCCTAGCCCAAAAGTCTGACAACCAGTCTTACCAAGTCTTCCACGACCCAATAACTGGATCGTGGAGGTCAGATAGGCAGTTGCTCCATGTAAAATACTGGTATTCACCTGCATCCGAGTAGACTGGAAGCCGACGATGAATAAAAAAGGATTTTAACTCTAAATATGAGCAGAATTTTGATTCGTCAGTAACTTGGTGAAAATAGCTATTAAACTGTGTTGCAAGAGTACTAAAACTTCTTCCCTAGAAAGTTTACTGAAATAAATACCAAATCGAAGCTTTCTTACAAACTTCTGTATAAATTCAGACACTTCTTAGGTAGGTCTATAAAACCCACCGCAAAACAGAACTCCTAAATCCTTTAGGTTTCAGTTCACAAGGATTATGAAGAAGCAAGTTATGAAGTCCTTTAAGGATCCACCTCAAGTCTTAAAAACTTATACTAATTATAAGTTTGACCCGCATATGTTTCGATCCCGTGGAAATATCGGGATAAAAAGTATCGTATATGTTAATCCTGGTTAAATTTCATTCAAATCCGTTCAGTAGTTTTGCGTGAAAGAGAAACAAACAAACATCCATCCATCCAAACTTTCACATTTATAATATTAGTAGGATACCAGCTTATTATTGTTCCACTGCAGGGCAAAAGCCTCTTCTCATAGAGAGTAGGCACGAGCATGATAACCACTCTTGCTCAAGGCGGGTTGACGATTCCAGACTTTATATTAACTATTAGTCCAGGTTGCCTCACGATGTTTTTCCTTCACCGATATCAGTAATGTCCAAGATAAACTTAAAAAGCACATATGAATTGAAAAAGTCACATTGGTCAGGATTTTAACCCACAACCTCATACATGAGAGGCGACGCCTTAACCATTGAGCCATCACGACAGCGATACTATGTAAAAAAAATATTTGACTGTAAAACTTTAGACTGCAAATTGCAAGAAGTACATTTTCCCATCCATGCATATTTTCTGTACCGTAATTTTAAAATAATTTTTCATGCATACATTTTAATATCCTTCAATTTTTTTTCACAAAAAATTGATCATGCCTCCCATTCACCAATGATTCGAATATCATGCAAATGCCACAGACTAACTGATATACAATGAGTAATTACTTCGGCATTAGCAGTGTGCCCAGTACACTGGTGCGTTGGCGACAACGCGAGGAGCGTGGCTTGAATGTAATGCTCGCGTTTAGGCAAATACATCGATATAGGGGAGCTGTGGTCTATGTTAGGGCAAGAAGCGGTTTATAATATGGAAAAAGTGACTGTAATTATAGCCAATGGAAGTTAAGAATGAAAGGAAATATGTCCTACTAATATTATAAACGTGTAAGTTTGTATGGATGGATGTTTGTTACTCTTTCACGCAAAAACTGCAGAACGGATTTGGATGAAATTTAGCACGCAGATGGTTTATAACCAGGATTATCATATAGAATACTTTTTATCTCGATTATCCCACGGGATCGAAACTTATGCGGGTAAAACCGCGGGGCGCAGCTAGTATTATATATAGGTGAGGAGAATGCTCAATATTGAAAGAAAATTGGCTAAAACTAATAAATAGGAAATCGTGTACGAGCACTATGTATATGCTATCACCCTGTCTGAAGTACGTAATTAGTGTACTTCCTGGCCGCCAAAGTCGTAATTTGGATCGGAATTAAAAAAATAAAATGTCCTATTTTTTTTTTTCGTTACTTTCGTTCGTTACTTTTAAAAAATACAATAAAGGTTTAGTTACAAATGTTTAGCTCGGCAGGTTAACTTAAGCTTTTGTAAAGAAAATCTTATTCATTTTATTCCTATCGATGTGTTTTCTAGTACTTTCGAATTAGCATCTGAATTCAAGTGCCTGTCCGATTGATATATGTAGAATTTTTTAAATGATAAATGATTTTATTTTGTAAATAGGTTTGTACAAACACTTTTACACGTCAATCATATTTTAAAACTAGATGAGGTCGGCGTTTCCTACCTGACAAGTCTGAGAAGAAGGGCCGAAACAAACTCACAGTCTCTTTTAAAGTCCAGACATAATCTTGGTTAGATCATATGAAGACCATGTAGATCGATGTCTGAGATGGTCTTTTGAGGAAAGAACCACACAGATTGAGAGGACCTGTCCAGTCAGTGCACACATTTGTCAGAAATCGTGCAGCTCAACTCAAAACTATAATTTATCTATCGAATATACCTTCATGATTGCAAATGAATACTCTATGAACGTTACTACCGCATATCGCTTAATTCCCCTGCCTTACACCACCACAGTACCTACCGACACAGGTTTTAATAGATAAGATTTACGAGCTCTCATCTGGTCAAGGGTTGAATGCGACGTAATTTGTCGCGGCAGGGGCGGCCAGGGGGCGCAGCCGCCATGTTTGGCTAGCTTGGTAAAAAATGATAATTGTTTACCGTGGTTTTAATACTCCTTTTTTGGATTTTCGTAGTAAAAAGATCGTTTAGGGTTCAACAGCAGTGATTTTGTCTGAGTGCCTTTTTTGGTCGTTCTTTTTACTGACATTCCGTTTTGTATTGTTTTCATTGCTCTTATCTCTTTACGTGAAACACAATTTTACAAGTATACCTACCTACCAATACTTGTTTACCTACAAAACTATCATCCCCAAGCACTTTCCCGAAAATACCTCCACGAAAACAAATTCCTCTTCTGCCCGCAAAACATGTGGGTGGGTATTAATCAAAAATAGGAACACACCCCGGTCGATACTGCCGTGACTGGCCGCAGTAAAACATTGCCAGCGTAAAAAAAAACACCGTCGAAAAAAAAAACAAAACATTAAATTACACTGTAATAAGGCTCGGTATAAGGTAATCGACCCCCGAACCGACCAACTAGATACGCCACGTGGGAAATACGCAAAAAAGGTTCAATTGCTGCCCCAGAAATTAATTTTTGGGTGATTCATTTTGTTTAAGTTTGACTTGAACTTTGTGCATTTGTTGTGTAGATAATAATTTAGGGAATTTTAACAATAAAATCTAAATGTTCTTTTGTATAAATGAAAATTGAGGAATGTTCCAAACGTTACTTTTATGGGTCTGATCGCCTGACACCAGCTAAAAATCCTAGGTGTTGCATGACTTTGTCAGGTAAAGGTTCCATTAGATGGAGCTTATGAATATTGTATTCAAAGAGTTTAGAATGCTATTTCTGACCCATAAACAACAAATAACATAAAAAGTACAACAATTATAACGAAAAATGATTGGCTGTTAATACACCATGTATTGTATGATCATAAAAAAATATCAATTTTCGACATAAGAGTAGGTATATCTTCCCAATAACCGATTCCTTAGCTTGACGAATTTTGCAAAACGCTAACATTTAATCAAACCAAATTCAAAGATATTAGAAATCGAACACAACCACAAAAAACTTTAAAATTCTAATCAAAGAATCCTATGTTGCCAGTTTGAAAAAAAAAGTGAATAATTTCTTACAGCGGGTGGAGAGAACTCATTCTATTCAGAGTTATTGAAAAAGTTCCATTATTCAGTATCTGTGGAATGAATTCCGTTGCCAGCTTTATAATAAAAGGATTCGTTATGGAACGAGTTAATAATGGAGTGGCAACCAAGCGCGAATTGTCCCAATTCTTCAGCTGTAAGGAGGAAGGATTCATGTAGTTTTCATCGGTTGATGTTACAAAAGCTATTCTCGTCTGTACTTCTTGATTATGCCTTCAACTATAAGAGAAAACTATTGTAGACATGCTCGACACAAGTACTATTGTAACTTACTGGAGCTGCCTCAGTTTATGTATGACACAATGTTTGAGAAGTAATCAATATTTTTGTATTTGTATTGTATTATGTTAAGAATCTTCTTGAGAGATGAGCCTTCTTTAGGACAATATGGTTACAGCGCCATCTCTTGTACAAATCTTTAGCTCTGAAAAACGCCATCGACTAAATCTTAGTCAAAATGTCTGTATCTTTATCTCTCAAGAGGATTTTTAACACGTCTGCAATGTTAGTGACATCTTATCAGTCCAGTTCTATCTGAATTTTGATATCCATTGAGAGGAGAAGTTCCACAGTGATTAAAACTATCACTCATCAAATCGACTACAGTAAAGTTTTAATTGACGTTCAAATTAAATTAATTAACCAAATCTTCCAGACAATACCGTCTCCATTTGCGCAGTAATTTGACCGGTTCTCTCCAGTTACTAAACGTAATATTTAGTGTTACACCGTAATACCCTTTACGTCCCTTAATACTGTAATCTTGGCCCTCAACGGTGTATTAATAATTAAAAGAGGGTGAAATAATCATTTCGAGGGGTTTTTGTAGGCATTATCTCCTAAGAAGGCTCTCAAGTCCTTTGTGATGTAAAACCTGAATACAGCTTCGGCAGAATTAAGTATTAAAATTGCGCAACGTTGATTAATTTCTGAGATTAAAACAGTGGCTTTGTGACAACATTGTGGCTTCGTGATGGGCGTTTTCATAATTCAGGTTGTTTATGTTCATTTAAAACGGGTTTAGGAAATCCGATTACGTTTCTGGTATACTTTGTAAATGTTTTGGAGGACGAAAATAAAAGAGTTCTGACAGTTCTAACCTAAAAAGGAGGTTGGACAGTCAAATAGGCCACAACTGAGTTTGGAAGCAGAGGAAAACAGTAACCAAAAATATTGAAAAAACTCACCACGTCTTATGTATCATAATTAAAAGTCGCTTTTCGTATTTGTCTGTGTGACCCCGTTGTTCTTCTAAACTCCGCAACGAATTTTGATGCGGTTTTCATCACCATTTAGAGAATTTATTCCAGAAGGTTTATGTAAACTCACATATTATAGACATCCCTTCGTCTGCAAGGCAATCTTATTAAGTTAGGTAACAATAGAAAAAGTAATTGTGCCTTATTAGTGACAATTCAGCTCATAAGTATCCTTGTCAACTCGTTAAAAGCGTGCGAAGCAGGGGCGGGTTGCTAGTATTATCCAAAATAGCAACCCAAAAAAGAAACAAGTCCCATATTTCTTCACTTAGCCATCATTTGACGTTGATGCGCTCTCGCGAACGGACGTCTCGCGCTAATGAAGTCCCGAAATGCGTCAAGTGCACTTCTTCCGTCTTTCTCTTACTTTCACGGAACATCTTTTGTCCCGCTCTGTCGCAGAGTATGCAAATCTTCAGCTCGCCAGGTTGTTCCATCTGCATAATGAAGTGTTTTGTAAGATCGTTTGGCATCTTTTGTTTTTGATCTGTTCTGTCTTCGGTATAATTTTCTTGATGAAACACACAGAACGACAAAGCAAATTATAATAATGTTTTTTGAGCTAGGTTTGAAATAGAATAAAATGAAAGATACTATATGGACTACTGACAACTAATCACTTCTGCCATTTTCTCCATCTTGAAATCTACTTCTTGGAGGTTTGATTCGTGTCTTCTTGTTGAATGATTAAACAGCCGATCTATTCTGTCAAAATCTCACGGTGAAAACTTAGGTGAAGTGAGCTTGAAGCGAGCTGTCATTAGTGTCAATCTCTAGTATCTGATGGAATGACAAGTCACTTCAAGCTCACTTCACCTAAGTTTTGACGGTGAGATTTTTATTGTACTCGAAGTGAATAAATAAACTAATTACGAGTATGTGTATCGTTTGTGAACTTATTTTGATCTAGCACTAGATCTAATCCCACTACCACTAAAAACCTATAATGTCTACTAATAAGTAAGTGAAACTGACACTGATGCCCGTTTTCACTAACTTTAAGAAACACATTATTGCACTTTTGGATTTTTAACGCTCGGCTCGGGGCCGAAAGTTTAAAATCCAACAGCGTGCTTTTATTTAGGCATTCATTTAGGTGTCGCTCATTCACGATACACACACATATTCCGGGCACGTGCGACAATTTGACAGACTTGTCCAATACTGGGCTTGAGTGTTTGATACGGTCGTTATCTGAAACTTATGTTCACTTTGAGCGATACTCAGTTAAGAAGTTACCTCATCTATAAACCGTAATACGGTGGGTGTCTTGTGAAATACCAACGAAGTTATTGAATTCGTGCTATTCGCGTAAATTTTTTCATAAATAAATTTTCTTATATATGTAATGTTTTATTTTTGCAGAATAAACCACTTTTCTTTCATTCTTACTCGAAAAATTATAGGGTTATTGTAGGTGATTGTAAAATAGGCAGTGGTTCCATGTAAGATACTGGTATTCAGCTGCATCCGGTTAGACTGGAAGCTGACCCCAACATAATTGGGAAAAGGCTAGGTAGCCGATAATGATTATAGGTAGTGGGCGAGCCCTTGTATAAAAAAGTCATCTTTTTTTCGAAAACTAACTAAATTATATTTAAGTTTCAAATTGACGTTATTTCAAGTTAAACAAATATCAACTTTATTTTAATGAGAATTAAGTTGATTTCAGAGTGACGAGCACTATTGAAAAAGTTAAAAAAATGTTTGAAGTTGTAGCGTAAACTGAACTTTATTATGTAAGAATTAAAGTTATTTTTCCATAAACTCATATTTGTTTACATTTTTGGCGAATATATCGCGATGTTAGTATAGGTTCCTTATGCATAACATCACGCCTATTTTCCCCGAAGGGTTCGGCAGAGGTGTACCTATGGTACACCCACATTTTGCCATACACCCCAAGTAATAGGGGGCGAGCCTATTGCTATCAACCGGCCACAAATTCAGACTCCAAACTGAGAAATTCCTGATGGGAAAACGCAACAACACTTTGCCCGACCAGGGAACTGACCCCAGGGACTCATGCCCAGCAGTAGTGCTTGCGACTGCTTAAGACATCACTAATTAATATTTTTCTCTCTGTTGTTGCAGGATGGAGGAGACAGTGCGATCGCTGCTGCAATACAAGAGCCGCGTGGAAACTCTGAAGCAGGAGAAGGTGTCCCTATCATCAGCACTCGAGGTAAGAAACCTTTTTTTATCTTCTGTTACACAAAGATTATGATTAACACAGTCATCAATTTTATACTGAAATGACGTTTTCGACAGCGAAGATTCGGTTTTTTGCACGGTTTTGATAAATGTTATTAGTGAACCTGCTTTTGCCCGCGTCTACGCCCACGGGAATTTACTACCTGGTTTAATAGAATTCTAATGTCGTAACCCAGGTCATGGTCTTCTTATGTGCCAAATTTCATCGAAATCCGTTCAGCTGGTAAGGCGTGAAAGGTAACAGATAGATAGTCATACTGACCGACAGACAGACAGAGTTACTTTCGCATTTATGAAAGTAGACAGATGACAGACAGACAGACAGATGACATACGTAACATATATTATGTAGAACATACTGAAATCCATATACCGATCTAATTACTGCCCTATTGAATTTAGGACCAAGTGCCAATGTAATAAAAGTTCCAATATACACCAAAATCGATTCTTCGGCCACAACATTCTGTAGCCAGACAAGCAAACTTTACGATCCCTATCGA
This sequence comes from Apamea epomidion, assembly GCA_947507525.1. NCBI lineage: Eukaryota > Metazoa > Arthropoda > Insecta > Lepidoptera > Noctuidae > Apamea > Apamea epomidion. The sequence goes on from OX382234.1 coordinate 3,416,038, forward strand.
GACGGTGTGCCCACGTATATGAGACCATAAAATACGAATAAAAACTTATCTTCGTAGCGCAAATTCCTGAGCAAATATCCTCTAAACTGTGGAATTAAAAAATTCACGACAGACCCCTGGAGCTCCCCTGTCCAGGCTAAAATGGACCTTGCCTTTCCTAGACTGTTATCAAAAAAGGTTTTTTCGGGGGGTCTAGTTAGACTGGTGCTCTAATATAGACTTTTAAGAGGAATCAAATACAAATATTCAAAATATTTCATTATGGCTGGCTGCATTGTTCTCTCCCCCATTTTTCGATGAAAGTTAGGGGAAAAGCGAGTCAGATGGACTCACAATGGACTCTACCAACCGTAATGTTTGTTTCCGATCAGATTTCAACCGTAAACATGTTTTTGTTTTGTTTATAAAATTTTATATTAATATTTAAGAGAAAGAAGTTTGTATGTATGGGGTAATCTCCGAAACTCCTAATCCGATATCAAAAATTATTTCACTGATAGAAAGCTACGTTATTGCCGAGTATCATAAGATATATTTTATGGTATATTTGGCTTCCGGACAGACGGAGTCACGGGCAGAATCTAGTAGAAAATAAATACCATGTAATATGTTCAGTGAACACAGAACACTTCTGTAAAATTCTCAACATTTGAAATAACTGTATCACGAAAGTCACAAAGAGGATTTAAATCATGGTCATAAATATCTTAGCTAAAACTTAATGAACTAAAATAATTTGTTGTCTTTTCGGCTAACAAAGCAACAACTGTTTCAAAGATAAAATATGTTTTTTTTAATAGGTGTTAATTAAGTCTTCGTCATCAATATGAATGCTAAAACTTAATAAACTACTAATTTGATGACATTTCGCCTAATAAGCAAAAACTCATACGTGCATATACGTTGTTTTTCTTAACTCCCATATATTTCATTAATTTTAAAGCTTTAAAACATTTTCACCTGAACTTTTCCGCTTCAAAATTTCATTCACTTTTGAAAAAGAGTATAAAAATCCCCGGTATATTCCTGTTTCGCTATACCGTTGGTCATTGTGCGCTCCCCTCTCTTCTACGTCACAGCTATCTGTTTTGAATAGCGGATGAGAATTTTGATTTTTCCATTTCCCGTCACTTTTTGAATGATATTCGTGCATTTCGTACCTGTTCGCCATTGTGTAACAACCCCTATGCTTTAATATCATCGTCTTTTAACGTTTCACGGTACGGTCAGACGTTGAAATGGGAGGGAAATTTTATATTGCTGAAAATGTGAGCGGAATCCCGTTTCATTTTATTTACAGACACGTGTTTGGTTGAATGAACAGAGAGGAATTTCCATATTTTTAACCGACTTCAAAAAAGGAGGAGGTTCTCAATTCGGATGTTTATATTTTTTGTTTTTGTTGTCTGAGATTCTTTCGTTCTTTCATATTCAATTAGTCTTTAACAGCGTCTAACAACTTATGAATCCAGCAACCTAATTTCCGTAACACACTTTCAATCACAATCTGTATCATTTTGAAGGATATTGCTAATCCATTGCTTCATATGTTCGAAAAATGTGTCTGCTCAATAACGTTAATAACGCAATGAATGTTGTTGAGCTGTCAAAATGAAATTCATTGCTACTGATAGTGTGTAACGCGATTACCCCGCTATAAGTAGCGTACACTGTCGAACTCTCAACAGCGTATTTTCTCTCTCCTTTTCCTTCGCTTTTAAAGTAATCCTCTTACATAATATCCATTACCACCCACACTGCACCGAAGTGGCACTTATCAAGAAACCCAGTTGCACCACTAATTACGCAAAAACGTCTCATCCCCCTCACAAACAGTTCCGTCCATAATCCCTCAAAGAACGTCCAGTTATGACCGGCGCAAACCAACTATAACCAGTTTGAACCGGTTTGAGCCGCCTCGCCCCGCGGGGATCAAAGAATAATGATGAAATTAAAGGGGACTCTTAAAGTGACAGGGATCTAGATGTATTGGTTTTGTCGTTAATGAATTCGTCTATCTGGAGCGGTCATAATCCAAGAATGATCGCGTGTCCCCCTCCGGTCGATAAATGCTCTTTAACGTCGCTAAACGGCCGTCCAACCGGGGACAAGCGTTGTTTGTTGTGGTTGTTTTCTTGCTAAACGCTTTTTGGTTTCCCAAATACTCAGTTTTATGGTATAAGTAGCTGCGGCCCGCGGTTTCACCCGCATAAGTTTCGATCCCGTGGGAATATCGGAATAAAAAGTATTCTATATGGTAATCCTGGTTATTAACCATCTGTGTGCCAAATTTCATCCAAATCTGTTCAGTAGTTGTTGCGTGAAAGAGTAACAAAAATCCATCCATACAAACTTTCACCTTTATAATATTAGTAGGATTTTGAATGAAAATAAACTTACAAGTCCCTATCTATCTACTAAAGAAATTATAATTTTACTAGAGACACGACCCTGCTTCGCACACTTTTACGACGTAACATAAGATCGAGATCTTTTAATAAACATAAGTTTAATATCAATGTAACATACACATAAACCTTCCGGAATAAATTCACTAAATAATGGTGTTAAACATATCTAGACAACGTTGCGCAGTTTAGCAGGACTACGCGGTCACACAAATTTTATTATATTTGATATAGATTTAGGTAAATTATTTTCAAATACAGTACAGTAAATATTCCTATACTTACTGGTAGTTTTAACTAGACCAACATTACACAGCTGGCGTTGATTGTTTCTAGTTACCTAGATGAAATTGATATTTCAGGACTGACCCAACCAGTTTAAACTAGAATAGCTTCGGCACCTAAGTACACTTTCAAATACTATTTGGTTTGAGAATTAAACTGATTTCATTTAAGTAAATACCCTGCTCTAGTTTTAGTATCAAATCAAAGGTTCGTACCGAAACATTTAAATTGGTGCTTTGTATTATTTAAATACATAGTTTAATTTATGACATTTCTAACCAAATGAATACTGTTCATTAATGTTCCCACTGCTGGGACACAGGCTTCCTCTCTTCGAGAGTGAGTGAGCTGTTATCCACCACGCGGGCCCAATGCGATTTGGTAGATGCCACATGTCTGCGAATTTTTGGTTCTAGGACATGCCGGTTTCCTCACGATGTTTTCCTTCACCGTTTTGAGCCAAATTAATACTGAAAGGAAATGATCCTGATGGTAGAGGTTCTAAATAAAACAAATTAATTTGATTCCAGAGTATATAATTGCGCTTATCTTTTTTAATCTGTGTAACCCCGCGTTTACACCGAGATATAAAACATGTACCTATTATAAATGTTTTTGTCTAATGTTTTCGTTTATCGTTTACAATTAAAACAAATTGTAAAGACTACTTGTAAGCAACGCTTGTAGAATACTTATCAAAATATCAAAAACGTGAACAAAACATGCTTGAAACAACTTCAATACATGTTTTATGACACGACATGACTTTTACAACCCGTTGAAAACAAGTACCTATAACAAGTATTATGTGTGTAAAGGTAAGGCCGTGCACAGACCTATACGCTAATCAATCCAAAAACACTTATCTATCGCTGTCAAAAAACTTTTTCACTACATTTTCACAGCACTGTTTTGTTGTAGTGTGCGGAGAGCCTTACTCGAAATTTTACTTCACGTTATTCCACATAGGCTCGATCCAAAATATAACAACAAAGATACTCCGCCAAAGGTTTGAGAGTCCTCCGCGAAGATTACAGAACTCACCCTCGTAATTACTGCTAAATGACGGACTGACAGACCCCTGATAGTTTAATATGCTTTAAGTATCACATACTGCCTTATATCTATATGTAGGCGATGTGTTTTCAACTTGGTCTGACGAAAATGAAGCTTTTAGTGTCGTCGTATAACTCTATAATAATTCGTTCGTATTTTCGTACGTACTTTTTTGACAAAATTTGCTTGATTTCTCCTATATTTAGTAGTTTTTATATCCAACAAGGACTTTACATTAAAATTCACCAGTTCATTCTTGACTATGATCGCTATACTTCGATGATTTCAAATCGGGAAATAACTGACTTTTATCTGATAAGTCTTTCAATTGCTTCCATAAGTTTAACCTAAAGTACAACACGGAACTTGGTGTTCACTAAGAAATTGCGTTTAATTCACATAGATATCCAATCTACAAGAAATAAGTACGTACAATTCACAAAACTTAACTTTCCTTTTAAAAAAATGCTAGAATATCGTAATGTCCTTTAACTAAAACGTCAACTAAGGCCCACTCGGGTATCAAAAAGGCACTTAGAAAAGAGCAGTGCCATGCTCTAAATATGACACAGGGTTGCCCCGTAGGGCGGACATGACGACAATAGAAAAATACAGTGAACAGTTATAAAGGTTGTGGAGTGATCACACACACGACTGTGGGTTCATGCCTTAATGTTAAACACACTGAAAAATTATTCGTGGCGCAAGTGAAACGCTAACGGCGATTGGGACCAGAAAACTTCCAATGTCCAAACTGACATCAGCAGGCATATTATTCCCCATTAGTGTGTTCCTTCACCCTCATTGCGTAACACATCTTCAATTCCAATCGAAGGATCGAGGGTTTTAAAGGAAATTTTTAATCCAATTGCTTCATAGGGTTGAAAAACTCGTCTGCACAAAAACGTAAATAACATGGCGTTATTTAATTATAAAGTGACTAAACTGTTAAAATGAAAGGCATTGCCATCGATTGCCATTTTACGTGGGTTACACAATTACCCCGGTGGGCAATCTCCCGAAATCCCTACTATCAAACACGAATGTTGAAATGATGATAGATTTTCCACCATCTACACGTTCTTACCCAGTATCCCACTGCTGGACAGCTACTTTTCTACCAGTGAAAGCCTATTTTGGACATTTTGAAATAGTTCTCTTAGATACTAGTGTAATCTGTAACAATAGTTCCACTAATCCACTAATCTAATCGCTACCTCTCAAAACTGACACCACATCACCCACACACATACAAAGAAAACCCGCGCTGGAAGGACATTAAAATGGCGGATAGCGGGAAATCGGCTATGCACAATAGCTGGGGTTTCCCGCTTTAAAAGGCCACCCCCTCTAAACAATAATTCAGCTACACCCTAGCGAAGTGCAAGGGCGCAGTTACTGAGGGCACTCGGATAGGGTTGTGGTTCAAAAATCGATAGTTTAAGCTGCCTAATAAATGAGTCGAGGTTTTATGCCGAGGTGGAAACTTTTGTGGAAATATGCAGTAACTTATGGGACATCATATGTAATCAAACTTTGAATCTTTTAAAGCGTTGTATTTGAATTGTTTTATGGTTTTGTTTGTCAACATTGGTTCAATGGTTAGTCAAATATCTCTCTCAATGCACTGTCCCACTCTCTGTCTCTCTCTTATCAACTAAGGGAAATAACAACAAATTTACATAATCTATCTATAGGAGATTTTTTTTATCCTATTTAATTTAATTTCCTCACATAAAATCTTCACATAACGGTTTCTTGCTCTCTAAATAAAAATCTTTGGCAGTCCTTATGGGTCGTCAGACTTTATCGGGTGCTATTACCCAGTAACCGGCACCATAATTCCGTAACACACTATCAATCTTAATCTGAATCATTTTGAAGGATATTGCTAATCCATTGCTTCATATGTTCGAAAAATGTGTCTGCTCAACAACGTAAACAACGCAATGAATGCTGTTGAACTGTCAAAATGAAACCCATTGCAACTGACAGTGTGTTACGCCATTACCCCGCGGGTTGTGGAGGTCAGATAGGCAGTCGCTTCATGTAATATACTGGTATTCAGCTGCATCCGGTTAGACTGGAAGCTGACACCAACATAGTTGGGGAAAAGTTGGCAGATGATGATGAATGCAAGTTTAACTGACAGCTACTAATCAACATTAAAAAAATAGCCAATAATCAAAGATAATAAAGTCCTCCGACACATTAATAGAAAATATATAACCACTAGCTGACAGTATGGCAACTACATATTACTGAGAGAAAGTTACCTATTCCTCGTGATTGTATCACACTGTCTCGTGATTGGTATAAATAGCTATTAACATCACGATTGCCAGTAATTAAGCTCTGAATTTGCTTTCTATGGAGAAAAAGTATAGCATTTACTTACATAGTACGTATTTTGTTGTCATTATCGAAGACCTATTTCTGATTAGTAGTGCTATTTAAAGTTTATAGTTATGTTGAGTTTATAGTCACTTTGCACTGCATGTTTTGTTACACAGAGGGCCTGCCCTCTATGTAACAAAACATGCAATCAAAGTGACCTCTGCGCTATATAGAAGATTACGTTGAAGGGATATCACTTCCACTGGCTAGATAGAAGACTGTCAACATAACAGTTGACATATAGTTTTTGTACGATACATAATTTTTTCCACATTGTTCTTAGTTAACCTTTACACCTTCCTAATAAATGCTTAACAGTATTCCCTGTGTTTTCGCTCTGTAAATCTCCCCAACAAGATGCGGTCTTTAAACCTGTTTTTTTTTATTTTCTTTTTTATCTTTTAATTTGTTAAATTAATTGAATAGTCTAAAAATTATATCAACACTCCTAAGCGTACCTGGTATCTCTGAGGGATCGAATCCGCAACGAGGTGATCCGGCAGAGAACCAAAGTTGTCGACATATAGCTCACAGGATAAGCAAGCTGAAGTGGTAATGGACCGGCCATATTAGCCGTAGAACCGATAACCGTTGGGGTAGACGTGTTCTTGAGTGGAGACCACGAATCGGTAAACATAAGGTGGGACGCCCTCAGGCTAGGTGGAGCGACGATCTTCGCAGGATGGCTGGTAGCAGCTGGATGAGAGTTGCCGAAAATCGAGTTGCAAGGCGTGCAATAGGAGAGGCCTATGTCTAGCAGTAGACTGCTGTAGGCTAATGATGATGAGGCGTACCTGATGAGAATGTTAATTCCTTGTCTGTCTTAGACATAGGCCCTCTCGGCCTATGTCTAAACTGGTATGAAATGTAAGGTACAGATTCGTATAATTTATTGAAGGAACAACCGAAAACGCAATGGATTCGGCTGATAAAATCTTGTAAGAACGTGACTGAAAGACGACTTCAAATTCAAAATGACTTCCCTACCCCCAAACACTTACCACACCACATGTCGATAAATTACATCCATTTCAAAAGCATAGTGCCTATCTGTCTATCTGTGAACATAATTTTAAAATGGCTGCACCCCTACGGATCACAGTCAGGGGTCTAGGGTGCATGCTGCCCTGCGGCGCGGCCCGCGCCACGAATTTACACTCACATACTAATTGTGGTTGTCTATTACCTGGTTATGTTGTTTGTAAACGAACGTTTTTTGGGATTAGTTGACGTAGGTATAACTGTAGGGCTATAGGTATTAAATTGAGTGTATTTTTTTTAAGTTATGACTTTCGATGACACCTTTGGCTCAGTGACTGAACGTTTGGATACTGCGCTATATATCGCGATTGCGATTCGTACATTGTTACATTGGTTTGTCTGTTTGTGTGCGGATAAATTCGTCGTTCAGCCCGAAACAAATGTTAATGTCGTAGTGAAAATATTGGCCAGTAATGCAGCAATGTCGGTACCCGCACCCTAATTGCGTAACAAACTATCAATCTCAATCTAAATAATTTTGCAGGATATTGCTAATCCATTGAAAAATTTGTATGCTAAATGACGCAATGAATGTTGTTGAACTGTCAAAATGAAAGCCATTACTACTGATAGTGTGTAAGCCCAGTGTGTGCCGGACATACTTTATCATATACATATAGGCTCTTTGAAACGTACAGACTTCAACCAGAAACCAACTACCAACTATTTCGAGAATCACCCATGACAATAATTACTATAACGAAAGCAACAAAAAACCCTGCATTTCCCTTACAAATGTCGCTTTATATTTCGTCCGTGACTACTAAAATGTTGTCATAATGACACCGTTTGTTAGAGCGGGCGCCATGTCGCCGGCGACTGGCGAATTAACTTATATAAAGAGAAAAAGAGGAAAATGGGAGGATATCTAAAGATAAACAAAGTACAGAAGTAGGTTGGGTTCATGCTCCATTTACGAGATGACCCAGTAAATATGTGCATCTGTTATTTAGATAAAGTTCTGTTTCTATGTAGTTTCTTGGAGCTTTAGTTAGCCTTATGTTAGTTAATAGTTATCCTTTTACTTGTTTTTTTTTTGTGTTTTTGTATTGTATATGCGTCATGTTTGCCGCAAATAAATGTATTTTCTTTCTTTCTTAGTTCTTCTCGCTTGCGTTTGCGTGCAAATATATCGTACAGTACATTGAATACTATGCTACAGTTTTGTTTAGTGGTTTACCTTTTTTTTAATTTACTACATCATGGCTTTTGAACCTTGCCACCAGAACCAGAGGAAGGGTTAAGGAATAATATTGTATCATTTCGGTAAAGATTTGTATGTTTATTGAACGAATTTGGATAATACTCGTATACAGGGTGGCAGGGACATCGACGCGCAACCTTAACATGGATTCAGTACATGACTGAAAAATAACGACGAAATATGTATGTGCTGAATTTATGGTTACAGTTTGTTCGTCGATGACCCTGCCACCATGTATATTGGATCGGGCTGGGTGATTTTTCTAGTCCTATTTGGAAAAGTCGAAAGAATTTTTGGAGCACAGTGGAATAAAAAAAAAAATTGCAGAAAATTAGACGCCAGGATAATGATGTAGATAATTGTGTGACTAGTATGATAGGTAACATGGGCTGGTGTCCGCAACTCCACGTCAATGCGCGTATTTTGCGGACTAGTATGATTCTCTTATTGTCTTATCTTCCCTTACCTCTGACGTACTTCAACTTTGAGACGGACAAACATGTCAATCAATATAAACTACGATCCTCTGATGGGGCTTAATACCTATAGACAATATCATTTTCAACCAACACCTCGATACATAATAATCACCCCCTAATTAGAAACCCATCGAACCGTAAATCCAGTTACCACGGCTACCTGAATCCGTAACACCAGCTAAAACCTCCCACTAATTAGGCACACCTAAACCAAAATACTAAAATAATTAACGTCCACTATCTGTAATATTCACTGCACGTTAAACCGCTGCATTTTAAACTGCAAGCAGGCAAGTTATTCATTACTGTATCCGGGTAGGCAGCGGCTGAGGTATCTTCATAATTACGTTAGCGAAACTCCGGCCCGCCATAGTTGTGCGCTAACGAAACCAATTAGTATGTGTCCATTGGCGTGTACGACACGGTTTTTGGAATGGTCCTTGTTTAGGAAACCAGCTGTCTTGTCAGTCTGGATTTTTCAGCAACGAAAATGATACATAAAGATAGCCACCTCTCTTTATTTGACTCTCCTCTTTTGTTTTGTACTAAGTCATGTTGCCAGAATTTTGAGCTTTTTTTGCGTTGTTTACACTAATAATCGTCAATCAAATAAATTAGGATGAGGGCGGGCATGCTGATTATGAATAATAAAATTCTGGACGTAGCAAAACGGTCCCCTTGCATGAACATCAGACCAGAAAATCATTAAAGACTTCCATAGACAACTAGTCAACTTCATCATCATCCTAACGTTTTCCCAATTATGTTGGGATCGGCTTCCAGTCTTCCAAACTTATTATTAAAAGCCTGTGATGTCCCACTGCAGGCAAAACTCCCGTTCATAACTTTTTAAAACTTATCAACACAATAAAAGTCCTTAATCTAACCATACAACAATGGAAACATGACCAAGGTAGCTATTACAGGCACAGGATGCCAAACTAACTCTGCGCATATTCCGCGATAAGATAATCCGACTAAATTGGAAACTGGCGCCATCTATTAACCGACCGATAGGATGTTATGAATTATTGATAGAATAATAAATGGTTGGTGTACCAGTGACGGAGGACTTAATCTATTTAGTCGTAACAATTTCGTTTTCGACTTACTAACTTGTACACGACATAGTTGTGTTTTCTTGACCTAATTTCGGGTTTCCTTGACCTATGAGAAAAAGGCTAAAATATCACGACAAACCCACCATCACTCACCAGAAACGCAGGAAAAGGGAAGGAAGAAAGTATCTGAAAAAGGTTATCAGGTATTTCCGACATGTATTTATGCACATTTGTAGGAAATATCTGAGGGGCATTTCTCGTAATTTTAAGAACGTTCCCAGGTGTGGTGTCAGTCTCAATCTGTAAAAACAGGTAGCTTTAATTTCCCGAGAATTGGCGTTACTAGATTTGGCCTTACGAGAATTGGCCTTCAATTCGTCAGCACCTGTATTAAAAACTACATAATATAAATCTAGTCCTAATCTCATCTCAGCGACCATCAGTGTCAAAACCTTGTCAAAAATGTAGAGATTTTAGAGGTATTTTTGACAGATTAAAACAGATTAGTTCTTAAAAATATTTTGTTATTTCAGTATTTTGTATTGATGTTGTCAAACTCTTGATTTCTGAGGTTTCTTGGTTAACCCTTGATTTTGAAGCCTTCCTATATTTCGAGAACGTTTTTCCCGACAGTAGATGTAGTTACTTTTATGTCCTTCATTCCAGCAGTACATTACAAGCCATTCCACACTAGATTAGTGAAAAAAACTACAACAGTAACTTGTGCCCCAACATTTGTGACGCGTGACCGAACAAACCTAATGATGTCTACACTGCAGGCCATGATTAATGAACCCCGCTTTAATTTTAGTTATTGCTGTAAGGGAGTGCCCACGAGCAACTTAGTTACCCAGCAACTGTTTTGTCTCTGTCGCTGTCATCTCGCCGATGTGCACACGGGAGCGACAGCAACGTTACTTTTTTGTAAAAATTTCAGTTGAGCGGCAACTGGCTAGCCGGCAACTTTTTTGTCGCCGTGCGTGCACTTGCATTGCAAGCAATAGTCGGGCGACAGTTGCGCCCAAAACTGCGGATAAAAATGTCTCCCAGCTATGGCGTCGCTACATGCGCGCACTTTCATACAAACCAGTAGACTTGATGTGAGAGACAACTCAGTTGCGGAGACAAAAGTTGCTCGTGGGCGCCCTCCCTAAATGTAATCACTTTGCTGAAAGCCGCAGTCGTTCCATACAAAACAATGACTATTTTCGGCATCAACACGATTCTGATTTCTAACCATTAATCTTATGATTCGACGCTTTCGCAAAACTATGATGTTACATAATTGTTGATTAGTGGTATTACTTGTCATGGTGGTGGATAATTGGATAATTTAATTAGCTGAATTAATTAATGTGTTTATAGCTAGTCGCTCGTCTGTATTTTCATGTGATCAACGTGTTGAAAAACAATACGCGCTTACTAATTAATATTTAGTGCTTCTTATTCGAATTTTTAAATGCTTGTGGGAGTGAACAAGCCATACCTATGAATAATACAAAAATCAATCTGCAGTAATTCCCTCAACACCTTTGATTGTAAAACCATTACATATTCTAAAACCACTAGGTTTGTTATGTTCTAACATAAAACTTAACAAAGAGCATAGACTACTATACTCCATTTGAAATAAGATTAAACACTTAAACAAACCTTTTTTACAGTCCGTTCAACCAATTTTGACTTCTATACCGTAGGCATAAGGATGGCTTTAAAAGCAAAAAAAGTGGTTACAATATCAACTGTTTACTGCAGCTGCCATTTGTCATGCCAACAACGCAATAGAAGTCAAAATCGATTGAACGGACTGTTAAAAAGGTTTATTTAAATGTCTAAACTTATTCCGAATAGAGTATAGGTATTCTACAGAGTACTTATGTCGTCATCTAAAAACAAAGCATCATCTAATAAAGGAATAGAAATTTTCCCCATTATGTTCGGGTCGGCTTCCAGTCTAACCGGATGCAGCTGAATACAAGTATTTTACATGGAGCAACTGCTTATCTGACCTCCACATCCCAGCTACTGGGTAACACGATACCCCGTTTGTAAGACTAAGCCATATGAATAACTACCCTTTGCCTGCGACTTTGTCCGCGTGAAATTTCTAGTTGCCCCGACCCACCCCGTCGCATCACATCACATCGCCCGCCCACGCTATTACTTCGATTTCGCTTAATAATGATAAATCATTTTATTTCGGACAACTATGAGATCCATAAAAGTTTTGCACTTAAAATACTATTGTTAGTAACTTAAAACTAAAGACGAATGAAAGCGAAGACCAGAAACTAAGGAACAAGTCTTCGCACAAATTGCATTATTATGGCGGAGGAGGTATCAGTCGCCACAGCCCTCAGGATGCTATTGCGACTGCCTCTTATTCTGCTCAGGAGGCTTAGCGTGCTTTGTTTTTTTCCGTAATGCACAGTACACCTATAACCTTCCTCAAGAATTGGGTTATCAAATGCAAAAATATTTTTTCAAATCCGACTGATGGTTCCAGAGATTAACGCGTTCAGACAAACAAACTCTACAGCTTTATTATTTCTATTAGTATAGAAGATTGGTATGAATAAAATCACTTGGCATAACAAAGTGCTAGGTTACCTAATCCGTATACATAACGAGATATTGCTATTACAAGCAACACAAAGAAAACGACAGTTGACAAATCGCGGCGGCTTTGCAAAGGGTTGTGATTTATACTGAAACTTGCGCTGTTATTACCAAACATAAAACTAAGGAAGGCGTAATAGCCAGCCGATGATTGATATCATAAATCAGTTTTATAAATGGTCAATTTTTTTTTAACTGACCTGTAAATTTCTTATTTAATATTTTTTTCCGGAAAATGCTTACCCTAGAAAGTAATTAGCGGATTCTAGGTTTACTATGAAAAACTATGAATATTTATGAATATTGAATAAAATATAAATATTATTTTATGAAAATTTTATATACAGCGTGGCGCTTTAATGGCGACATTAATTTAAGACACGTATACGGTTTCGTGACGTGTTTAATTTAATTAAACATTAATATTTATTTATTTATCAACAATTTTCTAAAATAGCATGTTAGAGCAACCTGTACTTAAAGAACTCTAACGCAGGGGTCATTTGCCGGGGTCACGGATCATACCATCGCATCAATGAAATTAAAACAAATAACGTGCAAAGCGAATTGAAGTAAAGAGAGAGCCCTATGTCGGCGAGCGGCGCAGGTGGAAATTTTCAAGTTACGATTTTTTTTATGTTGTTATAATTTTTATGATTACTGGCCACTAGCCCTACCCGCGTGTTACATTAATGTCGCCATTGTAGCGCCACGTTGTATACTTAGTACTAATTACTACTATAGTACTTAGCTTCTGTTCTCGAGTTCGTCCGCGTAAAATTTATTGTTCCTCCGACCCACCCCGTCGCATCGCATCGCCTGCCCGTGCTATAAGTTCGTTTTCGCATTCTTTCTCACTTTTTCTTTTTACTCGACTCCTAAGAGTCCTAGCGTGATGTTTATAGCCTTCTTCAAGAATTGGACTACGAAATGCAAAAAAAAAATTCAAATCCGACTGGTAGAAACTCTTCATCTTTATTATTATTATAGATAGATGAATATTGTCATTGTAATCTTTTAACATTTTGGCTGTATGCCAATAGAAAATTACATGAAACACATAAAAAAAAATACGCCATCAGAAATCCGTCGTTTCATAGACACATGTAAACATGGCATCAAACAAAATAAAAGCGAATTAATAAATGGAGTCCTATAACACTCTACGATTCGATGGGAAAGCAATTAGACAGGCTCTTCACTTTAATTACCTGATCTCGTGAAACATCTGCGGTTTCATTCGAATTCAAAATATAAATTAAATTCACTAAATTAAGTGCGCAGACGGCAAAATGGCGGCGGTTGATAAATAATTAAATCATGAAATATACGCACGTTTGATTTGCCCGTCAATCACGCGGAATTTTAATTAAATTGTTTGAATTGTTATATTATCGTATCGCAAACGGTGTGGTTGCGTTGTCTGTCTGTAGATATTAACTTAGGTATGTAATTAAATAATTGAGGTCTATCAGCGTCTGTTTTATTAAACACAAATTCCAAGGAGATTAGAAATAAGAAAACTCCTTGGCAGAAAGATATTAAACTTTTTTGCAGTATCTTTTAAAAGCAAAAAGTGTATCATTTGACATTTGTGAGTTTGACACTGATAGATGGCGTCCAGTGTGTATCAAAATCAAAATTATTATCTGAATATCTTACGTGATTTTGGCAAAATTGCGGTGACTCTTCTATAAAAGCCACAAATCAAGATTTGAAGTTGAACTATTTTATATTTTTGAAGGTTTCCAATTAATTTATTTGAATTTTCCACGTAAGTAAAACTCCATGCAATTCATAAAATACTAGAATAGAGTGTCTAGACTTTTTCCACATAAAACTGTGCAGTCATAATTATAAGCATGTCCAAATTGAAAGGCCTCGCCATTCAAACCTAACCCTTTCATTGCTTATCAACCGCTTGTTGTTGCAGACACACAGACAAACAGATTCGTTGTCTCGCCCTCACTCGATGACTAATGAAAACCTCACACCGCATAAATGATACTCTGATAATACACTTTATTGCTGGGTCATTACGATTCAAAGTCCGTTAAGTTGTGTAGAATTCGAGAACGACAAATATCAGTAGACCCCTGACTCGGAATAGAAATGCCTCTGAGCGATGTAGTGTTTGAAGGCCAAGAGGGGCCGAGTGGGTCAATCAACACTGGTTTCGTTTGTTGTGAGAACTCCGCTTAATTAAGAGTGTGAACCACTGTGAACGATGGTCCCTTTTCGGGGGTATTTTTTTAGTGAAGCAGTATACCGACGACAGGAGTGGCCCTGACGTTTTGATAAGTGAGACTGAAAAAATATTGCTATAGGCGATTGAAGAGCTTGTTTTTCTTCTTTTTCGGCCTTCAAGTTATTATTAAACTGCTATATTTTTACGCCTTATTTGTTAGGGTATAAACAGCAGAAAAACAAAATTGGAATAGGTAACCAAACTGACACATAACAAATTAGATTTGTACATAAACAATCTTGTTTACTCCCAAAAAATCCACCAATTGGGCGTGAATTCCCTCGCTTTTCGCCCAACGTCGCCTTCACCGTCAGTGCTTGTTGCAGGCGTCTGCAGCGCACTATCAGAGCCAGCTGTCCACCCTAGGCTCTGAGAACGATCGGCTGCGCAGTCAACTGTCCACGTTATCAGCCGGGCTGGGCGCGGGCGACCAAGAGCGACGGCTCGACGATGTGGCGCAGCAGGTCGTGCGAGCGCTTCTGTCGCAGAAGGTGAGGATTTTAAGCAGTAATCTTGCAGCAATTACTGTAGTTCTGTCTTTTTCACTCTGCTATAGCACTGACACTGTCGTATTGTAGGAGCAAGCACCGTAAGTCATTTTTCTTGCTTAAGGTGAACACAGCACTTTCACGGTTACGGAAACTGTTACTTTCTTGAATTTTGTCAGTTACTGTTACTTTCTTTCCTGGAGTACAGGGTTTGGATTCTTAAAATATAATGTAGAGGCTTCTGGTCTCACTTTCGCCCACTTTCTTACTCTGTAGAATTTATACACCTCTTTCAAGATATCGTCGTTAATATTTACAGGCCGTCCATTTTAAAAGCACTCGTTGATAGCAGCCGGAAGTCGACGAGTTCTTTAAAAGATTAAAATAAAGAAACATAGTCGACAATGTTAATCCGCAAAAAAGGGAATGTCTACCGTAATCCCCGCTGGCATTAAGATGCATCCCGGAAATTGTTTTCTCATAATTATAGTCGCCCTTGTATCTGCGTCCGTGGATTATGTGGTGCCTACATTCGCACATAAATCGCCCGAAATGGGACACTTCGGCCTTAGCTGGCACCGTAATAATTTCAGAAGGCCTGGCCCACTATAATCTGGGCATAATCTGTCCGATAATGCGACCGTTTGTGTTTAAATCCAGTTTGTGAATGTCCGCCATGTTGCTGTAGTTTTGGCGCCAACTTTCCTGATAAAGATGGCGCCGGTTGCAAGCGACGACCGCTTTTGGTTGTTTTTCAAAGTTTGACGCTCCTGTTTTCACATGGCTGCAAAATGCTAATGACAAACTTTGGTCGTTAAATATTCATTCAGCGGCGTGAAGTATTTTACTATCGGATACTTAAAAATGTTGATATAACTCTTCGTAAATGTTGCCAGCTATTAAAACTAAATGCTATGCTAAAAGATCCATGACACTTTGAAGAACAAATGGAGAAGGAATGATTACATTTTGCCTAATAAAACAATTAAGTTCTACAGTCAACCTTACTTGAAAGATTAAAGTCACAAAATGATTCCTAAATTGTTTTATCACCGCAAATGGTCAAGTTCGAGCTATAAACTTAATTTACGAGGAAACTTCGTGCACTTTATCTTCATCAATATGCTAAATCTATTAGCTGCTCAGCCGTGTAAATTCTGAGATGACATTTAGGATATTATCAGGCAATTAACGTCCTGTGGTGATTAGACATGATGAATGCCTGTCTCCTGAGTTTATTGATAACGTAATATAGAGTAGGTGTATAGACAAACTCCTTCTGAAGTAATTAGAGACTTCTGTCTTCACGTGTGGGATGAAAGACGACAGGGAAGATTATTAGTTTACGTAAGGGTAATTTGAGTGAGTTGGTAGGTACCTACTTTGAAGGAGTTGATGGAGGAATTACAATATTACCAAAATAACGCAAATGTTTGTGTAAGATGATGTTCGTATAAGTATTATAGAAATAGTAGACAAATCACTTTCACTATCTAATTTAATCAATTGTTCTCTACGTTCATAGACTTCTTAACGCTAAAACCTAAAAAAAAATATTTGTCTATTACTGTGTCACTGTGTCACATACCTACTTCATATATTAATTGCATGCCATAATTTCATGGCGAAATGTGTCTTTGCACTGAAATTTTATGTAACATGTTTTGTACATACCATATTTTATGCAAATAAACATTTGCTTTTGCATGTCTAAAGCCGTGTCTCCTGAGCGCGTTTTTTCGAAACATTACACAAAAACGTCAAAACAAAGAGGCGTGGCCATACACATTTGTTTATGAAAACACGGTCATTTTGTTTTCCGAGCTGTATTGAAAACATTCCCCGCGCGGGTGAAGAGCGGAAGGGTTTGTTTCATTTTCAACCGCCATGCGCCCCGCGCACATCTAGCATTTAGCATTTTGAAAGCTTATTTCCAACTGACACAGGTTTTAAGGCTATACGAGTATTGTCTTGTGAATAGTTGACACTAACCTAAAAATATATTAATACGCAGGGGACAGCTTGTATATGAAAACAAATGTTTATCTGTACTTAAGGTTTTTTGTGTAATGTGTCGGAAAAACACGCGCAGGAGACGGCTTAAAATACCACAATCGAAGTGTAAATTAAAATGAAAACAAGACATCTTTAGTTTAAATTTAAAATCAATGGCGCTGATTCCCTTGTTCAC
The DNA here is from genome assembly GCA_947507525.1 of Apamea epomidion. Lineage (NCBI taxonomy): Eukaryota > Metazoa > Arthropoda > Insecta > Lepidoptera > Noctuidae > Apamea > Apamea epomidion. The sequence continues at coordinate 3,433,515 of OX382234.1, forward strand.
AAACTAAACTAAATTTAAGTTCTGTGCATCTTTTTCTTTCTATTTCATTAAGAAAAGGACAGAAGATAAAATATTAGTTTAGTCCTGTCAAATTGAGATACTCCATAGACAGATTAGACGTGATTTAAAACATCTAAAAGTACTCAATTTACATCAGGCGCTGACTAATTTGACAGGACTAAACTAATATCTATCTTCTGTCCTTTTCTAAATTAAACAGAAAGAAAAAGATGCATTGAACTTAAATTTAGTTTAGTTTGTGAACAAGGAAATCGGCGCCAATATCGACATAACCACATCTAATAAGACACCAAAACAAACAATCTAATCCACGTCTCAAAATAATTAAATCAGCTCTAATTAATACAGCAGTCTCCCAAATACATCTTGACTTCAAAGAAACTTATCTCCTCCCCCTCGACATGACATTACTTACCGTTACATTTAAATCCTTTCTGTCTAAACGAAAATCACTTAAAATTTATAACTCTACTGAATTAATATTATTTTCGGTTTATTAAATTTATTAAAACTGTTGCTGAAGTTCTTGGAAATGTTAATTAAACTTGGTTTGTGCATGACTTGGTAAGGTTCTTAGATTTTATAAGGTGGGAGGCACTCGGTAGCAACATGGTTCAGTATGAGAATTTCGAAACTCACACGATTCATCCGTGTAGGATATCTGAAATTCTTACTTATACATAGTACTCTGTAGGTCCGCGCCTAAATAATAACAGCCGCACAGGTTGGTCGATCAGGTTAAGCTACGCTTGCCGCGGTTGGTCCGTGGATGGGTGACCATCTTTACATACCAAGACACGTTAAGCGGCGAAAGCATGTTAAGCAGTTGGTCCCGACTGTCATTTGTGGATCTTTGACAAGTCATTATGGGTACTCAGAAGCCCGAAAGTCTGACAACCAGTCTTACCAAGGGGCATCGTATTACCCAGTAACTCGGTTGAGAAGGTCAGATAGGCAGTCGCTCCATGTAAAATACAGGTATTCAGCTACATCCGGTTAGACTGGAACCCGACCCGAACATAATTGGAAAAATTTTTATTCCTTTACATGATAACACATTTTTAGATGATGACATAAGTACTCTGTAGCATACCCAGTAGTCTATGCTCTTTGTTAAGTTCTATGTTAGAACATAACATACCTAATGGTTTTAGAATATGTAATGGTTTTAAGAAATCAGAGTGTCCGTGTAGTTTCTTTTCCGTTCTTCTCCATAGTACCTCCTAAACTTTGTAAGTAATGGATAGCTTGGATGTAGCTTCATCTTTCTGACTGACCGAACCCTTGACAGTTCAAAAGTGTCTGTAATTCATTTATCCTACTAATCCTGTAAATATTATAAACGTGAAACTTTGTATGGATGGATGGATGAATGGATGGATGTTTGTTACTCTTTCACGCAAAAACTACCGAACGCATTTGGATGAAATTTGCCACACAGATGGATTATAACCAGGATTAACATATAGGATACTTTTTATCCCGATATTCCCACGGAATCGGCATTTATGCGGTGGAGACCGCGGGGCGCTGCTAGGTTGAAAGAAATGTTTTCGGTTTGAGTTTGCACACGAAATTGCACTGCTGCTATCTTAAAACATCATCTAACCAAGGCTTCCCTTTGATATGCTGCCACCAAAACTTCGTATAAGCTGCTCCAAGTTCCAAACTAAACCTATCCTCTAACTAAGTTATGAGCGCTCTAAACCCGCTAAATCTTCCTCAGCAAAGTCCGAGAGTGTCCCGAAACATCCTTATTTCGTACCCGAGTATCCGAGATCCCCGATCCCCCTATAATTACCCCACTCGAATTTAATTTAACTAATGAAGTATAATTAAAATGTACGCGTTTATTTCGAAGACGTTTTGACGAGATCCTGTGAGGGGGGGAGATTTGGTGAAGTTTTCTACGTTGATGTTAATAGCTGTTGGGGAAGATGCGTAATAGATGTTTTAGGATTTCAAAGGTATTTTTGGTAAAGATGGGCGAGATTTGTAGGACTTTTTAAGTTTTAGGTTTGTAGTAAAACTCTATTCAAAATTCTGATTATTTCGTATTTGTATTTACTGCGTTTTGGTATTTATATGCGTAATTCTAAACAACTGCATTTCTGGTTTTTCATATATCTGACTGACATAATTACCAACAAAAAAAAATTACGCAGTGGGGTCAGAAACGTACTGAATCTTATAATTACAGTTTGCGCGTCGTTATCCCTGCCACCCTGTAGAGTTTTCAAAGATCGATTCAACTGGTCAAAGTTAATAATCGAGTTATGACGATTCGATTAGTCGATCCAAAAGTTTCGATTGTACACACCCTATCCGCTCCGTCCAGTGTGACTTCGTTCTAACCACATTTACTAACAAAATATCTTTTTCCTTCCTCCAGAGCGTACGTGAAGAATTGGGATGCGCGCGCGCCCGTATCCGCGAGCTGGAGGCACAGAACCGCGCGTTGAGCGCTCTGCTGGTGCGGCAGCTGCGACCTCAGCCGCGGCCATCGCCTGCTACGCCTCATACGCCCCTCACGCCTCATACACCAAGGGACTTACAAGGTAGGCAGTGTTAATTCGTAGATCATTGAGTGACTAGCTGCAAAATTGCAGGTAATAAAAGTCGTCTGCTAAACATGAGATTAGCCAAACTATACACCGTTAAATTTTGTTCGTTTTAATCCTTAAAAGGGATCATTGTACTCATCATTATGAACAACTTTTACTACGGGAGCAACCTGAAATCGTGAAAAAAAAATGAGTTGATTCATAGATTTATGTTCGCATAACTTCGACATAAGTAATGTATAGATCAACTGATTTTTTTTTTCACGATTTCAGGGTTGGTAAGGATTAAAACGATCATAATTTAACGGTGCAGGTGTATATGTAGAACTGCAATTAATAGCTACGTCAGCTTTAGTGTGCATACACATGAGCTACACTCTTCAACTGCAGAGGGAACTGCAGCCGGCGACGCGGCGGCGGTCTTTTTTTTTTTTTTTGAGGATGGGAAATCATCAAATGACCCCTCCCGCTCTGGGTGGAGCGGAAGGGAGTGTCAGACTCTTACTGACTAAAACCCACCCGTGTTCCTTCCTTAGCCCTTTATGTACCAGGGCAGCGGTAACCCTTTCGGACGATCCCGCTACCCCGGCAGGCTTCGGCCCTGTCGGGCCCCGTCAACTATGCTGACATCTCTACGCGGCGGCGGCTGCCGTCGACACGTGCCGCTCGTGTATATGAACACTAAGTATTTTTTCAAAGCATTTCAGCATAGTCTTGAAATCTTTGGAGATTTAGAATGGTCATTTTTGCTTATTTTTTTGACATTATATCATTGAAACTTTAATATTAATTTTCTGTTCAAAATTTCAGTGCACTTGGTAGACGTCGGCTCTTGCGGGTCTCTGGTGTCGTTCAGGGACTCCCCGCCCCCCGCGCCGCCCGTGCCTCACCCGCACCCCCTCAGCCACGACGACAAGCGGCGCCACCAGATACTGGCTGATATCTGGACTGAATTGAAGGTAAAGGGACCAGACTTAGTTTTATCTCAGGATTAAATAATAGAAGAATAAAGAAATAAGTTGCCAAAGTAAGCCGTTCAACCTTGATCAAAGTTTTTAATTCAACTACCGTAACTAAAATCATTATCTTTCAGCAAGATGACGTCTACGGCTGCACATCAGGCTTCCCTAAATTTAATCCAAACGGAAATATTTCTATATTATTATTTTAACAAAGTTTTTAATTCAATGATTTGTCCACCCTCTCCAACAAATGTGCCTTTAGCATCTTCTTCAATCCAATATCAAAACATTCCTCTGATCTTCCAGGGTCTGGAGGTGACTCCCGCGAACCTGGCGCGCGCGCTGTCCGCGGTGGACCCGACGCTGTGGGCGGCGCCCGCCAGGCCGCACACGCTCTCCCTCAGCATGCCGCAGCCCACCACCGACCCTGTGAGAGGTAAAAAAATAGGCTATTTTCCTAAAAAAATCTAATTAGTCCGTCAGTTAGATTATCAAAAAATATTGAACCCGTATGTTTTCTTTTGTCAATTATATAGAAGATATCGCCCGTTAAAGTTCCGCGTCAAAATTTGGGAGTGGGGGGTCGTGACGTCACTTGCTTGCAAAAGTGACGTCACAACCCCCCACTCCCAAATTTTGACGCGCTTTAGCTGTCATTTTTTGTTTGATTGACAAATGAAAAAATACGTGTCCATTATTTTTCGATAATCGTAACTGACGGACTAAATATAATAATTGTTTTTTTATCCAGGCAAATACCCTATCCCAAGACCAAAAGAATTTCTGAGAATTTTATGTAATGGTAGTATTGGTCAAACAACGTGATTAACTCTCGGTTTCTGAAAGCCAGATCAAGTGCTAGATTATTGCTTCATCAAAATAACAGGATGGTGGAAGGAGAGAGTAGGGAGGCCTATGTCCAGCAGTGGGACAGAAACGGCTAATAAAAAAAAACACAACGTCCTATTACCGTAAGATTTGACAGCAGGTAGCAGGCTAAAACAAGCTTCTAGAAACAATGATGCCTCACAAATTCTCAAGGCTCTTAAACCTCCTGTTCTTAAATATAAACAATACATTTTTATAAACTATTAATAGCCCTTAAACACAGAAATCCGTAGCCAATCCTCGATCATTGTATCCGAATATTATTTTGATTTGTGTGCTCAAACATATATTTTCCATTACAGGGGCAAGTGGAGAAAAAGTAACAGAAGAAGAAAGCGGAGAGGTCGGCGAAGCAGGCGCCGAGACCCCTGAGAGTGGCGCCAAGGACGAGGGCTACTCCACCATGTCTAGCGACGTGCAAGCCGATGCCTCCCGACAGAGCGACCACGCGGCCGACAGAGCTCTGCCAGACCTCAACGAGGCATCAGATGAAACCGACAATCAAACCATTGTCTCCATCAACCCTAGAGAATCTCGAAGACATGCAAGACTCCTAGCAACGGATGCAGACTACATCTACTTCCCATTAGGAGTCGCGTTCGCTGGCGTCAGAGGCAGCTACCCTCCCTCGCGACCAGTGCTACCCTTTCAGCATGTAGTGCGAAGCTTCTCTGATTCACATCTGTGTTTAAAGCTAATCGCTGGAACAACTTGCCCCACCAGCTGTCTAGATACTCCTACGCCTAGCTCTGGTGTTTTAGTACTAGATCTGAAACCTGCTCCCGAAAGACCGCTGAGGAGAGCAGCTATCGCTTCTACAACAAGCTCCGAAAGGGTCTCCTGGGGTAGCACACTAGATGACCGAGCTGAAGGCTCTCAATACGATGCTGATTACGTCCAACATTGGCTAGAACTAGATGATGCAAGATCAGCGTTACAACAAAGACATAGGGATCTAGCCGATTTAGAATACGATAGGGCTGAACTGGAAGACTGGAGCTTATCACTATCCTGCGAAGATCTCGGGGACAGGCAGTCTCCCTTTGCCGAAATAACTACGCCTGGCCAAATATCCTTGTCAACGTTACCCAGCATCAGGGAAGATGATGCGTTAGAATTAGAAGAAGATGTCGGTGATTGCCTTTGGAATGATTGTGGATTTGCTACGATAGAAATAGATGAATGCAGAATACAAGATGACCCTGATACGTCGGAGAAAAGGTGGGACTGCAATGGCACACATTCACCCGGTGGTTCGTGGTCCAGTGCATCAGACGCGCCTGATAAAAGATCTAGCACAGCACTGAGCGAAGACGGTGACTGCGCAAATGTTGGGCTAGATTTCACAAGAGATTTCTATCGTCTCGTTAAATATGAGAGCACAAAGAGCTTAGCATCAAATTCGTCCAGAGGTATTCCTGCGCAGGATACGAGCAGTCATTTAAGGATCCATGATGTTCAAGCAATGGCTTTGCAGGACAGAGAGGTGGCGTTGCAGAACGTCCTGCATTTTATTGCTGAGCAGCAGAAATATTGTAGGGATCGGGAAGAGTCTGATTCTGTGTCGTCGCGGCCCTTATCGGAGATAAGGGAGTTGCCACCTCCGTATGCAACGGCGGATTTCGACGATGACTCGGTTGGTCCTCGGAGTGAAGTGTCAGAAGACAGACAGAGACCTGACTCCTTCGGCAGTTTCTCTGAAAACGATTCATGTGACGTCCTCCACGGCGACCGGCCTAGGGTTGCCTTCTGTGATACTGTATCCGAGCCACGGTCCACGCCGAGATTCATCGAACGCGAAGACCCTTACACTGAATCAGAAGATTTCTTCGACGAATTTTCCAGAGTTGAAAACGCAGAGAACGAAATAGATGAGAGACATCTCATAAAAGTACAGAGAAAGAATGAAATTAATAAAAGCAATGATGTGATTGAAACTGTCGAAGTTGAAGACCAGCCTTTTGCTGCTGTGAAGGAAGAAAGGCCGTGTGATATCGAATCTAGTCGAAGTTTAGACCACAATTCAGCACTGAAAGAGAATACTGTGAATATAATGTTGAACAAGCAATCACCACTCGAGAGGGAAGTGGAGCCTTGTCTAACAAAATCGTCCAGCTTTCCGTACACCAGCAACGAAGAGATATCCTTAGTGGAAGAAGTGTTAAGCGCTTGTCGAAGAAGCACAGGGGCTTTAGTTCCTGTCCCTGAAGAGGAAGAAGGCTCGTCCCCAGAGACTGGTTCCCCACAAATGACTGAATCCAATACAACTAGCACTTCTACGGCTGAAACTGTGATAGTAAGTAATAAGAACGATGCAATTAAAGACGGGAAACTGCGGGAGAGAAGCCGGATCCCGACGCTGATGGGGGGGAAGAGGCCACCGTCTTCTCCCAGCAGGAACAGGTCGAAGATCCCCGTGGTGGATAGGAATAAACCCGGGACTGCGCAAGCGTCGGTTCCTGAACCGATCATTGTGAAGCAAGAACATACGCTGAGTTTTCATGAGGCTGCAACTTCGAAAGATGTTATTGAGGAACTTAATAGGTGAGTGTTCGCTTATATAAAAAAGTTTCATCGTAATACCTTAGATATCTTGGATTTATCCGTGCCTCCGAAAGCACGTTAAGCCATTGGTCCCGGCTGTCATTCATCTTTGACAGTCATTACGGGTAGTCAGAAGCCCGAAAGTCTTACAACCAGTCTTACCAAGTGGTATCGTATTACCCAGTAACTGGGTTGTGAAGATCTGATAGGTAGTAGCTCCATGTAAAATACTGGTATTCAGCTGCATCCGGTTAGACTGGAAGCCGACCCCAACATAGTTGGGAAAAGGCTAGGCAGATGATGATCTTCGAAAATGAACACGTAAGCACCCCTGGGTATTGTAGTTAAATTATTGGCTTTTATGACTTTCCTGTTGACGATATCAACTTTATCAATACAAAGATACGAACGACCTATTAAATGTTGCCAATCTGATTACGATAAGTCGTTGCAAATCATGATAGGACGTATAGTGACTTTTTTGTCATTGACTTAAGATTTCAATTGCTATTTTTTAAATAAGTTCGTGATGTGCAAGAACTAAAGCGCTCTTTTCCTTTATCACACAAGATAAGTGATATCTAATATTGTGCATAATTAAGATAGTTTCTTTTTTCATTTACGGTAGAAAATTTTTAAAAAAATACTCAGTTTTACAAGGACCGTTAGTTTCGTGTTCATTATTTTTAAAATGTATTATGGACAAGTTATTTTCGTGGTATGTGTCAAAATTGTACTTTTTATACTTACCTTTTTTCGGTATTTAGCAGCTGTTTTATTTTTTATAAATTCTTGTGTTATCATAGCTTTATCTTCTACAAAATTAATAGCTTGTCGGCGTATGTCTTCAGAATGATTCGTCAAAGCGAGGGCGCGGCGAGCGCGGCGGAGGCCCGCGCGGAGGAGCGCGGCGGCGCGCATGCGCAGCGCGACGCGGCGCGCTGGGCGCACACGGGCTGGGTGCATGTGGAGAGGGACATCGACTTCAGTGACCCTAAGGTATTGTTTTTAATGTTGTGTACTTATTTCGATTTTTGTCATATTGACTCGTCACTTGTCATTTCATATAGTTGCGTCTCTCACTCGCGCGTTCACGACGTTGACGCGACAGTTTGACGTCTCTCTTTCCTTGTGTTATTTGACAAACTTTTTGTCTTTGTTTTCTTGTTACTTTTCTTTTTTTCTAAGTATAGTTAAGGTTTTCATAAGCTAACTGTACTTATTTGATAACATGAGTATAAAAATTGAGGGGATGACAATATAGGATAGTTAATCGAGGGAAAAGAAACAAAGTCAGAAGAAAGTGATTTGTCGATAGTAATTCAAGGTAAAAAAAACAAAATAATACGTCGACTGGCGTCAGACTTTACAAAAAAAATATATATATTTTAGTGTTCCCAACAATGCTTGGTTGCAATGGTCTAGGTAAACCATAACTCAGGATAATTTAGAATTAATTTTGACTATTCTTTGATTTTCGTGAAGCAGTCATAGGCTGATGACTTTATCAACCTGTTCCAGGCCCGAGCCAACCTACTAGACGTGATGCTAGCGTCGAGCGACTCCTCGCCCTCGTCGTGCGGCTCCTCGCCCGCAGAGCCGCCGCCGCCCTACTCGCGACTACATCGATTGCACAGGTCTAGGAGGCAGAAGACAGGTGAATATGGCACCTTTTTGTGATTATATTGCTGATTATGATAACTATACATGGTCAAATTAAATTAACTAGCGAAACTGGGGGTAGGCTAAAACTACAGAACGCCACCTGCCTTGATCCTTACATACTCCGATTGCTTCGTTTGCGAAGTATAATACAAACACAGAAATATAAATCAATAAAAATTTAAATACAAATCCTAAAAAAAAAAATACGAGACCAAAAGGCCCTTATCCCAGCATGTGGCTGCCGCTGGTATTCTGATCGGGTACGCTGTGATGCAACCAATAAGTTATAGTAACCACTACATTATAATAACGCGCGTGTGTACCCGACGTAACATCATTACTTTAGATTTTATAATTATGGATATTCATCACGCCTGTAAAGGTTCGCTCGTTAATTTAATTTGATCCCGTAGCGACAAGACTGAGATGAACTCTCGCAATGTCAATATATTTAAAAACAGATATTGAAACTGATGTAAATGAAAAGCTATTGCTATGTTGAATTACATTTTATTTAGACATAGTTTAATTATTATTAATTGAAAAGAATCTTATTCAGTCAAGTCTAATGATATTTTTAATCTTTACTTTAATTAAGCTCGGACAGCTTATAAATATTGTTGTTATTGTATTGACAGCAAGAGTTCAGTCCCAAAAAGACAAAATGGCCGATTTATAAAACAATCCCCATAATTAATTATTTTTTAGCCTAAGCTCATCTATAAAGGGAGAGATCAATTTCCTAACTCTACTTAGCCATAATAGAATCTCTGCCCTCGCAAAATCTTCATGCATTATCGTGAATCGGCCATTTTGTTGTATTTAATTACCTATCAGCTCTAGTACAAATTGACCCACTTGGATTTATTGACAATAAGTTTTTCTATATTTGAATGTTTTCTGAAGCCTGATTTACACCCTGCGATTTAATTGTCTGTGCTAAGGCATACCATAGTTAATTTTATTGTATGCCACACATAGACAAGTAACTTGCATCGTATAAATGGGGCTTAACATTTTCAAGAGAGTCCAAAACACGATTGTGTCAATTTTTACATGAGCTACCTATAACGCAGGTTTAGGCTGGCTTATACAGACTGAATGTATATCTGGATTCAGATCCGGAACTAATATTTAATTTGAATTTCGGCAATATATGAATCGTAATATCACAAAATAAATTGTGTGGTGGAGAAATTAATGAAATTTTATGCGATCTGCGCTTTTGGTGCTACTGGTTACGAATACAGATATTTCACCGTGTATAACGGCAGCCTTACTTCCGATATCTTCATGATCTGAATCGAATCGTTGAATAAATCGAATCAAGTTGAATTTGACACTTATAGTCAAATGACAAGAAAAACTGCCAAACTGCTAGTGTTGTGCTAGTGTAGCATTCGATTCAGATATCAAAAATGTCGAGAGTACCTGACGATCTGTTTTTAATATTTTTAATAAATCTTTGCTATAGTCTTATTTCTGTTCTCTATTCAAATATTTTATTATTATTTCACAAACTCAAGCATTAAACATGCTCTTTCATTTCTGAATTCAATTCAGTTACATTGTCCATTTGTGTTTAATTTTGCTTTTTTTGTCAAACGTTAAATGTTGATATCGTATTATTTGCATTTTACACTATTTCGTTTCTAAAGTTCTAAATGTAATATTTTAATTTAACTTATAGCTCAAATAGATTATTGCACGTGAATGTCTGAAATCTCAATGTCTACATTTAACGTTTCTCTCAAGTCCGCACAGATCTTGACTGCATGATTTAATCTTCATTGATTATATTATTTTTTCAACCCGTTTACACAGTTTTTTCTTAGAGATTTTTAATAAATATGATTAAATTACATAATAGTAAAAATAGGTTAGGACCTGCTTGCATGTCAGCTCACTAAATATAATAGCCCTAAAAATATTTAAAACTTGGTTTTAACGATTAGCTAAAATTTTATTAAGTGAACTGCCTTGCAGGATAGTCTCGAGGACAAACCACCAAAGATCTGTGCTGACGTATATGTGTCATGTCATTTCATGTTGTCTGTCGTCACGACCAGCCACGTCACTCGTTTCCGCTCTCACTCACACGCACCATCTCACTCTCTCGCCTCATTCCGAGTAGACCGTCATCAGCAGGCAACGCCACGCCCATTACTCTGTCAATCTATCAAACAAGGGGTTCATTTTTCTATTTGGTGGAGTCAAAACAAAATCAGTAAAGATTTAAAAGGGAGACACTTGTATCGATGTTTCTTCAATCATATCCCGAAGTTACACATTAAACTGGGGGTGCAAATTATTTGAGAACATAAATAAATTAAGCTAAAGAATATGAATATTTTGGAATATTTCGTTTATCTGACAAATGCTGAGTCCAAAGTTGTAGCACATGTTTTTATTTCCGAAATATTTACTGTAACGTAAAATTTGAAGCTACCGCTTTCCACTCACTTATTGTCTGCTCTCTATCTACCTTTTGTGGAGAAAGTATTACTTCGGGATATGACTTCTCTAAGTGTGAGCGTGGTGTGGCTTGCGCCGCGTGTGTGTGCGAGCGGTGCTGGACGACGGGGCGCGTGGCTCACGCGTGTTGTCTCGTCCAGAGGGCGCTCGCTTGTAGAGTAGGCTCGTGCTGACGCTCGTGTTGGTGCAGCGGCCGCGCTGCGCGTGCGCGGGCCGGGCGGGCTGCGCGGCCGGTTCCGGCGGCCCTCCATCCTCGGGCGCGAGGGCTTCTTCGTCCGCTACGGCGAGCCGGAGCGCGCCGCCGTCGCCACCTTCGACTTCCTCGAGGACTTCTCCGGAGGATCCTCCCCGGAGGCACCCAAAGACTGTACCTAAATTTTTAGCAATAAAACGCGTCCCAGATCGTTATATTTTTCTATGTCGTTGTGATAGACCGCGGCGGTGTGCCGACGGTGTGACGTCACCGTCCGACGCGTGTCGGCCGATTATGTTTGTAGTGCAGTGTCGACGACGACTGCGCGATCCGCCGGCTGCAGCTTTTTAGATACTTCTGCTTCGAAAACTAGATCTCGTAGGTGTCGTAGTACTCACTTTGGATTAGTAGGTCTATGACGAGGCACCTAGTCTTTTAAAAGAAATAAAATTCTTCCTAGATATTCGTTAGTAGGTGTGGGGAGACTAACGCATTAACGGCACGGATGCGATGATAATTGTATAATTGGAAATTGTTTAGTTTGTACGCGACTGACTCGTTCAGCAATAATGTTAAAGTTACTGATGTATCTCGCGAGCCATCTAGCTATTGAGTGATTTGCGCTTAGCAAAAGAAGGCTTCTGGCGAGCGAAGACAGCTTCAAAAACAATATAATGTTAATTTGGATCGATTACTTCCTGCGTTAACTTGCTTACGCTTCGTACCAACGACCGACAACTTAGGTAACAAGACGGAATAATTAATTGACTAAGTGATTGAAAGCTGCGGCCTCGAAGTAATGTGATATTTTTGTATATACTGTAAGTCCCACTTATTTTCATATACATTTAAATGGATTTCTTTCTAACCGAACGAAGCGTTAACGTTGGAACTAGTGTGGAGTTCTGTTTAGCAGAGTCTGTGCACCTGCCACATAAACTCGATCGCGCGAATCGATCACTGCTACCCTCTTTTTTGCACAAACGTGTTGAGGAACGAATCAGAAAGGGACGGATGATCCAATCGCGCGATCGCAGCGTAATAATCATAATAATAGGTACTTATGTAAATATCGATTACAATTTACTTATCGAACTAGAAACTACTTATCGGTTAAAGAATAGTCATCTATAACAATCAAATAACCATTTATAAAGATCCATTAAAATCGAAGGGTACTAAAGTATGTTAAGTGTATGTATATAATTATTATGACGTCATCGATATGCTATTTATTTTGTATCATTTGCGTATTGTCGATCTTTTCTGTGTATACTTAGGTACATATCATGAATTTGTATTATTTATTAAGGCAACGATACACTATAATTTTAATGTTTGATAAAAGTAGCAAACGATGATGGTGATTCCGATAAATACTGACTGAAAAACTATATTTTCTATCGATACCGATAATTTTATTGATGTTGTTTCGTACAACCCTATTTCTGACTGCTTAGAACCGACTATAAAACAGGCTACAAAGTTTAAAAATACCAATATAGAAAATTGAAACAACTGGTACAGACGCCAGCAGGTCAAGCTACCCGAAACTGTCAAATTTTCCCAATCAACCTTGAACCTTATTGCTTTAGCGATAAAGTTGAAAATCTATTAAAGAAATTTTACAGATTGTAGTAGCTTGATGTGCTGGCGGCGTCTGTACATTAGCATGAATATCTTGAACATTACCATTCGTTTGTTATTTTTATCACGACAATGGCTTCTCGCTATTATATGCTATCTGTAAAATTATTCTCTTTGGACACGGTTATAAACCTTGGCAGAAATGTACACTTTAATTATATTGTTATTTTAATGGCTGAACCAAAGCGATTTTACACGAAACAATTTTTCGCCGCCACTTGTTACGCAACAACACTGTTCCTTGTATTTTTTAATTGGCAATTATTTCATACCCAGCTTTTTTTTAATGGTGAAGAATGAAGACAATAAAGGAAGATTTATACCTATTATTAATTAATGTAAACGAAGCGACGACTCGATCGATATTATCTAAAATATTAACTTATTTAGTGTAAGCTACTAATGGCTACGATGTAATGCCTAATTTGAAATTTAAAAGACGTCCCCTTAGTTGTTTTGGATACACACACTGACGTATGAAGTTTTTGCTAAAAAAAAACATGTAAAAAACGAGTATTTAAATGATTATTATCTAATGTTTTAATATTAACGTTTATATTCAAATTCCTCTTATATTATTAAAGTAACGAATTTATACAATTGTAAACAATGTGTACCTATTATGTAAACATGATGCAGTGTTTGTATCCAAACAAGAAGTGTAAAATCCTTATTCTAGTAAGTTACTACAAGTAAAACTCTTGGATCTTATCAGAATAATTTGAATAGCAACCGTAATTGTATTTAAAGTTGTTCAAAAATCAAAAGGAATATTTTTTTCAAACGACCAATCTGTTTACCCTATCATACATTAGTGTCATTGTCATAATATTAAAAAAAAAAGAATAATAAGTCGATTTACATTTGTCATGGGAAATAAATATGTCCATGTGTTTAATCGTAGGATCCAAATGGTACTGTGATTGGTAGCTACCACTGAATTTTGGAGCACAATTGGAAATTTAAAAGATTAATTTTAAAATGTGGTAATTGCTCGGTATTCGGTGCATTTGTCGGTACATTTTAACCTAAGAGATAGGAATACTTGACATAGGTAGGTACTTTGAACAGTACAAAATGTGTAGAGTAACAGTATAATTTAATTATCTACTATTACAGATGGGTTCATTAAACGATTCCGTTCCCAAATTATATACTTTGTTTTAATTTACCCAATCCTATATAGCCTATCCACTTCCTTACCCCGCGTTCTTTTTATAAGCGATCGTCGCGCGAATTTGCGATTGTTGTCTCTTTTTTTTTCCGAAAACAGATAAGCGCCCTCTGTCAACGCGACCACTCGTTCACCGAACAAAAAGTGACGGATGGACTTTATGCTTTTTTCATCAGGTATCTCGTCCTCAATACGGGTTGTTTCAATAGGGTGAAAATAGCCATCTAGGTAAGTACCTATCTATGCAGTTGAGAACTTGTCACACAGTACTTTACAAGTAGCCCGCGAAATTAAAAATTTCTTTGCAATAAAGGGGTTGAATCTAGTATCGTTTGGCAGGAGTTGGGTAAAAGGGGTTAAAGCTAGTAGGGGGATGGGTCCCCAATTATAACAATACCACTATTATTAATAGAGTTAAAAAAAGGTAAAGATAAGGTTTTAAAAGGTAATAATTATTATATATTATTTAAATGCCTTTCGAGAAATTAATTTTAAATAAATCTACCCTTAAATCAGATAAAAAGCCAAAACGATTCGTTAAAATGGGCGATTGACATGTCCGTGGTGTAAAATGTTGTGATAAAACGAAACAAAAAAAAATTATGACTGTTTTGTTGTTTTATTTTTACCGCCCGATATACTATACTACTAAACTATTTTGAATTTCGTGGGCCACATTGAAGGAACTAAAAAAGGAGATTCCAAGTTCTAATAAAAGTTTAGGCTCTTTAATCACTACAGCGAACGTTCTCAACACACACTGCGGAGCTCACAGAAATATCTTTAAATGAAATGTAAGTCTATCCATTTTTGACTAAGGTGAAAGTGCCGTCAAAATCAATTATAAGGCCAACGCACACACATCCCAGGGAGTGTTATACAAGGGGGGATGAACGTTTCTTTATTTAATAGAGAAATGGGCTAAAGACGTCACTGAATGGTATGCGAGATAGGGGAAGCAGAAAAGGAGAACGGTGCTAAAGTGGGAGGGCGTCAAAGTCAAAGTCAACGTCAAAGTCAAATCATTTATTTCAAATCGGCACATAAAACGCACTGTCGAACGTCAAAAATAAAATTGATTCTAGTCGCCCCTTCCAAAAGGTAGTTTTCATATGGAGAAGAATGGGCAAGAAACTCCACCGTTACTCTTTTAAAATGTTTTACAAAATTTTGCATACATTAATTACCTATATAATTATATGTGAAGACGATGTACCTAAAAATAAATTATTACTTTACCACAATAAGTAAAAGAATTAAAATGGATTAATGAATCCATGACATATAAATTAACTATGTGACGGCCGGAGATCGACAGCAGATGTGACATGAAGAAGGAAAGCTCACGATCGAAAACTGTGGAAGGGCGAAAGAGGCCTATTCAAGCTTTGAAAGCAATACTATAACTCACTGCCAATAGTGTCTAGTCTTTTCCCAGCTATGTTGGGGTCGGCTTCCAATTTTACCGGATGCAACTGAATACCAGCATTTTACATGGAGCGACTACCTATCTAACCTCCACAGCCCTGTTACTGGGTAACCCGATAACCCCTTCCCTTGGTAAGATTGGTTGTCAGACTTTCTGACTTCGGATTAAAAGATCTACAAACTATTCGTGCTTTCTAAGGCACGGAGGGGTCCCGATATGTAATGGATGGTCACCCATCCACGAACCCACCGCGGCAAGCGTAGTTTAACCTTTGATCGACCCAGTTTCCTCAGCCTCCATGCAACTCCTGCATAGGGGATCATTCTTTATGCCTATTGTGTGGAAGTGTTTGTTTAGCGAGCAGTGTCCCGTGATGGTCCCCGTCACTAGGCGCAGGCCGTTCCTGTCCAGGCGTAGAAGACGCTGTAGTATACCTACATCCACATTTCGCCAGTAATGTTTAAGTCCCATGTAACCGGGGGAGAGCATATTGCCATCAGCCGGGCACTTATCCAGATAAACATTTCAAAACGTAGGTACAATACAAATCAATATCCAACAAGGTCGCATTCTAACATTTCTCAACTACCCGACTACCCGCATGCTAGCCTATTTTAGCCACACAACCATTAACTAAACATTGATAAAAATGGTGATAAGAAAGTACATACCCATGTACTGTAGGTATGCGTAACAATTAGCTTGAACTGACGCTGATTACACGTTATGTGATGTGGGTTTTACGTTACCTATAAATAATGACGGGTTCAATCGTTATAGTTTTTTTTTCTGTTAATTGCTGTAGTGGCGTCAGTTAATTCTGACGTCAGGTTGTTATAAATACGCTACGTATTTGATTAATGGTCTTCATCATCTTCTGCCAAGCCTTTTTCCTACTATGTTGGGGCCGGCTTCCAGTCTAAAAGCATGCAGCTGAATACCAGTATTTTACATGGAGCGACTGCCTATCTGGCCTCCACAACCCAGTCTTTCCAAAGTCTATAGTGTTACCCAGTAAGGGTAACACGATACACTTTGGTAAGACTCGTTGTCAGACTTTTGGGCTTCTGCCAACCCGAAACGACTCTCAAAGATCAACGAATGTCAGCCGGGACCAATGGTTAACGTGCTTTCCGAGACACGGACGGGTCTCGGTATGTAAAGATGGTCACCCATCCGCAAAACAACTGCGGCAAGCGTAGCTTAACCTGATCGATCGACCTGTGCGGCTGTTATTATTTAGCCACGGGTCCCTCTCATTTGCGGTAAACATGACGCATAAAAAGAAAAAAGCCAAAAAATAAATTTTTGGGGGAAAACATGCGCCACATCCACGCAAAACGGCCATCGCTCAGCATAATGCTAAGTCCCTATGCGAGACAGGGCCCCAGCGATGTGACTCAGGCTGGCTGGACAAACCTTCAAAATAGCTCGCATTTAACTAGGTCAATAGGGCACTTTATGTGACGGCTAAACACCCTTATTTTAGAATTTGTAACGCTACAGAATCTTAGATAATCGATCGAAAACGTGTCCAGTCAGCTTGAAAAACCACTTTTCGCTGGTCTCTCAATCTCGGTAACGGAAGTGATTTTGACGACATTTTGCATATCAACGGGCGTCACATAAATTTGTAACAGGCATTGAGCTAAAAGTTTTGTGATACGTACCTACAGCGGTTTAGTAGAAAAATGCAAAAATCTGTGTCCAGCCATCTTGAATTTACGTATAAAACTGGCTGAACTTAAACTTCTGGCTGGCACTACCGAATCTCAATAATGGGTGCGTTTTCGAATATGGTTCCTTTACTAACATTTAGTGACCCAATGTGTAACAGTAGTAACGTTTGATTTATGGCGTCACATGTAAGGGTTTACGAGAAACCAATAAAGCTCTATATATATATCTCCGCTGCCTGATGATCTACGACCTTCGAATTGTGTTAAAAATTTTGTGACGGGGTCGATAATGATAACCTGAATTTGTGACGGAGAAACTTTGCGTAGTTTCAAAGATATTGATAATTTAAATTTTTCGTTGATATGCAAAAACTCATCAGCATCACCTCCGTTACCGAGATTGAGAGACCAGCGAAAAGTGGTTTTTCAAGCTGGCTGGACACGTTTTCGATCGATTATCTAAGATTCTGTAGCGTTACAAATTCTGAAATAAGGGTGTTTAGCCGTCACATAAAGTGCCCTATTGACCTAGTTAAACGCGAGCTATTTTGAAGATTTGTCCAGCCAGCCTGAGTCACATCCCCAGCGCTGGTTTTCATCGACAGCCGGCAATGGCGTCTTATTCGGTGGGAGTTTGTCTAGTAGATTTTAAGACAAGTCTCAGTGAGACAGACTTGATACCGCGTGCTGTAACCAGGCCCTTTAATCTAAATAGGACGATGAACTACGCTCGACTCCAAGCAAAGTCTGGAGGTCAACCGTATTGTCATTTCTTTTTACAATCTAAACAAATCTTTACACCTGTTGGTATTTAATCTTATTATTCTTGAACTTAACATGAATCAGCGACCCAGATCTTGAAACAGGAACCTCATTTTTACGAAACAAATGACGCAACACCACTTTAGGAGATACGAGTACCACCTCGCCCACATCGCTTTTACTTCTCGTAGCTTTGAGAACCGAACCATATCTACTGGGATAAGTTGGTACGTATTTACTTAATAACTACACATAGCTGTGCCTCGCGGTTTCACCCGTCGCGTTCAATTTTTCTGACTTTTTTTTCTTTTTAATAGGCTCCTAGGGAAAGCGTGATTTTAAATATTATTATTAACCTATTAACCTTCCTCGAGAAATGGGCTATCAAATGCAAGAATCTATCATATCAGACTGGTAGTTCCAGAGATTAGCGCGTCCGAACAAACAAACTCTTCAGCTTTATTATTATACCGGGTGGCAGGGACATCGTCGCGCAACCTGTAACCATGAATTCAGCACATGATTTTAGACCCTTATCGTAGAAACTTTTTGTCAGTTATCAAAAAAAATATTTGCTGTTTCATAGGAAAATGCAATACCTATGCGGTCAAAATGTATAGAACAGCTAACTTTTTTTTAAAATAACCGATGAAATCTATCGACGTGAGGGTGTTTAGGATCATGTGCTGAATCCATGGTAACAGGTTGAGCGTCGATGTCCCTGCCACCCTGTATAAGTATAGATAGCATAACATCACGCCTGTAAACCACGAAGGGTTAGGCACAACTGTACCTACTCACACATTTACCCAGTTATATTTAAGTCCCTTATGCGAGCGAATATGGCCATCAACCAGGCCAAATCTAAACTCCAGGCTGCTACAGAGAAAGTCCTAATAAAAAAATCCAATAATAAAACTTCATCCGACCTGGGAATCGAACCCAGGAGCTCATACTCAGCAGTATCGGGGTAAACCGTCTCGACTAAATAGGGTAGTTGCTTGGGTAAAAAAATAATAATTATATTTAGTCCGTCAGTTAGATTATCGAAAAATTATGGACACGTATTTTTTCTTTTGTCAATCAAACAAAAACTGACAAAGATAAAGCGCGTCAAAATTTGGGAGTGGGGGGTCGTGACGTCACTTGCTTGCAAAAATGTCGCAAGCAAGTGACGTTACGCGGAACTTTAACGGGCGGTATCTTCATCATTTTTTATATACTTAATTGACAAAAAAAAAATACGGGTTCAATATTTTTTGATAATCCAACTGACTACTTAGATTTTTTTAGGAAAATAGCCTATTATCCAGACGAGTGACGGTCAACAGTTTACCGGCGCTTGCCAGTTTGTCAAATACCTCTCATATATACGTTTACCTACCTACAAAACATCCGCCATTACTACAGACACAATAGCAAATCAGTTCACGACAACTCGTGACTTGCAGAAATGTGCGTTCAATGACCTTAATCCGCAATACGATGACTTGATACCAACATCGATGGATAGTCATGTTAGTGCCTTTACATTTAGTAACCAAGCGAAGCAGTAAGTACCTCATCATTCTCAACCACGTTCCCACAGCTGGGACACAGGCCTCTTCTCTGTGAGAGGGAGTGGGCATAGTCCACCACGCGAGCCCAGTGCGGGTTGGTAGATGTCACATGTCTTCGAATTTTTGATCCTAAGACATGTTTCCTCACGATGTTTTGTTTCACCGTTTTGAGAGCAGTGGTGATGGAATTTATTTACACATAGTAGGTAAAGTGCCTGTCTGGGTTCGCAACAACTCGTAGGTCGCTACCGTTACGACTGGGCAACCATTTCTTTTGACAGTATATTTTCTGCAAATAAATGATTCTTACTCTTATCAATAATTCACGGTGTAGTGTGTGTGGCAGGTTATTGCATCACACGCAGTGGCGTAGCTCATCCTAATGGGGCCCTGTATAAAAAATTTTTGGGGGCCCTTTTTACCCAACTGTGAAGCTACAGATGGTATTGTTTTTACAAAATAAAGAATATAGCATACTGACTTAGAAGGTGAGGGGCTCGTGGCTAAGTATTACAGCCGCACGAGTCGATTTAAGGTAAAACTAAGCTTGACGCGGTAGGTCCGTGGATGGGTGACCATCTTAACATACCGAGGCCCCTCCGTGCCTCGGAAAGCACGTTAAGCCGTTGGTCCCGGCTGTTATTCGTGGATCTTTGACAGTCATTACGAGTCGTCAGAAGTCCGAAAGTCTGACACCCAGTATTACCAAGGGACATCGTATTACCCAGTAACTAGGTTGTGGTGGTTAGATAGCCAGTCGCTCCGGAGGTAAAATACTGGCATTCAGCTGCATCCGGTTAGATTGGAAGCAGAGACCCAATAACACTTTGCCCGACCCGGGAATTGAACCTAGGACATCATGCTCAGCAGTAGCGCTTGCGACCACTACACCACAGTGTTCCACTAGACCACAGAAAGACACAGTTTTCTTGTATACTTCTCTATTAGTCGTCATCTCGGTACTCATTCCCTTTTTAAATATATTTTTCAACCAATTTACAGAAATAAATATCATTTATCAACAAGAATTTTAGGTTCTGGATATTATTTTTAAAATGTTTGCTTATACACGTGACGTCGGGGGCCCCTGTAGCACAGGCCGTATCGTCGATACGGCTGATATAGCGGTAGCTAAGCCCCTGATCACACGTCATTTCCACTTCAATGGGGAAAACAAACAATCAATAAGGGCGCACTTGTCGACATCCACGTACACTCCACTCCATGACGCATAACCAACTGCATTTCTGATAAAAGTTTTATAATACGCAGTAATGTTACTGTAGTGACTCCCCGGATTAGTCAGCACATGCTGAATGTGACTGCCGGCACGCAGACAGGGTGACGGTGCAGTATCCTTCTTCAGATAATGATATGATGGTAAGACAGACGTTTGTACAGACGCCAGCACATCACGCTACTACAATCTGTCAAATTTCTTTAATAGTTTTCCAACTTTATACCTGAAGCATTAAGGTTCAAGGTCGATTGGGAAAATTTGACAGTTTCGGGTAGCTTGACCTGCTGGCCTCTGTACACTGAGTTAATGAAAAAGTTGTTATGTATAGGTAAAAATAAATCTACTAACTACTAATGCTACGGCTACATTGTCGCGATAACCGAAAAAACGTATCGATACAGAAAGACCTAGGTTTCTTTCAAATGATACAAAAGAATTGACGCTGTTTTTAACCGACTTCAAAAAAGGAGGAAGTTCTCAATTTGGATGTTTTTTATCTATATATTAACTCCTCAAGCATCTTTCAAATCGCCTATTAGAATGCTATTTCGAGACATGGGAATTTACAAGGAGCAATAGCTTCTAAGGAAAATTATTTAATACTCATAAATCATAATACTTTAACACAAATAATACCTAATACCTATGTAGTGAGTGTGTTTATTTACCTTATTGCTGAAAATAAACCTTAATTAGTAAAGTTGTTTTTATATTTGGAAAGGAAAACTGCAGTAGGTTAGAGAGGTGGGGTGCTATCTAAACTGACATGAGTCGTTCATCAATAATCATCCCCTTTGGATAATATTAGGTTGATAAATGTATCATAGCCATTAAATTTTAACTCTTGCAGCAGAACTGAACTGATTTTAACTATTTATTTATTTATTCATTTCAGTCGACGCTGGCCCATAGATATAAATACCTTGTCCTAAACATACATATTTTTATTATAAAACTTCACATCACTAGCTTGTTCTTGAGCTGTTCTGTGGCACTTGTCCGCGGAAGCGAACTATGAAGTGTAGGATCGCCTTGATCAGAAACTCGGATAATTCTCTCGTATGACGAGTTTTCGGCTTTTTATGAGAATCCAATAGGTAGGTACATAATTACTAGAAGCATGCATCCATATCCCGTAAGTATGGACCTCGTGGTACCTGGAAGAAGGTAAAAATTTAGTATGGTTTGGCAGGAGGGGGGTGGGAAGTGGGCGAGTGAGGGGAGGGTGCCCCTCTCCTCTGGCTGGCACCACTTCCATGAAAAGGTAACGCACCGTTCTTGAGAAAAACAAATTATTGTAACCTAACCTCAAAACACTTTAAAGTTCGCGGGGCCCAAAAAATTTACCAAGGAGGGGATGGCGGGGTCTAGTGAGCGAGCATAGCGAGCGAAAACCAGATTGTCCGAGTCGGGGTGCCCCAATTTCCGAGCTCGCTTCGCTCGCTCTTGCATCCTAAGTTCTCCTAGTAACAGTAAAAACATTGCCTTTTGTACACACATACGATCAGTGGAGATCCACTAGCTTTGCTCTGAGCAGAATCTCTAGGTTGTTATAAAAACAAATAAAACATTCCTAAAAAAAAAATTTAATTTCGTTTTAAGTATCTATTTTGCAAGACATTTTACACCACGGACAATATACTAGGACAGATTTGGTTGTCAATCGCCCATTTTATCGTTTCGTTTTCGCTTTTTATCTGAATTGGGTAGTTTCTAGGGTTCCGTAGTTCACGTCTCAGAACCCTTATAGTTTCGTCAGGTCCGTCCGTCCTCGGCTTACGTTCCAAACGGTTAGTGCTAGAAAGATGAAACTTTGCATGTGTATTTACCTCATCGAAAAAGTGCTAAAATAAAATCACGAAAAATATTCTTTGTGGAGTACCTAACTCCCCTACACGTGAAGTGGGGATATTTTTTTCACGCATCTACCCCATCATGTGGACGGGTCATTAGATAGGTCTTTTAAAAACATTGAGAGGTTGCTAAGACGATTTGATTTAGGTATGTCATGTCCTACGGTATTCTGCTGTGGGGCAAAGCCGCTGATATACAAAATATATTTGCCCTTCAAAAAAGAGCTGTTCGAGCAATTTACCAGCTAGGTGCCAGAGTTTCTCTAAGAATTTTTTTTAAAGATATTGGTATTCTCACGGTTGCATCACAATTCATCTTTGCCAACATCTTATATATTAGGCAAAATTTACACTTGTACACTAAAAACAGTGATATTCACAGTGTTAACACTAGAAATAAGGACCAACAACGTGCCCCCTTTCACCGGCTTCATAAGGTTCATAACTCATTTGTTGGGCTTGGTATAACCTTTTATAACAAGATACCCTCTTCTTTGCTAGGCTGGCCTTTTAATGCGTTTAAAGCTCAAGTAAAATCCAACCTTTGTTCAAAGGCATACTATTCTATCAACGACTACTTACACGATAAGAATAACTATTCTTATCGTGTAAGTTTCGTGTATTAGGGCGACCAACTGGTCGCCCTAATTCAACGCAAGATAATGTTTATGTTCTTTCTCCAGGATTAGCTTACTGACAGGTTATTGTTTTAACTTATTTATTTATTTTACCTCGATGGTCTTAGTTTATCATTTGCGACTTCAAGTGACAGTAATGCATAAATATGTAAGCTGTCACGCCCTTTATGCCTGGAGGCTTTTATTTGGGTAGTAAGTTTTTATTTACATGTTAATTTTAATTAATATTTTTTTAGCTTAAGTACGTATAGTTTCTATTATATTTGTTACTATATTGGCGTGGCTAGCTGACATATGGCAAATAATTTAATTTTATGTTCTAGTCTTGTGATGTTAATTACTGAACAAAGGTACCTAGTATTGTATACAATCAAGTGTTTTCTAACTGAACAGACAGCTGTGCTGCTGGGGAGTTTGTTGCGCCACTTCGTCTTCCCAGCGATAGCACTAGGAAGTGGTAAAGGGCGGGCGTTTTTGGGGGACTGTCTTTTGTAATTTTGACGGTCAATAAGTGCCGATTCTCAGCCTAATTTGAATAAATGGCTTTTGATTTGATTTGTATCCGTTTGCAAGATATTCAAGTTTATAGCGCATTTTTTTTAAATACCCCTTCCCCCCCCCCACCCCTCTAAAAAGCTAAACGGCTGGCTCGAAAAATTATCAATTATCTACTGGTACGGAACCCTTCGTGCGCGAGTACGACTCACACTTGGCCGGTTTTTTTTTTTATTAATTAATAGAAAAATATGCATTATATTTTAATAAGTGTTAGCGTTATTATCGAGGCCCCAACCTCTACCAGCAACCCCTTTTACCCCCAACTCCTGCCAAACGATACTAGATCCAACCCCAATTTCCAGATAGCAAACCCAATAACTACCCTGCCTGACTCGGAAATCGAACCCAGGCCCTCATGCTCAGCAGTAACGCTTGCGACCACTAGCTCGAGGTAGTCAACACACAGTCACCAACTTACAATAACTAAAAAACGGTAAATAAGCTGTAAAGTATATTAACTGACTGGGTGAAAATTATAAAACGTCTCTATAAACTAGTGGTAAAATGCACCGCCATCATGCCGGTCCCTTTGCGCATGTCAGAAATACTGGGCTATCGAAGAGAGACCTGAAAAACCAAATCGATTTAAATTCAAATTACCGATAACTCTAAGCATTCATAAAATCGTGTTAGTGCGAAAATCTGCGAACACACACACTAGCTGTTATATTTTGAAATTGTTAACACAGAAATCATTTTGAGAACTGGTCCCACTAAGCCACCGTTTGTGCTCCATTTTTTTTTTGGATCAGGAAAATGGATTAAAGTATTCATAGAAAGGAATAAAAACCAAAAAAATAAGTTAATACATTTATTTATTTAAAAATAAAATAAAATAAAAATGAAATTGTCATGATATATTTGAATCTAAAATCACAGATATTAATATTTATAATGAGTTTACTTTATTTCTTATTCCTTGTAACGATACAGTTTTCAATTATAACTATTTCGATCGTAAATCGACCGGTCGGGTGGATTTTATTGTATCGATAAGAATTAATTAAACGTAACAATCGATATATGGAATGCAAATGACTTTGAAGTCAATTTTCAAAGGCGATTTAGCTAAAATAATAAAATAGGTAAAAGGATTATCCAGCATTATTTCTTTGTTGTTTAAATGAATAAGTGATCACATAGATTTAATATTGTATAGCTATATTTCCTATACATAAAATAGATAATACCTGCGCCCTAATTGCGTAACACAGTTTTAATCGCAATCCGAAAGTTTTGAAGAATCTTTCTAATCCATTGCCTCAAAGGTTCAATAAATTCGTCTGGTCAACAATGTAAAGAACGCAATGAACACGGTTGAACTGTCAAAATGAGAACAAAATGCGATCAATTGTCCTTTTGGTGTGTTACGTAATTACCCCGCAGGTTTGTTTAGGTACGATTCCATTGTATATTTGCATAAAAACGGAAATAAAAAAAATGGTTTATCAAAAATATGACCCAAAAGATCTTTTATATAATAAAACTGAATACGAGTATAACGAACAGTTGGCATCAATTATTTAATGACATAAGATGATGGTGTAAATATAAAGTAAGTATAAGTAAGATGCCTATAATAATAAATATTCTAGACAAAAATAAATAAAAACGAATATAAAAAATAAAAAAGGCTTAATCTTGATCTTTATAGCTCTTGTGCAGTGAACAAATTGCTCCAATATCGAATTGGACACACATTACTGCGAATAATTCGAATAAAACAATCGAAGCGTGTCCACTACGAGCCTGTTACAGAAGCGATCACAAATTACTGCGAAAGGAACTAAATTATTGAAGTGTTGCCAGAACAGATATAATTAATTTATATCTAATAATACTTAATATTGTACCAATCCGTTTGTGACCAAATTAACTTAAAAGTAATAAGGTATATAAAAAAAAAAACAACAATTTACACTATGAGGACTGCTTTTGAACAAACAGGCATTGCACACAAAAAAAAAGTTTTAGCATTTGCTCACACAGCATCAATTTCGTTACAATTATAAAGTATAAATAATTTACATAATAATTTTGTACACAAATCTTCAATATTAACCAGTAATGGCAAAATTATCATCGTCCACATCTAAATGTTTCTGAGTATGATAAGTCATGAAAAAACAATTATTAAAATCTCTATGGTATGTGCTGTGCATGTAGATCAACTGCTGTATTTTACTGATAACGCTCAAATACAATGGCTTTTGGTTAATTTTGTTTTTGGGTAGCGGCCAATTACTGTTGGGATTGTATCAAGCTGACTTCAACCTTGAATAAACGATAATTACCGACCATGAAAATGACCGTACTCATGAACATAATGGTAGGATACAAAGTATCTAATGACCATAGACAATAAACCAATCAGTATTTTTTTAATGCTCAACGTCAACAAAAAAGAACTATCGTTCGTTTCAGGTTAAAATAGCCGGAAAAAGTTTAAAATTGAGGGTAGAAGCTATTGCACGTCCGTTTCATATTCTCCATACATGACTAGAGAAATATTAATAGTTTTAAAGTATGAAATGTCAAATTCTATACTAATTCGACACAAATATGACATTTCTAAGTATTGAAACATTCACTCGTCTTTTAAATTCATTAAATATACAATAGGCTACTCCATTTAAACTGATTTTTAATTTGTTAGACCAAAATGACAGCTGCGATGACAAAAAAGGTACATCTCAACTGTCATTTTAGTCTAGCAAATTAAAAACCAGAGTTTAGACATGTTTCTTGTGTTAAATTTACAAGCTAGGCAAAGACCTTACTGGCTAGATAGGAAATAACGATAACAACTTGATTTTTGATAAAGTAGAATAATTATGCGTTTACATCGACATTTTTTTTTAAAAGGGCTACAAATGCGGGTCTGGATTCTGAAAAAAAAAAAGTATTGTATTCGGCCAATACGTACATTATTCATTGTTGTGAAGAGTTAATAGAACATTATTTGTTTATTGTTAAGCTTCCATTATTTTAAGAAACAGGAGCGTATCATTTCATAACAGTAACCTTAATTTAATTCAAACTGAACAGTCCCGACAAAACCTACAGCACAATAGAAATATTTAAAAGAAAACTTTCCAAATGCCTATGATTTTCTCAGTTTTGCATTATTTACTTATCATTAACCTTATTCTACACACAGACAAAACAGAGGGCAAAGCTGAACATCTAAAGGTCGTTGACTACAAAAAAAAAAAGAAACCGTAATACGCGCCAATATTTTCGTTTTAAATATGGAAGACCTAGATTGTTCGTATTGTGATTATTCAATCGATACAATGGTGTTTGAAAACTTGTTTTTTTTTTAATGCGATTTGCGATTAAATCCAATCCAAAGGAGACTCACATTTTTGGAATATTTATTTTCCATTGCGTTTAAATTCGTAAAAGTATACACTCCGTGTAATTGACTACTATAATAGTGGTGGCAAGGCCGTAATTTATGAGCAAATTACCACTATAATTACTAAGTAAAATGACCGCGAGTACAGCGATATTAAAGTAAAGGTTGCTTAGAAAGTCGCGACGCGATTTCGATAGAACAAATTTCCATGAAGTTTTCATATAAATTGTTCCACCAGAGTCGTGTCTGCGGAGGCCTTAATGGTTTGTCACAAAATGTAGTGTAATTATCGATAAGACTCGATACCTTTCAATGTTTAGCTTTACCCTGTATAAAAATTAAGCTCAACACTTCACTGGATTTTCAATAAATATTTAAGTCTTGTGATGAATTTTAAAATAAATTGGCGTTAAAAGGAAGCCGTCATGTTGAAGTTGATAATTGCATTTTATGGGAGTCACAAAGAATAAAGTTGTGAAGAAGAATTATGAATCGATTTTGATAATTTCATAGAAAGAGTATTAATGTATGAATCCTTAATCAGAACAAACCCTAATAAAGGGCTGTAGGTAAACTCCTTAAACGTGAAAAAAAAAAACATTTACAGATAAAGTAAAAAGCAGTCACACTCCTATTAAAGTCAGGATAGACATTCTTCTACATCGTTACGCTTCATCTAACATCCGTGCTCCTTAGCACAGCCAATTCCTTCTTCCACAATAAGTTAAGACTCTCTAATATTAAAAAGAGCGACTTGTTTAAGGAACATTATGTAGTATTTCTAATTCCTAATAACGCCAATATTATGATTATTCTATAATATTTCTAATCTTCTCACTTCATGTCCCGACTGCTTCCAAATAGGGGTTTCTTCTGTCCTCCTTCTTTATGCGAGCTGTGTAAAATATTTTTCTTGTTATTATTTGCCAAAAAAAAAAGTAAAAATATCGTGCATTATCAAAAAACGTGCTTGTTTGAAATTGGAACCATGCTTAGCGGCCATGTTTTTAAATGATGAAGTTTAAGATGGCGCCCTTAAATTAGTTTTAGTAACTTACTAAATAATTTCTACAAATAACTAAGTGACGTAATTCCAGACTTTCCCCAAGCCTCCACTACTGAGATTATAAGTATTACTAAACTTAAGTTTAAGCTACATACAGCCTCTAGGCTAAGTTCAGACAACAAGCACAATAAGGTTTCCTTAAAAAAGACAAAGAATCCGTAGTTGTAACCCGGTATTAACAGCACTGCAGTTATCTGAACTTATCCTTATCTGGGTTCAAGAACTACCATAAATAAAACTACCATACTACCATTGACTTTCATAGACCAGTAATTTCCCGGGAAACTTCCCGGGGGATACTCATCTATCCACCAAAATGAACTATTGTAGATGAATTCACATACAAAAACAATATTATATTGACCAAGAACCACTTTATTCTAAAATCTTTTTAGAATAAAGTGCATGAATGTCAAACGTTATCTGAATCTCTTCTGTCACTATAATATTCTTTGAAACAAACCAAGACCGCATTGACTAACCCAATACTACTCATCGAATTGGTAGTCAAAAATAGATACATACAAACATCTATTAAATATTTACTTTCCTAGATGAACATGCATAATTATTAATAAACATATCGATACACATTCCACACGTTTGAAAATACACGTGGTCATTTAGCACAATAATGGTACAAATACAAACTACAATCGAGTGGCATTGACAGATACAATGACTTGGCAGACAAAGCAAATATTTGTCAACATGAACACCTGAGCGTTTCCCACGATATCCACTATAACCAAGATTGTTTGGAATGTTTGGTACATAGAGACAATGATGTGTAATACGAAAAGTTGCAAAAACCAGATGGTTCGTAACAGACAGGAAATTGAAGCTTTAGTAATACAACAGTGTCACCAAAAAAAAATGTATACAACTTATGATATTTCTCTCTTTTAAAAAGAAAAAGAGAGTTTGTCCTTAAGACCAAACGATGAGAAATTAAAACTTATACGTATGAGCCAATTTACGGGCTTCAGCGCCGAGTATACGCAATTCAGCGTCACCGACCGACTGGAGCCGAGTATACCCGATTCAGGTACCAGCGACACCAACCCGAGTTTAGTTCACAAAGAGCGCTTTTTGTTAAAAAAAATAAAATAAATAGGAGTCCGCAGAAACGAAGTGTTCTATCACTCACACCAGAAACATCGGAAATAGTGTTTTCGACACATTAAAAAAACTTACTCACTCTCAGTTGACTCACAATCGATAAACTATCAAAGAAAACATTGTTCTCACTTAACGCAAATTGTGTCAACATCCAGCACAATAAATATCATCGTCTATTGAACAGTGTACTCAATAATCACTAATCAGGTTATTGTAAATCGAATGTGAATAATCCTATTCAATGGACTAGAAACCTATTACAATCCAGTCAACCATTAATGTTTCACAAAGTGTGGGAACCAAACATACTGGCGAAAAAGTACAGACATAAGACTAAAGCATTAAGGTTCAAGGTTGATTGGGAAAATTTCACAGTTTCGTGTAGCTTGATGTGCGGCGTCTGTACATTGAGGCCGTTGTCCCATGCGCCTAGCTATCAACGATTTTCTTGCTCAAGAAACGTAGAAAAGATTATAGGTCCGTGTAAGTTCAATAGATACTTCTATTCTGTAAAAACCTCACCGTGAAAACATAGGTGAAGTGAGCTGCCAATAATGTCAATTCCTAGGATGAGGTGGAATGACAGCTCACTTGAAGCTCACTAAATATGTGATGACTTGGGGGAGCAAATCTTTACAGAATAGCACCGCTGATTGCTGACTGTTCACACCGCCGTCGAGTACTCGTTTGTCGCAGCGACTTTTTTATTATTAGCCATTATTGTCCCAGAGCTGGACAAATGCCTCAATGCTCTCTTTCCAAAGCTTCCAAGAATCAATCTTTATTAAAGGAGTCCAGCTAGCGTGGCGACATGAGCTATAAAAAAGTACTCGCTCAGCGACAGTCGCGTGGGGTGCAGAACTCTCGCTGAGAGACTCACGCTTGGCAAATACGCATACCAGCGAGTAATCGATCGTCACCGTTGCGCACTCGCTGCTATCCAACTCGTTTTGAGATCTAGCTCTACACGATTCTCTTTTAGACTTGTGCCTAAAGCTAACAAGCGCACTAACAGATGGATCAGGCCTCAGCGCATCGCGTTTCAATACAAAAAAGCGCGGTAACGTGGGATTATGGGATAAAACTTAGGTGCCTTCCTCACCGGATCGACGCGTTTTCGGTTCGGTACAGATTCTTTACCGAGCGCATACACACGTCTCTGTACCGAGTACTACCGAACCATTCGACAGTATAGATTCGGTACAGAAACAAAAACAAAACGATCCAGTGAGGAAGGCGCCTAAGTCAGGTACAGGTAAAAAAAAATTTGGACTTTTTCTGAAAATATTCCGTTCTTTCAAAAGATTTGAGTACAGACGAGGACTCTTGAAGAACCCTTCATAACCTTTTTAATGGCGGATCCTTGAATGATCAAAGAGAAACGTCTTGGAGCCCTTGAGAACAAAGTAACTGTATGTACATCTAGAGAAACATTCTTTCGAAACCAAGTCTAAAAAAACCTCTTTCCTAGCATAATCAGCGTATAATGTTTCTACTGCTGGGATACATGCCTCCTCTCGGTGAGAGGAAGTGGGCCATAATCCACCACGCACCCCAGTGCGGGTAGGCGGATATCACATGTCTTCGAATTGTTGGTTCTAGGTCATGCAAGGTTCCTCACGATGTTTTCTTTCACCGTTTAAAATTACATGGTTGCTTGAAATTAATTAAGATATCTCTTAGTCATGCATTTTTAATAATGACCCACAAAATGACCTTCACCTTTTTTTTATATTATCACCTTATTCATTTGATATCATCGCGAAAGTAATAACTCGTCGCGATAGTATCAGTCCTTATCAATTTTATTAGGAATTCCGTAATTAATCGTTGAGATATGATTTGCGGTGAAATTATTAACTATGGTTGCAGCTGACATTATTATTTTCATATTATCTACTACTCATACTTCGCGGAATTATCATTCGTTTATGATGAAACAAATGACTTTCAAAACCCGGGTTTTCTTTACAAGGTGCAACAAGAAACGGTCTTTGGTGGTGAAATTGCCAGAACCATTGGCACTGGCAAGTTAACTGACCACCAACTATGCCGTATTCAGGAAAGCAACAGATAAATACTATCTAATAACTTTTGTGTTTCCAACCTGTAACAAAGGAAATAGTTTGGGTTGGTGGTTTAGGGCTGTTATTACTTTACGTTCGGTCTTGCCTGTCCTGATAAAATTAAAAGGTTTGACTGCTTTAACAAAAGAAGGTTCTCTAGTTTGTGTTCTTACATTTTTTAGATACTACTTACTAATTGACATGCAAATGAACACTTAGATATCACTTTCTTGCCATTAAAAAGGCGGTTCCAAGTTGTTTAAATGTATTTATCTATTTAAATGCAACCCAAATTGTCAGTATCCTTAGGCGAGGACACATTTGACGTATTTCGCAAATTCTGTACAAATTTTCACATTCAAAATGCCACATATGCAGTTTATCAACATATCTGGTTTCCGCCCATTCGGCATACAATTAGACCCTCATCATTAGGTACACGTAAAGGCATATGTGCTTACTGATAAGTCTACAAAACACGTGATTGTGTTAATCACTGAAGTTTAAAATATTAATATTGTGCGTCGTCTACTTTAAATGAAGACGCTTCGAGAGCTACATAGATACCAATTAGGTGATATCAGAGTCGTATAAGGGATATGAATCAAGAAGTTATAGTATGATATATAAGTATGATATTAATTAACGCTGTATTTGGAGTTATACAATTATGAATAATTAAGAAACTTTATGACTGTGCAAAGTGTTAAACAACATAAAGATGAAGTGAATACTATTAAGTCTTCACTTCATCCTTATGTTGTTTAACACTTTGCTTTATGTTGTTTAATACTTGTCCTCGTCTGAAGACCAAAACAGGCCATTAGGCCTGTTTGTAGGTCTCCAAACGAGGACAAGTATCGACAAAATACACCGTTGCAGAAGTTATTATTCAGCAAATAACAAAAGTGCATTCAAAACAAGTGCTTGAAATACACCACAATGAGGAAAAATATAACCTCGCATTCTATACTTATGCTAATTACATGTTATCTGAACACTGAGGCATAACAACGTCAAAGAGTAGGTATCCTTCCTACTAATATTATAAATGCGAAAGTTTGTATGGATGGATGGATGGATGGGTGGGTGGGTGGATGTTTGTTACTTTTTACGCAAAAACTACTGAACGGATTTGGATGAAATTTGGCACACATATGGTTTATAACCAGGATTAACATGTATGATATTTTTTATCCCGATATTCCCACGGGATCGATACTTATGCGGGTGAAACCGCGGGGCGCTGCTAGTATAATTATAAGAATTAGCTTCTGTCCGCGACTTCGTCCGCGAGAAAATTCTTATTCCCCCGACCCACCTCATCGCATCGCATCGCCCGCGCTATCACTTCATTGTCGCTTAGCCTTCTTTCTGACTTTGTTTCTTTTCGCTCGTCTCCTGAGGGTCCTAGCGTGATGTTAAATAACCTATAGCCTTCCTCAAGAATTGGGATATCCAAAACTCTTTCAAAATAAAATTAAAGAAGAATGTAATCCGTTTTGGCTCGAAAATCCTATACGAAAATCCCCTCGGAAAGCTGAGTTATCAAAGTAACCCTGAACTCTACTACTGCCGACCGATAAATAATTATTTGCATTGCTACATCGTATGAGGATATAATGTATATTTTTCCGGCTAACATTAGCCAAAATCATAACGCAAACAAAACAGCCTCAGTCAAATCATATCTGTTGATAAATAAGAAATGAATCCATCCATCCATCATCTAGCTAGCAGCATAATGTGAAGATTTACAACTTAAATACTTAAACTGTCTTCCGAATCTTGTAATCCAGAGGAAAAAATGTCATTGGTTAACTGGGAATGGGAACCCAAGAATGTTGGCCGCTCAGAATTGAATGTGGAAAAATGGAGTTTTATCCCCATAAACCCAAACCAGTATGGTGATAGTGGTCTTGAATAAACAATATATTATCTGCTTTAGTTTTTATTCTTCCTGGTTGCACCATAGAGGACCATAACCACAGTATATATTGTGCCATAACTTAACACAGACAACGGCATTGGCTTTGCCATCTACTGGACTAAATTATTGATTTAGAAGGGTACCATCGATATGGGTAGAAGACGAAAGTAGAGCAAGAGTTTTGTGTTCAATCGTCGAATGCAATAGATGTTGACTTGTCTTAGTCATCAGACACAGATTTTATCAAAACCCAAACTTGGCAATCTGTCAATTTATCAGTACTTATCACTATCTCTGTATTTTCATACCGCAATATGTTATGCTAAAATTACAAAAGGCCACGTCAGTAGTATTAAACAGTCACACAAATCGGTGTCACCGGCCGGGCGGGAATTACAATTACACCATATTTCGGTAGATGACGAAGATACATTTACCTCCTACTCGCGACCTACGTGACTGGAACGACGTGGCCCATCTGCTGTTTGGCAATTAATGTTTTGTCTATGAATTCCTTATTTGAATTTTGTTTTTTTTTTTTAAGAACGTGCTGCGGTTAAGACAAACCTGCTGTTTAGGTAAACCATAAATGATTTTATTTTGTAACTAGGTTTGTACAAACACTTTTACACGTCAATCTTATTTTTAAAACTAGATGAGGTCGGCGTTTCGCATCTGACTACTCTGAGACATAGGTTCTCAACGTGGGCGATAACGCCCCTCGTGGACGTTTAACACTTTCTCTGGGTCTTCTACTGCCCAGTAGAAGACCCAGAGAAAATTAAATATCCTCTTACGACTGTTTAATATTACACGTTTAAATATAATCGTGGCAATAGCTGTTTCCGATTCGCAACAGATGATAACAAAATAGGGAGGGCTCTAAAAAAAATAAGGTTGAGAATCTATGCGGTAAACAATCGGATGCAAAAGGATTATTAGCATGAAAAGGTTATTTATATACATATAAATAGACGGTTTCTTTGTGATGGCCTACCTAACAGCGGAAAAAAGTGTTAAGATTGATCTTCCCACTTCAAGAGCAGTGAAAAAGGAAATGCAGACCTAGCGCGCTGTTGAATGTTAAAGTGTTCGACAGCCTTTATGTGCTAGCGGTAAGTAATTGTGACTTATGTTTTACAAAACCATTGTTTCCGGCTCCGAGAATCTATAATATTATTGTTCTTACAAATAAATGGACGATCCAATCGAAGCTATTGTGATATGTGGCGTATGGCCCACTCCTTCTCACCGAGAGGACGCCTGTGACCCAGCAGTGGGAACTTTATAGGCTGATTAGCTAAAAAAATGGGCTGCAGTGCAGGACTGTGGTTTAACTGACTATCAAGGTAAGATTTTTCGACATAAGATCTCTTTTGGGTCCGAATAAGTGGTTTAGAATTGCAATCAGATTACCAATTTTTTTGGGGTACATTCAGGTTACTGAATTAGATTTTAAAATTGTAAAGAAACGTTGGTATAACGTGTGTTACTGAAATGAGTACGTTAACCCGTGAAAGTCAGCCGTTAAGTCAATATGTAAAATTCTGTACATTAATATTATACGATCGACATAAAATAGCTGATGGATTGGCTGATTTTCGAGCACGTTTCGTGTGAACGAAAAACCATTTGCAAAATATATAACATATGTAACATCACGCCCGTTTTTTCCGAAGGGTTAGGTAGCGAATCAATAAAATATTTACGCAATTAAATGATTTTTTTAGAGTGTTTCGTTTAATTCATCAACAAATAACGAAGATCTTGCTGGGTTTTTTTTCACAATTGGCTGAATTTCTTCTTTTTGTACAGGTTATACAGATACACAAACTAATAAATTGAAATCCACGCAACTGATTGTTAACTTTGAAACAGACAGATGATAGTCTCTGTTACTTGCGGTAAAAAAGATCTACGTATGAGTTCGCAATAGAATTATGCAACAATGCTGACAGTGCTGATTATCGAATACAATAGAACTGGCAATATGAAAGCCGGATATTTTATGTGTAGGTGCTAATGTGATATTTTGTTTCTTCCCCACTTGGTAACTAGAAATACGCTTTTTATTAAGTTCATGATTTATTATATAAATTAGTGAGAAACTGAAGACTCGAAAACAATATTGAAATTTTGTAAAAAAAACTTGAGGAAAAATATTCATTATTCCATTTGGAATAATTAATTCAGCACGCATAATGAGTTGTTTTAATTGCGCACTGGAAACAGCTGTCGCTACCAGGCAGACGGAACATTTATAAAAATAATAATTAAGTAACGAACGAGATTACTTTATTTTTAATTATTATGTATATTTTTTTATTAAACTGGACAGGTCCACTAACACCTGTGTGGTTCTTTCCTCAAAAGACCATTTCAGACACTAATCTAAATGGTCCTCACATGATCTGACCTCGCCCGAAACGTGCGAATCGTCACTTCTACATATTATTATTTTTTTTTACAGGCGAACTTTATCGCATAACCAAACACCACCAAGATTATGTCTGGACTTTCAAAGAGACTTGACCCATGAGTTTTTTTCGCCATTTCTTCTCAGGGGTAGTCAGATAGGAAATGTCGAATCCATCTATACTGGAAGTGGCGGCCTTTCGCCAAAAGCAATAACATTGAACTTGCCTGGGAATCGAACGCGATATCTACGCCTCACTGATGAAATGCGCACTTAATAGGATACACGTATTATCACACTCACTTTTACACCCTGTGCGTGTTTCTAAACTTTTAAATATACTTACTATTATATTTATCAATAAAAGCGAAAACTGGGACGGGTTTTGAATTTTTACAAACGTCATACGGCTGACATCCTTTTTTGTCTCGTTTAAATTTATCTTGTCATTGAAATGCTAGTGATTGACATAAAAATATCGACTATTTGTACAAGGAGTATTTAATACTCCTTTATTGAAAAAAAAATCAAATTCATGTATTTTTATTTGTTATACTGACAATAATCGTGTCTTTCGGCTAGGATTTTCAAGATGCTGTTGAAGCTAAACCGCGTTCTACTTAATAAAGCTGCGCTATTTTTTTTCCTCATTAAATGACGTCTTAGGTCTATAGGTAATATGGGGACTCCTCAAGTTTTAAAATATTATATTGCTATAACATTCAATTTGTTACGATTTATAACGAATACTTTCAAAAAGAGCACGGCTTGACGTGGATTCGATCGAACGTATCGCCCAATGTCGCCTTTCGGGTTCGAATGTGGAAAACCTGTTTCTGGGAATTGAAACTCTCAATCATAACTGCTTCAAGCGATCTTAAAACACCCGAGCTAACTAGACTTCTAGTGTTTCGTTTCCTACTTGTCGAAAAAATCATTATATTTTTTTTTACAAATTTCATATAATTGGCACCTCTTGCCTTGACGGCCTCACTGACATTAGAGATGAGTAAACATTGTTCCAAAAAGTGAACTGGTTCTCTTATTCCAACTCCGGTTCCGGTGCTGGTACAAAGTACTTAGATTAAAAAAATCAGCGAGCGCTCCTTAACCTTAAAATATTGATGGAATCCTCGACAAGGCCACTGATACAACTCCTTTTATAATTCACGTATACTTATGAAGATATCTCAATATAAAAAAATACTGATGAAACACTACTAAAAAAAATCGTAACATCGATAGCACCAAAACTTAAAATTCATACCACCACATCACTAAATCATAGCCAATTTCGAGCGGCCATTGTTGTTTACATCTTTGGCGAATTTTGAAACGCCGGACTTTAGCTTTGTTGTTGAATATGACGCGTAAAAGTGATTCTGATATCCTATGTAAAAAATAAACAATTTAATTTTAAATAATTAAAAAAATTCAAATAATCAAATAATTCGGGTTATTTACTAGATAGATAGTTCCAGTTATGGTAGATGACACTACTAAACTTATATCATACATTACACAATGTCTCTTCTTCGTCACATCGAGATAAAGGAGAATGTATAGGTCACACTATATTTGAAGACATTTACAACTCTAACCCCTCGAGCCAAAAGTTGATTATCGTTTGTCGTAGTTTTTATGAAAGTTACTGTGTTTTCTTACCATTCTGCTGACATACGTGTCTGTACCAGGTTTTAAATTGCCATTTTTAGATTACTCTGTAATGTCTTCCGCCAGGGTTACATACGTAAAGCAGGCATATAGTAATAACAATTAATTACTTATTTCGGTGCATTGACACCTTTGAATAAATTATTAAGGTAATTGCAAGTTGCATGTCTAATTTATTAATTTGTTGTGACAGATGTTCTTTTATTTATTCCTATTTGATTATGTACATGATCTACTTTGTCTATAATCAGTAAAAATGTTGTTTTATTCATAGTTGAGCAGATATACGGTATTATGTACTTATGTCATGTTTACTTATTTTTTATTATTATCCGTCACTACGTAAGTTTACAATGTAGAGTAGATAGGTCAACATGTCATCGAGTAAAACCCATTTTAAATAATACCTACTAAGGGCGCATTTCACCAAACTTTTATACCAAGAATAAGTCTTGTCCTGAGAAAATTTTTTGGATTTTTAACAGTTATTCCATACTAGTACTGTCAGACGTCAATTTTATTCTGTGGATAAAAGATATCTGACTTTGGTAAATCCAGCCCATAGGCCATATACATAGTATAGATTTAATTTTCATAAGAGTAAATGTATTTAGGTATGTACTCGGATCCCTATACCGTTGCATATATTTCACTTAGGGCCGGTTTTTTGATTTGTAGTTAACTCAACCAATTGTTAATTATAACTAATAGTTAATTATTTGACCATTGGATAAACTAACAACTGTACAAAAAACACATTTTGCCAATATTTAACCATTAGTTACTATTTTGACAAATGGTTGAGCTAACTACGGATCAAAAAACCGGCCCTTACTTACTTTCAAACTTCACAATTAAATTCTAGATGCTATTTGATCAATTAAAATGACATTAGGTTCACTGTCTAATGACATTTTAATTACTGTTACTTACTGATAACATTATAATTACTATTTACTTCCACAATAAGTCAAATTAACTCACTTAACTCCTATTATCATGACTAAGATACAAACACAATTTTGAATTAAATAAAAATTACTTTTTAATTAAACGCTTGACCTATCTATTGAATAGTCGCTAAATTAAATAAGGATTTTAAAAGACACAAATTACCGAATAACCCACACCCTGCACACAAAATAAGCACAATAAATCATGCGCACCCACACACACACACACACACACGCACCAACCAAAACCAGAAACATCTACTTACAACAATATTTAGGAGAACTAGAAGCATTAAAATAGATTAGATAATTATTATAGCACATGCAAATAATAATAAGGTATTTGTATTTTATTTATAAATGCATTTATCTACAGGATCCAGAATATCAAGGAAAAATCTTTGATATTACTTTTTTGTTACATACTCGTAGGTAATCAATTTGCTAAGCTATGTATCTATCTATATAAATAAAAATAAAATGCTGTTCATTGGTAAGCACATCAGTTAAGAACAAACATCAGAAAGAACTGGACCGATTCGGCTATTTTTTGTTTTAAACTATTGGTAATAGTCCGAACAAGTTTTTAATGGAAACAAATATTGTAAAAGTTTACCGTAAAATTGAAAAAATTGGAGAAACTGAAAGTCCTTTTTTCAATTGGACTATTGTATGAACTATTGTTTGGACAGGACAACGTCTGACGGGACAGCTACTAGATTAGCAATAAATAATCTTGTAAGTAAATGCATTTATATCTAGAAATTTCCTACATAACATTTAGTAATTAAATGAATAAATATCCTTGAAATTCCAATTGGATGCCATTGAAATGTACACTAGGTGTCAAGTGCTTAAAGCATAAAAATTTTTTGTAGGATATTTATAGCATATAATTGTGGCCAATCCGTCACCATAATATACACAAAATAAAATTTAAATCTTACCTCAGCATTACCCTGAACTGTTCCAACTGCCGTATACTCTCCGAGAGTCTAGAGAAGGCATTAAAGAGAGCCACAACCTCTGTCCTCTGCAGCCTTTCATGGGATTTGTGTCTGACGGGTAGGTAACCCTGATTTGTGTCACTCTCAGGACTGTTCCACTTGCTTGAGAACAATATCTTTAATGCGGTTCCCAAGCCTTGAGTCTGCAGCTTTCCCCACAGCTTGCATTTGTCACACCCAACGCAGTCCATTATTCTTGAAATATTACGGAAGTGCTCTCGGAACTCTACCTTTAGTGCTGCCGCTTGACTGCCTCCGTTGAACATTGAGGACTCATTGAAATGGTCCGGGAAGGAGTAGATCACACTTAACATGTTATGTATTGCCTGCCGTGTCTCCTCATCTTCCGTAGGATTACCAGTGAAATATTCCTCCTTCTCCAAATAAGGTCCAGCTTTTGCCAAAGCTCTCATTTCTAATAAATAAACAAAGTACAGGTTCTTCAGCCAATTGGGCCCTTCGCCAAATGTTTGAGACGGATCAAAACGACGTTGGAACTCTTCTAGGTTAGGCCCCCATTCACCGTCTGATGTAAAACTCGCTCCTTTCTCAAACAATAAATATTTTGAACATAAGTGCACATTTATACTGGTGTGCAAACCTGACACAGCTCTGTAGAATACTCTCTTCTCTAAGCACATGTTGCCTAGATCTGAAGTCATCACAAATGGGAAAGATCCATAAGGATTTGGTTTGGGTCGGAAGCAGTTTTCCTGATAAATACTTTTCCAGATTCTGTTAGCTGAGGGTCCTTTGTAGCCAGTAAATCTTTCAGGGTTTAGTAATAGGTCTACATATTCTGCGTCAACATCCTTGTCGTCATAGCCACAGAAGTTCTCTAGGGCATCATCATGAGCCTTCCATTTAGCAATTTCGTGTTGACTGGCAGCACTTATGGTCAGATTCAGGTATCCCAGGTCATGGTCATGGTCTGAATCTGTGTCACAGTGCTCCTGCGCCTCCTTCGTGTACTTGGTGGCCGGAGTCTCGTCTATGTGATCATTCTCGTAACCATTCTCAACACCAGGCACACTCTCCTTAGAACAAGTTTTAATATGACAGTACCTCATCGCACATTTGCTATCGTCCACCCAGAAAGGACATTCCTTCTTCAAATTCACTTTGTAAAAACGAAAGTAGTCCTTCCTTATTAAACTTTGGAGGCGCGGATAAACCTTCACGTTATTGAAGTAATCGATGGTGTCAACATTGCACGAACAGTCGCCCAGAGACCCGTGGAGTTCGTCAAAGCAGGCATTGCTGTCGCAAGGCTTTGTTTCATAC
Organism: Apamea epomidion; assembly: GCA_947507525.1. Taxonomy (NCBI): domain Eukaryota; kingdom Metazoa; phylum Arthropoda; class Insecta; order Lepidoptera; family Noctuidae; genus Apamea; species Apamea epomidion. Next base: position 3,474,245 of record OX382234.1, read on the forward strand.
AGCTCCGTGTCGTAACCGACCGCTTGGACTATCACTAAAGCGAATATTATAAACACTACACAATAATTTTTGTATGCCATTTCGGTAGCCACTTTCGCCATGGCATGAGTATTTCTAATAAATATAGTCAGTAGATGACCGTGTTCTAACACAGCACATTTGAAACTGATGCTAATGAGTATTCACGAAGTGGTGAAAGTGGAATTAAACACACCGAAGACGAAAAGGTAGGACGTGCTCAAACAAGCGTTCGCACTTTTCATGATTCCGGACTGATCTGACATTGACAGCTAAATTGACAAATCAATGCAGCTCGAGGTGCTCGAGTAATGTCAATGTCAAAGTGCGTTCAAGGAGTTTTTACAAAAAATTGCTTTGTTCTGTTAGCATAATCGAAAACCGACGTCACTAACAAAATTATGACGTGCACCAATCAGATTCGTTGTTCTATTAATGGGATGATATTCTTGCTGGTATTACTACGGGTTCAGTTTTGAGTCCGAGTCCAACAATCAGGCGAAAAAATGTTATGATATGTCAGAAGAACCCAAAATTCTATAATAGATTTTATTATTTTTGCAATATAGTCATTTTGTTTTTATTGAGGGGCTGGTGGCCAAGTATTATCAGCCGCACGAGACGATCGATTACGTTTAGCTACGCTTGCTAAGGTTGGTCCGTGGGTGGGTGATCATCTTATACCGAGACCGTCTGTCCGAAGTTCGAAAGTCTGACAATCAGTCTTACCAAGGGGTATCATGTTACCCAGCAACTGGATTGTGCAGGTCAGATAGGCAGTTGCTCCATGTAAAATACTGATATTTAGATGCCGATTGCATCTAAAGATTATAAAGATATGATGTCTAAAGATTGTTAGATTGGAAGTCGACCCCAACATATTTGGTAAAAGGCTGGGCAGAGCATAGGTAGTAATTTTATTTGATTACTGATTACCTACTTTGAAGTCTTATTGCTTACGATCTTTTCATCTGTTTCTATGAACAAATAATATCACGGCCTGTATTGCTCGAAGGGTTCGACAAAGGTGTAACAGAACACTCATATTCACGTTCATGGAATAAAAGGGCCGAGCCCATTCCAATCCAGACTGGGCTGCTACTGAAAAATGTTTGACTCCTTTGTTGGTCTAGCGGTCGCAAGGCACTGTGCTGAACGTAAGATCCTGGGTTAAGCCACATGAAGTCAACCCGGAAGCCGATACCGAATTTGGCAAAGCGAGTTGTCAGGCCGATGGCTAGACTAGGTTCACGTTTAGCCTCCTGTTGTTCCACTAAAAGGTCCCACAGTATTTGTTGCGCTTGTAAGTAGGTACTTACACTGGGAGAGAGGGCTGATCCCAATCGGAGAAGAGCGTTGGGAAGGAAACCGCCTCGACGCCTAACACGTCGGAACCCCGCCTGTGACTGTCCCCCCACCCAGAGACCCAACGTCACAAATGGAAGACGGCGCACAATGATCACGTATTGCCTTGTTTTCTTGCACAATTTGGATTCGGGGAGACCCTTTATTCTCCCTAGTGTCCCAACAGATGTTGCATAAAGGGGATTTCGGATCGGTATTTTGGTAACGGTTCCCCATCCAGGTGACCATCGAGGTGGTTTTAGTGAGATAAAAATCCCACACGGGGAGTGTGGAGTCTTATCCCCAAAGCCCGACTGCCTTTTGAAGGATTGATAGATTAATTGTTTTCAGAGGACGTCAGAATGTAGTTGTCTGAATACTTATTTATGCGTGCCTTTGCTAGGGTATTTTACGGGTTACCATTTTTCCAGCTTTACTAATATAGGAACCCATATTTTTTTTAATAAGTTACGGGGTAAACAAAGCGCTGGCGGATAGCCGAAACCAGCTAAATATTGATACTGTGAAGCCTCAGAAGCGGAGCTTCAACTTAAATATATGTAGCTTTAAGTTAAAATTTAAAGAAGTTTTAAGCGCATGCTACACCGCCAGGTGGCGGGCGGGCGGGCGAGCCGAGCGAGGTATCGTTTCACATCTTTTCATACTTCGGTAGCTTATCTCTGTAGTTCGCGGTGTGAACCCAAGTATGAAAAGATGTGAAACGATGCCTCGCTCGGCTCGCCCGCCCGCCCGCCAGCTGGCGGTGTGGCCTCCGCTTTATATATTTGCTTCGCAAAATGCTAAGCTAATAGCTTTTGAAAGCGGTTTCTTCAATAGCAAATATAAATTTAAAAAATAAAGAAATCGTCAATGCTGGTATTTTTGATGCTAGTAACCCTTAAAACAAGAAATGGTTTGTGGCGACCCTGCCCACAGCAGTCGGAATCATATAGTATAATGTACTGTGTGGTCGGAATCCACTATCCCGTACACCGTGATTTGATACTGCTGGGAATAAATCCAATCATCAGATTGAATATAATCTTCTATCTAAGAAATAAAAAAAAGAATGTTGAAGTAGAAAATTTATTTATTCCATACAATACAATATAATTCATCCACAAAAGCAGTTTCATCAGAAATGCACAAAAAGAGATTCAAAATACAATAAACAAACATTTGCTCCCGATATCATTTACTATTTACACAGGCATGTGAAACGAGTAATAGATCACATAGTATTTAATAATAGAAATGCATAAATATCAATTTTTTAACACTTTAATATTATTTGTAAAATGGACGTACTTAACTTTATAACGCCGATTTATGAAAATACTTTTTATTTTTATATAATTTCTATTGTTTCTCAACATTACAAACAGTCGCTTAACTAACTTAACAGTACCTAAACTTTATATTTTAAAATGGTGCAACAAAAGAAAATGAATAACTAATTATAATGGTAAGGTACAGCGCGTCTTGACATCTAGAGGCATCAAGTTTTCATTGATGCTTGAAGATACAGAGTAAAATACAACAACGTACCGTCTTAAATGAGATAACTTGACCTGAAAAAGTTTACTATTGTCTTAAATAATAATATTATTAGTCAATGAATATACAGCCTAAGGGCCATAGTCTAAAGTTTAAAATATAATTGTGTATGTCCGCCTTATTAGTTGAGCTCAAGAGGCTCTTGTCTATGAGTGTTTTGTTTTTCAATCTAAACAAATGTAAACTTTTACCAGGTTGTATTTTTGAAAAGGTGGGACTTGCGCTAGACCGAGCTAACCTTAACTTAACTTGTACATAAGTAACTTATGTTTTTGTATCTGTCGTTGATTTTTATTGATATTATTCGAATGTTAATTTCGTGATGTCTTCGTTTTAGGCATACCTGAAATTGGCAAAATAAATAAATCAGTATTTTTCGAAGTTTTTCTGTGAAAACACATAATTCAAAACAATTTGATCTAAGAACACTGGTACCATAGAAAAATTAAACACAAATGTATTATAGGTACAAACATAAATATTATACAATATAACTATTACTTGAAATTTTTAACCCTCCCATGCCAACCAAAAATAATTAGTACAAAATAATTTACAAAAATATTACAACAAATATTATTTACAATTGAATTACAGAATTGTTGAATGAATATTCTTGAGTAAGTAGAAATTATTCAGTTTGGTGTTGTAAAAATAACTTCCACACTTCATCCTACAACAAAAATAATAATTACATAAAAAAATAATTACAACAAAAAGTACTTAAAAACAACCACAAACATGCAGATTAGTAGTTTTATTTACAAAAACGTGACTTACCTAAGTATCATGCTTTGGCCAAACAATTCCAAAAATAAAAGTACATTTAATTTTGTGCAATATTTAAAGCTTTGGACTTGGCAGCTTATAAATATGGGCCTTAAAATTAGGTGAAATGAGAATAGTAAAACAAACGTTATTATTTATTACACACATTCTTTATTGATTACAAAATTCTATCAAATCAATCAGTGCAAGGCACAACTCTTTCGTCTTGTTATTCCTTCCCCCACAATCTATCCATTACGTATGCCTTTTATCTGGTCTTCGTCTTATTAATTTGGCACAAACATATTAAGAAATTTACTGATTAACACTTAAAAGTCTGTGCAATTATTTCAATAAATATCTAACAAAATAATCATAAAAATTGTAAGTTGGACACAAATATATATTTATATATAAAATTAAATCGAATCAAAACCTAAAACAGTCGACAGTAGTAATATTTTGTCAATTTTTATTTTATCAATAAACTTACGTACCTAAAGATTTCTAAACAAGATTTTATGAAAATACAATATCACATAGCAAGATTCTAAATGTTTATACATATAAAAATAAATGGAGATTCCTTAATTCGAAGCGTTTAATTAAATAGAGATAATATTTTAGTAAGTTTCAACATCTAGAAGAGACTCTATTGAATATTTTAATAAATGATTTTATTATAATTATTTATCATTTATAATATCATATTTATAATCTAATCGTAGAGCCCAAAACCCTTTGCTAAAAATGTATGAAGCGTAATGAAGTAAAAAAATATTCAAAGTTAATAATTAGATTTGAAAAGAAATGCTATTAACCTGTATGATTTTTATACAGTTTTCATTCCAAGGTGAAATGCAGCTTTATTTTTGTTAAAAATGCAAGCATTTTGATCACAATCGTCAGATAATACAAAAGCTAGGCAACATTAAGCTGAAAATCGAAAGTCAATCAGAGCCTATATCTCTCTTTGCGATACTTTTCGACCTAATGTTATGACAGTTTTTGTCCTATTCCGAGTAACTTCTGCGATGTGAAAAAGCTAGTGAGAACTCCTTTGTCTGCAAGCCTTCAAATGATGTAATGCCACGGTTGGCTGAACATCAGTCTTCCTAAGCCTGTGTCCTTACTACAATGGGTAGAAGCCGCCATTGTTGGTCGGCGTGAGAGAGAGATGGAGCTATACAGGACGAATAGCGCCATCTCACTCTCTCACCGATACAATGATGGATTCAACACGCCATAGTACAGCTTGATCTCCCTAATGCACATTTTTTATATTATAAGTAATCAAATGTAATCAATTTGTTTGCGTTAGATTTTGTGTTAATTGCGCACAACAATGTTAGTTAAGCATATTATGAATATAATAAGCGTTATTATTATTTTTTAAATATACATAGTTGCATTTTTTACAAGTCAATCTTTTTGTCAAAATTACGCACCATTTGTTACATAGTTTTCTCTTTTGCGCCTAAAGCGAGAGAACAATTTTGAGTAGGCTAGGTAGATAGATTGATGCAACCATTTTTCATAAAAAAAGGTGAGCATCACTTTTAGATTAATTGCATCACTTTTAGATTAATTGCATTACTTTGTTATTAGCTTGTAAGTTATTCATAGCTATAAAGTTTACTTTAGGCTCATATATTTAATTATTTTTTATAAAAATGGTGTGGGGCGTACTTTTGACAAAATCACTTTCACATTACGTATAACTTTGCCTTATTATGAATACCACTTGATTTAATCAAGCAATTAATATGCCATACAAATATTTGAGATTTAAAACCGTTTCGACACGATCTCAAGTGAAATTCAAAAGGCGTTTTTAATAATATGCTAGTTTTAGCGTCTTTTATCGTCATAAATGCTAGAAAACTGCATTTTTTCAATGCATTCGTCAGAAAATAAAAAGTCGGGTTTAAAAATCGTTATTTTTGTCCAAATCGATTATAAATCGATATCGAATCAAATCGGACGCCAAAAGTAGCATTTGTGCTTGCTGTCATTGTGTCCCAAAAAAAAGTCAATCAGCCATGCAGTGTACAGTCCGCTCACAAAATTAGTTAACAAGTATAAAAAGAACCAAAAAAAATTGTGTTCATAGGTACCAGTTTTAATGTACAAAATATTAGTAGCGAGACCTTCTGTCCATATTTCTTATGGAATTGGCGAGACACAGCGAGAACAGCGCTCCGACCACCTGAAACATGTAAAAAATAACAATTTAATATTAGCTACTAAGCCAGAACACAGACGGCCTCTTTTTGTAGGTTAAGTATTGAATTTGACCACGTTGAATGACACACTATTATGTTGCTGCGCCCCGCGGCTTCACCCGCATAAGTTTCGATCCCGTGGGAATATCGGGATAAAAAGTATCCCATCTGCTCCCATCCCAGTGCCAAAAATCATCCAAATCCGTTCAGTAGTTTTGACATGAAAAAGCTACAAACGTCCATTCATCTATCCAGAAGTGAGTGAGAGAGTAGAAAGGCTGAAACCATGATAATATGTATATACTTTAGTAGGCTTTAGACCTTTCTAAATGTTGACGCTGTTAGGAGTTTAGGATGTTTAGGCTACAGAGATTAGTTGATTATTTCAATCAATCCAAAAAATAAGGTAAAAAAAATAAAAGGTGTTAAAAAATTTAAAAAAAAACTTGTTCGTTTATAAAAAAGGAAAAATATCAAATGCCAAAATATCAAAATAAAAAATATCAAAGGTCACAGTTTTTCTTTTGTTTTTTTATTCTGTGACCTTTTAATTTTACCTATTCATTCGTTTATTTTGGCATTTAATATCAAAAGTACCTTCTTTTATTTATTTGAATTGCATTTTATTATACTATGTAGCAGTATTGTAAAATTTTATTTTATTTTTACATAAAATAAAATCAAATTTGGGTTTTTCCTAAACTTTTTTCTTTTTTTATCAATCGATACTTTGCTATTGATATAACATGTATATTTTGTATCATATAAACTCTCTACATATGCATGGTGCAAAGCATGGCATATACTATGGCATGGAAGCTCGCGATGTTTGGAGAAAGTAGCTTTTTTATGTAATAGGTTGGCAAACAGGCTGCCGGCCCACTTGATGGAAAGTGTTGGTTACCGCCGCATGGGAAACTGCCCGTTGGTTGTCAACTTTAAAGATAAAGTTGAAATGCCATATGCCTGTCATTTTAATCACTCTCATTCCTTCATAGAGGAAAATGGTGCTCCATATAGCAGCTATAATTGCTATACTACATAGAGTAGGCGTTTAATACATTTAGTTATGAAAATCGCAATAATAATCGCTAATTTTCGCACTGCCCACGAGTTATTGTTGTCTTTCGTGGGTTTGTCTATTCTAGTCTAAGTTGGTTTTTGACTGAATGCCGTTAGTCTGCGTTCTTCTTACACTTATAGAACATCTTCTGACTAGTCCTACGATGACCACTAAAATTAAGAAGGTGCATTCTGAAAGTTGGCAATGTCGCAAATAGCTGTCAAATATTCGGCTGTTTTGATTAATTCATCAATATTTATCATCCTAACAAAATCAAAATCAAAAGTCATTTATTCAAATTTGGCTGAGAATCAGCACTTTTCGAACGTCAACATTACAAAAGACAGGCCCCCACAACGCCCGCCCTTCACCAAACTTCCTAGTGCTTTCGCTGGGAAGAACAAGTGGCGGAACAAGCTCCCCAGCAGCCTTTCCATTCCCCAACTATGTTGGGGTCGTCGTCCAGTCTAACCGGATTTAGCTGAATATAGTATTTTACTTGGTGCGACTGCCTATCTGTCCTCCACAACTCAGTTACTGGGTAATACGACACACTTTGGTAAAACTGGTTGTCAGACTTTAAAATTAATCAATACTAAGAGCTGATTTTTCCAACGCCAGATAATTTTATCGGAGGAATTATTTTGATTTTTGACAATTCTTCCATACAAAAACTGTCAGACGACAATTTTATTCCACGAATAAAAATTAACTGTTGATTGAAAAATCAGCCCTAAATGAAATATCGCTCAGTTTTACTAAAATGTTGATTGAGTGTTGCAACTTTCAGAAATGCTTACATAACATTAAAAATATTGAAATACGCACCTCAATACAGGCAATACCGATAGCGATTCCGGCGATGGGCTTGTTCCACTTCTCGTAGAGGTCGGAAATGACGCTCGCGCAGCCTCGGTTGGCCACCTCGATGGTGCACTTGCCTCCGATGGCGTTACCGAAGGTGCTGGTGGTGCTGCAGCAGGAGTCGGGCAGGGTGATGCTTAGTCCGTAGTCCTGGGGACCGTTCTTGCCGCAGCAGGCGAACTGGAATGAAGAAGACAATTGTTTGTTAAAGGTGGGATGTCTAGCGTAATTGCGTAACACACTAACAGTACCAATGGCTTTCATTTTGACAGTTCAAGAACATTCATTGCGCAGACGACCATCTTTGTCGTCAATCGCCGAGACTCATTCATTGAAAGAACCTAACTAATGAAGATACTTCATGGTGTCCCACGCATTTTGGGCAGTCTCGGTACCAAGCTTGCCGGCAGTCTTTTCTTTTTACCGCAACTTGTCGTATGTCCCTTTTCTCGTATAACTCTTGCAGACACGGGATACCCAATGCTTATAGGTATAGGAAGGGTCAAGGGAGATGTGTTTTCACAACACGGCTAATGTGCGTCTTTCAAAAAAATGATACTAGAAGGCCATTTTTGACCGTTGAGCTGAGAGGTGCATGTCATAGTAATAGGCTGATATTGTGTATTGTTAGCCAACGATCGGGCAGGCGTAAAAATATCGCAGCGGGATTTTATCGCGCACTGGATTTTCAACTCTCGTTGTTGAGCCGAGCGATGAGAATCCAACGGAGCGCATCCCAGGGCGTAAAAAAACCGTTGGATTTTCAACTCTCGGCGCTAAGCAGTGCGTTGAAAATCCAAACTGCGCGAAAAAAAACTGCGGCAAAAACGGCCCGTGCGTACTTGGGTTTATTATATTTTTGTCTAATCTTTAGATATTTAGGTAAAACTATTCATATTTCCATTTGCATTCGCTGGTATAGGTATATTAAATTGAAATTTTGAATAAATACATTAAAAGTAAATAGGCACTGGGTATTTCTCAAGTATGGGTATTTCTGGGTATTCCTATAACTGTAAATTATTTATTTTCCTGTGCAATAAACAATACCTACTATGGTACGGAATAACGTCAAATTTGATATAAGGTCCTTTGTTCCTTTGTAATTGTGAATATTATTTGAGAAGTGAGTAATTTAAAGTATTTTCCCTGTATTTATTTTTCATCTCACATTAGGCTAAATCAATATTATTCATATTGTACGAGGTATACTTAATTATTTATACAGGAAACATTTTTAACCAGTGCGCAAACTAACCATGAATTCCGCATATGATTCTAGATCTAGCGTAGAAAGTTACATTTGCGCATTGGTTAAAAATGTATCCTGTACAATCTAAGTAGACCTCTTACAGAAGCGAATCTCTTACTAAGCGTACACATCGATATTGTATTCAGGCGGTCGATTCTGTAAAAATCTCACCGTGAAAACTCAAGTGACGTGAGCTTAATGTGAGTTGTCAGTAGTGTCAATCCCTAGCATTATTTGGAATGACAGCTCACTCCACGCTCACTTCACCTAAGTTTTCACGGTGAGATGGTTACAGAATGGCACTGCAGGCTACCTTGCAACTACATTTAAACAAGGTTGCTGTTGTCTGCTGAGTAATAGTTTTACATTACTTCTATAAGAGTATCTGAAGTGTAAAAAGTTGTTATACATCATCACAATCTCCCTGCCTTTATCCCATGTTACTTGAGGTCGGCGCAACACGTTTTCTTCTTCTATTCTCCCCTGTCAACCGTCACGCTATCATTCACTCCCTTCTCCTTCATATCATTCCTCACACAATCCATCCATCTTTTCTTCGGCCTTCCTCTCCCTCTCCATCCATCAACATGTATATTCATCACTCTTTTAGTCACATGCGTTTCGTCCCTTCTCATCACATACCAAGACAAACGATTTCCTTTCAACTTTTCTGTCACTGGCGACAGTTTTTGTTATTCCTGGACGCTATCAGCGTGCACGTCTTACTATATCGTTCCCGTTTCCACTTCAGCTGTGATGCCATATTACGATTTACAATTAGTAAATTATCAGGTAATCTTAAGGAATTACATGATTTTTTTTGTGATAAGTCATAGTTGAATAAGGCAATAAAAATGTTTTAGTGTGCAATTCAAACATTTGAAACTAGAATCTTAAATCATAATTTGTCATCCTTGATCCTTCAACAACCTTTGAAATGGGCACCTAACTTCATCTCTCTGACTGACCCTTGACAATTCAAAAGTGCCTGTAAGGATTAATTGAAATAAATACTTTGAGTTTGACACATCATTTAAATGAATATTGGCAATATGAAGCATGAATATTTTTCCCTGTATACCCAACTCTTTGTTCGACTGCACCTTAAAAGATATTACTATAAATAATTTACCTGTTGCTGAATGTTGTTGATGACAGCATCAGTAGCCTTGTCGACGTCAGCGCCGGACCTCTTGTCGAACAGCGAGTTGACGGACTTGACCAGACCGGCCTTGATCGTGTCACCGTAAGCGAACAGGAGAACTGCTATCACCACTTGCACGATGATGATCACCAGCAGGAAGAGCGCGTACTGAAATACGAAAATGTGTAATTAGAATTAGTCGTATCAACTGTTGGCTGGTTTTAATATGTCTGGTGAAGGTCAGGGTTCTCTCGCATCAGCAGAAACTATGTAAGAATAGGTGTCTACCACATGCCGTGGTGGATTTTAGCCAGTGTACGAGATGGTCAAGGTAGGGATCGTGGAAGGCGCACAAGTTCCTATAACCCCCGGTCCAAGACTTTAGAAGGGAACACCGGGGTGGTTTTTACTCAGTAAGAGTCTGACAGACTCCGCCTGCCCCAGGGCGGAGGACATTCAGAAGGATTTTACACCCCAGAACAAAAAAAATAAAGGCTATAGTCAGCCTAGTTTAGGCTCTAGACAGACCATCTTGTAGAACGTTCAACATAACTCTGGGTAGTCGGCCAGAGTTGCGCTAAACGTTCTTTTAATTATCAAGCCGCGTAAAGACTATTTTGTACAATTTGATCATCATAATTATGAGACTATATCACGTTATTATCAAGCATAAAAAAGGATGCTCGTCCTCTTTAGATATAAGCCTAAAATAAAACTTATTTTACAATAACTGCACTGCAGGATGAAATTAGAGGGGGCGGAACCTATTCCATGCCAAGTTTTATACTTTTTTTCTACCTAGGCGTTTTGTAGCATATACACGGACAACACGGTTTAACTGACTTCAGAGTTGAAGCCCAATGATCCAAGATTCGGTCTATGCAAGTTTACCTGCATTGTCCCAGAAATATTAAGAGAAATGGACACGTGTAGGTATCTATACGAGGTGTCGTTTTAGATCCTCGTCAAGTTCAAGGAGGTAACTATGCTACTGATTCTTGACACGAATCAATAATAAAATAAGTAGGTAGTTTTTTTTTTCTAATTTTCGGAAATCGGCACGTGTGGGACACGCATTTTAAAACGCGGCCTGTGTGCCCTTTTAACCTAACTGCCCTTTTACACACACATAAAAACGCAGCCGTTTATACGATAGCATAATGCGATTCTGTTCTTTGAAAGTGGTGTATTCTGAAATACTATCAAACATAAATAACTAAAAAAAACAAGTATGTATTCATTATTTACCAGGGATCGTAATTTTATTTGATTATTTATGTCTTTCGTAACAGCCTCCTGAAATTTGACGAGGGTGCAACACAACAGCTTGTATAACTATATCTCTTTTAGAGAATGACATAAAGAAGTATCACGTTTGCCAATATTAACACAACGAACCATAGAAATGAAGCTAATAAGTCCAGAAAACAGATTTTCGATACGTTTAAAACCGAAATTGACACAGTTTCGGTTTTAAATAATCGTTTGAAGTCTTGTTAAGAACTAACTGCTTCCGTTCCACGGTACTTTCGACAATGGCCTTTTACCCCTTTACTCCAAAAGAATTTCGGACATCATACTGAGAAAACGAAACGGATATCTTCCATAGTTTACATTCCATTGTGTGATTCGAAGAACAGCGAGCGTTCCAAGTTTGAATTGACACAGCAGTGGATTGTTGGAAAGTTGTGTTTGTCAATCGAAGTTTTAATATTTTGTACTGGTTTCGTTTGCCAAATGTGGACTGTAATTGATCCAATCTATTCCAATGTGTTATGTAAACGTCGCTCTTACTAAAATGGTATTACGGTTTAGATTAGGTCGTCAAGGTCGTCATTTCACCGATATGGTAATGACAAAAACAGGTTCCATTTAGCACAATATAACGTAGTGACTAAATCTACGCGAAATATAACATTTTGGCTCTTTCAAACAAAATAAGCATACTACCCGACTCAGTATCATAGCTCACAGTAAAACAGAAACCTCTAGAAAAATGCCTGTTTATTATAAGTAAGTACTAATAAATTACTAGGTACATACGCGTCGTATTTTGACAAATGATGCAATGACCAAAGTCTACGTAATCTGCACTATTTCTGCCTTAATCACAAATGACATATTATATTTAGTAATGACGTGTGACTCCGGTAGACTCCGGTCATACGAGAACCGATGTCATTTTGTTACGAAGTCTTGTATAGGTTTACCGGATTTTTTGTCGTAGTTGGGTTTTAGTTTTAAACTTCCTTTTTTTGCTAAGTAAGCTGGCCCTAGCAATCCTAGATTGTGTCGCACGTAGATAGGCAACATAGTTTGGTCTGGAATAGTCTGGATACATACCGTGACAACCATGCAGTGACTCTCCCGTATCGCTCCGCAGCAACCGAAGAAGGCTATCACGAACATGATAGCGCCTATGATAATGAACACCCATGGCGCGACCGTCAAGTGGGTCTTGAGCTCCTCCGATACAACCGTCCAGTTGAGCTTAACCGCCACGCCGATGCCTATGACTGTTAGGCCGAGGAGCTGTGGACAGAAAAACAAATAGTTATAGCAAAAGGTCGTTAGTGTGCTACAAGGATTTTATGGCGCCTGAGTAACATTGACAGGGGGGCGCTGTTGGTAAACATTTGTGCAATTGTTTTGTGAAATGTATTGAAAAAACAAGATGGCGGCGTTAGTTCCGATTTAGGTCACGCGCCAAAAGATTCTTGTACAGCTATTATTATAAGTAGAACGTTATCTATAGAGTAGACATAAGACTGGCTGAATGGAAAAAGCTGATAAATTCCAGTGCGCTAAGAATTGAAATTAGAATACATGTGTATTTTTTTAAAGGTTTCCACTAGAGCAAAAACTACAGAAGGCCAATTCTCGTAATTAAAAACGTTCAAAATATAGTTACAATCTCATCTCAGCGACAATCAATGTCAAAAACTGGTAAAAAATGTGGGGATTTTTGAGATATTTTTGATAGATTGAGACTGAGATTAGACTGTGAACCTTCTTAAAATTACGAGAAATGCCCCTCATGATACTTGAACTTTGAAGTGTAGCAAAAAATGTAGTGGTTAATTGTGCAAAAACTGCAGTCCACACTGCCGATATTATGTAAGACTGGTAGAAAAAACAAAAGTCGATTCAAAGGATTACGTAATTCGAGCTTTGGACTTCCTTATGACGACAGACAGTTTTTTTGCACTGTGAAAAAATACTGTCACCCACGTGTCCCACGTACAAGCCCCCAAAAATCTCATGTGGATATTTTTGGGTTGAAAGTGGAATCAAGACAGCTTGCGTGGAAAGTGGAAAAAGAAAAGAATCCCAAGGGGTTTCCTAATTAAATAGCACATTTTTTCTCATATTCACGATAAACGCTTCAATGACACTGCACCCTTATTTCGTAACACACACACACAATCACAATCTGAATCACTTAAAAGGATATGACTAATCCATTACTTCATACGTTCGAAAAATTAGTCTGCCCAACAACGTAAATAACGCAATGAATTTTGTTTAGTGTGTTACGAAATTACGCTGCTGGCCAAAATGATTCGAACATCATCGGTTGCAAATACCGCGAAAAAACAATTTTACGAATGAGTAAGTAATTTATTTTAGTGGTCACTCGGCCAAGCCACTACGTTTGCGTCGGTGACTCAATTTGTTAGTCTTTCTGGTTGGCCTATCTGACCAGCCAATCTATCGGGTCATGGCCGTGTAACATAGTCTTTGGTGGGTATTTCTGAAAGTTAGTAGGCCTTTTTAACACGCTGTTATATTAGGTTCACTTGGTAACTAACTAACAAACAATGTAATAAAATCTTAGAAGTAAATTTTAACCTTCTTTTAATTGTCGTATCGAAATGAAACTTTGTATTTATATGTTGTTCGGATGACAAATTATAATTTGGTATCTTGGAGCTGATCTGATTATGGAGTCAGTGGATAGTGGAACTCTTCAGTGGCTACTAGTAAACCACTCGAGTTGGGGCTCATATGATTTGTTTTGACGAGCCCTGCATTTTTTTTTTGGAGTATCGTTAAACTATATGTTTTTGTTAATTGGTGACTCAAATGAGTCAGGAGATGTACCGATGATGTTGATATGCTATGACGAATGGATGCAATCGTACTGTCATTAGAAGTGCTTAATTATTTCAGAATAAAAAGCTATTATTTTTCTAATTAAGCGGTTCGAATGCCGTAATTACAGAAACAATTAAAAAACCATTGTGTCTTGCGTGGATCCACGTTCCGGCGATGGTTTAAGGGTGCCCAGAATCCCTTCTGGGCTTCTCTTCTCAACTAAGGCTGGTACTCATCTGAAGGCACCCGGTCCGTAGCCCTTTTTCAAATGATCGTTTTAACTCTACCATCGAATTTTTCCCTGATGATGTGAGGCTCGACTTTCAGTCTAAGCCCACGTTCCCACAGACGTGAAAAATATCACGGCGGGTTTTTATCGAGCACTGCATTTTCAACTCTCGGTGTTTCTATAAGAGACAGTGGGCCATAATCCACCACACAACTAATCATTATTCTTCTAACCAATTAGCATTTGCCACACCTGCCGACCACACATCTTTCAGCATCTTCCTCTAACATCCAGAAAGAGCCGATAAACATGTCTTAATTACGAAAAGCAGTGTTAGAATATAACAGAATTTAGAGAAAAAACATGATGGAAGTAGGTAATTGACTGGCGTAGTACAGATTTAGAACCGACTGATGGAGCGTGCACGTGGTCCGCTCGACAACAACTTTTAGAAGAAATAAATAAAAGTTTATTTTATACAGGGTTATTTTTCAAAGACCAGCCAAATTTAAGGATGTGGTACAGACCATCAAACTGAACAACTTTCTCCATGGGACCAATAGCGTAATCGCGAAAATGTTATCAACTGTCCCATAGAAAACTTCAATACCTACTCGACCTAAATGTATGGGACGGCTGAATTTTTATTCGCGATTACGATGTTGGTACCATGGAGAAAGTTGTTCAGTTTGATGGTCTGTACCACATCCTTAAATTTGGCTGGTCTTTGAAAAATAACCCTGTATGCCCGCCCGCGGCTTTGTCCGCGTGGAAATTCTTGTTCCACCGACCCACCCCGTCGCATCGCATCGCATCGCCTGCCTGTGGTATTAAGTTCTTTGTTTTCGTTTAGCGTTCTTTCTGTTTTTTCTTGGCTCCTAATAGTCCTAGCGTGTTACTTAGCCTTCCTTAAGAATTGGTCTAATAAATTTATCAAATCCGACCGGTCGTTCCAGAGATTAGCGCGTTGAAACCAACAAACTCAGCTTTATTATTTAGTATATAGATATTTATTTTATTACCTCTTACAACTATCTTAAACGTAATTCGATAATGTGGCTATGAACTATTGCTACTTAATATTATTTATTTCAGATATATTATCTAGGTACTACTTAAACCGCAATACCTACTCAACTACAATTAAACAAAAACGTACCTATTTAATTAGCTATAGCTAGTTATTTTCGAAAAACTTTGACGATCCGTGGCCATACCTACCTGTCCGCCATTTTGATCTTTTTCCAAAATGGCGGTTACAAGCGCGGCCGCAATTTTGAAAATAATCAAAATGGCGCGACAGTAGGTATGCTAGGCTCTATATAAAAATCTTCAACCCCCTTTATTTGCAATTGCAATTTTTATTCATTTCATCAAAATTGCATTCAAGAGAATGAAAATAATGTTGTTTTGTTCGGACTCTTATCTCATTCGAGGTCAGAATTGTATTCAGAACAGATGGTATCAATGAGAAGGTTAATTTTAAAATAACTGTTGTTTGTACAAACTTACAAAGAGTGATATCATAGGAACGCGAAAATGAATATCGGAATTTGGGACAAGCAAATTCATGGTTTGGAGTTTTGGACTCATCCAAGTTACCCTAACGTTTTTATTTTGCCAAGGATTGTGCTAATTCATTGCTTCATATGTTCGAAAAATGATCTGCGCAACAACGTTAATAACGCAATGAATTTTGTTGAACTGTCAAAATGAGAGCCATTCCCCTGCTGGACAGATGGCCACCCACCTGTTCCCTTCGCAGTCAAATTCACACAGTGAACAATGTTACCGGAAGGAAATTCGGCGCATGTCACACGGCATTAATTCAATTGTTTGGGTAAATTATTATGAATATCATACTTGTGTGAAAAAATTACTTTATTGTTACCGTGTGATACCTACTTATCTACATTGATGTGATATGAAAAATAGGCCGGAAAGTGAGGACTATAGAATTTCAACCGGGGGCTTACCACCAGCTCTTATAGCAGGGCAGAACTTGAACTGCACTGCTTTTTGTACTTAGTCATAGAACAAAAAGCAGTGCAGTTCAACTTCTGCCCTGCTAAAAGAGCTGGTGGTAAGCCCCCAGTAGGTAATCTTCTGCCAGCCCTTGTCCTGTCCCATGTCGGCCCAGTCGTATTTTTTTTGCGCACTATATTTTCATTGATCGAGAGTTGAAAATCCAACAGTGTGTTTTATTGGCGCGCTGGAATGCGTTCTGTTGGATTCTGAATGCTCGGCTCAATAACGAGAGTTGAAAATCCAGTGCGGCGCTAAGCAGAGTATTGGAAATCCAGTGCGAACCAGAGGGTCTACTCCGAAGTAGTATCGGCCGAATGTTCGGCAGTTTCCTGCTACGAAGTTACTATTTGGTTCGGTCGGTTCCGATCCTACACTCCTACATTCTTTCGAATATTGACTATGGTCCCGACCCAACTGAGCCGATCCGAACTTTTTTCACATTTTTCAATAATATTTGGTTCAGCCATGTGTCGGTCCGATCCGAACATTCGCACTTTGCACTTCGGAGTAGGCCCCCTGGGCCTACTTGAGGTCGGCGAAAAATGTTTCTCTTTCCCTTCTGTCCTGTCAGCCGTTTCCTTATCATCCACTCTCTTTCCTTCATATGATCTCTCACACAATGCATCTATTCTTTATATCCCTCTGACGTTCATCAACATAACAATACTTTCACAGTATTAATGACCTAATTTGCGCGTCAATCAATGCCCTAACCAATCCTCACGTGAGCCATTCCAGTACGGTCACCCACACTCAGAAGTGAAACCTGAACTACGAAAACCGCCCTTACTCCTACGAGATCACTGCGCTGTCAAAGTCAAATTGGGCCATAGACGCGTGGTCGACTGTACTTCAGCTGCAGTGTTATTTCCTACGCTGTGACGTCATACGAGTGACCCCTTTAGCTCACGTGTGTGCGAGCTCGAAACGAATGAGACTGAAAACATGATTGAACTATTTCCGTACTAATTCGTCCACGTCTGGTTTGAATTCACATCAGAAGAAAAATATGAGTAGTGTGCGGTTGATAAAATCAAAACTAAAATTCATTTATTCAAATTAGGCTGAGAATCAGCACTTTTAGAACGTCAAAATGACATAAGAAAGTACGTCAAAACGCCCGCCCTTCACCGCTTCCTAGTGCTTTGGCTCGGACGTCGAAGTGGCGCAACAAACTCCCCAGCAGCACAGCTGTTTGAAAAGTTAGAAGAAATTCTGAGCATCATGCTGCTTGGTTGTGTTTATCAAAATATCAATAGCCTGTCAGTAAGATCAAATAAAGTTGAATCTAATGGCAGCATAAGTACTGTGAGTCTGTGACTAACAATGCCTTTGTGTATTTATGGTTGCTATGGCAATTTTCCTGTTCGATGGTGATAATTGGAGCATGATAATTATTCGGCTCATAGATTATTAACGAACAGCTCCCTAATTGCTTATCACATTTTCCTGTTCAACAACGTAAATATAAAGCAATGAATGTTGTTGAACTGTCAAATTGAAAGTCAATGGCGCCGATTCCCTTGTTCCCAAACTAAACAAAATTTAAGTACAGTGCATCTTTTCCTTTTTATTTCATTAAGAAAAGGACAGAAGATAAATAAATTCGTCTAAATTCTCAAGTTTAGACGTGATTAAAAACATGGCTACTAAAAATACGTCAATTTACGTCAGGCGCTGAATAATTTGACAGGACTAATGTTTATCTTCTGTCCTTTTCTTAATGAAATAGAAAGAAAAAGATGCACTGAACTTAAATTTCGTTTAGTTTGTGAACAAAGCAATCGGTGTCATTGCTACTTTTAGTGTGTTATGCAATTACCCCGTTAAATTTAGCTTGTATCCATTAGGTACTTATTAACCAACTCAGGCTAATGAAAGAAGCGTAATCGTTACTTGAAATGAGTCTGGCTATAACTTACAGCCAGAAGATCAATTCCCGTAATTAAAAACGTTCAAAATCTAGCCGCAATCTCATCTCAGCGACAATTAATGTCAAAAACTTGTCAAAAATGTAGGGAAATTAGGGGTATTTTTGCCAGATTGAGACTGAGATCAGACTGAATGTTCTTAAAATTATGAGAAATGCGCCTCAGATGGTTGGTAAAAAACTGTTAGTATGTACAAGAGCGAAAGAAAAAGTCCAATAGCACGTGTATGTTGATGGTAACATCTGCTCCTTGTGTTTACAAAACAATGTCTGTAAACTGTTTCATTTAGGTACAATTGGACTCGGGAGTCAGACATATTCTGAATTTTAGCGTGCACCACAATGCACCTGCCAGTCCAGCCATCTTACTAAGTGGGGTTAAGTAAGTTAAACGGAAAGGCCAAATCGTAGCAGGAGGAGAAAGATGCGTTCCTTAATACAAATTGTCCACGTGGATAGTAATCATTTTTGCGGGGCCAACGTGGCCAGAGTTCGCATAAAACCCTGTGGTTCATGTTTGGAAGGAAAAAGAGGAGGCCTTTGCCCAGCATTAGGACACAATGTAGGCTAAAAAAAAAACGGCAGCAGCTGGATGAGACTAGCGCAAAGCCGAGTAAAATGGAGCGTTGGATTGGAGAGAGCTATAACCAGCAGTGGAATGCTACAAGCTGATGATGATTAAAACTAGCCAATAGACAGCCCACTCTCTCTAACCGAGAGGAGGCCTGTGTCCCAGCAGAGGAAATATTTTTTTTTTTTATACGTTGCCCCACACCAGGAATTTCTCCTGTATCGTGTGTGCGTTTACAAACATTTAAACTCACATACAGAAACAGCCAGACCCGGAACAACTACTTGTAGGCCATACAAATATTTGTTCCGTGCGGGAATCGAACCCGCGACACGCAGCGCAGCAGTCAATCGCTTAACCACTGCGCCAACCGTGCCGTCAAACATTAACATTATAGGCTGATTATCTGAGATGGCGTAGCCAGAGAGAAAAATTCCATAACCAAGGAAAGGTGGAAGAATATGGGGCAGGCCTTTGCCCAACAGTGGCACAACATAAACGGAAAAAAAAAACAATATTTAATTATTCAATTTTGCAACATGGCAATACTGCCAGCCTTTTGGGCACTTTTCTTGTTGACACCGATGCGGACGAATTTTGTTTTATTTTCCCCCCTCCTCTTTTCCGTTAATTCAACATTAGCTTCTTTGAACAGTTAAGCTAAGTTATTATGCAATTGAAGCGTAACCTATAAGCTTTACGTCTTCTACGTGTCGCTGGCACGACTGAATTTTAAATATTTTTGGCCCAAAACTTTGCCACTTCCACGGCGTCGTCAGTGACAGCGCAGACGTCACTTTGACTGCATGTTTTGGGACACAGAGGGCAAGTTTTACGTAACTTCAAGAATTCAAATGTTGAAGATGTAATCTAGACGCAACTCGCATTTGACCTCTGATAAATACAAGATCGTGTATGTTGTTGCTTTTTCTCTTAAACTTTAAACTTATTATTTTTTTAATGATGTCGCCTTATCAATATACACACTACATTTTGTTGAAGTTATAATTTTATAAATTATTTTTAAGTCGCTGGCTGAAGAGGGTTGAAGGTTGGCTGGTTGTTGGTTGATTGTTGCTGGTTGTTGTTATTGTTGGGAAACTTTTTGGTGAGAACGCAACTATAAACATTTGATAAGATTTGAAGCCTGCTCTTTATTATTTTATTTTAAACTTACTATTTTGATCCATCTACAACAACGAACACATCTTCTAGTCAGTAAGATCATCAAGAGGAAGAATGATATGTGAGTTTATTTGAAAGTAAGATAGGTATTTTTTTTTTACTGAAAATGGATTTCTAAAAAATATCCCTTTTAGCACTTCACAATTTACGACATTTTACTTTTTAAACTCTCATTCAAAGATAACAAGAAAATCACGCATTCGCACAGTTGCTAAACTGATGAGAATACTTTACATGCAAGTATGTTCGTATGTTGTACAAACAAAAATTTGCAATAGGTAAGTTTATAGACATGTTAATTTTCAGATAAATAAATAAGTTAAGCAGAACTGGCAACATCGAAAGAAAGAAACAGCAACGCTCTCACTTCGTAACGCTCAATTTACACTGCCGCGGAACGGAGTGCAAGAGATTTTTTTTTTGTACAAAGCAGAATGAACTTTATGTCTTTGCACATATTAGAAACACAAATATGCAAAGGTCGCGCATCTTTTGGAGAATTATCGCGCATTCTCGGGAATTCCGGCAGTAATAAGCTCGTATCTAGTTTGTACGTTAGACAATTGATATAAAGTTCATTTTGCTATGTACGAAAACTCGCTTCCATTCCGGTCCGCGGCGGTGTAAGTTGAGCCTTACAGACTCAACTATGTATTCCAATCTAATTTCAAAATAAGTAGGGTAAAGTCTCCAGTTATTGACCAATTAAAACATAATATTTGAATTGAATTTTTGGAATAACGAGCTGGTATATATATTATAATATCTAGTTTTATGTTTAGTTAAGAATCATTCTAAAATACAGGCCTATCACAAATCCATTATATTCTGTACATAATCAACTTGGGGGCGTTTTAATATGACATTTATTAATGGCCATCAGTCGATTACGTCATTTAGCTGGCAATTAATCGATGTTATCTGAACAATTGCCCGTCATTCCCTCCGAACCCACCCATCGGTTAAAGGTTATCGAATATACATATGTATGTCATGAAGTGCCTGCCATGCCTATCTGAGAATGCTTTGATCATTTCAATATTGATCAATTTTTTCCGTTTGTATTACTTAGGAGCTATGCCCACAATTGTAGGATATTGTATTGGACAGAATTATTTACTTAGATCGAAGATAATCTTTATCGTGTTATAAAGATAACCTCGGAATTGCTGAGCTGCAAAACGGTAGGTAAATGACGTTGATTCTTTGCATTCATTCCCAACTTAGTATGGTAATGATTCCTACTTGATAGTTCATATAAAACAATGGATATTATTGTGTGTGTTAAGGCGATGTTAAGATAAGAAGATGCTGTATTTTTCCTTTATTTATTTTGCTGGAAAAATAAATAACAAAGTCTATTTTTTTGCAACATCGTGCGTGCTGTATACTTTGTTTCTTACTAAACATCCTTTAATTACATTCAAAACTCTAGTTACCGACTTGACTTGTCTAAATAATTTCTTCAATTTGTTTTTAATTGGACGTTAAATAAAATCTACACACAGTAGCTCTGTTAGCGATAAGTAAAATTAACACTAATCAACGAATAAGATCGCCATCGCTACTTAAGCCTTGTGGGACCCAGACGCCATTACAATGCCGCGAACAGCAAATTGTCACGCCAAGCCAAGTGGTTGATCAATCATATGCGGCTGTTAACCCATTTTAAACAGGTCTCTTTAAGGTTATATTACGTAGGAGTTAGGTAGACTGAATCTAGTTTGTGAATGGAAGGCAATACTTAGTCGAATGTATATTCTGTTTCCTGCGCTATAAATTCTCTCGCAAGCTACAGAAAATCGGGAGTTTTTCCAACTTTATCTCAAATTTGGACTGCTATTGACTGTTCTTCACCGAACGGAGGTCGGACAGATAGTGAATGAAACCTTTCCCAGTAAAACGCGGATGTACACTCGATTCTTCACTTTCGGTATGCAATTTCTCTCTTGACCTGAAAGAATTTCAGGTCATTGGTCAAACTGACTTGAAGGCGTCTCGCTTGACGCATCAAAGCCATGTAGGGAAGGGAGGGATGAATTAATTCTAGTGCAAGTTAACAGCGTAAGTTGAACTATCAGCCCTGTATTTTTAACTAAGGAATAATATAATTTTTGTGCCTGACAAGCTTGTACTTATGAGCTCATTAGGGGAAACATCGATGATGATTGAGTTTCTTACAAGATTTTCGTGTTAAATAAGGTGGTCAAAGAAAATTTTTAACGCGTGCAAAACCCAACGACATCGCGATTCTGTCCACAAATAAAACTATCGCCATTTCATCATACTTTTAACTTTATTTAAAAACACTTCGCCATGGCGTGAGGTAAACGCCCCAGTTGCCGACCCCCTTTCATTATCGTGAATTTATAACGCGTCTCGGTTTAAAAGTCGTATGGTTATGCATACCGTGGCCGAGATATTTTACAGGCGGTTGTGTTTGCATAACTACAGCACACACTGTATAGATTATGTACGGCAGCTGAGTAATCCTGTGCACATTTAACGTAATGAAATGGCAGCCATGATCACATTCACTTGAAAAAAATATAGGTAGGTGTTGTAATAATCTTTATTAATGCATTTGTGTAACGTAAAAGTCAAGTTTAAGATTGTAGTATTGAAAGCATTCAATACTTTATCGATTTTATTTAAAACTCAGTAACTACGTTAGTTCAACATGAAAGAGAACCATCAAAATATTTGTCACGACAAACAACTGTTGCAAATTGTGAACGAGTTGCTTTTCTATGCAGTTAAACCACCATATTTACTTACCGAATAACGGTTTTACTGATAACGGTGTCGTGCCAATATAATTAACATTTCAACCGGTTACTGAACTAGTCTACAAACTTAGGCCATTTACCTGTGGCAGAAAGACTAGACTGAAAGCTCGTATGACTCAAGGGAGTACCAAACCCGGAATTCCCCCGATCGGCAAGCTGCCAACAGCATCGGTATCGTCTTTGTTATAATTGTGGAGTTGACTGGTTGACATAATTATTAAATGTTTTTTGTTTGTGAAGTGAACGCTGGATTGGTATTGATTCATTGACCCAAATGGACTTGAGACGCTTGACTGCACCACTTATCACATATGATTTCATATAATGTATATAACTAGAACCCATTACTCGTCAATTAAAACCAGACTATGAGTCGTCTGTTCAATAAAAACCATCGTCTAAAGCTGGGCAGGTCAGTGATGTGACACTGCAATGTTGGAAAACTTGGGAAGAATGAATTTCTTCCCAAATTTTTCAACATTGTAGTGTCATCTGCTGGTCATCTGTCATTCCGACGCAAATAAGTGTAGATGAAGACAAAGAGAGTATGCGAACATCTCTATTTTAATTCACACTACAACGAACGACACGAGGAATTACGCTAATAGTTGCTTTGAAGAGCTTGGCTCTGATATTTTTATTTTCATGAAAGCTTCGTCATCTTCAGATTTACACCATGTAATTTATTGACTTGTTTAAACTATTCCTATGTTTAAAACGTGAATCGAGCAGCACGAAATAAACCGATTTCCCTTAAACTTGCCATTAAGCACCCTTTAGCAGTTACGGAAGGTTGAACACCATAATAATCACAGGTTACTTGTGAATAATGGGGCGTCACACACTTTTATGAGCGAACGCTGGGTATCGAATGTTTTTACAACAACGACCTAGATATTCCAATACACAGTACCTGTGAAAGCATTTGCTGTTAAGAATTCTGTACGTGACTTTAAAAGAAAGCTTGTTTGTTTAGATCAAGTTTTGGGGTATTGTATCAAATAAGACTGTATGGGATTGTGATGGAGTCGAAAACGTCCAAGTATTCTTAGCAGGAATTGTGGACATTAGACATTAATTCCAATAGGCTCAAAATAGACCTCTCTTGACTTCTAGGCATACATCAGATTCTAGAATCCAGAGGCATTGTTTATCTAAAACGTCTCGTAAACCACGCTGCTCAGATTTACTGCTGTCGATCAAACCGAAATCAATTTAACGATGAAGTACAAAACTGACATCATGATGATGATTGATGAGGCAACACTGGTGCTATAATGAGTTTTCTTTAGGCACTGGAAATAGCTTAAAGTTGTCAAACATTGAATGGCTTTGTGCTTTAAACAAAGGCCTTAAACTTTAGACATGATTCGATATTTAGAAGTAAAAGTTTGAATTAAGATTAGAAGAAGTTTAGTTCTGACATCTTCCTTTGTGCCTTCATTTAAGATGGTAAAATCTTGAATATGTTAAGATTCATATTATGATCCTCTCAAAACCAAACCATGTAAGCCGTAATCTCCAAACTCAAATCAATCTTCACCGCATAATTTCACGGTACGCAGCACATAGCTACAAGAGCCAAAAATTCATCAGCAAATCTTGCGAGGTTACACAACGTGCGTGACCCAGCCAATACCATTACCAGGTGTACAACTATAGCGAGGATTGCATAAGTAAGGTCGGTGACCGAGCGACAATGACGAGGAAGGAGGTGAGGTCTGAGGGCGGAAGGGCATAAACAGGCCATGGCGATCTGTGGAGTCATTAAATGCATGACGTCTGACTTGTGGGCTCGACGAAAAAGTCTTGGAAAATCTTTGAGTGAGAGTCGATTTTGGATTGGAGTTTATTTTTGAGCCTTTGTTTGACTGGTGATTACTTCTTCTATAATTGTCTATATGGAGACACACATGGGTTTGAATGGTAAAAAAAAAGAAAAATTCTGGACAAAGCATAAAACCTTTTTGGTTTCTGAAATCGTTAACAAAATCGCTCCCAAACTTTAATTTAATTTAAAATTATTTTTCCCTAATGGGATTTTTAAGTCGTTTGTTTTTAGCGTTGAAACGAAACATTCGTATTAAAAAGGTCTGATATCTGGTGTGTTGTGACATGTACTGTAAGCTATTAAAGCAAATATAGCAGGAAGTTAATCTAATTAAAACCAGATCACGTGTTGGTGCTGAGCTACTGAATAGTACACAACACACATTACTATTCTGAACCAGACGTTAACTTCCAATGCCATCGCAAATAGAACCATTTCAAGTGTATGTTTGGATATTACTTTTACTGTTTCTATTTTTTTTAAACGCCAGTTACTGGCCTCAAACGAGAGCAGATTATCTAATAATTTTATTCTGCGATATTGTGATTTATGTAAAAATAACTTGCATCATGGATTACTCCAGACTCTACAACAGTTTACTGATTAGCAATTTCAACAAATTCATCATTAAAATAACGATGACCAAGATACGGACGATACTTATCATAGTATAAGTATCGTCCGTATCTTGGTCATCGTCGTCCTTGGATATCCTTTAACGACATTGAACAGCTTACGTCATCCAAACATTATAGGTCGCCCGTGGGTGGCATTTTATGTAAATCATCTGAGAATTTCGCTTGAGAGTATTCAAGAGATTCGATAAGAAATTTATAGCCGGATAAATAGAACGTGACCTCACCATATCACTTTGAATGAGTAAAAATTCGTAGTATCAAATTAAACAGCAATGTTAATTTAGAGATAAGAATTTGCGTACAGATAGCGTATAGAAACCGTATTTCTGCACAGCACGAGATTCCTGAAATATGTTCATAATGTAGCTGTCTTTGAGTTTCTGAAGCAAAAGTTCTATCAGGCGTACATGTGACAAGGAAACAAAGACTTTATTTAAGAAGTGAGTACAGTGTGACTATCAAATAATCCCGAGGATTTCCAAAGAGAAACGCAAATACTAGTGGCAAACTGGCAAGGCTGTGGTGCGCAACATCCGCGGACGTGTACGTTTGTTACAAAAAAACTATTGCATCAACGCTGGATGTGAGCAACACTGGTATACGTGAAACCAGTTTTAAAACGAGTTTTTTCTGGACTCAGACCGAAATTATTCGGCGTCTACTAACCGTTTTCAAGGAAACGAATACTTTTTTAATTGTAGTCGGAAATGCCTGTTTATGAAGCAAGCGTAGACAGGCCCACGTGCTTACTAAAATGGTGATTAAATGCGTTCAAAATCTTGGGATTTTTTTAAAGAAAATATCCTTTCTTACATTTTGTTTTTTGTGGAAGATGTCCTAAATAAAATATGGATGAGGTACTTCAACTAAAGTAAGTAATAGGGCAAGCATGTTAAGTGTTGCGGGCGCCAGTTTGGCGGCAGAGGCGGTCGTGACGATGATGTCACCTCGGGGCAGGTCACGTATACCATGTTTGAATATCATGGATTATGGCTGTATCGTCAACGATGACTTTATTGCTTCGACAGTGGGCAAAATGTTCGGATTAATCACTAGCAGTAAACTTTATTGGTATGGAGATCCTTCTTGGGATATCAATATTATCATTAAAGTCGTAACTGTTCCTAGTTATAGTCCTTTGGGGAATTTACAAGATAGTCTTTTGTGTCGTATAATACTTAACTGTTACGTGGCTTGTTTTATAATGCATGTAAGCAAAGAGGATTGCAAATATGCAAGAATTATTCAAATGCCTTAGCTCAGGTTACGTCATGCATGAGGATAAGCTTCGGGAAATTCTAGCCTTGAGTCACGATCACGTTTGCCGTTATCCTTCAGATTCAGACCAGGGTCTTTTCCTTGACCCACTTCTAAGGAAAATACAAGGACTTTCTTATGTAGCCTTCATAAAAGCAGAACAAACTGATTTTATTGGAGTGCAAGACGTAAAATCTAGTGGCCTTGGTGTTAATCGTTAAACTACTGGAGTTACGTTGAATTGTCGGCACTAAAAACTGTATTATTCACCAACATGAAGTCACAAGTTTTGTATTTAAGCCGTGACTGTTATGGCAACGTTCCCACACAAAATTTCCAAAACAAGACAGTATCTCTTCATTAATTATTCAATGAATTCACCTGTTGACTTTCGGAGGGTGAATGAGTGAGGAAAATTGACTTTTATCACGCAATCTTTATTGTTGACCCAGTTTGCCACAGAAGAAATTAATAAGGAGGACACTAGCTCACATTTAAATACAAATGCAGATGTAAGTCCAATGCTGTAGTGTAACGTTAAACTGCAAGACTAATGGAATAGAACCTACGTTAACTTTATAACCACAACTATAAGCTTTTAGACGTAATTAATTAAACAAGTTTCTTCCATTAGGGACACCATTTCGTCTTACATCATTAGTTAGTTACTCTAAATGGGACAGCGCATTCTTTTGGGTCAATAAATATTTCGAGGCTTGCGGAAATCATTAGTTTGCATCAATTTTATTGAATAAAAAGATGAACTTTTTGATTATTTCTTTAACATAGGCCGACGTGGTGTGGTTCAGATGGTTCTAATCTGTACGATCTAAATGGCTACATGCCAATATTGAATAGAAATACCTGTATTAACAAGTATTAACTTTATCAACATTCTAATTTCCTTTCGTCGACGTCGTTAAAATTTCTTATCGAATGAGCAGTAAAACAGGTCTTTGTCATACCAACAGCATCAGAGCGTAACTTAGTATTAAATGTAATTATTCCAGTACCAAGCAGTTGTGAACCAAGGTCAGACATGTTACATTCAATGAAACGTAAGCTGTGAGCAAGATGACAGTAATACGTACTAATATTTGTACATCTGTTACTGTCATGGAACCAGATTCTTTGACATTACTTAGGTCATTCAAAGAAAATGGCTTTATTTGTTAATGTACTTCTTAAATCTCAAGTATTACGTGCCTTTTGAGGAGTATTTTAACTGTAGGTACGAATGAGTATGTAAAAGACTGTTTTTTTGGGATCTTTCTTGACACTTTTAGTATTGATAGAAGAAAACCTTATCAACTTTTTAGACGCGTTGCCATCGAGGGGTAGTTGTTGTGTGCAATGAATAAGTAATATCCTTCAAAATTATTCAGATTGTAATTGATGTGTTACGCAATTTTGGTGCTGGTCTGGTAGAAACTTTAAGACTTTTTGGTGCTAATTGATCAAAATTTTAGTTTACGATTGCCCCTTTACTGATTTAGTTTTTTTATCTCAAAATTGGATGAGACTGATTCATTCTCGCGCCAACTCACATAGTAACAGCCTTCAAATACGACGTATTCACGAAACAGCGACCGTCAGTCATTAATCGCTACGTGATACTCAACCAAAATGCTGTCCGCGAAGACACGTACGAAAGACAATACGAACAAAAATATGCCAAGATGTAGATAACGCATCAGATCACATTCTTTATAGCCGTGTTGGCAGCTTCCTTCCAATGTGTAGCTGCTACTATAAACATCCATGATGTCACATTGTTTGTCTTTGCGACATTGACTACATGCCTGTTAAGGAGGTAAAAAATGCAATATAACTGACTGACGACATTGTTCATGATTCATCTGCATAGTCACTCCTATTTAAAACATATTACATTAAAAACTGGTTTGAGCGGAAACTTGTTGATGGAAGTATCTTTGTAGTACGCACGGCTACACATCAAGATATACATAACCAGTAGAAGCTGACTTCTGATTGTACGAAAAACCTATGCAATGCGAGGTCAGCTAAAACTGTACATGTATAGCTTGATGTGTCGCCGTGTGTACTGCATTTTGACATGTATTTTTTTTATTTATCTTCAAACGCTGCTGTTTATCACATTTAGTGCTTGGCATAATATGGTTCATATCGCTTTTTTGTTGTTTAACAGCATTAGGACGTGATGGGAATTAAAAGCGATTTAGCGAGTTCCCTTAGCGTGTGGGTTTATCATCATGGGGATTTAAAGTTCACAATTATAATAATAACTAAGCAAATTGCTGTTTATGTAGCACTTAAATAACAATATTTTAGTACAACTTTAATTAAAATTTTTCAATCATCTGATAAAATTATTTGAGGAATAATTTTGAAATGTTGACAGTTATTTCTAACAAAAACTGTCAAACGTCAATTTTATTCCTTGAATAAAAATTATCCGGCGATGGAAAAATCAGCCCTAAAAATATGAAATAAGAAGGCACAGCTATAACGAAATAATTTATGCAAGTAACCTCAGAAGATAAATTAATCAATTAAAGACTACAACATATTCTATTTTAATAAAAAATATTGAATAACAACAACAGTACGCTTCACCCTACGAATTCTATCTTCGAATCCAGTCAGACGGAGAGGGAAGACGTATTCCATCTCCTTCTTAATGCTTACGAGAGACAGAAATAGAAGATGTGGTAAAGTTTACCCGCAAGTTATTGAGAATGATTGCAAGAAAAAATGCTTGAGGTTGAAGTTGTTTGTGGACATAACCTCGAAACGTTAATATTACACGAGCTTACAATGAAAGATGTAATTGAATTAGTTCACTTTTGAATAAAAATCTAGCGGAAAACCTTTTTTAAAAGACAAAGATCGTTACTTCAAAATGTTGGAAAAACCACATGTCCGACTCGGATTGGAACTTTCAATAGTTTGTGGTCAACGCTGGGCGTCAGTTTCACTGTTGGCTGGTCATGCCATCAGCCGTCCACCCGAGCACAAGTCAAGCAAACCGGTTCCGATCCAAGCCCGCCCTTTCCCCGACTTACCGCGACCAGCAAGTTGAAGAAGAACAGCACATATTTCACAAAACTCGTTCCACATCCCATCTTGAATGAGTTGTACACACTGTTGGTATATGTTCACACACAATCGCACTTTGTCACTCGCGGTTACTTGTTTATGTGAGCGGAGCGCGAGCGTGACCCAGCTACTTTGACGTTGGAAATGCTACTAAAGAAAATAAGTATGAGATCGCGGTAGCGGCGCGTCCCCCCCGCGCCCCTCTCGGGTTCCATGAATCATGGTTAGGGTGACCATCAGGGGGTTTACGTTGAGTCAGGGTCTGCGTACTTGGTGACGATGACGACTATGTTTAGGTGTCGTCTTATACTTATTCATCGAGAACTTAGACGCAGTGAGGTCGCTGAAGGTTCTTTTTTCGAATATTTCTTTTAGCTATCGTAGCTTGGCGTTCTGTTGTTTTTGCCTAACTCCATCCATGGGAAAAAGGCGAGAGTTTATGTATGTACTAGCTGCGCCCCGTGGTTTCACCTGTGTAAGTTTCGACCCCGTGGGAATTTCGGGATAAAATCTATTTCATTAAGAAAAGGACAGAAGATAAATATTAGTTTAGTCCTGTCAAATTAAGATACTCCACAGTATGTTTAGACGTGATTAAAAACATGGCGACTAAAAATACGTCAATTTACGTCAGGATCTGACTAATTTGACACGACTAAACTAATATTTATCTTCTGTCCTTTTCTTAATGAAATAGAAAGAAAAAGATCCACTGAACTTAAATTTAGTTTAGTTTGTGAACAAGGGAATTGACGCCACTGTCTTTCAATAAATAGTCAAATCAACCTGGGACCTATTATTTCAATACAATGGAATGCATATACACACGTAATTACTGCATTTTTAATGATTTTCATAGTTCTCATGGCGATGTTTACATACAAATAATAGGGGTTAAAGTATGAAATTGCCGTTTTATTGTAATAGGTACTTCGAATTGACATAGAACCTTCATGGTTTGAGATTTTTGAGTGAAACTTTTTTCACATGGTACCTATGAAGTTCTTCTTTTAAAAAATGTGCAACATTCGATTATCGACTTTCAGTTGTTTTTTTTTATTCAGCTTAGACAAGAAAGATGGATACTTAGAAAATTCGAGTTATTTTTGAATACGAGTTCCGACGTGGAACTAACGCGGCAGAAACAGCTCGCAATATCAATGTCGCGTTTGGAGAGGGGACTGCTAATGAACGCACCGTGCGATTTTGGTTTAAACGCTTTGGTGATGGAAACTTTGATTTGAAGAACGAACCACGTGGAAGACCGCCCACACAGATGAATAACAATGAATTGAAAGAGATGGTGGAAGCCGATCCGAGTCAAACTACCCAGGAGTTAGCGGCATGGTTTAACTTTACCTTACCAACAATATTGACTCATTTGCGTCAAATCAATAAAATAAAAAAATATGAGAAATGCGTGCCTCATCATTTGACTGATCTGCAGAAAGAAACGCGTGTTGAAACTTGTGTTGCCTTGTTGAATCGATACAGAAATGAAGGAATATTGGATTGAATTGTGACATGTGATGAAAAGTGGATTCTTTACGATAACCGTAAGCGAAAAATGCAATGACTGACCCCAGGTCAAACGCCGCAACAGTGTCCTAAAGCAAAGCTTACCAATAAAAAGGTAATGGTAACTGTTTGGTGGTCTCAGCATGGTGTATGCTATTTATTTTCTATTGGTGTATTCTCCGATCTGGTCAAGCAATAACGGCAGATGTCTACTGTGCCGAACTCCGAACAATGATAGCAAAACTAGCAGTGAAACAGCCCCGACTCATGAATCGATCTTCACCATTATTGCTCCATGATAACACGAGACCTCATACAGCACGAGAAACCGTTTTAACTCTACAGGAAGTGCAATTAGAAACCATTCGTCACCCTCCGTATTCGCCAGACCTTGCTCCAACGGAATACCATTTTTTTCATGATTTGGACAATTTTCTACGTGATAAAAAGTTTTTTTCTCAGGAGGCAGTACAAAATACTTTCACACAGTTTGTCGAATCTAGATCACGAGAGTTCTATCGCAAAGGCATAAATGACCTTCCTATTAGATGGCAGCAATGTATAGATAATAATGGTAATTATTTTGATTAAATAAATATGTTGAATAAAAAAAAAACGAATTTCAATTTTTCAGTACAAATCGGCAATTTCATACTTTAACCCCTAATATATCGGAAACGTAACACTTTAGGGTACCCTATTATTGGACATTTTTTGTTTGTATAAGTGTCCCCTACCCATTTTTTACTACTTTCTCTAATTTAATTTTTAGCTAACAGTCTTTAAACAATAATTGTAATATATATTCGTAACGAAACTTGTACAATTAAAAAAATCTAAGACAATATTTAAATGGAGATCTTAAAAAAAAACATCATAATATAGTTCTTTGTCCCTTGTCCCAATAAAAGTCTCAACAAAAACCCGCGCGGTATGGTGGTCCTATTCATGACCCCTCATTCACCTGTCCTCTTTCTCGCTCGCACCTTGGGTGATTCTCCATCCCGCTCTAATATTTCATCTCGTCTCAGAGCAACAGGATCACTTTGCAACTTGTGCAAGTAATAATTTGGATAGTTTGATGTAATTTCGTTAAAATATAGCTGAAATATTGATAGTTATTATGATTTCTGAATGTTAGTGTAGTTTCTAGACGATAAGGTATATAATAAATAAGATAAGTAGACATCTATTTGTTTATTGCATATTTGTGTCCCAAGTTCCCAACCAATACGAATTTTTGGGGTCGGACGCGCACGTTTGTTAACCGACTTCTAAAACTAGAGGCTTTGTAGTCGACCTGAAGGCCAATTCTCGTAATTTAAAACGTTCAAAATCTAGTCGCAGTCTCATCGCGGCGACCATAGATATAAGAAAGAATTTCTATGGCGGCGGCAAACAAATGTCAAAAACTTGTCAAAAATGTAGGAAAATTAGAGAGGTATTTTTGCCAGATTGACACTGAGATCAGACTGTGAACGTTCTTAAAATTACGAGAATTGCATCTCAGTATTTCCTAGAGTCTGTATGTCCGTGAATTTATCAAAAACTGATGAATCTATTCAGGATGCAGTCAATGTTTCTCCTATAGTAGGTAAATCTCCTACCTACCTACTAGTACAGCAGGTAGGTAGGAGGGACCTACCTACCTAAACAGCACCCTAATTGCGTAACACACGATCAATCAGAATCTGAATCGTTTTGAAGCAAATTGCTAATCCATTGCTTCATAAGTTCGAAAAATTTGTCTGCTCAACACGTAAATAACGCAATGAATGTTGTTGAACTGTCAAAATGAAACCGATTCCGATTGATCGTGTGTTACGCAATTAGGGTGCTGTTAAGAGAGGAAGGAAAACCACAACACAGTTTCGATTTATTTAAGTTGATCAGTAAAGCCTAACTAGATAATAAATTTAATTTTTTCCTTCTGTTAATTTAACTTTTACAATTTTTAACACAACTAACTATTTACACACTCAACTGCCTAGCCTGTTCCCAACTATGTTGGAGTCGGCTTCCAGTTTAACCGGATGCAGCTGAGTACCCGTATTTTACACGGAACGTCTGCCTATCTGACCTCCATAACCCAGTTACTGGGTAATACGATACCCCTAGGTAAGAATGGTTGTCAGACTTCCGGGCTTCTGACGACCCGTATCGGCTGTCAAAGATCCACGAATGACAGCCGGGACCGTGGTTTCACGGAGGGGTCTTGGTAGGTATATAAAGATGGTTACCCATCCACGGACCAGCCGCGGCAAGCGTAGCTTAACCTGATTGATCGACCCGTGCGGCTGTTATTATTTATCCACAAGGCAACAACAACTATTTACACACTAAACTCTGATTTTTATTTTGCTACCTACCGGGTAAAACGGGGTGAATAGGGATGCAGGGGTGAATTGGGACGAAACTTTAAAATGGATTTGTACTATAAAATAATATAGTTGGTTGCTAACAAGGACACTTAATCTTTAATTAAAAAACAGTAAACACATTAGAATCTCTTCTGGCAATAAACTATATTATTTCAACGTTAAAATCCATTTTAAAGTTTCGTCCCGATTCACCCCTGCATCTCTATCACCCCGTTTTACGGTACATAATTATTAAGGTCTCGGCACACGGCGGGCGGGGCGCGGCGGGACGGGACGGCGACGTGACGCTGAGCAGTTGTAATGTACTACGACGCCACACAGAGCCGCCCCGCTCGACGCGACGGTAACCGTCGCGCCACGCCGCCGCCCGCCGCGCCGTGCGGGAAAAGCGGCGGGGCGGGGTGCGAGCGCGTTTGGGATTTATTTCATGCACCCATTTCCGTTTACGTTGTTTTTTCTTGGCTAGCTCAACTATGAGCAATAGCGTTTCCACGTCTGAATCGCTCAACATCTTTTTGATGAAAGAAAGGCGCGGCGGGACGGGACGTGATCGCGCCCGCAGTGTGAACACTGCCGCCGCGCCAGCGCCGCGTCGCCGTCCCGTCCCGCCGCGCCCCGCCCGCTGTGTGCAGAGACCTTACCTACGTGACTGCCCCGTTGGTGTCGGGCTGAGCATGGGATCCAGCCCCAGCAGTCTCGACATTCATAGCGATCGCTTTACGACCGAATTCGGTCACAAAGTCCTGTCACTCCATACATTACACCTGTCAATCCGGGACTTTGCGACCGAATCCGGTCGTAAAGCGATCGCTATGAATGTCGAGACTGCTGGGGCTGGGCTCGATTCCCGGGTCGGGCAGTGTTATTGGGTTTTTGCATTGGGAATTTCTTAATAACAGCCCGGAGTTTGGAAGTTGTCGGTCTGAAACCCCCGTGACTCGGAAAGCATAATCTGAATGCCAATTCTCGTAATTTAAAACGTTCAAAATCTAGTCGCAGTCTCATCTCGGCGACAAATGTCAAAAACTTGTCAAAATGTAGGGAAATTAAAAGTATTTTTTGACAGATTGAGACTGAGATCAGACTGAGAACGTTCTTAAAATTACGAGAATTGCCCCTCTGATCTCTTTCCGGTCGTGTCGGATTGCCGTCCCGTCGGACAATGAGAGTGAGGGAAGAGATAAGTGCACCTGTGTCTGCGCACGCACCTACGTAAGGTACGTACGTACCTACATCTACTTTTGTTAGTAGGTATGCTTTTCTGGCTCCTTGTGCTTGCTGTTGGGAAACCTATCGACGTGTACCGCTCCTCCTACCCTACTCCTAACCTACTCCTACCCTACTCCTACCCTACTCCTACACTACTCCTACCCTACTCCTACACTACTCCTACCCTACTCCTACCATACTTCTACCCTACTCCTAACCTACTCCTTCCCTACTCCTACCCTACTCCTACCCAACTCCTACCCTACTCCTAACCTACTCCCGATTCTCAGACCTACTGAATATGCATATAAAATTTCATAAAAATCGGTCAAGCCGTTTCGGAGGAGTATGGTAACTAACATAGTGACAATGAGTCAAGAACACAACACTTTTTTAATTTTATAGAAATTTGTGGCTTTTAGATTTAGTAATATTATAGATGCACATCAAAGAGACGTTTACATTTCAAGTGACATTTTACCACAGACAATTTGTGTTTGACTAATGTCAATATTTATACGATACTAACGTCACTCAATTGTTTTGCCTTCCCGGAACCTCTCCACTAACACTTGAACTTTATGATATGGTATTAAAGTTCAAATTGAATTTAAAGTATTAAGTATTACGAATCATTTGTATGGGAGTATAGAAAAGTGTTGTTTTTAGAGTTTTACAGGCAATTTTTTAAATTTGTTTCTGCGCAAGAACCATCCTCTTACTTCAAGGAATATTCTAAAAAAAGAATTAGCGAAATCGGTTCAGCTGTTCTCGAGATTTGAGCTTAGCAACACATTCAGCGATTCATTTTTATATTATAGATAAGCTTAAGAAACTGCATGTATCATTGTAGCTTCTAATTCTCTGGAGGAAATTGAATTGTATTGTACTGTATTATCAATACTTACTACTTTGTATTTCATTATAAGCGGACTGTAAGTTCCTATAAGAAATAATTTTCTTTAAGCCGGAATAGAAAAATAATTGTAAGCAAACATTTTCAAAGCAGAAAAACAATACCAAAATTCCCTGAAGAATATTTAGATTTCTTAACAAAAAATGCAACATTTTAACGTTCCGTTCGCATATTTATGAAGTTCTTCGTCTTTGCATAAGTAGGCACCTAATTGTTTTACATTTACTTAATTTACAAACTCTTTTGTTTATTTTTAAAAATATTCAGCATCTTCACTATTCTATTACCTACCACTACAAATCTGCAAGAAGTGAGATCAAAACATACGCGACAGTTTTTCAAAACTTTATGGACTATACGTTTTTTGCGCAGGTGTGGCGCAGGCACGATCATTTATGCCAATTGGTCTTGGCCCTCAATTTTAATACCTTTGCCTTATTGGTGGCTGTTGAAGAAATTCAGAATTTTTAGCGGGAAAAATATCATCGCTTTACAAGACAACAGTTAAATGCAAGGTTCCATTACAAAAAGCAGTGAATTCATTTTCGCAATTTCGTCGACAGACAGTCTACATTACGAATACCAATCGGATACCTAGACATGTAGTTATTTCGCTTTCGATTCGCCATTCGACTTAGCAAAAAGTGGAGGCTCCGTGCCCTGACCATAAACAAGCAGCGAAGGGAGAAAGTTTTTATAGAACTCGCGAACACTTTCCAATACTACGTATTTACGCCCTTCGGCTGTCTCTGCGTGGAGATGAGAATTAATATTTGAAGGTTATATAGCTTTTGCTGAAAATAAAAAGGAATATGGAATTTTTGCTTTCATATTAATAAATGGAAGCATTTTTTATTATTTACGTATATTTCATCTTCATTATCTGCCTAGCCTTTTCCCAACTATGTTGGGGTCGGCTTCCAGTCTAACCGGATGCAGCTGAATACCAGTATTTTACATGGAGCGACTGCCTATCTGACCTCCACAACCCAGCTACTAGGTAATACGATACCCCTTGGTTACTAGTTTCGGGCTTCTGACCACCCGTAACGACTGTCAAAGATGACAACCGGGCACGGAATGAGAGCCGGGACCAACGGTTTCCGAGGCACAAAGGGGTCTTCGTATAAAAAGATGTTCTTTACGTATTTTTATGTAAGTATACATATATCTATAATATATGTGTATCTATAGTATGTAAGTATTCAAATTGCTAAATGTCTAGCGGTCACAAAACGTCCAAATAACATAATTATAAATTGTATTGATTTTTTCTTTACAGGTTTTTGGTAGGACATGTTTTATAACATGGTACAGACGCAAGCTACAGCACATCAAGCTACTACAATCACTAACGTATTAAGGTTCAAGGTTGATTGGGAAAATTTGACCGTTTCGGGTAGACCTGCTGCCGTCTGTACATAGTTATACCTACTACTTCATTTTCCTGCAATATTTCCTCTGGTGCAGTCATCA
Source organism: Apamea epomidion (assembly GCA_947507525.1). Classification (NCBI taxonomy): domain Eukaryota; kingdom Metazoa; phylum Arthropoda; class Insecta; order Lepidoptera; family Noctuidae; genus Apamea; species Apamea epomidion. Next base: position 3,511,617 of record OX382234.1, read on the forward strand.
GTCTCAATTCTTAGGCATAGCTGTCATAAATATGAGGTAATTGTAGTGAAACAACAAAATTAATACTGGATCATTTATTGGTATTAAAACGTACAAAAATCAATACAATATTTTCTTAACTCTTAGCTAAATCAAATTCGTCAGTAGGTACTAGGTTTCGGGTAGAATAGATTACATTTATTTAATGCACACAACCTACACAATCACTATACTACAGCTATTATAAATATTTATATATGTAATAAATAGGTAATAAACCTCTTAATAAGCCTTAAACTCTACCTACTTACAATGCAATCATCTTCTTAAGAACACGCCATCTTGGATTTTTTGACGTTTCACCTGTCAAATTTACTTCACTAGTTGCTTTTGGTAAGATTTTTATAGTATAAAATTTGCTGACTCATCAAAGTGAAGTTCGTATAGCCCTGATCAAGCCTGGAACTATTCAGGGCTGATCTTTCAATCGCCAGATACAATTATCTGTCACATTTATTCCTCAGATAAAAGTTATCGGACGATTGAAAAATCAGCCCTAACGTACATTACTTAATACTTTTTAGAAAAATGCTTTTAGTAAAGGCACAGATTATCAGAAATTAAATACAATTTCAAGTTTTCAAGACTAACTCAAAAAGTTTCAAACGCAATTGAGACTGACTGTTGTGTGGTGACTCCAGGAGTCACAAACACTTTGTCTTCAACTCAATAGATACTTTTTATTATTTTGTAGTTTGTAGACTATTTTCACAAAGTATGAGACTGTTATGTTGCGTGTGCGCGTACCCATTTTTCGCTTAGATTCGACATTAGTATGACTAACAAAAGCCAGTCCCGACCACAGAAATATTTTTTCTTATATCTATGGTCCTGACTCAGGCGCGAAGCCTTTGATTCACATGTCCAGTGACACAGTATAATGACGTCAGGACATATTGTTTGTGCCTTTTATGTAAGATTTTATTGCACAACCTTGGCAAATCGAAAATTGAGGAAAATATTTTCGTTCGTTCGTTTTGCAGTTGGAGTTAAATATTGTAGTCTGACGGTAGACTAACATGAGCAAACGTGAAAGGATAACACGTCCATTTATGAAGCTAGATTGACTTGTTGTTTAAAATCTACAGAATATACGGACTGGGTGAAGTACAGACCCCAGTACATCAAGCTACTACAGTCTGTCAATTCTTTAAAATAGATTTCAACTTTATCGCTAAATAAATAAGATTTAAGGTTGATTGGGAAAATTTGACAGTTTCGGGTAGTTTGACCTGCTGGCGTCTGTACGTAGTAAAAACGTTGAGGAAAACTGGGGGGTCTACTCCGAAGTGTTATCGGCCGAATGTTCGGCCGTTTACAGCTACGAAGTTACTATTTGGTTCGGTCAGTTCCGATCCTACACTCCTACACTCTTTCGAATATTGACTATGGTCCCGACCCAACTTTGCCGATCCGAACTTTTTTCGCATTTTTCAATAAAATTCGGTTCGGCCATGTGTCGGTCCGATCCGAACATTCGCACTTTGCACTTCGGAGTAGGCCCCCTGGTTAGTTACGTCAATATTGATTTTTTGGAGTTGAATTTGAATTTAAATGTCAATTAACTGTAGGTCTCACAATTTAAATTAATATCGAATAAACTGGATAATTTAAAACTTCTTTTTTTATAAATTTTTAAATAAATATTTTTTATAAAGCCGAATAGGCACTTAGGTACACACATTGTTTATATAACGAAATAATTAGGATATAAAATAAATAAGAATAAGACAATATTTTGCGACAATACTTTTGTGAAACTTGTTCATTATTGCTGCAATAGTCTTTATAAGTACCACGCCAAAACCTATAGGTATCTGACCATTTTGAAAACAAAATCCACAGACCACAGCTGCGTCCGTAAGTAAAACAAAAGAGGATCCTTTTTAGGTCGACTAATAATATGAGCTGCAAGCAGGAATAGTCCTCTTACGGTGGTCAGATATAGATTATGACGATAGTACCCACAATAAAGTGCATTGAAAATATAGCTGCATTATGTTGTGTTTACCTAATTTACGTATGTACAACATTTACACTACAAAATATTGTAGTCTCCCAACAAAGTAGATAGTCAGGGATGTAAATTCCTTTACTATTCTCTAATCTACATTAATCTTACCATGCATATTTTAACCACATACTATCAACAAAGAAGTCGTAAATACATATTTTAAACAAAAATCGATCATTTTTGTTTTTTTAGCCTAGAATTGGTAACAAATAAACCAAAGTCAATAAAAAAAAACTATAAAACATAGTGCAACATGAAAAGCAAAAAGGCACTATTTATTTACCTAATAATCGCTCATGACCCAGTATACTAAAGTTAGCAGTATTACGTTTTCGTACAAACGTCCGAAAGGACGCGCTTTGAAATCTCGGTTTACTCCGGTACTTACTTTACTGTGGTCATGATTCTCATAAAGTCATAAAGTCATAAGTACATAACAGACGGCTCATATAGATAATTCAAAGTCTTCCGTGACATCATTGGAATCGTCGTCGTCCTATTCGACACAGTCACAGAAAACAATTGAATAGCTTTCAACCATAGATAGTACTAATATGAACTCTTTGCTTACGTACTTGCTAAGACTAAGGATAAATGAGGAAGGAAATCTATAAAAAAAATGGTATTTGATTTAAAAATTAAAAAATTACTATGATTAGAGCAAGAGGTAGGAATTGGAAGGAACAGGAAGAACCAAAAAATACTAAAAACACTCGTAAACTTGCATTAGATATCTAAAGAGCAATATTTGTTGGACCCATAGACAATAATTAACATTCTGTTTTTATAAAATCCTTACAAACTCATGTAAACTCATGGCCCCCATGAAGTTACGGTGCATTTGGGACACCTTTAAGAACTTTACGAAACAAAAAATAATAACGAAATAACAACGTTTGGTAACTACATTTGACGGAATTTGCATGTATGAAAACCATTGATAATCCACCAACCAACACTGGGCCCGCATGGTGGACTATGGTTTCTCTCACAGAGGAGGCCTGTCTCTCAGCAGTGGGAACATTATAAGCTGATTGTCTTTCAAGGAGACCATTTTGCCCTTACGCAGCCTTAGAGTCAACGTTTCTCAACCTTTTGGTAAGGTTGTCGGGCCGCCTGCCAAAAAGAGTTTAACTGAACTGCTTTTTCAACCACCGCTAACTTTCTATTTTGAAATGGAAGCTTTAGTTGTTTTGGTAGCAAATACCCCAGTTTATTACTGAAAGCCAGAACTGCGGTTCTGTCTCTCATAGCGACGTAGCATTATGCTGAGCAATGGTCGTTTTCCGTGTATGTAACGCATATTTTCCCAGCTTGTTCTTTTTGTTTTTGTGTTCATTCCTTGCGTCATGTTTACCGCAAACAAACGTATTTATTTCTTTATTTTATTCATTCACTATTGACATTATCCTCATTTCGAACGAACCCGATAAAACCACACGTCAAAGACCGACTATGAGTAATGCAGAGCCCCCATCGCCAAGGTTAATTACCCCTTAATTGCAAAACAGGCCTATTTTGTACTGATCATAAATGTTCATTGTATTCAAAGTACGTGTAGCCAAAACTCATAGACTTATAACTATAAATACTGTTAGACCAACAATGCATGTAGTGTTTGCTTCCGTCATATTTTCGTAAGACTTGGAGTGGATTATGAATTTCCTTAAAAACACTCGACTTGGGATTGAATGCGTGTTACGCAATTAGGGTGCTGGTCCACCAGAGACGTGTCTCGCGCCGTCGCGTCACGCCTGTCTGCAGGAGCCTTTAAGCCTAGGATGATTTACGTTATGTTTACTATAAAGTCTTGAAACAAAGGTGTTATTGTTACAAAATAGTTATGTAAGTATAGCAGCCATTTTATAAATATACAGGGCTAACGGCAATGGGAAACACAAACTAACTATTCATAGTACAGGGTGGGCCAATAATAGGTATCACTTTATTTTTTTAATTTTATTCTTTGTAATATAAAAATTATTAAGTATTTTTATTTAGATATAGTATTTAGGGCCGTCAATTCAGTATGGTAAATAATTTGAGACAAATGGACACTTCTAGCATGGCAGATGTGAACCCTTTTCACTGCGTTTTTCATGACATTTTCACACATTTCCTGCGTTATTTCAGCGACTGTGTCTCAGATATTTTGTTTTAATTCTTGAATGTTTATTGGCCTGTTAGCATAGAGACGTCCCTTTAGATAGCCCCACAAAAAAAGTCAGGAGCTGTTAAATCCGGGAATCTTGAGGGCCAATCAACATCACCGTTTCTCGAAATTAATCGACCCGGAAACGTTCTTTTCAATGTCTCGATTTCGGCTCGTGCCGTATGACATGTGGCCCTGTTTTGTGGAATCAAATGTTTCCTAAGCCCCACTGGTTCACTTGATGTAAGAAAATTGCTTTATCTGTTACAGGCATGCTGCTCAAATTTAATCACTAAACGAGTAATTGCTAGCCGTGAAGGTACCAAAAATTGGCAGCAATTTTCTTAGAATTTCCGCAATACATGATTGGGTTGAGTACAGAATGTTTTAATAATTAAAACACTTTGTTCAGCCGTAAAACCCTCCATGACAAATTAGCCGTATCTTACCATTTTTTTTAAATGTAAAAACTGTCATATTTGCCGCCAAAACAAAATGGCGGCAAAAAAAGTTGTATACCTCCAAGTTGCTCATCCTGTATATAGATTGTGATACAGTCATTATTTTTATCAATATTTAATGGTAGTGATAGTAGCGGACGGGGTTTTCCTGTTATATTTTTTTCCTGTCGTATTTATATTTTAAAAAGTTTGACCTACTCTTACTAATATTATAAACGCGAAAGTTTGTGAGGATGGATGTTTGTTACTCTTTCACGCAAAAACTACTGCACGGATTTGGATGAAATTTGGCACATAGATATAATTGATAAGCAGGATTAACACACAGGATACTTTTTTATCCCGATATTCCCACGGGATCGAAGCTTATGCGGGTAAAACCGCGGGGCGCTGCTATATTCTATAATAAATTATTGATACAGTTAATGAAAACTTTGTGGCAAGAACAATATAATACGTTTTTAAACTTATTCTAAATAAACCTTTCTACACAGTATAAAATCATTATTTTAGTATAACGTCAAACTTTATGGCGGCTCTGAAGTACGCTACTCGCTGCGCAGTACCTCACCCCGCACTCCCGCTGACAGGTGAATTTGTTACTGCGCAGCGACTCGCTTCATGTTCCGAGCCGCCATAAAAATTGCATCGGGCTGTAACTAAAGCTCTCCAACTATTAACTGCCAGTCAATAAATAAATCTATAAAAAGGCCTAAGCTGGGTGTTGTATCAAACAAAATAGTTGTATAATAAAAGATGAAGACGGCTCAAATCACTACGTGGTTCCTGCAATCGCGCAAAGTTCGGATCGGCCATGAATCAACATCAACTTTTCAAGTGCCCTTCATCATAATTTGGGCACGTATGTCATGTATCTATCTACACCATATTTTCTTGGCTTATTCTACTAATACTTAGGCAGGGTAGGAGCTGGGGCAGTGGGTGAGGCGAGTAGCGAGTCGTCAGGATTCGCGAAAGTCGACTCTCTGATGGTGGTCGAGTTTCTGATGGATTGCCGGCGTTTCTCCTTGATGGCTTGCGCGAGGAAAAATGTGCAGAATATGCCTGTGCTCTGTAACAAAAGAGATTGATTTCAGTATGTTTATCATAAGAATGCTGAAATCGGGAAAGAAGGAGAAATTAGAAAATAAAATTGGAGAACTGTGTCAGTATGTCGTTAAAGGATTGAAAATCCTAAGTTCAATTGCTTTTGATCATTAAGCGTAAAATTTTAAATACAATATCTACGCTATCCGGTCAAAACAAAAGGTTGAGTGCCACTGAACTTTTGCCTGTATGTCTGACTGAACTGTAACACTAGGGAGGTCCGGGAATCATGAGCTATAACATTATTCTAGGCCCCGTAGCGTAGAATATATTCTTCGGTTATCAAAAAAAAAAAAATCTGTTTCATAGAATATTGCAGTCAAAATGTATTTTATTTTATCAAAACAGCTTTTTTTTTTTTTTAAAATAGACTAAAAATTTCAACACAGGGGTGTTTAAAATCATGTACTGAATCCTTGATAATAAGCATGCGCGTCGATGTCCCTGCCACCCTGTATGTATAAGTAGGTAATAGAAATGTCTAGCAACATTATAGATAGTTTACGCCATAACTATGTTTTCTCCCAGCCAGGCAAGCAAGGAAATTGTACGGAGATTGTTATTTATTGCTAGTCAGTACACTTCTATTCAGTTCCGCTTTATGTACAGAAACAACATGCAACTGTTGTGCGGTAAATAAGAGGAAAACAATTCTTGAGACTAGGACATTCGATATTGTCAGATTTTTGACAGTTGTTACGGGTAGTCAAAAGCCCGAAAGTCTTCACACAACTAGTCTAAGCGAAAGATACCGTGTGGGTTTTCTAAGACTGTCAAATAACGTCTGCAATTTACCGTCAAATGACGTCACAGATTTTTTTTATGAAAGTAAGTTGATGTTTCCCTAGAGTGTTTTTTGACACCGGAAAGTCAAGCCCAGCTGCAATCATTTTCATGGCGACCGTTTTATGTGGCGGCCGCCGCTGTCATAGGAAACTAAAGCTTTACCAGCACCCTACTTAATTGCATTGATATTGTTAATGTGCTGTTCCTTCATATGTTCGAAAAAATTGTCTGCTCAACAACGTAAAGAACGCAATGAATGTTGTTGAACTGTCAAAATGAAAGTCATTGCTACCGTTAGCGTGATACGCAATTACCCCGCCGGGAACTGGTTGTGGAAATCAGGTAGGTAGTCACTCCATGTTGTACATTGGTACTGAGCTGCATCCGATAAGGCTAGAAGCTGATCCCAACCAACATCGATGGGAAATGACTAGAGAGATGATGATGAAATAGTTAATTTGATTAAAAAAACTACCCAATGCTCTCTTTTATTCAATTTAACAGCAATAAAACAGTATGAAAACAGCGTAAAAGTAGTCAATCCAGTTTGGCGACCGAATCACATTTGAAACAAGTTTACCATCTAAAATATCAAATGAACGAACTGGAATTAATTGGAGCTGCAGGAAATTACCATACCTACTTTCAAATGACTTCGTTTTTTATCTCCTTTATTTGCTAGTGTTTTCTAAGGTGATTAACCTGGTTGACACTCGTCGTATGATGTGTCATCTTAATTATGATACTATCTTCGTCTCAATTATACTGATTACTCAGAGAATCATGCGTGATTTGGGTTTTTTGCCATAAAATCACGTGATTAAGCCATCGTCATTCCAATACGAGAGACATAGAACTATACAGCTCCCTAATTGCGTATCACACTATCAATCACAATTCGAATCATTAAGAAGGATATTGCTTATCCATTGCTTCCTATGTTCGAAAAATTGGTCTGCTTAATAACGTAAATAACGCAATGAATGTTGTTGAACTGTTAAAATGAAAGTCATTGCTACTGATAGTGTGTTGCGCAAATAAAAATTATCTTATCTTATCTTGAACTGTCAATTTGAATCATTTAGAAGGATGTTGCTAATCCATTGCTTCATATGTTCAAAAAATTCGTCTGCTCAACAACGTAAATAACGCAATGAACGTTGTTGAATTGTCAAAATGAAAGCCATTGCTACTGGCAGTGAGTGTGTTAGGTAATTACCCCGCAGGACTATAGGTACTAACTATACCTAATATCTCTTTTTCGTAAGGGAAAATGATGGCTTTAACACTTCATAATAAGTTCTTAGGGAATTCCGTGTCTTCAAGATGATGCTTTTTAGTTATTTTTTACAAATCGATATTTATCTCAAAGGCTGCAAAAAACGAGGAAGGAACACATGTGACATCTGCACATCACCCACACACTGGAGCTGCGTGGTGGAATACGGCCGACTCCCTCTCACCGAGAGGAGGCCCGTGTCCCAGCAGTGGGAACATTATAGGCTGCTTATGTATTATGCATCCAGCTGCATAAAAGGCTAACTCAATTGAAATGTATGCCGAAGTTTACCCTGAAATGTCCTGAAACTAACTACTACAGCACCTATTCAGCGAGTTACAAAGTATTCTAACTTTCTCATACATTATAACTGTCCCTTTAATCTGTATGACATAAACTTATCGAGGGCAGACCGGCGCCAAGTTTCCGACGTATCAAATTAAATCACTATGTAACTTCGTAGAACAACAAACAGCGGAGTTTCAGAAAGTCTACTTTTCATTCTAGAGAAAAAACAATCTACACGTAAACAACATTTGGATATATATGTATATTATGATTGATACTTCGATCGGTTCTGTGCTTCCCACATTCACCGGTCGAGGTTGCGGTGCTTGGGGGAGGCCTACGTCCAGCAGTGGACGTCTTTCGGCTGAAATAATGACGAATCAGATTATCAGACCCTACCAGCTAAGCATATGCAAGTGCATATGTATGCTCTGAACAACAACCACAGCTTTAAAACATGGTATACAGGCTGATTTTATAAAGACCAGCCAAATTTAAGGATGTGGTACAGACCATTAAACTGAACAACTTTCTCCATGGGACAAATAGCGTAATCGCGAAAATTTTATACTATGTTTTCTGCAAATAAATATTGTTTATATTTCTTTTTCTAGAAATGCTGGATAAAATTGGCGTTGTGAAGGAACTAAGTCAAGAGAATGGAAAACGAACAGAATCCTCCAGCGCAGCAAAAAACATCCAAATAATAAATCCAAAGGCATAGGAGCTGAATGTCCTGCACCCTAACTGCGTAATCCACGATCCATCACAATCTGAATGATTTTGAAGGATATTGCTAATCCATTGCTTCATATATTCGAAAATTGTGTCTGCTCAACAACGTAATGAATGTTGTTGAACTGTCAAAATGAAAGGCATTGCTACTGATAGTGTGTTGCGCAATTACCCCACTGATTATGGTAAGATCACACTTGACAACTTGTCATGTGTGATCTGTGATCGCTCGCACGTGCGTCCATCTCCGTTATACCAAGTTAAACTTCTGCTTGTGTCTATGGAGTGTCCATAATAACAACGCTGAGTTCAGCTGCCGTCACCACCCACGGCTTGGTTAACACAGTAAGTGCACTAATGGACACAGGACATGGTATTGTAACGCTATCTTCATTAGTGGGGTAAGCTCTCCCATAGGAGTTAGCTTAGAACTTGAGGAGAAGTTGATAGTGTGGCTGATAGAGTGATAGTACGTATAGAGAAAGAGAAATACAGAACAGGGCGTCAAGTTTCTCTGTCCTCTGAAGAGAAACTCTGTCCGGGTGGGTGTTCTGTGTGGGGTACTCTCTTGTCAACGAAGATGACAATTGAAGAAGACGGGCTCGTCTGAAGGAAGTTGATCAATCAAACCAAGCGTCAATTTCAATTATGCGGATGGGCAAAAATACTTATTCGGAAGTAGGGATTACTATCAAATCATGTTGTCTTTCATTCTTAGTTCGGACCCCAACTAATCTTATGTCGTTATGCGGAGTTGGTAAACATCTGTAACGTCGGCCGAAACTACGGATTTCGTGCTTAGGGAGTAGACTCCCCATTGGTGGGCATCCGACGGTTCGACGGTTCCGTCAGTTCCGACGGTTGATATCCTGAACTCCTGACGTTGTATAGGTTTATACTAGTAGCGCGGATACTTATGAACATTATGTACACTAGAGTAGATACCTACATGAATGATATTTTGTACTTTGTAACGTGTGGAATAAAAACCAATTTGGAAAGTCCCCAATATCATGATACATCATTGAAGTATTCGAACAACGCCTCAATTTAAATCCCAGAAAACCGTGACTAACGAGTTCAAATGCATGTCAAAGTCAGAGTCGAAACCACAGAAAACATTTATATGGTCGAAACATTCATTTAAATTAGGCCACTTACAGACTTGTATAAGTCAATAATTTGCTCAGGGGGCTTACCACCAGCTCTTATAGCAGGGCAGAAGTTGAACTGCCCTGCTTTTTGTACTTAGTCATAGAACAAAAAAGCAGTGTAGTTCAACTTCTGCCCTGCTATAAGACCTGGTGATAAGCCTCCAGAAAAGAGAATATTTTGCTACATTCCTTTTATTGTAAAAAGAACATCGTAGCTATTGTGCAACCCACATAAAATTGATCGCAATTGGTTTAATTTTGACAGTTCACCCACGTTCACAGCGTTATTTACGTTGTTAAGCATACGAATTTGCCAAATCTATGAAGTAAAGTATTAGAAATATCCTTCAAAGCTCTCCGATTGTGATTGTGAAAGTCCATCATCTTCCTAGCCTTTTCCCAACTACGTTGGGGTCGGCTTCCAGTCTAACCGGATGCAGCTGAGTATCAGTATTTTACATGGAGCGACTGCCTATCTGACCTCCACAACCCAATTACTGGCTATCACGAAACCCCTTGGTAAGACTGACGACTGTCAAAGATCCAGGAATGAGAGACGGGACCAACGGCTTAACGTCCTTTCCGAGGCACGGAGGGTTCTTGGTATGTAAAGATGGTCACCCATCTACGGACCAACCGCGCCAAGCGTAGTAAAACCTGATCGATCAACCCGTGCGGCTGTTATTACCTAGCCACAAGCCCCTCTGATTATGATTGTGAAAATATGTTACGCAATTACGATGCAGTATTCATTTCAAAATTCATGTTTTGAACCATAGAAATGTGTCATGAAAACGTTACAGCCAGCACTGATAAAGTGATAGCTCATGTAGTACGAACCCGTATGAATCGCGGCGTGCAATTGAACACCACGCACGGCCCACGGGTGTCGGCCGCGAGTGAGCTAATGACGAGAATTGGAGACCCCTCCCTGGATATCCCACATAAACTGATTCTGTAACATTCCCGTGTGGATTGAATTTTATTTTCAAACAAATGGAGTTTTTGCAGAATACTTTTAATGAGAATAATAATGATGATGATGGATTCAGAAATAAATTCAGAGATTCTTCAGGGGACATGGCTCGCATTGTAAGGAGCTACCAGCGCTGCTCTCTGGAGCCCTGACCGGTAGCTTGGACCCGTTCCCAATACCGGTGGGCTACTATTTTACAAGCTTTTTTTATAAGTATTTTTAATTAAGTTGTTAAACATTTTTCAGGCCCAGACGGAGATGGTGGGATGAGCTGCACTCCTTTAATAAAGATTGGTCTTTGGCAGCTGGTGAGAGAGAGAGGTGGAAGGAGAGTAGGGAGGCCTTTGCCCAGCTGTGGGACATTAATGGCTAATATCAAAAAAATACATTTTATAATAATAGAGAAAGTATGGAAGAAAAAGACATGTTGAGCCGACCCTAAATAAATTGTTATTAGGGCAGGAGAATTGTTAACAATTTTTTTTTTTTCGTTTCGAAATTTCCCGAATATTCAAGCTAACCAGGGGGCGAGGTCGCCACTTGATAAAGCCGGGTAATCCCCAAACAAACGTGTGATCTTTAATAAAATCGAAAACTAATATTTACTTAGGTACTGACTTTATTGATTCATCATTATAGGTTGTTCGGGAAATGGTGGGTTGCGTGACACATAGTAAACTTTTGACTGACATAAATTGAGTTGTTTTTCGATAAATCTATTGTTTGTTGACTAGGAATACAAGGAATCCGGCCGAAAACGGATTTTATTTTCGGCCGAACGAAACCGGTTTTTCTTTGGTAAAAAATAAAGAATTGCAGTCTCCATCTTATACTTAATCATTACGAAAGCTGTTGGCGAAGGGAGTTGTACTTATTGATGATTTTATTGATTATAATTCTGTAAATACGTATATTTCTTACTGTCGCGAATCATGTTTTGACTTGCAAATCGCAAAATAAGTTAAAATAATGAATTTCGCGGGATACGTTAGCGCTTCCTTGCAATGCTCAACATAATAGGTAAGATGAATAACGGCCACTAGATTAGCAACATTATTAATAACTCTAGACTAGAGTTATTAATAATGTTGCTATCAACAGAGTTCCAGATGCACTGTACTCCTAGAGTTTCCACTTTTACAGATAAGTCAGCTGTGGTTTTATCCGTCTGTAAACAACGAGTCGGAGTTACCAGATAGATAACGGACTGGTAAACACTTCCTAGTCATACCCATATCATAATTAAACAAAACATCACGCATGAATTCCCCGAGGGGCGAGGCAGAGGTGTGCCTATGGCATTTCGCCAGTTATGTTTAATTCCTATGTAATAAGGGAGGGGGAAATCAAATTCAAGGTCGCTCAGCGCGCTATAGAGCGAGCTATACTCGGAGTCTCTTTGAAGGATAAAATCAGGAATGAAATTATCCGGAAAAGAATCAGGGTTATCGACATAGCTTGCAGAGTAGATGCTATTATAATATCAATGAATACTTAAATGACAAATTTTTAAATTACTTACATGTTTTTTATAAAATAATTACAATATTTATTATACAAACAACTAAGTAGTCAAATAAAAGCCCTCTTCCTCTCTCCTACTTTTGCTGTGCCCGACAGGGTCCACAATGATCATATTCTGTAAAATCTACCACCTAAGTTCACATGTGCAAGCAATAAATATATTGAGTATTGAGTAAGCAAACTGAAGTGGCAGTGGGCTGGCCATGTTTGTCGAAGGACCGATGACCGGTGGAGCAGACGAGTCCAGCCCCAGCAGTCTCGACATTCATAGCGATCGCTTTACGACCGACTTGACGCTATGAATGTCGAGACTGCTGGGGCTGGAGTGGAGACCGCGTATTGGCAAGCGTAGTGTGGGACGCCCTCCAGCTAGATGGCCGGACGACCTAAAGAGGGTGGCTGAGACAGACTGGATGCGGAAGGCGGAGGGCAGGGTGTTGTGGTGCAGCCTGGGAGAGGCCTATGTCCAGCATTGGGCTGCAATAGGCTGATGTGATGCCATGCATGTTAGAGATTCTGTGAGATGATGGACGATAGATGAGATTTTTTTGTGCCATTATTATTTACTTGTTTTGTTAGTTATTTTTGCGTATATTTTTCTTATTAAGTATAGTAAATATGTCTGTTTCTTTTGTGCAATAACTTTGATCTGGGTTTTTAACGTTGTGCATGTTTTTACCAAATAAATAATAATTAAAAGTGTTGCAAATTGGTGCTTTTGTCCTGCAACTGCGTCAATTTGCATTATCTTAAATTATCACATGAAATTATCTGCGTACATCCCAAGCGTAGAATAAATTAACAAAAAAAAAATCCCATTGTACTTGGTGTGCATGTGGTAGATAGGTACTCAAATTAAAAGACTATTGTCTATCGTTTTTTACCAACTGCCAGAAAGATCTACTTATGTTTTTGCCAAGATGCTTTCCGCTCCGTTCGACACTGCTTGCGCGAAGGTTGTCATCGGCACAGAGGTAGTACACTATGATGTTAGGTGTTTACACAGTATTGTGCCAATGAATGACTTTTTGTATTTTCAAACAAATACATAGACCTACGGGGTAATTGCGTAACACACTAACAGTAGGAATGGCTTTAATTTTGACAGTTCAACAACATTCATTTCGTTATTATAAGTTGGTGAGCAGACCTTTTTTTTCGAACATATGAAGCAATGGATTAGTAATATGTTTCAAAATGATCGAGATTGTGATTGATCGTGTGTTACGCAATTAGTGTGCAGTAGGCCCAGAGATATCGGAACCGACTTACGAGTTGTAACTTGTAGGTCGTGAGTTCGAACCCAGACTGGCACTTTACTTTGTGTATTTAATTACATCACCACTGCTCTCAAAATGGTGACGGGAAACATCGCGAGGAAACCGGCATGTCCTAGAACCAAAAAAAAAATCGAAGACATTTGTCAACTACCAACCCGCACTGAGCTCGCGTGGTGGATTATGGCCCACTCCATCTCACAGAGAGAAGGCCTGTGTCCCGGCAGTGGGAACAGCACCCTAATTGCGTACCCAACGTACTATCAATCACAATCTGAATCATTTTGAAGCATATTGCTAATCCATTGCTTCATATGATCGGAAAATTTGTCTGCTCAGCAACGTAAATAACGCAATGAATGTTGTTGAACTGTCAAAAAACTTTTTAACAAAAAAATTTAACCACCGAAAAACCTGAAAAGCAAAAAATTATAAGTAAACCTTTTTTATTTAACCTTAATAACTAAGTTCTTAGACTAATGTAAATATACCTAAGTAATTTTGAGTCTGCGCCAAACAATGAACAAAGGTCACTAAATTGCCTAAACCGCGCCGACTCAAAATTATTCAGGTATACTTACATTAGTTTAAGAACATAATTATTAAGGTCAAATAAAAAAGGTTTATTATTTTATGCTTTTCAGTTTTACAGCGGTTTAATTTTTTTGTTAAAAAGTTTTTATTTTATAATTTTTTGTGGCTATAATCTATTACCTAATTGTTTGCCAAAGGGCAGGCATATGTGGCACTGAGTAGAGTAATAATAAACAACTCAGCATTCAAATCTGTGTGTGAACAATAAATCATCCCTATTTTCCCACCCTTAGGGTTGGAATTTTTTTTCCAAATTTATATGGGACCAACTTTGGGGTATACCGTTTCCAATAAAAAAAGAATGATCAAAATCGGACTACTCTGTAAAAAGTTATGCGTGGTCATACATAAAAACGAAAAGTAAATAAATTTACGCGTCGACTTGAGAACCTCCTCCGCTTTTAACGTCGGTTAAAAATGAAAGCCATCTATTGATAGTGTCAAGTCTGTTACGCAATTACTCCGCAGTTAAAGGCTGATTATGCAAGTATTAAACAAATAAGTACATGGTTTCATTTAACACAGTTGTTTCTATCATAAAAATAAGAAACCATCCAAATAATTGCACTTTCCTACTTGAATGTATTGAATCACTAACTGATACTTTTATCAATACAATTGCGATCTGCTAAATCCATGTCGCAAGTTCCCATGCGACTTGATCCGTTGTATATTTATTTAAAGATTCCTGTAACCGTTGGATAAACATCCTGGTAGCTATCAATGGGGCGGGGAAGACCCGGGACTCCCGGGGTCGGGAGCTAATGTCAGTTGGAATAACCAACCGGCGCGGCGTCAAAGGAACCCGCCATGAAACAAAGTGAAATTGTCATACTAAGACATTGATTGTAAGTACTCAGAATAGCGCAATACTTGTTGAGTGGTTGATTGATAGTAAGTTCCACTTTGTACATCCTGTTTTTTTCTTAGAAATGGTTACTAATAGGTACATACTTAGTCTATCCCTTCATTCATTAGCGTCTTGCAACATTTATGTTGTTTATCTACTTATGTAATATTGTAATGTCGGTCCCCTTATTGCAACATGGAAATTACAGCGAAAGATATAGAGCGTTTATTGTATTTTGCTTCATGTTTCCTTAGCTACGGCTGCGGCTGAGATATCGTGAAGTTGAGAATATCTTTCTGGTAACTATTATGTCACTGGACAATCACATATTTCATGTATTTCGGTTGGAACGACCGTTTTCATAACAAAACGTTGTGAAATTACTATGGGAAGACGACCCAACGTAAAGTGTGAACGTGTTCTAAGATGCAGAGTATGCAGACGATGTAGTACTGCGGTTCGAAGTTTGAATGCTGCGTTCATAGATGAAAGTTTTTTTTTTCTGGCACATGTGTTAACACTATTCATGGAATTTGTATGTACTACGAGATTTATTTAAGATCCTTGTAATTATTATTTCTATGTATGACGAGGCAGACTAGATTGATGTCAACGATATGTCAATGTTAAAGGCGGTTGTTACCATAGATTACTAGCGATGGTTATTATTGCACTGGTCGTCCTCCTAGTTTATACAAGCCCCTCTTTCCCATTGGGCACTCTGGGCAAGTGCCCAGGGCCCCAAGATAGGCGGAGCCCCGGCCTGCCCTAAAAAATCATCCTTTGCATCCATTCTGCGCATTATTAGTAAGTACCCGATTAAATGACAAAATTATTGATTTGCAGTGTGAATGCTAAGCACCAACCTATGAATGCTTAGAGTTACTATTGCAAAACATATTACAATTATCTATTATAAATTTATAATTTATTGTGATTATTCAACAATTATTTTGCTCTCTCTAACTTTTGTTCTCTCTTTTACTCATAACTACACCCGTGATCCTTAGGTGCCCAGGGCATCTAATATGTTAAAGATGGCCCTGAGTTTATACCACTAATGATAGATATTATATCGATTAATTTCTTAATGCGTACGCATTATGTATGCAAAGAGGAAGGAACACGTACGAAACGGGAAGCTTCAGTACTAAGAAGCCCTATAGGATTTACATTCACCAGGCAAAACAGAGCCGGAAAATCGAAGATTAGACCAAGTTATAACTGTTCACCTGACCCTTTTGGCATACTGATAGACTGATACCGATACCTACACAGCAGAATTACAAATCTTTATTTCTATTCCCATATTCACGTGGCTCAGGGGTCTGATGACTCAAAAATGTATGGCATGGCAAACTGGCCAGCATTGTTCTGGGTAATTAATTACTCTAATTACTTAGGAATAACAGTCCCACCAGGTTTCTCAGCAGCACAGCCACACACGCAAGAAAGACATTTGAGATATTTTGTAACACGATTCCAATGGTTACGCGCCGTCCAAACACGCTCCAAATTCGAAATAATAACAATGGCCGATGGCGGTTAACGGAACGACTATATTTCTGTCAGCGCCGTATTTATACATATGTATCTAATATCACGATAACATTGAACTGCGACGTGTTAAACACGTCCAAAAAATTAAATAACAAATTGTACCTACTTCCTAGATAGTACAGACGCCACCACATCAAGCTACTACAATCTGTCAAATTAATTTAATAGATTTTCAACAGCATTAAGGTTCAAGGTTGATTGGGAAAATTTGACAGTTTCGGGTAGCTTGACCTGATGGCGTATACATACTAATATTATAACTTATAACCGTGAAAATTTGTATGAATGAATGTTAAGTTACTCTTTCACGCCAAAATTACTGAACGGATTTGGATGAAATTTGCCACACAGATAGTTTATAACCAGGATTAACACACAGTTTTCATCCCGATATTCCAACAGGATCGAAACTTGTGCGGGTGAAACCGCGGGGCGCAGCTAGTCTGCTATAAATTAAACTAACCTGAAAATAATAATTAAAGTTTACACAAAAATTCGCGTAACGTGTGACGCAACTAGGAAGTGTAATTCTGCAATGTTTAACATTCATTGGAATGATTTGGCGTTACCTAAATATTACACATTGCTAATTGATTCAGCTGGTGCGACTTTTAATAGCATTGGATTATGTCATATTATTATGCTATACTAGCTACGCCCCGCGGTTTCACCCGCATTAGTTTCGATCCCGTGGGAATATTGGGATAAAAAGTATCTTATATGTTAATCCTGGTTATAAACCATCTGTGTGCCAAATTTTATCCAAATCTGTTAAGTAGTTTTTGCGTGAAAGAGAAACAAACAAACATCCACCCATCCATCCATACATACAAACTTTCACGTTTATAATATTATTTGGAAGTAGGATTCATAACGATTTATTATATTTCGAGACGATTCTAAAAAATATATGTAATATATGTATAACTAATGAAAGTAATGAATGAGGTCTTGTAACTTCGGAAGTTTCTTGTATTCATGAATCATTTGTATGGTCATTATATTAATGGAAAATAAATTAATGATAAGCTGGATTACAACTTACCCAACTTTAATGAGTACCTACCAGCTTATCATTAATTTTGAAAGAGTATACAGGGTTATTTTTCAAAGACCAGCCAAATTTAAGGATGTGGTACAGACCATCAAACTGAACAACTTTCTCCATGGGACCAACATCGTAATCGCGAATAAAAATTCAGCCGTCCCATACATTTAGGTCGAGTAGGTATTGACGTTTTCTATGGGACAGTTGATAACATTTTCGCGATTACGCTATTTGTCCCATGGAGAAAGTTGTTCAGTTTGATGGTCTGTACCACATCCTTAAATTTGGCTGGTCTTTGAAAAATAACCCTGTATTTGCCTACATTTGTAGGCATAGGAAAACCCCATAAATATACTCTTTTAAGTAATTAAAAGTGTGACCTATAGTCCGCGGAACTAGTTGGCCGCGCCTTAGGTATGTGAGCGGTGGGACGGAGGGGCGGGGGCGCACTACGTAGTACATTGCGTTGCAAGTTTGCAACCCGCCGCCTCACCCCTGCTGTCCCCACCTAAGCGGCCAACTAGTTTCGCGCGGACTATAACGCACGCAACGATATGCAATATATGGCGTCCAATTTGGCAAATACTTGGTGTTTTTTTCCTTCAACTTGCTGATAACTTTTGTTAGCGGCTAATACAAAAATAGACTTCCTCAATATCGCGCCATACTTGTAGGCACTTCAGTTTAATATCTGAGTGTTAAAGGTCACACGCGATGATGTTACGCCACATACAAGGAGCTTCGACCTTACATTGTACTGACACTACCAACTGAATCATTTGTGAATACCAATGACTCAGCTAAAGGATTACAGGCACCATCAATTATTATTGTTATGGTAGGGTTACATGGCCAGGCCTTAGACCTTCTGTTTCTAGACGAGCTATACATAGAGTGCACCTATGAAAGTATTTTAATGTAAAGGACAGTCAAAGACAGACTGCCAAAGTGACCTCTGCACTGCCATCGACAAAGCCGTGGAAGTGCCGTAAACATTCGTGCCAACGACACGAAAAAGAAGGACAAATGATCATAACTAGCTCGAAAGTCTGACAACCAGTCTTGCCAAGGGGTATCGTGTTATCCAGTAACTGGGCTGGGAGGTCAGGTAGGCAGTCGCTCTATGAAAAATACTGGTACCGGTTAGACTGGAAGCTGACTCCAATGCAGTTAGGAAAAGACTAGGTATATGACGATGATGACAATGATCGTAACTGAGCCTGATAATGAAACTGAGAATGATGCATTAATTCATATCATGGTCGCGAAAAACGCCATAGATTAAAATAGCCAAAAAAGTTTCAAGGTGTTGCCTCAAGTTCGAGGTTGAGGAAGCAAGAAATCTGTCGTCGTGAGGTGACATCCATAATTCCATACTAATATTATAAATGCGAAAATAATTCTGTCTGTCTGTTTGTCACTATTTCACGCCTTGAGCAGACCAAATGGGTTTGCAGGTATAAAATGACAATGATTCCTTTTTCCCCAATGGACCTAGTGTACCTACCATTGAAGTGCCGTCATATTTATATCACTACCTTTTATTAGTATGTTTATTAAATAATATTAACGTCCTTATGGGTTGAGTTTCAAAAAATATGTTCTAAGACCTAGTTAACGGGTTACCTGGTAATCTTTAATTAATAGACTCTGCACCCAGGTAGACCGAAGCAAAGAAAACCTTCTCAGGTGGAGAATCACAGATGATACCGCCCCACACTATCAGTAGAAAAGGCTTCATTTTGACAGTTCAACAACAATAATTGCGTTATTTACGTTGATGAGTTTTTTATTTTTTTATATGAAGCAACGGATTAGCAACATCGTTCAAAATGATTCAGATTATGATTGATAGTGTGCTACGCAATAGGATACCGGCAATTCGTTCCAGTGCAGTGGGATAATTCCCGACTTCCACGCGGGTGAAGCTGCGTGCAAAAGCTACTCGTATTATATGTGTTGGTCGCACTCAGCATTCTTATGAATATCGTCTATATGTCTATTTCTATAGCTTGTTTATGCTCAGCCTCAATTTAACCTCAGCCTTCAGATACGTGCAGCTCACACAACGATAAGACGGAATACGGATCATTAAAAGGCAATTACGCCAACTGTTTTTAATAAAATAATGGAAATCTGTAACTGCATCAATCGGTCAAGGATTTTCATGTGATTCCTAATCGTTTAATTGCTGCAGCTTTGTAACCCTACGAAACAAAGACGTGGTTCAGAGGTATTAGAATTTGATACATTATTTAAAATTACAAAGCTTTTCAGTAGTAACTTCCTATCTTCGGTTATTTCTTTAAATGTCTTGGTGATTTTGTATCCAGATTTTAAAACTGATTTCCTTTACTTACGAACTTTAAACAGAGAGGCAATTCTCGTGATTTTAAAAACGTTCACAGTCTGATCTCAGTCTCAATCTGTCATAAATGCCTATATCCCTACATTTTTGACAAGTTTTTGACATTGATTGTCGCTGAGATGAGATTGCGACTAGATTTTGAACGTTTTTAATTATGGTAGCCTTCAGAACTCGTTTTCTTTCTTTTCGGCTGATGTTTATAAACCATAGAAGTTCTGTTGATGAAGCCGACATATTAAAAATTACGTTTTTTTTTTTTTCAAAATTACCTCTAGTTTTTCTCATATAGCAATATCTAGTCTAATACTTTTTGCAGTGTAACTATCGAATGTATGTAACAAACATGTAAGTGCGATCTTGCATCAATTACGTCGAGTGGTATGACGCAATTATACGTCGAAAACAAATGATTCACAAAACGTGATTGATGTTTCCGAGAGTCTCGTGACTGTAAAACTGTTTTTATACATATATGTGAACAGTGACTTTATTTTAATCCAGCCATTATAAATAAATTAATAAATAAATAAATATTCCACAACAATCACACAACGCCATCTAGTCCCAAGCTAAGCAGAGCTTGTGTTATGGGTACTAGACAACTGATAAACATACTTATATATTTCTAAATACATAAATATTATAGATAAATTACACCCAGACACAGAGCAAATGATCGTGCTTATTACACAAACATTTGTCCTGGGTGGGAATCGAACCCACGACCTCCGGCATAGCAGTCAGGGTCACTAACCACTAGGCCAACAGGCCTGTCAATTATAATTTATATTAGTTTGATTTACGTATTAATTTTCATTTAAATTAGTTTCCTGTATTATACCTACTTCTAGTGCTAATAATTTAGTAAATGTTATTCGCGGATATGGATGTACAGACGCCAGCACATAAAGCTACTACAATCTGTCAAAGTTCTTTAATAGATTTTCAACTTTATCGCTAAAGCATTTAGGTTCAAGGTTGATTGGGAAAATACATAAATTGGGTAATTGCGTAAAACACTATCAGTAGCAATGGCTGTCATTTTGACAGTTCGACATCATTCATTGCGAAATTTACGTTATTGAGCAGACAACTTTTCGAACATATGAAACGATGGATTAACAATATCCTTCAAAATTATTCAGATTGAGATTGATAGTGTATTACGCCATTAGGGTGCTATTGCTGCCAATTTAAGTATTTTAACACAGCAGATAACTCATAATACAGACCTAATAACCAATAATTATTAAATTCAGTTAGTTTTTCTCAGGTTGCAACTACCTAACATTTTGAAATAGATGGATAAATATTTTCCAAGAACATATGTACGTCTAACACGTGCATTTAAGGAAAATATTTTAGTTTCGTACTAGGTACTAGCATGCAGGCTAAATTACTGACGCGGATAGTTTTCGTGGCACAACACGAAATTAGGTACCTATAATAAGGAAATAATGCGCTCACTAGGCAGGTTATTGGTAACACAGAGACAAAATAAAATAAGCCTAAACTACCACGTCTCTATTTTATTTCAACAAAAAAAATTGAGGTAATTTGTTAAGTACAGATGCCAGCAGGTCAAGCTGCCCAAAACTGATTTTTTTTCCAATCAACCTTGAACCTAGAATAGAAAAGTTGAAAATCTATTAAAGAAATTTGACAGATTGTAGTAGCTTGATGTGCTGGCGGATATACAAGCAGCAGGAAGTAATCCAATTAATATTTTCTAATGGCTAACAAAGAAACTAAATTCGTGTGTTCATTGCTATGTCCGGATAATAAATTCTATAATAAAAGTTTATATGTTCCGCTCGCTTGTGACCCGTCCGTCATTACTCTCATTGAAGATAATTAGATAATTAATATCTCGTCCAAATGATTCACGTTGCGTTGACTGTCCTTTCATTGTTGGTTACTGCGATGCATTTTTTCTCTTATCTCGATTTGTACTGTCGGTAAATATGTAGTACTTACCTACATACTCAGTAAATATGTAGTAGGAATGTGCAGTCCAGTTAAATTTATTTTTGTCGACAATTCATTTTTTATGCCTGACAATATCGCTTGCTAAAATTATGAGAATTCACACACTTGTTTCTTCCCAAAATTGTCAAAAAAGATTTGTTTATTTATTTAAGTATCTCTATGTCAGGCACATTACCCATAATTTTGTTAGTATTACTTAAAACTATGTTAGTATAATTATCTAAGAAATACTCATAAACAAACAAGGAACAATAATATCAACCAATGTAACTTAGGAAGTACTAGTTATATCTATTAAGCTATCTTCTGAAGACATCCGGCAACAGTACATGCACTGCGCACAGGTGCCTCATCAGGTCACCTTCAGTCTTACTCGCAACAATGCAATGATTTGACAATTTTGTGACTACTTACATAATATTTTCAAACCGGTTTTTGAGCCGTTATTTTTTGTTAATTTAACAAACTATGTAATTTATTCAGAATTTATCCGCGACTATTATACAGGGTTATTTTTTAAAGACCAGCCAATTTTAAGGATGTCGTACAGACCATCAAACTGAACAACTTTCTCCATGGGACAAATAGCGTAATCGCGAAAATTTTATCAACTGTCCCATAGAAAACTTCAATACCTACTCGACCTAAATGTATGGGACGGCTGAATTTTTATTCGCGATTACGATGTTGGTCCCATGGAGAAAGTTGTTCAGTTTGATGGTCTGTACCACATTCTTAAATTTGGCTGGTCTTTAAAAAATCACCCTGTATACTTTCGTACCTACCTCTTATAGCTTAACATACAAAATGCAAGGATATAAACATCGTAATCGCGACACCAAGGTTAGATTTAAGGCGCGAAAACCAACCAGGATATTTAATTAAATTTCTAACAAAAACTATAAATGCTCTATCTGACTCACTTTCCGAGCATCTGAAAAAAAAAGCTTAGAAAAACTAAGGCTGTTTCTTTGCACAGCATAGTAACGAAAAAATGTATCCAACCTTTTAACCCAATATTACTGTCATTTCAAAACATTGTTTACAGTACAGCGCTCAACAAAAATCACGCTCCATCTATTCAATGCCATCAAAGTATTTTGCCTTTTATTCCTTGGTTTTACGGTCTAGAATCGTGTGTGATTTTCTAGGAGTTGGTTTTAGGAAGCGTTGAATAGTGTACTAGGCCAGTAGCGATGGCTGGGTACATTGCATTAATGACGCGTTATTTAGATGACATCCTCTCTGTTCTACACCACAGCAATTTTCATATTAAGGTGGTCGTTTTTCAATGTCATATCATTCCCGGTCCACATTCATGAGTTCAGTCACATATCATGCTGTATTAAATAGGTAGAAACGAAGAAAAATTAAGTTTATTTAAGTGGGTGGTAAGAACAGGCAAATATTTTGAGATTAACCCTCTGCTAAAGATTTTGACTTATGACATTTTATCAGCTAACTCTGTTCAATCAACTCAGCCTATCACAGTCCACTGCAGCACCGTAATCTCAATAAGTTTGAAGGATATTACAAATCCATTGCTTCATAGGTACGAAAAATTCGTCTGTTTACAACGTAAATAACGCAATGTATGTTGTTGAACTGCCAAAATGAAAGCCATTGTTACTGATAGAGTGTTACGCAATTACCCCGCTGGATATAGGCCACACCCAGGCTGCGCCACAACACTCTGCCCTCGACCTTCCGCATCCAGTCTGTCCCAACCACCTTTTTAAGATCGTCGGTTCATTTAGCTGGGGGGGCGACCCACACTATGCTAGCCGATACGCGGGGTCTCCACTTCAGAACTCGTCCCCATCGGCTAATTCAGTTGGAAATTGCGAATTTTTATTTACCGTAATATCAATGAAAAGGTTACACTACTTATGTATTTTAAAAAAATAAGAGCATGTTGCACAAAATATTTTAAATGCAAAAACTAACAAATAAATAACGTTATGCTTCCGAGTATGACCGTGAACAAAATTGCTAAATTGAGCAAGAAAACGTTCCAAACGAGAAATTTGCGAACGAATTTTAAATGTTTCATTTACATTGTTACCATGAACAAAAATTGTTTTTTTTTTTTTTTTTGAATGAAGGAGATGCTTTTGTAAATGGAAGGTCGCTTCACATTGGTTTTGTGTTTAGCACCCATCAAGCTACTACAATCTGTCAAATTTCTTTAATAGATTTTAAATTTTATCGCTAAAGCATTAGGTTCAAGGTTGATTAGGAAAATTTGACAGTTTCTGGTAGCATGACCTGCTGGCGTCTGTACGATGGGTGGAATGATATGAAAGAGAAGGGAGTGAATGAGAACGTGACGGTTGACAAGAATGGAAGAAGAACACGGGTATCGGCGACCCCAAGTGTCACCTGATGATGATTATGAATTTGGTTAAGTTGAACAAAAATTATAGAAGTTTGAAGCATTTTGGTTTCTTTATTAATAATTAATTTATAGTTAATTAAAACGGTACAACACCAATTACATTAATTAACTTACTATCTACTTACTAACTGGTTTAATTTAGCAACAACAAATATTTCGTGTATTCTGCAGATACTTTTGAAAATGATGAACATTAACAGCTGTGGTGTCATTATAAATGGCAATAATAACGTTGTATACCTTATGAAAAACTTTTTTTTAATAAACCAAAAAGACTAAATTGGAGGCGCCGGGTATCGATCCCGGTACCTCTCGCATGCTAAGCGAGCGCTCTACCATCTGAGCTACGCCCCCGACGATAACTTGATTCAAATTAGTAGGTACATTATTAGATAAGTCTTTCTGTCTGTACGTACTATTATCAGAAAGCGACCTTACTTTCAATGTACGAGAAGAGACATTGTATTTAGAACTCTGTTAAAGATAGCTTTAGTGTCTTTTATTGAAAATTAAAGTTTTTACATTTTCTCCGTAGTGTTTTGTTGAAATTTAGGGAACGGCTTCCCCCTTTTCCCACCTAAAGGATGATATTTCGGTATGCTCAACTAAAAAAAAAATCTGTTTACTGAAAATTCTGTAAACATTTTTTTTAGTTGTACAAAAAACCTACTTACCTACTTATATAAAATTCTGAAGAATCCTGCTACTTCACCAGGTGCTAAATCACAATTCAACAGCTCATACTGAGTAAATAATAATAAAACAGCTGTTATAATATTTGTGTCAGCTGTTTACTACGCGCCATTGATAAACGTAGGTAAAGGTATTATGAAGGTAAAGGAATAAGAAATACAGATTTATGAGTAACTAGCTGCGCCCCGCGGTTTCAGCCGCATAAGTTTCGATCCCGTGGGAATACCGGGATAAAAAGTATCCTATGTGTTAATCCTGGTTATAAACTATTTGTGTGCCAAATTTAATGTGAAGAATGTGCTAGGATCATGACTTTTCTGGAACTAGGCATCAGTATGCGCCGTACTGCAAGAATGGTGGGT
This sequence comes from Apamea epomidion, assembly GCA_947507525.1. Taxonomy (NCBI): domain Eukaryota; kingdom Metazoa; phylum Arthropoda; class Insecta; order Lepidoptera; family Noctuidae; genus Apamea; species Apamea epomidion. The sequence continues at coordinate 3,537,271 of OX382234.1, forward strand.
GTGACGTTACGAACGGTCCAGAAGGTAAAGCGAAGATACGAAGAGACTGGAAACCGTCTGAAGAGACCTTGTAATGGCAGACCCAGGTGTACTAGTGCCCGAGAAGACCGTTATATTGTTTCCACTGTATTGTGACTGACCGTTATATTTTTGTCAAGTTTTTGACATTGATTGTCGCTGAGATGAGATTGCGACTAGATTTTGAACGTTTACTTTTTTTTTTTTTTTTTATATGGCATCTCGTAGTTGACCTAGAGAGGTCGTGACTACTTAACCGGACTATCCTGTGGTTGCCTTAAGAAAACTTAAAGCCTCCAGCCAGGGCTTAAAACTAAATTAAAATTAAGCGACTGCACGCTAAGGGCATCCCCTGTGGGGAACGAACCTCGGCTTAGGGCGTCACTGAGAGAGGGCAGCAAGATGGGACAGGCTGGATCGAATTTTTGTTATTAGTGCTTTGATGAGCACGGCGTTTCCTAGGACTATCTATGAGAAGAAAGGCCGAAACAAACTCAGAGGTCACGGTCGTGAATTTACATTTATAAGCTCAGCTACGACGCGAGCTGGCTCTTCATTAATGAAGGATCGGGCTGGTTGAACGTTTACGACGTTTACGTTTTGTTTATACGGGAATTGACCTTCTAATGTGATGTTATGTGTGAATGTTCAAAATGACAATCCCGAAACACGTAATATCCGAATCTCGTGGCATCGAGACCGCGACCACGCCCGGTGTCGCTGACGTCATTAGCCGCGGCGCGGGCTGCGCAGGCGCATAATTCAGAACAAGGTTACCCGGACCGTTGGCGCTCCTTGCTAAATGATAACTACACTAGACCTGATTTACACTTTGTCGTTGGTTGCCTGTTAGCAGATTTTGGAGTTACTAGGCTATTTGGAATGTGCTAGCGTCTTTAAGATTTTTGTAGTGGCGACTTGACGAGTAGGATTGGTAAATAAAGCGAATAAAGTTACTAATTTCTATATTAATTTTGTTGGGACGACGTGATCAGTACTCGAGACCATAATAAATAATAATGATAGATACCGTGGCCCCTGGCAACTGAAGGAACACGGGTGGGTTTTAGTTAGTAACAGTCTGACACGCCCTCCCGCTCGGCCCAGAGCGGGAGAGGTCACTTGATTTCCCACCCAAAAAAAAAAAAAACCATGATAAAGGCATAAAAGTTAAAATAATAGGGATAATAGGCCAAAGTATTGCGTAGTAGGTACCTAGTAGAGGGTACTTTTTGTTCTTCTTGAATATTAGCAGCGCCCCGCGCTTTCACCCACATGAGGCTCGATCCCGTGGGAACATCCGGATAAAAAGTGTCCTATATGTTAAACTCAAACTCAAACTCAAACTATTTATTTCAAATAAACCAATTACAAGCACTTTTGAATTGTCAAGGTCGGTCAGTCAAAAAGATGAAGCTAGTTGCCCATTCCAAAGCGAAGTAGGTACCTATGGAGAAGAACGGGCAAGAAACTCCATGGACACTCTTTTAAATCATAATTAATCCTGGTTGTAAACTATCTGTGTGCCAAATTTCATCCAAATCCGTTCAGTAGTTTTTGCGTGAAAGAGTAACAAACATCCATCAATCCATACAAACTTTCGTGTTTATAATATTAGTAGGAAGTAGAATTTTTTCGGGAATTCGTTTGATAATAAGGAAATCATCAGAATGACTACATAATTAATAACGGAAAACATTTTGATTTTTACTTTAGTTTGAATAATTTTGCTTCAGGTGAATGACACCAATTTGTAAGAGAATTTTATTGCAATATTAAAATAAACGACCGCGTTATTTATTATGCAAAAAAATGCTAACATTCGCTAAGAACAGACATCACGATTATGCAAAATACGCTGAGAGAAATTAATATGTTTAAATCAAAGTAGCGTTCTTTACCGAAATATCGTTAAATACAGCGTTAGAATGAAATATATTTTTATACTTAATATACTTACTCTTGGCTTCATTGTAACAAACAAATTTTAATATAAATAACAATAAAATGGCTATCCATAAAAGGAAACTCACAAGCATACATGAACCCTGAAAACATAACACTCCTTTTTTTGGGCAGTCGTGTAAAAAAAAATAGAGCGTATAGAAGAATAGAAATAGAGGCACAATCCTACTTCCTACTAATAATATTATAAACGCGAAAGTTTGTTAGGATGGATGTATGTCTGTTACTCTTTCACGCAAAAACTTCAATACTCAATACTTACATTATTTTATTTGCATTCCACAATGTGACCTTAGGTGGTAGGTACATCCGCCGGGGCTGCGGGTTGTTCGAAAGAGATACCGTGGCCCCTGGCACAGGCAACTGAAGGAACACGGGTGGGTTTTAGACAGTAAAAGTCTGACACGCTTTTCCGCTCAGCCGACCGGGAGAGGTCATTTGATGATTCCCCACCCAAAAAAAATTAAAAGGTGGTAGATACATTATAAAATATACATAACTTTAGATCATTGTGGACCATGTCGGGCACAGCAAGATAGGATAGAGGAAGAGGGCTATAGCGGGCTTCTGTACAGATTTGGATGAAATTTGGCACACATATATAGTTTATAACCAGGATGAACACATAGAATACTTTTTATCCCGATGTTCCCACAGGATCGAGACTTATGCGAGTGAAACCGCGGGGCGCTGTTTGTAGAATAATATATCCATGTAGATAATGTTTTATTACCTTAGTAAAACTATTGGAATTTACCAAATGACGTACGAGTATGTTATTAGGTAGGTAGGTACCACAACGTAAAGCTATTAAAATAAAGCGAACAAAGGAGAAATTACGCACAAACAACCGCAATTTGTTGTAACAAATGAATGTAGGCAAAATAATAATATGAACTATTTTTACCGGCCCATCTCCACTATCGTCATTCATTTCAATACCAACTTATGCTCGGTTCCTATAAACAAAAAAGGATCGTTTTGCTTACCAATTGTAGCATTTTTTATTGCCAAACTGGACATATAAATAGATTCGTAAGCAAATTTTACCGGTGATAGCTCCTTACATAATGGGAGGGTCTACTTTGCAAAGCTATGAGATATTTGCTTCATATTGGTGAAGATACAAGAGTATTCATTTTAACCATTAAAGATCCGTAAATTATAGGAGTCGGCCATTAGTAACAGACTAAGGTACGCTACGTGGCAAGTTACGCCAGATGCTGCGCGTTATGCTACGAGATACGCTACGCGAAACGTTACGCGAAATGCTACGTGATATGTTGCAAGACATGCTACATAATACGCTACGAAATACGCTACGTGAAACGTTCCGCGACACACGTAGCGTTTCGCGTTACGGCGAAACGCTACGTAATATGTTGCACGATATGCTACGCGACATGCTGCGTAATACGCTATGCGGAATCGCGATACCCTATTACGCTAATAAGTAGTTTATCTAGCTAAGGTGCAGTATGTATTGACTTAGGACATGTTGCTACAGGTAATAAAAGCTTGTAATAAGAAAGAAAAAAAAAGTAGGTTTATTTGGCATAGACATGACAAAAAAACCTTTTTTTGGATGAAATATAGCAAATGGGTTAACCATGACTTGGAGAAATACATAGGCTACTTTTCATCTTGGAGCGCAGACGAGGTCGCGAGCAACAGCTAGTTCTACGATAAATACACAAAACAGAGGTTGCAGTTATTTTCTTGGCGGCCTGTCTATCACTTATGTAACGACTTTCAAGATTTCGAGGTCTATAAGGCTAACAATGTGAACATTGACCAAATAGACACAATATGAACATCACAACAAGTCATGTTTAGTCAATATTTTGGCGTACAAGGCAAATTCTTTGTTCCTTCGTGCTGAATTTAAAATTAGCTACAAGATAATGGACATTTAAATATTACATAATACAATGACCTCACTCCCGCGCATCTATCGTGATGCCTAATGTTCTGGGTTGCCAACAACAGAAAACTCTATTTATAAATTAAAAAAATATTTTCTTGTAAATAGCTTTTCCACGTGTTATTAATAATGTTGGACGCGTTATTCTGTTTTGATGCATTGTACAAAAATAACTATGGATTTTTTTTTTTTTTTTTTGTGGATGGGAAATCATCAAATGACTCCTCCCGCTCTGGGTGGAGCAGAAGGGAGTGTCAGACTCTTACTGACTAAAACCCACCCGTGTTCCTTCCTTAGCCCTTTACGTACCAGGGCAGCGGTAACCCTTTCGGACGATCCCGCTACCCCGGCAGATGGATTTGTTATGTTAATAATATAATTAATAATAGATAGTGAATAGAGTGGCGGTCGTGAAATTACAGTTGCGCGTGGAATTATAGTTTTCTTCTTCGTCGTATCGATGATTCCCTTTAATTAAGTTTTACTAGCAGCGCCCCGCGGTTCCACCGCAATAAGTGTCGATCACGCGAGAATATCAAAATAAAAAGTATCCTATGTGTTACTCTGATGTATAACCTATATTACTGTAAAGTTTCATCAAAATCCGTTCAGCAGTTTTTACGTGAAAGAGTAACAGATATCCATCCATCCATCCATTCATTGTCACAAACTTTCGCGTTTATAATATTAGTAGGATATAAGCTTCGATCAGAATTCGGCCACTTCGACAGCGTTAGTGTTGGCCTCGCAAAGGTCTCCCATAGTGCAGGTGTTTTTACACAGAGGTGAGGCATCGTTTGTGATATCGCTTCACAGTCGCAGTGGCTCATCGGAGTATCCACCTGACTAAGTCGTACCTGCAGCAGCCCACCTGACTTCTTAGTCGATTAAGGGATTTCCAGGTGGTCCGCTGGGTCCTTTTCTGCAGGATCATAATACTCTTTATCTACTTTGTCTTTTTCTACAGGTAGCATTTTATTCTAATCTACGTTCTAACTATCTCTTTAGAAATCCAATTGGTGGCAGTCCGAACCGTGAACTAGGCTCCTGGGTCATGGCCTATGAGCACTTTCTAATTGCCTTGGTTGGCAAGATATAGAATAGAATGGTGACACGATGATGAATGGTTGATCAATAAATCTGCCTAGCCTTTTCCCAACTATGTTGGGGTTGGGTTCCATTTAACCGGATGCAGCTGGATACCAGTATTTGACAAGGAGCGACTGCCTATTTGACCTCCACAACCCAGTTACTGAGTAACACGATACCCGTTGGTAAGACTGGTCGTCGAGACAATTGAGTTTCCGTCTTAACCGTAGCGACTGTCCAAAATCTGCGAATGTCAGCCGGGACCAACGGCTTACCGTGCTTTCCGAGGCACAGAGTAGTCTCGATATGTAACGGATGGTCACCCAGACCGCGGCAAGCGTAACCTTCGATCGACCCGACCAGCTGTTATTATTTAGCCACGAGCCCGATGATGATGAACAGTCGATATCTATCTATACCTATAGTGTTCTGATACTAATAATAAAGCTGAAGAGTTTGTTTGTTTTTTTAGTTCGCTTGAACGCGCTAATCTCTGGAAATGTCAGTCGGATTTGAAAATTATTTTTGGATTTGATAGACCACTTCTTGAGGAAGGCTATTTTATATGTTACGGCATTTAGAAGCCCAGCAAAAATAAAAAAAGCCAGGAACAACGATAAGGAATAACGCAGGCAGGAAATGGCGTTCTAATTTTAGTATATTGTGGTGTCTTAAGACTTCTACGCTAACGAAGTCACGGGCAGAAGCTAGTGGATAATAAATGGTATCGTCTATAGGTTCAATAAACACTGCATTATTTGCAATAAATAAAAAATAATATATTGTTAAGGAGGAACACCAAAGGAAAGGCCGTTATAAGGACTTATACACGTTAAATTTTGATCGTTTTAATCCTTAAAAGGGGTCGTTGTACTCATCATTATGAACAACTTTTACTACGGGACCCCTTTTAAGGATTAAAACGATCAAAATTTAACGGTGTATATACGTTTATGATCCTTTTATGTTTAAATAATGGAAGGTGTGTTTACTAATATTACGTGAGACGTGTGATCCTACACAAAGCCAAAAGAGTAGTACAGTCACTATGCAAAAGTATACATGTATAATTTAATTTTACAATATATTTTTCTGCTATAGCAACACCGTTTACATTGTCTTGAATACCGGTGATTACTGAATTAACTCTCAAGGTAAGGTAATGTTTCTAAGTAATGAAATGATAAAGTTGTTTGTGGGTAGAGTTTTACAATAGAACCTAGCACATAAGTGTTTACTAAGTATACTGTTGTTTGTCGTAGTAATCGTAGGTTTCATAGAAATATAGGTACGGTAGGCCGCGTTAGTTAGTGACTCAGTGATATGATAACAAAACATATATGTACATACGTATAGGGTGGCAGGAACATTGACGCGCAACCTGTTACCATGGATTCAGTACACGATTTTGAACAACCATGCGTCAAAATTTTTCGTCAGTTATTAAGAAAAAAAAGCGGTTCCACACATTTTTACCGCGTAGGTTGCACTTTTGTATGTAACACCTGGGACCTTTTTATCGAACATATGAAACAATGAATCAGCGCTATCCTTCAAAATGATACCTACACTTTCAAAGGCAATCTGAATCATTTTGAAGGATAATGCTAATCCATTGTAAATTAACGCAATGAATGTTGTTGAACTGTCAAAATGAAAGCCATTATAACTGGTAGTGTGTTACGCACTTATCTCGCAGAATTCGGCCAGTTCGTCAGCATTATCGTTTGCCTCGTAAAGGTCGTCCATAGTCAGGTGCATAGAGAGCACGACAAGAGGCGGGGCATAGTTTGCGATGAATCCAACGCAACGCACAGACGCAGCACAACAAGCTACTACAATCTGTTAGATTTCTTTAATAGATTTTCAATTTTATCGCTAAAGCATTAAGGTTCAAGGTTGATTGTGAAAGTTTGACAGTTTCGGATAGCTTGACCTGCTGGCGTCTGTACATAACATACATAATCAGCCTATAATGTTCCCACTGCTTGGATCAGGCCACCTCTCTTCGAGAGTGAGTGGGCTGTAATCCACCACGCGGGCCCAGTGCGGGTTGGTAGATGTTACATGTCTTCGAATTTTTGGTTCTAGGACATGCCGGTTTCCTCACAGTGTTTTCCTCCACCGTTTTTAGAGCAGTGGTGATGAAATTATTTACACGAAGTAAAGCGCCTGCTTGGGTTCGAATCCACAACACAACCTATCGACTCGTAAGTCGGGGCAGTTAGCACTGGGCCACCAGTCCACCGCTGCTCGAATCCTACGTATTGATATTTAATTTTTAACCGGCTCTGCAGCCTCTCTCAAGTTTCTCAAGGCGGTTCTTTAGTACGAAGCCTGATTATTCACCACACCAGCATTGTTTAACCATATATCAGGAAAGTTTGACACTGTTACTTACTGTAAGTATAATCCCAACAAAACCTCTTTGTCACCAACGTAAACACGAAAATATGGATAAACTAAACAAACGACAAACACAGAAGTCCTTTCATTAATAACATAGCAATCAACCTTCAAGGATCGTTGGAAGGCATATTTTTCAGTTCACGTCACAGCCACAAAGAAATTGGTACTTAATATACGCGTTTTTAGGTCAAGCATCGTAAATTCATAAATTATTTAGCTTACTGCGTTTGATGTCGAAATAGGGATGTGTGTGTGTCGATAAGGTTGAATCGTAATTTTACAGTATTTTTTTATTTAAAGGGACAGGACTATATTATTTTACTTTTAGATATGTTTAGGGCCAGAAATAAAACGGCCGATATATTCTGTAAAAAAAAAAACTCACCACGAAAACTGTCAATCCCCTAGCATCAGGTGGAATGAGCTCATTTTAAGCTCACTTCACCTATGTTTTCACGGTGAGATTTTGTACAGAATAATACTTCAGCAGAATTATTTATTTATTTGATTAAAGATTTATAGATTTCGTTGCTTAGTTATTGAAGATTATAGAGTTACATTGTCTGCTAGCAACTCCTTTAAGCACACTTTGGCAACTAGCCAGCCAGCATTAAGGTGAAGAAGACACGCTGCATCAAGTGAAGCAGAACTTTAACCAAAGCCAGGGCTTTAGTAATTGCCTAACGATGCTTAGTAGCTTTATCTTAAGGAAAGACTTAACTCGCAGTGAGTTAAGTCTTTCTTCGTTGCATATTGAAAATGACGTCATATCAGAGAACATATTCTGCGTTCGCCATTTAGTAGCCAAAAATGTAAACAAATAGCAGCTTATGGAAAATATAACTTTAATTTCTACACAATAAAGTTCGGTTTACGCTACAACTTCAAACATTTTTGTAACTTTTTCAATAGTGCTGGTCACTCTGAAAGCAACTTAATCACTACTAAAATAAAGTTAATATTTGTATAACTTGAAATAATATCAATTATAAACATAATTTTGAATAGACCTTAGATTTGTAGCTATAGCATGCTTACTAACAACAAAGTTATATAGGTTACGACGAGCAATTATGACGATGTTTGACTACTAGTATTTAGAAATGACGCAGAACATGAAGTCATTATTCAAGAAATTCGTTGTCGTCAATAAGTGACGTACCTAGTTGCTTGCTAAGAAATATTTAAAAAATGTAGCTGTCGCCGCCAACTGGTTTAACTAGCCACAAACATTTGAATCGTCATCGGTGACTATCGTTCTTAAAACTCCTTACTTTTGTAGGGACCCAAACTAAGTGTCTATTTGTCACCAGTCAATAGTGTTAAACTACAAAAAACATTCAATTACTCTAAGAGTCGGAGAACTATCGATAAAAGTCAGAACAAAGTCGTGCGATCGCGTGTCAACACTGGCTTATCGCGTCCGACCATGTTATTGTTTACATCGAGATAAGGTTTTTGTTGCCCTCTATCGTTTGTAATACCTTTATGGTTATGGCATTATAATTTATTAGTTTCTTGCTGAAGTACCTACTATGGCACAATATTAAAAATGTCTTCAGTTCTACACTTATAAAGAGTATTTTAGGTTAGTACAGCCGGTCGATTCTGTAAAAATCTCACCGTGGTCTCTCAAGAGAAGTGAGCTTGATGTGAGTTGTCAGTAGTGTCAATCCCTAGCATTATTTGGAATGACAGCTCACTCCACGCTCACTTAACCTAAGTTTGCACGGTGAGATGGTTACAGAATCGCACTGCTGTAGGCTGAACGTCTGTGGTAAAAAAAATCAGTATATGCTGGCATCTTCATCATCATAATCAGCTTGTAATGTTCTCACTGCTGGGACACAGGCCTCCTCTCTGTGAGAGGGCCATAATCCACCACGCGGGCCCAGTGCGGGTTGGTAGATTTCACATGTCTTAGAATTGTTGGTTCTAGGACATGTCGGTTTCCTCACGATTTTTTCCTTCACCGATATGCTGGCCTCTTATTCTATTGAAGCTCCTTGCTATGCTAGGGCAGGTCAAGGTCAAAGTGTTACTATCCAACGTGCAGTCTACTGCACGTCAGAATATCGAATCGTCGTGATTAGTCGTTCTTCAACAAAAAAGAAACGGAGAAGCGAAAAATAAAAAAATAACCTAACTAAGCTCCTAAATTAATGTAAATTACCTACTAATTTTAGGTCTGCGCCAAACAAATCCTACTAATATTATTAACGTGAAAGTTTGCATGGATGGATAGATAGATGGATGGATGGATGTTTGTTACTCTTTCACGCAAAAACTACTGAACGGATTTTGGATGAAATTTGGCACACAGATAGTTTATAACCAGGATTAACACATAGGATACTTTTTATCCCAATATTCCCATGGGATCGAAAGTTATGTGGGTGAAACCGCGAAGCGATAGCTAATCGATAAAGGTTAATCAAGCTGGCATCATTTGACTTGGCGCCATTTTCTTTGTGTCGGCTTGAGAACCTCCTTTTTTTCGGCGGTAAAAAATACACACTTAAATCTATTTCGATAACTTAATTTATGGCCATACTTGAATATTTCGTATCCTTATCGTTTCCTATGAAGACACTTCAGCCATTTCTAAAATTCCAAGCACTTTTAAAATGTGGTAACTTGTCTTCAATCGAAACCAAATGCTAAAATATTGTATTATAGTCAAGATAAACAAAATCAACGTTAAACTAGGATTAATAGCTAACAGTTTCGTTGTTAGTTGTATAACTCTGCGATAAGGAAGTAGCACACTACGTCTAGACTCTATACGTAAAATTCTAGGTAGCATTCAATTTTTGTAAGGCTGTAAAGGGGATCTGCCAGGGTCGCGGGTTGTTCGAAAATGTTACCGTGCACAGGCAACTGAAGGAACACGGATGGGTTTTGGTCAGTCCGCCCAGAGCGGGAGAAGTTATTTGTCGACTTAAAGATGATTTTTATATGGAGCGTGGCATAATAGCTACCTATCTGCCATTTTGTTTTTTTTTTTTTAATTGGCGGGCACGTATGAAGCCTATATAAATCGATAGCTGACATCAAATACATGTCATGCAATCGATTTATTGTATAGGTCTCATGAATGGCCGCCAATTAAAAAAATAAAAAAACAAAATGGCAGACAAAAATGGCAATGTAAAACGCAACAAATGGCGCAAAAAAAAAACAATATGATGAACAGGTATGCCACAGACCTGCAAAGCCTTTTGTTAAACTGTTTAAGAGGTTTTATTTTTATTTAAAATAGGTACGCCAACAGTATTACAGGGTGGCAGGGAATCGGAGCGCAAACTGTAACCATGAATTCAGCACATGATTCAAGACCCTCAAACTTTTTTCATGAGTTATCAACAAAAAAATCAGCTGTTTCATAGAAAAGTGAAAGCCTACGCGGCTAACATGTAGGTACCGAATAGCAATTTATTTTTAATAACCTACGAAATATTTCAACGATTTCCCCCTGGATTCAGAATCATGTACTGAATATGGTAAGTTGTTGCGCGTCAATGTTCCTGTTTGCTACCTATAATTTTAATTAAATAATGTAAAATGAACCTACATATGTATAGGGATATAGGTATATTTTACATTTACTAATAAAAGTTACAGGTGTAATTTGATGTATGAACAATTACGCGTGTACACGACATTCACATAATTAAATTGATACCTACCTATGTAAATGTATAATGTTTTTTAAGCTTATCGCGGTTTAACATTAATGGCCAAATTGCCATCAAACATTTTGTATTAAGAATAGAATAGAATACTCTTTATTGTACACCATACAAAGTACAGAACATAAATATATAAAATTTTACAAAGGGTGACACTTGGGCGGTCTTATCGCTAAGAGCGATCTTTTAAAGACAACCTTTTAAGTATGGAAATTAAATTATTATAGTATGCAAATCGTGAGGCGAATCACACCAGCCCCTAGACAAGATACTAAATGAGGACCACGACCGCTCTGACAAGAGAAGTGTATGATCATGTATGAACCCAAAACGAAGTAAAGTGACTATGTAATAAATAGAACTATGAGATCATGGCAAGAGAAAACTTACACAAGTCTGCGAGAACTTCAGCCAACTAGATTTATTTTCGGACGATAATTGCAGAGCCCTTATAAGTTCCTTTCCAATCTCCAAATGTCCTTCTGAAGGGTACGGGTACGTTGCACTTAAATACGCAAATATAGTAAAGTACCTAGGTACCTACATAATACTTTTGGCTAGAACGATGAACTTCTAATATTGATTCAGACTTTCAGACAGACGCGTCATCCAAGAGGTAGGGGTCCCCTACCTTTGGGTACCCCTGGGATACCTACCTACACACTACTACTACTCAGTTGAGATAAACTTAAAAGATAAAATTCAATGATGTACACAACAGAAGATCTACCTAGGTCTGAATTAAACAGTGGGTAGATGTGGGCTGAATATGCAGAAACGAATTACCCAGTAAATCCAAACAGGTCCCAATATAGATCCTACATACAAATTATCACAATATTACGGCACACTACAAACAAACCGAAATCACTTTCACTATTTCAAATGTTAGCATTACAGCCTACAACAAAATTTTTAAATGTAAAATATCGACCATTTTGTAAGACCTTCCCTTCCCCCGCTTGCCTCCCTTAAAAGGGCGACAGAGGAGGAACTTAATGGTGTCACAGAGGTCTTAGTTTGGTGCGTAGGCGACGCGAATGGTGCAGCTTTCTATGATTGCGCAAGATTCCGACGTGGTACCATTTGTTGGACCGGTTTGACAACTTTTTTAACGGTCTGTGATTTGTAACTCGCAGGTACAATGGTATGAGATTCCCATGTGGTCCGGGGATTACAAAGATATGGTCCACGGTATTGTACAGACAGCCCTTATCCCTTTTAATTGTTTGTAAATGTTTATGATTCCTTGTTCTTTATGGAAAGTGATGTCGGTTTTGTAGTACAATTACAATCGCCAAAATCTATATCTGACCATTTTGAAAACAAAATCTCGTGCACATGATGACCACAGCTGCGTCCGTAAGTAAAACAAAACAGTGTCCTTTTTAGGTAGACTAATAATATGCGCTGCAAGCAGGAATAGTCCTTACGGTCGGTGGTCAGATATAGATTTTGGCAATAGCGTTAGTAGTAGGTATTCTGTGGCGATAGTAAGTACATGAGGGACTTACAAAGTATGCATTATGAATTACATGGTACACACACGAATTGTTGGATGAATCGCTCCTCTCCTAGCTTGATCACAGTGTAATTTGTATTTAAGAGAGACAGTTTCGTCTCCCTATTTAAGTAAGTATCACAATAGTCGTGTTTGTTAAGCTTTTGGAACTAAATAAAGTCCAAGGATTTCATTCCCTAGTAGAGGGACTACACCAAAATTACCTTTACAAAATTCGTCCAACTCTCGGGGTATTATTACCTTATCTCTACTAATAATAAAGATGAAGAGTTTGGTTTGTTTTTTGTTTATTTGAACGCGCTAATCTCCAGAAATACCAGTCCGATTTGAACAAATATTATTGCATTTGATTGCCTAATTCTTGAGGAAGGTTATAGGCTATTTAGCATCGCTCTACGATCCTGAGGGGCCAAGCAAAGAGAAAAAAGTCAGATAACGAAGGTGGATAGGATGCGAAGTCGCGAGCAGAAGAAGGTAATAATCGTGAATTTTATTGAGAAAGTTACTAGAGACTTTTTCATGAAGTTTTTACTTTCTGAGATAAAAAAGAGCCTACACATAAATTGAATTCAAGCTAACGTAAGTTACGTCTGACCTTTGATGTTCACCTCAACATTCACACTTGATCTCCCTCAAGTTAATAGAGTTATTAACAACAGTGGCTCGTAATTAAGTTAGCAATGTCTTTGGAATTAAGGGAAATAAAAGATGAGGAACAGGAAAAAAAATACTGCGAACTGTATTGTATGAAATTGGAATATAGCCTAGGCAGCAGGTTTGTGTGTATGGTTGCTCGCTGGCATACAGTAAACTTTTACGCTTAGTTTAAGTAGATAGTTATAGAAGATGGAGACTGGAGACAGATAGGTATGCTGAAGTCCATCAAGTGAAACTACGCCGAACAAGCAATTCAAAATATTGACAGAAAATAAAAATTATGTGTAGGTACGTAGATTCTTAATCGATATTTGCCCTTGGTTTCAATCATAAGGAAATTTTTAAATCATCTGTTTGATATGTCAAACGGATGATCTTTAAAAATACCCATAAGATCGAGCAATCTTAGGAAAGGTTCAGAGTAACCATTCTTGCACATCGTGTTGGTGCATAGGTATCTCATGGTGGAACTACTAATATGAATATGAAGGTATAATGAATAAGGGTGACCATCCATTACACAACGAGACCCCTCCGTGCCTCGCAGAGACCGCTAAGCCGTTGGCCCCGGCTGTCATTCGTGGATCTTCAAGTCGTTACGGGGCATCAGAAGCCCGAAAGTCTGACAACCAGTTAAACAAGGAGTATCATGTTACCCAATAACTGGGTAGTGGAGGTCTGAGAGGCAATTCTTGTAAGTTTAAGATCGTTCGCATTCTCATCACAAAATGTAGGAAAATTAGAGGTATTTTTTACAGACTGAGACTGACTAAAAAATACCTCTAATTTCCCTACATTTTTGACAAGTTATAGACATTAATTGTCGCTGAGATGAGATTGTGACTAGATTTTGAACGTTTTTAATTACGGGAATTAGCCTTCAGATAGGCAGTCGCTCCATGTAAAATAACAAAACGCCAGTCCAGCCTAAACTAATTGGGAAAAGATAAGGCAGTTGACTAAACCTCTATGTAACTTTAGTTCTTCATTATGCCGCATCCCAGTTCATAGAGGGCGCTCTTTACTCTGCATTAACGAATATTACGCTACATGCTCATATTTATTATGAATTCATGTGTTATTTTGGTGCATTATTAGTTTAATTGATGCAAGAGACAGAATTAAACTCGTCTAGCATTTATGATGTCACTGGCGATTTAAACGAGGTGAATAAACAACAATAAAACATCTTTGTTATGTGTAACATTTACCGAGGTCTATTTTTATCGCGTGGTTAATAATGTTACAACAATTGGCATTTGCGACACGCTATGGTATTAAAAGACGTTACTTAATTGCTACTTAGGTATGTGACAGAGACTACACGCCTTTAATCTCCGAAGGGTTCGTGTGTATAACTCCAGCTTCCTTATATGTGATAGAATAATTCTACCTATGCCAATATTTAAGGCATAATAGCTGCAATCAAAGCTCCCAGTCTTAATTTAGCTGCCACAAAAACTTCGTTAATATGAGTCGTTTAGTGTGTGTTAGCTGGAGTGACGTCACCCCCGCTTCCTCATTCAATACAGGCAAATCAGTGAGGTTAGGGTTTTGGACTATAGTCCGAAAAATAAGGCATAATAGCTGCACATGGCAGGACAGAGTCACCTACGCGGTCAAAATGTATGGCAGAGCAATTTTTTTTTTAAACCGACAAATAATTTCAACGCAAGGTGGTTCAGAATCATGTGCTGATTTACGCACTGGTTAATAAATATCCTGTATAGTAACACTGTAACACCCATTTCGCAAATTATGTTTACGTCCTGTGGTGGCGGCCGCGACTGACGATTGTAGGTCGTTGGTTCGAACCCTAACAGACGCTTTACTTTGCGTAAATTATTTTATCACTCTGCTCTCAAAACTGTGAAGGAAAACATCATGAGGAAACCGACATGTCCAAGAACCAAAAATTCGAAGACCTGTGACAACTACCAACCCACTGGGTCCGCGTGGTGAACTACGACCTACTCTTTCGCCCCGAGAGGAGGCTTGGGGCTGCAGTCTCGACATTCATAGCGACCGCTTTACGACCAAATTCGGTCGCAAAGTCCTGTCACTCCATACATTACACCTGTCAATCCGGGACTTTGCGACCGAATTCGGTCGTAAAGCGATCGCTATGAATATCGAGACTGCAGCCCCTGTGTCCCAACAGTGGGAACATTGTAGACTGACCAATGCTATGTTGTAAAATAGCAAAACAATATTTTCTCACAATGATTAAGAGTAACCGTTGATATTTAAACAGTCAATCTACAACCCTTAATAACCCGAGTGTTTCAACACTTCCAATCATTTACTTAAGTGGGTACCTACGTCACCATCATTCATCGATCATTATAACCTATTTCTTTCAAGTGGTGTTACACGAATTGATAGATTAAGAAATGAATACATAAGAGGAAGTTTGAAAGTGGCACCGGTAACTGAAAAGTGGTGTGGGAATCGGTTGTCATGGTATGGGCAGTTACGGAGAAATGAGGAAAATGTTGTGAGAAGAGTTTTGGGTATGAATGTCGATGGCTATAAGAGTAGGGGAAGACCAAAGAAACGAGGGACGGACTGTGTGAATGATGATATGGATAGAAAGGGGGTGACTACCGAGATGACGACTAATAGAGAAGTATGGAAGAAAAAGACATGTTGCGACGACCACAAATTAATTGGGCTGAAGAATGATGAACCCATTTCGTTAATGGAAATTCTATTCCTTATTAGGTTTTTCCATGGTCAAAAAGGTCAATATTGCCATGACACACTAATAATTATAATTAACAATTCCACGAGGAACAGCTTTATGACCTATGTATTTATCACGCAAACAATTATACAAGGTCAAATTAATGGAGACAGGGCGATTTTGTATGGGAAGTGGTCTATGGGCCAATAGCGATATGGTTTTGATTTTTGTGTAAGGATACCTCATCTTTACCACTGTGTTTAGAGATAAGAACCACATAGATTTGTGTGGACCAATCCAGTCACTGCAAACATTTGTCAGTAATCGTGTAGCTCAACTCAAAACTTGAGGAGCTCAACGACTCGACGAACAATATCAAAGAAAGTACCAGTACATTTGGGAGGCCGTGGGTAGGCCGCATAAAGCACTCAAACTGCCAGACCAATATTAAAATTAACACACAAAGAAAAAATAATAATATAAACAGGGTGACAGGGAATCTCGACGTACTTATTCCTTGAAAGGCGTTATACTAGAGGACATTAGCAACAAATTATGTTCAGCCAACTAGGGGTCAAAACTGGATGGTTAACGAGCTGTGTCGGTTCTTCGATTTTTTAGAAATTTTCTGACTTATTACCAAAAACAATTAATTATGAGAAAAAACTACTCCACTCCAAACATTTAATTGATACTTTTATGAAAGTTGAAAAAAGAGTGATCAATTTAAAAAAATGCTTGCATATCTTACATAATCACAAAAATAAAAAAGACCATTTTATTTTTTAACCATCCAGTTTTGACCCCTAGTTCACTGGACTTAATTTGTTAATAATGACCTCTAGTACAACCTCTTTCAAGGAATACGTCGAGTTTCCCTGTCACCCTGTATACACCGTTAAATTTTGATCGTTTTAATCCTTAAAAGGGGTCATTGTACTCATCATTATGAACAACTTTTATTACGGGACCAAAAAAATCAATTGATCCATACATTATGTCGAGTTATGCGAACCTAAATCTATTGATCAACTGATTTTTTTTCACGATTTCAGGATTGGTCCCGTAGTAAAAGTTGTTCATAATAATGAGTACAATGACCCCTTTTCAGGAATAAAACGATCAAAATTTAACGGTGTATTATATGGTGTATCCTCATACACGAAATATTTTAAGAGATACACCTGTAAGTGGTAAAGAAGCCGTAGAAACAAAAAAACAAATCTAAGTATTTTTTATTAAATAATTTAAAATTACTTGACATCTAATAAATATTGGGTGCTTCTCCTTTTTTTACATCCATTACGCTAGTTTCTAGAGTCCGGCGGGGAAGTCCTCGAGAGCTCTACGAAGTTTCTGGTTTAGGTACTTACTACTACCGTATAAGGAGGGACAATCAATCGTCAGTTTCATATCAAAGTAAACCTAATCGTTTTGTCGTATTGTCAATGTCAATTAATGTGAGTTGTCATTGGTCCCTTTTTTTTTTTTTTTTTTTTTTTTGTGGATGGGAAATCATCAAATGACTCCTCCCGCTCTGGGTGGAGCAGATGGGAGTGTCAGACTCTTACTGACTAAAACCCACCCGTGTTCCTTCCTTAGCCCTTTACGTACCAGGGCAGCGGTAACCCTTTCGGACAATCCCGCTACCCCGGCAGGGTCATTGGTCCCTGGCATTGACATCAAGCAATAGACAAAAGTGTCAACATTTTTATGCTTGAGCACGAGTCTTTTTAGTCAAAAGACTCGTACTCAAGCATAAAAATTTTGCGTGACGTGTACCTTATGTCTTTTTTTATTATTATTATTTTTTATTTGTAATTGTGCGTTTTTTTTTTGTGGAGTATAAAATATTTTTCTTTTTAAATAAAAGATAAACTACTATTTTATCTTTTACTGTTCAAGTTGCCAAGAATGACATGGCAAACATGGGGAACATAAAAATGGGGTGACTCCATCACCATGGTATTGTGCGAAACAAGATGTACTCGTTTTTCACAAATCCGTATTCATAAGGGGGAAGCGCAAGGGTAGCCCGTGAAATTCAAATTTTCTTACGTTTTTTGCAACTTGCAGGTCAGTGTCGGGTTGTATTTATTGCATACTAGCAGCGCTTCGCGGTCTCACCCGCATAAGAGTCGATCCCGCGGGAATATCGCGATAAAAAGTATCCTATATGTTAATCCTGGTTATAAACCATCTGTGTGCCAAATTTCATCCAAATCCGTTCAGTAGTCTTTGCGTGAAAGAGTAACAAACATCCATCCATCCATCCATACAAACCATCACGTTTATAATTATAGTACGATATTACAATGTCAATAGTCTCGCCCCCTATTACACGGGACTTAAACATAACTGGCGAAATGTGTGTATTCGATAATACACCCACAGAGGAGGCAGAGGTAGGTACCTATGTACACCTCTGTCTTATCCTTCGGGAAAACAAGAAATAATGTTATATTATGTTTTGTTATGTAAATTTGTTCTTTTTGTTTTTAAAACCCATGTCCAAACGCAAAATGTTCCAGTTTTTAAACGTTTGTTTCGAATCATAGGTCACGCCCTCTACCTCGTGTAACAAAAACTAAAAAAATACTAGTTTTCGTTTAAAACGCTCGTTTATTTATCTAATCGGCTGCCAACGACCCATGTCCAGTCACCTTCGTTCCAACCATGAGTGGCCACTAAAAATAGAAGTTACACGTTTTTATTTACATTTGTAGTTTTAAGTGTTTAGTGGCGTACTCGTTGGTAAAATGTCGTGCTAATAGATGCTACATGTAACTGTTAATTAGGTTTTATGCTTAGTTAGTACGACTGACTTGAGGAGAAACAGTTATTTATACTCATAATAAAGCTGAAGAGTTTGTTTGAACGCGCTAATCTCTGAAACTACCGGTCGGATTTGTACTTTTTGTATTTTTTGATAGCCCAATTCTTGAAGAAGGCAAACATCTCGCTAGGACCCTAAGGAGTTGAGGTCTGAGAAAAAAGTCAGAAAGAGAGCGAAAACGAAGTACTCCCACGGGCAGGCGATGCGATGCGACGAGGGGTCGGGGGTGTGGGGGGTTAACAAATTTCACGAAGACGAAATTGCAGGCAGAAGATAGTAATATATACAGGGTGGCAAGGGACATCGACGCGCAAACTGTAACCATGGATTCAGCACATGAGTTTAGACCCCATAGCGTCGAAATTTTTCGTCGGTTATTTAAAAAAAATATTGCTTCCCCATACATTTTGACCGCGTAGGTATTGCAGTTTTCTATGAAACAGAAGATTTTTTTTTTGATAACCGACGAAAAATTTCGACGCTATGGGGTCTAGTATCATGTGCTGAATCCATCGTTACAATTTGCGCGTCGATGTCCCTGCCACCCTGTATAATAATATAATATTAAGTTTATTTCAATAATTGTTTACACATATCTTATAGGCTATAATTTCTTATTACAAATGAATTTGTCATCTGTACTCAAACTAGACGAAAGCCTGTATTTCGCCTATCAGCGCCAAAACCATAAAATAATAACCACTTAAAATAGCCATCAAGTAGAGGTGTTAAAATTTTGTAGATTAAAAAAAAAGTGATGATAAATAACATAATAATTCTTAGTTAATACCTAGATAAGATAATAAATAGATCTACTCGTACATGCAGCTGTTAAATAAGATGTTGTGCTTATGAGTAGGTACGACTTTAAGGAGAAAAAATATCCAAAATAAGTACTTAAGTATAATTTTTGTTTATCCTCTTTATTAATATTTCAAGAGTTTTATCGCTAAGCGATAACGTCTGTCGCCCGTATTTCATTTATCCTTGAAAGTCAAATGTGAGTCTGGTTTTTGTGGAGCGACCTGTCTGACCTTTGCATTCTTTTGACGTAGGTAAAATATCCTTTCTTAGTCAGTGGGATGGGTTTAGAACTTTAGAATGTTGTCGTTCATACGTCTGATAAAATCTTGCATTATACTTTTGCCTTGTCCGAATAGATTAGCATTGTACAACTTGTAGTAGCACTAATGTCGCCTCTTATGCACTTTAGTTTAAACCTCCTTAAGATTTTTTAAGACGGATGCCTTATTCTCGCTGTCAGTTTGCCGTCAATGCTTCATTCACATTTTAGGGCTCCGCTATTATTGCGCACAAAATATAATTATGATAGAATTTCACTTACAGATAAGTTCGTTTGATCACTAAGTATACGGTATACCTACCTAACACTTTAAAAATATCTTCAGAATCTAAGTAGGTAAGTATAACAAGTATAATGAGGGCGATTATGTAATCACATTTAGGGCTGATTTTTCAATCGACAGATATTTTTTATTCGTGGAATAAAATTGACGTCTTTGGGCTCATACACATAAACACGTTACGACGACGCAACGTGGCACGGCACGGTAACGTGACGTGGAAATCGACGTCGAGCAACGTAAATAATCACGTTACGACAACGCAACGTGCCACGTTGCACGGCACGTCGTCGTGACGTAAAATCTCACAGTGCACTCCTCCAGCTGTGGCTCATTTGTTATTCAATATTCAAAGATGACGGACGACATTGAAGTTGATGACTTAGTAACCCTAGTTCCGAAGCGTCCCGTATTATGGGACAAAACATCAGAAGACTTCAAGAACAAAAATTTAAAAGAAAAAGCATGGACACTAATGAAAAAAAAATGCAAAAGCATAGTCTACAAATACGACACCGTCAATACGACGTCGTTCAACGTGGCACGTTGCGTTGTCGTGACGTGATTATTTACGTTGCTCGACGTGGAAGTCCACGTCACGGCACCATGACGTGGACTTCCACGTTACGTTGCCGTGCCGTGGCACGTTGCGTCGTCGTAACGTGTTTATGTGTTTGAGCCCTTCCAGTTTTTGTATGAAATAACTGTCATAAATTCAAAATTATTCTTCGAATAAAGATATCAGATGATTGAAAAATCAGCCCTTAACTTGTTATCAGCTCAGACCAATCAGTCTGTTAAAATAATAAAATACAGTAAACAATTTTACTAAAAATAGGAAGCGGATTTTTCAAACAAAATAGATGTAAGTAGTATATAATTGGCACGAAATTAACCATCCATAATAATAAGGCACTAGACACACGCGGGGCGATGGTATCAACAACACAAACTTTATGGTACCTATTGTTACCAAATGATCATAAAATACTATAACGAAAAAAACGGTCCCATGGCTAGAATGTTAATTGTTATTAATTATTTTAATTTTTAATTGTGTATGTTTAAAATACTATTACTATATTTAAAATACTATAGGTAATGTAGAATATGTGTATTCTACATTACCTATAGAACACACAGATATATACATTGTTTGGGTTATACCACTAGAACCTATGTGAAGAGGAAGGTCATACATAAAGTAGGTATAGCGTTAACAAAGACACGCTCTCCTTGCATTTAAAATTTAGATCTTCATTATATCCCCCAAAAGGTATTTCTATTCCATAGATTAGGTTAACATCGTCATAGCACTATGGAAAATGGAATGATCTATGGTAGCGTCACACAAAGTAAGTACCTTGGTAGGATATCTATGGATTTTCATTGCTTTCGCGTTACGTTACGCATTCAATGTATCAAACAAACATTTCTACGTCGATGCCTTTTCAGCCAATCCTTTGGTTAAATAACTTAACTAAACGATGATTCATTAGAACAAACCCAAGGGACACTATTGACGACATGACGTTTAATTATGGCGCGCAATTTATTGTTTATGACAAGGCCGCCATTGTTATTCAGAGTATCACCCAATGTACCGACGTTTCGAGGCCAGCCGTCCTTTGGGATCAGCCATGTTTTGCCTATGACCATGTTTTTAAAGGCCGCTTGGTCACGAAACACGTATATGTTTAAGGAAAAGATAAGTATTAACTAAATAACGAAAATAGGAACTATTTTGTGGCTATTAAATAAGTCATAAACAAAGAACATGTAATAGTCCATGGGATAAAGCATGGGACGCTGTCCAGTCGGGTGTAATACGATCTGACGAAGGCGGTTAGGTGGCATAGACGTGGACTTACTTACAAAAAGTGGAGAATACTGGAGAACCGAATGTTTCTACTCCACTTTCTCTGGTCAGAAGCAATGACTCGATAGTAAAAGATGCGCTAGCTGATACATATTTAGGTTTCCATTTCGAATAACCACGTTAACAATAGACAAAAATAAAAAAGCAAGCGCCAGACATGCGAAACCTTAAATTCTCAGCTTATCGATTTTATATGCAAAACCTGCGTTCTATCTGAAAGCCCTATCAATATTCCAGTGCACTCCCTTAAAACAATATAAGTCTAAAGTCTCAGGAATATGTCCACCAGACGAGACGACATTAGTATTCAACTTCGCACCCTCAATATTAATGCTCCATTTAGCCTTGAAAGGACCCTAGTCCTTAGGGGAGAAAAGTAGGCAGAAATAAAAACATTATGGCCAAACAATAGTATTGTTTTGATCTCAAGCCCCTCGTTATAACCACTGCCAGGCGAATGATGTCACATTGGGAGACAAGGAAATTTCGGAACCTGTTTGATCTACCCCTCGTTCAAGCAGTCTCCTCAATCCACAATGTATTCGTAAATAAAGATACTTTACTTTCTAATCTAAATGGACATTTGTATTCAAATGATGTCGTTGTTGTTTTTTAAATGAGCGCCGGTGGTCTGTAGCCAGGACATCGAATTAGGGGGAATTGGGAACTCTTTAGCTGCTATTCCGTGCCATAATGAGCCTTTAATAATCTATTCGTTTGTTTTTACCCAACTGTGCGACAGCTAAGACCGGGTTATCTTTTTCACGCTTAGATATTTATGTGTCTTTGTTACATGTGCGATTTCTTTTGTTTTAACGTTAATGCTCTCCCTTGAGCTTGGCTCCTTGGCCTCCTTGGCTTTTATAAAATATGGTCTCTAGTATCCTTATACTAGAGACCATATTTTATAAAAGCCGATCCTAAAAATAATTTAGGTGCTCTACTCTCCACGGGGCTTCGATGATGTCGGCGCGAAAATTGTCCTGCCATTACAAAACCCTATTTGTTCATTTCAGGGCCAAAAATGTACTAAACTGAACTCCATGGTCTACTTAATACAAATCCTTAATTAACTAACAGCGATAGACACTGCACAGCCCAAACCGCGGGGCATAGCTTGAGTTAGAAGCATGAAATTTTGCACAATTGGCCCTTAGCAACGAAGATGAGCACTAAAGGAAGATTTATAAAAATTCACGCTCTAAAATGGTTAAATAGCAGATGAAAGCTTGTATCAAAGTTCGTCGTTTCTGGCAATGGAAAACCTCGTTGGATACGGCTTATAACATAATAACTAACCTGCAATATAGAAGCTGCTAAAGCCGTCATTGCGACCAGCAGGAGCTGCTGTCTCGCGTAATCATGCAGCGGCTTCCCACATCCTCTCTGGTACAGCATCGAGCAGTCAGTCGCGTAAGGTTTGTGGATGGCGTCTAGTGGACCCTGACCGCAGCAGGAGAAGGGGACCTGGCCCTTGGAGGTATAGTCGCTTGGGCCTGTCACTCCACAGCATTCGAACTGGAATGAGAACCGAAGACGTTCTTTAGATGATGTAGGTAGGGTTTGTTTTATGGCACGTCAAAATTGCAGGGTTGTATGTGGAGAAAGCGAAATGTTGGTGTACTTACTATATATAGCCTAACACTTATCGCATAACAGGCGCGATGTATATATTATGATGTTGTAGGTACCAACTATAATTCACTCGATGTCGAAATTGAAAAACATCCTATGCATATCGCTCTTGAAAGGGGACACTCGATGACCCTATTAAAAAAAACCGGTCAAGTGTGAGTCGGACCCGCGCACCGAGGGTTCCGTAGTAGGTAAGTTCAAATTTACGGTTTTCGGTTTTTTTCCTTTACTTGTGCTAGATGACATAGCTTCTTGCTTGGAAGTACCCTATAGGTTTTGATTCCCTTGCGAGTGTCAAAATATGCGGCATAAACGGAACATTAACGCCCGTATCTTTTGATTGGGTTGCCTTAGAAGTTTGATTTTTTCACTGCTTCAAGGGATTGCAGCCTTGAGTATTTGATATTAATTTCAACTTGACAACTCCACGCGTTCCTGAGAAAAAGGGTCTTGACAGACGGACAACGAAGTGATCTTATAAGGGTTCCGTTTTTCCTTTTGAGGTACGGAACCTTAAAAATGGCGTGCTAAATGGTCTACAGGCAAATTTTCTGATGGCTAGAAAAACCTAGTATATAACTCTGCCAGATATAATAGAAGATGCATCTCAAGACTTTCAGTACACTCCCGTATCCATTATTATTGATTAGGTACCAGAAAGATAATCTAAACAAACCTCACCTTAACTTGTAACCTATCCCATCGTATCGTATCAACATTGCTGTTGTCAGTATTCTCCAGGGCATGCTCGAAGTAGTGCATGATGGTGGACTTGATGTCGATCTCCACATTGTCCCACACCACCATGGCCCAGACGAAGCAAGAGAACTCGATCACCACCACCAGAACTATCAGGATTCCCGTCTGGAAATATACCATTACAAAATGAGATTTTCATCCATTACTCACTCAAGAATCGTGGTCATAAGCAGCACCCTAATTGATCAATCACAATCTGAATCATTTTGGTGGATATTGCTAATCTATTGCTTTACAAGGTCGCAAAATTTGTCTGCTCAAAAACGTAAGTAAATAACGTTATGAATGTTGTTGAACTGTCAAAATGAAAGCCATTGCTACTGTTAGTGTGTTAAACGTAATTACCCCGCGGGCCCATTCAATAAATAAAATAAAAATTATTCTACAAGGGAATTTATACGCCATATTATTGACCCCATAGTTACTTGAAGTATGGTTTAGAAAATCTTTTTTTTTTCGTGTCTAGTGGTGTCTAGACGATACCTAGTTGTGCCAGTATCTACCCATCACGTCTATGAAGTTTACCAGGCTAATTCAATTTGACCCTGTAGAGATCGTCTAATTTAAAATGGCACGCTCCTCCACTACTTGTTGCATACGCATTTAAAATAAAATAAATAAAAAAAAACTTCTTTATTTTACCATAGTTTACATAACAATATCATCAGCCTATAATGTTCCCACTACTGGGACACAGGCAGGGGCCTGTGTCCCAAGTAGTGTGAGAGGTGACTGTAAGCGGGAGTGGTGGGCCGTAACCCACCACGCGGGCCCAGTGCGGGGTGGTAGATGTCACATGTCTTCGATTTTTTGGTTCTGAGACATATCGGTTTCCTCACGATGTTTTCCTTCACCGTTTTGAGAGCAGTGGTGATTAAATTACCATAGTTTACTCGTTATTTATTAACTCGTAACTCGTTTTATTTTCGGTATATTTTGGTTTCGGACTCAAAGGGAGAGTTATTGAAGCCTGGTGAGGTAAGGGATGCATATGGATAACAGCATCCAGTTGCGTCTGCTGATAATACTAATTAATGACATTTCAAGTCTATGTTTTTCGCAGCCAAAACGGGCAACAGTTCTTGTGTTACTCAGCGTAGTAGTAAAACAAGAGCAGATCAACACGACATAATTAATTTACCTAATTAAGACCTGTAGATGTCGAGGTCAATGTCTTTTAATTAACTAATTAAATGATCAGGATTCAAGCCATGCAAATATTTAAAATTTCGTACAGCTTGTACGAAATTTTAACTATCTAAATACTTGCATGCCTAGTGCATGTTTAGATCCTCGTTGTATGAAAGCATATCAAGGATTCTTAGCATTCTATCTATCATCCGGCCTTTGTACTGTAATCATACAGTTGATCTGTTAACTCTGGGATCAATTAGATAACTACGCGTTTATTAAAAAATACTGACACGCCAAGCCAGCCGTCTTCATGACCATGACTCACTAAACCGAATGAATACTTACAACAATGACATGAATCTGGTGCATTGACTTGGCAGTTCTCCAGCCGATCCATGCGATCGAACATGTGATTATGGCCATCATTAACAGAAGAATAGCAGGGTATTCCGCATTGACACCAATGAAATGCCGGTATACGAAAAGCCTGTAAATAAGAAAACCGCTGATGCCGAACAGCACAAGAGCTGACATCTGTTGACAATAAACGGAACTGTTAGGGAAATCTATTATAAGCCGACCAAATTAAAACGTCGTTGGTTTTAGCTATCAAAGATCTTGGTCCTACTCTGTCCTAATGAAAAAGGTGGACTACTAGCGCCACTGTCAAAATTATATTGTGCTATAAGATTTTGTTGGGTTATCTTGATTGATCGTACAATGCACTCACAAGAAAAAGTTCCTGCAATTACAGCAATGAATAAAATGTGTGTCAGCGTCTCTATTGCTATATTCTACAATCAGTAATTAAATTGAACGACAAGAATTCACAAAAGTGGAAGTTATTGACCTGTAAGTGCATGTTTTAGGTAGTTGTTATGACAACAAAGGGGAAATTAGCTGCCACTACTCTATTCTACAAAAATAAACGTGAAGTTTTCACTAAAACAATAAAATACTCACTGCGAATAACACATTGAAGGTTAGCACGAGATATTTCCAGCAATTTGTTGAGAGTCCCATTATGATTTTGTGTGTTCACATGTCAGAGATCTTGTTTGAAACTTGATTCAAAACAAAGAGCGCTCGTTCCACACGGAAAATGTTTGTGTACAGACAGCGTAGTGCCCGCAACTCACGACTCGAGTGATGCAACCACGACACCGCTGACTGTACGAAATTAAACATTCGACATTTTTTTATCTTAGGAACGCAACTTATCAGTTTATTTATTTAAACAGAAAAAGGCGCGTCATTTTTAAATGACGAAGATTCTAAAGCTTCTGAGAAACTGCCTTCATATTGATGTCGATTGGGCGCTATCAGCTTATCATGATAACAGTATAAAAGTGTTGTTGTAATCTAACCTAGT
Organism: Apamea epomidion; assembly: GCA_947507525.1. Classification (NCBI taxonomy): domain Eukaryota; kingdom Metazoa; phylum Arthropoda; class Insecta; order Lepidoptera; family Noctuidae; genus Apamea; species Apamea epomidion. Next base: position 3,564,212 of record OX382234.1, read on the forward strand.
TTCTGACTGAGTTAGATATATAGCACAAGTTTATGTTCTGCAACGAGGTGGTGGTTATAAATAACCAGTTGACACTTTCTGTTTGTGACGTCACGTCACCCAAGGTACGATAAGGTAGATACTACGGTAATAATTAGGTACTATTTTGACCGTTTTCTGAAGATCTTTGTTTTATATATTTTCCTTTTCTGCAGGTATATTGATTTGAAAGTATTCCATTCTTTTTGTTCAAATAAGGCTATATTTTTGAAGTGAAAACTTCTTTAGCGGCGTTGTGCACTTTTTTTGTGATGGGTAAAAAAAATTAAACTCGCGTCAGGACACGTGACCTGATCGTAAATTCGTAAGACGGAGCTCGCGTCAGGACACGTGACCTGATCGAAAATTCGTAAGACGGAGCTCGCGTCAGGACACGTGACCTGATCGAAAATTCGTAAGATGGAGGGAGAGTAGACCGTATTCCAAAATATCAAAAATGCACAACGTTAATATTCAAGTTTTCACTTCTGCCGGCACACCCGGAGTGCAACCCGTTTTTTTTTATCTATCTACGTCCTTCAGCATTAAGTAATTAAAAATAAAAAAAATTAAAAACCCCCGCCAAAAAAAAATTAGCCTAACGTTCTATTAAAGTTTAAAATAGTAGCGGTACCCCGACGCGACAACATTTAATAAAAAAAATTCATACGTTAAGTACCTACGTATGATTTTTTTTTAGTAGTAGGGTCATAATTTCAAAATTATTTTTTTCTTTTTATAGGGTTTCACGTTTATACCTTTTTTGTTACTATTTTTATTATTTTGTGTCGGGGGTTTTTTTAATTTTTATTTAATTTTTTATTTCATGCTTTTTGTAGAGGCTCTTTAATTTTTTTATTTAATTTCTTTTAGTTTTTTGCGTTTTAAGATTCAGGTAATTTGGTGTTTAGTCACGTTTTTTGTAATTCGCCATTTTGTGGTGGCGGTCATCTTGGATTTAAAATATCATCAAACATAGCTAAGAACACTCCCGACTAATTCAGCTTTCAAACAAAAAAAAAACAAAATCAAAATCGGTTCATCCGTTCGGGAGCTACGATGCCACAGACAGACACACACACACACACACAGAGAGAGAGACACGTCAAACTTATAACACCCCGTCGTTTTTGCGTCGGGGGTTAAAAACAAACCTAACTGTTTTGAATTTTTCCGCCGCAAAAGTTCTTGCTACCTCCGCTACCTCGCATCCTATGACTTTATCCCTAGAATCCCTACCCGCATTTTAGTGATCGAAAAAAACACATTTACTTGGTCCTTTAATTCAAAAAATTTTAATCTACCTAATCATGCGTAACATGCATACAACGACATTGTTTCTGAATGTAAAAACTTAAATAATGAAAAAAAATGAAACCGATGTTCTTTACCTATTCGTAGAGCAAGATTCACAGACCGCACTTTGAAGAACACAGACACGAATGAATGTTTACATTAGTATGAGACACTTACTTAGCAAAGTCAAAGTGCGGTCTGTGAATATTACCCTTAATAGGCATACGCGTAGGTTTCAAAGAACATGATCGCAAAAACAAAGATTTTTTACAAGGAAGTCTGGCAGTCGGTCTAGTTCCACCATTTCCATAACTTTTCTCACTTCTATTTCGATATCTGGACTGACCGGTCCCGCCTGCCTTGCTGTTCGCAACATAAGTCTCGCTTTATCTATGTTTCTGTCGTACATTGCCAATAGAGCCAGCATTGCCCACCCATCTGCTAACAAGGGCTCAGAGTTAACAGCCACGGTTAACCATCGTTCAGCAAACCATTGCTTATCCAATGCAACATAAATTCGTCCAATAAGAAGAGCTGTATGACCCGAAGGGTTATTTTTATGGGCACGCGCAGCCCTCTGCAGTGCCGTCATAGGATCTAACTTAAAGTCGGACAAAGCTGCTGAATACAGAAGCGAGGAACAAAGATCGGAGCCGGCTCTTTCAGCTTCCACTAATGCTTTCTCACAGTCATTATCCCAGTTACGAATACGAGCCAAGCAAGTTGCACGCATTTGCGACATTTTAGGTGTAGGCCCAAACTTCTTGATTGCTTCAAGAATCTTTTCCATCGCATGGTTAAGGTCACACCTCAAAACAAGCGAGGCAGCTCGCAGGTAATACACATCCGGACTTACTTGGTATATTAAGCTGTCACTGCCACGGCTAGCACAGCCATGTTCAAAACATTGCAAAAGTTTCTCTGTAAATTTGTAGCATCGAAGACAAAGAAAAAACGCAGCTGCAATTATTAAAGGGTTATCAGCTGATACGACTTCTGGCATCCAATATATTTCTTCCTCTCCACTGGTCTCCGTCCATCGCGCTATAATCTGATCCCACTCTACGGGTAGCGAGAAATTTTTTCTCATTTTCATTGCAGCAACAAATGCTGCAAACATATTGCCTTTGCAATGATGAAAAGTATGTAGGGCTGCCCAACCAATTGAATTAGCGGTGCCGTCTGAATATTCACCTTTTACAGCAATACGTAAGGCTGCGCCTGCTACATCTGAGCCCACCTTGCTATCAAAGTCTAGACCGCCAAAAATCCATAGTAAGTATCTATTCGTAGGTAGGCTGTTTAAAGCTTCATACAAGTAATTCTTAGCGTCATTATCATTGCGATCTTCTAAACAGCGTAAAACCTTAGAAATTAATGAGCTTGCGTGATTTTCTGGCACTTTTAAGCATGTCTCCAAATGTCTATCGGCAATTCTAGTATCTCCGGCAATTCGACATCTCGCTGCAGCGGCCATAGACGGAAGACGAGGTGGTGGTGGCTGAGGAGCAAAAGAGGCTGTCACTGCACGTCTACTAGCAGCATGTTGACCAGTTACTGTGTCCTGATAATCAAGGTAGGAGCATTCTCCCGGGGGGAAACTTTTGAGCAATGATCTTACTCGCATCAATAGACGATTCGCAGCAGTTCGTTTTATACCCTGGTTCATTGGTATCATGCCCTTACAAGCTAACCCACTTAGCTCTTTATGCACGGCTAGAGCACCTCCTTCCTTTCTTATGGTCCTCGCATCAATACCAGGAGCGTCCTGAACACTATCGGATTCTGATTCTTTTAATGGGATGTCGGTCTCTTCTGGTAGAAGAAACCCCATTATTTCATAAAGATTTTCCAATTTAGATTTAGGAACTAAAGCCTCTGTTAAATCGAGTCTTATTACAGCATAGGCAGAATGTCCAAATTCATCCATTACATTTGAATCCGTGTCGCGTGCACTAGCTTTAGCACTCGTGGGGGGGAGCTCCAGTAGTGGGCCGACATTTTCAGGTGTATTAGCTTCATTATATTGTACCAACTTCGAACAAACAGTGACGCCCATTTGACCTGGTTCTAATAACACTCTTGCATCTACTAATCCCATATAACGTCCTCGTAAATCAATTTTTCCAGTTCTTGGCACACCCGCCACTTCGATCATAAATGGTGACGATAATCTTTTATGTAGGCTCTCTGGGTCAACTAGCACTCGTCTCATAGCGTTCCAGTAGAAAGAACGACAATGATTAGTATCTCGCCGTCGTAAATCATTTGGAACAAACTTATCTTGAGTGTGGACATTCATAGCTGTATTGGCAGCATAGCCGGCAGCGTTGACAGCTGCGAACACAATTTTCTCAGCACTCGCTGAGCTCAGGGATAAATTAAAGTTTATAGCCTTTGGATCATGAATTTCATTTAATCCAATGGCACTCACATAAAATGTGTTGTCTTTCGCTGCTGGCAAACAATGGACTGAAATCATGGTAAGTACTAAAGGAACTTGGTTATCATCCTTCGTGCCCAGCGAGATGGCTCGAACTATAACTGAACAATCGGTCCTTTCCCCTGTTTGTATAGAAACTAACGGCGCTGTTAGCAATATTTTTTGCTCTCCTATTAGCAGTGGAAATAAATCTATACTTGCACCAGCACGGTTATCCGGATGACTTAAAGGATCTGGATCCTTTGCAGCTTTTCCTCCAAGGACACGCAGTAGAAGAATTAAAGGCGTATTCGCAACCATTGTTTGAAAAGTTGGTTCGTTAAGGTTTATAATAGGCAGACTTTCAGACTCAAGAATCTCGTCACTCTCCCATTTTCCTGATAATACCAGCATTCCGTTAAAGTAGGCCAATAGATCATATTCTCCTGAACCAGACGGGGTACCTTTAAGAATTAGGGTCAGGCTCACAGAACGTGGAGTTGCGGACCTATCACTGGATTCTATTAATATTATATCTGTTTGAGTGTCAGTTGTCCCAGATGATGTTTCTGTTTTATGGCTTTTAGGCATTTTAAGCGAATATTTTCTAATTAATTTTAAATCCTAGACCTTTTGATTTTTGGTTTTATTTGGGCCTAGAAAACCATACTCTTCAAGAACTAGTAAACTACCGTATTCGATACTGTTCGATACCTTTGAGTCTTGTTCGCTTGACTGAAAATGACATTGACAACCAATAATTGGTTATATATACTTTTTTGTCTTTTTATCTCAGACTAAGGCAATTATAAGTGAGCTGACCCGAAGATTATTGAGAAAGGGTAATTTCTCGATCGGCACGAGCCGAATGAAAGCTGAGTATGTGTAATAATGATTTGGATCAGCTTCGTTGTTCAACAAATACTGCCGAATAGAACGTGGCGATCCAAGCATGTGTGTAGCACCCCTGACTAAGGTTACAGGAAGGTTAGGTTTTGGTGTAAGGCTTGCACACGATGTAGTTTATCCGCGCCATCAAAGCGCGTTTAGACGCGCCACGAAAAAAGAGACGGCGTTGTGGCGGCGCTTGAAAAACTAAGAAAGTTTTATACGAAATGACCAAAGAACCCGTGCACGAGATTTATTTTCTTGTAAGATCTTATTTTAGTGTGGCTAATTGGTTATACCAATGAAAGAATGTTCTTTCTTTCTTTCTCTGTTAACACGAAGAAAATTTAGTAGAGTGGAGATAGAACGCAGAATCACTCGTTTCATTTAAAATATGGACTCATCTTGGCTGCATCCGGTTAGTCTCAAAATATTCAGGATTATTTTCATTTCGGAACAAAAAGTTTTTCTTCTTGGCAACTCACTGGAGGACTTTGACAACTAATGTCATTTTTGACAGTTAAACGACAACAGCAACTGGTTTTTTTTTCTGACGAAGTTGCGTTCCGTTCAGTTTTAGTACAGATGTTAAACTCTTTATACTACCCATCTCTTATTTTTTACTCGTTTTAAAAAGAGATAATGATACGTAATGTTACAGTGATATTATTAATAAATTTGCAGTGATACTGACATTTATAAGTGGAAGTTGGAACTGCTGTTTTAATTTGAGTTGTAAATATTTTTTTTTGCGGATATTTATGTCGTAAAATGATATAAAATGTACACATTACTGCATGGGTTTTACAAATACTTGGTGCAAAAAGACGAATACTGTGTGTTAATATTAGGACTTGACAATGCAGGCAAAACGGTAAATTGTTATTGAGATAGTTACGTACAATCTACAACTTATTTACGAACGAATTCACATATAAAGTTTTCCAAAAACAAATTTCATTTATGATATTTGAATGTTTTTATATTTCACAGACGTATCTGGAGGCTACAAAAACAAAGTTTACCAAGAAATACAAAGCAATGAACCCCAATAGGATAACAACTACAGTTGGATTAAATATAGGCAAAATAGATGTGGATGGCGTGAGGCTTAACTTTTGGGACCTTGGCGGGCAGCAGGAGTTGCAGTCTCTTTGGGACAAAGTATATATCTCACATAAATAACATTTTTAAAATATACCAATCTAAATTCAGGGTTTGAGAAATCATACATCACAAAACAATACTTTTGCTGACAGCAATCCAAAAACTATGTTCAAGACTTCGGTAGTCAACAGATTGGTAATAGTACGATCTCTATGAAAACGCTTTTAAATATCCAAAGGAGCCAGTTTTTTATTTTGTTATTGCTAAATCTGTAAATTTAGATAATAAAGATTTGATGTCAAGATTACAAAACAAAAATTTAGATACATTAATTTTCTTCCACTTAATTTATTTTTAAATAAATTGTGCTCATGTTTTCAGTACTATGCAGAGTGCCACGCTGTCATTTACATAGTAGACTCGTCTGACAGAGAAAGAATTTCAGAGTCAAAGGAAACCTTTGGTTAGTAATTACTATACTTAACTTTCTTTCTATAGAAAAAGGAATATATTCTTAATGCTGTATTTGCCTAAATCAGTATCATCATCATCTGCCAAGCCTCTCCCCAACCATATTGGGGTCCGCTTCCAATCTTACCAGTACCCTAATTGCGTTGCACACTATCAATCTGAATCATTTTAAAGGATATTGCTAAACCATTGCTTCATATGTATGAAAAATTTGTCTGCTTAACAACATAAATAACGCAATGAATGTTGTTGAACTGTCAAAATGAAAGCCATTGCTACTGATGGTGTGTTACACAATTACCCTGCAGATGCAGCTGAATACCAGTGTTTTAAATGGAGCAACTGCCTATCTGACCTTCAAACCTCAGTAATAATAATAATAGTTCCTGATGCTGAGGCCAATATTTGTTATCTTTAAAAAAAAAAAAAAAAAATTTAAAACTTAAATAATATGTAAGGCTGCCATCAGAAGGACTGCATCGCAGCAACCGCGCGCAGTCGATATATTCAACTGCATGCAGTTATCTGCAGTCAGATCTGACTTTGCGCAGTTGACGCCATGCATCTAGACTAGGAGCTCAGTGTAAGATTTGACGTCGAAATGGAAGCACAGACGTTATTTCCCTTACTGTATGCGGTTAGCGATGGACGGCGTGCGTCGACACTACACGACTGTAGCCGATCGCGTAAACTTGAAGTCACGACTGTATGCAGTTAATATTGACTTCACATGACTGTAGCCGACCGCGTGAAGTTGATATCATGACTGAACGAAGTCAAACATACTACTGCATGTAGTTGAATATATCGACTGCGCTGATAGCGCGGTTGCTGCGGTGCAGTCCGTCTGATGACAGCCTAAGTATGAAAATGTACTAAAGGAAATAATAGTTCCAAAAGAAGTATGTAATATTAAATAGATCATCTAATCCTTAGTATTGTAAGGAGAAGTGTAGGTTTCATATTCATAAATATTTATTTGCATAATTTTATGGAAATGTTAAAACACAGGTTTAGAGAAAACCTGTGCAGTTTCAAATTCAAGGGGAGAGGCTTTTGCCCAGCAGTAAAGTATGTTACAGACTAGACTAGAATTTGTATTGTGGACCAGAAATTTCTTGATTATTCTACATCTCAAACAACCAATCAAATGGTTTGCCTTTTTAATGATGCTGTCATACCTCTAATGGCATAAACATGTACTGAGTAATGATAACTCTTATTCTTGGAATTATAAATTTAAACTGAGCACTTCTACTTGTTAGCATTTTTAAAACTAACACATTATTTGTATGGTAGGTATGCTAATGGTTACTGGTTTGAATTGTGCTTGTGTCTTCCTCATACTAAATTTAAAAAAATATATACCAGTCTTTTATTGTCCCACTGCAATGAAAAGGTCTCTACACATACAGAAGTGGCATGAGCATTGATCACCACGCTTGCTCAAGGCGGATTTCCAGGAATAGACTTTTATATATCATAGAAATATTTCTAAAATAAAAGAACTTTATATTGTATGTTTCAGACAGAATGATAGCTTCGGAGCACCTGTCCGGAGTTCCGCTGCTCGTGTTAGCCAACAAACAAGACATTCCAGACTGCATGGGCGTTCACACTGTGAAGCCCATATTCAACCAAAACGCGCACCTCATTGGAGCGAGGGACATTATGCTTATGGCTATATCTGCTCTTACTGGGTAAATGCATCGACAGATATAATATAAAAAGATTTTGCCTGCGGCCTTGCCCATGTGGAGCTAACCCAGGCAATGGTCTATGTGCGCCAAATTTTATCGAAATCCGTTTGTTTATAGCGTGAAAACTTTTCTTGTCTGTGTGTTCCCTATCACTGAAACGGGGACAGCCAGACAGACAGACTGAGTTAATTTCGCATTTACAATATGAATGGATACATATAGAAGAAGAAATTCTTGCTCCAAACGCATAAACCGCGCTATCTCCATACATTATTTTCGCTTTAACCCGTATACAGTGTGGCAGGGACATCGACGCGCAACCTGTTCCCATGGGTTCATGATGCATATACAGTGCATGATTCTGAACACTCTGTGTTGAAATTTTTCATCGGTTAACAGTTACAGGGTAACATGTTGCTCGTCGATATCCCTGCCACGCTGTATTTTTTTATATTTTCAATGGTAAACAGTGCTATTGTACAAGATAATAGCTAAACCAATTCAAGATAAGTTTTGCTTGAAAACCCTACAAAATTAAGAACATCAAAATGTACAACTTCCTCATCACCCCCCTTTCCAATGTGCCCCTCGATCGTTTTCGATAATAAATAAAAATATCGTGTTCGATAGATATAATTTGAGTCATAGATAACAAAAACTTTCGTCACTCTGATAATTATTGTTTTTGTTACAACTTTCAGACTATTCTTACATTTAAGAGCACTATTATAGTCAATCTGTGATTTGGAAACCAGAAAGCAGTACATTTATTTGTAAATGCAGCAAAAGATAGGATGTGGTTGACTGCATTTTCAGATTGTAGGATGGTACTCACCGAGAGCGTTCGCTTTACGAATTTGTCTTGCAAACATTCGTTACACGAACGTTTTTTAAGCAACGACCATTTATTCGCGAAACAAATAATTTGGTGAGTACGTTAATTCAAAACACGTAAAACAAATTCTTTAGAAGCTGCTCGCGAAAGAATGTTCGTTTCACGAATGTTCGTTGCAAAACAAAAGCTCGCTCATTGAATGTTTGTAAGGCGCGAATGCTCGCAGTGAGTACGGTCGTTTATTATGGACATGTCAAGCTCTCACTGATACTTTGTGGGTTGACGGCGATGAATAATTGCGTCAGCGCACATGTTGCCGACTTATGCAATTATTTAAGTAGTACATAACGTATCTAAGTAAGTTAGTAAGTTTAAGCTAATCACCCAAAATCAGATAAATTCTGATTTTTCAAAAAAATAAATTAACTTCAAACATTTTTCTTCCTATCCTTTCCTATGGAAAATAGTTTTTACAAAAATGTTTTTTAATATCAAAAATATTTTTTAAACCAGTCACAAATACCTTAATTAAAATCAAAGTCTTCTTATTAAAGAAGTTCAAAATCTACTTTTTTCTTATCTAATCTAAACAAAATAGAAATGGCATTTCACTCGTCAAAAAGAATAATTTCAAGCATGTAATTCTAATTAACTATCACTAAGACACAATTTTTAATGAACAGGAAAAACTAGTTTGTTTATTTATTTTTAATTATAGTGACCTATTTACACATAATAGTTCCTTTACAGGGATGGAGTGGATGAAGGCATCAGATGGCTAGTGGACTGCATAAAGAGAAACAGCGTCGACCGACCGGCGCGCAACCACGACGATAACTTATAAAGGCGACACCTACACCCGGTGCATGTATAATATGTCTTACGCCCGACCGAACGACACTACCGATACAATGAATAATAATTAGTTTTCCTATTAAGATAATGATGTGACTCGTACGGCCCATTGTTTTGTACATACAGTATTGACATTTAAGAATAAAACATTAATAGAACTGGTGCTGTATTGCTATCCTTTTTCAGTGATAAATTGTACCTTTGATAAGAGATACGTTGTAACTGGATATTTGAGGAGTACCTGCACCTGATAAAACACTTCTGATAACAGTACAGTTTACACCGTCGCGGAATATTGTGGCATAGCTTGTGAAATGTTTTTATTAAAGCAATTTTAGGACATTTTGATAGTGTGGTTTTAAAATTTTAATTATGGCTTATCCTATGTATGAAGTTGATTGGAGTGTTTTGCCGCCAGAACAAAACAGAAGGTAGGTGAAAATATAAATGTTTAATAGTAGGTCTTATTGCTATAAAACATAGATCATGATAATGCCTCGTGAAATCTGTTAAATAAATTCCACCGTGTAAACATGTCAATCATGCACAGTAGCAGAAATGGAGCAGAGCGGAAATAGTTTTCCGTTTTCCAAAAAGGTTTTCCACGTAGCGTTCGTTCAGGATTCACAAGTTGCCAGCTTCTTTCATTCATAATTGATTTAAACTTGCTTATTATTTAGTCATTCAATCTAAATAAACGTAGAAAATAATATATTTGATTTACAATTCGTCTTATATAAAAATATAATTGATAAACATCCTAAAATAAATTATGGAAACTTATTTGATCAAAAATTTAGCAAACGTCATGTGCGAGTCACGGCGGCCATGTTGAATTTCTTGCAACGCACCACGGAAATGTCAGCTGGCAATTATTGTATTATTTCTTTGTAATTAATAAAATAAAGCGTTAAATTTTGACAAAGCACTTTTTCTGTGATAATAAGTGAACATAAAAATTAGCAAATGCCGCATTTGAGTTTTAATTAGATGTGAAAATATGACAGAAGTTAGTCAAAGGTGGCATGCGATTTCACTTGCATTTCTATGGTTTGTGACGAAATAAAATGTTCGCAGACTTAACTAAATACGTGTAAATTCCTTTTTAGTTCCTTACGTTATGATTTTAAGAGTATTCCAGTGATAATTTTTGTATCAGAGTGGTTTTTCGTTTGACTGGTTTTTGACCTCTCGTTCTTTGCACCTGGCCCTCGTGAAGTAAGATTACCTGTGTTCGAGCACCGCAAGAAACATCTGTTGTTGCCTGTAAAGGATTGATAAAACGGACAAAATGAACGGCTCTGAATCCGGGTAAATTATATTGTTATTATTTTCCTTGCCAAACAGGTTAGAGCTGAACATTTACCTTCCATGGTTTCTTGAGGAATTACATTTTAAATAAATAGTGCTGATGTGAGACATGTTTGCAATAAATGGCGATAGTACAAGTAAATAATAGAATATTTACTGACATATTTATGGTATTTATTGCTACTTAGCATCAAAGTCAAAGTCAAAGTCAAATCATTTATTTCAAATAGGCACATAAAAGGCACTTTTGAACGTCAAAAATAAAATTAGAATAAAATTGATTCTAGTCGCCCCTTCCAAAAGGTAGTTTTCGTATGGAGAAGAATGGGCAAGAAACTCCACCGTTACTCTTTTAAAATGTTTTACAATATATTGCATACATTATTTATATAATTATATGTGAAGACGATGCACCCAAAAATAAACTTACTATATACCACAATAGGTAAAAGAATTAAAATGGATAAATGTAACCATGACATATAGATCAACTATGTGATAGATACATGGTGCTCACATATTCACAAACATTCCAAACGTAGACGATTTTCATAAATAAATAAGGAGTAATAAGTCCGGGTGTGACCCCAAGTAATTACAGAATGTAAATCAATGTCAAAAAAAAAAAAAAAAGAATAAATTATACAATTACATTAGCAACCAGTTTGATTTTGTCTAGACTCTAGAGATTGTCCTATGGAGCAAGACCAGCATGTTTCCAAGCATTCTTATCTTGGATATAATCCTCTAATTTGTAATATCCTTGCTTACAAAGTGTAATTTTAATATAAGTTTTAAATTTTCTTTCATTTAATTGCAATATTTCACAAGGTATTTTGTTGTAACATTTAACACAGTACCCCATAAAAGATGTATGAACTTTAGATAATCTGAAAAAAGGTTGATCTAATTTATCTTTATTTCTAGTATTAAAATTATGTCTATCACTTATTTTATTAAAAAGATGTTGATTTTTTCTTACATACATAATATTTTCATAAATGAATTGGCAAGGTACCGTCATAATATTAATCCTTTTAAATAGTTCCCTAAGAGATTCGCGGCGACGTAGATTGTAAATGGCTCTGACAGCTCTCTTTTGCAAAATAAAAATGGATTCAATGTCAGCAGCCCGACCCCACAGTAAAATGCCATATGACATAATACTGTGGAAGTAACTAAAATAGACCAAGCGCGCGGTTTCTTCGTCTGTTAATTGTCTTATCTTTCTAACAGCATATGCGGCCGAGCTTAGCCGCCCCGCAATAGATGTTATATGAGGTCCCCATTGTAATTTCTCGTCTAGCGTGATTCCTAGGAAAACTGCCTGATTAACAAATTCTAATTTTTGGCCATTCAATACGATGTCACATTCGCTACTTCTAACATTAGGTAATTTAAATCTAATGCATTTTGTTTTTTTTTCATTAAGTACTAAATTATTAACCGTAAACCAATCTTGGACCTGAAGAATAGAGTTATTCACGTCGTCAAGATTTTGTGACCGTCGGTCTATTTTAAAGATCAATGATGTGTCATCTGCAAATAACACCATCTTCGGTTGATTTTGAAGTAATTGGGGTAAATCATTAATATAAACTAAAAAGAGGAATGGACCCAATATCGAACCTTGAGGAACGCCCATTGTCATTTCAGAACCCATCCATCCATCCATCCTTTCATTCTTGTTTAAAAACGGTTGATCATGATCTCATTGTTTAGATTGTTGTGATGTGTAGAGTCAACTGAATACTATATGAATACTTTTATATAATAGCGTATTTCCATCAACAACTGTGTTAACATCCACAGTTATTTGTATTAATTACATTTACTAAGCTTGACCCTTAAATATTTCATTAATCGCCTTTTCTTTTATTATTTGCTATCATTTATTTAATCTACCCCTAATTTATACTCACTAGCAAAATAAATCATCAATATGTATAAATGTGGCCTTCACTGGCTACAGGATTTTTACTATTGATTTACTTTTGCAATAATTTGAAAAAACGTTAAAAGAGTTAAATATTCTCAAAATATTTGTTTTCTTCATATCAATCTCAAAATAATTATTGGTATAAGTTACAAATGTGCCTAAAATTGATGCTGCTGGACCTCACACATCAATTAAAAAGGCAGACATATCAAATTCCTCTATGAATTTAATTATATTCATCAAGTCTGTCTGTATTTTATAACTATAGTATGTAGACAATGCCGCCAGCCATTACATAAAGGTATTGTTAGCGTAAACAAAGCCTTCATGGCTGTCACATTCATGAAGCAAAGGGCATGAGGTCATTAAGCCTACTACCTGTATTATAACCTGAGTAGCCCTACCCTTCAGGCTTTTGTTTTCTTGTGATATATCTCATAGACAATGAATAGGTAACCGATTATTTCTCAACTACTAATGTTAGATTTGTGTGTGTTCTGTACAGTCACTGATAGTGATTGAAGTCCTAATAATAACTAAATCCAACATAAAATATGATAAGTATGGATTTTTCATCAAACTATTTACTATTATTAATATACTCAATTAGTTTTTGCCTAGATATAGGCATATACATAGTTTTGCTTAATAAGAATAAATTGTATACTGTTAACTTGTAATCAGAAAATGCATTTATTGTTAAAAAAATGATTGTTATAAATAAAAAACAATACCCATATACTTACTTAAAAACTTAAATCTACCATCAATTCAATACAGTTTTATTTTTATAGCACACTTACTTTATATAATTTTATTTCATTATAACTTTTTTTCAGAGTGATAGTTGTAGTACAAAACATTTAGGGCCATATTACAGTACGTCACTCAAGACCCAAGCATTACTTAAAACTAGTAGTTACTAAACTAGTTCAACCAATCAAATGGCTTTAAACTAGTTTTATGTAATGCTTCAGTTTTGAGTGAGGTTTTAATACAGGACTTAAAATCAGATCTGAGTGTTTGTGTGCCCCTTAGCAAAGGCCTGCAGACTTACTTAAATGAATAAAGTGTACCACTTTTTTGTATTAAACCAAAAAATTGGTTCCGTTATGTTTAAAACGCAATCACAACAATATTTCTCCATGCATGTACCTTTATCATAATTATCAGTACGTAAACATTGCGCATTGTATTACATCTGATAATTCCAATTGGTAATTGATCCTAATTGATCATTGCAATGTCATGACATTATCAACTGTCAATCCATGAGAACAATCAATTATTGACCCCTATGAACTATGCCAATATATCATCAACTTTTAATCTAGGTAATTCAGGGATGACCTAGCTACCCATAAGAGTGATAAATTTATTTTCGGAACTTGTATGAGTACATTGACTCCCACAAATCTGTTTTATTAAAAAACTTGTTATCCGAACGGGTTTTTGTATCAGTGTATTGAAATTACTTTCTTATGCTGAGATAGGAACCTTTTGGCTTCGTATAGGACTTTCTGTTTCATTTTTCTTTTTGTAACTTTTTTTTCATATAATTTGGTTTTTTATTTTTTACTGTGTTTAGTTTAGTTTGTGATCTTCCTGTATGAGTCGCAATCAATACTTTTTCATTCTTTCTTTGATTACAGTTTTGTGTGTGTGTTCTTAAAAGAACTTTCCTATACAAGTAAATAGAGACTTAAGTTTTCTAAGTTACTTAATTCACTGCATTGTTGCATTGTAGTGTAATGATATTTGTAAGGGAGATTTAATTAATAAACAAAATAAATACATCTTTTTCACAATCTAGATCATAGTAGTTATTAATAAAAATCTGTACATTTATCCTGTAATCCTTAAGGAAATGTACAATAAAATTAATTTAATCTTCCTATGATTTCATTATTGTTATCCAACATTGTACAAATATGAGGCAAATCTAATCGAATACAAACTTGCATAATCAAACCATTATTTAAATATAATATATTTTTAGTCAGCTCAGCCAATCGCTGTCCACTGGTGGACATAGTTCTCCCCCTAAGTTTTATAATAAATTATTATAATACTAGCTTTTGTCTGGGGCTTCGCCCGCGTGGAGGTCTGCAAAAAGTATCATAGGTCCTACCCAAAGTCATGGTCTACCTGTGTGCCAGATTTCATTTATCAAATCCACTCAGCCGTTCTTGCGTGATTGAGTAACAAACAATTATAATTATCTGTATCTATACTAATAATAAAGCTGAAGACATGGTTTGTTTGCGCTCTCTAATCACTGGAACTACCAGTCGGATTTGAATTTTTTTTTTTTGCATTTGATAGCCCAAGTGTTGGGGAATGTTATAGGCTACTGAACATCACGCCAGGACTTGGGAGCCGAGTAAAAAGAAAAAAAAGTCAAAATGAACACGCGAAACCGAAGTAATAACGCGGGCAGGCGATGCGATGCGACGACAGGGTGGGTCGGGGGAAAAAGAAATACCATTTGTCGCGGGCAGAAGCTAGTCATTTATAATATTAGTAGTATATACAAAAAAAAATCTGTTGATCCATACATTATGGAGTTATGCGAACATAAATCTATGGATCAACTGATTTTTTTTCACAATTTCAGGGTTGGTCCCGTAGTAAAAGTTGTTCATAATGATGAGTACAATGACCCCTTTTAAGGATTAAAACGATCAAAATTTAATGGTGTATAACACATGGTTCATTATGATGGATCTCATAACTCATCAGAATTTTGAATATTTGTGATCTAACTTCAGTGTTTTTGCAGGTTCAACCCGGCATTTAACATTGCCACTATAAAGCAAGTGGTAAATGAGGCCATAGAAAGAGGTAAGCATAGTTTATAATAAATGTTAGGATTACTGGATGTATAGTTAGTCAGGTAAAGACATCATAGCCAGAGGTTACACTGGCAATTTTTAACAGGCTAATGTGTTGTGAAAAAAATAAACCATAATTATCCATTAATCAATCTGCATTTTGGCGTCAATCAGACCAAAATAACTGGTAAAGTTGATAGTGTAACCTCTATCATAAGTTATAGATAAACAGGGAAGCATAAAAAAATACACAACTATTCTTTTTTCATTTCAAACAATTCCTTTTTCATGTGTCACTTACATGATACAATAAAATGAATAATTATAAATTGGGTAACCTTTTCTTCCCTGAATATGGTAGGACTATAGATTCAGTTAGCTTAGTCCAACAATCAGGAAAGAGGCAAGAAATCTTTCATTTAATCAATGGACAGCAAAGACAACTAAGTGAATTGAAATGCACTTTGGAACCATTTTAAAATGGTCGCAATTTGCAAGCATGAATAAATAGCATTGAACGACTATTTCTTATTTTTTATATAACTTCAGTTAGCCTTCTTACCTTGACTAATTCTGTTGTAGTTAAACTAATAGTAGGTATTTAAAATAATATAAAATAACATTTTTAATCATATAAATTTAAGTTTGCTTTCAGCTATTTACTAACAAATAAAATTCACCACATTTAATTATTGTCGAAATCGATATGGAGACCTTATTAAAACATAATTCCAAAAAACCTTTGAGAAATTGTGTAGAAAATATCTTGAAACGAGGTGGACCTTTGAAAGAGGTTTTGATACGACTTCCATTTGATTGAACTATTCAAGAGGCACTAAATCCCAATAAGTACCTCCCTCTATATTCGGTTCTCTGAAATTCCGCAAAAAATAAAATCGGGCTTGTAATATGTACCAATACGCCTAACTGTACGACAAAAAACTGAGCGTTTTACAGTGTTACGTTTGGGCATCGCCTTAACCATAACATAACACCACACCTGTATTTCCCCGAAGGGTTAGGCAAAGGTGCAGCTATAGTACACCCACATTTCGCCAGTTATGTTTAAGTCCCTAGTAATAGGGTGCGAGACTATTGCCATAAACCGTGGAAATAAAAATCTACGCGGGGAAAGTTAATAACGTAGTAAAAATAAGTCTTTTTCACATTCAGCATATACCTAACTTGAAATGTCTATCTTGTTACAGTTAAACTTGTTACTTTGGCTCGCGAATGCTGTAATTTCTATCTCGCAAAGTTAGCGCGTCGTAACCGAATCGTTCCCGGTTAATTGATCGTAACACTTTGTAAGTGGAATAAGTCTTTTAAACTTCAGCTTTACACAAATTGAACGCGAAACGATTGTGCTTGGTTGGACACTTGGGAAGTTTTGCGGTGAAATGTGTCAGTTAACTAAAAGTTATTTATTCCAATAGTACTCTTTTAATGGCAGTCGAGTCATTGGTCCCTTAGCATACGTAGCCATGCCGACGTAAAAATATTGCGGCGGGATTTACAACTCTCAGTGTTGAGCCGAGCGTTGAGAATCTAACAGAGCCTATCCCAGCGCGTCAAAAAAAAAAACAGGCGGATTTTCAACCCTCGGCGCTAAGCAGTGTGAAGAAAATCCAGTGCGCGAAAAAAATCGCCATGGGAATAACGCGCCCTTTACCCCGTACCTAGACTTATTTAGAAAAGCAATTCATAAAAGCCAGATAACCAAAGTAACGTTAATCTATTTATAAATGAAACCTAAAAAATTAATTATATTTTAGCGGTTAAAAAATCGATAAGTCATTAATAACATTCCGCTCGTCAATCAACACAGCCTATTGATCCAACATTGCGTCACCAATCAGAACCTTTCCCATAATCGATTCGACAATGATTCACCAATCACGTTTGACATCACCTAGTTTAAGATAACGCACTCCAAACTAGCACTGATCAATGCTTTCTATGTGTGTGTGTCGTCCGTAACAGTCGCGCCGGTTTCAGTACGGATGCCGACTCCGACCCGTCTCCGGGACCTTATCAGGCAGATCAGAGCCGCAAGAACGGCGGCTGAAGAGAGAAGCGTGGTTAACAAGGAGTGTGCTTACATACGATCTACCTTCAGAGAAGAAGATAGTGTGTGGAGGTAAGTTTCGTGTCTATGCTTTTGTATTTTTTTAGCCACAGAGTCTACTCCATTCTTGTCCTTGTCGCTAACTCTTCGTTAGTTCTTTATCCGGTTGAATGCCGTAATTACAGAAACAATTAAAAATCCATTGTATCTCGCGTGGATCCGTTCCGGCGAAGTATCATACGATATCAAAGTCAAAAAATCAAAAGTCATTTATTCAAATTAGGCTGAGAATCAGCAATTTCCGAACGTCAAAGTACAAAAGACAGTCCCTAAAACGCACGCCCTTCACCACTTCCTAGTGCTTTCGCTGGAAAGAAGAAGTGGCGCAACAAACTCCCCAGCAGCACAGCTGTCTATGGTTAGGAAAAACTACTTCAGAAAAATAACCCCCCTCAGCCATCCAGTTTGGTATAAACTGGATGGCTGAGGGCGGTAATTTTTTGAAACACATAAATCGTCTGGTTAAATTGCACGCAGCGCCCAGCAAAATTTGAATACGTGAAGGAGGACATGATTTTCGCTCAAGCGTGAACCTCTTGTGATCCGGTTACCGAAAGCGACTGCACAAACAAACGAAGTCACACTTCCTTAATTTTCGTTAGTTCATTGAACCTCATTATTAGCTTGTAGCCCAGTCAATATTCTCTTGCATAAAAATATTACGAAAGTGGAAGAAAAAGAAAAAAGCGTCAGATCGTAATCATAAACGGCGATTTATTATAATTGTAGACCAGTTGCTTCGCACGAGTAGATTTATTATACCAGAACTTTTATCGAAAAGGCTGAGTTAGACTGAAAACTATACGACTGGTGGAGTAGCCCAATCGATTTTCTTGCTTAAATTGCCCTGACACAGCAGATGGACGGTTGAAATTCGCATTTTACTGCGATTGCTCGGATTTAACAGTTGACGGTCGGGAACCGTTTTGTTTTGGCCGATCCTTGTTTGGTCCTCTCTTCCCTTATTTAGAATCTGCACCCTAATTGCGTAACACACGATCAATCGGAATCGGTTTCATTTTGACAGTTCAACAACATTCATTGCGTTATTTACGTGTTGAGCAGACAAATTATTCGAACTTCTGAAGCAATGGATTAGCAATTTGCTTCAAAATGATTCAGATTCCGATTGATCGTGTGTTACGCAATTAGGGTACTGATAACGCGATTAATATAGGGGTGTTTCTGTTTGAAAATTAAACATTATTAACCAATTAAAAAGCCATTGTGTCTCGCGTGGATCCACAATGATTATGCGAAGGATTAAAAGATTAGCATAGCTATAGCTTTTTCTATAACATTAATCAATACAGCAACGTGCGAATGCTCGTTAAAATAACAACCTTTTGTTTACTTAAATAGTGCGATAATCAATATTCAATATTCCATCTGCAGAATTGGTTTGTGACATATGGTTATTAAACTTCAGTCATAAAAAATGCTTAGTGTACGTTCCTCCAATACCGTACCCTACAAAAACGGGGTCATGAGTCGTGACCTTTGGCGCAAACGCCAACTGTCAAGTTCCTAGTCAAAGTTTCAGCTGCCTACTTAAGGCGCAGTAAGAAGCAAATTTTTGGGTAATCGACAATGGCGCATCGCGGCAACAAATAAGGTTCAAAACAGCGATGTGTTTAATGCTAGTTGAATCGAATGATGTGGTCATTCGATTCAACTAGAAAAAAATTAAAGTCATTTTGCAGTTTTAATTAAAGAACACTGATTTTTTTTCTGGCTTGTAATGTGAACCAATACGTCTAACTGTGCGACAAAAAACTGAGCGTTTTACGGTGTCCTACGTTTGGGCAGCACCTTAACCGTAACACTTGACGTGGCATTGATTTGAATCATCACTTCAGGGCCCCAAGTCTGCTATTTTTATAAATTCGTCATTCCAACACGATCCCATTGTCATTTTGCTAAAAGTTTGTAATCTGCTAAATTCTTAATGGTCGATCATTGTTCTTTGATTCTTGGTGGTCTTTTCAATTGGTCGGTCAATGGTATCGTAATAGAATTGTGTTATAATGACATTGTCGTATTGCCATTATTATAAAACCCGTTAGTAGAAATGATTTTCGAAAAACTACTACTAAATTTGAAGATTTATTCATGCCAGATTTCATTTATATATATTTTTACATATTATTTATTAGTGTTTTATGCAATCTGAAGTAGTAAGAAGTTCGTAAATAGCAAAAAACATTAAATTTATGTGTAACGCGGATAAATGTGAAAGTATACAACTCAATAATATTTTATCTGTTTTGCTGTCAAAGTCAAATGTGGCAATACTGCTTACTGACGTTTATTTGTTTTTATTTCTAGCGGCCGGTGTTTTGTATTTACATATTTTCATTTGAGTGTTTTAATTAGATTTTTGTTTGTACCTATATTTAAATTATCTTTACTAGACAAGCCTTTAATTATTTATTTTATACAAAATGGTGCTAATTGAGCAAATTTCGGCTCTAATTGATTATTTGGAAAACCACCAAGACCTGGCGCTTGGACACAGCAGCCGCACCAATGAAGGGCGAAGTTTATCGAAACGATATTGGACGGAGTGCACCCAAATTTTAAATTCGGTATCGGTGGACTGCCCCAATAAAACGCCGGCAGAGTGGCGCACAGTAAGTACCTAAATACAGTATAATTAGGTACCTATGCAATATAAAATGATAAAATGTATCATTATTTTAATTTTTGCACTTTTTTAGTTCTACAATGAATAAAGTGTCAGTGGTTGACCACTGGAAAGTCATAATGACGCCATTATATTAATAGATTACCAAACTTGTCAAAATCAACAATTATGAAATCAATGATAGACCATTCTGACTCTATTGTAATAAATAGCAGACTTGAGGCCCAGCACAGCTGTTTGTTTTCACGACAAGTATACATACTTATCAGATAACTCCTAACAAAGTATAGACACGGTCGCCTGAAGGTTGTTCGAAAACCACAACAAAACCGCAAGGTACACAGTTACATGACTGCGGCTGAACTATTTGCTGGAAACGTAAATAAATTATTATATACGTAAAATAACAGCAAGGGCGATGGATGTTTCTTTAGCTTGTAATATCTTAGACGCTAAACATTCTACATTCGTAACAATGGTCGTCTATATAAATATTGATAGATTCAGTTTCATGTGGTTTACATTACAATGCGGCCTTGGGGATAAATTCCCAGGAAACCTAGTTGGGCTAGGTCTTTGTAGCTAAATAATACGACTTATCGTATATATTCAACCAGTCTTACTAAAGGTTATCGTCACTCAACCAATCAATTCTGCCTATCGCAGTCCACTGCTGGACATAGGCCTCTACCATGCTGCGCCACAACACTCTGACCTCCGCCTTCCGCATCTAGTCTGTCCCAGCCACCTTTTTGAGGTCGTCGGTCCATCTGGCTGGGGGGCGAGAGAGCCACACTACGCTTGCCGATATCGTGCTACTGGGTTGTGGAGGTCAGATAGGCAGTCACTCCGTTGAAAATACTGATATTCAGCTGCATCTGGTTTGACTGGCTGACCCTAAAATTGTTAGGAAAAGGCTAGGCAGATAGATACGAGTAGATTGATCGTAGTTATATTTTCTTGAATACAGTAATTTAATTAGCACAACTTCATTTTAAAACACTTCTGTAACTCCAAACAATCATCCCTTACTTTAAATGTAGACTGTGCTTGTGCAATTTCCCAGCCTAATATTTACCTATGTAAAATTATAATGTAATCACATCTTTGTCCCTAAATTACGTGACATTTTCGCTAAAATTAGAGCGCTCTTTGTTATGGAGACGATCCCGTCTAGTTTATTCTCTAAGGTATTTTTGTTACACGAAAAATGTGACACACTCATTTCCGACCGTTATAAAGAGCTTATAGCAATCTTATAAGCAATATAATAGCGTACTATTTTATATGTATGACCTATTATATACCTATGTTTTACAAATAAACTCTATGATTTATGTTTTTTATTTTTTATTAATAAATATTGTGTCCTTGGACCTCTTCATAAACTTATCTATTTACTAGCTTCTGGTGCTTCTGCTTGCTGTCCGCGTGAAATGTTTTGTTCCCCGATCCACCCTGTCGCATCGCATCGCCTGCTCGCACTATTAGGTACATACTTCGCTTTCGTTGAGCGCTCTTTCTGACTCTTTCTTTCTGCCCGGCTAGCGTAATGTTAAATAACCTATAGTTTATTATTACCATATATTATGGACCTCAAACAAAAGATGTCCACAAAAAATCACAGGTTGTTACTAAAATAAGTTTTTACCTCCTCCAATTACACGCCACAGTTATTACAATCAGCACCAAAACAAGCCAGTTTCCGATTGTTACTCCAAAGCTGAAACAATCTCGTCTCTCTTTATGCCTTGCTCTAAGGACATAAACAGACAGTCTGCGTTCTTTAAGACTGTGTCATAAACTTAATGGAACAGTAAAATTGGAATTTCAGTCTGTGTGCACTAGGTATATGCTTATCTCTGACGTAGAAAAGTTAGTAAGTGATAGTCGCATTGTGACAAAATATCTAAGTATACTCCGTTAAATTTTGCTGGTTTTAATCCTTAAAAGGGGTCATTTTACTCATCATTATGAACAACTTTTACTACGGAACCAACCCTGAAATCGTGAAAACTATTGATCCATATTTATCTTATTTATTTATTTGGTTCACCAACAATTGTTTACACTAACATCTTGATAAAAATAACATCTTTAAAAACTTTAAACAGTAACAATTACACACCACATGAAAATGTGTGAAACTATTTATGTTCGCTTAACTCGACATAATGTATGGATCAATTAATTGTTTTTTTTCACGATTTCAGGGTTGCTCCCCTAGTAAAAGTTGTGCATAATGTTGAGGACAATGACCCCTTATAAGGATTACAACGATCAAAATTTCACGGTTTGCCTATACTAACAATAAGGCTGAAGAGTTTTTTTATTTGAACACCCTAATTTCTGGAACTACCAGTCGGATTTGAAAAATTATTTGTGTTTGATAGCCGAATTCTTGAGGAAGGCTATAGGCTATTTAACATCACGCTGTGACCATTAGGAGCCGAACAAAGAGTCGGAAACGAACTAAGCGAAAACGAAGTGATAGCGCGGGCTGATGCGATGCGATGCGACGGGGTGGGTCGAGGAATCAAATTATTTCACGCGGATGAAGTCGCGAGCAGTACCTAGCTAGTTTTTATTAACTTGAAAGCAAAACGTGGATCGATAGTTATACAGTGCAACCTAAATATAACGTACCTCAATATAACGAATTCCTCGATTTAACGAATTCTTCGTAATCCCCTTGAATTGTCCTTATGAGTCAATGTAAAATATACCTTTACATTGCGAAGGTTTTTTGCGAACAACCTCTTTATAACGAATTTTCAACTTACAAAAAAAAAAAAAATGTAAACCTGTTAACGAACTATGTCAACCCAAAACTTTTATATAACGTTCCCAATAATATGTGATTCAGTCGCGACAGGTTTCGACACGTTTTTACCTCTTTATAACAAATAGACCAACCTAACCTCAATATAACAAACCTCAGTTTACACGTGTAGCCTCTGGACTAGCTTTACTCAAAAGGCCATTAATGCTCTTCGCGTCCAGTACAATAATGCATTCAGGATGCTATTGGGGCTGCCACGCTTCTGTAGTGCCTCAGGTATGTTCGCAGACGCTCAGACTGACAGCTTCGCTGCAATCAGACGCAAGCGAGCAGCGTCCTTGTTGCGCAGGGTGCGTGCCACTACCAACAGTCACCTGAATGTCATTGCCAACAAACTGGATTGTCCTTTCATCTGGTATTTAAGTCAGCTACATGCTCCTGTAAATTTTGTTAATGTCTACTAACATAGTTGTTAAGTTTTTATGTTACTAACATCTTTGTCTTTGTATTTGTATGTGTAAGCTAACATAGTTTTTAAGTGATCATGCACTAACATATAATTATGGAATTTTATTCTGAAATAAAGAGATTATTATTATTATTATTAACGAATTACTTGATATAAACGAATATTTACTTGTTCCCTTCCGATTTGTTATATCGAGGTGGCACTGTATTTTGATTTTTCACAATCGCCGAAAGTGATACAATTTGCCGATCCCTCGTTTCCAACGGAAGTTCGCGCCCTAGTCTTCCGGTGACTGCTATAAATTAAGATTGGAATGGTATCTTTAATAGCCTCCATATTGTATACGCCTGCAATTAATGGTACTTAAATGATAATGGTAATATAATAGGATTTTATGAATATTGTGGGCAAGTTACCTACACTTGGGAGTGTTTTGAGATACGAGTAGGTAAGGGTCTCCACCATAACATGGTAGGTAGGCAAAGATGCATGTCTAAAATTAGACAGTCGTGTCTACCTCATAGGGAGAGATCGTATTGTAAGACTATCACGTACATAAATATTATAAAGAGGTAAAGTCTGTAGGTTTGGACGTAGGAGGTAATCTCCGAAACTACTCATCCGTTTATAAAAAATCTTTCACTGATAGAAAGGTACACTACTGCCGAGTTCCTTAGGTTATATTTTATGGTATAGTTAGCTACCAAGCGGACGAAATCGCGGACAGAAACTAGTGCCTAACAAAATGTATTTTTATTCTTCCAAAAATTATTAGTTCTGACTTCTGGTGGTAAATAAACCATGATTTTATCTCAGAGTTTGTTTCCTGTACAGAATGCAGCAAAACATTTACATAAGCTAACAAAGTGGTCTGTAAACTAATTTGCAACAGGTGATTGATTGTAAAGTACTTGTGTACGTAATATTGCGCACATATCACCATTTTAGTCCTCGCAAGCCACTAAAGGTTTACGTGTTATCCATTATGCATTATGACAAATTATAATCGTATAAGTATTATCTCATTAGGCACTCGTGTCGTGTCTAAATGATACCAGCCGCACGGGTCAATCGAAGGTAAAGCTACGATTGCCGAAGTCAGTTCGTGGATGGGTAGCCAATCATAACATATCAAGACACCTCCGTACCTCGGCAAGCCGTAGGTCTCGGGTGTCATTCATAAATCTTTGACAGTCGTTACGGAAGAAGCCCGGAAGTCTGATAACCAGTCTTACCAAGGGTATCGTGTTACCCAGTAACTGGGTTGTGTAGGCC
Organism: Apamea epomidion; assembly: GCA_947507525.1. Taxonomy (NCBI): domain Eukaryota; kingdom Metazoa; phylum Arthropoda; class Insecta; order Lepidoptera; family Noctuidae; genus Apamea; species Apamea epomidion. Next base: position 3,589,189 of record OX382234.1, read on the forward strand.
AGATAGGCAGTCGTTCCAAAAGGCAGGCAGATTGCCTGACTTAGGGCGCATGTAAGATAAGGCAAAGGTAGTGTTTACAATCAGTCGAAAAACATAAATCTCCCTGTAATAAGTTCTACATACAATAGCACTATTTTCGTCTTTCGTATCCAATCTACCTCAAAGAAACTTCCCGAGACATTTTCCTTCCCCCCAGACTAGATGACCGGAAATCGAACCCTGAGTATAAATTCCGGAGACGGCCCGCCTTCTCAAGGAGTGTCAGTATTAGTCAGTAGATTTATCTATTTAGGAAATGAAAGATTCCTGAGTAGGGCTACGCGATTACTGACAAATGCTTGTACTGACGTGACTGGTCCACTCAAATAGAAATAAATAATAAAGTTTATCTGGACACAGTTCGTGAAACACAAAATACAAAATTGGTTAAATAAAAATAATGTTTCAGACAACAATAGTGTGTGTCTCACGGCTGCGCCAAAAAGGTTCGTTTCAGCATTAATTCCAGACAGATGCTGTCTGACGCTGGTTTTCTAATGAACCTCCAAATCTGGGTGGTCCTATCCTTATAAGACCATTTTAGGCACTAATTTATTTATTTAATAATTTAAACTTTTCGCACAAAAAGGTACAGAGGCGGAGTTAATGCCTTAGGCATTCTCTACCAGTCAACCAAGGGTGGTGAAGAGATTTGATGGCAGGTGCTTTGGTTGAGAGGTACAATAATAATAAAAAAACTCTTAAAACTAGGTACACAAATACATAAATAGGTTATATACACATATATATATTATTATTCTCCTCATATATCTTGTCTCCCAGTGGGGTGACAACAATCTGGTCAGCTTCAACACCTCCAAAACACAGGCTTGTCTGTTCAGCGCGAAAAGGAGCCCTTTTGATCTGGCTCCTACTTTCCGGGGTACAGCTGTACCTGTGACGGACAGCCTCGAGCTTCTTGGCATGAAATTGACAGCAAATCTCAATTTCGGCGAAAACATTGAGTTAAACCACAAACGGCGGCCAAAAAGTGGGCATCCTGGACAAGGTTAAGCGTACTTCACACCGGGACAGCTTTTAACCCTTTACAAAGCACAAGTCCGATCGTGTATGGAGTACTGCAGTCACCTGTGGGGACGGCTCAGCTAAATACCAACTCGCCACTTTAGACTCAGTGGAGCGCAGAGCTAAGAGACTCATTGGCGATAAAAAGCTGGTGGAGGCAAAGCTTCACAGTTTGGCTCACCGGCGAAGTGTTGCCTGTCTGTCCGTCTTCTACGGACTGTACTTCGGGGAGTGTGCTCAAGAGCTACATGAGCTCATCCCGCCATCACCTTTTTACCATCGAGAGTCCAGACGCACTGCGGGATACCAATTTTTCTAATGATTATAATTCTGTAAATACATATTTGTTACGGCCGCGAATCATATTTTATTCAACGTACAACTTAGTACTGACCAGCAAATTGCAAAAAACGTAAGAAAATTTGGATTTCGCGGGCTACCTTGGAGCATCCACCTTAAGAACTCAATGTAAACGATAACAAGAGATCTCAATCTCACCGTTTCAATATTTAAGCACTAGATACGTCGACACAGATTCTCCTTATCAGTCACTCAGGCAATAAATTGGCATCCATTATACGTTAAATCTTGTACCAATTTCTCGAAGGTTACCTACTAAGGAAACGACCCATAATAACATGTACAAATAATATACGTGATCTTTGAGATTCGCCAAAGAATCGTATATTATATTATCTTAGGATCTACCAAAGCCGGATGGGCAAAAAGTTGTTTGGAAAGGAAAATAGCGGGTCTTCTGTTCCGAATTGAAAGGTCTTAAAGTTAATTTAGTTAGTTTTTGGTAGATACTAGCGCCCTTGTTCACAAACTAAACTAAATTTAAGTTCAGTGCATCTTTTTCTTTTTATTTCATTAAGAAAAGGACAGAAGATAAATATTAGTTTGGTCCTGTCAAATTAAGATACTCCATAGACAGTTTAGACGTGATTAAAAACATGGCTACTAAAAATACGTCAATTTACGTCTGGCGCCGACTAATTTGACAGGACTAAACTAATATTTCTCATCCGTCCTTTTCTTAATGAAATAGAAAGAAAAAGATGCACTGAACTTAAATTTAGTTTAGTTAGTGAACAAGGGAATCGGCGCCACTGTCATCCACGTATCTAATCCAATCTCAATAGAAAAGGGTGACTTTAGTTTCCGTAATAATCAAACAGTGTCGTGAAAATAAGTCTGGGCCCCAAGAAAAATAGTATTGTTCTTTTGTTTCTAATATTGAAAATTGTGCCTTAACCCCTAAGGTACCCAACCGGGAAACCGGAAAAACTCGGTACGAAGGTACGGTCAGTATGGACGCAGCCCATATGGACAAGAAAAAACCACAATCGGATCACTGTTTCTAGAGTAGGCTTAATCGCATTACCGGTCAGACAGACAGAGAGGCGTTGCGTTAGATTGTCTATAGTATCTATGTCTGTAAGGGCGGGCAACGATTATACGAGGGTTGGTGACCCCAGGTCCAACCCTGTCTCATCAGAACACTCCAGCGAGTACATCACCGCAACAGCGACATGATTCGAGACCCAAAAGCGACGAAATTTTCTGTCACTTATTTAAAAATAATCAACTGTTCCATTCATGTTGACCATGTAGGCTAGGTATTGCACTTTTTTAGGAAACAGCAGATTTTTAACCTATGAAAAATGTATAAACTGTGCCCCGATTCTGTGTTATTCGCCGCGAAATCTAACACTTGCAAACCACGTCAATATCGTGACTTGTTAACGGCAAGGAATCGAAATGTCAACAGTGCGGACATCATGTATTTTGACAATTCAAACCACGCCTATAGAGAATACGTTGATAGCAGATGTCATGATTAACTAAGGCATTGACGTGATTTCGAAGTAAGGAATCGTTAAGTGGTCATAGTGAATTAGGCCCTGGTGGGTCTAGAATCAAGTACTGAATTCATGGTAACAGATTGCGACCCTGTATAATTTCTAATAAAAAATCCTTGTCACCAGATGTCGGAACATAGCGAAACTCCTCTACATCCACATGCTGGGCTACCCAGCACACTTTGGTCAACTGGAGTGCCTCAAACTGATCGCCAGTCCGCGGTTCACGGACAAGCGGGTCGGGTACCTCGGCGCGATGCTGCTGCTGGATGAACGGCAAGACGTCCATCTGCTCATCACCAACTGTCTAAAGAAGTAAGTGGATATTATTATTAGCCTGTGTTCCATTTTCACTAACACAAGGCGACATTGAATTTTCAACGCTCGGTGATGTTGATTTTCAATGCTTGGAGTAGCGCTGAAAGTTGGAAATCCAACGCCAAAAGCATTCATTTAAGTGTTCCTATGTGGTAGTGAAAACGGGCATTTGTGTCCAACTGCAGGGCAAAGACCTTCCTTCAAGTAATTGGATAAGAGCAATTTTAAGATGGTGTGATGGTGGCAGTGACGAGTGTTTTTAATTATTTTAGCTCTTCGATTCAGTATAGTCAGAATGAAAATTGCTATTAGAGCTAGAACATGAGTCTCCCAATCCTGGGGTAAGGTATATTTTGATCATCACAGATCTTCGCTGACGAATTGGCAATCGTATTTTGTTGATATTTGCAGGAAGGAGGGCGGCGCCGTCCTTCCTCTTGACATTTCGCCTTTAATCTAACCAAGGACCCTAAAAGTCCTTTGTTGAGGAAGTGATGTCCCTTTTCATCCCCTTAAGGATACTTCACGACTGTTTGCAACAATCCTGTGTCACTCTATCATCCTAAACTTATCATTTCAACTCACAGCCAAATAAAAGAACGTTATATTTATTTTTCTCAAATCTCAACCTATCGTAGTTTTCTTTGTAAATTTCCTTTCACGGTTCAAAGAATAAAATTCAATTATTCACAGTCAGTAAGCCTATACCTATTCTCAATTCTCATACGTTCATTTCGATCCCCAATGCCCGAGCTACGAAACAACTTCGAGGCAACGACGTTAGTGAAATGAGATAAGGCCCACGGTTCCGTTTCCAATAACCCTGGGCCTTGAACTTTCAAATGGCGTCAGGAGATCAATAAATACTGGCCTAAATTACGCGTAGACCAACAAAAATCGTTTCACTTTTAAAAATACTTTTGGAACTTCACAAAAATCGAAGGTTTTCTTCACAAAACCTTCCCCTTATCAGTCTCTGCGTACTTTTTGGGACAACGGCCATTATCAGCAACTTTTCAAGTTAAAAGTTCATGACTCTTTAACTGTAATAGATGGGTAGCTTCCTGATGTTTAGTAACTTGTTGTGAACTTAGCCAATATAGATGAAGTTTCATCTAGTTTTAGATTAAGTAAAGGTTTACTTAGTGGGTATCTCAGCCTGCGTTTGACCCGAATTTGTAGTTGCATGCTAAGCATCAATTAGCGCTCAAAAATCTTGCGAAATAAGTTCGTTATCTTTAAACGTTCTTTATGATAAAAACGAAGCCTGTTGCAGTAAACAAACCTATTATACATCACTTATTGACGGACTGTGCTCGATATCGAGTCTCGTAGAAATGATCAGACTTGAATGAACCCACTTGATATAGGGACCATCTATAAGATTCTGTCTCGACCAAATGGTGATAATGCGAAGAGTGTTCAGGTTCATTGCCCAAATGTAATCCTAAGCAGTGTGTACAATGGGACTGTCATGTATACGCATTGCGGGTATAAAAGTTCCTAATTAAATAAATCATTTAAAAAAAAACTTAGTGTTTCGTAACAATATAGATAAAGGAACACAAAAGAAAAAACAAACTATACTTAGACAAAACTAACGAACTCCATTCTACTTTTATAAAATAACGTTACGTTAACAGGAAGCGAGGGATTACGCCATAGAACGCTTGTGAGTGCTGTAATCCCGCCATGTCCGGTGGCTCATGATTTAACAATCACAATGTCATATTAGCACCTAACCTACGCTATGTAGACGCGTAACAAAAATGAATAGACAATTTCGAACAATGACATTCGCCCACATAAGTCATTTGCGACCCGTATGTTATACGCATATATGATTAAATTTTTATGTAACTTTACCCTCTATATTTTGATCTGATTACTGTTTGCCTTTAGTTACTTGCGTAGCATAATCAGTATATAATGTCCCCACTGCTGGGACACAGTCCTGCGGGGTAATTGCGTAACACACCATCAGTAGCAATGGGTTTCATTTTGACAGTTTAACAACATTCATTGCGTTTTTTACGTTGTGGAGCAGATACATTTTTCGAATATTGAAGCAATGGATTAGCAATATGCTTCAAAATGATTCAAATTGTTATTGACAGTGTGTTACGCAATTAGGGTGCTGGTATCGGTGAGAGTAATCCAACACGCGGGCCCCGTGCGGGTTGGTAGATGACACATGTCTTCGAATTTTTGAGGACATGCCGGTTTCCTCACGCGATGTTTTCCTTCACCGCTTTGAGAGTTACTTGCGTACTAAACAGAATTATTTATGAGAACGAACGTCGTTATTAAGCTCTTTTAGATTATCACAAAGTGATTTTGACAAACCTTTAGGGAATATTTTTAGGTAGTTTTTAGGGTTCCGTGCCCAAAGGGTGCCAACGGGACCGTATTACTAAGCCTGCGCTGTCCGTCCGTCTATCCATCCATTCTTTCTTGCGTCCGTCCGTCCGTTTGTCTATCTGTCAGCGTGCTGTATCTCGTGAACCGTAATAGGTCAACAGTTGAAATTTTCACAGTGTGTATTTCTATTGCCGCTATAACAACAAATAATAAGAATAAAATAACCACATACAAGAAACGTGTTTAAAAAAAAACCAGATAAGTTGTGTTAAATATTGTACGGTGGTACGGAAACCTTCGTATGCGAGTCCGACTCGCACTTGGCTGGTTTTTTTGCGACTTGGCTACGGCCTTCATCCTTACTGTAAGTGAATTTTCTTAGGCATTTTATGAAGCTTATCTTGAAAGCCTGTCTGGGTTTTTGCGCAGTAGATGATTGGATATGACAGTTAACTTTTATAGCACAAAACCTGTTTGTTAAACAAAATCGAACCAAGAAGCCCGAAGGCGACCTTCTGCTGGAAATTTTTCATTTTTGCTCCTTTCCGATTCCCGAGAATTTTGCATATTAGACAGCCTCATAAATTCACTCCTATCCGCGGCCCCCACAGAAAAGTGTGTGGCCGCATCTGCATAGATAAGCCGGGGGCGGGCCGCAACTTGAGTACCGCTGAACTAAAATGTTAACAATTACCTACGACTACGTTGTTCAGGCTTTTAAATTTTCATTCCATTCGCTGCGCTTAATGGGCGGCCATTTGCATTTTGTAGTAGGAATAGGAATCGGCTTTTATTTTATCTACAGCTTTATCAAGCATATTTTTTACTATTGTAATTTGAATATCATCATCATAGGCTGCTTTCTTCCACCCATTGTCGAGAACCTTCTCCCTTTTGTGCCATGCTTTGCTGGGCTGTGAGGAGTGGGCTGTAATCCACCACACGAGCCCAGTGCGGGTATTGGTGTGGTAAATGTCACATGTCTTCAAGCTTTTGGTTCTAAGACATGCCGGTTTTCTCACGATGTTTTGATGAGAGCTGTGGTGATGAAATAATCTACTTAAGGCAAAGCGCCTGTCAGGGTGCGAACCCACGATCTACAGCTCGTAAGTCGCAGCCGTTCCCTCTGGGCCGCCACTGTTCGGCCATCAGTCTCAGATATGTATCCAGAATCCAATAATACAACCCAGGCATGCAAAACAAAATGTGAATTACATTGCGATTACAAATATTCTCAGACTTGTGATATTTGAGGATATATTTTTATTAATACTATTCATATCTGCGACCAAAGTTACGTCAATACGAATCACCAATTTGCATTGATACCACAAACCTCGCTTCTATTAATACTATTCATATCTGCGACCAAAGTTACGTCAATACGAATCACCAATTTGCATTGATACCACAAACCTCGCTTCTATTAATACTATTCATATCTGCGACCAAAGTTACGTCAATACGAATCACCAATTTGCATTGATACCACAAACCTCGCTTCTATTAATACTATTCATATCTGCGACCAAAGTTACGTCAATACGAATCACCAATTTGCATTGATACCACAAACCTCGCTTCTATTAATACTATTCATATCTGCGACCAAAGTTACGTCAATACGAATCACCAATTTGCATTGATACCACAAACCTCGCTTCTATTAAAAGGCACAATCGATATTTGCATCGAAATGCTTACCATTCATTCGTAACATGCATAAAACCTTTTGTTCTAAGTTCTGTCGATCAATAAAAACGTGTCGTCACATTATCATATACAGGGTTATTTTAAATTTACTAGCTAAACTCCGCAGACACGTTGGGTATCATTAACTAAATATGATAAAACAAAAAATTAATAAATTTGATGATTTTGTTTTGTGGGATCATCAGCCGCAGTTATACTTGAAATATCAGTTTCATAACTCTGTTTTTTTTTTTTTTGTGAACTTCGTAGACGGGTTGGATATAGAAATCTAAACACGAAAAAACATAGAAAACAGTTTTTCTTAAATCATACTTCAAATAACAACACTAACAGCGGTCGTTGACCTCCCAAAAAAGACGAAAATCTTTTTATTTTTTATATTATCGTGTTTAGATATTAATAGCCACCTCACCTGCGGAGTTTAGCTATCTAAATAAAAATAACCCTGTATATTGATTGGTTACATGAGTTACATCATCCTGTCAGGTCCAATACAAATGTTAATGGTGCCATATAAAGGCAAGGCTTGAAGGTTTATGGCCAGTGATGTACTGGCATCATAATGTAATGCCAGTAATAATTATGTTATTAGTAGTAAACATTGACCCGGTCAATTTATGACTTAATCATGGCTAGTATAAGTTAATAGCTTCTTCCCGCGACCCACCTCGTCGCATCGCATCGCCAGCCCGCGCTATTACTTCGAGCTTGATTCTCGGCTTTTTCTTTTAGCTCGGTTCCTTAGGGTCCTAGCGTGAAGAAGAATACCCTAAAGCCTTCCTCAAGAATTGGCCTATCAAATGCAAAAAGATTTTTTCAAATCCGACTGGTAGTTCCAGAGTTTAGCGCGTTCAAACATAAAAACTCTTCAGCTTTATTGTTAGTTTAGATAGAAAGATTATCGTCTCTCATTTGATCTTTCTAGACGACCCCAGGCTTAAATAAGAAAACCAGGATTATTAGCGTGTGTGTAGGAGTATTCTACCCACTTTAATCCTGTCTAGCACCCACGGAAAGATCTAAGTTACAACGTGAACGGTGAACCGCACTTACACTGGGAATATACAAAGGTCAGGTCTGGATCATAATCTTAACGCGGTATCACGCCTGTGTTCCCCGAAGGGATAAGGAGAGGTGTAATACATGTTTAAGTCCTGTGTAATAGGAGGTGAGCCTATTCCGGTTGTCATAAGTCGAGCACAAATGCAGACTTCAAAAGGCCAATTCCCGTAATCAAATGCGCTCAAAATCTAGTCGCAATCTGATCTCAGCGACAATTAATGTCAAAAATGTAGGGAAAATACGAGGTATTTGTAACTGAGATAAGAAGGCTAATTCTCGTAATTTAAAACGTTCAATAATAGTCGCAGTCTCATCTCAGCTACAAACAAATGTCAAAAATTTAGGGAAATTAGAAAAAATTTAGGAATTCTTTGACAGATTGAGACTGAGATCAGACAGTGAACGTTCTTAAAATTACGATAATGCCCCCTCAGGCGGCTACTGGGAAATTAGTAATGGAAATCTTGAGCAGCTCTGGTTCTCATTCAATAAAGTGGAGGAATCAGCGATTACGAATAAAAAATGCACGGCACCCATCCGGCAGTCGCAGTAAAATAAAACTCATTCGTTAAAAACCTACCTAAAACATTGAAAATAGAGCAAAAATATTCAGTGCACCTATTACGTTTACATTTCCATAAATTAGTTGATAACGCCTCTACCTGCCATTTTTATCGGCAAGCATATTGCTGTGTCGTTGACATCGCCAGTCATGGCCTTGCGTTACACACACTGTCAGTGTTAGTAAAGGATTATGTAAAGGAATAACTGATTTACATATCCGTAATTCCACGTGTAGTCTGATATAGCTTTATTTTCGGATCCTGAGATAGTTTCTAAGGCATGTAATAGGTAATACGGGCTGGTGTCCGCACCTCCACGTCAATGCGCGTATTTTGCGTACGGCATGTATAACAGAACCTCACTCAAGACTCAAGCATTACGTACTTAATACTTAAAGCCATTTGATTGGTTAAAAGTAATTTAAAATTTTTGCTCGGGTCTTGAGCGAGGTCCAGCAGGCTAATTGTGTAACTCATTATCAGAAGCAATGGGCTTCATTTTGACAGTTCAGCAACATTCACTGCTTTATTTACGTTGTTGAGCAGACACATTTTTCGAACATATAAAGCAATAGATTAGCAATATCCTTCAAGATGATTCAGATTTAGATTAATAGCGTGTTGCGCAATTAGGGTACTGAACATCCCTGCGTAGATTGCTCCCATACATTCTTAAAAGTAAATGCAGAATTTCTATAAGTAAAGTTTAGAACACAAAACGTACAAATGTTTGTGAATGCTTACAAAAAAATTAATACAATATTTTCCTTATTTAATTAAATCTGACATGAATCAAGTTGAGGAAAAATACATTTAAAATGGATACAATTGACCATCTGGATCCGGAGATAAACGTTGCCTATACACTGATGTTAAACCGTTTTAGGCCTGAACTGCTTGCCTTATTAGGAAAACAACTACAGTAATGGAAGTTGTACTTATTTCATTTATTTATACTTTTTAGGCTCTTTAACAAAAGAAAATATTACTTTTACAATACTAGTTTGTTGCCTTAGGAAACGTACTCGTTGTAGATCAGAAAAAAAACTAGAAACAATGTGGAAAGTGCATTAAAATATGCATAGAAAAAAGTTGGCACAACTAGTAAAATGAAATCGTGTGTAAAAATAAGACAAGGTAAGTAGCATATACTTTAAAACGGCTAAAGAAACCACGCAACTACTTACAATACACCGTCTGATGTAATACTCAAAACCAGGTAATTTTCTCAGTATTCGATACGCTAATTAAGGAAAAATCGTTAAGTTATACGGTTTTTCCTTAACTACGCTACCTGTCCCGGCTAGATTGCCAATTACGTTTCACTTTGCGAAGTTGCCTATTAACCACCAGAATTGCCAACTTTGGGTAAAAAATGCCGTACACTGATTGGCCGTTATCCCGCCGGCTTTCCCGTCGATCGAAAAGCTCCACTTTGATTAGCCAACGCCGACCGAAAAGCTCCATCTTGATTGGCCAACCCTAATTGGTCGACTGCCTAATTAGTCTTTCTGTGATTATCATACTTAGGTCTTATCAATCCTTAATGCTTGAGTCAGGTTTTGTTTTGAAACTACAAATTGTCTTTACGTGACTACCGAAACGAGTTGTAGGTCTGAGTACAATATGATCCTCCTCAAAGATTATTCAAACTGCCTACAGGGGTCTTTTGTTGTAACACCTACGATGAAATGTCATGCTTTTAGCCCGAGATGTTCGCTCCCACGCACAGGAGTAGAATCATTCAACGAAATGTTATGTATTATTTCTACGCGCGGAATGCGTAATAAATAATATTATTTAATATGTCATTTTCTTGGAAAAAGACGCTGTATCCTGTGGAGACAATGGCTCTTTGAAAATACATTTGATAAAGATCGTCCAGAATCCAATCTATCAGTCAGCCTCACTGCCAACACGCACTGGGTCCACGTGGAAGATTACAGCCCACTCCCTCTCGAAGTGAGGAGGCCTGTGTCCCAGCAGTGGGAACATTATAGGCTGATTATGCTATTCACTCCTGTTTTCACAAGACAAGGAGACCTACCAACAACAACTACATTTCTAACTTCCCAAATCTTTTCTCAACAGTGACCTCAACAGCAACACCCAGTTCGTAGTGGGCCTGGCACTATGTACCCTCGGGGCCATAGCCTCTCCGGAAATGGCCCGGGACTTGGCCTCAGAAGTCGAACGCCTCATCAAGTCTCCGAACGCGTATATCAAGAAGAAGGCAGCGTTATGCGCCTTCCGCATTATCAGAAGAGTTCCCGATTTGATGGAGATGTTCCTGCCTGCTACTAGGAGCTTGTTGACGGAGAAGAATCATGGTAAGGATTACCATTCTCTTGCCCTTATTCCAATTTGTGTAGGGTCAGTGCAACATGTCTTTTTCTTGCAGACTTCTCTATAAATTAGTCTCGTAGGTTAGGTAGGTCGGTATCAACCCCTTTCTAGCCATAGCATCTTTCACACAGTCCATCCATCGTTTCTTTGGTTTTTCGCAATCATGGTAAGGATCTATTATCCTGTGGATTCCCGCGACCTTCACCAAATAATCGGTCCACTTTGACGTCCTTCGGCTGACGAATGACGTTGGTGATGCACATAACTCAGGAAATCGGGTAAGAAAAGCCTTACCTATTACTGTTATTGATTGGCAAGGATTTTGCTAGATATAAACAGTTTTATGTGTCTAGTGTCTAGACTTCTTGGTCAGACGACGACCATCTTACCTTGAAAATCCTAGGCCTTGTATATAGACTGTAGATTTGTAGACCATTTTCTATTTTGTTAAATACCTGGTAATTGTTGACAGGCCTACACTGTCCTCCCATACCTATTAACACTGTAATTTGAAAACACTGTAAAAGCCAATTACCGTGGAGTTTATTGTCGGCTCTTCTTCATAGGAAACGACCAATTGGGACGCAGCACCTAGCTTCTGACGTCTCATAAGTGCCCATGTAAAATATAATATTTTGATTTTGAATCAAATGAGACGAGAAACATTGAAGTACACACATGGGTTTTTACTTAAAAACCTTCTTATATGCACATCTCGTACATTAGCGTAAACATAGAAACATAAAATTGTTATAGCAAGTCACATACAGAACATTACAACATAATATTGATTGTGATGTGTCAATAAGCACACGCAAAGAGTTCCGACGTGTGGCACGCTATGTGACGAGGGCGTCCCACCGCCAGCGATTGACGAGAAGCAAGTCAGTAGAGCGAGCGACTAAAACCGAGTTCGAGTAGAGAGTGCACAACGGCGACGAGCGGCTACTAGCTGGTATGCGTATAGCAAGCGCACCCTAATTGCGTAACAGTAACTTAGAATCTGAATCATTTTGAAGGACATTGCTTCAAATGTTCGAAAAATTTGCCTGATCAACAACATAAATAACGCAATGAATGGTGTTGAACTGTCAAAATGAAAGTCATTCCTATTGTTAGAGTGTTACGCAATTACCTCGCGAAAGTCTCTTACCGAGTGTTCTGCTCGTCAAGCGAGCGTCGCTGAGCGAGTACTCACTTTGATAACTCTTGTCGCTGCGACAAACGAGTACTCGCCAGCAGGTGTGAACAATCAGCGATCAACTATTAATTATGTATCTCTTCACACGAGACCTAGAATGTATTATACGATTCTTGAGCGAGAAAATGGTGCGCTTTCCATCAGGCGTGATCGAGGTCAAGAACAGGCCCATTCAGCAATAAAAAAAAGCGTTGATAGATAGTCGCTTCCTCGTTTACGGTGGGACAGGTGCCTCATAAGGTTGTCGCACCTTCGAGGCTCGCATAACGTCTATATTGCCTTACTAGCTGGCTCAAATTCCACCCCTTGTAGCTATTTCTATTAACTTTTATCAGATGAAGGTATAACATAATATATTATGTTGAACCGCATTCTTTTACTATGAGAAATTCCGTAGAACGTGACTACAGGAAAGCCCGGTTTGGATTTTGTTGAATGCTTGTAGGGTTGCTCCCTTCTACTTTATGGTTTGAACTTTTGTATTTCGACGATTTGAATTGTCTAATTATCTAATATAACTGAAGATACCCTGTCTTGGCGAAAGATTTTTTTACAAAGACACTTTCTGCGGGTAATTGGGTTAAATACATAAATGGCATTCGATCGCAATGCCGTTCATTTTGACAGTTAAGCCACGTTCATTGCGTTAAAGACGTTGTTGAGCAGTCGATTTTTACAAACTTATGAAGTAATGGATATCAAAATGAAAAAGCCTGCGATGGACCGCCATTTCATGTGTTAAGCAATTATCCCGCCGGCCTACATTTAAGAAGAATCCACTGCCTTTTGTTTAGCAGATGCTCATAGACGTCTGCTTGTTTGCTGCCTAATAACATACTTATAAGCAACCACGAGTACTTGTCAGAACATAAACATGTTATTAAATTTACGAAATTTTAACAAACTCATTAAACATTATATGGACATCGCCAGGTGTGCTGATAACTGGCGTGACCCTCATCACTGAGATGTGCGAGAACAGCCCTGATACCCTCAACCACTTCAAGAAGGTGAGTCTTCGAATATTAACCTTATTTTCCTTAAGTTAAGACAAATTTTTAATTAGCAAACATTATGTCACTAATGACATTGTGTTATTTGCATACACATTAATTTTAAAATAGAAATAAGTGTCAGGTAATAATATTAGTATTAGAAACATCTACCCACTCCCTCTCACCGAGAGGAGGCCTGAGTCCCAGCAGTGAGAACATTATAGGCTGATTGATTATGTTATGTAATAATATTAGTAAAAATAAATATGAATCTTATGCAATCAAAGTTAAGGTTGCATCTTGTAGGTATTAGACGTGAGCATTAGGGTTGTCACTTCACTGTCACTTATTTCAGAAATCGGCTAAGTGTAGATGATAAGCGAAAAAATATTTTAGGCTTCTCACGCTTACAAAATTTTACTCCAAGGCACTATTAATTAAACACCAAGACTCTTGGTCATGAAACGTGCGAGTAGGACGGTGCATATTTAGGTATTACGAGATTTTTTTAAATCGATACTTTTTTTTGGGTGTAGGTACTATATGTGCACCTCTGCCTGATCCATCGGGGATAGCGTGGATATGTTATGTGATACTTCGTATCATGTCGTCCTGCTCTTACGTTTTGTGACCTCGCTTGCCACAGACGTTTGCGTTTAATAGTTGCATCACATTATGCAACGTCATTTACGACTTAACAGTATATTGTCACACTAGGGTATAAACAAATGCGTTATGTCTTTTACTAACCACGTGTGAAAAATTAAATAGGTAATGTACAGTTCCGCTTTAGATGTTGTACCTACTAATATTCTACGTTCGTTTGTACATAGATAATTAAATGTTGTTTAACATTTTAGACCTGTGCAAATGACGTGTCTATTTATTACAGTAAATATTGATTGATTAGCTAACTTTAACTAGAAGTAATACTTCTCCATCGTTAGCTTTGAAATGTATTGAATTGATTAATAAAGTTATTCAATTTTTCAAGATACGCCCTCTGTTACATGGGACTTAAACACAACTTTCGAAATGTGGGTGTACGAAAGGTACACCTCTATCTAACCGTTCGGGGAATGCGTGTTGTTATGGTATGTTAGATTTTTCTTTACAAATGGCTGAAAGTACGTTAGATGATTTATAGTTATAGCTCTTGGAAATATGTATCAAGTTTATCGTTAACTTTTTATAGGGATAGTGAAAATTAAAATGCACATAGTACACACGGCTACACATTAAGCTATACATTTCCAGTTTTAGCTGACCTCGCATTGTATAATAATAATAATAATAATCATGATTTATTTCAGGTAGTTATTCCCATATTAAGCACATCAAATTACATAGAAATGTACATAAAACATTACACATTAAAAAACATTGCATTAAAAATAAATAAGTTAGTTATAATAAAATTGTATAGGATTTTCGTACAATCAGAAGTCAGCCTATACTGGTTATGTATAGCTTGATGTGTAGCCGTGCGTACAGGCTGTTATACAGAAGATTTTCATGTAAATATTACATAATCTGTTTAAAAATCATATTACCTTTTGTTTTGTATTTCTATTCAAGTTTTAATATTCGTTTTTCTAATCACTTTATTATATCTTCCTGCAAAACAACACATAAACCCCCCCGAGTAGGCCCCCCGACCATTAATACCATCCGACCTTATCTCCATCGAACGCATCCGATTCAGTAATCGATAATTACATATAACTAGATATCTAACCGTAATCGCGGTCGTTAAACCTGTTCGCGTCATAATACAGGTTTTGATTTTATTTGATACTTGCTAATACTGGACTGTTTATGTGGCTTTTGAGAATTAAATACGTGATTACTTGTAGTGTTCCCTTCCATATTTTACCCATCTGCCTTCAAAGCAAGAGTGAACAGGCATCTTCTGGCACGCCCGTTCCATCATTGGCCTCATCCATCGCTTTCCATCAGGCATGATTGTGGGCAAGAGCAGGCCGATTCAGCAATAAAAAAGTTCTAGTTTTTTTTTTGCTTATAGCTTTTCCGAACTTTGATTGGGTGTGCTAGCTTAGCTGCAACAAAATATAGCAATATTTTTCATAGAGAAACTGCCATTTGAACTACAAGCTGTATACCTAATTATTATAAATACACTGATTAAAAGCTCATGTAGCCGTACCTACGGGCGAATACAAAATAAATATTATGTCTGTCTACCAATAAATTAAGCTACACTGCGGCAAAATTGAAAACATACATAAATTGTGCTGCATGTAGCATAATGTATTGAATTACGCCCTTGGGAACATAAATATTCGTAGGATGTATTATCCTATTTTGAATATACCTGCTGTGTATTTACTTGATATCATTCAGATCACGATATTCAGATATTATAGAAAATTTTCTATCTACATTACAATATTAAGAGCTGCAGCAGTGGTAGCCCAATAATATGTTATCTGCCCAGACTTACGAGTTGTAGTTCGCGGGTTCGAATTCAGGCAGGCGCTTTACTTTGTGTTAATAGTTTCATCAGCACTGCTCTCAAAACGGTGAAGGAAAACATCGTGAGGAAACTGACATGTCCTAGAATAAAAAAAATCTAATAAATATGACATCTTCCAACCCGCACTGGGTCCACATGGAAGATTACAGCCCACTCCCTCTCGAAGAGAGGAGGCCTGTGTCCCAGCAGTGGGAACATTAAAGGTTGATTATGTTTACAATAGTCTAAAATACATAAACTCCCGGCTTTTCCCATGGAGGTAGGAAGAAACTACAGACCGCCACCTGCTAAGATCCTTACATACTCATCCTTACATAGTCTAAAAATACACCTCTATAATATTCCAATGACACGTAAATAGCAATGTAAATAGTACACCTCATGTGCTTATCAGAGTCGCGTCGTTTTATAGTACCTACTTGCCTTATCACTCTCTTATCATATCAATCGTAATGGCAACGTGTACACGGATTGTTAGTCTGGAAAACTATTGTTTTTGTTTTAATATACGTGACAATATTCTACTTTATTATAATAAATCGTTGGTAATCAAACAGCCGATTTTCTTTTGATCGAAGTCAGTTATTTCCATAGCAATGGTTCTACAGTATCTACATTACATTCTAGAAATAAGTTTAAGAAATTAATCATGAATATGCTGAGCATGAGAGCCCGGGTTCGAATCCCAGGTCGTAAAGTGTTATTACGTTCTTCCACCTGGGAGCTACAGCAGACCGGAGTCTGGAGTTAAACATAACTGGCGAAATGTGGGTGTGCTATAGCTGCACCTCTGCCTGATCCTTCGGGGAATATAGGTGTCAAATTATGTGTATAAGTCCAAGTAAGGTTTAAATTGTACTGTACTATAATAGATTGGTGATCAAGCATCCGATTTTCTCGGTCGAAGTTAATTCTTTTGGTTGCACAATGTTGCGCACTATGTACGGTCTAGAAATAAGTCTATAGAAAAATGAATCATAAACTTATCGGAAATGTCATGAAAAAGGTAGCTTGGCTTAGCACACACCTTCCGATCAATAGCCTTTGATAAGCTAGGCTATTCACAGAAAAAAAAATTAACAATAGGGATTGTATGATGTATTAAAATAGCATTTTTTATAAGTGCAGACATTCTTTAAGACAGTCATGTGCGGTCTGATTTTAAAAGTAGTTAAGCATAGCTATTTACAACCTTTCGCCAGGTTGTCGAATCCAAAATGACACATTTTTAATGACTAATTGGCCTTGCCCTTGACAGCAAATAGCTGTCGATGTCTGTAGAATAGCGGTTGTCTATTTGATTTAGGGCTGATTTTTCAATCAAAATCAAAAGTCATTTATTCAAATTAGGCTGAGAATCAGCACTTTTCGAACGTCAAAATTACAAAAGACAGTCCCAAAAAAACGCCCGCCCTTCACCACTTCCTAGTGCTATCGCTGATAACTTTATTCGAGGAATAATTTTGAATTTTTCACAATTGTTTGATACAAAATCTGCCAGATCTCAATTTTATTCCACGAATAAAAAATATCTGGAGTTGGAAAAATCAGCTCTAAAGGCCGATTTTTCCATCGCCAGATATCTTTCCTCTGATAAAATTATCTGGCGTTGGAAAAAATCAGCCCTAAAACTGGCAAAATTTTCAGGTTTTGGCTCTGTGAACAGCTTTTAGAGGTCTCTTTTCATAACATTGATTGATGTTCGATTCGGCACGGCAGCGTATCGAACGGTTGCGAATAGTTAAGCTCTACACATTTCTAGGTTTACCTAACACTTGTATAAGTGTAAAATAGTTTGCTTAGCTTAAAGCGATTAATCATCCTCCTGCCCTCATTCCAATTAATTTGGACATTTGGGGTCGGCACAGCATGTATTCTAATGCGACTGCGTAACCGAATTAAGCTATTTTAAAACCTAAGTACATACCCGGGCGTAAGTATGACACATCGAGGCTTAAAAAGAGACGTCACACAATTATGAGTGTCAGGAAGACGCTCTACCTTGACGAACTTTTTCTAACTATGTACAGTCAACCGCATGTACAACTATTTAACTTTCACAAGTCTGCGCGTTTGTTTCATAACAGTGAGGGCGCTTTTCGTTGTTCAAGTATTGCCTCTGATGTGTGGCTGACTGTACCGTGTATACTTACGGCCGGGTACTGTTATAAACATATAATGCTAGTTGTAATTTTATTGAACCGTTCGTAAAGTATGATGTAACACTAATGATGTGTTTGTGTTGTCCCGTAGGAGAGCGGGCAGCGCGAGGTAACATACAAACGCTGATCCATGCACTTTATACGTGTTGGTAGTCTGATGACAATGTATTTTGAACCTTACTTACTTGCTATCATAGGCGATAATTATGCAGAAAGTGTCACCAAAAAAAAATTAATAATTTCATGCCAAATTAAACCTTATATACATGCATTTATAGACGATAATGATGTGTATTTTGTATAAATGTGTCACCATCAAAAATTCAATGATGTCACCAAGTGTTAATATAATTTGCGTTGCTCGAACCATAAAAGCAACAACCTTGCCTAATCCATAAATTCTATAGCTGTGGTTTCTGAGTATTCAATCAATTCTTCTGATATCAAATATTCTATGAAACGGATTGTCTCGACAGTAAAATAAAATGTATAAATGGGGTGACCATCTAAAATGCAAATACTGCTTGTATCGGAAAGGCGTGGTCAAATTTAAAGGTGTGGTATACACCATCAAACTGAACAACTTTCTCCATGGGACCAACATCCTTATCGCGAAAAAATTACTCACTGTCCCGTACTGAACTTCAATACCTACCTACTCGACCCAAATGTATGGGACGGCTGTTATTTTTTTCGCGATTACGATGTTGGTCCCAAGGAGAAAATTGTTCAGCTTGATGGTCTGTACCATACCCTTAAATTTGACCACACTTTTCTGATATACGCTGTATAAGAGAGAGAGTTTTAAAAAGAGGTATGTACCTAAATTATTTCATCACCACTGCTCTCAAAGCGGTAAAGGAAGAGTTTAAGGAAACCGGAATGTATTAGAACCAAAAACTCAAAGACATGTGACATCTACCAACCCGCACTGGGCCCGCGTGGTGGATTACGGCCCGCTCCCTCTTACAGAGGAGGCCTGTGTCCCAGCAGTGGGAACATTATAGGCTGATCATGTAAGGGACAGAGTGCACTATTGTGAAAAAATTCAATGAGTTGTCAGAAAATGACAGATATATACACTGTCAACAGACTACAGAACAAGCATGATTGTAATATTGTGTTGGTTATATAACCGTATTTATACGTGGGTTATTTAATAAGCTGTTTGTCGGAAGCCATACCGTCAACTAAGTCATGTCATTAGTGATTATGCAATTACCCTCATATTGTAACTAGATAATAAGAACGAAGACCAGACAACCAGTCTTAGCAATGGGTATCGTGTTACCCAGTGGGTTGTGGAGATCAGACGGGATCTCAGTCTCAATCTGTCAAAAATATACTCAATTTCCCTACATTTTTGACATTTATTGACGCTGAGATGAGAGTGCGACTTGAATTTGAAAGAAAGAAAAAACATTTATTTAGCACAGACTAAAAGACACACAATACACCAGATACATACATCAGATAACAACTAATAAAAAAACAAATACAAAGTACAAAGACCGATGTAAGAAGTTAGCAGGTAAGTGTGCCTCACGGCTGCACCAAAAGGGCGCAGTTGAGAAAAAATGCCAGATAATAGTGCCTGACGCTGGTTTTCAACTGAACCTGATGTGTGAGGTGACAGATGTGAATCAGTTTCACACTGCAACGTGACGTGTGTATGCATACTTAAATAAAATAAATATGTGACAAATAAAAAATAGTAATGAATATGTACATAAATAGTGTGAGTTGAGTAATATTGCAAAAATAAACTAAAAAAATACTGACAAACGACTGAACGATTTTTAAGTACGAGAATTGGCCTTCAGATTGGCAGTAACTCCCATGTAAAATACTGATGTTCAGCTGCATCGGGGTAAACTGAAAGCCGTCCCTAACATAGGTAGTTGGGCTAATGCTAGTCAAATTGATTACATCTTTTTACTCGTTAATTATTTAATTTTAGTTGACTATATGGCTTCCGCAAATTCATGGGACAGAATCATAAAGGTTTAATATAACTTCTCAACCATCCGAGTAGTAATAGCAAAGTAAGAACTTGTGTGAATAGCACTCGAAGTAGGCACATACATAATTATATATAATAATATAATATCATAAGTATTAGGTAGATAGAACTTTCTGAAGAATCTCATCTTCTTACTTAGATAGAGACTACTCTTTCTAGTAACTACCAAATTATTTTATTTAAACATTTCTTGCTATTTCTATTACGAAACTCTACCATCCAAAAATAAACTATTACTCTTAAATGCAAAAAATAATATCTATCCCTTTTTCAAGAAATAATATACTTATATTAAAATTTTATTTGTGTTTCAAGTTGACAAACAAAAAACAAATATCAACTTTATTTTAATGTTTATTAAGTTGATTTTAGAGTGACTAGCACAATTGAAAAAGTTATAAAAATGTTTGAACTTGTAGCGTAAACTGAATTTTATTGTATAGGAATTAAAGTTATTTTGCCATAAACACATATTTGTTTACATTTTTGGCGAATATGTCGCGATTCAAATATAGATAAATAATTCCTTACTTTTTTTTTTTTTGATAAATAAGGTATGGTCACCCTTGAGTTTCGTCATAGAAAGTAGGTATATAATATGACTAATATTGGTACACATTTTCCACCCTCTTTTCTATTCTATCTCCATGTTCCTTCCTTACTAATGATAATTTGGTAGTTCTCTTACTTTAGATTCTTCTATAGACTATTCTATCCATGTATGTAATTGTATTGATAACGCTTGGGATTTCCAGAAATTATGAACATAGCAAACATATTATTAGTATTTTACAATAATCATTTTATTATAGAACTTGTTGCAGTCATAACATATCATCTGACTATAAGTATTCATAAGTTATTTGATAAGGAAACGCTATCATTGTTTATGTTGATGATGAAAATTTTATCGAAATGAAAACATAGCATCATAGTCATATTGTAGCGTGAATGAAGGCATTAAAAAGTAGTTACTAAATTTTTTCCTTGATATCTCAAGTTCATTATATACATTTATCTGGAAATCCCATCGCACACATTACTAACTACTCAAAACACATTATGAATTCAGCACCAAAGTGTAAACGTGACTAATTATTGCAAAGAGGTTAAAGGTCATAATTATTTTCTTTTTTTATTGTCGATGTAAATGCCCAGTTCCATGTATATTCGCTGTCGTATCGTGTTGTAAGCCTGTAAAGTCATTGATATATCTCCGACAGTATTTAGTATGTATTTAATACTTGCCTGAAACGTAAAATGTTTGTTTTTTTTTCTCGCTTCGCAATCTTTGTCTATGTGCATTGGGCGAGTTTTTGTCTGTGGTCAGTACACGTAAGAGCATGGGTTTGTTTGTAGATCGTACCGAATCTGGTGAGGATACTGAAAAACCTGATTTTGGCCGGGTATTCACCGGAGCATGACGTCAGTGGAGTCTCAGACCCGTTCCTGCAGGTAATGTTACAATTTCTAATACTTTTATTTTATTATATTTTTTTTAATATTTTTTTTTTTATTACACAATGACATAAAATTAAAAAAAACAAAAATATATCCAACGAAATTATCAACATAATTATTATAAAATATAATACAATATTAAATAGAAAATGCAATAAATTTTTGTTACGTATTGGTAGTGCAAAGTTAATTAAAAAACACCAATGTGATTTACACAGGATTCATAATTATTATCCAATTACTGGTTACATGTTTCCTTTTGCTTAATTACTTAATGATGTTGTACAAGTCATTTATCTTACACAACTCAATAGTTGCTACTTGCAAACAAACATTTATTTTCCGCTAATATAAGTAAGTATTGCGGATAATCCAAATAGTTATTTCCCCTCTTGCAAATATTAAAGGAAACGATGGACTTATCTTTTGCATCAATAAATTAAGTGTTTCCTCTACAATATCAGGAAATATATAATAACATTTATCTGATTTTCCTTGTTCAACCACGTGTCTTAACGACAAATTATAATAGCAAACTTTTTTTTCCACACTTCCCCCAGATTGTATTACTTTTTCTAGTTTTTCCCTTCGTGATTCCCTTTCAAATGTTGTTAAAAGCTCTGCACAATATCCAGTTATTTCAAAACGGTGAAGGAAAACATCGTGACGAAACAGGCATGTCCTAGAACCAAAAAATCAATTCGAAGACATGTGGCATCTACCCACACTGAGCCCGCGTGGTAGATTACGGCCCACTCCGTCTCAAAAATAGAGGAGAGCTGTGTCCCAGCAGTGGGAACATTACAGGCTGATTATGCGACTTGTAGCAACTGTAACCCACATAATTTCCATCTTACAATAATGCAAAATTTCGAATTTTTAGGTAAAAATTCTCCGCCTCCTCCGAATACTAGGCAAGAATGACGCGGAAGCATCAGAAGCGATGAACGACATCCTAGCCCAGGTTGCCACCAACACGGAAACCAGCAAAAACGTTGGCAACACCATCCTATACGAGACGGTCCTCTCCATCATGGACATCAAGTCCGAGAGCAGTCTGCGAGTGCTGGCCATCAACATCCTGGGCAGGTTCCTGCTGAACAATGATAAGAACATCAGATATGTGGCGCTGAACACGCTGCTGAGGACTGTGCACGTTGATACGTCGGCTGTTCAGAGGCATCGGACTACGATTTTGGAGTGTTTGAAGGTGAGGAATTAGTCTTCTTTGTATATTTTGTAGTTTGTACAACTTGTACTACGACTACGACTTTTTGACACTTTAGTTGGTGAAATTATTGGAAAACTCGCTATGAATGTTAACATTGTGCATTATGCAAGCCTTGTTTATGTCAATTAGGGTAATAACACTGGCTACTGGTAATCAATCAGCACTCTAATTGCGTAACACACGATCAATCAGAATCGGTTTCATTTTGACAGTTCAACAACATTCATTGCGTTATTTACGTGTTGAGCGGACTTTATGAAGGTAACCTTTTTCGAACTTATGAAGCAATGGATTAGCAATATCCTTCAAAATGATTCAGATTGAGATCGATTGTGTGTTTCGCAATTAGGGTGCAGAAGGGACATTTAAGTCAATAAATAAAAAAAATACTTTATGCCACTTTTTACATCAATATTTTGCTACTAAACAACAACGAGACATCATGTTTCTGTATCTCCAAACCCAGACCTCACAATATAACTCAATCAATTACCACCGAAACTCTAGTCAAAGAACTTACCAAACTATAATCTCACCAGTTGCTGTAATATCCAACCGCCGTTTTGTTACATAGAACCCACATTAAAATGTTTTACGTCATTTTCAGGACCCAGACGTCTCAATCCGTCGCCGCGCAATGGAGCTATCCTTCGCGCTGATTAACGGACAAAACATTCGCAGCATGATGAAGGAACTGCTCGCATTCCTGGACCGATCTGACGCCGAGTTCAAGGCACATTGCTCTAGCGCCATGGTGTTAGCGGCCGAGAGATACGCGCCGTCCAACAAGTGGCATCTGGATACGTTGTTCAGAGTACTGCTCAAGGTAAAAAGAGCTACATTTTAATCTACTTTGTACTTTGCAAAACATTTTAGGTCATGTAGGCAACGCGTTAAAATTACAAATGAGATAGCTGGGCTGATTGTCCAAGGTGAATCAATCCGATATCATGTCGAAGAAAGACAAATTCAAATCTTTGAGTATCAATAATCTAAGATTGCAGTTGTATCTTGAAAGCCAGCCACAACATTGTTTAGTCTGGAAAGTAACAAGGCCCAGTTTCAGAAGTCCTATTTAATTTAATCTTTTTTTAATCCAATTACATTTGACGTACGATTTATTGATAAGAGTCTTGATTCTACAAAAAACTAGTTGTTTAAATAAATGTATTCTAATTCATATTGTTTGTTTTCTAGGCTGGAAACTATCTCCGTGACGACACAGTATCCAACACACTTCAGATCGTCTCCTCAGCCGCGCCCGAGAGACAGGCGTACGCGGCCATGCGTCTATGGACCTCGCTCGAACGGTCCGCTGTCTCGGGCGATGCCACTGAAAAACAACCGCTAGTACAGGTATGTTTAGGTACAATAATGTATTGTACTATCAGTAGAAATGTGTCAAAAATCTACTCAAATTCGTGCCATCAAAAGAACATTGGTCTAGTAAAGACATCACATATCATATTAGACGAAGACTTGTTGCTGGGGAGCCACGAGCCACGTCTTCTCAGACAAAACACTAGGAAGTAATGAAAGGCTGGCGTTTTGAAGAATGCTTCATAACTTTGACGTGCAAAAAGATTATACGTCTAATAAAATTAATAAAAAAATGTTTTATAATTAATTTCTGTGCCAAACGTCGTCAATGAATCGAGTACATTTAGTTTACAGGTCGTTCTACAATAAATAATTAGGCGCTCGATTTTTATATAAGCACTAATGTTGTTTGTGTTTTGTAGGTGGCGGCGTGGACTATCGGTGAATATGGTGACTTGCTGGTGTCTGAAGCCAGTAACGCCATCTCTATGGTCGATGAGGACGGCGTTGGTGAGTTCACAATCATACATATAATTATTTGTGAAGTAAAATATGTTCCTGGAAGTAAGAAATCACCACTTCACCGGTCAAATTGTTCTCGTTTTATAAGTCCTTCCTGTCCAAGCAACTAAGTAAACCTTTCATCCCATACACAATAAAAAAACAACACATTGGTTGTGTAGAAAGATGGTTGACATTTGCCCTAACCTTCTCCAATATATTTTTACGTTATTATTGTTCCTTTTCAGACGACTTCGTCCGTCCTTCGGAAGAGTATGTGATTGACGTTTATCAGAAGCTGCTGTGGTCTACACAGCTGTCCATCAACACGAAGGAATACTTGCTACTGTCACTCGCCAAGCTGTCCACGAGATTTACCACGCAGCCTAGCCAGGAGTAAGTAGAATTTATCAGCTATTCTAGAATTTAAAAACTGCCAGGCTACCGAAAAAATCTTCACGAATTTTATTCACAAAATCTGCTTACAGTGAAATCATATAGAAGAAAGAGAAAAGTCGCTTGGCGTGATCTTACCTTGTAGGTTTACTCTTGCTTAGATATTATTGTTATCGTAGTTCGTTGCTGCATAATCAGCGTACAGCATTCCCACTGCGGGGGCACAAGCTCTGTGAGAAGGAGTGGGCCGTAATCCATCTTGCAGGCACAGTGCGATTAGGCTTGTTGCTGAATGTGTGATATCGTAGTTAATAAAGTACCAACTACGTTAAAGCCACACAAGGCACATATTTATCATTCTTAATACTTATAATGTTGTTTATTTTCAGTAAAATCCGAGTGATCATTGACACGTTCGGATCTCACATTCATATCGAGTTGCAACAGCGAGGCGTTGAGTTATCGCAACTGTACAGGTAAGCCTTCACATTAATCTATGTACATATCTAGAGAACGAGTGGCCCTAAGTGTCTTTTGTATAAGAAATGACTGTAAAACCAATACACTCAAGATACAGATTTTTGCGACAACTAACCGTTTTTATTGCGATTTCGCAATAGATTTTGTAGACTTTATTTCTATTGCTAAGATATTTAAAAATAAAGATACCGGTGTCTCTACACTGCATTTATTTTCGAAAATTGCCTTTATTCTATCTTATTATGACGCTAATAATTCATACATAATTTATCCAGGAACTACGCCCACTTGCGACCAGCCCTACTGGAACGCATGCCAGCGATGGAAGCCCCAACAAGCGGCCCCGACGCGCGCGACGACAGCGACCACGAACAGGACCTGTCCGACACCAGCCCCGACCACAAGCCCGACCAGGTCGCTGTGAGTACTACATGACGCGTTATTATATTATTACACGCAAGCAAAAGCTAGTAACTTTTGCCCGCGGCTTCGCCTGCTATAGGTCGGTAATTATCCCACGGTAATGTAAAAATAAACGAGAATGAACTGTGATAAAGTCTACTATAGTATCCTATGTCCTAACACAGGTCATGGTCTGTGTGCATTCATCCAAATCAGTTCAGCCGTTTAGGCGTCCAGGGTAGAAATATGGATTCATTACCCTGGATACACTAGCTAGACAATGCTAGCATAATATGTATGTCTAGGTTAATGTATTATAATTCTGTAAATACATATTTGTTACGGCCGCGAATCATATTTTAATCAACGTACAACTTAGTACTGACCAGCTAAATTGCAAAAAACGTCAGAAAATTTAAATTTCGCGGGCTACCTTGGAGCATCCATATTAAATTCTTTGTTTTATGTTCCAGGACGCGCTATTAGACTTGATCATCGGCTCCGACTCGCTGACGAATGGCGACGTGGACCACAAACCGTCGCAGCCGCTCGCTAGCAACAATAATACTAGCAGCAATGTAAGTTATCAAACAACTTACGGATTTTGTAATCGTAACGCAAAAAAGTGGCCAGTAAATTTATCATCACATTCCTTTGATGATTAGCTACTTTATGCCTACACCGCTACATGAATAATCATATATACAGCGTGGCAGGGACATCAACGCCTGAATCTGTTACCACGGATTCAATACGTAATTCTGGACCCCTTCCTGCGTTGGGTCATGTACTGAATTCAAGGTAACAGGTAGTGCGTTACTTGCCACCCTATATATTAGGGGTTAAAGTATGAAATTTCCGATAAGTACTGAAAAATTGAAATTCGTTTTTTTTTAATTTAACATATTTATTTAATCAAAATAATTACCAATATTATCTATACATTGCTGCCATCTAATAGGAAGGTCATTTATGCCGTTGCGATAGAACTCTCGTCTAGATTCGACAAACTGTGTGAAAGCATTTTGTACTGCCTCCTGAGAAGAAAACTTTTTATCACGTAGAAAATTGTCCAAATCACGAAAAAAATGGTAGTCCGTTGGAGCAAGGTCTAGCCAATACGGAGGGTGACGAATGGTTTCTAATTGCAGTTCCTTTAGTGTTAAAACGGTTTCTCGTGCTGTATGAGGTCTCGCGATATCATGGAGCAATAATGGTGAAGATCGATTCACGAGTCGGGGCTGTTTCACTGCTAGTTTTGCTATCATTGTTCGGAGTTCGGCACAGTAGACATTTGCCGTTATTGCTTGACCAGATCGGAGAAAGCTATAGTGAATAACACCATGCTGAGACCACCAAACAGTTACCATTACCTTTTTATTGGTAAGCTTTGCTTTTCCATCACGAAAGCGTTTAAACCAAAATCACACGGTGCGTTCATTAGCAGTCCCCTCTCCAAACGCAACATTGATATTGCGAGCTGTTTCTGCCGCGTTAGTTCCGCGTCGGAACTCGTATTTAAAATTAACTCGAATTTTCGAAGTATCCATCTTTCTTGTCTAAGCTGAATAAAAAAAACAACTGAAAGTCGATAATCGAATGTTGCACATTTTTTAAAAGAAGAACTTCATAGGTACCATGTGAAAAAAGTTTCACTCAAAAATATCAAACCATGAAGGTTCTATGTCCATTCGAAGTACCTATTACAATGAAACGGCAATTTCATACTTTAACCCCTATTATTTATAAAATGTCGTCACATTTAGTTAATCAGTTTAAATGGTGGATAAAAAAACGTCAATATCGTGGGACATAATGAAAGAGGCATGTTGTTGTTGTTGGCAGCTGCTTCTTACGGTAGACGATTTCAGTCCCATAGACAAGTAAATTTACGCCTCTATTATAATTTCTAGGATATCTTAGACCTGCTGAGCGGTTTAGACCTGACCCCGACGGCGCCGACTAACGTCATGAACAACAATCTGCCCACGCCGGTGTCTGCGCCTGCGCCTGTTTCGCTACTCGACGGACTGTTCGCCGCGCCCGCGCATATAAACACGCCAGTCACGCAAGGTACGTAGAATAAAATCGTGTGTGTCGTGTCTCGTCATTTTCAATGACGTAGTTACGATAAATTCATTTTTAGTATTTTTTTAAGCAACTTTAATCGTCTGTGCCCCAAAAAGCGGCTACTGACAATGCCGTGAACGTGAAGTTTCGGGCCAACAATATTTAATTCACTGTCGTGCCACCGACACGACGAAGAAGTAGTTTTTTTTTAATGACGTCTCTCTGCCTTCCAGTGGAGCTGCCCACGGTGACGGCCCTGGACAAGGGCGGGCTGCGCGTGGCGCTGCGCGTGGCGCGCGGCGGGGCGGTGGCCACGCTCACCATGCGCGCCAGCTCGCGCGCGCCCGCCACGCTCACCGACTTCCTGTTCCAAGCCGCCGTGCCCCGGGTGAGCTCATAGTGGACGTAGGGATACTCTCATACGAGTTATCAGGCAAAACCACGATGCGGGTTCGAAAGGCGTTTGAAGTACTTACTTTACTGTCTAGTAAGCGTCGAGCTAATTCGCAGAATTATTGAGGAATTGAGTTTCATCCCCTAATGCCTCTAAACCGTCGTCGTAACTTAAGTAGACATTAGGCCCACGTGAAAGAAAAAAAGAAAAGAAAGAAAGAAGATGCATTTATTTGCGGCAAACATTACGCATGAAAAAAGGACATAAACACACAATAAAAACAAGTTCGGGATAAACATGCGTCACATTCACGCAAAACGGCCATCGCTCAGCATGATGCTAAGACCCTATACGAGACGGAGCCCAAGCGCTGGTTTTCAGCGGCAGCCAGCAGTGGTACGTGGGCCACGTGATCTGGACGCGTCGCACCGCATACATTTATGTGGCAACTACACTTGTACGCTACATTTTAATTCCGACCCAGCCTGTCCCTTGCTGCCCTCTCCCAGCGACGCCCCAAGCCGAGATCCGTACCCCACAGGGGGTGCCCTTAGCGTGTAGTCACTTAGTTTTTAAGCCCTGACTGGAGGCTTTAATTTATTGAGGCCTCCACAGGCAAGCCCAGTTATTTTTATTTATTTCATTTCAAAAAACAATATACATTGTGTAGAATATAGAATTGTTACATGCAAAATAATAATTTGAAAGAAAATAAGTTAATATCTCAAGGCAATAAATTCAAAAACATGTCTATAAATAAATAAATGTCCAAAAGAATGTCAGATATAATGTCAAATATAAGTTATGTCAGATGATGAGCCAAAGTCAAAGTATAAATAAAAAATCAAGTCGACCCAAAAGTTTGTTACTAAATTATTTTTTATCATTTGACATAATTCATATACATACATATTCCTAATTCTTTAAAATGCTCTCTGCGTGAGTCTCTTTGTGAGATCCTTACTATAGTCCTAATGGCACGTTTCTGTTAGATAAACGCCTTCTGACAGTTATAACTGTAGCTGTTACCCCAAAGCATGATGCTGTATCTTAATCTAGATTCTACCAGTGCATAGTATATAGCCTTAAGTTGCTTAATATCCAAAATATCTCGTAAGGCTTCTGAGTGCATAGCATGCTGATGATATAGAAGAGTCAACAGCAGCTAGCTCCTGTTTCCAATTTAAATTCACATCTATGTTAATTCCTAAGAATTTGACTTTGTCTACTAATTTAATCTTGTCTTCTTTAATTTGTACATCTAAATTGTCATTATTGCGAGTTGTAGTCTTAAATAACATACTGTTAGTCTTACTAGTATTTAATAAAAGGCTATTGGCTGAAAATCAATTGCAGAGATTTTCGAGGCACTTATTTACAGTTCGGGTCGGTTCCTTTAAGTCATTTTCTCCAATTATTATATTTGTGTCATCTGCAAAGACAACAAGTCTTACATCGGGCTGAACGCTATGCATACAGTTTAGTAAGTCATTTGTGAATATAATGAAAAGTATTGGTCCTAAAATTGAGCCTTGGGGTACGCCACGTTGTATATTTTTAATCCTAGACGTGTATACGACTTCGTGATTTGTGTCATCGATGCTTTTTATTTCGACAAACATTCGTCTATTTTTTAAGTAGGATTTTAAAAGTAATAAAGACTTGCCTCTGATACCATAATATTCAAGTTTTGATAGCAATAGCTCATAATCTATCGTGTCAAAAGCGGAGCTGAGATCGATGAATAGCCCAGCCACTTTCATTTTGTTATTTAATTTATAAATTATGTCATTTATAAGAGTGTATATTGCATCTGAGCAACCCACGCCTTTCTGGTAACCAAATTGTCTTAAATTAATTATTTTATTTACATTTAAATGTATCATCAATCTATGTTTAATAACTTTTTCAAATACTTTTGACAAGCAGACGACAACCTCATAGGTTGAACTGCGAAAAACCGAAAAAAAAAAATACGCTACATTAGATCCACGCCATGCGCCGCCACACCTCGCACGCGACGCCGAGCGGTGACCGCAGACACTCGTCGGGTGGTGGCGGGCGCAGCCCACGCGTGTGCCTTGTGTAGTTCTACGTCTCAGACGTCGTCATACTTCTGTATTCGCCTACATGACTAAATGGGGTAGCGTATGACTTAACCCTTCGTATTAGTATGTATACGTGGATCCACGCGAGACACAAGGGCTTGTTAAAATTGTTTAATTAATTACAGCATTCAACCAGTTAAGAATCTTATCATGAAAATAACGTTCTTTTACGCTTGATTTGTCTCGGAACTTTTGGTCGGAGATCGTGCAAAAACCGTAAAAATCGAAGTCATTGTTTTCATGTTTTGTCCGCCTTGCAGACGTTCCAGTTAGACATGATGTCACCTTCCGGCACCGTGCTGCCGCCCCAGGGAGAAATCACTCAAGTACTCAAAATCACTAATCCATCCAAAGTAAGTATTATTATCATAATAAGAATAAAGTAGAACTCTCTGCCTGCGTCTGTGTCCACATTTAGCTTTGAAGGCAGACCCTTCAAAGCAAGAGTGAACAGGGATCAGACATCTTCTGGGCACGCTCGTTCCATCATAAATCTCGTCCATCGCTTTCCACCAGGCGTGATCGAGGTCTATCGATAAAAATAGAAAAAAATATTTTCTCTTTATTTTGATTATGTTTTACTTCTATAGTAGGTATTTGAGCTAACTTATCTTTTCTAAATGCACGTGTATCTGTGTTACAATAAAACATTTTTTTTTTGTTTTATTTGAAATTCACGTGTTTGGGATCCATTCAACTGATAAGTAGTATTTTAAAATGATATGATTATTTCTAAGCTTGGATTTCGAAATGACAGCGATATGGTCGCGTTTTTCGATACCTACCCAACATTACACTAAGAAAATAAAACCAAGGTCAACAGCAGGCCCATTCAGCATTAAAAATAATACTCAAAGGTCAAGGGGTCAACGGCTCAATATTCTTTATTACATATATGTAATCATATTTTGAATTGTTATGTTTCCAGTCTGCCCTTCGACTACGGATACGAGTATCGTACAACGTGGACGGCGTGCCAGTCCTGGAGCAAGCGGAGGTGAACAGCTTTCCGCCCGACCTGTTCAACTGACGAGGGGCCAGTCCGCCCGGCTACTGCCTCTAGCCACCTCCCTGCACGGTCACCTGTGTTTTATGCAGTAGTTACTAATTACACGGTCATCGATTGTTTGGTTAATACGTAATATTTATAATGAATAATGTCCCTAAAAGATATCCCTTTGACCGTCACAAATGGATGACGAGATAAATTGTGTCCAGCTCGTCACTGTCTCTTTAGGCATGACAATGGCGGGTGTGCACAATTTTTTACTTGTCATCTGAGTGAGTATAGCGGTCATAAAACTTGCAAAGGGTAAGTGTCTTGCTAAGCTGGGAAGCTTAGCTACTTGGACGAATTATCAACGTAGATACAGGGAGCCGTATTTTGAAGTGTTAAAGCCATTATGGTTTTGTTGCGAAAAAGGGATGGCGCTATACGTCCTGTATAGCTCTATCTCTCTCCTGCACTGGCATAATGAGGGCTTATACGCGCCATAATAGGATCCCTGTATATACCCTAAAAACCCAACCCTTTTCGCAATACACAATCTTTAAAAAATATTTTATGTTGAGATTAATCTAGTTTTATCAACCGTGTTGTGATCTGGATAGCTGATAAGATCTCATTATATATATTTTATTGTATAGTAATACTGCATTGCACTATTTATGCTCCAATACAAAGCTTTATTTACGTTAAAATTCTAAAATATAAAAAAAAATGCAGTCTTTCTACTCAAAACAATCGATGACCGTCTTCAACTACGTCTCAATTGATGGCGAGCTCCACCCCACTCGACAAAGACTGACCACACGCCGGCCACCTTACGAACCGACCCGCACAGCCGTCATGTCGAGATGTGCACAGCTTCACGTAGCTCACCTGTTCCCGTTGAGATTCGCGAAACATTCCATGTGTTACGTAGTGTTTAAAGTTTATGTCCGCAGAAGGATACAGATTGTTGGTTTATCGTTGGGTGACCAGAGATCAAAATGAGTCTTATCGTAATAGTAACCCTGAGGTCAGTAGGTTTTGTTTTTATATTTCTCTAGGCACATGGCGTCAGTATTATTACAATCTCAAAGCAATTAATACCAGTGTGGTCTAGTTACTGCTTCTATCATAAAATTGTTATTTTTTCGAACTGATCAAGCACTCAATCATAATGATCGGCTCTGAGCCCACGTTCGCGAGGACGTGAAAATGTCGCGGCGGGATTTTATCGCGCACTGAATTTTCAACTTTCAGTGTTGAGCCGAGCATTGAGAATCCAACAGAGCGAATCGCAGCGCGACAAAAAAAAAACTGATTTTGAACTCTCGGCGCTAATCAGTGCGCTGGAAATGCAATACGCGTGTAGGTCAATACCGCTACACGCGAAAAAAAATATCCGCGGGATAAACACGCCCGTGCGTACCTGGGCTTATCGACTAGCTTAACTATCAATTCTTCTCGAAAGGGAAAATTATCTCTGAATAGCTACGTAAAATTTCTAGCATTGCGACACAAATGAAAAACGTTGTCATTAAGATTTATTCATTAGTCTAATTCTCTTGTGGTTTCGAGCCGTTGTGAACATTCCCGAACTTGTAAATTTTGCCCTCGTTTGATAAATTGTAAATGGATGTACTAGGACTTTTTGTGTCGCTCGCGCTGTCCATAAATTGAGATTGTGTGTATAAACGATTTATAGTAAGCAACCTGTGAATTGGAGGGCTGTATGGAATGTACTTAATAAAATATAAATGAATCACTAATACTGAGAAATTTTGTGTGATAATGCACTTTAGAACGCAAGCCAAAGTATTGGCCTTTCGTGGAAGTAGTCAATGGTCCGGAATACACTGGCGAACCAAAATTTCTGGTCACTCTTTCATGTTAGTATGATATTTATGAAGATTTATGAACTTTCCAGTCTGTATAAATTGTTTTAGAACCCAATTATTTATAAATTAATGTTTGTGCCTTGATTTTATGCTCGTCATTGTATTTTGTACCATGTTATTTAATTTCCAGATAGTCTGTGTTCGATGTCACTAGTTTGAACGTAGACTAATTTATACCTACAGCATTTTTGTTAAGAATAGTTATTTGTGTACGACACCTGTGACCGCTTCAAATGCTAAACAGTCAGTTGACAGTACTCTAACTTTTATTGAGAATTTTATATTTTGCGACGATGTAAATAATGATGAATACATCTCATGAAACATGTAGTTATGCAAATTATGGATTATTGTAAGAACTTTACACGCGTTCGGCGACAGCCGGACATTTTTAACATTTAGATTAGTTTTAACATATGTTTATTTTCATCCTATTTATACTATTTAGGTTATCGACTAACCAGCATATTCTAATGAAGTATCGTAGGAGTATGTACATTTAGATATAATTTTGGAAGCCACTGGAAATATAGAAGTCGCACGTGCTCTTAATAGTTTTTATATTCTCTGTAAAGCGTTCATGTGACTATCATGAAGGCATATATTTTATTTTTGATTATGTAAAGAGAGCTTGGCAAAAGATTATATCGTCAATTTGGTGCTTCGTTTTACTATATCTGATAAATAGAAGGCCCTCCACAATGTGAGATGTTTATGATTTTGTGTATAACTAAAGCTATGTGAAAGATGTACATAATGATTATAATGATTTTATGTAAATTGGTTAATAAATATTTGAGAATGTTTATATAATCAATTTGTTGGTTTCATTTCATTGCACCTACTTCCCTTCAAATGCTACATTACAGACTAGAAATATTGATATGATTACTTCTGCACCCTAATTGCGTAACACACAATCAGAATCGGTTTCATTTTGACAGTTCAACAACATTCATTGCGTTATTTACGTGTTGAGCGGACTTTATGAAGGTAACCTTTTTCGAACTTATGAAGCAATGGATTAGCAATATCCTTCAAAATGATTCAGATTGAGATTGATTGTGTGTTTCGCAATTAGGGTGCTGTATAAAGCTCCGCCAGCTGTTTAGCAAACAAACTTCCTATAATGTGATATCAAAATGTGACGCCGCAACTATCCATTCCAAACACAACATTTTCAAAAAATTTGGACATTTCAAGATTATCCAGAAATATCTAATCAGTTTGAACTAAATTGACTGTATCCACCAGATAACATTAGGGTATCCACAAGATAAAATCAGATCTGATAATATTCAAACCTTTTTGACTTTTCACATAAAAATATCCATAAAAGATGGTATATTTACTGACGTATCGATAAACAATGAAAATTTTGTAAGTTGCGTCCTAAAATGGATAACTTGGAATCACCTTTTTTTTTTAAATGTCACAAAAACATTTTCATCACCGTCTAGGTGATGTTGGTCACTTTGTTAGTATGTTTGTTACAAGTGGGTAAGCAGCTTTAGAAGAAGAAAATTGTTACTAACTCTTCTTGTAAAATGGGGATCGTCACAACACTAGCAGTTCGTATAGAAAAACGTATATCGAAATTCACAGATACGTTTATTAACTTACAAACATTTAATACACATTGAGTTTTATACAATTCCTATAGTTACTCGATCATGGGCGTCGCAGGCGCAGGTCGCCCGCTCACACTGTTGAACAGCCTGTCTTTGATCATCTGCGCCATCAGGCCATGGATCACTTCGATAGTGGTCTTGCAAGCGTCCTTAGTTGCCTTGCCAAGTTTGTCTTCAGTTCGCTTCTCATGAGGGTCTGCGCCGGCGACTATGAATCCGCCGCGACCTGCCAACGAAATGTCAACCTATAGAATTGATGGAAGAACACAAGATAAGAAAAAATTAAATGGGGCAGCCTTATTCTTATTTAGTGAAATAATTAAGCAAGTAGGATATCTCTTAGCACTGCTGCCACATAATGTAAACAAAACGTTTTATTTGTAGCACAAAACAAGGTTAGTTCATCAGTGTTTTGCTGGGCATGTATGTACGGTCAGCAACAAAAGTCTGTTAAAACTTCAGTTGTTTAACCTTTTGACCGCTTGTGTCGCATTTATGCGACAGAGAACATGCATTATTTTTTCGTTCTATTTTCGTCCTAATAACTGCGTGGTACAACTAAAACTATTATTAAATAGAGATATTATTTACAACAATTACTTAAAATTATGTTTCATAGCTCTAAGTATTGAAAAAGCTTAAACAAAAATAAGTAATTGGCAGCTTGGACTTTTCTTCGGTATCTATCGCGCGCGTCGCATAAATATGACCATAGGGATGGGATACAATGCAATGCGCATTTTAAAAACGAAACAACAAACAGTTAAATAATCAGGTATAATGCATCATTCAGCATAAAATAAACAGTGTCATACGAAATAAAGTTTATTTAACATATTGCCTTGTGTTAATAATTATTTTCCTGATTATTCATAAGAAAAATATCCCTCAGGGTCTTTGTATAATGCCAACATTTGACGTTAGTTCCCATCCCTAGACGCCTATGTTTGCAACACATTTCTCTAGTTAGTCTAGTGCGGCTGTCACATTAATGTCGTATTAATGTACTGTCACTGCCTACGTCACAAGCGGATCAAACGAATGGAAAGTTCAATTAATGTTGTTCGTGGGTATTTGTGCATTGTCGATAAAATAGTCACATTTCAATAATGACGACTACTGAGGAATTAATAAGAATATTACAAGGTGATGGCGAAGCGGAATTATTCGAATCTATAGAAGAATTTAGAAGTGATGGAGAGGAAAGTAGCTATTTCAATTACTTCTTATGTTAGTTGCACATTATTCAGTAGGTATAGGTATAAATAAGACTTCCGTACGTATAGGTGAATTGATGAATCGAAATAGTTTTTTAAATGTTGTGATGTAATTCTCGTTATTAAAATTGTTACCTACTTAACTACATATCCTATTGATTGTTCAAATTTGGAACCATGTTGTATGTTGTCCTTACCATTAATAGGTACTGTGACAGTGCCTACCAAGTCGGACAGGCACTCGCACTCGCGTTTGTCTCTTTTTAACGAACGGAGTTCCATATGGCGTTGTCTCTTACTGTGCTCCGCGTTGCCATTCAGCGCGGAACGTTTGAGTTATGACGACGCCGCGCGCCGGGCACGGTTAGATACACTAAAGTCTGTCACAGACTCGCGTAGGCAGGTTTTTATAAAACTTATTTATTTGATAAATATAAATTGATGGGTGATAAGCTCTTTGATGTGCCTTTAAAAATATCCCGTTTATATACCTTAGGGCTGATTTAAAATAAAAACATAAAAAACTTTTTGACTTTTTTTTATCGATACAACGATTGCTCCTCCTTATTTATTGTAGGTATTATTTTATCGATTTGTAGCCGCGCGCTAGGGGCAGGGCAATTGATATTTAGCCAAGCGCTTAAAAGGTTAAATAGTAATTATTGAGCAAAATATTCTTAAAAAACATGTAGTAATAAATATTTAAGAATAATTAACTCTTTGCTATTACATGAAATAGTGAAAACCAATGTATCACATCATTTTGTATCAATTTAGATGATCTGTAAAAGTAACAGAGTTAATTTGACTTTTGTTGCTGACTGTACCATGCTACAAAAACGTGGTGCACGCGGAACGTTTAGATATGGCAGGATAAGTTAAACTGGTTGGTTATGGTTACACAAACATGCTGAAATAATCCATATTGCAGTGTGTTTTAAAAGGGAATAAGATTTCGAAAGACATTTGAGTATGAGGAGTGTTGATTGCAAAAACACATAGAGAAAAACCAATTTTAAATGGATACTGGAATGAAATATACCTGCTGTGCAATCCCAAATAAGAATAAGGACATGATGATGATGAGTGTATTAATAAAAAATTATAAAACAAAAACTTTATGACAAAAAAATGAAACCGCCGAAAAAAATGAAAAGCAAAAAATAATAAACTTTTTTTATTTATCCTTAATAACTAAGTTCTTAAATTAATGTAAGTATATCTACCTAAGTAATTTTGAGTCGGCGCCAAACAATCAATAAACAAAGATTTAAAAATTGTCTTAAATTTAAACGGCGCCGACACAAAATTATTTAGGTATACTTACATTAGTTTAAGAACTTAGTTATTAAGGTTAAATAAAAAAGGTTTATTATTGTTTGCTTTTCAGTTTTTTCGGCGGTTTAAATTT
This sequence comes from Apamea epomidion, assembly GCA_947507525.1. NCBI lineage: Eukaryota > Metazoa > Arthropoda > Insecta > Lepidoptera > Noctuidae > Apamea > Apamea epomidion. The sequence goes on from OX382234.1 coordinate 3,626,868, forward strand.
TTTGTTAAAAAGTTTTTATTTTATAATTTTTTGTGACTATAATCTACTAATTGTTTGCCAAAGGGCAGGCATATGTGGCACTGAGTAGAGTAATAATACACAACTCAGCATTCAAAGCTGTGAGTGAACAATAAATCACCCCTATTTTCCCACCACTAGGGTTAGATTTTTTTTCCCATATTTATATGGGACCAACTTTGGGGTACACCCTTTCCAATAAAAAAGAAAACTACTCTGTAAAAAGTAATGCGTGGTCATAAATAAAAAAAAATATACGCGTCGACTTGAGAACCGCCTCCGTTTTTTTTCGTCGATTTAAAAACTCACCCAAACACACTTCACTCTGCTCCAACTTATCAGACAAGTCAAAGATCTGTCCAGTAGTGTAATCAGCATTAGTGATAAGACTGGAACTACTTAGTGTGTTCACCCAATACTTGTTCCAGAGAGAGTCCAGTAGCCTCCGATCTAGGGAAGACTTGAAGTAAGATACTTCTAGTGAGTAGTACTGCTTGCAGTGGACTCCAAAGTCCTCAATTTTGTTCAGAGGGATTGTCTGGTATTCGGAGGGCTCTTCATTGGCTGGTTTGTAGCCCTGAAAATATTTAGATTTGGATATTACTTTTGGGACAAGCTAGGAAGTAATGTCAGGTCATCATTGGCATAGAAGTGGGTGAATTACCAAGATGTAGTGGTTTAATGTACCAGAATCCAACTAATATTATTAATGTGAGAGTTTGTATGTTCAGATGTTCGTTACTCAATCATGCAAAAAGGCTGAAAGGATTTGGATGAAATTGGCACTACACAGATAGTAGTATACTTTTCATACCCGTTCACAGATCGTCAACAGCTAGTTACATAACTAAAAAAATATATATATATAAACATCCAAATTGTGAACCTCCTCCTTCGTAGAAGTTGGTTAAAAATATTCCATATAAACTGAATAATTATTGCAATATTTTGGCTTCAGAAGAGAGGAAAAGCTGTCACAACATCATGCAGGTATAGTTGTTGATCTAACACAAATATGCAGATTTTGCCATACCAACCTTAGGATATGTCCTGAAAGCACCCAGGCATACCTTGCCAGCTGAAATAGTTCTGACAGGGTCAATCACAATAGCCACAAAGGGTTCCTGGAAGTTCTGATTGAGCATCTGTGTGGACACATCAATACCGGACAACCAGCAGCCGTACCCCGGATGACTGTGATACCAACCAATGGCATTTTCATGACGGCCCACCTGAAGTTACGAAATGATTTGAAACTTTTTATCATTTGTTACATTTCATATTGTATTTCAATCAATAACTGTTCAAAAGTATTATAAATGAAAGGATTTATCATTACAACACATTAACCCCTTTATTCATAAACATTGCTTAAAATGAAGTACTGATTAGCGACTGTTTAACCATTCATATTTGACATTTAAATGCCACTTTAATTGAATCATTGTTTATAAACAAAGGTGGTGCGACAATGTGGTAACATTTCCAGGGCTAACATGGCCAGAGATTGCACAAGACAAGGTTTGGGAGAAACAAGGGGAGGCCTTTGCCCAGCAGTGGGACACAATGCAGGCTAACAAAACAAATATACAGGCTGATTTTTTAAAGACCAGCCAAATTTAAGGATGTGGTACAGACCATCAAACTGAACCACTTTCTCCATGGGACAAATAGCGTAATCGCGAAAATTTTATCAACTGTCCCATAGACAACGCACACTATGCAGCCAAGCATATTATAAGTTGGGGGATTACATCGCTGACTAAAATGCTTGGCTAAACGCTGGTCCTGCTCCACAGGACGCATAAATAAATTGATTGGCATTTGAAAATACTTCACACACGCCTACCCAACCTACATACTGTTGGAGCTGCTGAAGATTCTAAAATACTATGTTTGCATTATGTAAATTCAATCTCCTAGTATTGTATAATTGCATAGAACGTATGTGAGTACTATGTTACATACTACAAAGCTACCATTTACTGGGTACGTCTTTCATTGACTTGAATATGCCTTGGCGGATGAGAGTATGTCATGCTCACTCTAATGTCTCGCTGATGGTGGCACATGTGTTGGATCATTTAGCTCCCTTCAAAATGGTTGAGCTGAATGGTGCTAATCTATGCGTCATGTTCGTGAACGGGCGCCGTCAGTAGGGACTGGTCAACTCTTTGCTGCCATGGCTTATTTTGATTTAAATTAATATTTGAATTGATTTTTTTTTCTTTTCATTACGGACGCTTTTAACGTTCTGCATCGTTCTCACATGCATAATTTTGAACATGAATGATGTAACCAATACTTTGTAACAATATTATTATGATTTAAAAGAGTGTCCATGGAGTTTCTTGCCCGTTCTTCTCCATAGGTATCTACTACGCTTTGGAATGGGCAACTAGCTTCATCTTTTTGACTGACCGACCTTGACAATTCAAAAGTGCCTGTAATTGGTTTATTTGAAATAAATAGTTTGAGTTTTTTTTTTTTTTTTTGAGAAAACTTCAATACCTACTCGACCTAAATGTATGGGACGGCTGAATTTTTATTCGCGATTACGATGTTGGTCCCATGGAGTAAGTTGTTCAGTTTGATGGTCTGTACCACATCCTTAAATTTGGCTGGTCTTTAAAAAATCAGCCTGTATATACAAAAAAACTGTTGATCGTTGAGATTTTTTTTTCACGATTTCAGGTTTGGTCCCTTAGTAAAAGTTGTTCATAATGATGAGTACAATGACCCCTTTTAAGGATTAAAATGATCAAAATTTAACAGTGTATTGACAATTATGTATTTTTAAACTATCAACAAAATTATGAGTTTCATGCTGATGACTGATGATTTAAAATATTTACCTGCTTTGCTGCCTCAATGTAAGCTGTCATGTACTCATACGCCTGTGCTTGAGCATTTACCCGTGTCTCAGTACCCTCTACTGGCAGTGCAAATGAATCCATCACTATCATTGTATTCGCGTCTACCTTACCTGTGGGAAAAGTTAGCTATTTGGTTAGAATATAACATCTGCATTTTAACCACATATCATGGGTAGAAGAAGTAAGTTGTACCTAAAAGTAATCCCATGACTTCCAATGTTCCTCCAGACCTTGCGTGCATCACCATTTTGAGTAGAGCTAATGCAGATATTTTGATATCTTTGAAGAAATGAGGACTGAAACAAAGAAGCATTGCAGTCAAGTTTTGTGGTATAAAATACAATTTTAACGTATGAAATGTTTTAAAAAACTTACTCTTTCTCCCATGGCTTCGCAGCAAGAATGTCTTGTTGTTGTTTTTTATCGTAACGATAGATTTCGTCCACACTGGATACAGTATCGATATTGTTCGACATCACCCATGTTTTTTGAGCGATGGATGACTGTGAGTCGGCACTTGTAGATGCCATTTTTCACAACTTTTAGTAATTCAATATACTATTTGTTACAATAATTCGAATGAGCACTCAAAAGTTATTAATACCATAAATAGAATTATGATTTTGATTGGAAAACAAAAGCTCAATAAACGCACAATGGCTACGTTTTGATTGACTTTGACAGCTGATGAAGGCAGTTGTCATTTGACAATGACAGACGTCGGTCCTCCGTAAAAAAATATAGAGATTCAGCTCTGTGTCTTTTCAGACACGGCTGAATACGGTTTAGTGGGGTAGGCAGAATTTAAAGCTTCATGACTTCGACTTAGAATTTTATTGAAGTGTGTTGTTCGAGCCATTCCTCTGCCTCTTTGCATCTCAAAATTTTACCAGCCTACTTTTTGGTTGCTAATACGATGATGACGAATAATGAACTTTACCTCCAGTAAAGATATAATTATTATTTTTATGATCTTAGTTTTGTAGTAGATCTTTACAGCGGCCGGCGGTGCTAAACTAATAAATTGTGATATACGCAAAACTTTTCATTTGAGCATGACTAGATAGCATCATTTTTACCCTGGGACCACAAACTTCAGAGTAGAATTGCTGTTTAATGAGACTAAGGGCTAGTTTCTCGAATGATTGCGATCATTTTCGTTCGAGAAACTCCAGGAGTTCCAAACTAAAAACCTCAATTTATTATACCCAATTTCACTGCTTCACCCAATTTGCAGATTGCACCCTTATTGCACCTAATTTCACGTTTTCTAACAGCTATTACGACTACTGACACCAATGAATCAGTCCAAGTCAGTTGATCAAATTCTTTTAATCTGCGATACCAAACATAAGTATACAGTATAATCAGTCTATAATGTTCCCACTGGTGGGACACAGGCGTCCTTTCGGTGAGAGGGAGTGGGCCGTAATCGGTAATCCACCTCGCGGGTACATGGTAGATGTCACGTCTTCGAATTTTTGCTTGTAAAGCATGCCGGTTTCCTCACGGTGTTTCCTTTATCGTTTTGAGAGCAGTGGCACTGAAATAATTTACATACAGTAAAGTGCCCGTCTGGGCTCGAACCTACGACTTACAACTCGTAAGTCAAGGTCTTTACCACTGGGTGGCCCAGTGGTAACACTGCTCCCAATCTGCGATACCTACTAACTTTGAATTGGCACTCAAATTTGAATAAGTACTGCAATAGGGCCCCCAGCCGGCCCCCAGTAGCACTAGCCGGGCCTGGCAAATCTTAACGTTGAGTTAAGAATTGAATTTTAACTCAACATGTTTGGTTTTATTACATCAGAAAAACATCACTCATCCAAGTTACCTTGCTTTCTAATAACTTACATCAGCCGTTTGTTTACCCGGCATCAAAGTTCACCGGTAGTATATTTCATCATGCAAATTATCTGACTCTTAGAGGGAAGTTAGACTTCTAGGAAAATGTAAACAGGTAGCAAAGTAGACCATTTACTATATATTTAGGCTTATATTAATTTGTATAACTTTTGTTTAACGATAACGAATGAAAATAGGTATAAAAAATAGTAAATTATTCATTGATCGATTCTTTTTAAAATGCTTTGAATAAATAATTGTTGGTTTTGTCTTTGTCTTACGTATGCAAATTACCATAAGTCTATTTCAAGTGCCAGCATTTGTATGAGTGACGTCACATCTTTGGTCTCAACTCAACCAACGCTGTCACTATCCCTATCTTTTTCTTTCATTCGGTTGCCGTCATTTTGTCAACACCCCTTTGATAAGGTTGCACCAATCGCGTTGAACCACATACACATTTTCGAGAATCTACAATAACGTTTATTGCTCGCTGAGAACCCGAACATGTACGACGCAATCGTTAATAGCTCGCCCGCGAAGAAATATCAAATAAAAGTGCTCTAACAAATGGTTGATACGGAACTCTGATAGTATGCAAAAGTTTACATTATATTAGATAATTATCAATTACCAGACCAGTGTTGTGGAGTGTTTGTTTATAAGTTGTGTTTAGACAAGTCAACAAGATGAGCGCTCCTATTATCATCACGGTGCCCAACAACTACCTGGCTATGGAGGCGGTTGAGGAGATGGAGTCCAAGGTGCTGGTGGACCTGCCATCTCCCGCCCCCTCCAGGAAGCGCCGCTTGGACCACTTGACATGGGAGGAGAAGATGCAAAGAAAGTGAGTAATTCATGATTTGATGAAACATTGCCTGCGTGTCGCGTCATGCCTTTGTAGAATGAGAGGTCAATTTATACTGGACATCGCTCAATGACGTTTCTGTGTTATTACATGTTTCTTTAGTGTTCTGATTCATGTGATAACTGGATTGTTTGTTTATCACAGCCATCTTCATATTTACAAAGTGTAAAATCCTTTCCGTCTGTTTTTGAATTAATATATCACTGGAATGGGAAAACGTAAAGTGCGACTAAATTGTCATAAATTCCAGAGTATGTTGACCCACGTTCCGTTATGTACAGTTATGCAGAAACATAGCACAATCGACCCTATGCATTGTTAACGGTAGCAAATTGTTCTAACTGGATTTTTTGTTTATCAGGAAGCTGAAGAACCGCGTAGCGGCTCAGACGTCGCGCGACAGGAAGAAAGCAAAGATGGATGAGATGGAGGACCGCATCAAATACTTTATGGATATGAATGACAAGTTGACAAGTGAGGTGGAGAGCTTGAAGGCGTTGAACGAGCGTCTGTTGAGCGAGAACGCAACGCTTCGCAGTGAAGCGGCCGCGGCGCGGAACGTCGCGGGGACCCCCAGACCGGCAGAGTCTATTCCTCAGCAGAAGGAAGGGTCCCCGACGGCGATCCACGCGGCGCGCCTGCTGCTGGCGATGTGTCTCCTCTCGCAGACCTCCTCGCACACTTCGATTCAGACGAATACCTCGATACCCTCACTCAACTTGCAGACTCCCTCTTCAAAGAAATTGATGCAAGTGCTGCAGGAACGCCTCAAAATGTAAGTACTATGAAATAAATGAAATTATTTGCATCATAAAAATTACTTATACTTATCACAACTTCGGTAGCTGTCTGTGCATTGTTGGCAAATTTGCTGTTTGTCGGGCCCGACTAACTTTACTTCCTTTACGTCAGTAGGATATGAATCATGCTGCAATCAAATAATTAGACTTGAAACTTTACACTTTCACCATTTGGCATATCACCGGCTTGTCAACAGATTAAATTCCTTGATAAGATAAAATTACATACTGTCTGTTACTGGGTCCCTAAAGGGAGATACCTATTAACCCACATCCTTATCTGAAATGGACCAACATGGATGATGCAATGTTGACCAAGTGTTGCATCATAGACCAAATAATAATATGATACCATCAAAACAACTATGTATAACTGGTCTCATGTGGGGCCCAAACTGGTCTGTTATGTAAATCATCATCATTTATGACACAATGAGATACAGTAGTGCAATTTCATAGCAATCAGTTAACCCTTTTAAACTATGGTGGACATGGATTTTATTGCATTATTGCATCAGTGTATTTATTTTTTATTAGCCATTAATGTCCCACTGCTGGGAAAAGGCCTCCCTACTCTCTTTCCACCTCTTTCCTCCCTGTCCAGAGCTGCCAAGATCTTTATTAGAAAGGAGTCTAGCTCATCCCACCATCTCCATTTGGGCCTGCTGCAATGTTGTTTGCCATTAAGCGAGACCCAGGCATCAAAGCATATTAAAGCATTTTTATGAGTTCATAACAAACAATTTAGGTCTCAGAAATAGTTAACACTGTTTTCTCTTGTTACAGGACACAATCAGGAAAACTGGAGAGTGCATTGAAAGACCTGAAGTGGTGGGGACCGCAGCAGAGCACCTGGAATCCAGTGAAGGTGCAGTCATAGACATCAAGCACGACGTCCACAGGATACTGTCCCAACACTCCTATGCGCATCCTTACAAACCAGAGATAGTTGTCACTGACGCAGAAGAAGTACAAATTAAAGAAGAGAACAATGACAAGGGGGACTTGTTCTACGCCAGCTGTGATGAAGACAATGACTGCATCACGATCGAAGTGCCATGTGAAGAACACGTCGTAGAAGAAACACCTTTACAGATTAAGACAGACTTCAGCACCCTGACAGATGACTGTTTAGGGATCACGCTGGAGTGTGATATGAAAATGCTGTCTCCAATGACCATGTCACCTAAATCTGTAGAGGAGAATCTAGGTCTGTCTCCATCGCACACGATCTCCGACCTGGGATACGAGTCATTATCCTCACCACTCAGTGAGCCGGAATCCATGGACTTGTCAGACTTTTGGTGCGAATCATTTTCAGAACTGTTCCCCGGTCTAGCGTAGAATGTTTCTGCATTTCGACTCCCACCAAAGACTGACTAGTTTTAAGTTCTATCTAAGTTATTGAATCTATATTGTTAAGTTATGAAATGACAATTTAATTAGTGTTTCTTTACCTATTTATTAAGTAAATGTTTTTATAATATACATATTTAGTGTTTAGTTAGGATGCACATAGATTGTAAATAAACAATGTCCTGTCGAACTTTGTGGTTTTCTTTGCATGTGCTAACCCCCCGTTAGTAGTAGAGTTACAGTAAATTTATATTTTCTTTTTATTGCGAAATGGCCCAGCTCTTGACGATCTTGTCTGGTGGAAAGCGATGAATGAGTTCTATGATGGAACGATTATCATCAAGAAATAATGTCATTGAAAATCATAACTTGAGTTTCTTAATTCTAATAATTCTCTTCACAAAATAATGATACAAGGATAACAAAATTGAACTTTAAAATAACCAGTTTTACAAAACAACAAAGTGCTCTATTGAATTTAATATACCTACCACCTACTAAAAGTCAACTTCGAATATTTCCTCAAAACAAAGTGATAAACAACCTGAAGTCAAGTTTTTCAAACCGATTTTTGGTGTACCTACTATTTTGTATTTTTTGCACATAAGTAGGTACACATTATGTCTCTGCTTCCTAACGAAATAATAATGACTCATAGTTAAAACAAAAGGAATAGAAATTGTTTTTATTTTTTCTACTGTTTTTTTTTTTGGTGACTTCATTCCAGCTAACACACTAAACGACTCATATTAACGAAGTTTTTGTGGCGGCTAAAATAAGACTGGGAACTTTGATTGCAGCTATTATGCCTTAAATATTGGCATAGGTAGAATTATTTTATCACATATGAGGAATCTGGAGTTAGACACACATGATTCATTAGTGTAACTTTCCGGAATTAATAGTGGGTAGTTGTCAAAAGTCAAGGTCAATCGGACGTCATGCACAAGTCATTCAAATAGAATGTCATTAGTTTCCCCACCACCGTTTGTGCGTAGACCAAAATCTTATTGATACAGGGGGCTGGGCTGCTGATTCATACAAAAACTGATGTAAGTAATAATAATGGAATAGATAGATAAGAACCCCTAGATAATAACTTGGAATTACCAATAGACATCAAAACAAAGTCAAATATTGTTTCTTGATATACAGGAAAAACCGTAATAAGTAGGTACTATTATTATTATTATCTATTTGTGTTTTTTTTTTGTTTATAGCCGTTGAATGTCCCACTGCTGGGCCAAGGAAGGCCTCCCTACTCTCTTTCTATTTGTGGTTAGGTATACAACTCAAAATGGAATTATCCAACCGTTACGAAAAGAACGTGCTGATAAGCATAAATTAATGATAAAAATGTAATTAGCGATAATGATAACCACAATTTTACTCACTAGTATCAATGTCTATAGGTAGGTACAAAGTATTGTATACAGACACTTGTGATACACAAGTGTTTTACAGCTTTGTTCTAGTTCTCGTTTCAAGGTGACGATGGGTCGATCATGTATTATTTTGTACACACATAACGCCGTACGTATTATTTCAAGGGGTTAGGCCACTGCCTAACCCCTTATTTACCCCTTATTTTATTTATTTAACCCACACCACTGTGTGGGTTTAATAAAGTAGGTACCCACATTTCGCCAGAAAAATACCGTGTCATATAATAGAGGGAAGCCTATTATAGTGCCAGTCACCATGCAAAAATCCAGGGTCCGAGCTGCCCCTAAGAAATTCCTCATGGAAACCCCGAACGGCACTGCCCGTCTTGAGAATCGAACCTTGTTTGTTGTAAGCGCATTGTAAGCATGGGGATGCTTAGAAATGCGCTTGCAACTACGAGACCGACGAAGCAGTCATATTTACACAATTTAAAGTACTATCATAAGTAGTCATGCAAGTCTAAATCAAATATTATCTGGAGAGTAGGTTCTCGAAAGCGTTTGAATCCGCCCACAGTTCGCTAACGACGCCGCTGATAACCTGGTACAATAACAGCGCAAATTACAATGTAATCAGTGCTGGCTTATCGGCATTTATCAAGCACGGTTCTTCATTTAGTGTGATGATTGTGAGTTTTTATAACACACTTAAAGTAGGTACCTAGGTAGATACTATAATTTACCTTAACATAATCAATTCTAGTGTCCAATCATTAAAACCTATAATTTAATTTAGAATTTGGGATAATCATCAAGTTATGGAATAACAATCTGAATGTCATACGTGACAACGTTCAAATTCCATTGCAACCAAGAACTTTTTAGGACCTTTCATTACTTAAGGTCCTTCGAAAATTAACCTTGAATACATAATATGTACTAAAGTAGAAAGTTGTACAGGAAAGTGGGTGAAATGTAAATTATCTGAGATTATTAATTGAAGCTTCGATCGATAATGTACTATTATTGATCGAAGAATTGAAGTATAAATTAAGGGAACTTAAGGTAATCAGTAGGTGCATCTGGAAGGTTACCTGTGATTAACAGAACTACCTATACTTTGTTCCTACAATTAATACCAAACTTCCCGATAAACACATTTATCAAACAAATAAAAATGTAAAGAACGCGAGAATTCCATTCTATTTTAAGTATGTTTTGCTAATAATGTTCAGCATTGATGAGGAAATAGTTAACCAAATAGACGGTATAAATACATAGGTAGGTACCTAACTATGGTTACATAAGCAAGAGGATAAAATGTAGGCAGGTACTTACTGATACACCTACGAATCGTATTTATACACTGTTTTATAGGCATTTTATTTCATACACTGGCTATATTTCAGCGGCAACAGTCCCTTGGACTGGCAAACGATGGGTCATGAGTTCGATGCCTATACCTGTTGTAGAGTCGATCGCAAGTGTGTGTGGTAACACTTTGACCCGTAGATATAAGAAAGATTCTATGCTTTGACTTTTTCTTTATATTGTTCCACTGCAGGGCAAAGGCCTACCTCTCCCTTTTCCACACAATTCTGTCTTTTGCGAGTGCCAGTCCTTACGGTAGGAGTCAAGCTCGTCCCGCTATCTTCGTCTTGTGTACGATAATAAAAAAAAATCTATTAACCAAGGTGTATTTCTGAATACCCGGTAGGTAAGTAGGTGAGTAGACAAATGGTACGAAGGACGACTCAAAATCAATAAAGATACAAATTATGCATACACACCTTTGTTACTCCCATAACTTTGTAGGTCGACTGCATGATAAATGAGATATTGATTTTAATAATTAAAATGAACAAGTTAATTAACCGGCTGTGCAAGACGACATGCATGATTTCATGACTATACAAAGACATTAAATTATTTACTCTTTGTGACTATACAATATGGAGACAACATATCTACCTAGCCTTTTCCCAACTATGTTGGGGTCGGCTTCCAGTCCAACCGTATGCAGCTGAAATCCAGTATTTTACATGGATCGACTGCCTATCTGACCTCCACAACCCAGTAACTGGGTAATACGATACCCCTTGGTAAGACTGGTTGTCAGGCTTTCGGGCTTCTGACGACCCGTAACCTCCGTCAGGAGTAGGTATATGTGTTCTGTGCCCGTAACGACTGTCAAAGATCCACGAATGACAGTCGAGACTAACGGCTTAACGTGCTTCCCGAGGCACGGAGGGGTCTTGGTATGTAAAGATGGTCACCCATCAACAATCCGACCATAAATGAAAACACTGGCAAATTAATGCATACCTAAGAGTATTTTGAGACTATCAAATAAATCCTAGCATTGAAATTAAAAAAGTGTTTTTTTCAAACAAACTCAATAGTATTGAATAGTGATGAGCCGACTATTGCCAATTTTTGACTAACTATAGTGACTAAACTATTGGATATCTTTGATTGAATTTTCGTATGCAGACTGGGAACGTCATTCGATACAGGTACGCAGTTTAATTTGCTGTCGTATTGTCGTCTCCGCCTTAAATAGGTATCTGCCTAGAGATTGATAATCCTTATCTGTGGGAGTTAGCAGCTCAATTAATGGCGTTGTGCTATAAAACCTTATCTTTAAATTGCGATTTAGTCTGACACTCATAAACAATTCGGTTTTTCAATCAACTTTTACAGATTTATAGAAAGACAAGCTGCGCCCCGTGGTTTCACCCGGATAAGTTTCGATCCCGTGGAAATATCGGGATAAAAAGTATCCTATGTGTTAATCCTAGTTAAGCCATCTTGCAAATTTCATCCAAATCCGTTCAGTAGTTTTTGCGTGAAAGAGTAACAAAAATCCATCCATCCATCCTGGATACAAATTTTCACGTTTATAATATTATGTAGGAAATGGATAAATTCTACATCTCATCACTTTTTATCTAAACTAATATTATAAAGTGAAAATGGGTAACAAACATACAAAAATTCAATTATTTTTTGTATGTTTGTTACCCTTTCATGCTTAAACGGCAGAACGGATTAGCGTGAAATTTGGCACGTCGGTAGACCATCACCTGGATAAGGACAAAATATACTTTTTATCTCGATATTCCCACGGGATCGATACTTATGCGGGTAAAACAGCAGGGCGCAGCTAGTAATTAGCAAATGGCTTCATTCATGTAAACAATATCAATAAAACAACAGCTTTAAAAAAACATTAAATATATTTGTTAAAATATTACAGATTCAATAAAATCGTGTCTCATATTACATACTCTTACGATAGGTTACTACCAACATCACCAACATTTTCCGTAATGTTGGCAACACTTCACACTCGTTACTATTGCTATCAACTAACTGAAGCGATAAACTTAATGCCAGCGCTCATGGACGCACATAACATATTTGGAGTTACAATATTAACTTTTGTTGAAGTTGCCATGGCGATAAGAGATTATATTTTCCTTTTGATAGTGGGAAAATACGTGTTTTGTTTAACTGGTCTGATTGCACAGATGTTTCCTCGATAACAGGGCTATCCAAAGCAACGCCCGCGGGCCGCTTGCGCATGCACTTTCATTAAAATGGTAAAGGTACATCGACCATATTAGCCAAAGGTTATCATTTAAAAAAGTTGTTCGAACTTTCAATACAAATCTACGACTTCATAGGTAAAGTACTTTCATTTACTACAAATATGTGTAATTATTGTATGTAACCAACCTGCACTGGGCCCACACGTGGTGAATTATGGCCCACTCCCTCTCACAGAGAGGAGCAGTGGGAACGTTATAGGCCGATCATGATGATGATTGTATGGTATCCCAAATAAACGAATAAAATATTTATTCGGATGGCAACAAGTTTTCTGTCACCATTTCTTTTTGCGGTGCTGTAATAAATTTTGAAATTTATATTGGCCCGCATCTAGTTTAGACAGCACTATAATAATTTGGCGTAAGTATGTAAATTTCTGTACGACGTATTTTCATACATTAAAAATGAAAAAAAATAGCACCAAAACATGGATTTTATTCGTAACAAGTTTACGTTATAAACATGTTAAACCATGAGCACTGGCCTTAACAAGCTAGCCCGATAAGTTTGGCACTTTCTAACGAACTTCGAGCCATAATGTAAAATGGAGTAATAAAAATATAATAACAACATAGCAAATAACTGTACAGCATAACGCTAATGGAAGATACAGAACTTAAAGATATAATTGAGTCAAATCGATTATATTACTGAAAGCGTATAACATAAATAAAATGCATGTAAAACTATCGGATTGTCATTAGCAGTACGAATATGTCGTTCCCTGGGAAAAACGACGGAATATGTGTGTTGTCTCTTCTTGGAAACATTGTGGGTCTTTCCACTTATTCAAGATAATAACAAAGCTGAACAGTTTGTTTGAACGCGCCAATCTCTGGAACTACCGGTCGGAAAAATATTTTTGCATTTGATAGCCAAATTCTTAAGATTGATTAGAAGAAAAAAAGATTTAAAAAAAATACGCGAACGTAATCGTAGAGAGAAGGTAGTTTAAGATATATGCAGTGCAATATCAGTGCTTAAATGAATTGATGTCCTGCCAACACGTCATTATAAGTTTCGTCTCGTTTCGTTTTTTGTCGGTGACGCTGAATCTCGAATCAATCGAAAGAAATCATATAAATTTTCGCTTCCATCCAAGTTTCCAAGAAGGATTCTATTATCTACATGTACCATATTATCTACCTACTCGATATCAATAGGTTCCGTCGCAGTTCCCTCCTTCATAAAATGCAGCAAACTAAGCCTTACCAACTAAAAGTTATGTCTGCGACATCTTAGACCGTACATTATTAGCACTATTTGCAATAACATTTCCAAAATTTGTATCCTATCTATTCGTAGAACGATTTTTAGTATAAACACTATGCTTAATTAGTTTAAATCACATGCACTAGTAAGACTACATTGATAAATACTAGAATGTTGCAGCCCGATTCATTCAAACTTTATGGCGTCTCGGAGCACGAGGCGAGTCGCTGCGCAGTAACAAATTTAGGTGTCAGCGGGGGTGAGGGGTGAGGTACTGCGCAGCGAGTAGCGCACTTCAGAGCCGTCGTAAACTTTGAATCGGGCTGTTTGATGTGAGCTTTTTTTTGTAGTTTTGTTATAAATCTTTTTATTTACATCTCACTTTGAAGTTTTATGTAAAAACAATTTTGATTTATGATCATTTTTGTACGTTCAATTAATTATTTTTATTCTAATTGCAGGACATTATCTAATATAGTCCCTTGTCTGTTTTTTTTTTTTTTTATTTTGGTGAAGAAAATAACTAATATTTAATAACGACTAACGAATAACTAATATTTAATTTATAACGACTCATTATGTAAATCATTGTTGTTACATATTACATCCATAATACCGTTCTCGATATTAAAAAAAAAATATGTTGAACATCGCAACACAAAATATGACAAAACTGATATAATAAATCCATCTTTAATAACGCACAGTATACTTTATAACAATTATCTCAAGATATGAATCAGCATTCACTATCATTCGACGTATAGGGAAGCCCCGCTAGATGGATCGATGAACACATTGAGTTAAGTTGGGTAGGCGGTATAGTGTTATTAATTATATGGATTGCAAATTAAAAGATGGAAATTGTTATGCATTTTGCAAGTAATGAAATAGTTTAATCCTTCAGCTTCTTCTTGAGGCGCAGGTTGTTGGTGTGACCGCACTTGGTTTTGCGGCAGTTGGTAGCACGACGGTGGAGGCGAGCATAGCACTTGCGACAAATCATCTTGTCACAGTTGTACTTCATGGCCAAGATACGCAGAGAAGGCTCAATGGTACCTCGTCTCAGCCTGAGCACTAAGTGAAGGGTGGATTCCTTCTGGATGTTGTAGTCAGAGAGAGTACGGCCATCCTCCAACTGTTTACCAGCGAAGATAAGACGTTGCTGGTCTGGAGGGATGCCCCCCTTGTCCTGGATCTTTGCCTTCACATTCTCAATGGTATCTGAAGCCTCCACCTCGAGGGTGATGGTTTTACCCGTGAGGGTCTTTACGAAGATCTGCATTGTGTAGCTTCTTCTAAAAACGTGCTCTAAGTAAAAGAACTGTCAAACTCATAAAGAAATATGACCCTAATAATAATATATTCCTCAAAGAAAAAGTTATATTTAGACTGTGTAGACAAAAATTGGCATCACTGTTAAGGCTCTTTGCACGTGGCGTTCTGTAGCTTCTAGCCTTCTACCTTCCCCAGAAAGGCGTGATGTTCAATGTAGTATTTGTAGAACATTCGTTCTGCCTACACCCGTTTGAAAAAGGCATGAGTTTCATGTGTATGTTCAGAACTTTTTTTTTTGTTCCAAATATATTAAAATAAACACGGTTTATCTTATCGAACACCACTCAAATTATTATAACACCTATCTATCGGAAACCTTGAAGGCCATACCTACGTAGTTACCGAATATTAAAATAAAGAAAATTCTCGTAAGATTGTCGCTAGGCGCCATACATTGTAAATCTACACTGATAATAAAGCTGAACAATTGATTTAAACGAAGTAATCTCTGGAACTACCGGTCGGATTTGTAAAATTCTTTCTGCATTTGATAGCCCAATTCTTGGGGAAGGCTATAGGCTATTTAACAAACACGCTAGAAACCTTAGGAGCCGAGCGAAAAGAAGAAAGTCAGAGAGAACGCTAAGCGAAAATGAATTAATACCGCGGACAGACCATACGATGAGAAGGGATGGGTCGGAGGAACAAGAAATTTCACGCAGACGAAGTCGCAGACAGAAGCTAGTATCTTTATAAAATACTGTGCATTATTAAAATAAGTAAATTCAAGTAAGTCGTGATGATGTACCTCTTGAATATTTTATCTTGACAAAGTACTTGCTTATCCAATTGGCTTCACTCTATCTTTCGATAAAGACGTATTAAACGCATGATCCTCCTGACCCAAAAATAATCTAATTTTTTTTTTCATACGTTTTCTAGACGAATCGTGTTTGTCATTAAAGTAATTATTTTGATAAGTTGTAAACAGATTTTGATAACACAATGATATTATAAGTAAAATATATGGATAGGTTATACACGTGCAACATGTGATACGTCAAAACTTGGTTAATTATTGTTTAATTAACCAAGTTTTGAGTTGTTTTGTCTCTTTTTCGCTCCCGATAACTACGACATGCCGTCCTACTTCTATGTGGCATCTAATAGTTCGACATTGTACCGATATTCTTCATCTAAACTAATGTTATAAAGAAAAAATATTAGATTTTTTTGTAAGTTTGCTTGTTACGCTTTCACGCTAAAACGGCTGAACGGATTTGGATGTAATTTGGCACACGGGTAGACCATGACCTGGAATAGGACATAGGATACTTTTTATCCCGATATTCCCACAGAATCGAGACTTTTGCGGGTGAAACCACGGGGCGCAGCTATCTACTTATAATATCATTGTTATAACATAAATAATGTTAGTATTTCTTTACATGTTACAGCATTTATAATATCATACATTTTCTTGTAATAGACGTTATGGCACTACCACGACTTACAGTCGATACTTAGTTATAATAATTAGAACTTTTGCCTTCATAATTTGAACATTTTTACAATAAAATACTGCAATCCTAAGTCGATATTATCGATTTTCAGTCACAGCGCCATTCGTTATTTATTTATATATTTCGAACGCTCACAGTTCATAATGCCCGGGTCACACGAGGCTAGTTTTTTTTAGCTAGGATAGCAAGCAAGTAATATCCTGGCTCGGGATCATGGTAGAGCTGTTTACACGATGCAGCGATGTGAGTAAATTTCAAGCGAAAAGCATTGCGGTGACAGTCCGTGGAGTAAAATGATCCGATTGGACACTATCTTCGCCGGCCACTCGAGGCTAGTACACAGGCCAGTATAGTAAAATCGCTGGTGGGGGGGCTACTAAGTCAAAAATAGAACCACAAACTATCACACTAGCTTACAATCTTTCTCACTAGCTTACTAGCCTAAAAATGAGGTTATACTGTATACACGAGGATAGAGTGACTAGCTTACTAACTTACTAGCACTATCTTGCTATCCTATCTTCAAAAACTCGCTTCGTGTAACCCGGAAATAAAAGACAATCGATAACCCAAATCGATTTCATAACCAACGAAGTTTGAATATCGATTAATCTTCTTTCGCCGATATCCGTACGCTGTGACGTCACAAGCCATGACCACTTAACCAAACAGCTTATCGAAGCATATATGACAGTATGGCTTATCGTTTTGTTCTTTGAAAGTTCCTTTATTGAGTTGTCTAAGGCAGAAGGCGCATACAAAGTGCTCGGGGTGGAACTTCCTGAACATGGCGGTGATACAACGGCCAGCGATGGGTTTGTGGCAACCGGCACAGAGGGAGCCACGCTTTCCATGGTAATGGGTCTCGCAGTAGGGATGGCCTTCGTGCTCGAAGAACGAGCCACCGTGGAAAGGCTCGCGGCATTCCTGGAAAGAAGGGAAACATATTTTTCAGTTAGATCATGATGTGTAGTAATATACTAAAATAAGTATGACAGATTATAGAAAAATAGGTATCGGTTCGATGAGGATGTAAATATTAAAGAAATGACGCTTCTAATGGCTTTAATCGAGATTCTAAACATGATTATATGCAGTCATATGAGATAATGTTTGTAGTTATCATTTAATAGATTTAATAACATTAAACCCGGAATTGGAAAATAAATGTTTGTTTTTTTTTTTAATATCCTTGGTAATATTTGCAGAGAAGACTGTTCCATTAGAATTTGGTATGCATTTGGGAAAACATGAATTGAGTCTCCTATGTGACAGACAAGTCCTGCTTATTTTAAACGGCCAAAGTATGTGTTGTGTGGTAGATAATTGATTCTAGAAAAAAAAAACAACGATCACTATTTTGGTTTCCTCTTCTATAATGGGAGGGCGCTGCGTACGCTTGTGGTCTGTTCACTTTCAAAGTGAGCATTGTATGTGGGAATAGGAAATTGTGTAATGTGTGTGTTCCACAAAAAAAAAAAAAAACGATAGCCCTGCGGGGTAATTGTGTAACAGATTATCAGTAGCAATGGCTTTCATTTTGACAGTTCAACAACATTCATTGCGTTATTTACGTTGTTGAGCAGACACATTTTTCAAACATATGAAGATTGTGATTGATAGTGTATTACGCAATTAGGCCTTACCTAAAAATTGTGACTACAGTAATAAAACTAAGAGAAGTAAACTATTATTACCGCGAAATATATTGTTGTACTCATTGTATGAATTACTCTCTTTGATATTATAAATGTTTATTAATAAATAATAATTAATTAATTTAATTTTTTGTTTTTTTAATATTTATTTATTTATTATGAACAAAATAAGTACATTAAGTCGGTCTGTTTTATATCAAGAACGTTTTGTGTAATATTTTGATGTACGATGTGAATTATTTGGTAGACAACGTTTATAAACGTTTAAGCATCTAATGGGCTTTTATTGATACCTTTTTCAGCGGTATAATTACTGTCGCTTTTTAGTTGACTAAACGTAGACAAAAGATGAATAAAAATATTAAAGAGAACAAAAATCATCATCATCTCATCTGCTTAGCCATTTCCCAACTATGTTGGGGTCGGCTTCCAGTCTAAGCGGATGCAGCTGAGTACCAGTATTTTACATGGAGCAACTGCCTATCTGACCTCCACAACCCCGTTACTTGGTAATACGATACTCCTTGGTAAGACTGGTTGACTTTCGGGTTTCTGACTACCCGTAACGACTGTTAAAGATCTACGAATGACAGCTGGGGCCAACGGCTTAACGTGCTTTCCGGGGCACGGAGGGGTCTCGGTATGTAAAGATGATCACCCATCCACAGACCAAGCGCGGCAAGCGTAGCTTAACCTGATCGATCGGACTGTGCAGCTGTTATTATTTAGCCACAGGCCCCTCAAAAGAGAACAAAAATATACATTATTATTTATTTATCAGCAATTCTTGATCCATGTGGTGTTACTTATAAAATTATCAAACAATTTAAAGTTAGCTATCATTTAATGATAAAGTTAGTTATCATTTAATGATAAAGTTAGCTATCATTTAATCTAGCTTTTCCCAAAATTAAAACAACTGTATGAAATGCTAATAAGCTGTCAAACAGCCAGTTTTTATCCACGAATGAATAATTACGTCATTGAGTGTTATTTTCATTTGCTGGACAATTATCATTTGGCGGGAATCCATGAAAGTGTCACATTATTACGCGAAAAAAACATACAAGTTGTGTTTCATATTGTAATGACAAGAAAAATTATGTTGTCAAACAACTACATTACAGAGAGTTATATTTTTTATACATGTTTTACTATAGTTATGTAACAATCATATCAGTCTTTCAGTTCATTCAAAAGATGTCGTTTACGAAAGAGAAAGATATGTACGAGAACTTCGAGATAAATCAAGTAGAAGTGACCTCTTAGCATACAATACATAGACTGCTGTATGCGAACAGCTCAATGTGAAATTAGTCTTTCATTGACAAGGGTATAAACATGACAATCTTGCATGACTGAACTAAATCCAATTTGTTTTCAAAAAACGCTGAATATAATACAATAAAATGGCGCTTTAAATAAGCGGTGCGTACTCGAAACATTTCTAAGCATATTGTTTGCATATTACGCAACAGGCCTGGCAAGCTCCCGCGTTTCATTTCGTAACTATAACAGTTTTAAAGCCACTTTTATGGAACATTAAACTTGCACTATTACCCTTAGTATTCTGTATATTTGTCCGCGTAACGACTGCGTAAAAATAGAGCGGTGGTTTTAAAAATAGCGTTAAATCCGATGACCCATAAACAAAACGCTCTGATTACTAGCAGCCGGTGTGGCTGCAGACGTCCTGTGACGTCACGCACACCACTATTTATAGAAAGTTCGGGAGTCGGGAAACCCTATACTCGGCACTTGACCTGCTCCACAATTTCGCTGCATTTTTCCCACGTCTTTCCCTATGTAACAACAATGAGATCCGATAAAAGGTCATTGTCGTGCGCGTACGCACGTGATCTTGAATGCCTGTCAGAGGGCATATCCGCAATCTCATATAGTTTTGTATTGTTTTTATTTATTTTTGTTCTCTTTTTTTTATTTCTCTTTATTTTTATTTATTTTTGTTCTCTTTATTATAAATCTTAGCATTACAATAATATTACAAAAATATATTACATAAATTAATTTCCCTATCAAGTACTAACGACTAGTTGTTGTTTCATTTTGTGTGTAAATAACATCTGTGTGTGTGTGTTTAGATCATTCCCTTGTGTTTCATAACGACGAGCATAGCTGTAAAATAAATTTGGGGAGGGCATATTGAGAGGGGGGCATTGGTGACGTCATCCTTTATTCATCCTCATCGACTCCGACGCATTTGGGGCATACCGGCTTTCCTTCCATGGCATAGAAAGATTTGCCTTTGACAGCCTTTTCGCAGTCCTGTGAGGTAAATATTATATTAGAAATCCAATGTCCTAAATATGCAAAAGTTTTGGGACTTTTGAATATTCAGGAGAGCTTTGATACTTGACCTGGCATATTGGAGCATTATTAGTAAATAAACAGTTTCATCCTGCAAAAATACCTGTGATGAGGAGACCGATACTGACCTTGCAGACGAAGCAATCAGGGTGCCATTGTGTGTTGAGTGCCGAGATGTAGTTCTCCATGATGGGCTTGCTGCATCCGCCGCATTTGGGCGCGAACATGTCGAAGTAATCATTGCGGCAGTAAGGCTTGCCATCCCTCTCGTGGAAGCCATCCTCACCGAATTGCTGGCCACACTGAGCACAGAAGAAGTGCTCTGTGTGCCAGGTCTTTTCCAGCGCTGTTACGCATTTCTGAAATTGAAAACACACCTTAGCACCGTGAGTTTAGAGTCCGATATTAGTTGAGCGAATTTTCCGAAACTAACATCGAGGATTGGTCCATTGCAGTAGGCGCATCTGGGCGAGAACAGGTTGTGGTAGTCAGGCTCGCAGTAGGGCCTGCCGTCGCGCTCGAAGAAGTTCCTGGTGCCAAGCTCCTGGTTGCAGTGCGCGCAGGTGAAGTGCTCGGGATGCCACGTGCGACCCAACGCGGTGATGACCTGGAGCACACAACAGTTCGTTATTCACTACTTTAGCAAAATCACTGATCACTTTTAGGAGCAGAATTGGATTTCACTGTCTTGCTGAATGATGTTTGAGGTCGAATTCTGCTCCCGTCACGGTTGGATATCCACCTGTCCGACGATGGGCTTATCGCAGGCGTTGCAGCATCCCTTCTGGGGGGTTTGGACTCCTTGGCGGCTCATGTCTGCTCGGAGAGATCCGAGCATATGCTCTAGAGAGGCGGACTCTGGTTGCCGCGGGTTGCTGCGGTAGTGTTCTTGCCACGCACGCTTCTCGCGATATACGTGGGTACCGCTTTCAACTCCTGTGCCAGTGCCGCTCACCTGAGGAATAGACAAAGTGTTTTTGAGAGGTGTTTCTAAATTGCCATCGTTAAATATCAAATTCGTTGAATATTTTAGTCTTAATTAGTGATGACAAAGTAGAAACATTGGATAAATGGAGTTGAAATTGAACTTGAATCTTTTATTTGGACTTCAAAGACAAAATTTTCTAAGTCCAAGTAAAAGATCGAAAATTCACCGTAATCCCAACGTACAGAAGTAAACCCGCCCGTTCGTGGTGGATTGGAGCGAATGCCGTCCGAGTGAAATGTTTGTCTATGTACTCTAATATTATAAGCTCGAGTCCCCACCACGCCTGTGATGTAACGCTGGGAACTATCTTTAGCCGGCGCGCTTCAGGCGGGTGCGAGGGAGACGGCGCGAGTGCTGGAGGAACGGCTTCTAGCGCGGCTGGAAATAGCCATGGACCAAGAAAGGCGAGTTGTAAATATTATAATAAACGGAAAAGAGGAGACTGCTGTAGTGCAGTGTGCCGAGGTGGCCGTGACAGATGCCGACCGATATTAGACCTTAGGGTGGCGATGACTCACAGGTGTTTGTATGTTACTACTGAATCGAATCGTAAACTCGACCGAAACGATCCACCAGATTATACATTCTGAGTTTATTCAGTAAATTCGCGTTCATGAATGAAAAAATACTGTGATAACAGATGATATAAACAATGGTATAAGATGCGGCTATTGCGACGCTACCAGCTCCGGTATCTTTTTGGCAGCATCTGGTATAATCAACTATCCTTTATTTTACAAGCAACCTTGGATTGCACTGTAATTTGTACACAAATTAAAATAAATAGCCATTTGTTTCACATTATACATTAGCAATTAGACAAAGATATATATCTTGTGGACAGCGGAATTTTGGTTTCTCTTTTCGCAAAGTTTTCTGGATCGATTTATTGAACTTTCATGCGTACTTGCACTCCTGTTATTTTATCAAGAATACGTTACAAAATTTGCAGCACAGAGCATAGTATTTACGGTGCGGATCTATTAAAAATGAGGCAGATGCCAACGATTTGTTTTGATAGCATATATACGTCAGTGAAATGTTGGCAGGAAAGGGAATCTTTAGGGAATAATGAAGATGCCAAAACGGATTAATATAACATCGGAAGTATAGCCGTCCATCAAACTTCAAAAGCCCTATATTCTAACAACTTTTGGAATAAACACAAGATATACGTAATGTAATGAGATACATCTTTGAGGATTAGCATAAACTTAAAACTCATAATTCATTATGGTTATTGTAAATTACGACTAAGATATTTCAATGCAACGACGAACTCGTGTATCTAAAAGCTCTTTAACCAGAATGTCTGATAGCTTGAGTAAGAACGACGAAGGAATCCCAGTCCTTCTTTTTCGTCGTATCGATGATCCCAAACTAGATGAGTTCTGACCAGAATTTTGCCACGTCAACAGCGTTAGCATTGGCCTCGCTAAGGTTTTTCTTGAAATGTATAGCTTTATCTTCTCTCAGTGTATTTTTTATTGTCTCTTTCGCTAGTTGATGCATTTCCTTCTGTGTCAACTTGTTAAGTAAGTAGAATATGTTTCTGTGACCTGAAGGCCAATTCTCGTAATTTAAAACGTTCAAAATCGAGTCGCAGTGTCATCTCGGCGACAAATGTCAAAAACTTGTCAAAATAAAGGGTAATTTGAGGTATTTTTGACAGATTGAGACTGAGATCAGACTGTGAACGTTCTTAGAATTACGAGAATTGCCCCTCTGGTCACAAACTTGCATGCTTGCGAATGAGAAGGGTTCGTCGCGTCGAAATGGATTCGATTTGTTTCTTTTTATTGGTACCCCAATATTTCTCGCTCCTGGGCAAAGGGACTCCTTCAATCTTTCGCGATCCTCCTTGTTAGTCTTACATATTAAAACCCAAGTTCACCTTCAACCACTTACTTTGAAATCAGAGAGCGAAGCCATCAGATCATCCAACTCCTTGGTGGCATTGGAAGCGTGATGATGATGACGTACAGCCGGCGCCTGCACCTGTGGTGGTTGCTGCTGCGACTGCGCAGGTTCTACAACCGTCTCCTGGACAGTGACTGTCACTTGTTTGGTGCCAGGACGCGGAAGGGTTCCTCCTTGAGAAGGTGGGACTGGCGATGTTGAGGCGCGACTGGGGACAATGGAAGAGAAAATGGTCAATAAAAAGTTATTGCAAGGAATTCGGAAATGGTACAATCAGCGTTGTACGCACACGTTTTTCTTGTCGTGAAAATCTACGGTTTACTCGCCGTGTGTAGGCACGTTCGTCAGTGTTGTTTGGATCACTATGGAAGCTTCTTGACGGACACGTTTTTGCCACAGCGCGGTTTATACGCCGTCCCGTAAAGAAAACGTGCCGTGTACAAAGGGCCTGAATATTCTAGGCACAGATCTCCCCGATTGCCTTCGATATCCCTCTCTTTGTTGCCTATTTTGACCGATTTGTCAGAAGCTTGAAGCTATATACTATGAAAAGTTATTTAATTAAAAATACTTCTCGACACCTAAAGAATAGAAGAGAAAGGTCATAAGTTTATCAAAATCCTTCGAATATCTGCCTTTCCATATCGACAATACAGCTTTCTGTTCTATTATAGCTTCCTAATAGGCTCGGCCCCTATTTCATGGGACTTAAACATCTGGCGAAATGTGGATGTAAAAGTATACCTCTGCCCAATCCTTCGAGGAAATAAGGCATGATGTTATATTATAGCTTCCTAATCAGCCTAATCACCAAGTAAATTAAAACTTCCCTATAAACTGAAATGACGACACTATCGAAAGTCTCGCCTCCTCGTGATTGGTCCACATGTCATGCATCTCTTGTGTTTACAGAAACCAGTTATAAATTACTCCAGTACGTAAAGACCTATTAGAGTTTGGCGCGGGCGCATGCAGTGCGTCTTAATTCCTTAAATAGACGATTGTCCTTGCAAAACGATTATTTATTTAGTAATTAATCTGTGTCATGTGTGTATTCGTTAGTGGGCATGCGCAGGGACTGACTTGAAAGAGGAAATTAAAAGGAATTATGGATCGTACATATATTTTGTTTGTTTATGCGTAGAACATCTCTTTTGGTTGCTCTAAGCACGGTTTCTGCTCCAAAGGGTTTTTTTAAATTAGCTTTTCTTGATCGTTGTGCTCAGTTGCTATGTCTAAAATGTGTTGAGTTTAAAGTTATAATTACCCGAAGTTGCATGTGACTGTCTCTGGTATTTATTTTTTTAATTTTTTTTTCTGGATGGGAAATCATCAAATGACCCCTCCCGCTCTGGGTGGAGCAGAAGGGAGTGTCAGACTCTTACTGACTAAAACCCACCCGTGTTCCTTCCTTAGCCCTTTATGTACCAGGGCAGCGGTAACCCTTTCGGACGATCCCGCTACAACTGTCTCTGGTATTACATTTTGTTTTGGTTTGGTAAACATATGGAAGAAAGAACAAGGTGGTCAGATGCGATCAAGAAGGCAGTTGGGAGATCTACTGAGCGGTCCACACTGCAGGAGACCGCATAACTTGGAGACGCGTCGGATGAGGTCGTGATCCTTAGCATTGAGCGAACGACCAAGAATGGAAGAAACACTATATCTACTACTAACGGTCATTAAGTTACCGCAACTGGTAAGAATATTAAAAAGATTATTTCAGTCGATTATGCAGCAGCAGTCATGTAAAATGAACAACAGGATACGGATCGCCTAATTGCAGTAAGACTCTAAGAGCAACTTTATAATATCTAGAATAACCAAGAGCTTTTAGCCCGCCAAACGGGGTTTACAAACATTTCAATCCAAGACTTTGACGAATGATTGTGTAATTTGTTTTACTCCGGAAAACTCTTTTCAGAACCCATTCAACCAATGAAATGAAGATGAAGAATGAGTGGTCTTTCTTTCGTAAAAAGATACGGTCAACAGCATTTCAGTAGAATTACGAAAATTGCTGCAACGAAAGTAACTGCTACGTAATGAAGGCGTTGTCTAAGTCGGATTGTCGCCGTTGACTGTACGAAAGTGATGTCCCGACGGAACTCCTTTCAACAGCTTTAAATCCCTATATTCATTTTCTCAGGCCGTCTCTGTTCCCACCTAATGTGTTCTAGTAAATAATACAACACATACGTTTGGTAGAAATTCGGCGGCAGGTGCGATTACCGTCCGATTGCACATAAATACTAATTAGTGAGCGGAAACGTGCGCCAGAGTCGCCCGTCCATGCCAAAAACAATTATTTTACATTGTCAACCTTTGTTGGGGATCATGAAGAAATTTGATTTATGCCTGAGTGAGCTGCGATGTGTAAAATGTCAAACTTGTATGTTAAATTTGATTTCAAAGGAAATTTTGAATGCGTGAAGTTGTTTTTTTTTTCAAAACAGTTGATCTTGTGAAAACCTGCGACGGCATTGTCAAATGGGCACACAATATGTAGTAACCGACTCTCACATTGCCTGATGCAGTAACGAACTAATTCTTATAAACCTATTCGACACTGGGTCTGATAGGGCATCTCAACTGCTGAATATAGGCTTCTGTAATAGACAGCCACAACCTCGCTCTTTGGGAGACGATACCATTTATCAAAACGTCTGGCAAGCAGAGTGCGAATCACAATATTATAATGATATCAATGTCAAGGTAATTTCTGCTAATCCAACTAATTTAATCCCTCAGTCTCTTTTAAATTTACGACCCGCAGACACTACATTTGGCGGAACGTTGTTGATAATAAAGCTCTCTGTAACAGTAGGTTACAGTAGGTACAGATTACAAGGTCAAAATTAAATTAAAAATTTAAAAAGGCCCCGACAACGTAAAACACTATAAAAAGAAAAAAATATCCTTGAAATTATGACCAATATGGACAATATTTAATCAAAAAATTTCATACGTACTTACGTAGGGTCATAATTTCAAGGTTATTTTTTTCTTTTTATAGGGTTTTACGTTGTGGGGGCTTTTTAAATTTTAAATTTAGTTTTTACCTGATTAAATTTTGTCCCGTCGGGGGACCGCTCTCATTATTAGCCAAACGTTCTGTTAAAGTTTAAAATAGTAGCGGTCCCCCGACAGGACAATATTTAATCAAAAAATTTCATACGTACTTACGTAGGGTCATAATTTCAAGGTTATTTTTTTCCTTTTTATAGGGTTTTACATTGTCGGGGATTTTTTAAATTTTTAATTAAATTTTTATTTCATGCTTTTTGTAGGGACTCCTTGTTAATTCATTTCTTTTATTTTCTTGCGTTTTAAGATTCAGGTAATTTGGTATTTAGTCAGGTTTTTTGTAATTCGCCATTTTGTCGCCATCTTGGATTTAAAATTTGTCATAGTGTATAGTATTCTACTAGTCAAGCCCTTTCATTTGATACCCATATAGTGGTAGTTGTGAAAAAATATGTAATCCGCCATTTTGTGGCGGCGGCCATCTTGGACCGATTTTCATCAAACATAGCTAAGAACACTCTCGACAAATTCACCTTTCAAACAAAAAAAAAACAAAATCAAAATCGGTTCATCCGTTCGGGAGCTACGATGCCACAGACACACACACACACACACACACACACACACACACGCGCACGCGCACACACACACACATGCACGCACACACACACACACACACACACACACACACACACACACACACACACACACACAGAGAGAGAGAGAGAGAGAGAGAGAGAGAGAGAGAGACGTCAAACTTATAACACCCCGTCGTTTTTGCGTCGCGGGTTAAAAAATGAAGAAAAAAAGATGAAGGAATTTTCTTGGTAGGCAATATTACTTCAATATGAAAGGTAACTTCTTTTTAGTGACTACTGCTTTAACCTGAAGGCCGATTCCCGTAATTAAAAACGTTCAATATAGTCGCAATCTCATCTCAGCGATAATCAATCAATGAACGAATGAAATACACCGATCCCAGCGTGGTTAAGCCAGACATGATGAATCGAATGAACCCCAAGATTCGCACTAGCTCCTGTAGCCTCATGTTCATGGTGCTACAGCGACCATTGCATATCAAGGAGTTCTCAGCGATAATCAATGTCAAAAACTTGTAAAAAAGAATTCAACATTTTGCAAATTCAACATTATAGTCCAGAAGGGGAAATTATTTTTGACAAATTTTGAATGAAACTATTTTTGACTGATTGAGAGTGAGATCAAACTGTGAACGTTCATAAAATTACAGAAATTGCCCCCTGGTCGTAGAGATATTCAATAATCATTCTGCTTCTTATGAAACCTATGATGTGACCTACTATAGACTTGAGGTGACCTACCAGCTGAACGACTGTTTACACTTTCAACATCTACAAAACTTTACATTAGGATAAGATATCTAGCGGACTGTGGAGTAATGACTTTAATGCAAATAATACTATCTATACAATATAAATTAATTCTCCTATTCAGAGTTCAATTACCTTCCTATCAATAGAATTATTGAATCGATTTCTCCCATCCATATCGTCTGGATCCCATCATATTCTACAATATATTTCTCGACGCAACTACGCAAGTCACCGTCAACGTGTCTGCGTTCAAAATAATACAATATTTATTAAAACACACTACATTCTGAGTATATCGGTCGATATATAAAAATATTCACGTTCAACGGATGTAGTGGATCGCTGCCAAAATCCGATGATGAAAAATTGCTTGAAAAAATACGCGTTGCCTTCGAATTAGAACTTTTGCGATGGGATTACGAAGGTTACATTAAAATCTAGCGGATATCAACAGATATAAAACCTTGTAGTGTTTATAGATGTAAAGCTGTTATATTTGGTACATCCTCTTACCTGTTTTTTTTTTTTTGCGTCTGCGGCCTAGTCCTATTTCTGAAGTCATTTGGGTCAACCAAGTGGACAAACGTTTGGGGCTGTACTTTTCTAGTCACAAATCTTAGTCAAGAGTCATTGTCGAGTGATAATTTTACCTACTAGGTAAGTGCTTGAAAGTTTTTTCACCAGACGTAATTTAATTCTGCAGCGCAGTACGAAATTCGCATAGATACTCTTAAGTAATATAACAAATCTTTCCACAAGACATACAAAGCCTGTCATCGAGGTAAGTCACTCAAGAATGCAGGATTAATTGCCTTTCACCAGGCTACATACCTCTAGGAAGTTATTATAAGATGTGGTGCAGTTGTCCAATATTAGCTATTGCACCTATTGTATGTAGTATTTCCATGTCAATGTGAAGAATAGGAAATGTTTATCTTTGCTGCTGAGATTTCTTGGCTGAAATATGACTGATATTCGGTACGTTAGCGATACTGTGATATACCAAAGCTAGATCAAGCAGAGTAGAGTTATCAATCTTGGTACCTATTGAACTGAAGACGCCAGGCAAGAGGCAGTTATATTTCCTGCGCTGGATTTCAATCAATCCGTGCGGATTATATTTTCATTATCTTGAAGGACTATTGGTTGGTGGGGAATTTGTTGCGTTACTTCTTCCCAGCTAAAGCACTACGAAGAGGTGAAGGGCGTTTTGGCGTCTTATGTATTTTTGACGTTCATAAAGTGTCCAGTTTGAATAAATGACTTTTGATTTTTAACTTTGTATTTGAGACTTGTTATAATAATATTTATGAGTGTAATTTAATATCCAAATCTCCCGAAAAATAGCCATGGACATTTGACAAAATGTTAAATGTAGCTATCCCCCCACCTCATAGTTTTCCCCAATAACCAACATCGTTATTTCGTCTGATTATTCACTTGAATAGGGTTTCATATAACTAGAATATTACGAAACGAAGATGAACGTCTATTTACGCGTTGCGTGCTCGGGTAATAAAGTTCCATCTTCACTTACGCATTTATGACTTTGGGGGGATAAACTCCGAAGTCACAGTCTGATTGCATTGCAGAGTAACGCAAATAAACCCAACATGGTTTGAATTTATGTTGGCGCTGATCACGCCTCTGACTAAGCTAAGAATTTCAATACATTAAATTAGTTTCAGCTTTTACACGTTTTCAGTTTAGTAAAGTTATTATTTTAAGATTGTTGCACACGAACCGTCAAATTGAATTATTCCCGAGGGCAATTGAAAGTTAAATGTATTGAACGCTTCCAACATTTTTTACAAAGAGTTTGGTAGGCTCGCAAAGTTTTAATTTCAGAAAAAAAAAACAGAAGGCCAATTCTCGTAATTTAAAACGTTCAAAATCTAGTCGCAGTCTCATGTCGACGACAAACAAATGTCAAAAACTTGTCAAAATGTAGGGAAATTAGAGGTGTCTTTGACTGATTGAGACTAAGATCAGACTGTGAACATTCTTAATATTACGAGAATTGATCCCTGATAGTAAATTAATGTAATTTCTGAATCCACTTTATAACACCGATTTACAGTTTTTATACCTGGCTGAAGTACGTAGTTAGTGTAGATGGGAGCTATACTCATATCAAAGTTTCAGTATAAAATCTAAAAGAGATAATTATGTATTTCCTATGAAAAGTTTTTTTTTAACGCTCTGTTTTGTATGGAAATATGTTTATGTTAATACAACAAGACATAACAAACTTTATTACGAAACATAAAGAACGAAGTATTGCCTAAATACACGAAATACTCGTAATCTTTAGTCGAATGATTTTTCCTACGAGAATCAGACAGTTCCTCTAGACTACGTCGTGTGGCCACACCGAAGGGGCGATTATAATAACAAAACACTGCTATGACGTCATCCCGTGCTATTTGTGCGCGTTACAAAAATAGGTAAGTTTTCACACGGCCCAGTCGACGGCCCACGGCCTGATATATACTATCTAAACGTGATTATTTTTTTTAGGTTCCGTACAGGAAAACTTTTTTTAAATTGAAGAACCTCTAGCCACCTTCATCGGATGTCATGCAACGGAAGCAACAGTCACATAGTAGAAATTGAAGAAGAGTGTAAAGTCTCTTTGGTTTTTTTTGCACAGTACGTATCGGTTACGAAAAGTTGGATGAAGTCGTAATGAAAATGGAATTTCCGTTTGCAATCACCCACGAGTTAAATCTATACTGGCTGGCAAACATGTTGGATACTATTTAATTAAAGTTAGAAATTCTGCTAGCGACTGTGAATTAAAAACAGTCAAGCTATTTACATATTGTGGTACTGAAAGATGGGTCTTTTTCATAAATTTCGACAGCTAGATCGATGAACGCTATACTTAATCGCCGTTAATCTTTAAAATCGAAAATCTGTAAGCACCTTTATCTACTAAAATACATTTTCGAAATAAACATTAGTTTTTTAACATTCTAAAACACGATCTACTTGAAAGCTAATAAATTCAATCGCAATAACAATTCTTCTTCTTCATTCTCACTTTGCGGGCTTATTGCCAAGGCAATATGACGCCTATTGGTATTGCAAAGGAACTGCACATGTGCTCGTGCTCATTAGTAGATGCAGGAGTTACCAGTTCCTATATACGTCATAACGTGACTGCCAATTCTATAAACAATAGTTAAGTAGGTGTAAAATGCTCAATTAAAATGACGTAAACAGCAACAGTTTGACTAACGACAAAGTAATAGTGTTTAAGACTTCCTCGCAGGGTGACTGGTAGCAGACGAGCGCCGAGTAGCCGAGGATTAAGGAATTAAGGCTTGTGACCAGCAGAGCACTACTATCACTGACGATGATAAGACGCTCTTAGGCAAGGTGGGACGGCGAACTTCGCAGAATGGCTAGTACCAGCTGATTGAGAGCAAAGCGCAGTGTGGCCGAGGATTGAGGAGTTGAGGCCTATGACCAGCAGTGGACTGCTAAAGCCAGACGATGATAAGACGAACTCAGGCAAGGTGGGACAACGATCTTCGCAGGGTGGCCGGTAGCAGCTGATTAAGAGCCGAGCGCCAGGTAGCCGAGGATTCAGGAGTTGGGGTTCATGACCAGCAGTGGACTGCTAAAGACTGACGAAGATAATACGATCACAGGCAAGGTAAGCCGACGATCTTTGCATGCGCCTGGTAATCGATGGATGAGATTGGAGGAGGATCGAGCTAAGAGGTGTTAAATTGGAGATTTTATGTCTAGCAATGGACTGCCATTGACTGATTATAATAAGATACTCTCAGGATACGAACTTTGCCAGCTGACCGATAATAGATGGATGAGATTGGTTGAGGATCGGGCTAAGAGATTAAATTGGATGTCATGTCTAGGAATGTATTACTATAGTCTCATAATAATAAGATGCTCTCAGGATAAGAGGAGCAAAGAACTTCGCCAGCTGGCCGGTAATAGATGGATGAGATTGTTCTAGAATCTGGCTAAAACAACACCAGCCTATTATTGTTCCACCGCAGGGCAGAGGCCTCTTCTCATATAGAGAAAGCATGCGCATTGATCACCACGTTTGCTCAAGACGGGTTGACGAATTCAGACTTATATTAACTATAAATCTAGCATTACAATAATCTGGCTAACTGGTGTTAAATTGAAGAGGCCATTGGGTAGTGATAATGATGAGGAACTAGCATCACTTGTTCCTTCAGTAAACTATCAATAAACTTATAGAGAAACTAATATAATGTTGTTCGATATACCAAATTATTTATAGAAGACGAGACGTTATAATTTCTACAAGAATTGGCAGTGCCATCAAATGTCATTTCGTAATACATATTCTAACAGATGGGCTATTTGCTTGGACATACTTGCATGTTATTGTTTAGTATAATATTACTATGGCATATGCATATTACAATGGGTGAAAGTGACAATATTGTGTTGCATTTATAGAATAATAAAGTGAGAATAGCAGTAATTATGAATTAACGTTAAACCATTTAGAAGTGCATGTTCATTGTGAAGGTATTACTATAAATTGTTTACAAATGGTATTTACAAGGCAGGTGTGAGGGACAACGCCCAAAGGGGACATACACCGTGTTCCGGATGATTTACATAAACTTCAACCAGACCTTAAATCATGAAAATAAGCATTTTTCTGTGTGGACACATAATTGAATTCTTATTTTTAATTTTTCTTAATTTTCATACAAACTAAATACCTTGACGTAAATCACCCGATATGCATGCCTCTTTAGCTTTTTATCCGAAGCATTTGATAGAAAAAGACCCTTTCTTACTGCATAACTCAATTAAATTTCATTACATGAAATTACATCATCTTTGGAAAGAAGCCTTTTTTAGTACCTTTGTTAGATTTGATTTGTAAAAGCTATAGAGGCGTTTGCCAAAGTTTATGGATAATGTGAAGATCACGGTGTCACCTTATTGGTGATGTTCTTCGGAAAGGTCAGGTGCGTAGTAGTATGACCTTAAACGAAGCAAAAGGAGTATGTGAGGACCTGAGGACTTAGCAGATGGCGTTTTGTAGTCTGCCTAGCTCCATGAGAAGAATGTGTGTGAGTTTATTAATGTATGTAAATATGTGTGTATCAATTGTTTAATTTCAACAAGCACCTATCCAACTTTTTTTTTTTTTTGGGTTGGGATTCATCAAATGACCTCTCCTGCTCTGGGCTGAGCGGAAGGGCGTGTCAGACTTTTACTGACTAAAACCCACCCGTGTTCCTTCAGTTGCCTGTGCCAGGAGCCACGGTATCTCTTTCGAACAACCCGCGGCCCTGGCAGAGCACCTTTCCACTTTAGATACTGGAAAATATGTAATCTTGAAATTCAGCAGAACAGAGAGAAAAATCTGAAATATAGCTATAACTTTCAAGTCTAGCTTTGATATTTAAAACTTTTATAGTTACAATTAAAATGAGTTTGTAACCACTCCACCAGTCTTCTGCCAGTGCTTATGGCTGTACACGTATTATTTGAGGCTACATAATGGCCTGTCCACACACTTCAAAGAAAACCATACTTTAATTCGAGCATTGAAGTATAATTTAAACAACACGGGTTGTCCTTTTATTAGAAGTAATATGTTTAAGTACTTGGCAGCTTTAGTGAGTTTCAATTTCTGGCATATGTAATTTCTATAACCGACTGGTGGCAACTTTTTTTCCGGACTTGTTGATATTTTGCTAGTTTGAATGTTATAATGTTTTCTGGCGGTGTGTGGAACGGATATTATAAAAAATATAGTGGGTGTGTCAACGACCGAAATAAATAGAATAGAGTATGTAATATTGTGTAATATTATTATAAATTTCAAGATTAATAATATTTTATTAGGGCGGGTTGTTTCACGTCCAGTTGACGTACACGTATACGTAAAAAATGGCGCTACCGATCGTCAAACCAAAAAAAGCGTTATTTCAATTACAATGGCCTTGGCGTAAGTAAAAAAATAAAGAGTACGTAATGGTTATTATTTGACGTATGTATGTTACGTTAACCAAGCGTTTGAAACAACCGGCCCTTAAACAAATTAAGTACAATGTTTCTCTAAAATTGGTTTACTCTCTTACACATTTTCGGGGTTTTACTCCGTAGATCAGTTATTTGAGATGCGACAGTGGTAAAGTTTTTTGTGACTATCCAATCTATTTTTTTTCGAAGCTAATAAATTGTTTTTATGGTGAAACACACTCAGCTAATAAATTTTCTACATCGCTATTCTATACATAACACCTTTTTTTTTTTTTTCTGGGTGGGAAATCATCAAATGACTCCTCCCGCTCTGGGCGGAGCAGAAGGGAGTGTCAGACTTTTACTGACTAAAACCCACCCGTGTTCCTTCAGTTGCCTGTGCCAGGGGCCACGGTATCTCTTTCAAACAACCCGCAGCCCCGGCGGCATCGGCCCTAGCGGACCCCGTCAGTTCGTGGTGACAGCTCTTTGAGGCGCGCGTGGAACACAACGCGCCGTCGACCTGGGCCTGGTCCTTACCGGGCGGCGAGCTGCCCATTGCTCGTCGCATACATAACACCTGAAGGCCAATTCTCGTAATTTAAAACGTTCAAAATCTAGTCGCAGTCTCATCTCGGCGACAAAAAAATGACAAAAACTTGTCAAAATGTAGGGAAATTAGAGGTATTTTTGACAGATTGACACTGATATCAGACTGGGAACGTTCTTAAAATTACGAGAATTGCCCCTCAGAGGTCACAACAATCACAAGACAATCTACTGGGCTAGACGTACGAGTATCACCCACTTTGTTCTAACCATGTGACAAAGTGCGTTGTGTCAAGAAGGATGAATTCGTATAACATTTAACAATCATGGGCAATTTTTGTTTTGTTTCCTATAGGCCATTATGATTATTATTTAATACTTTAAGCACACATGTTCATAGACGGACTTAATGCCATAGGCATTTTCTATCAGTCAACCTTTGGGTGATGCAGAGACAAACAGTAGTAGGTGCTATTGTGAAAAATTGAGAAATAAATATTTTCATAAATTTTTTTTTGGCATTCATTTCTCATATTTATAAAAACTTCCACCAGGAGAGGCTAACTACGACGTTTTCAAGCCCTGCTGCTCAACATAATAATCGATGAATAAGTTCTGTAGACATTATCAATAGAAAGGTCCATTTGAGGGGCTCGTGGCTAATAACAGCCGTACGGGTCGATCGATCAGGTTAAGCTACGCTTGCCGCGGTCGGTCCGTGGATGCATGACCATCTTTACTGAAGAGACCCCTCCGTGTCTCGGCAATCACGTTGAGTCTTTGGTCCTGGCTGTCATACTTGAATTTTTGACAGTCGTTACTGGCAGTCAGAAGCCCAAAAGTCTGACAACCAGTCTTACCAAGGGATATCGTGTTGCCCAGCAACTGGGTTGTGGAAGCCAGATAGGCAGTCGCTCCATGTAAAATACTGGTATTCAGTTGCATCCGGTTAAACTGGAGACCGACCCCAACTTGTGAAAAGCCAGGCAGATTGCAGGTCCATAGGATAAGAACTGTTGCAAGAAAAAATATATTCGTAAAGTTCCACTTACCCATTGGGAATTTCTGCGCTGAGCTGGTCGAGGAGAGAGTCTACCGTAGGTCTAGAGGAGGCCGGGCTGGCTGTGCCGTTGGTGCGGGCATATCCATCTGATACTGTCAAAGAAAATAAACTTCATCAGTCAATTATAGATGGAAACTCTTTCTGGAAAATATACCAGAGAGAAGTTTTCGTAGCTGGTTAACTTAAAATATCCATTGTATGTACAGACGCCAGCACATCATGCTACTCGAAACTGTCAAATTTTCCCAATCAACTTTGAATCTTAATGCTTTAGCGATAAAGTTGAACACCTATTAAAGAAATTTGACATATTGTAGTAGCTTGATGTGCTGGCGTTTGTACTAGCCCGAAGTCTGGATCTGTATCCAATTAATAGCAAAAGGTTCGCCCCATATTAAATGGGCCTTAAACATAATTGGCGACATATGGACCGTATCACATTTATCGTACATCGCCTAAAGTCAGGTGGGATAGTGGTCAAAAGCGAGTCTATCGTATCAAGAAAAAAGGTAAAACCCCAAGCACAGTTACGGTTTCTAAATCGCTAGAAGTGTCTATCTTGAAGGTAGTATAAGATTATTTTACGGATCTCAGAGAATGCAAAGCAGAGCAAATCTCCTATAAAATTTTGTAAATACAACGTTTCAGGTTACGTAGTTTACGCCTTTCACGCGGTCTTTATCGGAACTGCAATCGTAAATACAAACGTTTGTCCAACTTGTTAATTGATTTATTTTACGCAAATACCAGTTCGACAAATAAACTGGAGTAAACATATGTAGTTCTTAAGTACTTTAGTTACCTACTCAATAGTGGTCATTGACAACTACCTACCTTAGGCCCTACACGATTTAGGGGAATTTCAACCTAAGGGACTTGATGCCAATAGTAATCACAAGTCCTCCTAAGACTTTGAAAAATAAAATAGACACACCAATAATAGGGTAGCCAGCCTTAAGTTATACGTTTTAGAAAACGCTAGGGTTGAATGTCGTATTCTGGTAATTAGTAGCAGCATTTCACTCGGCTGACGGTCTATTCACAAATGGTAAATAATGATCACTTGTTATTTATTTATTTATTATTAAGGCACATCAACAACACAAACATTTACAAATAACAGAGACATGGACTAGTGTTTACGTCAATTACAGACGTGCACAGCATTCACAACAAAAGAGAAGAAAAAACACAGCATTAACGCTACAAAAAAAAAAAAAAAAACAATAACAATAAATGAAAACCAAAACAACAAATGAACAAAAACTAGCCAAAATCTCGTCGCTTTTTGAAAGCGAGCTGAAGATTCAAGAGGCCCAGATAATTCAAAAGCTGACACGATCATATTATGCATGAGCGCTCAAAAATGTCCAGCTCCAAATCAACACTGCAGATTTATAAATTGCTGCAGCAATGTTATTTATGAGCATGAAAACCTTGCTAATCATACTCCAACGTGTACAAAATGTACCGAAACTTCTGGCAACGAAACCATCATTAAGAACAATAATTCTAGCTTCATTAACTTTATGAGCAAAACATTTATGATTAACAAACAATGTTAGGAGTACTTCGCAGTAGTTAACGACTTGTTTACATACAATTTTGACAGGTACGAATATGAAAACTGAAATTTATGAAACATTAAACGTGGTCAAAAATATTGTTTGTTTTGAGAAAAGACGGGACAGTTGGGATGGTCTTGACGAATTCGTCCATTGCCAAGTGCAGGCCCTTGTGGAAATGTGTTCGCTTGCCAGTACGTCTGGCGTCTAAAGGTTCCACAGAGTATGGAATCAGGCAGCGTAGAAAAACAGTACTAATAAAATTCGTGGCGCCGAAAATGCGTTGATCGCACAACTTCTGTCACAGACCACCTTCAAAGACGTCAGTTTCTATACGCCTTTAGTATCGTAGTGCGTACTATCGGGATATGAGAGTAAAGGAACAGAGTACACCTGTGTACTATAATTTCTCCTGCGTACTTGGCTAGTCTCCGTTTAGATTGGTCGCCGTGACCGATTTCGTTCGAGAGGGTATTATTATTCGTGCTAATAAACAGTGACACGTTTTGTTTGTATGGTAAGTGTTGACAATGCCATAAGGGTCGACCGATGAGGCGTCTCCGAGCTCTATGTTCCTTGCCTTTGGCTATGAAAACATCAATGTGTTAAATAAATAAACTAAAAATAAACTACGATTTGATTGCCTTAGGGAAATTATTAAGATATTAGATGCTCAACCCTTTTTTTTGAACCCTTAAACGGTTGACCTGTAAGGTTAAGTGGCCCTAAAGATTTATTTATCGTTCTACTAGGAGATAAATCGATGGCGCAAGCCTAAAAATATCTATTGAATGATATGCTGAAAGCATTATTGTGAATGATATGCTATTTGATCAGCAGGGTAATTGCGTAACACACCATCAGCAGCAATGGCTTTAATTTTGACAGATCAACAACATTCATTGCATTATTTACGTTGCTGAGCAGAAAAATGTTTCGAACATATGAAGAAATGAATTAGCAATATCCTTCAAAATGATTGAGATTCATGTGTGTTACGCAATTGGGGTTCTGATAGGAACTGTGAAGTTGCTATTAGTGAAATTAAAAGCTTAGGTATTCTAATTTTCCAGTGTTTGCGCAATGCAAAAAATTTTGCCTATGATGTAAGCACGTAGTTTGGCGATAAAGTAACGACAGATGAAGTGACGACAACTAGATGAGTTTGTGAAATGTGTCGCTCGTTTGAAGATCAAAGTCACGCATGTAAGGGATGACTAGAGATAGACAATTGTGGGTAGTTATAATCAATGACTTTTGAAGAGGACGGAATAGAAGTGGCTTTCCAAATAGATTTACGTGAATTAGACGATGAAGAAATTAACGCGTTTTTGAAGGACTTTACCGAAAACTTGACGTAATAAACTGCGTCGATTGCAGATAAAATAATGAAGAATAATAACGACAAACACGAAACAGCGAAAGTTGACATTATTTGGCCATCTCGTCTGAAGTAATCTGTTTTGTTACACAAACATCTCATATGTAAGAAGCAATAGAAGGATGAACAAGAGCGAAAAATTATTACACGTGCCGAAAAACTGTACTCCTATCTTTAGACCACTGGAAGTTTGGAGATAGCAACACGCAATTTCAAAACAGTCTACACTTCTAGAAATTTTGCCAAAACATATGAGGAGTACCTAATAGTGCTTTCTATAAAATATGGTCTTGTATACAACATCGGATCCAAATGTCTGAATACAAGTGTCGGGGTGATGCCAAATGTCGTAAAATGAGCAAGTAATTCAAGTTTATTGGATTGAAGACATCATGCACCACTAATTAGACTAGCTTCTGACAACGAAGTGTTTGTTGACAAATTTCTGAAGAGACAAACGAGTGTCATACTTTACAAGTTCATAGACTGAGCTGAAAACATTTTTGTGTTACGTTTTGTTAGGAAAGAAAAGCCAGGACTGCATAAGATTGTGTTTAACCGTACGTCATAGATGAAAATCCGAATCCGATACTACAGATGTCAATTAATCTGCCTAGTCTTTTGCCAACTATGTTGTCCGGCTTGCAGTCTAAACGGATGCAGCTGAATACCATTATTTTACATGAAGCGACTGCCTATCTGACCTTCACAACCCAGTTAATGGGCCACATGATACCCCTTGGTAAGACTGGTTGTCAGACCAGCCTCGGTTGAGTTTCGCTTCAGCTTTGGTTGTTGGGCTTCTGACTACCCGAAGCGACTGTCAAAGATTTACCCATGCTAAAGATGTAACATTCCAATGTACCACTAAAAACTTTCCTTCAATTTTAGTAACTCAAATAATTATGATTTACAAGAAAACCATCATTACAAAGATAATGAAGCTAGACAAGAACATTATCATAATACCAGATATTAAGAACTCAAGAAAGAAAATATATTCAATGCCAGTAACATTCGTTTGTAAACCAAACAATCTGGAACGGTGTTCTATTTCGGATGGGGCGAGGACTGGCCTTGGTGTAGACATTTGCCGATTACTTACAGCTATAAACATACTATTTATTACTGTTTTCCGATGTATTTGTTGATCTATGGCGTAGTGAAAAGGTTTTGGCTGAAGAAATTGGTAAAGTGGTCGTGAAATTTAGAGATTGCAATGATTATTTTCATCGTATAGCAGCAGCAACAGAAAATGCAGAACCGTTTTAAAAACAAACAGTAGGGACATTTATGAATAGTGCCACTAACAACAATCATAAGACAACATCGCCTCATTTCATTGTTGTCGGAGGAACATACCTTCGCCATCCCGTATCTTTTCGAGAGATTCGTAAAGTACAGTTAAGGTGGATGCTCCAAGGTATCCCGCAAAATTCAAATTTTCTTACGTTTTTTGCAATTTGCTGGTCAGTACTAAGTTGTACGTTGATTAAAATATGATTCGCGGCCGTAACAAATATGTATTTGCAGAATTATAATCATTACAGTCACCAACACAATTCTCTAAGATCTAGTAATCCTATCTAGTAAATTGCAAAAAACATAAGAAAATTTGAATTTCGCGGGCTTTATTGGAGCAACCACCTTAAAGAACGGGGATTGGAGACATGTGCATTATTTCTTATCATATACCCTTCAGTAACTATTCAGAGGTATCATAATCATTCTCCATGTCTCATCCCAATTTATTTGGGGTGGACGCAACATGTCTTCTTCTTCCATACCTCACCCTCCTACTGCCGTATCATCTTTCACACTTTATTACTCTTTATTTATTTATGAAAATCGTCTACTTTAAGAATGTTTTAAATATGTGAGCACCATGTATCTATCACATAGTTAATTTATATGTCATGGTTTCATTAATCCATTTTAATTGTTTTACCTATTGTGGTATAGTAATTTTATTTTTAGGTGCATCGTCTTCACATATAATTATATTATAATTAATGTATGCAAAATATTGTAAAACATTTTAAAAGAGTAACGGTAGAGTTTCTTGCCCATTCTTTTCCATACGAAACTACCTTTTGGAAGGGGCGAATAGAATCAATTTTATTTTTGACGTTCAAAATTGCCTTTTATGTGCCTATTTGAAATAAATTATTTGAGCAACGATGGCATTAGTATTTCTACTTTTCCTTGTTAATTCTAATTCAAATATTCTTTTGACTACACAAATA
Source organism: Apamea epomidion (assembly GCA_947507525.1). Taxonomy (NCBI): domain Eukaryota; kingdom Metazoa; phylum Arthropoda; class Insecta; order Lepidoptera; family Noctuidae; genus Apamea; species Apamea epomidion. The sequence goes on from OX382234.1 coordinate 3,667,718, forward strand.
TTTTTCTGTTAAACGTTGTTATTACATGGAAAGATAAATCAGCTGTCATCGCTACAATATCTAAGTCAGTACGGTGTTTTTTATAATTGTAGTGCTTTCCAGCGTGAAATTCAGGTTAAAGGGCTAATATATTACATAAATGCTACACCCGAGGTCATCGTAAATGAATCGTTTCGGCGTACATGAAATAATCTTCACATCCTACACGAGGTAAGAATTATGGGAGCGCTTCATTTTGATAAATCATATTTATCTCAACTTTGGGAATAACAAATTGCTTTTGATAGTGCAATGGTGTATTTCGGTGGTTGTACATTTAATGATTAGTTTTGTTAGATGTTTCAAAATTGGAAATGTTGCTATTTTTTTGTAATTTTTTGCTATTTCCGTTTTGTGTGTCCTGCTTTTGTTGCTGTTTTATTATTATTATAAAATGATCCATTTGTCTCCGAAGATCCCATCATCAATACAATCTAGATATCTATACTATAATTTTTACAACCAATGTATTTTCTTCTTTCTTTCTTTACTCCCTAAGTCTGCAACATTCCACAGTTTGGCAAAGGCCTCCCCAATGACTTCAATAATGTTTTCTTTTTACTAATATTGGACTTTTCTGGCGCTTTATATTGGCAAGTCACGCCCCCCTTTCATCATACATCCGCTTCTTTGGATTAACATTCATGTTTTTCAGTATTTTAACCTTGTAGCCATCTTAATTTTCTAACTAAGTGACAATGATTTGTGCTTTCAGTCAAGATTATTTTTCTATTAAATATTTCCAAGACGATAAAAGAAACTCTCGTATGAAAACTAATTTTGCTTATAATTATGACATAGGTGTGATGAGGATTATGGTTTAACCCGCAGTGAATTATTTTAAAGCTGAGGATGCATGCGAGCATAAGGACTGATTTCAAATCATTGAAAATAAAGATAAGTATGTAGTGTCTTGGATTGTCACAAATAGAAACTTACGAGTTTTATATAACGTACGCGAAAATATGCATTTATCACTATTCCACGAAAGTTCATCAACTAATATTATTCTATTCCAGCCACTTTCAGCACCAAAGCAGGGCAAAGATCGCCAAATTAAACTGCTATCTTAAAAATAAAAACACTAAAGACTCACCATTTCTTTCACTATACGTAGTCGACTTGTCCACATAGTTCCCGTATCTCGCGTTGCTCAGATCATCGAGTAGGGTGTCCAGCTCCGTCAGGTTACCGCGTCCACTCCTCTCTGTCGACCCTGTCCTGCCGTAGCCAGGCTGTGTCGAGTTATAGTTGGTCTGTCCAGCATTGTAGGTGGATTGTCCCGAGTTGTAACCGGGTGAGTGGCTACCGTAGGTTGTCTGTGTTGTGCTGTATTCGACTGGTGCTGCCTTCTTTGTCTCTCTGAGTAGTGATGTGTTTTGATAGGTGGGCTGTTGACAAAGAAAAGTTTTATGGTTATCTTTGGTTGCAAAATTGATAATTCACTGGTACATAAAGTTACTAGTAATGGTGACCCTTCAGTGTAGAATAAATATCTGATTTACCAGCAGTAAGTAGCTTCACTGCACTGAAGTATCTGGTTTAAGGCTGACTTTTCCAATAAGACATCAATTTTAATTCACAGTAAAAGATATGTGACGTTGTTGTAATCAGCTTTTAGTCGGATTCGGGGCTTAAAGAACGTAAATCAGCCCTTGGTCGGGAATTCGGGATCGGGGCTTAGAACTTAGAATTATAAGACTGACCATGACTACGCGTTCTGCCAATGCGAATAGACCCTAAGAAACCCCGATTGCCACCTCAAAAGGGAATGTTATTTAAGAAGCACGTTCACAAATTTGTTATGGCCACGAGGTGTATATTCTATACTAAATTGAATGCAACTAAACCGTGCAGCCATTCGCTGATCCATAGAAGCGCACAGCTAATGCAGTGTGACTGTGCTACGACCTAACGATGAGATGGTCATGCGTAATTCAATGACAAAGCAAATGAATAATAGCTTACTAATATGTTTAGAACCTAAATATCTACTACTTAGTTTACACGAGTCGTTATTTAGCCAAGTACCTACTTGTAGATAAAGTTGGTTCCCCTACTAGGTAGTCTTGTCGAATACTTGTCAACTATTATTGCTTTCAGCTGTTGCTGTTAGGGTCACATATAACTTATTAAAAATATTGAAATACTATCATAACTTCTGCGAGCCACTTTTCATGTAAAATTTTGGCCCAGATCCACCGCGTCGCATCGCATCGCATTGCTTATGACTTCGTTTTTGCTTAACGTTCTTTCTGATTTTTTTTCTTTTTGCTCGGCTCCTATTGGTTGTAGCTTGCAACCAAAATAGCCTATAACCTTCCTCAAGAATTGGGCTACCACATGCAAAAAGAATCTCACAAATCTGACGGGTGGTTCCACAGATTAGCGCGTTCAAACAAACAAAAAAACAAGCTCCTCAGCTTATTATTAGTATAGATTTATCTTTGTGCACAATGGGTACAAAAGGGGACTAAATGCCTTAAATACATTTTCTTTAAAGAATAGTATACATTTATGTCGAATATCGGGTATGGTGAAACATCCGAAGAAACCGATTCCTTACCGTCAAGCAGTAGATTGCAACAGCTGATTAAATGACCGAAGAACATGAAAAAACTTCTCATTTCTTGCTTATTCGACTTTGACGGTTGCTAGTTAATGATTATAGAGGTATGAGGAACAGGGTGTAAAGTCCACTCATCCTCTATAGAAAAGCGGGCGGGCTATTACCCAACGACTGATGTCGGGAAGTTTGTATGAATGCTAATGGCGCGGTAAACTGTACTTGCGAGATGCAGGATTTGCGTGACGTCAGTATGACCGTTGTTCGCATGTGGCGTTGTAGATACCGCTACAGATGACAATCTAAACACTATGAAAAGTTAACTTGTACATAATTTGAAAATAATCGTAAAACTAGTGTTAGCCGTAGTGTTCGAGTTCTGCACGGAAAACAGTCTCGTGTTAGCATCGTAAAATAAATGGGAGATGGACGTGACGGGTGTTATTTATGATCTTGATACGGATATAGACAAATTTTATTATATTGATTTATTATTTAGTAACTACAATCTGTCAAATTTCTTTAATACATTTTCAACTTTATCGCTAAAGTATTAGGTTCAAGGTTGATTGGGGAAATTTGACAGTTTCGGGTAGCTTGATGTGCTGGCGTCTGTACTTTCTGAGTTTATCTTGGACATTACTGACATCGGTGACGGAAAACATTGTGAGGAATCCTGGACTTATAGTTAATATAAGTCTGAAATCGCCAACCCGTCTTGAGCAGACGTGGTGATCAATGCTCGTGCCTTCTCTGTATGAGAAGAGGCTTTTGTCCAGATGTGGGACAGTAATAGGCTGGTATAGATGTTGCCGAGACTCAATTCGAAAACAAACTGCCATTGTTAGGGACCTCTCAAAAACTTAATATTGTTGTTTTAATACAAGCCTTAAAAGTCCAAGGGCTCTGTATCTTTCGAATTTCATGTTTCTATCTTCAGTGGATAAAAATAAATAAAGATTACAATTATAAAAGAAAGACGGGAAGGAAATAAAGTACAACTGAAGGAAGTTGATCGCTATTGATGACGTTATAAAACAACGTTGTATGAAAACAAGGAGTTTCTAAACATAGGAACTACTAGTAGCGACATCTACACTCAACGCAATACGTCTTGGAACCATTTCAAATGCGGAGTGCCGATGCACTTACGTTATTCAAAGCTAGATGGCGCTGGTTACGAATAAATGAGGTAAGTTTTGAACAGAGGATAAAGATTAAAAAAATGAACTAGCATTCAGAAAATTACATTAGAGACACTGGTATTTTATATACAGCTTACAAGTTACAATGTTATAAATGGTTATTTTAATTACAGTGGAGCAGTAATTATTGCACATAACACATACACACAGCAGCTGTGTACAACACAAAATGTATGAACGTGAAACAAGCCCTGCAGTAGTCAACAAAATACTTGTATTAAACCTTGCCTAGGTTAGTCTCCATAACTAATATTATCGTGAGTCATGATTTAACAGTTTTTAATAGTAACCGCAACATTGTCGGGTACTAAGGTCATCTGTGTCATAATAACATCTTCACGCGTTTGAAGATTAATACTTGGTTAGAAAATAGAAATATAATATAAAAAGACAGAGGATTTTGAAGAAAATTGGGAGCAATAAAAAAACGATGGACTAAGTGAAAGATGACATGGCTAGAAAGGGGGGTGACTACCGAGATGACGACTAATAGAGGAGTATGGAAGAAAACACATGTTGCACCAACCAAAAGTAAATTGGGATAAGAGCAGGAGCATGATGAATGATAAATATTTAAAACTTAGGATTTTGGGAGCATTCAATTGGCTTGCTATTGTATACAATTTTTTCAGCCATAAAATGTCGTGCAAAACAATTATATACAGGGTGTCCCGAAACTAACGATAACCTGGTACCGGGCGACAGGGCAAGGTATACCAGTTATGAAAAAAATAAGAAAAAAAATTTTTTTTTTCAACATGGAGTATCAAAGTTAACTGACAATAATTTTGTAAACCATAACTCGTCAAAACTTAATTTATTTTACTTAGTTAACAATGTTTATTACTTTGATTTGTGGTTGCGAATAATAGTACTGATATTTGAGATTACATTATTAAAAAAAACACTGTAAAATTATAAAAAATTGTGATCACAGTACTTAAAAATGTCTATTATCGCTTGACTAACTGACATGGATTTTTTTTCTTATTTTTTTCATAACTAGTATACCTTGGCCTCTCGCCCGGTACCAGGTTATCGTTGAGCTTCGGGACAGCCTGTATAGAAAAATCTGTTCCTAAAATAACCATTAACAGAACAGTGGTTTGACCTACAGGTTTGAATGTATGTGACCTAGACTTGTGAATTTTTGAGGGTGTACAAGTTGGCATTTTTGAATGAAGTGATTGTCTCCCTTGACCCCATTACTGCCTCACAGATTGTATAAATCTTTTTGGCTACTATACACCATATATCAGGAAGGTGTGGTCAAACGTAAGGGTGTGGTACAGACCATCAAACTGAATAACTTTCTCCATGGGATCAACATAGTAATCGCGAAGAAATACTCAGCAGTCCCATAGATATCGGTCAAGTAGGGAGAGTTGATATTTATAACACAGACATACACGACCCCCCTAAATATGAAATTGCGTACATAAACAGTAGCAATGGCTTTCATTTTGACAGTTCCACAACATTCATTGCGTTATTTACGTTGTTGAGCAGACACATTTTTCGAACACATAAAGCAATAGATTAGCAATATCCTTCAAAATTATTCAGATTGCGATTGAAAGTATTAAGTATTATGCGATTAGGGTGCAGATGCAATCCAAAGAAGATAAACATACAGTTACAAATACAATATTACATCTAAGGAAAACAGTTTATCTGTTATCATTAAATAATCAACATAACAATATACAAACAAGGAATGTCTTGTGACTTCAATGAGGACCAGTTGTACTTGACTTTAGTGCAGTAGGGCACTGTTTGTAGGTCGAACTGTGTATTACAATCATGCATGATATTATAAAAGCCATTCTTGATAACATGGATGAAGTAAATAAGTTTGAACAACGAATGTTTGATATTTCATTTACGTCCTTGTATCACAACCACAAGAGTGTTTCTTGCCCGTTTTTCTCCATAGGAACCTACTTCCTTCGTTTTGGAATGGGCATCTTGAGAGAGAGCTTCATCTTTCTGACTGACCGACCACTTGACAATTGAAAAGTGCCTGTAATGGGTTTATTTTAAATAAATGGTTTGAGTTTGAAGGAGTCTTCAAGAGAAGAGGTGATGACCATAGTCACTTTGATGGGTCGATAGATGAATGATCAGAAAACAAGACTTCTCAAGATGATAATTTTGCTACCATTAGCGAAGAAATCATCAGTATAGAAGACTCTAGTCATAGTAGGAAATACAGAACAATGGTCGAAAGGGAGCCGTTACCTTGATTGGTTAAGTTAAAGAAAAAGGGAGCTGATTGGGCCAGAGTCGGCACGCAGTGGGTGCCAGAAGACGGGCGTCGTCGCCGAGGGAGGCCTAGAAAACGCTGGTGTGATGATTCAGATGCGTTTACGGGAGATTGGCCGGAGAAGGCAACACACAAGGAACAGTGGAAAGTTATGGCGACCAGACCTTTATTATATTATAAAAATACCGTAATAAATAGGTCAAAACTTTTCCTTTCATCTTCGCTTCAAGGACTACTCCGGCATTGATTGTAAATAGCTCTTTAGTTGTTTGTGTAGATGTCATCGCAACCGGTTTATGCCCGTAGATTCTTAGAAACTAGAGATTACTATACAAACATTGAGTAAACTATGACTTTGAACATTATTATCATCAGTAACTCCAAGAATACAGCAACTCGTCAACATGTCATTAGAGGATCTCTTTGATGACTAAATTCTATGAATTTATACGTACAGTTGTTCGTCACGTACGTCAGTATCAATAATATTTTAATGGTTATATGGGGACAAAACCCAAGCCTTGAGAAATCACTGTTAAAACCACAGAACAGAAAATGATCTATTGTTTGGTTGAAACAACTGTATTGTATACTGTACTGTGTATCTTTCAATAGAAATACATTGCAACCTTAATATAACGTACCTCAATATAACGAATTCCTCGATTTAACGAGTTCTTCGTAAGTCCCTTGAATTGTCCATAAGAGTCAATGTAAAATATACCTTTACATTGCGAAGATTTTTTGCGAACAACAACAACAACTCTTTATAGCGTATTTTCAACTATAAAAAAAAAGTGTAAACCTCTAATTAACGAATTTTACCCAAAACTTTTATATAACGTTCCCAATAGTATGTGGTTCAGTCGCGACAGGTTTCGACACGTTTTTACAACCTAACCTCAATATAACAAACCTCGGTTTAACGAATACTTGATATAACGAATATTTACTTGTTCACTTCCCATTTGTTATATCAAGGTTGCACTGTAATAGGCAATAAGGCACACTGAAAACTTATGTATACTGAGAGCAACTTGGGAAAGAACCATGTCCAAGGATGAGTAGATTTAAACTTTAAATATAGTGCCACTTTTGACAAGCCAGGCCCCACTGAAGCGTCTACAGAGAATCTACTCTCTAACTCCGTCAACGAAGATACGGGTCCGTCCAAAAGTAGTTGATCCGTCAATACAAGTGCAAAATTAAATTTCGGACAGTCTAACAACAGTCAAATCGTGTTGGCATTCGGTCTTAGCTCAAACTTCGGTTCGATCTTTAAGTGATACGGAGTAGAAAACCTGGACGAGGCCCGTAACTTCGGCCAAAACTACGGATATCAAGGTTAGGGAGTAGACCCCAGAGGTGGTGACTGGTGATCTAAGTTCCTGAAGAGTAGTTTTGAAATACAGCCCTTGGTGAACATGATATTACTCATCTACAAGGAAAGTATTGTATAAGTTTCTAATAAAGATGAACTTAGGAATCCTTCCACATATTTTATGATTAACGCAGTTACAATAGGGCTTAGCATAGAATCGGCAACATAACAATCTATGTACTTGTAATCAGTACTTAGGTTACACATATTACTTATTGATATAAGAAATAAATCATCATAGTAACATCGTCTCGCCAACATATCGTAATATCATAAATTCATAATGCTATCTTTCTGTTTCTCTACCATAGGTACATAATGATGTATATGTAAGTAAGTAAACAAGTATATCGCTATATTGCAGGATGATCGACTAAATGATGGGTAATCTCGTTAAAGACGGTAATTCGGGTCAGTTGGGCATGGCCGTTCTAGTACTTATACGGTACATTAACTTAGACGCTTGTTATTATGAAAGATATCATTATTCTGTTGCGAATAAAGCATTGTGGTTTAGAGAGGCTGTAAGTCATGTTAATTCTGCTGGCGCATTGTAGGTATTTCAAACAGCAGTCATGGTTTTTAAAGATCTGCTTTGTAATATAACTTCCTTCTCGGGCTCTAAAGCCTGACCTGAAATATAATCAGCCTGCAACGTTCCCACTGCAAGCGTCCTCTCTTTTGAAAGGGAGTGACGCGCAATCCACCACGCGGGCCCAGTGCGGGTTGGTAGATATCACATGTCTTCGATTTTTTGGTTTTAGGACATGCCGGTTTCCTCACGATGTTTTCCTTCACCGTTTTGAGAGCAGTGGTGATGAAATAAATGACACAGTCACCACAAACCCACGACTTGTAAGTCGGGGCCATTACTTCTGGGCCACTACGCTGCCTAAGCAGAAGGCCAATTCTCGTAATTTAAAACTTTCAAAATCTAGTCGCAGTCTCATCTCAGCGACAAACAAATGTCAAAACTTGTCAAAATGTAAGGAAATTAGAGGTATTTTTGACAGATTGAGACATCAGCAGGCCAATTCTCGTAATTTAAAACGATCAAAATCTAGTCGCAGTCTTATCTCGGCGACAAACAAATGTCAAAAACTTGTCAAAATGTAGGGAAATTTGACGTATTTTTGACAGATTGAGACTGAGATCAGACTGTGAACGTTTTAAAATTACGAGAATTGCCCCTCAGACTGTGAACGTTTTTAAAATTACAAGAATAGGGTAGTTGCCTGGGTCAAAAAATAATAATTATATTTAGTCCGTCAGTTAGATTATCGAAAAATAACGGACACGTATTTTTTCTTTTGTCAATCAAACAAAAAATTACAAAGATAAAGCGCGTCAAAATTTGGGAGTGGGGGGTCGTGACGTCACTTGCTTGCAAAATTGTCGCAAGCAAGTGACGTCACGCGGAACTTTAACGGGCGATATCTTCATAATTTTTTATATAATTGACAAAAGAAAAAATACGGGTTCAATATTTTTTGATAATCTAACTGACGGACTAATTAGATTTTTTTTAGAAAAATAGCCTTTTGCCCCTCTGATATATCTCACAATTTTAAAACTACAGCATATTCGAAGTTATGCAAAGATGTCTTCAACCTTCCATCCACATTGAAATTACACTATCTTAAAAAGGTAATCAACTGACTGACTTTACTAAATTTTCTAGGATTAGGCTGTCACTTACCGAAGCAGGTTTATTATAATCTGAAGATATATTCCTAGATCCATTTATCGAGCCATAACCCGTAGACGAGGGTGAATTCAAACTGCCTCCCGGGGAGCTGAGGCGTCCGGGCGAGCTTCCTCTGCCTAGCGGAGAGCTGGTCCTGCCAGGGGACACGGTTCTTCCACCAGGGGAACTCCTGCCTCCTGGACTGCCTACCCTGGCGCCAGGGTTGATGGAGTTTTGAAGGTCGGCTAGCAGCGCATCTGGAATCAAGGGAAATGGTAACGTTAGTACTTATAGTGTAAATCAGCTTTAGTTTATAAAATGGCCGAGATTTGCCTGTTTTCAAGCTATCCTAAAACTATAATACTTTTCAATTGTGACAGAAGTAAATCAAGCTGAGCACTTCTTTCCATTTGTATAACGGGGAGGGGAGATTTGGAAGCGTTGTAATTTGTTTGTTTATATAATATATACTTCTAAACTATTGATTCATTTTCATAATAGCGCAAATCCTTATTATGCAAGTGTTCCGTGTGACAGCGTTGATTTGACACAGGACAAAACAATTGCGCAATGTCACATGACTAAGAAGAAATAAATGACGAGAAATGAGCAGGAACTACAGATATTGGAACTTGTTGAGACGATCAGACCGATTGTTGACTGTTGTGTCTAATTCGAAACAATGTAAGTTTAAGACCCGTTCGCTCTTCGTATACATCAATACAAACCGATCGAAAAATTGAATGTGGGTACGCACGACGACATATCAAGCTATACGATGTCAGCTAAAACTAGAAATGTATAGCTTGACGTGTCGTCGTGTGTACCTACCTACGTAACTGGCAGCAGGGAAACCAAAAACTTGTTTCGGAACATTAACGTTCACTAGTCCTTTCCCAAAATCCAGACTTCCGGCTTAATGTAATTGATTTATCCACTTAACCATCAGCACGTATCGGCTAATGTAAATGAGTCACTTCAATATAGGTAGTGATGACTATGAGATACCTTTAGTATTATAAGTTCATCCCACGTTATCGCAAATATGTTATGTTATCTTTAATGTCTTATTTTATTATTCGTTTTATTAAGGCGGCAGCCTTTGAAAAGAATTCTTCTTTTCGTGTCGATGGTACTGTAAATGTTGTCCGTCGAAAGCAATATTATGTAGTGCTGGTTATAATTTAGCGCGGGTTCCATTCGAACTTTCAAGCAACTTTAGAATGAGGTGTCAAATAATTTTTGTTTAGGAAAAGTCAGTGCTAGTTTAGTCGGAAAGTAAAGACGTTCTGTCAATATAAACTTGATGGAATCGTATCGTTGTTTGATTCCTCCCTGTACCTCGAAGGGCTCGTCTAGCCCTTCACAGTACTCTTCCTTGTAAGAGGTTTTATTTTTCTTTTATGTAGTTTAAGCCCAGTAGCCCGTTCACCTGCACCTCGGATGACCTAAAGAAAGAAGCTACTGATGCAGCAATCAACGTGGCCACCTACTGGGCTGGGCTTGAAAAGAATAACAAATCGAAATAGCTAAAACTTTGGACGACCTTGATAAATACCACCTCACCTGAGCAATTCATTCGAGCATCCCTCCATTTTGGTGGTGATAGGAGGAGGTTGATTAAGAGAAATATTACTAAGACCACTGTAAATATCCCAAAGCTGCCTTGCTGTGGTTATCACCTTTGAAGTGTTTAGGAGGACGGAAGAAACCCGTTATAAAACAGTGCATGTTGGTGAGCTATTGTTGTATACAGAATGTTACATTTCTACGTATCCTCGATCAATATTATTGAACAGTATTAATTAATAACAAGTATTTATTATCCAACCAATTAACATAAATAAAACGAGCAGCATTTGTCAAATGACATCATGTTTGCCGGAGCAGAACGGGGTCCTGCTAATTGAACGGAATTAATATTATGGCACCAAACTGTGCAGTGCAATATATTCAATGTTTTGTATTGCATCATGAAAACACAATTTTTATAAGAATCGGCTTCCAGTTTCTCATAGTCAGAATCTAGACGTATTTAGTTACTCCGAATGTCAATGTCAATGGAATAGCAATGAAGGCCATTCAAATTGAGAGTTAAGAGAAAACTGATATTTAGTGACGAATTCTGGGGAATTTTCAAAAATACATAACTATTGGGTTTTCTCGAATCCCATGAATATTAGCCTAGGCATTATGGGGTGCTTAATTGTTGCAAATGGGTCCCACTGTCACGTCCTGGAAGGAATACGTCAAATTACCAGTCACCCTATATAACACCCTAGGGTACATTCCTTCGGGATTCCAGGAAAGGTTAGGCTGCTACTGAGAAATTCCTGCTGGGAAAACCTAATAACACTTCGTCCGACATAGACATTATGCTCAGCACCAGCGCTTGCGACCACTAGACCATCGAGCCAGACGACGATTTTGCTCTTTCTGATGAAATGAAGTCTTCCTAATTTTGGTCTTATTGTGATCACTCTAGTGAGCACAAGCACCTGCATTTGCAAGCAATTAGGAGCTTTTAAGGACACTTACTTCTACTTTTTTCAGCCTGTCCCTTGCTGCCCTCTCCCAGTACGCCCTAAGCCGAGGTCCACACCCCACAGGGGGTGCCCTTTGCGTGTAGTCGCTTAGTTTTTAATTTATTGAGGCCTCCACAGGCAAGCCCGATTAACCAGACGACAACCTCATAGGTTGAACTGCGAGAAATCGGTACTGTACTGTACAGTTTTTAGCTCCCAGTTGTTGGGATCGCCATGGGAGGTAATAATGATTACGTGCGTACTCTATATTACATCTGGAGCTGGGATAATAAGTACTGATGGGGAATGGAGGAGCTCCCCCTTTCGAATATAATTAAGTTATTTTACTATGTTGAAAATAGTATCAAGGATTCAACCAATTATGCTCATTTAAATACCCATGCGGAAATATCACATAATAATGGTTGTGTTTATAGTTATTTACATGGTATGACTATAGATATACACCTATCTACTTCACCATTTCACAATATTTGTTTCCTCTAAGGGCTGATTTGCCCGACGAAAAAGATTTTTTCAGAGGAATAATTTTGTATTTTTGACAGTTCTTCCAAAGAAAATCTGCCAGACGTAAATTTTAATCTACGATAAAAAATTATCTATCGATTGAAAAATCTGCCGGAAGTTCAGTAAATATAACTTTGTTACAGGAATTAGATTATATTGCCACCCCATGTAAAATCCAGAACGTCTATGTCCGATTTACCACAATATTAAAATGCAAACAAACCCAATCAAAATATCACCAAAAAATAAATAAAAGGGCCTCAAGTTTATGCATAATAAAAAATTTATACATTTCGCTGCGCAAGCGCACCCGGCCGATACAGTACCCTAAGACTTGTTTGTCAGGAACCACTTTGCTTTTTGGAGTTCAATGGCTCCTGAAGCATTTTAATAAGAATAATCTCCACCAAAAAACCAGCTAACAACTATAATGGCGTAATTCCTTATCGGTCAAGTTGCGCAAATTGCCTACCACCATTAGATAAGCAGTATTTCACAAGGTATTGCTACAAGAAGCCTCTGTGATAATTAATTATGAGCCATCTGATAAAAATTATGGATGACCTCAACAATACAAAGCACCTTTTGTACATATATTGTTATATTCGAAGTTTCAAACATGAGTAACCTCAACAGTTATATGTCAATAACAAATAAGTTATTCAAAGTCAATATAACTAAGAACAGGATATTAATGAAGTAAACACTATGGATTTCGAATAAGAATTAAAATATTTATACCCAATCCACCAACAGCTTCATAAACCTCTTCGTATTGTATTTTCTTTGGTGAAGGATTCTTTTTCAATATTTTCCCGTAGATATCATCGTTCACTGTATAATGATGAGACTGAGACATTTTCAATATTTTAAATTATAACTTTTTGGTATCACTTAAAACGGTTCACAAGAAACTGGCCGCGGCGAATTCGCAAGAAACGCCGTAAAAAGTTTTAAAAAAGTTTTCGCCTCAAGGGCGGAGGAAGGGATTCTAAATTTAAATATATCTCCTTTGCCCTCGTGCGAGCAAGGAGGCGCGGGCGACTCTCTTATGGACTAATGCAGTACTGATTCACCTCCGCAAGCGCAGACCGCAAAAATCGCTCACAACCTAACATATTGTTCACATAAATATTTGCGTTTCTTTAATAGTCCGTGTTAGTAGAAGCGCTGAGAGAGATGAGGTCACGAATTAGTATTTCGGTCATGTTAGTTGTCTATGTCAGGACAATGTAAACCAGCTCCGTTATAGAGGTATACAGAAAGTAAAACAGATGTTAGATGTGCTAACGCTTAAAGTGAAGCGCTGAAAGTGCTTTATGGTGCGGTCCATCAATGAACTCGCTGACGCCGCTTTGATAATACGGAGTTGAGGCGTCATAGGATGACGCGTTCTCGGTGGAATTTGTCTGCTAGCCCTCTCTGGCAAGTCGTGAAGTTCCGTTTAGTTGTGAGCGAAAGGAGAGTGCGATGCGATTAGTAAGTACTTTTGGAATTTCGTGGAAGCACTGAACTCTGGCCTGCGGTCAGTCTGAGATAATAAAGGCATGCAGCATAGCTGTTACTTTTAATAATAGGGGTTAAAGTATGAAATTCCCGTTTCATTGTAATAGGTACTTCGAATGGACATAGAACCTTCATGGTTTGCTATTTTTGAGTGAAACTTTTTTCACATGGTACCTATGAAGTTCTTCTTTTAAAAAATGTGCAACATTCGATTATCGACTTTCAGTTGTTTTTTTTTTATTCAGCTTAGACAAGAAAGATGGATACTTCGAAAATTCGAGTTAATTTTGAATACAAGTTCCGACGCGGAACTAACGCGGCAGAAACAGCTCGCAATATTGATATTGCGAGCTGTTTCTGTAGCGTTTGGAGAGGGGACTGCTAATGAACGCACCGTGCGATTTTGGTTTAAACGCTTTCGTGATGGAAAAGCAAAGCTTACCAATAAAAAGGTAATGGTAACTGTTTGGTGGTCTCAGCATGGTGTTATTCACTATAGCTTTCTCCGATCTGGTCAAGCAATAACGGCAGATGTCTACTGTGCCGAACTCCGAACAATGATAGCAAAACTAGCAGTGAAGCAGCCCCGACTCATGAATCGATCTTCACCATTATTGCTCCATGATAACGCGAGACCTCATACAGCACGAGAAACCGTTTTAACTCTACAGGAACTGCAATTAGAAACCATTCGTCACCCTCCGTATTTGCCAGACCTTGCTCCAACGGACTACCATTTTTTTCGTGATTTGGACAATTTTCTACGTGATAAAAAGTTTTCTTCTCAGGAGGCAGTACAAAATGCTTTCACACATTTTCTCGAATCTAGATCACGAGAGTTCTATCGCAAAGGCATAAATGACCTTCCTATTAGATGGCAGCAATGTATAGATAATATTGGTAATTATTTTGATTAAATATATATGTTAAATTTAAAAAAAAAACGAATTTCAATTTTTCAGTACTTATCGGAAATTTCATACTTTAACCCCTAATATGTATCTTATGGAACGTAGATTATACTTATAAGGATTTTAGTTTTTTGTTTAGAAATTGTTCATTATTGTATATAAATGATCGTATGATTATAATTATAGTTCCAACAGTAAACCGAAATAGACACATATCGTTTAGGAAAATACAATTTTCCTTGTTTATGATGGCAACATTATTATTTGCTTGCAAACTGTTTCCATTATCCAGTTGGCGATACAATTTTTAAAATGTTACCTCGTACCTTACCAACCTAATACCATATGAGCTAGCAGACATAGTGAACATCGAATACAAAATAGTCAAATGAGATCGTATAGCACCAGTGCGATTAAAGAAATCCAGGATATAAAGTGTATTGACTTTTTAAAAGTGATTAGAGTTCAAAAGTTTTCTCATTTAGAATCGGTGATAAGTTGAGGATATTTTAGGAATCCCGACAAAAAAAGGACTACATTCATAGAAGACAACTTAAAAATGTACACCAGAAAGAGCATAAAGAAAACGGTTACCAATTATTCTACCAACAGTGGTGATTTTGACGACCCAGTGGATGTATACCCACCCAAGTGAGGAGGTAGGTTCTAAATTCTCTTTTTTTTTTTAATTTGTCCCAAATTGTGAATTTACGACCTGAAGAAGCTTAACAGCTTTCTAAGTAAGTCTTGGGCACATCAGTGACTATTTAGTGAAGAAACCGAGACGTAATAAATGTAATAATCTAAAATCGCAGACAGATGCAGTGAGCATGCTTGATGATCAATGCTCATTGCTTTTCTATGTGAGAAAAGGCCTGTAGGGAGACGATTATCACGCTGTGTATAAGGGATGATACATGCTAGACCGCATATAAATTATCTAAGCTATACCGTCACGTGCGCGAGCCACGTCCGTTTCAGCTCAATTGGTAGAGTAGGCTTGTAGATAATATATATTCATGGATATTTCGTGGCAATATCTATTATTTCGATATAAAATATCAAGTATCGAAAATGTATTATAAATACGATACATTTCCAAAGGTAGTTCAGTAGCGACAACGGTGCTGTTGTCGCTACTGAATAAAACCGCTGGAATACAGAGCCGTAAAAAAATTGACTTTTTTTCATTGTCTGACTTTGATAGCTCGGACAAAAAATTATAATTATGATTTTACAGTCCTGACTTCATCAGAAATGATGTTATTGGTTTAGTATTTATATGAATAAATAACAATCGCAACAGAACTTTATAAAGTACAAAACTTTTTTAGAAAATTTCACCGATATATCGATGTATCGATATGTATATATATTTTTAAATATAAATCGATACTTTCTACAAGTCTGACGGGACACGGATGCTGCACGGAGTAGCATGAACAAAAAATTTATATATACAGGCTGATTTTTTAAAGACCAGCCAAATTTAAGGATGTGGTACAGACCAACAAACTGAACAACTTTCTCCATGGGACCTACATCGTAATCGCGAATAAAAATTCAGCCGTTCACATTCGAGGTCGAGTAGGTATTGAAGTTTTCTATGGGACAGTTGATAAAATTTTCGCGATTACACTATTTGTCCCATGGAGAAAGTTGTTCAGTTTGATGGTCTGTACCACATCCTTAAATTTGGTTGGTCTTTAAAAAATCAGCCTGTATATAATCCGTAACGCCTTACTATATTTCAAGAGCAACAAGCGTTTGTGTGAGTGAAAAACGTTGCTATCATTTTATTAGAAGGCGTAAAAGACGTGCGCATGCGCATTTGAAATAGATTGTAGAAATGAAAACTAATTAAACATTCAAATAAAAATAGAATATCAATGGGAAACAAAATCATACGATTCCAGTTCTATCTATGAACGGCTGCGAAAAGCTTGTTAGTTGTTAGTTTTGATGTGTAGCACTAGATGGCGCTACTTGTACGAGCGCTCCGGGAAAACATGTTATTTGAAAACTCTAAATCTTAGGATACGACGATAATGATGCAAAACAGAATATAAAGAAAACTTTAGTAAATTAATAGTTAAAGAAAAACAAACATACAGACACATAGTAGATGCACAAGCTTTAGAATTCCCGGTGTAATTAATAGCCTAACGTTAGTTTCATAAACATGATTAAGATATCCACCAGAGCGTATCGAATCAAAACTATCACTAATAACAGGAAATAAGGCACTTCCTAAAATAAAACACGCTAATTAAGATGCGTTAAGATTAAATTAATGGCTTAATTAGTCACGCAAGCACCTTTTACCATCATCATATTTCACCATCACATACGCTCCTAATAAACCGTATCAATAAAAGGTCGTTCCTCTGCCTTTCTCGAGTCGGTAAGAAGGTCTTCAAAAGCTCTTTTGGTATACGTAGATAAGCCAAGCCAGTTAGCTGGGAATGTGTAAGCGAGTCTAGTACATATTGTCGCTCGTAGAAGGTATAATGTTGACTGAATCAGAAATGGCAAAATTAGTATCATGATGAGCACAGTTTCTGTTGAGGAGAGCAGTGGTACTCAGTGGTAACCACCCCGACGAGTTGTAGGTCGTGGGTTCGAAACCCAGGCAGGCGCTTTACTTTGTGAAAATAATTTCATCACCACACTGTTCTCAAAACGGTGATGGAAAACATCGTGAGGAAACTGGCACATCATAACCAAAAATTCGAAGACATGTGACATTTACCAACCCGCACTGGGCCCGTGTGGTAGATTACAGCCCCTCTCAAAGAAAGGTGGCCTGTGTTCCTGCAGTGGCAACATTATAGGTTGATTATGCTATACGATGAGGAAGAATGCTGTAGTCTTTAGTCACGTTCCTTTAACTGTGGCATACAAAGACCTCGGAAAGATATGGGATGGCCTATTTTCCACCGACAACTATGAAATGAGCAAAGTCCTTACGTTTTCGTTAATCCATGCTGCTCTTCCTTCAAAAACTACAATGATGTAAACGCTTGCTTACAATGTCTAACCATATGATGACTTATGAAGGTTCTTTAAAACCTTTTGTATTCAAGAGCAAGGTCGTGCTTTGATCATAATCAAGATTGATCATAGTCAGCACAGCATAGCACATGGGCCGTATTTTCTATGACATAATGAACGAAACCGCGCGAAATGAGCGCCAGGTTGGTGTGATTAGCTAAGGAATTGACGCGGTTTCGAAGTAAGGAATCATTGAGTGGTCATAGTGAATAGGGCCCTGATCAGGGGCTGGAAACTATACATGGTGAAATAACCACAATACAAGCAGAATTACCAATGCGAAAAGACAGACGAACAATCAACAGGCCATGGTTAGGCCAGGGTATATCAATCAGTACATAGGGTGGCAGGGACATCGACACGTAAACTGTAACCGCGAATTCAGCACATGATTTATTTCTCTCTATTTTTTCTTTTTTAAAAAACGTTGCCCCACACTAGGAATTACTCCTGTATCGTGGGTGCGTTTACAAACATTTAAACTCACATACACAAACAGACCAGACCCGGAACCACTACCTGTAGGCAATTTGCCAATCAATTCAATCAATCAATTTGAATAAAAAAAAAAAACAATCAATCAAAAACAAAAAACAACAATCAATCAAATCAATCAATTCAATTTGTCAATTTTGATTCTAGACGGGTATCGTAGACGTTTTTCGTCGGTTATTAAAAAAAATCTCCTGTTTCATAGAAAAGTGCCAATACCTACGCGGTCAAAATGTATGGAACAGCAATTATTATTTAAAATAACAGACAAAAAAATTACATAAGGGGTCCAGAATCATGTACTGAATCCATGGTAGCAGGTTGCGCGTCGATGTCCCTGCCACCCTGCATGCATCAAAATAACTAACCCACATTGATAATTGTCGTAAAATTCACGCCATCCTACATGCTTTAAATCTCACTAAGATTAGATTAAATCAACTTCATATCTGGATTCAAAGCTATTAATAACAGTGCTGTAAGACAGGACAAGTAGTAAACAATGCGATATAGTGTCGAGGAACATTTTGCGGTGCTGACCACATCTGACCACAGCCCGCAAGGTTATCTCAGGACAACTGACACCTCGTGGTCAACTGATACCGAATAGTTTCAATTGTTCTCTTATGAATGTAAATTACTCCAAATCTGAAACTAGGACTGGTTTTGACAATAATGAAGCTTTTATTACTTTGGCTTACGAGATTTATTTTGAATGGGATCTAGAAACGGCTTTTTTTTTTCAAGTAAGTATCATTTTCATAGATTACGCATGGCCTCGTGCTATGGATTCTTCGAAAAATACTATGTGCTAAATTATTAGAAGCCGAATAAAATAAACTAGTGCTTCGTACGTCGGTTCTAGAGCCAAATTTCATCCATTCACAAGTTATGAATAAAAGATTCTCTGATGACAAAGGAAAATATTTTCGCGTTTGACTAACAAAGCCCATAACTTGAGCGACGTGATAAAATCGGACATCTTCACAAAACCAATAGACGCGATTACGCAAGTTTTGTTTACGCAGCGGTCCCGAACGCTCCACTAACACGCAACCGATATAGCGCAAGGCCGTACAATAAAAGCGACCTGACTCACTCATGAATTAGTCCCAAACACCTCATATATTTCACTCACCAAGATATGCACTGAAATCGGTAAAGTATTTCCTCCAGTCCGTGGACTTCAGTTCGGGGGGACTCGCTGGTCTCCGCTCGACACTGTACTTTCGCTCCAAAATCGGGGAGAACGAAACAGATTTTGGGGATGCAGAGCGCGTGCGCACGGATGCCATCCCTCTGCTTGGTATAAAAGGCGGGATGGGTCAAATTGGCGACAGTCGTGGCTGGACCGCGGCTAAGAGTAGACTGGTTATTTTCGGTGTGATGCAGGGTTATCTGCGGCGCGAGCGACGCCGGGTGATAGCGCGGTCACACTGTGAGCTGGCGACAGAGTTGCGCGACGCGCTATTCCCGTCAGGTGGTCATTTCCGCCGTTACGTATTTCACAACGATCGCGAACCGACTTCATTAACCTCTTTGTAAAAAGCGTGAAAAAATATAATGAATGTGCGTAGGGTTATGTCTGAGCCAGTATGTTATGTAAGTGACATGTTTGCGTGTGGCGGCTGTGTGGGCGGGCGGCGCCCTACAATTGTATCTACGTGAAACTCACGTGGTCGCCACGAGTAAACAGTATTAACCTGTTTTCTCACAATAGAGAATATAATTGGCTGCTGGCTTAGAGATTATTTTCAATGTATCAAAACACAAAGGTTCGCCGGAAATACAAGAGCCCATTGAAGCCAATTATGCAATTATACAGTAGATTACATATAATGACGTATAGACATTTGTAGCACGCGTGGAAGTAGGGCAAACATTACTAACGTTTACGTCTGTTATTTCGTAAACAATGGTGTAGACTGTGGTTTTGTTTGAAAGAACTACTATAAACGGAAACATTGATATTTTAATCAAGTCAATACAATGTCCTCACGCCACTATAAAGTCGTAACGAACGAGAAAATCGTAACGATAAAGTGAAGTTAAAACAGAAACTTTTTTTTAGTATTGTTCTGTACGATGTCATGGAAGCATTAACATCAGCGAATGATACTCCGCATAAAAATAATGTTGAGAGAAAGTCAGAAACTACTAACTGTTTCATTGAGGAAGCAATACATCATGCAATTGATTGGAATAATAATCTAATGTCATTAAGATGTGAATTTATGTATTTCAAATCCTATTCCATTGAAGAGCAGCAAGAATTACAAGTCAAGTATGTACATAAAAGTTGAAGCCATAGGCAGCCCTATGATAAAATTCGTATTAGATCTGATTATAGACTCTAGTTTTAAGGCTTCATATATCTAGAAGTCACACAAGGTTGATAGTCCAATTACAATAGTTATATAAATTCCCTAGAAGTTCATGTCCTTATTGACGCATTTAAATTTTGGCAAACGAGAAACTATCGCAGACTTTTTTAAACCATATCTTGTTTTGATAAGTAAAGACAAAGCCATTTTAAAAGGAAATTGTATAAAACGTATCGATATTGTATCCATTGTCTCTGGCGTGTGGGTGACGCCCATCCGTGGGTGGGACCATAGTAGAAGTACTGAAGGTCACAATACCTTAGACAAAGATACAAGCAATAAACATCTTGGTACCATTACTTGTAACAGCGAATAAAATACCAAAGAACTGCGTTGCACCTGGAATTTTCTTAGTAGTAAATCTCTATCATAAGACCTTTCAGAGTATTGTCCTGGCCACTGTATCACTAACGAAAAGGAAACGAATTTTACATCGTATTTTTCTTAGGATTTATTTAGTTTAGGGTTAATTTTCCAACGCCAAATAATTTTATCGGAGGACAAAATCTGTCAGACGTCAATTTTATTCCACGAATAAAAATAATATGTCGATTGAGAAATCAGCCCTTAAAGAAACATAAAAAGTTCTTTGTTGGACTCTTAAATTTTGTGATCAATGCTAAGACTGAGCATTCAACAGCCATATCGCCTGTTTAAAAAATGTCTGGTGAACTGATTCCAACAGTAGCAAAAACCACCTTTTTCACAGTAAATTGCTGGAAGTAGGTGACTATGGTGATCGTGGGCGATGGCTAACTTGTCCAGCTACTAATAACTAAGTCGTTAATAAAACCGTTGAATCCCACACTTAATTACTACGCGTAGCCTCTACATCAATAGAAATCTGTTTATTATGTAAGATTAGTATGGGATTATCAATGATTACTGCTCATCTTGTAACATAAAACCACGCCTACGATAATGAGCTTCATAGTCTTCAGTCACCATAGCACTACCATTTGTATAATCTCTTTTGGCAGATAGATATGGGTATTATTCAAATCGACGTACGATGAAACTGGTTTTCAACCTAGCATGTGTCCTTGCTCCAGCTTTCTCGATAAGTAACATAATGGTCTGTCCATAAAAACCAGAAGTAAAAGCTGAAATGATGATGAGACCTTGAAATTAACGTTACGTGATATGTCTGGTACTACTGTTTTACTTCTTCGCCAGGAACCAAAAACAAAAATAGAATGAACATTTATGGCCATTGAAACTGGGTTGAAAAGGTAGGTCATCATAACAAGACTAGTCGTCTCTGACTCAAGTCCTGCAATTACTAGCAATTACCAGAATGCTCTTATTGGATGATAATTGTATTTGGCAATCACATTACTCATAGATTTATAGCCACACAGGGTAAAGTGGTATTTTACGAGATGAGCTAACTACCTGATGCTGCCAATAAAATTACATTATGATGGCCAGAAATAGACCAGAACAAAGGTACTTAAATTGACTTAGATCATGTGTTTCAATGATGATGACACACATGATTAAATCGATACTTCGAAGTGCTAAAAGCTCTACCAGAATTAACACAACATCTAATAATCTAGAGGCAGTAATTTTGTTACATTTAATAATATAACCTAATAAGTAAAGATAACAAAGCCGACGAGATAGCAAACACAGAGGTGTCAATAGAGACTAGATAAGATTTGATGTGGACGAAAATAGATCAATAATGGCAGAACAGGAACCAAACTTTTTGGATAGAAAGGTATATTACAATATTGTGATAAGAGAGCTTACAGAATAGAAAGTATCAAGGAATTAAAAGCAAAAATGATGATGTTGATGAAGATATCTACATAAAAAAAAACCGAACAAGATAAAAAGCAAAGATAACGTCAGACTCTCTAGACACAGTTGATATTTATTGCAATTTTCATTTTTACAATAACATTTTTAACAAAACACAAGTAAAACTCAACTGCGATTAATAAATTGTTATAGAAACTGCCACATGTAAACAATTACGCCGTAATTCACGTATTGGCAGAGAATTATGTCTTTAACATGTTTGTAACTAAGGCCAAGTGTTCGACAGAATTATGACTTCGGCGGAGGCCAATAGGTTCAGTTTAATGGCTCAATACGATACAATGGAGTTCTTAGATATAGGAGGTGTATTTAACCCAGCCTATTAAATGTGTACATCGGTTAACAATAACATCGTTAAAGGACGTGGCTTTAAGATATCAGGGATTTTAAATATATGAAAACTTTCGCTAGCATATATCACAAGCATACGCTTTCAATAAAGTTTCTTTTACCAAATACAATGTAACATAATCGAATTATCTACCCACAACATTGTCTAGACGTTATTACAAGCTTGCTTCAAAAAAACATAATCAATCATTTCAACATTCTGTTCTTCAGTTGACGTGTAAGCGCCTTAGTATGAGAAATTAATTAATTATAGTACCTTCGACTGTAACTAATTCAGTTTAAGACATAACACGAGTATATTAAATGCATTCATTAACAATTATGGCTTGGAATGAAGTACAGGACTTTTAAAGCAACTTGCACTAAAACATAGATTCAGTTGTTGATAACAAGGCCAATGTGTCAACCTTTTATAGGTAATACTGAATTTAAACAGAAACTTAGTACCAGTTCTACACAACCCTTTTTTTTTTTTAAATTAAACTAGTAAATGGTATACTAACAGTTTTATAAGTTAGAGATAATAAGAACAATTAAGAACTTAATGCATTCGCAGCCCAATGAAAATTAATGTAAATTGAACATTGCTTCATTGGAGTAAAGTACGGTTTAGAAAAGCAAATGAATAAAGAAAATTGTTTATGACTTGGATTATAATATGGAAAACGCATAGAAAATTAATGAATAATGCAACATATCAATGAACAGTTTGACATCAAAATTTCACACCATAACAGTGAATCGTTGACAAACATAAGTTTCCATTTTCCAAGTATCGTACGCACGTGGGTATTTTGAATGACATACAGATCGAGCTATGCATATTTCATGTCATAGACATGGAATACATATCACAGCAAGATATGAAAAACATGAATGAGGAAGCGTGCTTACTGACTAGAAAGATAATCAAGGCATAACGGTTGTGATAGAAATGCTCGCCTTAGATGTATTTAATGATTATTGTTATGTTTTAATCAAGCTTGATAGGAACTGTACCAGATTCAAGCAGGTCTGGCTAGTCAAACAAAAAATCTAAATGGCATAATGAGAGCACGTAAGCAAAGAAATCTATTAACTTCACTATCCCGGAAACACTCCAGTAACTTATGCTTGTCACCAATCTAACGCGATCTCTATTGGTTGTACTATTTCTACGATACTATTCGTCATTTTACTATATCTAATAGCAAACTGGGATCTCTTTAAATTGGCCAGTACGATGGCCCTGTTTTATTTATAGGCAATTAACACTGATGTTTGCGGCGTCTGATACTACGGCTTCATGTTCAATTGATTGACTGTTGACATATTGGGATGTGATGTTTAAACATGGTCTAAACTCTTTAAAAACAGGGTGATATATTGAAATGATCAAAAAAAGTTAAGCTATATTTGTATTGTAATTAGCATCAAGTTAAAGACGCACGCACAAGAACGAGTGGGCGCAGTTATTTTTAAATCCACGCTCTAATTACTGCTTTGTTACATCAAAGGGTTATTAGTCGGACGGCCGCCAGCTCACAGGGTACACCGCACTAACGAACACAAGTCGCCGAATTAGTCTCACACTAGACACGTCAACCGTTACCAATTGATTAACAGGCACCGGAGAAAAACGTTCAAATTAAAAACACGGCATTAGTTTCGTACGCAACTGTCGATCGTCAACGAACGCTCCGCGCTCGGTCGCAGCGGTTTGATCGGATGGATGTCGTCGCAGCGACTGACAACTGTCGCGGTCTCAAGACGCAACTGTGGGACGGTGTCTAATGATCTCAGTTTCATTGTGGTGCGGAATTGAGCTTGTAATGGGCACATGTGGGCGATGGACGTATCGGCAACTGGTGTCCAGGGGAGGCATTGCCTAGTAAGAGGGCATAGCGGATCGCAATGTTCTCGGAAGCCGCCACGGATGGGAATGCAGGACGCGGTCGGCGAACAGAGGAATGCTACCGGCTTGAGCAGATTGCTTCCTAGCTCGTGGCAAAATTATTGCAGAAACGTAATATTGCGGAGAAACCCTTGTCCTTGATTCTTATCTTGAGTAACGATTGGCAGAAGCTATTTATAAAGCCAGCGCTAAAGATTTTCATTAACATTTTGTGAGTTATTTATGGTTGAACTCGCGTTATAAGTGAGGCTCTACCCAGTTTAATATGAATCGCAAACGAAAGGCTAAAGAATAGTCACAATCATGTTCGCTAAGAGCTTACCATCAAAAGAAAATAAGCTAAGGAAGTTATAGTTAAAACGAAAACCGAAATACCAAACAAAGATCGCTAACGACGATGACGAGGTACATGCCTTATCGAATCGCGTGGTCAATGCCATTCATGGTGAACTCAACAAAGCGTAAAGTACGGCAAAACAATATTGTCTTGAAGTTTCTAAATGACAAGACAAGATGTATTGTCAATAATTCTTAAACGATATTATACTAAACTAGCCACCAGCCCCTGCTTCGCACGGTATTTACGACTACGTCAAAAAACATCGAGATTTCTTTATTATTATTTAGTGTAATGGTAATGTATTATACACATAAACCTTCCCGAATAAATCCCGGAAAACCGCATCAAAACCCATGACGTAGTTTAGAAGAACAACGCAGTCACACAGACAGACAAGAAATACGCCTTTAATGTATAATATGTATAGACTAAACATAGAACAAGAATACAATGCGATATAATGGTTTCTAGAAAACCGCTTTCATTGAAATGTACTGTAGATGTATGATGGGAAACCTAGCTAAATTGAGGGTTGAAGACGGAAAAGCAATTTTCGCAAAAGAAACAAACATAAAAAATATTTGAATAGCAGAGCATAGAAATGAAAACAGAGGACTATATGTAGAGAAAGAAGTACCAACTCATAAGCTAAGTTATTATTTTATCTGATTGTCAAATCTGATGCCTACAACACCAAAAGAACAAGTTATTGTACTTAGTACTCTAACCAGACATTCAAAATATCCGATTAGCATTACATATCCATAAAGAGGTGTATTCGTTTCCTGGTCGGCTGCGAGTGGGTGACCACTATTTTTGGTAACTTGCCTCTGGTCAGTCGCGCAAATTGTAGGGCAACCGTAGTTAAAGGGGAAGATTGTTATCTACACTTGTTTTTGTACGATGCTAATGATACGTTAGAAGTACTTACTGTACTTTAACACGTTTTTGTAGCTGTAGATACCATTAGCTCCATTGATGAACAAAGCAGTAAGAAGCGATATGTGTGTAATTAGTTAAGAAAAAGATTTGGACCTCTCTTAGAACTACCGTAGTGACAAGAGTTTAATTCCTGGTACAAAAAAAGCCATTAAAATATGTTTGCCTAATCGGGTAAAGAAGTAATTCCCATCAAAACTTCCAAATCGTCAAGTCATTTGTATTGATAAGTTTTACGACCACTCTCTGCATTGATATCTAACTATGGAGCATATAATCGCAGTCATTTGAAAAGCTTCTTCAATATATTGACTAACATTGAAAGCAATAAAAAACATATTTGGGTTTCTAAAATATGTCAGACATTACTATGATACAGGGGTCAAGTAGGTCCATGAAATGGATAAAGCAAATAAAACAGTAGACAACTTTTATTATAATAAACTCACATCTATAATGAGAAAGTTATTAAGTGGTTCAAAGTTCAAATCAATCCACTTAATACTTGATCCAGTAATACATAATGCAATGCACATAACAGTACCAAACAGAAACAGCAAAATAGGCATACAGAAACAGACTACAAATCAAATTCGCAAGCAAAAGTAAATCAGTAAATAAACAATCCTAGACACCCATAGATTGTAAATGAAACAAAACAAACAGTTTTATTAAGAGATCAATGGAGGCGCCAGTCGCAGACCTTACATAACAATCTGACCACAGACAGTGATGCACTAAGCTTTTAATTGAAGCAGCACAGTGTGAGGTCATTAATACATAAAGCGTTATCTTGAGTGACAACCTAGTTAGCTCCATTCATTTCTCACCGTGACTATATTGCAGTTAACATATACCACAATTTATAGCCAATTGTTCCCAGATATACGATTAATGCGAAACAATTTATCGTCTAAAACAGCGAATAAAGTAGCCGACTGTAATTGCAATATTATAGGAGCTTTTAGAAACTGATATTGGTGGTATTTCTGTGGAAGAAGTGTATAATATTACTTTTGTAACGACGAAAGGTTCATAAGGTCTTATGACTTCCTTTGACAGGATACATAAAACAAGTATCAGTGTGATTATTACTGAAAGTGAACTAGATGCATTTATCAGAATAGTTGACTTATATAGCAGATGAGTGGTCAAGTGCACAGGGAATTTGTATAGCTTTTAAGTGCTCTGTTTCTCATTCGACATACAACAAACTTTTAATATTTTACAGTTAGAAGAAGCTAAAGTTTAGAATGATTCTAAGGAAAGTTCATTGATCGATTTCGTAAATTCAACAGGAAATAGCCATAGCATACTTGAAAGCTTCCATGGGAACTTAAATCACGTGATATATCGTAGAGTGGAAACTTGCGTATACGCAAGCTTCCACTCTATCAAAACTTTCAATCGACCGGAATGTATACGTATGTTATAAATAAATAAAAAATTAATTAAGTCCAAATATGATCACGATCACATGCTGGCCCCATGAGAAACTACTCGATCGCATGAAAACAGGTAAGTAACGTTAGTTTTTTTACCTAATTAAAAGCCACCGGTACAAATTGGCTGGGAACATATACGTGTTTAATATCACGGGAGGCGTGTCGTCAATGCCGTATACAGTTCACTCCCCATTGGTGCATGGGACGATGGTTCAATGGTGGCAGACTTATTTCTAATGCTACTGGTGAAAATAGTAGAAATGTTGGTGAGAGTGCCTACTGACTCCCTAATAGACTCAATCTAGCTAGTTTTGTAGATAGTATATATGAGTAGGGTTGTATCGAGATCGATATGTCTGAAGTTAAGTTTACCCGAAAATTTAAAGAAAATGAAGAGCATTTACTGGAGGAAGAGAGCATTGCTTACATGATCAAAAACACACAAGCAGCATTGGCAATGAGTTGGTTTAAAACTCGGTGTAAGCTCGGCGTGGTACCATGCGAAAAAATATTATTAATAGATTATATTTTTTTCTCCTCTCTTATTTTTTTTAAATAAAAAGAGCCATCGAGATTACTTTTGAGTACTAGGGCATTTGTGTGATAAGCTTGGCATTCAAGTACGGTGATGCCATCTTGATTATTGAACCTCAAGACGTGTATGATGTACTCTTGAAAGCCCTAGTATGCGTACAGTGTGCATACACAGCACAGAATTAAACTAGGTTTGGTA
The DNA here is from genome assembly GCA_947507525.1 of Apamea epomidion. Lineage (NCBI taxonomy): Eukaryota > Metazoa > Arthropoda > Insecta > Lepidoptera > Noctuidae > Apamea > Apamea epomidion. Next base: position 3,695,794 of record OX382234.1, read on the forward strand.
TGTCTGAAGGTTTAAATAGCACACTTTGGCATGGAAAGGATCTAGAACGTACGCATATAACTCAAATCAACTAAGGATGGACGGAGGCCCTTGAAGGCTAAAGGCCCAATGAAGCTGGTGTTACTAATTTGTTTATACACACTTACTAAAGATGTAAAGAAAGAGTTAAAAGCATCAATATTACTGGTGCTCGAAATAGAAATATGATTCATAGAAGTGAATAACTCGTAGATACTGAATTGTAGCGACGTTTACGACTTCTTGGTATGATCGCGAACAATGGAATTTTAAATGAAAAAATAGATTTAGAACAATGGCATTTATGAACTGAAATATATGAAACAGAATGAAAACGATTTCTTGTACAGTAGTATTGACAAAGGCTAAGTTACTTGGCATTTTTCAGAGCCTCCAAAATTCCAGCAATATTTTCCTAGATGGCATTAAGTCTGATCCTGTAAAGTCTGACAACCAATCTTACCAAAGGGTATCTTATTACCCAGTAACTGGGTTGTGGAGGTCAGATACGCAGTCGCTTCATTTCAAACGAATCCTATAACAAATTCAAGAGTAGAGAAAAGCGTAAGTGGCTTCCCACAAACTAAACTGGGAGTTCAATCAGCTCGTATCACTGCAAAAAAAAAACCTTTACCTAAAAACGTCCTTCCACCCTATTATCTACATCCGTATACGAATCCGTCTGTATAGCCCCTCAAAATGCACTACAAAACAATTCAAGCATTGAAACACGTCCAGAAAATAAAGGGCACGATCTAGCCGAGGTAATGAGTGCATTTTCCCGCGAGTCCGCTGCGCCGGCGCACCCATACTTGGAGGGACAGCGGATCCGCGGACCGATTTGACACGTTTGACACACTGATTGCTGTTATTTCTCAAAGCCGAGTCGCCGCCATGACAGGTGGACGTTTATTTATTAGTGGATCATTATCTTTTATGACTCGGCAATATGTTTTATCTTTCGCCCTTTGGCGGGAGAAGGTAGGAAATGTATTAATACCCTATACATCACGGATGTCTTGCAAGTTAAATGATGTACTGTCTACGATGTATGGAGTTATGGACCCTTCATAAGTGAAGAATATTTTAAAGGACTTGAAGGTTTCAGTCATTCTTCGAGCTTCGACCCTTTCAAATCTTCGTGCTTGATTCTTTGTTTTGATTAGACATTTGACTATACAGGCTGATTTTTAAAGACCAGCCAAATTTAAGGATGTGGTACAGACCATCAAACTGAACAACTTTGTCCATGGGACAAATAGCGTAATCGCGAAAATTTTATCAACTGTCCCATAGAAAACTTCAATACCTACTCGACCTAAATGTATGGGACGGCTGAATTTTTATTCGCGATTACGATGTTGGTCCCATGGAGAAAGGTGTTCAGTTTGATGGTCTGTACCACATCCTTAAATTTGGCTGGTCTTTAAAAAATCAGCCTGTATATGTATTGAAATGCCTGAGAATTAACGAACACCTTATGAGTTAAAATAATATTTTACAAAGAGCAAAAATCTGGTTGTATATTTCCAAAAGTGCTTTTTTATTAGTAGTTTAATAATAAAGAGGAGCTGAAAACAAAATAAATATCACCAAAAATATATATGTATCTATATTTTGAAAGCATTGTAAATAGCTCATGAACTTCACAGAACAACACATAAAAAACAAAGAGTGTAACCACACACAGCGAAGTAAGTATATTGCGTCAGAAAGCTATAAAAACTATCAAATTATATTATTACATTATTATAAACTATTCATAAAACATTTCAAGAACAGATGCCGATTTAAAAACCCCATAAACGCCATCAAGGCCTTTCCATAAAGAGCGGAGAGCCCATCGGCACTCCTAATACGAAATAATCAAATGAAAACATGAAACGGTAATTAGCATAATCATCCAACGACCCGACATTCCTATTTACCAAAAATGGCTGTCACTTACCCGTCATTATGGCGTCGATGACGTCACTAGCACAGTCCTTAGAGAAATTCCAAAAGTCACTGATACTATCAAACACAGGCTTTTCCACGAAGATTATAACAGAACTGCGTTATTCCAGAATGTTCGCGCTGGAATGCGAGCTCTCGCCATATGTTTCGTATAAGTCGGGATAACTAGTATTGGCAACCGGGCGTAACCATGTACTTATGTACCATCCTTTATTGAATCGTGTGGGTGGTTACTGGTTGAAGCTAAGGAACTTCCCGCAGATCAATCGTTCGTTAGTTATAGGGCCGAATGATCAACTAATTGACTCAACTGAACAAGCTGTTACTGAAAGCACTAGTACAGTACAAACTATACAGTATGTTAACTATTGTTTAGCCAAAACTTAGTCTTGAAGCGATGTAAACACTAAACTGTGTAGCCGCTAGGGTTCAAGGATCCGCGACTGACATTGCAGTTTTCCCGGGGACGTGGGCGGGCGGGTGCGTTCGACGCGGCATTGCAAGGGTTAATGCACCCGTGACATCACAAGCGCCACTGTGATAACGATCGATCACGGATTATCAAACCACGGTACTAAACAATTAAAAATGCCATGGATTATGTTGTTAAGGGATACTTAAAAGAACAAATTGTAAAGGATTCACAGGAAAAAAAGAATTAGAAAATAATAGTTTTTTTGTTATCAAGCTTTTTATGATTATCTAAAAAGTTACACGCGCCATCTGGTTGATCAAGATAGAACTTATTGGTCGACGGATTCATAAAGTAGTATGAGTCATATGTTTCGCTGCGGTGTGGGTAAAGGCTGAAGTTTTCCTAGACAAGCATAGATGGCGCTGTATACAACATCTACCAGTTATTTGAAAAGCCTCATAATGAACTACGAAAAGCTAGTATAAATATTGGCAGAGAAGAAAGAAACAACAATAATATAATTAGTTGCATTCAAAATAGAGAAGACAAATGGGCTCTTCAAACTCTTCCTGGACAAACAACAGCTGAACTGCTAAGATTATAATATTAAACGGAAAGCGTTGTCTGGAAAATTGACAAACTATGCTTTTTCACGAAGCCAATAATAGATGTACGAATAAGTGGTGACAAAAATAAAGGGAATGGCGGAAAACATTTGGCTAGTAACAACAACGAAATGAGGTTGTTCACCGTAACATCTATGACCACGGTCTACGTAATAAACAGAATTATTGGCAAAAAATCTTCGTTTTAGTAACCACCTGAATTGCTGAGTTTAATTATATTTCCATCTTCAATTTACGAAGTCATAATCCTTCTGCCCATTATTCCAATTAAGTTAGCAATAGATTCTTACAAAATTGACCGGTGCATATACGAACCTATTCATATGTGCACCGGTCTATTCTGTAAGAATCTTACCATGAAAACTAAGGTGAAGTGTAAATTACAGCTCACTTCATCTTGGTTTTCACGATGAGATTTTTATCGAATATATAGGCTGGTGTTTGTTTTGAACTTTAGTATGTTTTATTTCTAACTTTATTTTCGTTTCAGAGTTAGGCTAAGCAATCCAATATATGCGACCTTGGTCACTGGTAGTCGAGGACAAATGGACAATTTGTCAAATGCAAATAATGGATCCCTCGACGCGATTCATTTAGATTAGCAAAGCAGGGCTGGGTCAGGGCTCTGCTGAAAGCTAAAAGCATATTAGCCTGATTGGAACTGATATCGAATCTACAAAACGATGACATAATCTAAAGAACCTGACGGAATAGAAGCTTAAGCAAATTATTTTTTAACACGCGAGGTATTATTAGAAGAATTCAATATTATAGAAATAATAAATGATAAAGAAGCAAATGTCAGTGGAATAAATTTGAAATGCCACAGTAAATCATTAGACTTTTATTAATACAATTTACTTAAAAGACAAATAGAACACGATGACGATACGATAAGCAGTGGAATATTTTGAAATGCAAAAGAATATAATCAAGTAACGCAATAGTTAAGTAACAAACAAATAGTAGAAATGAAAGCTAATCTAGAAACAAATTCGGTCATCAATATGCAACAATGTATCGGATTACTGATAGATTATTTACTATTGAACCATTTACATTCCTTTTGAGGTACATACGTGATTAGAATTATGATGAACAACCGGATGTAGGGAGTCATTACATTTTGGCAACAGAATTTTAATTATTGGAATTGTTTATTGGAATGCCTAGTTAATCCTCTCACATTTTATAATGAAGAAACATTTTAACTTGACTGAATTAAAGATAGACTACAAATATGTGGTGTAGATAATGAGTGTTAAGAGATGAAAGCGTGAATGTTCAAAAATACGATTAGCAAAACACTTTCTGAGTAAAGTTTCGTAACACGTAAGAGTTGAAAACCTTTCAACACAGTTCAATGTCTTCTACTGTAAAGCTTTATGAATTCATTTTAAAGAACTGTGTCTTTAAAACCTGAATATTTTATCCTGGCTTGTAACCCAATAGTGTTACAAGATAAAAAACTATTCAAATGATTGTCGCAAATTAAAACCCAATGGGCACTCTGCCAATTGTCACAATTAATTGCCGCACATGATGCCGGAGCCAATGACCTTTCATTGACATGTTTTTCATAAACTCTTCATTGAGGTATCAAGATTTTATCATTTGCACTCAGTATCATCTTCAATAGGCAATGAATTTTTACGAGCCACCAAACAATTCGTAGATAGTAATCCCGAAATTAATCGTCGGAATGGTGTTCGATACAGGCTCCCGTAAATTCCCTATCACGAATATTTCTGACTTTGTGAGTGTTCTAACTTCTAAACCATAGTAATTGCTTCCCATTCTATCATGAACATTGTGTATTAATGTTTCTTATGTCATCATCTCCCTAGTCTTTTCCCAACTATGTTGGGGTCGGCTTCCAATCTAACCAAATCCAGTATTTTACATGGAGCGACTGCCTATCTAACCTATAGTCTACAAAAGTTTTAACCGTCATTCAGTAGCAGAATACTAAAAGAACACACATGGTGGCGACGACAATAAATTAAACTTATACGAAGTTTAATTCCACATTGTATAAACATAGAAAAATAAATATATGAACGATCAATCATTAACGAATTTCGTGTTATCTGGATTGGATTTTAAACATCATGATAATCATTAAAATAATACCATCTGCTACATCTAAATCAATGTAATATCTAATATTTCTATCACTTCTACTAATAAAACTGAATGGTCGGCTATAAAATAATATTTAGTAAGGACATCCCATTTCTCAAAATTCTCCAGTCAGGTTCCAATAAATATTGAGTCTACGGACTTTGAAAGACTTTCAACATGCCATCTATAAACACGATTAACGATACTGTAAATATCGTGAAACTAACGTTAGATAACAATTTGTGCAACGTGTTTTTTTTCTGGCCAGCTGGATACAGGAACTGGGACATCTACTTTATTTCTGTGCCCATTTGTCTTCTAATGATCTTACTCGTAAATATCGAAGGGTTTAACAATGTTGATAAACAGAATTTATAAATAAATTACTGGTAGGGAGAAGCTTTTGAAGTTGGGTGATTAAGATTCTTGAGTTGTATGGTATTTCTAATGTTATTAAGAGAAAATAGATCTTTCATAAATTAAGTAGATCTGCAACCACAGGCCATTGTGCCCAATCGAGATCATACAAGGGAAAACTGGGGTGAGATGATAGAGCAACGTTTATAATAAATTGCTTGCTTCCCTCGGTTAACTCTGCATTTGTTGGGAGTTGCAATTTGTAATGACCTTCTGGGTCCGAACAAATTCGCCATCCTACATTATCGCGTCCTTTTACTTCTCGCCGGTGTCTGATTTAGTTGAATTTGATCATCCGTGACGGTGAACACGTAATAAAACTATTGAAAGTGATAACTATTAGCCTATAATAAATTTCTGTTAAACCCTACTGAAAAATAAAAGGAAAAGAATATGCGAAAATGTTAATTACTTAACACTAGACCAACATCAAAGCGTAACACAGAAACAAATATGGAATCAGGAAATATAATTCAGGTACAAATTGGAGGTAAAATAGCTCAGTGCAAACAAGCTCGCATACCAGGAGTTCAAATGCCGGTAACTCAGACGCACTAATTAATTCCTGAAGAGTAACATTGTGTGGAAATTTGAGCCAAATGGACGATTGAATCAAGCCTTTATTAGCAGAAAACAACACATCTAATATGCAAATGAAACGATAATTTCTACGGTGAATGATTTTCTGTTTAAACAAGGTTTTATTTGAAGGAGATTCTACTAATGGGTCTCAATTCTCAGATAGTTGAATGAACTTGTCTGGAGAACTAGAGGTTCAATGTCGTATCGCCAAATATTGGTCATACATACTGCTAATTTTGGAGTCTTTGTACACCAAATATAGAGTTCAGCATACAAATTAGTTCACAATGGCTTTAGTAATGTACTCCTTAGAAAGACAATTCAGCAAAAACCAGAGGAGATACCATAACGAATTGACTACAGGCGATGTTATTTTAAACATGGAGTCACTAATATTTAAAAATATTTTTCAAATTAAAAAGATGATAGCAATGGATCAGTAACGAAGAATAATATTACAAAATGAGCCATGTTTTAATAACCTATCCGTAATTAAACACATAAGCGACTGTGCGATGAAACACATGGCATTGAACACGCAAAGTTTGGGAATTTAAACTAAATATGGGTTAATGTTAAGCAAGCAAGTGACTCATATAATAACAGTGAAGCTATTCATTTTAACGTTTCATAATATTATCATTTTCGGTAAGACAGAATCAACAATGATTTGGACAATGAACCTAATGAAGTGAATACGTTTCCAAATACCTGCACGTAGGGTACCGCTACTTGTAATGACTGAGACGAATCGTCACGTAATGTATACAGCTCTTGGGTTACAGAAACATGTATGCCTAGCACGTATATTTTCATAACAGGCTCTTTTCAATAGCTATCAGAGGTTAAAACAAGTGCCTGTAATTCGTTTATTTTAAACTAGCGGACCTGGCAGACGTCGTCCTTTCCGAAAAAGCAGCGCCACCTACCGGGTCCAATTGTGTATACTGTATACAAACTTTGTCCTGGCATTAACAAACTCAAAAAAAAAGCATTATCCAATTTGGTGCAGTCGATCGGAAGTTATGCGCGTACATTTCCGTGATTCATTTTTATTTATATAGAAGAGAAGATATAAATGATTTTAAGAGATTTATCCAATGAAAACATCTAGATCGGACGTATGAAAATTGTATAATTTTTCTTACTTTTGGTATCAACTCACAAGGCACTTGCGTTAACTGGACTCGATTATTGTGAGGATACAATGACCAAGAAGTGGATTAACGCAGTTTTTCATAAGTACCTGAAGTCACAACTACAATAGTATAAAGGACATAAAACCATTTTTATCCTTTTGATAATAGTATGTACTGGCTTGAGACAAATTTTACGAGAATGATTCACATGTCTTTCAAAATACAACCAACTGCTAACGTTACTGTTGTTTTCCAAGATAGAATTAAATTAAGTAACGATAAAATAATAGCCCTAAGAATATACAGATAAAACAATTGATGATTTGCTTAAATCACATCATAGTGAAGTCCGAAATTGACTTGGAGGAAACCTTAAATACCTCAGAACGGAAACATGCAAAAGAAGGTTAAGGAGGTATACTTTTTCTGAAGTAAAAACGTCAAATAACAAGATTTATATCGAAAATATCGAAAAAAAAACAGTTTTAATGAAAATAATTAATTTAACTCTGTAAAAAAATAAATAAACCATGTAGTGATCTTGAAAAGAGACCTCCCTTGGTATGAAGGCGATACAGAACCCGAGAGATTTACGGACCATTTAATGCAAGTCCATATTTGGACCCTTTCGTCTGACCTTCCATGGAGACCTGAGTCAGAGGCCAGCTGTAAACGTGTATTGTCGTAGCACTGGCCACTAATAAGGAAATCTGGATAAGCATTCCGTCTCTATGGTAATTTAAAACTAGACGAGCTGAGTTTGGCGCGAAACTGGCGTATACTTGACAATGTGCCACACAATAGTGCCACATATGTTTTAATTAATTGTAAAGTTAATTACCAGTGACAACAGATTTAAAAGTATAAGCTGCTAAAATATTTAGCGAATGCCTTGACTTCATTTACAGTATCTACCTGTTTTGTCAAGGCAGTTTCTGTTTACGTTGTTTCAGCTTGTTTAATTAAACTGCAATTCATTAATCCAGCTGTTTCTTTGGATAGTTTTATAATCTTTTAATGTTTGATCCATGAAGTCTTTACGATCTTATTCTTCTTTTCGTATCGATGGTAACTCTATCTTTATTTGTTTGGGGGCCAACCCGCACTGGACCCACCACGGGGACCCAGTGCGCGTTGGTAGATGTCACATATTTTCGAGTTTTATATTCTAGGGCATGCCAGTTTCCTCATGATGTTTTCCCCATCGTTTTGAGTAATGATGAAGTCTGATCATTATTAGGATCAACAAACTCAAATACAAATCATAATGCAGCTAAGCTAATGAAGGCAAACGACAATTCATTCTGTACTGATCAATCTTTATGTATTGAGGTTTTAATTAGACTCTGGTTTAGGGCAGATTATAAATGAACAACATTTGCATAAATATTGAAATGATAATGAATTCTCTATGGCCAGTCTTTGGTACTGCTATAGGCATAGAAATAGATATGAAAACGTTCTGTGAATTAACAATCGAGTTGGGAGACTCAATGAAAGAACATATGGCCGACAGTTGCATAAACGTGTTACCTTACTATTACCGCAGTATTGTGGATGTGAAATGAACAGAATAGAGATTAATCACCAATCGTAACTTACATCTATACTAATAATAAAGCTGAAAAGTTTGTTTGTTTTTTGTTTGAACGCGCTAATCTCTGGAACTACCGGTCGGATTTGAAAAAGGCTTTTTGCATTTGATAGCTCAATTCTTGAGGTAGGCTATAGGCTATAAGCTATTTAACATCACGCTAGGACCCTTAGGAGCCGAGCAAAAAGACAAAAAGCCAGAAAGAACACTAAGCGCACTTTCTCTTATTAAATCATATCTTGACAATAGAAAATCAATGTACGGAAGTTAGACGAATTTGTAAAAAGGATAAAGTGAAATATAAATACATTTCAGAAAAACGTAAAATCACATTTGGCGTGCCACAAGGCAGTGTATTGGGGCCGCTATGTTTTTTAGTCTACATAAATGACTTTCCGAAAAACGTCACTTTTCCTATGGTTCTTTTTGCCGATGATAGCACTTTAATTATAAAACATAATAAAAATAGAAACTATGAATGTGACATTAAAGACGCATTACAATAATCAATAAACTGGCTAGAACAAAATAACTTAATATTGAATCTAAATAAAACTAAAATTATGCAGTTTAGACAAAGAATTACCACTCCTGACATTAATATATCGTTTAATAATAATATAATTGAAGAAGTAGGACATGTAAAATTTTTAGGATTGACAATAGACTCTAAACTGACGTGGAAAGAACATGCATCCATCCTAATTAAAAAATTAAGCAAGCTTGCCTTTGCTCTTCACAAATTAAAAAAAAAAATTTAATCAGGCAGCTGTCGTAACCGCGTATTATGGCTATGTAGACTCCATACTACGTTACGGAGTCATTTTCTGGGCAAATTCATGCGAAAAGCATGATATCCAGTGATAGGAATAGGTAGTGCCTATTTGCCTAAACTTCGAAGAACAGAGACAAGAAACGGAGACTTCCTTAGGACTAAATTTTTTACGTTTATTTTTTCCGTACGTACATTTTCTTTCATGCCTTCCAATCACGTCATATTTAAAAAATAATATAAAATACATATATTTGTTATAACAATATTCTGTTTTTTTTTTTTTTTAGGGCCCGTAGAGGATAAGTTATTATTATGGAGTTATAAATTATAAATGTTATGTCTAGTCGCAAACTTTAGGTAAATATAGACGAATTACTTATTCCAAATAACATAAATATTTTTTTAATGTATTTAAAAGTGTTGTCCCGAATTTCGGGACAGATGTTCCGGAAAAATTTAGTCCTAAGGAAGTCTCCGTTTCTTGTCTCTGTTCTTCGAAGTTTAGGCAAATAGGCACTACCTATTCCTATCACTGATGATATCTTTAAAGCACAAAAGAGGTGCATTAGGTCTATATGCAATCTTAAATCAATAGAAAGTTGCAAACCACATTTTACTTCCCTCAAAATACTAACGTCTTTGTCTTTATATATACGAGACCGCTCTGTTCGTAAAAAAAAACGGTGATTTATTTAAAAAAGCTTCAGAGCAAAGTTATCGATCTGTAAGACCAACATACCGACATGAATTATGCCTAAGAAGATCAAAAACCGTACAAAAAATGTACAAGAGTATACTTTGCATGGCTCCAAAAAATTTTAATAAGCTAAATGACATAAAAGATTTAAACTTGACTCAATTTAAACGCACCCTAAATATTTTGTAATAGACAAGTGCTATTATACCATTGACGAATTTCTTGCTGACAAAATTTCTTGTGACTGATCCTGTATTTATGATTTATAATGTAATATTCCTATTTGAAGACTTTTAATTTATTTGAATTGTATCGTATATAATGTTTGATTTAATTTCTAATATTGTTAAAATTAATGGTGTCTAAAGGGTAGATTTTTGAGTTTCCATAAAATATCTGTAAGACCTGTTATATTACCAAAAATCGCACTAATAAATACTTTGACTTTGACTTTGAAGCGAAAACGAAGTATGTAATAGCAACAAGGAGTTTTATAAAAATGTGACTGTTATTTTAGTATAGGCATTGTGTATCTTACGACTTCAACGCGAACGAAGTTCCGGGCCTAAGCTAGTATTTAATAAACAGCTGAATGTTTATTGAAATAAGTCAAACAGTAATTGGCTTTCCATCATTTCAAACGAACTCACGTGCCATTCAACGCTCTTCTTGGTGTTCTTACAAAATATTGGCAAACAACAGTGTGTGATAAATCCAAACACGTTGGCACTTCATTTACTTCCTCAACGTTTTAAAACTATTCATATCTCTCTGAATCAAGTAAAGTCAAGGATGGTCCAGCGTCCTTTTCCGTCTCACTTCTTTCTCAACCAAGTGCAACTGGTCATTCAGGACTTGATTCTTAATAATATCCATATGTGCAAGCGACATTATGTCATGACCTCACAAAGGTCGATGTCGAGGCGGCTTTATCTACCTTTTATTTCTTATATCATACAGATACACGATTCAATGAAAACTTGTTTCCCTCAAGATGAATCGTCTTTCCGATTTCGATGTGGCGACTGTGCCAAGGTTGTCATTCTGTTTAATTATATTTATTCTTGCTTAATTTTTACGTTAAATAACCGGATAATTGAAGATGAAAGTGTGGTCTTTTAAAATTCTGTAACAACGTCAATCAATAATAGTTTAAGCATTGTACACCATTGAAAAGTTGTCCTAATCGAAGCAGATGTTCCGATAAAACTCTAAATAAATATTTTCAATATCACTACAATAAAATCTAATAACACAAGTGTATGCGTACGCGCATGCATGACACACATATGTAAATCACATGGCGTCCGCGGCTTTATATAATCCTTATGAGTGTCGTGACCTTGCGTTAATTACTAATACAATAACTATGTCCTACGGCAAATTCAATATCGTTTATGTGTCTATCAAATAGATATTAAACGTGTTTGTCACAGATTCTGAGAGCATCATAAAATGCTAGATGAAGAATTGGTTTATGGTAGAAGCTGAGAGGTACGAAAAAATATTGAAACTATAAAATTATATAAGGCTACTAGCGGACCCGACAGACGTCGTCCTGTCCGGAAAAGCAGCGCCACCTACCGGGTCCAACTATGCTTTCAAACCATTCATCCAGGAACCCTTTGAAATTTATACACAAAATTTCACCCAAATCGGTCCAGCCGTTTAGGACGAGTTAGGTGATAAACACACGTACTGAAGAATTATATATATTAAGATGCAACTATATGGATATCCATATATGACAATCTTAATGTGAGGGCAATAAATGGTTATGTCTAAGAGCGGCTTATCAATACCGATTATATCTATAACTTGGGTTATTAGGTGATCACAAGAATGATAAGAGGTTTAGAAGAAAAAATACATAGACGAAGCAGGTGTTTATACTAATTTAAGCCGTAGGATTTGTCGAGGAATTGCTAGAAAGTACTAGAAACAATCAAAATGAACCAAATATATTCCGTATAAGTACCTCCAAATTACGAGTATTTAAACCGTGTCATGAATATTATTTGCCTTTTGTAGAGTGTTCATATGTTAGTAATTGAGCATTGATACATTATAAGTAACGAAGACAACTAATTTAACCTATCTTGAGTTATTAAAAATTAAATAAATATCTTGTACCTGTGTTTGTGCCTTGAGGGACCCTACTCTACCTATCGACCCTACTCGACCTTATTCATATAATTTGGATTTACAACGAATGTATTTAACAGATTCTTATCCGTAGTTGTTATAGTAGAAGTTTTTCCTTAGTAATAGACATTTTAAACAATGTTTTTAACGTCACAATGAACTACATGTAGTTCGTTTCGACGTTAAAAACATTGTTTTAATGCTATAAAGATACATAAAAGGTGTATATAAAACTAGTTAGTGGGCTGTTTAAATTTCTATCAGACAAGGGACAGTAGTACCTAGCAGATCACCTAGCGGCCTCAGCAATTTTCAATTATTCACGGAATTCACAAATCGATAAAATACTGGATTTGCTACGCTTCACGATACTTCCGAAGATCTTCCGATCATACAAAAATCATAAACGCAATATATCAATTTCATTCTTCTTGTTGATATCTTAAGCTATTTTTAATTACGATTAAATTATTTTTTTATATCACATCAAGCAACTAAATCAGTAATGCAGTAGATAATTATAAGATAACGCATGGATAGACTAAATTCAATCGATTATTGTTATGATGAAATTTATGTTTAAAAAAAATAATTAGAATTTAACATATACAATATGTGTAATAACACGCCTGAATGCAAACATCAAAGACTTACAACAAATAGCTACTTGTCACAAACATACAAAATTCACGCCCTTTATGAAGGGGAATTAATTAGGACAAGCAGATGGGATGTAACCAACATCATAAGTGGACGTCCCCATTTGTAAGCACGCTAGTCGGTTCTATTATATTCATAGAATATTTAACAGGTTTCCAGAACTATTAATCATTTTCATCCTATGCATTGTTTTAATAACCTTTCCAATTACCAACTAGCACACACAACCTATATCAGACCTCTGACAACATAATTCAATGTAGAACATTTTCGCACATACCACGACCTTACAATGTCACCGCACCACATTCCGTTCAGTGATGAAATACCACATTTAGCAGCTAAACGCTAAATTGCAGACGTGGGCTCGGCCACAATGATAACTTAGTAATGCCTTCCACACCGATTCTAGCCATAATAGACTATGTACACAACATTTTGTTATATATGAAACGAGTTGCACGACTACTTAAGATACCAGTAGTCGTATATTCTAAGTGCTTAAGAAAACTGCATAAAACGTACACGTGATAAACAATGTTAAAACGATAAGGTAACACATACATAAATTGTTTACAGCAAGGTCTCTTCTGAAATACACTATAAAGATGATGATAAGACAGTAAAAGTTTTTGTACAGTTTGGTCACCACCCACGAGGTCTTCCAGGAATAGACACCACCGTCATAAAAGAACGGAACAAAACCCGTCAGCTAATGCTAATGAAACCAAATTAACCTGACTACAAACAACAACGATGACTTCACTAGAAGTACTCTATAAACATCACAGCTTTTAAAATTTAATTGAGTTGAATACTATTAAACGACCATACGTTTTAGTTAGGACAATTATTGCTGTGCGAACTAATCATAGAAATACAAAAACGTGTTGACACATCAACCCGTTAGACGCTCAACTAAACACTCCAAAAATAGCAGGCTGGCAAACATCACTTGAATTACAAAAGAGAAATATACATCTGTACGGTTCACGCTTCGTAGTAAATAAACAGACATTGAGAGAGAAGTCTCACGATTCGACGTGGACGCACTCGAAGAACTCGCATAAGAAAATAAACACTAGCATCGGGAAATGATAGTGAGGACGTAGTTATAATGTTACCAGCACCCAGCTGTAGCCACACTCGTAATTACGGTAAACAAACACCAGCTAAATGATAGACACTGATAAATATCCGTTACACCATTTTTACACAATAAAACCGATTTAATATTGATTAATACTTACAGCCGGGCGATATTCCGTTCTCCTTCATAGCGCAGCGAAACGGATAGTAAGTGCCTGGCAGCACCTTGCCATACATTGTTCGATCCATCTTCGACCAATCACAGCTGTCTTTGGGAATTAAAACACCCACAGGAACAACACCGGCGTCAGCGCACCATAACCACAGCCTACACACTATCCGCGTAAACAACGTCCTACGCGAGGAAATGCAAAACACTTGCAATTACTATACAGTGCACCCCGTGTAAACAGTTACTGATTTATGCACACAGGATATTGGGCTATCACAAGGACGCGATGCGACTGAACGCTATCGGTACAGTTTAGTTATATTGATCGGCATATCGATGATTTTAACTCTGTTATCGATAAGCGTAGTGATAAGTGATAAGGCAATGTCACGGGGGCGAGGTCGCAGTGCTCCGAGTAGAGTATTCGTCAACGCGGCGCGGTCACAACTGTCGTGTGTTGGTGCCGGTGCCGGCGCGCGCGCAGCCACACCGGCTACACTTCCAGTATTATTTATACGCGGGGACGGCAACAAATCAATGCATTTGTCAAAATCGATCCGTTTGTTCCGGCTCCTATACTGAATTTATTGAGGAAAATCATAAAATGAACAGTAATCTATTTTAAGATCACGCACTAGATCTTATACGACTAGAAATCGCTTTACTGTTACTGTGCATTACTTAGAATGTATCATTCTAAGTAATAAGATCTTTTGATGATATTGACTTCAGCAATGTAACAAATTCATATCAAACGCTCTACTAGATCAAAAGAACCAATCAGATGTTAACGTTAGTCTAAATAATAGTAATAAAGCAACACGTCTTTAGAGAATTCCAGTAATTCTCAGTGTGGAGGTAGAGTTGTCAGCAAGCCAGAGAGAGGGCGATCAATCATGGATTCCGTGGCAAGAGAAATTCTAATTTCGTGCCTCGATCCCGCCAAATTCTACCGCACCCAAGCCACATCCGGCAGCAATACGATGCGCACGCGTCTCTGACTTAAGACATCCGGCTCATCATTCCACTCCATCACACTTCACTACAAGTTTACGATTGTCATTAGAGAAGTAGCGACCACCACTTTGATCTAGTTGAAAAGAAAGGGCTATAAAGTTTAATAACAGCTCTCAATGATTAATAGAAATCGTGTTAATTAGCTTACAGAAGTCATTAAATTTATATTAAATGTTACCTATGTTCGTAAATCGCCGCAAGAGTATGCACACTTTCCAGGCATTCCGCAAATTGCTGCTTTTACGCGAATAACTGCTAAACATGGACATATGAGTTTGTACAGCGGAGTGCATTTTACTACTTGTCCATTTTACGATCGAGTTAACTGTTCTATTGTTCCCTGGCCGGTCTCTAATAAGGAAGTAAATATTTGAGTGGTACTGGGTACTCGCACGGTGCTAACTCAACTCTCAACCCACTTGCATAGCAAACTAAACTATCGTACAGTGCAAAGAATTAACCGCTGTTTACTCAGGCTTCAATTACTTACTTTATTACCTCTGAAGCTGTTTGTTCAAAGACACATTGTTATTTTCCACTATTTCCATTATGCCATAGAAGTGGTAAAGCTTTGGGCCAATAAAATTTAATACACTGTAAAATTCGCCATCGACACGACGAAGAAGACTAATTAAATATTTTTTATCTCAAAACCATATAGAATTTTCTGGCATCAATATATTCTTCAATCTTTTATCAATCGTTACGACCATTCCGACCTTGATAGGTCTTGAACTTACGGTCCCTAAACGCGATTAAAAGTTTGAAACCTAGCCAAGATCAATCGTTTTAACTGCCAAGGGTATTTATTTTAAAAATAGTAATGAAACATTAATGAAAGTTTACAATCATCACATATAAACAACCCACCAAGGAGACTTTACAATTTGCTTCGTGGAAATTAATAAACTTCACAATAATAAATGAATGCGGAAAAGCTCTCGGGAAAAACTGTCACTAATGTTTAAATATTATTTTCGCTATTTAATCTTCATATAAACACAATCAATTTCGACCTATGAAATATAGTTTTTATTATTACGTCGACGCATCTATCCGGAAACACCAA
The DNA here is from genome assembly GCA_947507525.1 of Apamea epomidion. Lineage (NCBI taxonomy): Eukaryota > Metazoa > Arthropoda > Insecta > Lepidoptera > Noctuidae > Apamea > Apamea epomidion. Next base: position 3,712,289 of record OX382234.1, read on the forward strand.
ATATTCAAATACGATTGAATTAAAAAGTAAAATCTCTAAGCTCAAAGTTATAATTTCAAAATGGTTCAAAATTAAAATAAAGACAACGTTACAAGTACAACTTTTTCCAACCAGTACGTTAGGACTGGGTACACGCGTACGACTGACAGATGTCGGGAACGCGTAACACGCAACTCATCGTAGTCAGTGACGGTGTGATGACGTCACTAAACTATATATTTACAGCCTTATCCACGAACAGACCAAAATGATACGATTTAGGTCAGATAGGGAAAGTTAATGGTATTGAACTGAAATTGGCAAACGCTACGGTTTATCAGCAGTGTGTCTGTAACACTGAGTTCAAGGCTGAAATTGTAATTTTCCAAGTAATTCTGAGATCATAAAGGTTTCAAGGTTTCTGAGATCACTCATTCATTGTAATAAACGTGATGTAATTTAATTCATGGTCAATACGGAAACTCTTACTCCATAAACAATTCTTGAACTAGGTAACTAGAGGATAATATGTCATGGTGTATATACTACACACTATGATATACTATACTTCGCTACAAGACCAGAAGTCCAATTCCCGTAATTAAAAACGTTCAAAACTTAGTCGCAATCTCGTCACAGCGACAATCAATGTCAAAAACTTGTCAAAAATGTAGGGAAATTATAAGTATTTTTGATAGATTGAGACATATCAGACTGTGAACGTTCTTAAAATTACGAGAATTGCCCCTCTGATCTCAAATCAGTTGTTGCTTATTGAATTAAAATGTTATTTTAAAAGTTTTAATTATCAATACAATTACTAGCGAAAAGGATGACGGCTAATAGAGAAGTATGGATAAAAAAACATGTTGCGCCAACCACGAATAAATTGAGATGAGGGCAGGAGAATGATGATTATGATAAAAAAAAAATAAATAAAAAAAAAAAATAAGTTTATTACATATCATTTTGGCTTACATTGCATGTCGAGGAGTCTCCATTTAGGCATAGCAATGCCTGTAGTTGAAGGCTCCGCTCTTCCCTTACATTATAAATTACAAATAGGTAAGTAACAAATAGAGAAAAAACAAAAAAATAAATCAAAAATAAAACAAAGAAAGAAAGAGAATACGATCAATTGCATAAGTGCGTGAGTGTGTGTGAGAGGGTGTGTTGGGGTGTGTAATTGTGTGTGTGAGAGAGAGAGACAGATTTTGAGTGTACATGGAGTGACTAAATAAGCGAATAACATCACTATTAGTCTTGATAATTTATTATTAAGTCACACGTTGCAAAAGTAACGCTGTATCGATATAATTTAAATTGTGTAGCCATGTTATTAACTTATGACACTAGCAGAAAAGAAAGATAACAATTAGTACCAGGATCTGCATAAGCTTCCACTTTCTGCAGTCATCGTCTTTCCCAAATATATTTAAAACTGACGTATAACCTACAACTGCAGTTATTAAAACATTTCAAACGAACCTCCTATCATTTGACCAGTGTAAAACATCAAAACACGACATCGATCCACTGTCCAAAGCTACGTGTTTCCAATCACACAAGATAGGTGTGTCGCCTATTACAACATTCCCTAGTGCACGTCGACCACTAATTAAATTAATTAGGCAGAACGGGAACGAAGCACATTAAGCGTGGTATCGCGTGAACTGTGCGTGTAAAATGTGGAAATGTGATACCTATGGTAATGACATCGCATTTTTTAAAAGTTAGAAGTTGTGTCCACAGTGTCGAAGGCCTTTGAAAAGTCCAAACGCTCTAAAAGAATCGTATTCAATGCCAAATTAGATAATGAATTAAAGTATAAATATAGGTGTAATTTATAGCGCTTTTCCAAGTCAACCTACATCAATAGCCTCTCTTATTGCTTTTAAACCTAATGTCTGCTTTCTTAATTATGTTTGCTACGGGTTGAGTGGCGGTTCGCACTATCATAAATCCGTTTTATAACGCTTTATTAGATCATCGGGTCAGGAATTTCCTTGCTCGGAAGTTTTATCTATCTACGTCCTGTGCCATTTTTAGATTGCTATGTTATTTGCTTACCAACCCGTACTGGGCCGGCGTAGTAGAGATTATGATCCACTCCCTCTCACAAAGTGGAGACCTGTGTCCTAGCAGTGAGAACTATAATAGGCTGATTATGATATTTTTTGCTTTACTGAATCCAGGTTTTAGTGTAATGCAAAGTTTGTGAATCCAGCCTCTAAAATGTTCGAAAGTCTTATTACTACTTGAATTGTAATTGAAGTTGTTAAATTGGTTACGAACCTTATGACTGCAAGCAGACAAATAAATTGTCACCTCCCAATTAAATAAACTCGCACTAGATGATACTTGCAAAGCAACGAAGTGGTGTTACAAAACTGATAAATTAGCCAATGTATCAGCTAGCAGTGGACTTTGAATTAAGGCAAAATTTTTGCAGCATAGATATTCATAACAATGTTGATAAAGAGTCAAACAATTGCGCCTGTTATTGCTCTTGAGTTTAATGTATTTTTTAGTTACAACAATTTAAAGGACTCAGTGGTCATATTGTTTTAGCAAAGGATCGTCCTTTACTTTTTGACGATATTAAAGATAATAAAATAAAAAGCCATCTTTATCTGGAGAATGGACAGATTTACCAACCTGAATAACTCCACCCAAGGCAAAGGTCAAAGATATACAGTCATTCTTCGACGGTAGGCTTATGTTTACTAGTAGAGATTGACGTGCTTTGGCAATTATATCAAATTCGGTAATAATGTTATTGAAAGCTGCCACTAGCCTTACATTTCAATAGCACGCACATATTGAGATCTCACCAAGTTACACCACCTAATTAATCGATTATTTTCGTCGCAGCCCAACAAACATTTATCTCGATTTCAACTCAAGCAACCGATTTATTGGTCTGTCAGTTCGCATGGGCATTCCACACTGACATATAACAGATTTCTTGCATTCCCCCTCTGGGATACTTCTCGAGTGTCTGATTAATCCCTACAGCTATATTTTTAGAACATACGTGTAGGTATGGGACTATGGAGGAATTAACGTACATCATAGCTTGTTAAGATATGGCTGAACCACTTAAAGTTGATTGGTTTTTAATGGGAAATTGCGCGCCATATTGTGTGGTATGATAATATAAGTAATACTGATGGACTGCTGCAATATCTCATTTTAATCTTCTAGTTAGTGAATGCTAAGAGGAATGTGTACACGAATGGATAAAACAAAAAGGAGTACATAAGAGGAAGTCTGAAAGTGGCACCGGTAACTGAAAAGTTGTGAAAATCGGTTGTCATGATATGGGTATGTCAGACGGAAGAATGAGCAAAATGTCGTGAGAAAATATTTGAGTATGAATGTCGATGGCTATAAGAGTACGGGAAGACCAAAGAAACGATGGATGGACTGTTTGAATGATGATATGGTGGGAAAGTCGCTCGGTTGACTACCGAGATGACGATTAATAGAGAAGTGTGGAAGAAAAAGACATGTTGCGCCGACCACAAATGAATTGTGATGAGGGCAAATGATGTATCTGCTAGTTAGTGGGAGCAGTCGGCTGCATCTTCGGATTCTATAAATTACTAGCTGTTGCCCGCGACTTCGTCTGCGATCCAGTATGAAAAGTAGCCTATGTCCTTCTCCAGATCTGGGTCTACCCATATGTCAAATTTCGTCTAAATCCGTTCAGCTGTTTTAGCGTAAAAGCTTAATTCTTAAATTTTCAAATTTTTGCGCAACTTTCTTATTTTTTTTTTCTGTAAGAACCTTCTACAAAGTATTAGAAAACTTAAAAAAAAAGATGGATGAAATCGGTAAAGTCTTTCTCAAGTTATGGCGTGACCAAGGGAAATAGGGATTCATTTTTATATATAGATATGAGATAAGTTGGGTGGAGTATTGAGAACTTTCTCATGTGATTTGTCGGTGTCTTTCTTGAGTCCATCTGCAATTGCTATTCATGATAAGAGCGCCCTTGTATTTGCATCTGTTGTTAGTTAATAGTCTTGTTGTTCATTCAAGTTCATTCGTTATGTGTGAGATTATTTTTTATTTCTCGCTGTTCTCATAGGCTTTGGTCGTGTGACGTGAGCGTGTTTATAAGTCAACATTCATTCAAGAACTTTTGTTTTCGTACTCCTTGGAAAACCTGTTTGCTCAATAATTTGTGAAGACACCCATAGAAGACATTTTTGCTAAATTATCTGTGCCAGAGTGGTCATCTTGATCAGCCCCATCAACCAAAGCTTTTACGGAACTCTATTTACTTTTGATAATAAATAATAACTCAGATAGTTAGTCTAACCCGTTAATGGCTTTAGAAATAACCCCTTGATGACATCCCATCGCCTCGCGGTGATTAATGACCGGTGTTGGGTGTTGTCGGTCCTCACCTAGCAATCTTATAAAAGCTATTATGTTATGTGCGTAAACGTAGCTAGTTATAGTCATAATGTTTGCTTTATGATTACATGCGGATTTTTATATTAAAATATGTCCAAAATAGACATGGTAGAGTTGAAAATACAAGTCCGATTGGCTATTCCTGTACTCCGAATACTTCCAGCGCAATCCATGAATTAAGGGTAACCTGGTAACTGGAAACTGGGTAAGATTCGAAGGTGATTTGGGATAACGTGCTTTTGGGCTGAAGTTACTCGATAGTGTTCTTTACGGCCGCAGTCATTCGGGTTTTCGTTTCTGAGTATGAAGTGTCGTTATCGCACTCTATCGCGTTATGGTTCTTAAACACGGCGCCAATCAAATTGATAGATTAGTGTCGCGAAATTATTATTTGATTGGTATATTTTCGCTTAGCAGTGTTCAAGAACTCATTATCCCATAAAAAAACTATATTTATTGTTAATGAATTCAGGATATGTGTTCAATATTTTATAGCATGTGCGTAAACTTGGTGGTTGCGCCACATTCCAACCGACCTGTTTCGGAGCGTGTTGTGTCTCCCTTGAAGATGTTATGTAACTTACTGATTAGCGCCATTTAGGTACTCGTATTTATAAGTACGAATCAAATTGGGCATTGATAGTTGATACAGGAGACGATAGTACCTATAAAGTGTGAGGACTAAGCAATGTTCTATGTTACGGGTTTGGTTTCCGCACTTAGTCCTTTAGGCGGACCATTGTGCGTGGCCCATGGCGGCCGTCGGTGTTTATTCCAACCAACCCATCTCGGGATCCAGAAGCTTATTAAGTCTCCTGGCTAAGTTATCTGACTGACGTTATTCGTGTCGCCACCTTGTAAGGTGCGAGAAGCGTGTATGCAATTATTTGTACCATCGGCGATGAAAATGACCTAAGACTAAAGACTCCGGCACACGGTAAAACCATGAAGTAGCAATTTTACACACTGCAGCAAAGTGTTGCGGCGCCCTCTCATAGTGTGCATACTCACGAGCGATATGCGTCAACGATACAGGCAACTGCCGCCGTCGACAACGAGCCGCCCGTATATTGGAGCCATTTTGAGTCAATGGTGCTTAAATACAGAAGCGGGATGTTGTCGACGGGAGCCGCCGAAACGCGCAGGCGGGTGCTGTTGACGCGTGTCGCGTGTTGCGTGTGTGTGAGCACATAGATTTGCTGAGTGGGAGTCGCGACACCGTACGGCGTTGCATGGTTTGACATATGTAATGTAATGCCTAATACAACATGTTGCAGTAAGTAAACTTGACTTAAAAGCTTAAACCAGAACATGTGGTTATAGTATTGTATCCAGTTGTTACACTGCATTAGGTATACAGGTGGGAAGAAAACATTAGGATCAATATAACACCCTATTGTGTTAGTCCTTCCTTCCAGTGTCCAACAAAATTTAAAAAAAGAACATTGGTATCATAAAATTTCCTTGAATTTTAAATTATGAATCATGCTACAACTTGACAACGCCCTAGTGGCCAGTCCTGTCTGACCAAAATATTTTTAGTTATGCAATAGGTACTTACCTTATTTTATATCATGAATGAAATACAATTGTAAGGTCATTAATAAATATAATATTTTCCCCCTTCCCAAGTATTTCCTACCCAAAATTGGTTATGTTTTATACAATAAATGTATGAATAATCATTGATATTGCTTTGAAACACAATAAAATGATAGTATTGCATACTTGAACAGGTCACTGACATAATTTTATGTCAAAACTCTGTTTATCTTTTTAGGTATGCTCAGATAGGGAAAAGTAAATAAAGAATTTATCATCGAGTTACAAAGAAATCGCTTTTAGCTTATGTCCCTGGCAACAATACAATCGTCACGTAGGATAATCTGAATCACAGAATCCATATGTGTAAGTAAAATAAACAAAAAATGTAACTCAGGAAGTGACATGTTATTAGCATTATAACCAATAGGTACATAAAAGCTCGCAGGTACACTTGGCTACAGTGCCATGGATAAGACTAGAAGGTCCGACAAGGAACAAATATGCAAATTAACAAGTTATTTTAGCAGAACACGTCATTTCTTAGACACAGCAACCCAAACAGGTTATGATAAGACTAAACTCACCTAAATCATCCATTGTTTCTGCAAATACGAAGTCTCACCACTCACTTAGACTATACTTTTTACGTTACACTATTCTTAAACTTACGCTAAATTATATAAGCAGCAAAATACTACAATAATACTGCAAATCAAAGTTGAAAATTACAGCCCAAATATGGCAATTTAGATATTTAGCATTTTTTGGCGAAATGTTGGCGTGACTGAAAACTTGTCAAAACATTTCTTTTCTTGTTCCCGGACGAATAATAAAAATAATCAACACTTGAAAGATGAATGAATAAATTAGACTAAAATATTTCTAAAATCTTGCTTAGCAGAACAGTGGGTTATTTTCATAAAAGAAGCGCTAAACATTAGTAAATACGTAATTTAATTAGTTACATATTTTCTTTACTTTCAAACAATCAATTTTTCTGTTTTTAAACGAAAACAGTTGCACCAACTATACGATTTTGTAGAATGTAATGTCAAATGAAGAACATTCCAAAACTATTACCCAATTGCATTGTGTAATAGATTACCGTCGCAAATACAAACTTTAAATTCATTTTGGATAGTTATAAAGTCAAAATATAAAATAAAAACATGACAAAGTAATGAATAACATTTTAATTATAGTAGAAATTTTTACAGAAAGTTAATTCATATTGAGCTATGCTTGTGTTTTATTCGAAATACAAAGTTTTAGAACGTGAAGTACTTGCTGTATTGATTCACCGCAGTTGCTTTCGTGTTTATAATACGCCCAAATTCTTTTAATTTCCAGTTATTTGTAGAGAAAACGAATTCAGAAAACATGAGCAGTTCTGGGGAGCAGTTAACCCTAGCTAGGGATATAAAACGAGCCATCGAATTGCTCGAAAAACTTCAACAAAGTGGTGAAGTTCCTGCTACGAAGCTTGCAGCTCTTCAGAAAGTGTTACAAAGTGATTTCTTGAACGCTGTTCGTGAGGTGTATGAGCATGTTTACGAAACTGTTGATATTCAAGGCTCGGCGGACATTAGGGCTTCCGCTACAGCCAAGGCCACAGTGGCCGCATTTGCTGCGGCTGAAGGCCACGCACATCCACGGGTTGTCGAGCTTCCGAAGACAGAGGAAGGTCTAGGATTCAACGTTATGGGTGGTAAAGAACAAAACTCCCCTATTTACATATCAAGAATCATTCCTGGCGGCGTCGCCGACCGTCATGGAGGACTCAAAAGAGGTGACCAGCTGTTATCAGTCAATGGCGTATCTGTAGAAGGAGAAAACCACGAGAAAGCTGTGGAACTGTTGAAGCAAGCTGTTGGTTCAGTGAAGCTGGTTGTGCGATACACTCCAAAGGTTTTAGAAGAGATGGAAATGAGATTTGACAAGCAGAGGACTGCACGGCGGCGCACCAATTACAACTAACGTGTAATGACAAACAAACAATGATACATAGTCAGGCTATGATCAATAAATGTATGGTATGTTTTGACGAATGTGCCAATAAGGCAACAAGCACATGATAAGACATGGTTATCCATGAGACATACTTTTGAATGACAAGACAAACAATGTCTGAATGGGGAGTAAATGAAACTGTGCTACATCACTAATTTTTAAAAACAAAACAATGTAGTGTTTTACTATATTACAAGCTGTGAATGACAAATTTATGGCACATCATTCTCTATCTAATCTCACTTTGAAAGTTTGCTTAATTAGCTTCAACAAATTCTTTAATCAAGCCACATGAAATTTGATTGCTAGAAATGAAATGATTGTAGCAGTACACTGTTCTTGTCATCTATGTATATGCTCTGGAAAAGCTGGAATCATTATTTTTGCCAGATCATTGTTGTAGTTAATTATGTTGAGTACCTACTTCTGTTAACTTTGTATAATATTAAGAAGCTTTCTCTGTAATCTTCTTATTGTTTCGATGGCGAAAAGTTCAAACATCTTTGGCCAAAAATTCAGCTGTGCAAACTCTGCTCACTGATGCAATAATATGATGATCAAGCGCACCGGTGATAGGGCATGCACCCATGCATCTTTGTAGTGAATTCTGCATTATTCCTATGTGCTAAAAGTATGTCACAAACTTAGAGAGAAAATAAAAAAGTTTGGTATGATGCCAAAATCATGATAGGGAAAATTAGAGGCATGTTTAGCAGGTATTTGATATAACTTCCAATGCACCAAATGAAGGCTCATTAACATGGAGAGCTTCTTGCCCATTTTATGCTGAGAATGTTATGGAGAGGGGCTTGTGGTATTAAGTAATAACAGCCGCACAGTTTGATCCATCAGGATAAGTTATGCTTGCCGCGGTTGGGTGACCTTAAGATACCAAGACCCCTCCTCGTGAATCTTTGTCAGTTGTTACAGGTTGGATGCCCGAAAGTGACAACCAGTCTTACCAAGGGGCATCGTATTACCCAGTAACTGGATTGTGGAGGTCAGATAGGCAGTCACTCCATGTAACTGTAACTGTAACGCTGTGTGTGTATTCAACTGCATCGGGTTCGACTGGAAGACGACCCCGACATAGTTGGGAAAAGGCTAGGCAGACGATGAATGTTAGAGTTTCTTTACCTCCATGTAAATCAGTCTCCATATTATCTGCTTTGATCAAGAGAAGCAACTATATGTTACCTAGTTATACTCGTATATAAAAAAAAAGACTTAAGGGGTAAATAAATAATAAATATACTTATTAACTGCACCTATTATTGTGTTGATTGATTAATTAGTGTAAAGTTAAATACATCAGTATTTAACTCATTTAATTAGAATAAATTAACATTTTAGAAGTACTTAATTGATGAATTTATATTATATAAACAAATTGTGTAATTGTAAAAGGAAGAATTGTTATGAATTTATTTAAAAGTTGTCAGTATTTTAGGAGGTATAAATAAAACTAAATATTACAACAGTACATTTTATTTTAAACATAATTAACAATATGCCTTACTCCTAACTTCTTTTTAAATATTCCTACCAGCTATCAAAACCACCAAAACCAAATTTGCCATCCTTTTTAACCTTTTTGGCAGGACCTTCTTGTGTCTTTGCAGCTTTACTGCTGGTTGGTACGGGAGGTGGCGCCACTTCTTGTAAGTTAAGATATTTGCCCACTCCATCTCGGAACACTTTGAGAGGCTGTTTCGCCTTTTTCGGCCTCACTTGAGAGCCTTCCGTTTCTGCTTTCCTTTTTAGTTCCTCTGCTCTGTCTTTGACAAGCTGTAACAACCCAACAACAGGAATATTTTAGAGAAAAAAGATCCATAGGTCGTGTATTAACCAAAAGCGACTGTCGCGCAATAGGGATGATGACTAATATTAGGAATATTAAGCGCCGATTCCCTTGTTCACAAACTAAACTAAATTTAAGTTCAGTGAATCTTTTTCTATAAAGGACAGAAGATAAATATTAGTTTAGTCCTGTCAAATTAGTCAGCGCCTGACGTTAATTGACGTATTTTTAGTAGCCATGTTTTTAATCACGTCTAAACTGTCTATGGAGTATCTTAATTTGACAGGACGAAACTAATATTTATCTTTTTATTTAGTTGTCTGAAATAAAAAGAAAAAGATGCACTAAAGTTGTCAAAAAATAAAAGGCCCGTTTTGACATTTGAGAATGCGTTCTCTGTCAGTTTCATACAAACAAATACGTATTTTGCGAATTTGATCTTTATTAACTACTAGAACTGTCAATGTCAAAACGGGCCTTTTATTTTTTGACAACGTTACTTAGTTTAGTTTGTGAACAAGGGAATCGGCGCCACTGTAATTTCAAAGACGGCATTTTGGAGGGATTGTTCCCGTCCTTGTCGCGCGGTACGGACAATGTATGGCACAAATTACATAGTCGTGACCTCACTTCTGAGATAGTGTCGTCTGTGTCTAGCAGTTATTTTAAAACACTTATAACTTGGCATTTTTTTAAAGTTTTTAGACTTTTTGTAGGATTATTTGTGCAAATATTTTTTTGAGTTTAAGTTTTAAAAAATGTCATCATCTCTATTACGCGATTATCGCGCTCGTTTATACAAATATGACGTATCCGCGCGTACAATAAATTCACGTATGTACGTCATAATTCATGTAAACGATCGCGTATTCGTCTTACAGTCGGTTTCGGTTAGGACTTAGGGTTAGAACTCAAACTGCATAAGGTTAACTCATAAACAGTCTAATATGAGGTTTGCCATTCCTTTACAGACTGTTATTTTAATGACGAACAGCTGGTATTAGCACAAACAAGTGCCTGCATACCCTCGAAATTATCTTTTAGTAAAAACACAAAAGTCTCATTACAAGTTGCAGATAGACAACAAAGTATTTTTATAAAGAATATTACCTGTTCTTCAGCCTCAGCGAATGGGTCCACGAACACCTGCGCGACATCTATGACAATGTCCTGTATGGGCCGGTCCTTATTGTCCACCTCTATCTGTTCCATGGCAGTCAGTGTGTCCATGCCGCCGACGAGCTTCCCGAAGATCGTGTGCTTGCCATCCAGCTGCTTGCACGAACGGAAGGTTATGAAACTGGAATGGTGCAGGTGTAAATATTAATAATAAGTTGTTAGGAACTGAACGTTGCTTCTAACTCAAAGTTGCAAAGTAAGTAAAAAAATAAAACAAGTTTGAAGCCAGACCCAATGGCGCAGATTCACTTGTTCACAAACTAAACTAAATTTAAGTTCACTGCATCTTTTTCTTTCATTTCATTAAGAAAAGGACAGAAAATAAATATTATGTTGTCCAAACTGTTAACTACTACAAACCATTGTGAGAGAAAATAAATAAACTTATTATTATTATTAGTTTAGTCCTGTCAAATTAGTCCGTGCCTGACGTAAATTGACGTATTTTTAGTAGCCATGTTTTTAAATACGTCTAACTTGTCTATGGAGTATCATAGTTTGACAGGACTGAACTAAAATTCATCTTCTGTCCTTTTCTTAGTGAAATAGAAAGAAAAAGATGCACTGAACTTAAATTTAGTTTAGTTTGTGAACAAGGGATTCGGCGCCAATGTCTGTATTTGATGGTTTGACCATAAAAAAACGATTTGTACTGTATGGGATTCCACTCGAAACCTCAATTTTGCGAGTATTTTCTGCTAAAATGGAGCCGGACCGCGTATAACTATGTGTGATGTCGATAAATGTGTCTCGACCATAACTAGCATAATCACCTTATTATAATTACATATTATATTCTATATTTGTAGAATTACAGCACGTCATTGTTTGTCTGGTCTTAGACAAACGAAAGTTTATTCACTTACAACTGTGATCCATTAGTATTCGGTCCTGAGTTAGCCAATGCCAGCACTCCTCTGCCAGTATGATGCAGGTTTGGTTTGACCTCATCTTCAAATGGTTTCTTCCACACCGATTCGCCACCCAATCCCGTGCCAGTTGGATCACCTCCTTGTATCTGAAATGGTTCAATCTACTATTAGCCTGTATTTGGAAACTTTGTCTTGGATAGGGAACACAAATCAACTATCTTAAATTGCCGAACTGCATCTGGCCCAAATCTATATGCTATACTAATAATAAAGCTGAAGAGTTTGTTCGTTTGAACTCGCTAATTTTTGGAACTACAAGTCGTATTTTTTTTTTTTTTTGCATTTGACATCCAAATTCTTAAAGAAGGCTTAATAGGCTATTGAACATCACGCTAGGACCTTTAGCAGAGGAGCAAAAAGAAAAAAATCAGAAAGAACGCTAAGCAAAAATGAAGAAATTGCACGGACAGGCGATGCAATATGATGTGATGCGATGAGACGGGTGGGTCGGGGAACAAGATATTTCACGCGGACGAAGGACGAGGCTTTCACCTGCTAAGAATATATAATGATAACAATTGTATTAAAAAGATCATCATCTGCTTACCCTTTCCCCAATAATCTTAAGAATAAAAAGTGAAATAACTTGCTTACCATAAAATTTCGAATAGACCTATGGAACTTGGTGCCATTGTAGTATCCATTGTTGCAGTGCCTTATAAAGTTGTCGCAAGCTTTCGGCGTTAAGTCGCAGTACAACTCGAAGTTTAGAGGACCCAGGTTTGTCACCAGTCTCACATATCCTGTGGAACGAGAAAAGCTTTGAAATATGGTGTAAGGTATTTAAAAAGAAGGAGGAGATTATAAAATAATGCTATTTATGATAAAACACTCTAGGGCAGTAAAAAAATGGATCATAAATAAGTACAGTACTCTGAATTTTCTGGCAAAGGAAGCTAACAAAGTATAGCTGGTCCAACTGTGTTACAAACCATGCGTAAATATCTCCTTGAAGCTAGCAATATTAAAAAGAACCTTTGCTACCAACCTTTTTTCTTCACCATATCATATTTGACATCGTCTTCACAGATGATGGCTGCTTCGTGGACGGTCTCTGGCATCATAGCAGTGGAGGTGAAGCTGGCAGCCACCATGCCAGTAGAGTAATGAGCAGCATTGAACTTATCTGCAACCTGTTATTAAAATATTGCTTTATAAAGTGGCACAGTCTATCATAATGACTTTAAAAGTATGATTGATTTATTGTAGTCTTCAGTAGTTCTTTCAATTGATGATCAAAAAGGCTACTAAGGATTTATGTTAGGGGGAAGGAATCACATCCAAGTAAAGACTTGTTTGCTCTCCTACTTGCATTGTTTTTTTTTTAGCTCTAATATTGCAATGCACTATTTATACTGTGGTATTGCCCCATTCTTTTTTTTTTGTTCTAGTGTCGGTTTGTATGCTGTCTCATTGGACTATGCCGAAATACGGTCTGGAGGCCTATTATTATGCTGTGGTAATAATATTAGTCAATCAGCAAGGTTGTAATAAGACTAACTACTCAATAGGAATCCTACACCACTCATGAAGGCCATGTGATTGTAAAGTCTATGTTAATGCATCCTATCTTGCTTTCATTATAGTAAAGGCAGGCTAGAAGTAGACAGGAAACTCATGAAGATACCAAAGTGCCTGTGGCGGAGACACAGTCTTAAAGTATCATTAACAAAGAACTACCCACCTCTTTTTTAACATCTTTCTTTTCTGGTGCTTTGTACTCCTTCTCTAGTTCTTCAAGGATGTCTTTTGTTTCATTGGATACCGTCTTAAGTCTTGCATGTGGGTCTTTTCTCATTGCTATTTCCTCTGTAAAATAAACAAATATTGGGATTATGTTAAGGTTTCCAAAATTGTTAGTTAGGGTAGTGGTGGGCAGCCCCAAGAAACATATAAGTATATGAATTATACCGACTGGGGTTAACTCTAACTCTATAATGCAGTTCAAAAACATTTTGCTTTATTTCGACTGTAAACTGTTAACAGACCGCTTGGAAAATGTCGGCCATTGTTGTCTCTCTTGCCAAATACATGTTATTTTTGCTTTTATTTTTCATTTTCAAAGGAATAAATTCCCTGGCACTTTTTTGTTATTGAATAAGAGTACTATTATTATGTATAAATAGGCTACGGAATAAGTCTCCTATATTTAGATCAATGGGTTATCCTTACCCCTTTATTTATAAACATTGCTTACAGTTAAAACTGTTCTAACTGTTACAGTTAAGTAGTGATTAGCAACTGCCTGTGTTACAAAAATGTATGGTTAGCAAAAATGTGAACAAAAGTAATACAAAGCATCTTAATTTACCTTCAGTCTCCACCCTCAAATTATTCTTGATATGATGGAAAGAAGATATATTGAACTTGTCCAAGTTATTTGGATCCTGTATAATAATAATATCAGTCCTGGCAAATGGTGTGTCATTGATAAGGTCCTTCCAGTTCTTTCCTTTAATGTTAAGCTGTTCCACGGCCTCATTTGAGTACACATTACCACTGGTTTTAATAGCAACAATGTACGAGTTCTTTGTAAAAGCCTTGAATAGAACAGCACAATGGTAATCGCCTTCAGCATTCTTGAAGAAGTTCAATTTTGTTAGAGTTTTGACGTCTTGTTTCTGGAAAGAAGGTTTTCATAGTTTTTACAAGGTTGATTAAACAATAACAAGTAAAGATGTTTAGTTTCTCTCTTTAGGGTTTACATGCATGAATAAATAAGGTGACTTACTTTCCCTGTTACTGGATTTACTTTGAACTTCTTCACGAACTCTAGTATGGCTTGTAACTCGAATATATTTCCATCAGAGTCGCAGTATGGGTCTTCGAAAGGCTGAAGACACAGGCAGCAATGGTCGTACGGTAAGCGTTTGAAAGTAGTATCCTCTTCTTTAGGAGTGCCTGATCTTTTTCCACCGTACAGTGTAGTCCACTCCGTGTACGTGAGGTACCTAATAATTTGTAAGAAGAATGTTATACAAAACTTTGGAATAAATCACTGAAGAAGTGAAGAAAGGTGTACATAGCTTAAAGTAAAACTTGCATTTTATCCTTCTGATGCTGTCGTTTACCCATTTTGTTAGCTGTTTCGTACCACTTTTTGGAAAAATGCTTCTATTTATTTAGAAATATTTAAGGCAAAGAAACACAATATATCCCAAAACATAGGTACCGTACCTATACCTACACACTTCCGTCACAGATTGACCAACTGTCAAACAATACCAAGTGTACGTCAAATTGACATAATTTTTTTAAATTATTATTTCGCCCAATGGGCAGGCTATAGTCTTTCGACCATACCGCCTCAAATTGACATCACTTTAAAATGTGTGGTCCGGTTTTAAATGCAAAATAAGCATTGCATCTTGAGCATAAAACATAGCATAGTACAAGCATTTTTCAGTTTCATAGGTACTTCTTTAGCAAACTTTTCCCGTCTTATTACAAAACGAGTTATAACTTTAATCCAAGTCCAAACTTTCGACCCAGTTATTATATTTTGAGCTTAATTCTAAGTTATTGCAAATTTAATCGGTTCTAAGGTCAGTTTTTGTGCGAATTTGCACACTAAAACAAGTCAGCTGTGGACTTTGATAAGCTAAGAGGAGTGAGAGGTTACAATGATGGTCTAAGGGCTTTTTTTTTTTTTTTTTTGTGGATGGGAAATCATCAAATGACTCCTCCCGCTCTGGGTGGAGCAGAAGGGAGTGTCAGACTCTTACTGACTAAAACCCACCCGTGTTCCTTCCTTAGCCCTTTATGTACCAGGGCAGCGGTAACCCTTTCGGACGATCCCGCTACCCCGGCAGGATGGTCTAAGGGCTGAGATCTTGATTCTAATCGATTATGGTTGCAAAAAAAAAAACATCTTGGGTAGTTTTTATTTTGCAATGTGGGCAACACTATCCTTAAAAAAATAAAAAGTTAAAAAATGTCGGAATGTGGTTGTGCTTCGTGTAATTTTTCATAACTTCATCATTTTAATTACTGTATATTGCTTATTTTTCTAGCAATAAACTAGCATAATTAATTTAAACTATCAATCTGTAAGTATTCAAATGCCTGAGGTACTTTTTACATGTATTTGTTTTTTATCTGAGCTTGTGTGCATTCGGTGGATTTCAGTCACTTCAGTCAGTGGTTGTTTGTGTTGGTGAGGGTGACAGACAAATGGATGAAATGTGGTAGAAGTGGATTGAAGCTCTCAAACACCTTGCCGGAACACACCAAACTCCAGTTTTATCTTTGATTAAGGTATTCACCTATCTCCTAACACAGAGTGGTATTATTGCGGAAAGTAACAGGCTGCTTAGTTACGCTTTGCAGTGCGGAGGCATCTAACACTGAGATTACACTAATAGAGTTGCACAAATTTTGCACAGGTCGTGGATGAATTTCGTTGTATACTAACTAGTACATATCGTGAGCCGTCGTTTTCATTCAATTGGGTCACCGGTGAATCAAAAAATTGTAAATTATCGGATAACGCCAGCCCACAAGATGGCCGACTGTTATTCGTAAGGTACAAATAAATCTTTTTCCATTACGTTTTGCATTGTTATTTTGAGTTAAATAGTTGAGCAATTGTCAGTAGAGCATAGTATTTTTTGTTTGTTTGAATGCTGGTGTTTGGCGTACTAAGTGCAGGGATTAGGAATGTCTTTGTTCTAGTGATTTTGTTCTTGCTTGAAATAAAAAAACATGTTCTTCTTTTGTGATTTTGTAACTAAAAATGACTTGCAATGTAGTTGTAGCTGCATTTATATGACTCACAATCAATAATTTTACAGTGATCGATTAGGATCATTTCTCATTTTCATGTCATTGCACTTTCAGAGTTGTTTGCTCTTATCCATGTCATCAAACCTGTTTATTTTGGGAGTCATTATTATAAGAATATTCATATAAATTTGAAAGCCAATATTAATTCTTTTAAAAATCATGAAAGCATGTGTTCATCAGACATTGTTGCAAGCTTCGCCACCAATCATTAGACTCATATCACAAGCTTTTTAACTAGCAGCTTTTTGGTGTAGCGGAATGAGACGTTTGGTGCTTTTAGATAATGAGCGGTGCGTCTGGTTCATCAGGGAGTGGTACGGGTCGCGGCAGAGGCGGTGCTGGCTCAAGTGGAGCCCTTGCAGACAGTAAACCAGAAGCAAAAGAAAATAAACCAAATCCCAAAATGTCGAAGGCACTCGGGACATCAGCCAAGAGGATCCAGAAGGAACTTGCAGAGATTACACTAGATCCGCCACCAAACTGCAGTGCGGGGCCAAAAGGAGACAACCTGTATGAATGGGTCTCCACCATCCTAGGCCCGCCTGGTTCGGTGTACGAGGGCGGGGTTTTCTTCCTAGACATCCACTTCTCACCAGAATATCCATTCAAACCTCCTAAGGTAATATTTTTTTCTTATATTTAGTAGTTCATCTTTGTCAATACTTTGTTTCCTTCCAGCAGTTGTTCTTCTTGGTATCAAACAATGAGGATATTTTTACCAATGTTGGTTTATGTTGTATTTGCTTGTAGTAATTAGGGACGTTAAAGTTCAGAAGCATGCTTCTTAATTTTTTTGCTATCTCGGGTCCTTTGTTTGGCCGAGCCACAAGTGTTGAACAACAAAGGTTTGTTGAAGCAATGAATCAAAAGGACTTGTGTAAAGTAACAGTAGCTCAGAAGTTTTTATCTTACTTGTATTATGAATAATGTTGGAGGTTCTGAATAATAATAAAATTATGAAGATGCTTTGTTAGGTAGGTAACAAGTCTTTACTTAAGGTGAAGGAACTGATAGAGAAAAGAGAACTGAATTTCCATTTCTTCCATTGCAACCCCAAAAGAATCCATATCCTCTTTAATTTATGATACAGACAGGCATAGATAAGCTAGACGGACATCTCAATGTTTTTTAATACAATGGAACTGAATACATGGAAAGGAAATGATTAATTATTAATTAACCATACAGAGTATTCATAAGAATGTGTAAATGAATACAAACATGAAGACACCAGAGATTTCAAACCTATTTACGTTTTTATACAATTTACTTCTAGTCAAAATAGGCACCTGTCTCGAAAATGATCATAAATTGCACCCTGTCAGATAACACACTCTTTATTATGGTGTTTATGAGTTGAGCCGACCTTTAAGCCTTAGTTTTATTTAAAGCGTTCGGAATCATAGCAATATGTATCCACGTGACGGTTTCCTTGTTAAAAAAAGCTTATTTGAATATTTTGCGGCAACTTTTATCCATTATCCGTAAAATCTGTTCATGCAACACAATGAAAAAGGAAACAGCAATATCAATCATGGTTTATTCATTCCACTCCTTGCACATACTTACCTATAACGACTATAACATCAAATCAATGCAGTCTCCCCAAACCCGAACCGGCCGTGTCTAGCAACGCCCTAAACCGAGGTCCGAGCCCTGCAAGGGGTCGCGAGACACCCCTAGTATTTAATTAGTGCTGACATCCCTCACTCTGGACTCGCCATTGGCCGACAAATCAATCGGGGAATGCCAGACATGCCTACAAAGTTCATTACACGTCGTGGTTATTTAGAGGACGATTAAATTCGCGAAAGGTAACAGGAATTATTTTTTTATGCAGGAAATTCTACAATTTGAGATCTACATTTTCAATGAACTTCATAAGGATGAAAATAGTTGCTAGAATGTAGGACGAGGGCAATCCTCTAAAAATACATCGCGGGCGAATCTCATCAATCAATGTCACGCATCATTTTCTCGACTCATCAAAATGTATTGTACATCACACCTACTTATCCTCAAACGATATCCGTGTAGACCGAATAACTAATTCACCGACCCGCGATTATTGTACGCATTCGCCTCAATATCTCGGGCGTATCTTTACCTCATCTAAATTGGGTCCTAATTATTAGTTTTTGTTTAATGTCGGAACAGGTAGGTTCTAAGAAATACTTTTGGGTTAGACCTCGACTTTCAAACCACTTTTTCTGCAGTTACAAGGGTATTGAAATCGAGTTTAATAAGCGCAAAAGATACATCGACAGAATTAGCAACGAGTTTTGTTACTATTTATCGCCCATGTTTATACCGTAGTAACTTTGTAGCCATTGTGTAAAGCTTTAGAGGGTTTCACTCGTTAACAATATTGTTGTGAGGGGTCTCCCTTACAGAGTTTAGAATTACCGGTACCGGCGGCACATCATTAAGGGCATATATTTTACAGCCACAAGCCACAAATGCAATTTCTTTTCAGCTGTTATGACACTGGTTTACTATAACTTGATCCACCATCGTATCATTATAAAATTAATTCTCTTGCAAATGGCGTGAGACGAGATTCATTTTCGTCCCTCCTATAAATAGCGGAAGGCGTCACCAAAAGTACCTGTATCCTTTTCCGTGATGCAGTTTCCTTTATGCAATTTTATTGTCAATGATCTTTGGCTTTATCAGCTGGTTTATTAGATATATTGTCTTAAACATAACGCTGGACTTGGACCTGAACCTCTTTGGATTTACCAATGGATGGAAGATGAAGGAGATTAGGTAGGATCTCTTTTTGATCGCGGTCTTGTCATCGTTCACGTTCAAGACACTGTTGAGTGAATTAAAGCGTCTGAGTTCCTATCTCTATCAGTCTGCCTAGCCTTATCCCAGCTATGTTGGGGTCGGCTTCCAGTCTAACCAGATGCAGCTGAATACCAGTATTTTACATGGAGCGACTGCCCATCCTATTTGACTCCTCACACAATCCAGGTACTAGGTAACAAGATACCCCTTGTTAAAACTGGTTGTCAGACTTTTCGGCTTTTGACTACCCGTTAAACGAATGCCAAAGCTGAATGGATTCATATCTAAAACCTCAATATTATTTCCGTGCAACTTTCTAACTTTTTCATAAATATCTTGGTGAGTTGCATTATATACTGACAAGTTTCGCGTGATTGAATCAGCATGCTATTTTCTGTTGAGGCAATATCCTGACTAGATTGATACGGATCTCAAATAGACGAAGCGTATCGTGAAAAGTCGTTGTTTCTTATTACGGAGACGTATCTTTCTTCTTAGGTCTGTTGATATTTCAGAGTTTAGAAATTGAGTTTGCTAGATTTCTCATACCATTGGACGGAGTCAACCAAGGACAGATTCAGATAGGAAAGGCTCCCTGCAGACAGGCGCGACGCGACTCCAGTGCATCACGTCGTCGCTTCGCACCTTTCTGCGGGCCTTAAGTCATCGTATATTTAGAGAATTATGACTAAAATTTTTCATTGTTTGACTGGTTGATTGCCGCCGAAGCTCAATAATTACTATTTGTTTACTCAAGACAAACACTATTCCATTATCAGTACTGTATGGGTAACACTGATAGATGCCGAAAGGTTATCAACTCCTCAACATGTGCGGCTCCATATTAATTATTCCTCTTATCTGTTCCAGGTGACATTCCGGACTAGAATATATCATTGTAACATCAATAGCCAGGGTGTGATATGTCTAGATATTCTCAAAGATAACTGGTCGCCGGCGCTGACAATATCTAAAGTTTTACTATCAATATGCTCCCTGCTCACCGACTGTAATCCAGGTACGATGTTTTTTTATTTTTGCACCCGGTTTCGCCCGCGTGGGTATCGGAAAATATCCCACGGGAATGTACTACCGGGATTAAAAATACCCTATGTATTAATCCAGGTTATAAACTATGTATGTGCCTAATGACATCCAAATCCGTTCAGCCGTTTTTGCGTCAATCCGGAATTCCCGAACATACATCCTGACAAAAATGGAAAAAAAATCAGTACATAATAGCATTGTGACCCGAAAACCCACACTTAAGTTGCGATTTTCTATGACGATTTTTACACAGAAAAGCATGACGTTAAGTGCGGGGTTCAGGTAACACGAGCTATAAAATAGTATATTGATACGTGTGACTTAAGTAGTTATTAATACATACATACTCAGCCTATAACGTTACCACTGCTGGGACACAGGCCTCCTCTCTGTGAGAGGGAGTGGGCCGTAATCCACCACGCGTTTATTAATGCACGGCGTTAAATAATTGACTACATAAGTCACACGTATCGTAATGTACTATAATACAAATTATTATCGTGAGGTCTGACGCAATTATCTTTTCCATGTTGTAACACGTTGATTTTGACTTTCATTGCAAGATAAGGGTAGCAGCGTTCAACCCTTACCCTAAACCTTATCAGTATAATTTTATCAGCCCTTTATCTACCAAGAAGAGTTATTTTAATAATAAAAACAAATTTTTATTCATCAGAATCTCTGCCTATGCTATTTAGAGATTGTCGTGAAGGTAGAAATATATTATACACTTACTGTCGAATCAATAATATTCCATTCTATATAGCATGTTAAGTTTGTAACAAAAGCTTTTGCTCCTTAGTCTCGAGAGGTCAAAGCCCTTTCGTCCTCTATGTCCTCTTGATGTTTTGTTCACGGTTTAATCCTATCGCCCGTGTTTATTTATATCGATACTAGTTTGTAGTGCGTCGTTTATTAAAAATCGATGATGGGTGGATGGTATGGGATTTCTCATTAGATAGATAAGGTTGACATTAAAATTGTATCAGAATTTTTGTCTGTTTTTGTGTTATTCACACAAAAACAAATAGTAGTAACGTTCAACGATTTATTATATTGTAAAATATTTTATTTGGATGTCTATCACTGGCAAAAACTTCTAGTTAGAGGGAGGCCCATTTTATTCGCTTTCTTCATTGCTGAGGATCGTGCATGAAATTTGAAACTGATTGAAAAGCATTGACGAGCTTCTTCTTGGCCTGTGTGTTTGGCTCGCAGATGCTATGGATTTTGCCCAACCATGGGCATATGGGATGGGATATTACGGATTTAAGAGTGATCTATTAATTTATATAATTGACTAACGGTGTACTTTTGACTATTTTCAGCTGATCCCCTAGTGGGCAGCATTGCGACGCAGTACCTCCAGAACAGAGAGGAGCACGATCGCATCGCGCGCCTCTGGACCAAGCGCTACGCGACATGATTTTGCTGCCCCCGCTCACCGCCATGGAACAACCTGCAGTATCATACTCACTACCATTCTGTTCTAAATCCATCCTGTTCACGTAAATGTAAGCTTATAATGTTATATCCGATCACTACGCGCTATCTGGGACACATTTGTTAACGTCCACACTCGATACACTTAACGAATGTGCCCCACCCAGCGCGAGTTTACAGCTTATTATTTTTTAGTTGCAATTAATGTGATGTCAACATGCTTAATGACAGTCTGAAATAATTTTAGAATGATGAACGATTTAGTTGTGAATTGAATGAATTTCTGTTTCTAGCTCTGTGTTATATAAATACAGTGATAAGTTTTCTAATGAAAGTGTATCGTAGGTTTAACCAGTGATTTGAGTCAATTTTGCCGCTGTAATGCGATGATCTCATACACTCTTCAACTGTTACTACTTATGTGTAAGTATGTCTGGTCTATGCGATGCCTACTATTATATATTTGGGAATATATCGCATTATTGTACCCGTAGAATGTTTTTAATTTCAGGGTAAATCTTACATGTTGTATTGGAATTAGATTAATTCTTTCAAAGACAATATTTTACTGCTGTCAGTGTCCCCGATTATAATTTTATACACATTTGAGTTATCGAAGTCTTTTGTCAGACAGGCTCTTTTCTTCACAACACGAGAATAATTACGAAACGCTATGAAATGTAAATGTACACAAATGCAAAACCAACAGTTTTCTTCTACGTTATGTATGACATCCATGCATTATCTACCTCCGCCACTGATGTCTTCAAATGAGTTACTGAATGGTTGTAATTTCTCTTATCCTGTTGTGAATAAATTTTTGTAATTCCTAATAATATGATAGTACTTATATTTCTTGAATAGAACGCGACAGAACTGGCAGCATTGACAAGTACAAACTAAGATGATTGTTTTAAAAGATTCATGAACAACTAATCCATTATGACTTCAATGCTTTGTAATTATAATTAAGAAATCTTATTTCAAGACGAGGCAATCAGTTGCTAATTTTCTAGTGAGATGTCACAGGCTGAAGAAACAATGCAAAATTATAGTTTTGTGAATAAATATAAATGGCTTGTGTCGGAGGGTCAAATTTTAAGTCAGCATATAATTTGAAGTACTACGTATTATATCTATTTAATCGAATCTAGTTTGGGTTTATTATTATTGCTGAAGGCAGAATGAATGTCACTCAAAAGCCTTATTTGACTGAAAAAGAAAGGAAAGTTACATTAGATAGGTTTTTCAACTTGGTCCATTTTGTTAAGGATTAGATAGTCAAATTATTTGAAATTTTAGGACTTCGTAACAAAAGGATTCTTGGGGACGTATTATTTGTTTGTTTTGAATTGTGCAATCTAATGTGGTTTTATATAAGAAATAATTGAGTTATATTTTTACATTATTCACTATAATATACAAGTTTAACATTGATTGGCTAGATTAGGTCTGGGATATAATAATTAATAACCTATTTATTTTTATAATATGGACTTATGAAAGTATATAAATTACATACTGTGTTATTTATTTGTTTTCGTTATTCTCGTTTGATGTAAAGTGATTCGACAATATGTATTATGCGGTGTCGTCATGTAAGCAGCAGTCTATGGATTTGATATCATGTTTTACTAGTTATCACATATCAATGTAACACGGACGAAGAAATGAAATTGATAGTTATTTGTTTTAATAATTTCGACTACTTTCTCCATTATCTTGATGAAGTGCCAAAACTCAGGCACATTGGCCTCCGCTCCAGTCTGACATCTCCAACTTTTCTAAAATATTCCGTTTAGTATGTAAACAGTATTAGATGTAAGTTATTTTATTGTCTAGATAATGTATAATGTATGTCTTAACCCTAGTACTAATTAGAATTTTAGCGTTGTAATGATTTTAGTTAAAGGTGTATGTATGTCGCGCGTATATGAATGTTTTGGTGATACCGTCGTGAAAATGAAGATTTTATAAATTGGGTGATATCGCGAGAGTCGGAACTGGTGCTGTGAGATTCAGATGCTTGCGACATACAGCAGGTGAATACTGACTTGTATTCGGGACTGGTATATTTTGTCATTGTGATTTTTTAAATATTATATACTGTGACTCGAAATGTGTTGCTTGCAAGACAACAGCTGTATTTAACGCGACTGATGTTCCTCGAAATTCAATGTTCATGCTCTGATACCTAATAACCATCCTTTGTTATTACAATTTATATCATGGTATAAAATAGGAAAATAAAAATGTGTGTAACTAGGACACTGAATGATGTTTCATTATATTCCTGATTAAAACTCATTTTTGGATAATGCAGATTTTATTATAAATATACACGACCTAGAACACTTTCCAAACGTTACAATGAACTAATGGTTCCGTTTTTAAATTAGATGCAATTCTTTTTAATTCACTTAGAAAATATCGTATGGACTTCAAGACCGAAGAGAGATCGCGTCTGGTTTGTCACATTGCGTCTAATCAACAAACGAATCATACAAATCTAATATAAGTAATAATAAATGTGCACCACTTCTACATTGGTTAAATATGAATAGTAAAAGGTACAATGATTATGTTAATACTAGAAAATTGAATTGAGATAAGTATAAAAAGTAGGAAATTCCGATAAAGTTTTTGGCAAAATGTATCCATTTCTATTCGAAAAATCAGTCTTCTACACTGAGCACACTTTATTGTGAACTTTAAGAAAATCTGTGCATTGTGCTTAATCACTCCCTCGCTTGCAAATACATATGGCAAAGTTTAAAATTACACGCGTTTTATATCGACAATACAGACCTCCTGATACTAATGTTATAATAGCACTTACGTAAACATTTAAATCTTACAAATAAATGGAACAAATTATCTGGAATAACAATAATAAAATAAATTATTTCAAAATATACATAGACTTCGTAGAGGAGTATTTGTTCACAACTTAGTAAAAAAATATTTAGGTATTTGTGGAAAATATTGGGCACTGCTATTAACATCTAGATCTAAAGATTATGCAAAGTATACCGTTTCACGTGTTTATACGGTCTCGTACTGACTGCGGATGGAGCGAGCGAGACAGCAGGCAAATATCACACCAAGCAGCTGAAAAAGAAAAAAAAAAAAAGAGTTGATTGCCGTAGAAGATTGAATGCCGTAGTTACAGAAACAATTAAAAAGCTACTGTCTCGCGTGGATCCACGTTCTACGAAGGGTTAAAGAAGAACCACAGATAATTTCAAATAAAGAAGAATATATATAATATATTATATATATATAATATTTCCTTCTATTATTGGACTCCTATAAGGCTCATTTGATTAATTATCAAGTCGTGATAATTAATTCCATTCGTTACCAAATCAAATCACTTGACTACGCTCTGCAAATATTGACCAATTTTCTATCAAATAAATTGCATGGGAGCCACCCCCTCATCGGCCCCATCCTTGTGTTTGTTGGCTAAACACACCACTACACTTCGC
The DNA here is from genome assembly GCA_947507525.1 of Apamea epomidion. NCBI lineage: Eukaryota > Metazoa > Arthropoda > Insecta > Lepidoptera > Noctuidae > Apamea > Apamea epomidion. Next base: position 3,737,722 of record OX382234.1, read on the forward strand.
TGCCACAATTAGTTGTAGCAAGGGACTATAATATAAGAATGTAGATCTATCATAGAGTTAGGCTACTTATTATGAAGTATTTACCTGCACAACAGCGACACCTATGCCAACACCGCCGAGCACCATAGCGATATCCTTGAAATAGACAACGAGTTTGTTAAGGCAGCCGTCTTTGTGGAAGTGTTCAGACTTGTCAGTGCACGGGACGGCAATTCCTCCGTTGATCTCCTGGCCGGAGCAGCAAGTGCTGGGCAGGGTGATATTATTGGCAGCCCAGTCTTCGGGGCCGTAGATACCGCAGCATTGCAGCTGAAAATATAAAATTGGATGGTTTGTAAGTGGTAACAAACTTGTTTGCAGAGTTCGGCAGTACGTCCTGCTAGGCTAGGACCAGAAAACATAACCTATGGAATTCTATCACAGTACACACATCTTAAAAAGGTTGAAGATAAGTTGCGTCCATCTTTGATTCCTGGAACATTTAAAGAAGACCAAAAACGACATCTGTAAAGACTAATCCTATAAATGTACATTCATGACTGCATATTTTATAAATGTTCCTGTGTATTACTTATTTAGATTAACAGAAAATAGTGCACGCCCCATGGCCACATGAAAACGCTTCATGTATTTACCTTATAACATCCACCAGTAACCACGAATACTAAATGAATGCAGACAAAGGATTCCAAGCAGACTCATGTTGAAAGGATAATGTAAACGAAATTAGTAATGCTTGTCTTACTTCACGGATTAGTATTATATTTATTTAAAATGTTTTACAACGGAAGGATTTTATAGCCTCCAGTGCGGCATTATACTCAGGTATACACACCGCACTGCCGCACTGGAGGCTGGGAGGATGTACAGTTATGAAAATTAATTGTTTATCAAATACAGACTGTGTCAATTTGCCGTGTTATAGCTATTTATTTAGGTTAGCCAACAATTGTTTACACTATACATTTAACGAATCATTTCCTAATACACTTATAAGTGCAACAATTACTTACAGGCTAACACAACATGCACCAATAATGATTTTACTTGCTAGCTAGCTATTTGATACAACTGTCAAAAAATTACATTTGTGATTCGATTATAAGGACAATTTAAGTTGCCAGTTTTGGTAAACAATCTCCCAGACTTTACAAGGTACGTCGGCATACCTTGGTCAAGCAATTCTGCTATCACCTTACTGACTGGCTAGTTGGCTACGTCATAACCTCTTATCTATTATTTTATGTGAACAAGTTATTATACAGGCTGATTTTTTAAAGACCAGCCAAATTTAAGGATGTGGTACAGACCATCAAACTGAACAACTTTCTCCATGGGACAAATAGCGTAATCGCGAAAATTTTATCAACTGTCCCATAGAAAATTCCAATACCTACTGGACCTAAATGTATGGGACGGCTGAATTTTTATTCGTGATGTTGGTCCCATGGAGAAAGTTGTTCAGTTTGATGGTCTGTACCACATCCTTAAATTTGGCTGGTCTTTAAAAAATCAGCCTGTATATATTATCAGTAAATTGATACAAAATTAACAGTCACTTGTTTCTCGAAAACTGACGTCGGTATCAGTGGTTCCTAATTATATGTAACTAGCTTCTACCCAAAATCTTCGTCCGCGTGAAATTTCGGCCCACATCGCTCGCCCGTGCTACTGCTTCGTTTTAGGCTAGTGTTCTTTCTGACTATTTTTCATTTTGTTCGGCTCCTGACAGTCGTAGCGTGATGTTAGACTGCCAATAACCTTCCTCAAGAATTGGGCTATCAAATGCAATAAGATTTTTTGAAGTGAAAACTTCTTTAGCGGCGTTGTGCACTTTTGTTGTGATGGGTAAAAAATGTTAAACTCTCGCCAGGACACGTGACCTGATCGAAAATTCGTAAGACGGAGGGAGGGTAGAAACGAATATTGTATTTTACCACATAAATGATAGTACTTTTATACTGATAAATAATTAAAGCAATTCGTGCAAAATTATTCCCTAACCATTCCAAAATATCAAAAATGCACAACGTTAATATTCAAGTTTTCACTTCTGCCGGCACTCCCGGAGTGCAACCCGTAGATTTTTTTTTTAATCTGACTGGTTTAGTTTGACTGAAACTGCTGTCCCGCGCCTTAGGAATGCACGGCGAGGCGGGGGGCGGGACGCGGGCGGGGGCGGGGGGGCGCCGTGAGCGATGACGAATGAGCGGCCTGCACTGCCCCCCGTCACGCCGCGCACATACCGAAGACGCGGTACAGCGGTTTTGGTCAAACTATAGTTCCGGATATTACCCCCTACATACATACAAACAAACAAACAAATTTTACCTCTTTATAACATTATTATTAGTATAGATGAAGAAAGTTCCCCTCGTGCATGGATTTTTCAAATAATGTAGTCTGTGCCTATACCAATTTGAATCCTTGCGTAGATTGCCTAGACTAGAATTTTAAGGTGTATATAGGGCTCGCTGACCTTGTGCATGTGGGCGGAGCTAAACGCTCTACCCCCGAATACGTAAAACGCGCGCGGTGGCGCGCTGCACTAAAACGACGATCAAAGAATATGCGGAGAGGCAGACATGCCGCACGCAGGTCGCCATTTTTGCCTACGATTCCAGAAGGGAATGGCGGAGGCAAGGCTTATATATTTTGTATAGATTGATACTTATGTTACGTGTATTTTATGTTTTTACTGGACATTATTTATTAGATTTTTTTCATTTTTTTGATTTTGTTTAAAATCATACGTGAGAACGAACTTAGTTCCCGACGGGGGTAAAACTTTAAAAATGATATCGAGTGTTTTCTTAGGAATGGAATAACATTTTATTTGCATAGACTGTAGGTCTTCTTAGGAGGACTTACATAAAAATGAGATTTTATAAAAATGAGAACCTGTTTCATCAATTTGAATTATTATAAATCAGTAATAAACCTACCTAACTAGCACTGTACCTAAATGGCATTTTTAGGATTCCGTAGCCAATCGGATGATGTTATAATCAACTTCTTCCTGTCATTGTTATTTACATAGCAGGTAGTGGTACCTATTCTAATTTGTGACCGGTAGGTGCCACAACTAAAATATGCAAAATAATTATTTTTTCAAAAAAAAAAAAAATAACCGACTTCCATAAAAAAACTACAAAATGAAAAATAACTTTATTTCGGAAGTCTGTAGCAAAAAACGTAAATTCAAAACCAAAGACATCGACTTCCGAAATAAAGTCCTTTTTCACTTTGAAGTGTTTTTTTAAGTGTTTTTCATGTAAAAAGATTTTTTTTACTATTAATCGTACGTCAAAAGTAACAGTTGAACTACGAAAACTGTTACCACTGTTATAGTATAGTAAAGTAACAGTATCATGTCTCGTTAGTGCCCTTGAAATAATCACCTACGGCCGCTCAGTAGATACACCTTCCGCGTTCGTGCGTAACAGCCGCGCGCGAATACTCAGAGTATATCAGTCAGTGGCGTGTATTGCATAAAGGCATATAAGCAGTGCCTACCTCGATAAATCACCATAGGCCTGTTAGTTACATTTTAGTGTGTGTGCCCAACTATGAAACTCACTAAATTATCATACCTAACAAAAAACAAAATCTTCGTACAAATACGCGCGGCAGTAGGCAGTCGCAAGACGGCCTACTCGGCTCCCGGACTATTCGATTTTTATTTTGACCTCACTATCGGCTTTATCACCCTCGAAAAGTATGAAAACGACACCCATGATGAAATATTTGAAATTTTTTGCAGCCGCTATTTTGGATTTTTATTTTGACCTCACTATCGGCTTTATCACCCTCGAAAAGTATGAAAACGACACCCATGATAAAATATTTGAAATTTTTTGCAGCCGCCATTTTGGATTTTTATTTTGACCTCACTATCGGCTTTATCACCCTCGAAAAGTATGAAAACGATACCCATGATGAAATATTTGAGAACTTTTGCAGCCGCCATTTTGGATTTTTATTTTGACCTCACTATCGGCTTTATCACCCTCGAAAAGTATGAAAACGACACCCATGACGAAATATTTGAAAAATTTTGCAGCCGCCATTTTGGATTTTTTTTTTGACCTCACTATCGGCTTTATCACCCTCGAAATGTATGAAAACGACACCCATGATGAAATATTTGAAAAATTTTGCAGCCGCCATTTTGGATTTTTGTTTGACCTCACTATCGGCTTTATCACCCTCGAAAAGTATGAAAACGACACCCATGATGAAAAACTTGAAAATTTTCGCAGCCGCCATCTTGGACTTTTATTTTGATCATATTCAATATTTTCTCATTTTAATATTAGTTAGATAAGCCTTACTACTTGTATACTATCGTAAGCGTCCTGATGCGCACAATAGAAATGGGCCATCTGCAGCGAGCTAGTCAATAAACGCACACTGATACAATTCGTTCGTAAATATTTGCACTAACACAGGCAAACGCGCGTAGTCAGTCGATAGCCGGAGCGGAGCAGCGAGCGACACAGCCGTCCCGTCTCAGTGCTAACGCATGACTGCCGCCCGCGCCCGCGCAGAGCACCTCTGAAGCCCAATCTCAAAGTGCGGAAATTTTCTTTGCAAATGTTGATTGATTTACATAAGCTGTTTCATTTCTATAGTACCTCTAACCATCAATTTTTCAGTGTAAAAATATTTGCAAACATCAAAGCCGTTTAGAAGTAATATGGAATATTAGGAAAAAATTGCGTTTTGCTAAAAATTTTTTTAAGGAAAAGTATTAGCCATACGAAAAAATCCTGTTACAGAAATGTTGTACATGAACCTATACCAACAATATATTTTTTTCAGATCTTCTAATCAAGCCGTTAATGAGAAATATTCTTCATAAAGTGACCGTGTTACGGTACTAAACGAGAGTAAGGCCCTTAAGTGATCTGAAAGAGTCTGGGTAAAGTATCGGCAGCCGCGGTACAGTTTAGCAGGATTACAGGATTTAATATGGTAGGTACGGTCAGCAAAACGGAAAAGTAACCAGGGTCGTCGGTTATAGTTGAAGTTTAGTAATTGCCAATTCCCTACACAAACATCAAAACCGTATTACTATTGGTCGATAAACCACTTTAGTCCAGCCTCCTTAGTTGCGGAATAGAGTGTAAGATATTTACTGCCATTGGATATTTATGTATTTATTTACATATAATAAATAAATTATACTCGTATATATTCATATATATTTTTTTATATTATTGGTACTTACATCAGTCTGTACGATGTCGAAGGTCTTGGCGACGTCCTTGTTAAAGGGGTAATCCTTGATGGTCTTGTTGAGGTGGTCCACTATGGAGTTCTCCAGATCCTGGTGCTTCATATAGCCTGCGATGCCAACAGCCAGCTCAGCCACGAAGATGATGAGCAGGAACACTGAGAACTGGAAAATAGAATAATTTAACTTACTTTAATTTAACTTCAGACTTGAATTTAATGGATTGGTAAGAGAAGCACAAGATCGGTAGTTTTGGCGATGTTTGAGGCGTGTACTTAGCAGAGGACTTCTCTCGGTTAAATGAAAATGATGATAAGCACGTAGGTCTTAGATGAACTAGGCTGATAGCATTGTATGCAGTTCAGCTGAAGACCTGAAGTTTGTCAAGGTTGGAAACTAAGGATAATTACATGCCCAAGATGCTCGCGATCGCAGTAGCAATCTCGATACCTCGATTTTGATACTAGCTATTTGTTCATGGATGGTGCCAATACGTCGGTTCAATCGCACCTGAAAGCTCAGTCGCTCAGTCCTGTGTTTGTACTGTACTCTACCTACTCCAGAAGAACAAGTTGAATCGATTTGACCAATCACGAGGCAGATCACATCCGACAGCGATGTAAAAACAAAATAATTTGTTTTCACGTAAGCATCGAGGTAAACCCCCCAAGCAGCCCGGGATGTACCGCAGTGAGGTATCCTTCGGCATGTGCGTGCGTGACTATTAGCATGCATTTGTTTTCCATCGATGTCACCTATCGAGGTAGTGAGCTAAACTGCGATCGCGAAATATCGCAGTGTGGCATCTTCGGCCTGTAAATACCCCAAGAAAATGCAGTAGCTCTACTCTCGTTATATAAATGGTACACAATTGAATTACAACTACCTTATCATCACAAAGTACACAAAAAAGCTTGCTAAAGGCTTCTATAAATCAGGAGAGATAAAAATAACATTTGATTACACACTCACAGCCTGGTGTTGAATGTGTTGATTGCCATGTGTGCAAATGACGACACGATCCACAAAATGAACGCATATCTGATTGTCCCAGTTATAACAACTGCGGTTCTTTGTTTGTTATTTATCTAGAACATCTTACTTATCTCGTTAGTAATTGTATAGACACATGTCTATATAAACCTAGTAATGACTCTCCTAGGGGATGACGTCATATCTGGCAACATACGTTGGCTAAACGCGTCGTAATCTTTTTTAGGACATTTTACACGAGGGCGAAAATACGTTGTGTTTATTTACTAATTATTGCGTGTTGTTTAATGTAAGTACTAGCTTGTGCCTGCGACTTTGTTCGCGTGAAATTTCTTGTTTTCCCGACCTACTGCGTCGCTTCGTCCGCCCGCGCTATTACATACTTTGTTTAGCATTCTTTCGGACTTTTTTTACTCTCGGTCGGCTCCTCAAAGGGTCCTAGCGTGATGTTAAATAGCCTATAGCCTTCCTCAAGCATTAGGCTATCAAATGCAAAAAGATTTTTCAAATCCGACGGGTAGTTTCAGCGATTAGGGCCTTCAAAAAAACTCTTCAGCTTTATTATTAGTATAAATAAATAGATTTACAATACCAAAATCTAGCTGACTAACATAATTTACGAAATGTGAGTATATCTACTTGTACAGACGGGCGCAGGTCAAGCTACCCGAAACTGTCTAATTTTCCCGATCAACCTTGAACCTTAATGCTTTAGCGATAAAGTTGAAAATCTATTAAAGAAATTTGACAGGTTGTAGTAGCTTGATGTGCTGGAGTCTGTACATACTTACTATTTATACCTACACAGAGGTTTATTGGATGAACTATGTACATTTATTAAAATACCCTTGATTTCCGAATGCCTGATTGATCAAGACTCCTGCCCGTAAAATTGCTGCTGCAGCTAACATATCATGTTAGCTCGCTGTCCGAAATAGCAACCTGAGTGGACATGACAACAAATCTAATACGGTTTTAGTAATCTGGGGGTAACTGTTTGCAAAATATAATTATGGTAATCGTTCATGCTCCGTGAGCGCAAAATTGCCCAAAGTCATTATAAACTCGTGTACCTATTATGTAGGCAGTTTACAGGTCAGCAACTTTTACACAAGAGTTAAATTATTAAAAAGCGTGTTAATAAAAAGAAAAAATACGTTCCAGGCGAACAATTTACCCCTTTATTCATAAACGTTGCTTAAAGTTATTAGCTACAATAACGGTGGTTTGGCGGAGTTACGAGTTAACGACTGTTTAACCATATATTTTTGACGTCACTTAACTTTAATCATCTACTTAACTTTAGGCAACGTTTATGAATCAACCACATAACAAATAAACTTTTAAAACAAACAGAAACTTTTTATCCCGTTACATAAAATTCTAAGAATCAGACGTGCATTTTAACACAATAATAAACACATGATGTGAAGCTGTGATATAAATTCAGAATTATTGTGTCTGGGAAAGATTAAAACATTTATTTATCTTGTTTACTAACTAACGCGAGATTACAAATTCTAATCTCTTGCACTTAACAGAGATATTGCTTGTTAAAATAGGTAGGTAGAGGCCCGACGGGAATCAAGCCTAAGGTGTTAGTGAGTTAGTCCCTTGAATCCTGTAATCCCGCAGAAATATACCTCAATCTTCCACGCTACGACCCACATGAAACTTTATATCAGCACACTCATTGCGTAATACATTTACAATCACAATTTGAATCATTTTGAAGGATATTGCTAATCTATTGCTACATATGTTCGAAAAATTTCTCTGCTCCACAATGTAAATAACGCAATGAATCTCGTAGAACTGTCAAAATCTAACTGTTAGTGTTTTACGCAATTACTCCGCTGAGCAGGCACCTACACGAAATAGTTGTAAGGTAGGTATTTCAGATGTTTTAGTACTAGTTTCTTACATAGAAATCTAAAGTACCTAAGCACTGGATAAGTAATTTTCCTACAAGTAAAGTGAACGGGGTTATCTAAAGCCATATCCGCCACAATATTAATCTGTTGTAGATTCCTACATCGCAGACTTGGTGAGGGGCTTCCAAAGTGGCCCAATAACCTATTTTGTTTAAAAATACTTGACCAGCAAAAGCTTTTGTGTGAAAAATAAACATTCTATAATTTTCTATAACACTCTGAAAGCACGTTTGGCCCTTGGTCCCGGCTGTCATTCGTGGGTCTTCGACAGTCGCTAGGGGTAGTCAGAAGCTCGAAAGTCTGACAACCAGTCTTACAAAGGGGTTTCGTATTACGCAGTAACTGGGTTGTGGAGGTTAGATAGGCAGTCGCTCCATGTAAAATACTGGTATTCAGCTGCATCCGGTTAGACTGGAAGCCGACCCCAACATAGTTGGAAAAAAGGCTATGCAGATGATGACTCTTCCAATAATTAGAGCAGGCCCATTTAGCAATAAAAAAAAAGTGTAAACAGAGAGTAATTAATTACGTTGATTGTTTCCACAATATACCTATTTAAAGACAATAATAAAGTCTTATATTATTATTGCTCTAGGTAGGAGCTATACAAGATGGAGACGACAATACGAAAATAAATTAAAACTGCATAATATCTAATGATGTTACCAGTCTGCATACAAATATTCAATCAAATATATCCAATAAATGATAAAAGATTTGATTTTGTAGGTAGGTTGTACAAACACTTTTACACGTCAATCATATTTTAAAACTAGATGAGGTCGGCGTTTCCTATCTGACTAGTCTGAGAAGAAAGGCCGAAACAAACTGAGAGGTCACAGTCTCTTCTAAAGTCCAGACATAATCTTGGTCAGATCATATTATGTAGATCGATGTCTGAGATAGTCTTTTGAGGAAAGAACCACCCAGATTGAGTTCCAACCAATAGTTTAGTCACTATGGTTAGCCAAAGATTGGCAAAACCCATCAAACTCAAACCATTTATTTCAAATAAACAAATTACAGGCACTTTTGAATTGTCAAGGGGTCGGTCAGTCAGAAAGAAGAAGCTAGTTGCCCATTCCAAAACGTAGTAGGTACCTATGGAGAAGAACGGGGAAGAAACTCCATGGACTCTTATCTCACTCATCACTACTATTTAGTTTGTTTGAAAAAATCACTTTTGTTATTTCGGTATTGGGATTCATTTTTATTTGGAAGCAGCTAGATGCTGTATATAAGCTGTAGAGTTGCCGAAAATCGAGCTAAACGGCGTGCAATTGGAGAGGCCTATGTCCAGCAGTGGACTGCTGTAGGCTGATGATGAAGATTTATTGATGATGATGATGAATGATGTGTCCAAACCCTAACCCTATGCATTATAGTTTGACCAAAACCGCTGTACCGCGCCTTCGGTATGTGCGCGGCGAGACGGGGCGGCAGTGCAGGCCGCTCATTCGTCATCGCTCACTCCCCGCCTCGCCGCGCATTCCTAAGGCGCGGTACACCAGTTTCGGTCAAACTATAGTATTGCCAGCCAGTGTTTTCATTGATTGTCTCCACATTGTATCATGTTATTCTAATTTCCTTATCACATGAATCAAGATTAGTTTTTACAGTTTATTGGAACATTCGTAAATCGATTCACCTAAGAAAAAAACCCCACAACATGTAAAAAGTGAATGCACGGCATCATTTTAACAGTAAACCCATTGAGGAAAATGAGGAACCAGTTTCTATATTGGCAAGGTGAATTTCTCTAAAGTGTTTCTTAAAACTTATGTCTTTAAAAACAAGGTCGTGAAGATCCGTTATTGCAATATGACTTATATGACGCAGGTCTTGAGATAAGAGTGAATGGTTGGTTTTTAAATCGGGTACGTTAACCTACAAACAGCTGCCTGAACTCTCACTCTCTGGGTTTCCTTGAGGTCGGGTTTCGAAGATTAAGTATTTGGGTCACTGGGTCACTGACGACTTGAAAGACAATGTAGACATAGACAGGGAGCGCAGGTCGCTGGCTGTCCGTTGCAACATGCTGGCCCGCAGGTTTGCACGTTGTACTAACTCTGTTAAGATATCGCTCTTTAAGGCCTTCTGCCAGTCATTTTACACGTGCAGTCTGTGGACCAAGTATACCCAGCGGGCGTACAGCGACCTGCGCGTACAGTACAATAACGCATTCAGGGTGCTCTTGGGGTTGCCGTGGCGGTGTAGCGCGTCAGGGTTGTTCGCGGAGGCGTGCGTCGACGGGTTCGCCGCGATCATGCGGAAGCGTTACGCTTCCATGATGGCGCGCTTGCGCTTATCCTCCAATGGCATCCTGATTGTGTTTTCAGACCGGTGGGACTCTCCCCTTTTGCGTAGGTGGGTTAGAGTCCAGATACATTAATTTGATTTAAACCTGGATTAAATTGTTACTAACATTAGGCTAAGTTATACTAAATTTATATGGATTTAAAAAAAATCTGAATTAAATCATTTGAATTGATGAGGAGTGGTTCTACTTGTCGTCTGCCTAGCCATTTCCTAACTATGTTGGGGTCGGCTTCCAGTCTCCACAACCCAGTTACTAGGTAATACGATACCCTTTGGTAAGACTGGTTGTCGGACTTTCGGGCTTCTGACGACCCGTAACGACTGTCGTAAGATCCACGAATGACAGGCGGGACCAACGGCGGCACGGAGGGGTCTCGGTATAGAACGATGGTGACCCATCTGCGGACCATCCGCGGCAAGCGTAGCTTAACCTGATCGATCGACCCGTGGGGCTGTTATTACTTAGCCAGGATCCCCTCATGGCTCTACTCATGGTTAATTAATTTAGGCCTGTAATTGTCCCACTTCAGGACAAAGAACACTGAGGAGAAAGGATGATTTAATTATTTGAAAATTGAGACACGAATAACGTACGATTTAGCACCTACAGATAAGTAAGAGGTATTTTATGCGGTTATTGTATTCTATACCATACCTGAAATCACCTCTCTAGTCTCCACTCTGGAGTTCGTACCCCGAGCTCCAAAATATAGACTGTCTAGTTTGGGGTTCACTGACAAATATATTGTAACCTAGCTGTTGGTAGTATTTTAAGCTACTCATGTCGTCTCAACTTGCTTCCTGTATTAAGGTGGATGCTCCAAGGTAGCCCGCGAAATTCAAATTTTCTTACGTTTTTAGCATTTTGCTACTCAGTACTAAGTTGTACGTTAATTAAAATATGATTCGCGGCCGTAACAAATATGTATTTACAGAATTATAATCATTAATGTCATCAACACAACTCTCCAAGATCAAGTTTAGTAATCCTACTGAATGACTATTTCATGAAATCTTGACATTTTAGGATTATGCTAACATAACAAGTTGTATTACTGATTCTAATGAATATAATTCTGTAAATACATATTTGTTACGGCCGCGAATCATATTTTAATCAACGTACAACTTAGTACTGACCAGCAAATTGCAAAAACGTAAGAAAATTTGAATTTCGCGGGCTACCTTGGAGCATCCACCTTAACTGGACAGTAAAATATTTTCTATTTCTATTCATTCTATTTTATGTCAATATCATCATTTCCCCCGTCCTTTTACTTGTCACAGCAATGCCACAGAGTGCTTCTGACACTTAGGGCATAGACAAGTAATGAGGTTACGTCTGGCGCGGATAAAAATGAATTATTCATTTTATTTGATGATATTTGACATAAATAAATCTATTTTATTATTACTGTAATTGCCCGTGACATCACAGCGGGCCGTATCAGAATACCAGCGCTGCGACATTTATTTTTTAAATGTCGAAGCATCATGCTGAGATAGGAGCCTTTTGGCCTCGTATGTTTTTCTGTTTCATTTTTCTATATAATGTGATTTTTTTATTGTGTTTAGTTTAGTTTTACGATCTTCCTGTAGGAGTCGCAATAAATACTTTTTCTTTCTATTTCAGTTTAGAATCATCTACTGCTGGGTATAGGCCTCCCCTTTCGTCTGCCATACCTCCCGGTTCTGTGAGTCTCTCATCCAGGTGATTCCCGCGACTTTGACGACATCGTCAACCCAGCTCGATTTTTCAAAACATTAATTATAATTGGTCACCCATCGTTTTATGTTAATCTCCGTTGAACAACGAACTATCAAACCTATAGCTATTACACAGTTTTAAAATAACATTAAAATCATAATGCAAATCGATGCGGCGCGTGAGCATGACCGGTCAGTCCTTGACCACAAGCGCGGTTTATCGCAGCCCACTGCAAGGTCGGTACAAAATAATGTTATTCATTGACCTGAACTACTAACGCTGAACTAACTCTACACATATTGCTTTGATACCCCACTGGGAGCTTAATGGAAGACTTGTGTCTATCTAAGCTACAATCTCTACTGCTAATTAATTTATTTAGGGCGCTCAGTATTCAATTTATGTTGACTTAGTTCGATGCTGGAGATTTTCAGACAGCTTTTCCATCCTTTGCCTATACTTGTATCGGTATACGTACACAAGATGGCCGTCCGATCTCTCAGGTAGGTGTTAATGCGAGCTGTTTGTCATTTCAATGTTGAGAAACCGCAGCATCCTCACTTGATACAATGGCTTTCAGAGGACATAACTAAACTTCTCACCGCTTGAATGATTCGAACAATACTAGGCCGAATTTTTACAATCATACATATTAACAACATACAATTTTTCCTCTCCCGAAGAATTTTGTGCGAGCTGAGATTTTCGAAGCTTAAAATTCAGTGCATAACAAGATAATTTTCTCAGCCTACAGTATAAATATTTATATAAGCAGGCGATTCGTTCGCATTTGTTTCGTAGATACTTAGTTCTAGGACTGTAGTGGACTTGCGGCGCAGATTACCTAACGCTCGTCTAGTTTATACACACTGACTACCAACTACTGCACATTGCTAGGCACGTGACTGTCCCACAGTTCTGAATGGACCGTTTTCATCATTGTAGTTTTATGTTATTGAATGGCAATCAAGTTGCCACTTTGCCAGATGTCCTTAAGCAATACGAGAGGAATTGTAGATGCGTTACCATCCCGAAGCTTCATGCTGATCACACCCAGGGTTTGGAACCGGGAATTACCAAAAGTATTGGTTCTGTACCGGTACTTTTCGGTTCCAGATGGGTACCGGTACTCCACCTCACAAGTACCGGTACTCGGCGCATACAACAGATCTCATATTTGTATGAGGAACCTCGTACGGTTGGCAACCTTGAAGTTATTTTTCTACCTAATGTCTATCCTTACTACAATATATGTTTTCTCACTCTAACTTACGGAGATATTTGCTTGGAGTACCGATACTGAATAGAAATACCAATAGTGCAGGTATTACGTCTGGTACCGGTACCAATAGTGCAGGTACTACTCTGGTAACGGGCCAATGGTACCGGTTCAAAAAAATAACGGTATTTCAAGCCCTTTTCACACTACACTACCCCTTCAGACCTCCTTCGCGGCAGAAATAGGTACATACTCGTATGGTGTTACTTTTCAAAGAGCTCTACTGTTAACCTAGCCTACCCTTTTCCCTGGGGTCGGCTTGTTATTCTACGTTTCAGTTACAAAATGTAACGTTATTTTCTTAAGCAGTAGTATTATCTACAGTTATCGGCCTGGCGACCTTTGCATTGTCGATCGGGAGTACAAATAAGCGGTCATTAGTACGCGGTACGGTGCCATTAGGTTCATTCTGAGGCAGAACATAGCTACGTATCTTTTAACGTTAGTTAACTTTAAGATAATCTGTCAATTAGTACGAAGATTACTAACGAATGATTTTTAAATTCAAAATCCATTTGCGGTTTTCCTAAAACCCACATAAATTCATGTCGTGCATTTCCCTGAAGTACACAATTCGTCTGAATTACGGTAACAAACCAATGACATACAATGTACCAATTACCAATGTCATGAATGTGCCTTCACAATGCTTTAAATTATTCAATGGCGGGATATTTTGATGCCAACCTGACTCACCAACGCGATTAAACGGTATAAAACAATATTTATGATAATGTGGAAATATTACAATAAATTGTTTTGTAATGTGAATATGAGAGCTGTGAGAGATTTCCAACGTCTGGCTGGACGCTGCTGGACACAGAAATTGTTCTCAAAACAAATGAATGACGGAAGATGTTTTTGCTGACGAAATGAGTTGGATGCAATTTTAGTATAATATACGTCATTTTTACATCTTGAAATTCTTGAACCAAAGTTAGCCGATTTTGATGAATCAAAGGATAGCTAATTTTGTTTTATGAAGAACGGTATTTTTTACGCTTATAATATTCCTCATGCGCCTCCAATACGAATTGATAACAAACACGAATATGAGCACGTTAGATACAATGACGATATGTCACGCAAAAACAACACAACTCATTTTTGATATTTATTTATAAATAAAATGAAACGAATACCATATTTTGCTTCATACAATGTATACGTATACAGAGGCTATCGGTCAATACCCGTCGGATTGCAGTCAACAAGTTTACAGCGATAAGTAGGACCCTTACACATTGGTGAATTAGTAGGGCGATTTAATGAGGCTGACACATGCAATGTAACGGTTGTGAAAGAGAAATAATGTAGGTAAGTTTATTGTATGCATGTGTATGAAAGGTAACCTCATAAACTACTTCACTTATTCGGTCATTCTTTTCAAACATCATCATCTTCCTAGCCTTTTACTATGTTAGGGTCGGCTTCCAGTCTAACCGGATGCAGCTGAATACCAGTATTTTGCATGGAGCGACAGCCTGTCTGACCTCCACAACCCAGTTACTGTACCCACACACAGTACAGTTACGATACCCCTTGTTAAGACAGGTTGTCAGACTTTCGAGTTTCTGACTACCAGTAATAATAACAGTCAAAGATCTACAAATGACAGCCGGGAACAACGGTTTAACGTGCTGTCCGAGGCACGGAGGGGTCTCGGTACGTAAAGATTGTCACCCATCCACAGACCAGCCGCGGCAAGCGTAGCTTAACCTGATCAATCGACCTGTGCGGCTGTTATTATTTAGCCACGGGCCCCTTTAATTCTTTTCCCACATGCCAGACGAAAAGCAGAAGGGGAGGCTATATGTTACTCCCAGTCTCCTAGAAATATCCCAAGTAAAATTAGAACGGATCGATACTAGATAGCACTGTTAAACTTAGTAGATTATGGTAGTTTTCCTACAAACTATGTAAGAAAACTCTTCGTTTCCCGAAGCATAGTTTATTTCCGAGGAGCCTTGCCAAGTTTTCTGGTTTTGACAGGTTTACAAAAGGGTTGCGATTTAGAAATGCAGGATAGGCGAAAATAAAATATATTTTTAGATAAGTAGTTTATTTGCTACGGAGAACAGTGATGGCCCAGTAGTAACGGTGAGTTGTAGTTTCGAACCTAGACAGGTGTTTTACTTTATGTAAATAATTTCATCACCACTGCTCTGAAAAACGGTGAAGGAAAACATCGTGAGGAAACCGACATGTCCTAGCACTAAACATTCGAAGACATGCGACATCTACTAACCCGCACTGGGTCCGCTTGGAAGATTACAGCACATTCGCTCTCGAAGAGAAGAGGTCTGTGTCACAGCAGTGGGAACATTATAGGCTGTTTATGAGGATAATGAAAAAAAAAAAAACCTCGTTTTCGTTCGTTCGTTCTATGCCTAGAAGAAATAATTGGACGTATTGATTTGTTTAATTGTGTCTCCCTAACAAGTTCGTCGAGACTGGAAGGATCAGCTAAAGATCGTTGACCAATTAATTTTTATCTAAGCCAACGACCGAGTTCGTACGAGTATCGTAGTCCACTGCTGCACATAGTTATCTCCCAGGCTGCGCCAAAATACCATGTCCTTGGGCATAGTTCTGCTAAAACTAAGCTTCTAGGGCTTCTACTAGCCGCATCCTAATCGTACCATGAACCGAGCTAAATCGTCACCAGGCAAGCAATTCATTACAACGGTTTTTTATTTAATTGTGTTAACGAACAGGAAATTCCACATGTACGCTGTAAGCACGTTTAACTGCACAACTACTGCTAATTACTCTATCTGGATATCACGTCCGTACATTGTTTATAGTTTTGATAGTAGTTTAAAAGTTTGCATCATCGAAATGTAAAAAAACATATATCTATGGTTTGCATGATCTTATGTAGTTTGCTTATCGCATTTAGCCATATTTGACAACGATATTAGGCTGTAATCAGCCTAATTTCTGTCCCTATCTGTTCTCTTAAGCTCATTCGTGATTGCTAGTGCAGTGTAAGTAAAGGTTTAGGAAAAACAACAGGAAGATAAGATAGCATCAATGAGTCGATCAGCGAGCGTGCCGTACGTGACTCAACTGGGTATAAACTGTGGCATTGTCCATATTCTAGACTTTTCCAACGCGACCAACCACTTAGGGCTCATCTGTGTGGCTGTTGAGTTGTTAGCTCGTCATTGTGATCGTTAGACGAATGTTTTTTACGTCTTCAAAGCAAACAACTTTTCTGATTTCATTTTTAAAATCTAAAAATGTTGATCAACAATGTTTGTGATGCCTATGAAGCGAATGTTTGGCAAGAGACGCTTCGCTACGGATAATGTGAATTAGCTTATCGCCAAAGTTAACATCCGGCGAGTGAAGCGTGAAACCGAACCTAATCTTACTCAAGTAGTTCTCCGAATTGACAATCAGTTCGAGTTCTAAGTTCTGTGAATTAATTGGTAGACTGACGCAGTTATTAGCCACATTAGAAATGTTCATGAGTAGATAGATTTAAGTCATTAGCTATGTAAACACCAACGTTCTATTAATATACAGATTGATCCTTGCACATCTTCAGGTCACGACCTTTCGGACTATATTGCTTCTACGCCTACGAAAGCAAAATCTTCAGTCAACCCACACTATTTAGTCGAAAATCTTAGTCTATTAGGAACGCAGCGATATAATAGTTGGTTTATAAGTAGAAAAGGATGTGGCCATTTAACTGGATGAGACGACAGTTGCGTGTCAAAGGTCGCAGGTTGACTTCATCTGAGTCAATTGACCGCAGGGCTGCGGACTGCGGTACGAATTAGTGCTTGTGTTTGTTGCTCTATTGCTTGGCATTTATTGAAATTGGGGCAAAGATTTAAAAGCGTTTAAGGCAGCCAGTATTACTAAATCTTTGTACACGGCTGGTTTTGGTGCTAATACTAAATATTTGAACAATGTAGGAATTCACGGAAACGATTTATGGCAGCACAAAAAATATTCAACCATTCGACTATTACTCAAAATTCCTACCCTTCTGCGTACTAGAATACTAAAAAAATACAAAAAAATTTATTTCTTGACCATAGTTGTTTACATTTTGTTGGTGAATGGCGCCACCTTTTAAGCAAATAATGCCTGTGTTAGAAGACGCCAAACTACATTACGTATACCCTCTAATATGAACACAGTGACAAAGATGGATGATCTTTGTCACTGTGTTTAAAACCATGTCTGCCATTCAATCGGTTTGCAGAAATACAAATACTTACCTGCTGTTTTTGTGTGTATTTTTTTAAGTTGTATTTAGGTAGTGTTACGACGTAGCTGACTTATGTACGTGACTAATCCGTACAGTTTTAAACCGAAGTAAGCGTTATGTTCTTTAGAAACGTCATAAGTACGCCTACATTTTCAGGAATCTATCTAGGTATAAACAAGTCAATCTGCTGTACACGGTCATGTGATGGCGACTAGTTATGCAATAAATCTGCAATTTGTAGCACATTGTGTTCTGAATGTGTGCTAAACTAGCAAACGGTTTGTTAGCAGCGCTCGGGGCCAAAATCGCGCATACGATAATTTGTTTGGATGTACGGTTTTATGAACTAATTAAGGGTTATAGTACCTTAGCTTATAGTACCTACTTCATGAGTAATGATGAAAAAATCCAGCAATGAATTTTGATAACTTGATGAATAAATCGAATCTGAAAAGTACCGCGGAAATCAAACTAACTTACGTTTTTTGCAATTTGCAGGTCAGTTTCAGTATGTACATATGTAAATATGATTCGCGACCGTGACAAAATAAAAGAAAATTTGAATTTCTGGCTTCCCTGACGCTTTATTATTTAAAACTATTGTTTTTTATTTTTTGTTTTAATTAAGCACGTACATCAATTGTTTATGAAATGTTTTCTTTGTTCTCGAAAGTAATTAATAATAACTCTGTTATAGATACCTATTTATGGTTATTTCTGTGAATTTGTTTACATTAATAAATATTTGGTCTTCTAGGGATTGGTTAGTCAATTCCATTCCAGTACGACATAGCACTGGTCTTTGGTTGACTAACTAATTACGAATCGCATTGCGATTCTTAATTACTCATTGCACGGTAACCTCGTGATTATTACATAGCGCTTTATTTTGGAATGTGTATGTTTGCGTATTTTAAATAGATAATATTACTTACATAAAAATAACAGAACTACACGCCTGTTTCCCCCGAAGGGTTGGGCAGAGTATAGTATACCCACATTTCGCCAGTATAGTGGGGGACAAAACTGAGCCACTGTATTTTTGCGACAATTTTTTTTCTGAATTAATTTCACTTCTACTAATTGTTTAATATTCGATAATCATGAATGTGAGAGTCAGAGTCAGGTTCAAGAACTATTGGGCCACCCTAAGTAAGAAATCCGTAGTTTCGGCCGATGTGAAGGGCGTTCTCTACTCATCGCTTGGAAAAAATTTTGTATCGCTTGCAAAAAGTTGCAAAAAATGCAGGTAATATAAATCAATGGATCTTATACTTGCAAAACGGATCCTTAGTTGCTAATATATTCCGTAAAGAAATGCGGGCGTAGGCTGGCGAGTACATGATACCGCTTGATTAATATACGACTGACAAACGCGGATCACGACTTGAATGTTAAGTTAACACAATGTTGGCGCAAAGGACTGCGAACTATGAAGGATCTTTTGGATTTTTGAAAATATATTGCTTGCTAGGTAAATGGTTTACTATAGTATTAGTATATTCAAATTTTATTTATGTTTCAAATTGACGTTATTTCAATTTAAACAAAAATATCAACTTTATTTTAATGGTAATTAAGTTGATTTCAGAGTGACTAGCACTAATGAAAAAGGTATAAATATGTTTGAAGTTGTAGCGTAAACTGAACTTTATTGTGTAGGATTTAGTTATTTTTGGCGAATGTGTCGCGAATGCAGATTAGGTATTAGTATGAGCCATTTGTGTTCCACTGCAGGACAATGGCCTCCCTTCCCTTCTGTCCCACTGCTGGGCAAAGACCTACCCCAAGTCCTATAGCCCACTTTGTTCGCACGTGCGTACCACTAACGAACACAGTGTTTGTTGTAGAGGTACGCAAGTGCGAACAAAGGTGTCGATGTTCATGTTCACCATGTTTTTGTTCGTTCGTGCGTCACACGGCTTTAGGAACTCTGTTCTCGCGTCACCTCGAACCAGATTTTTACTTAATAATTATAATGGTGCTTTTCAGCGCACTGTAACATTGATAGAAACGTGAAAAACAAGTTTTTTTTTCTCTAGTAACTACATAATTTTGTTTTTGAAATACGTATTTTGTATGGAGCTAAGTAGGTAGGTATAATATTAACGTTCAGACTGCTTCTCTAACAAATACAAGGTGTCGTTTTGCATCTTCGTCAATTTCAAGGAGGTAACTATGCTACTGATTCTCGACACGAATCAATAAAAAGATAAGTAGGTAGGTATTTTTTTTCTTCTAATTTTCGGTAATCGGCATGTGTGGGACAGGCATTTTAAAACGCGGCCTGTGTGAGACCGCACTGTAACTGCCCTTTTACACACACACACATAAAAACACGGCCGCTTATACGATACCATAACGCGATTCTGTTCATTGAAACTGGTGTATTCTGAAATACTGTCAAACTTATATAACTAAAAAAACAAGTAAGTATGTATTCATTATTTACCAGGGATCGTAATTTTATTTGATCATTAGTTTACACGGTTTTCATACCCCCGCTGAAAGTTGCTATTTTATTATTCATTTGGGGACAATTATCCAGATAAAAATAAAACAATTCTGTCACGTCTGGTTCAAGAAATATTTATTTACTTAACCAGAATACATAATTATGGTATTAATACAAAATAAAATTAAAAATAACTAATTTTTGCCTTGTTTTTATAGTCATTTGAATTTTCTCTTATAATGGACCAACAGTAATCCGCTAACATGTTTTCATCCCAAAATCCTTGATGTCGTTATTCAAAAACATTTTTAGTCTTGGTGGAAACGTTCCCCTTGTTCGTCACTCATACTTCCTAAGTTTTCAGGGGAAAAACTCAGATGCGAGTGCAGAAAATGAATCTATATTCTACAGCTTTCGCAGAACACATGAGGCACCCACTTTTTATGTTGATTTGCAACAGGAAATCCAAAATAATGAAGATATGCACTTTTAACGAATCTACAATGGGTCTTCTCTTTTTTGAAAATATAAACTGTCCACAAACATAACAAAAACGATCAGAACTTTGTTTACACTTTCTATTCGACATTTTCAATCAATCCGAACAAGATAAATTGTCGTTTGAAGCGAACGAATAAACAATAAACTGTCGTCACCACGTTAGCACGGTAAACGTTAGGTAGTTTAAAAAAAACATTTGACTGCAGGAAAAAATTGTGACGTGATAAAATATTTCTGCTAACACTTTTAGGTTTAAGGAAGGTAGATTTACGTATTTACATTTATATCGGGGTATAAAAAAAAGTTAAATTATGTAAACTAGTGTTATTTATGTCTTTCATAACAGCCTCCTGAAAGTTGACGAGGATGCAAAACAACAGCTTGTATAGGTATCCAATTATTTTCTAGAAGGTTTAAGGTGAAGTAATGTCAATCTGGATTAGGTAGGTATAGTTCAAGGATGGTATTGATTACAATATGTCATCGAGACATACGGAGAAAACGATGTCCAACACGTAATCCGGTTGCATATGCAGGAAGTACTTATAACAAGTCCTTCACGCCTTTCGTTCCGGTAGTGAGAGGGACAGAACAATAGGTGCGAGGAGGGTACTGCTCGATCGATACACTACCGTAGTGTGTTAATGTGTAACGTGGTTGGTTTACAAAAATAAGATGGGCTACGAATGCGTTCCTGACACCTGTCTGTGCGACAATCCTAGTAGCTAATAGAGATCAAATTCGCAAAACACGTATTCGTTTGTAAGTATGAAATTGACAGTGGTTAAGAACGCATGCTCTCGTCGGCCGCACTGTAGTCATTTGATTTAAGTAAGTAGGTAAGATTTATTATTAAGGCCCGCTTGCGCCACAGATTATTAAATGCATTTATCGCTTAACCTTTTTAAAGCATCGCTCCATTTCTGTCAATCGTTTGAAATGGACAGAGACAGTATGATGTTTAATACGTTAAGCGCTATATGCTTTTAGTGATTAGTGGTGCAAGAGGGCTGTCTTGGCTATAGTTCGACCGACGAGAGAATGCGTTCTGGACACCTTTCAGTTTCATACAAACAAATACGTGTTTTGCGAATTTGATCTTTATTAGCTACTAGAATCGTCGCACTGACAGGTGTCAGCACGCATTCTCTCGACGGCCGGACTGTAGATTAAAAAAATTGTTTTGACATTCAACAAACATCGTTAAGTTGTATAAAATAACTTCAATAATATTTACATTAAACTGGTTCTATCACAGACTTATATTGGCTTCTATCGAGGCGTTCTGTTTTTATAAATATATACTGATTGTGTGTCAATGCTGTGTATGTATGTAAGCCAATTATTAAATAAATGCAGATATGTATAATTATCCCTAGCTGTAAAACAAGTGTGCTATTGTTAGGATTCCGCAATGTGACGCAAATACCGGATACTTCCTCCAGTCACACAATTAATTAGATAACAATTTATGCAGTTTAATTTTTACTTAGAAGTTTAATAAAAATATAAATAAAAGGGTAGCTAGGTATAAGTAACGAGGACAAGAAGGCCAGTTCTCGTAATTAAAAGCGTTCAAAATCTAGTCGCAATCCCATCTCAGCGACAATCAATGTCAAATACTTGTCAAAAATGTATGGAAATTAGAGGTATTTTTGACAGATTGAGACTGAGATCAGACTGTGAACGTTCTTAAAATTACGACAATTGCCCCTCTGACCGAGACTTATTCCATGAAACTCTGAAATATGGATGAAATACCAAGTTGTGATTGATTTCTTGTCTAAACTAATATTATAAAGAGAAAAGATTAGACTATTTGTATGTTTGTTTGTTACGCTTTATAACGCTAAAACGGCTGAACGGATTTGGATGGGGTAGACCATGACCTGCGTTAGGACATAGGATTCCTTTTTATTCAGATATTTCAAAGAAATTGAGACTTGTGCAGGTAAAACCGCGGAGCGCAGCTAGTTTAAAATAAATTGATAAGCCCAGGGTGATAAAACAAATTAATAATATTTTCATTTTGCTGGCATTATTGTGACTGCAGTATGCAACTAGAACTCAAAACACCAATGTTCTTTGAACTTTCACATGTAAACATTTGAGATATCATCTGGCTAGCCTTTTCCCAACTATGTTGGGGTCAGCTTCCAGTCTAATCGGGTGCAGCTGAATACCAGTATTGGTACATGGAGCGACTGCCTATCTGACCTCCACAACCCAGTTACTGGGTAATCTTCATCATCCGGGACCAACTGCTGAACGTGCTTTCCGAGGCACGGAGGGGCCTTGGTATCTAAAGATGGTCACCCATCCACGGACCAACCGCGGCTAGCGTAGCTTAACCTGATCGATCAACCCGTGCGGCTGTTATTACTTAGCCACAAGCCCTTTACATTTGAGAGGTTGTAATTTTTAAGATTTACAAAAAGTTGGCACTAGGTTACTGCACAAAACAAACAAGTGAGCAGATTTGTATGTCTGACAAATAAGTATAAACAATACATTTCCATTCTCCAGGCACTGGCAGGGTAGGAATAATCCTTGTTTTTATATTATGTGTAATTGTTTTTAAATTCATATTTTTAATAATTTGGCATGCTAGTTTTAGCTAATTGTTTTAGAAACTGTCAAAAACCCTGACCCTCTGTAATGTTCTACAATTGTTGCAATTAACTTTCATTTAATTTCAAAGAAATACTAATTTTGATGGCATATTCCTTGAGATCCATCAAATAATTTGTATCAAAGTAAAAACCTTTCTGAAAAGTATCTTTCATAGATAATAGGACAAACAAGAATACTCACAGTCACTATCATACAGTGATTTTCCTTGACAGCTCCGCAGCATCCGAAGAAAGCGACAATGAACACGATTACTCCAACAATGATCAGGACAATGGGTCCCGATGTGTAGAAGTTCTCATCTGTCAGGTCGATGTAGGGTGAGGAGTTGATCTCCGCTTTGATGCCAACGATCAGGATTATCAGACCCGTGATCTAGAAATAAGGGAATATGTTGAGATGGTGTGGGAAATTTGTTTGGAAAAGAAAATTATAAACAAATCTTATGTGGGTGTATTTTTATGTAAGTAGGTAAGAAATCCATATTAAGGTATTACAAAATTTTTAAACATCATTCATTTTATTAAATGACTCCAAGATTATTAATATTCCTAGCTAAACTGTCACTAATGAGACACAATTACTTTTTCTATTGTTACCGAAATTTGTTGCCTAACAGACGCGTTATGCTATACTTAGAAAAAAAATATTCTGGTGTATTCCAAAAAACAGGGTTCTTAAGTAATTTTTAATGATTTTCGCACAATAAACCAGAGTTAGGTATAAGTTGTGCAATCTTTCCCAACTTCCTTGTAAGTAATGAGTCATCATTCATCATAGCTTATCATAACGGTGTGAGGGTACATTGTTAATTGCGTGGTCTTTTAATTTTTTCACACAATATTCCGGCGTCACTCCACTGAACAGCGCATTTTCTGCGTTATAACAGAGATTCGAGAGATCTAGATTACTTTCGATAAGGATTATGACAGTGATTCAAGCACATAACTTGAAAAAATCGAAGGTGAACAACATATACAGCCTTCAAGAAAAAAAAATGCTTGCTTACCGCGAACAAAAGATTGAAGCAAAACAGCAGATATTTCACACACGACATTCCTGCGCCGATAGCCATGTTTAAATCTTGTCTTCTAATCTAATTATAAAATTTTAGATCTGGAACAAAAGACACCAATATTTTAATTCCTTTCTCTCCATACGGTCGCGCAAAGTAAACATCGATTGGTGTCTGCTCGACTTGACGGCACGCCAGGTGAACACTCCTTAGTTACTATTTGCACTTCTTCTAGATTTCTAATAATAGATTTATATTAACACTTCTCGTTTATTTATATACCGACAATATCAAAACAAAGCTTACCGCCAAAATTTATCTTTTGCGATAAAACAATACAACACGAGCGACGTCCGATACACACCGAAAATAGCGAATGTCTGTGTTGCCATAAATCTGTAACGAAGCCTACTGTTTTGAGACGAGCAAATGTTGCTAGAGTACGTTATAATTTGAAATAGTAGCTTTTTGGTGATAATCAAAGCACACATGACATATCGACTTCATTTTTGTTGTGCAGGGCCAGCCTCCAGCAGCCTTGGAGTATATGGTAAACAAAAAAAAAAAAAAAAATCAGGCTAAGTACTTCTCACTGAGTTTTAAGATTCAAGTAGATAAAGTCTAAGATTGGTCAAATAGTCACTGACACTGCGGCCCTGTGAAATTATGGGTATACTTTTGTTGATACTGGGACAGAATTGGTTATTATTTATTTAGTCTTTTAATAATAAATAGCAACATGTAAAAGTGTTGTTCTTCGTCTTTCACTTGCCCAATACCTAATTTTTTGAACCACGAATGTTAATACTGAGGTAAAGTTTCTGTACTCGAAGATTAGATGGATATGTCGAGATAACGGAGATATTGGCCGTGCATGATTGATAATGCATCATCTCATTTTTCAGTCAACTTATCATATTCAGTGGATAGGTATAGCTACATTTTTTTTAAGTATAGAAAAAAGTAATATATATGTTTGAAAAAAATGGGTTTTGATTTCGATTTTAACTTCGAAGTCCCTAAGGTTTTGAAGTCAGTGAGATACTCGTTAGCAGCTGTAAATGGAGTGTTTATGGTAAGTTGTGGTGGGCCAATTCTTTCATTGTCAATTTCACCCGCGAACATAACAAGTTGTTTATCGATACCTATCTTGTGTTTTGGAGGACTGTGTTTTGGCAGTCTCGTGATCAAATTTGACTATGCTACTGTAGGTTCGTTTTATTACAAGATAATGCTTGTGAACCAGTGTGTACGAAGCAAAGTTGCGCAATTGCTAAGCATCATGAGGTCCTGGGCTCCTGAGTCGATACTAAGGCCCGGCCAAGTAGCAGCCAGAGTCTAGTTTTAAACATAATAAAACTCCTATCTATTTAAAAGGCAGCCCTTTTAAATAAGAGCATGGAGTTGACATAACTGGCCAAATCTGGCTAGGTATTTAAACAGACGCGAGTCGTAATGTTAGATCATACATATTCAGCCTATAATGTTGCCACTGCTGGGACCCAGCCAGAAATGGGCCATAATCCACCATGGGCCCAGTGCGGGTTGGTGGATGTCTCGTCTTCGATTTTTTTCCTTCACCGTTTTTGAGAGCAGTGGTGATGAAATAATTTAGACAAAGTATAGTGCACTGCTCGCATGTAATCATTTTCAGACAATAAAAGATAAATATAAACACGACATTTATTTACTATTATAGGAGGCACTGCCGCCTGATAAAAAGATAGTGACATGCAAAAGAAGAGATTAGATATCCTGCTTTCTTTTCTAAGAAATTCTAAGAATAAGCAACTGTCTGGTAAACATGTTTGTTTCTAAAGGTTTTCGAAAGTTTCAGCTCAAGTTTAACTATTGAAGATCCATTCACGTACACACATCAACACTGTCTAGGGATATTTTGGATTTACTCAATTTACTCAAAATTTATTATAAATAACATACAACATGCATATATTTTTATAAACCCCATTTATCAGACTACACTCCAGAATTAAAGAAAACTATTTTTTTTTTACGTAAACAAATTTTTATTCAAATAAAGAAAAAACGTGAAATAATGGTAAAACTAACAATGAATGTGTTTCTCAAGAAAAAGTGAAAAATAAGAAAAAATTAATCTGTTTTTAACAGTTATGTGAAAAATCAGTATTCAAAGTATTCGAAGTATTCAAAGTATTTATTAGTGTGATTTTTGGTGATACAGTAGGTCTTAAAGTTAGGTTATGGTAACTCAAAAAACTACCCATTAAGGCATACACTATTTAACTATATAAGAATTTAAAATCGATATTACATACAAATGAAATTTTCAATAATTATAATACATAATATTATTTAAAGTATTATTTAAAGTTATACATTAGTCAATTTATAAATTATTCAAATTATACATTAAAAAATATTATACATGTCAAATTTTACTACATAAACATAAAAAGTCATAATTACATTGCATTCATTAGTCAAGTTATACATTAATAATATTATAAATGTCAAATTATGCATAAAAATAAAGAAGTCATAATAACATTAGGTACATTCGATAGTCACTATAAAAAAGGAAAAAACAAAATAGAGCTAACCCAATTTTTTGTCGTTAAAAAACTCGTTTATAGAGTAGTACGCTTTGTTTAACAAAAAATCCTTTAACTTATGTTTAAAACTATTGATCGCTGAAATACTTTTCACATAGTTTGGTAATTTATTATAAATTTTTACACCCAGTAGTCAGTAAAACACCCCATGACGTTAATAACGGTCCTGCAACGGTTTTTCATGCTTTGGATTAAGTTATCCAAGTCTTGCTGCGGTATATTGTCCCAAGTCCGGCTAAGATGCAAAAAAAGTTGCTCTTCTGTCGCAATGTTTGCAGGGAAATTCCTCAAAGCCCTTCTTTGGAGCATGTCCCACGCATGTTCTATCGGGTTTAGGTCAGGCGATTGAGCGGGCCAGCCTAAGACCGATACGTCGTGCTCCTGCAACCAGCTCGTCACCACTCTCGCTGTGTGCGGACGGGCGTTATCGTGCATGAGCGTGAATTCTTGGCCCATTTGTAGTCGATGGGGGTAGATTATTGGTACTAGCATCTCGTTACGGTATTTTTCAGCCGTCATGGTGTTTCTGATCCAAACGAGGTCGGTTCTTCCACCAACACGAATTCCCGCCCAAACCATAATTGTCCCGCCATGGTATGAATAGACTTCCTGAGGATGTTGCAGACGGCTCTCACGACCAGGAACTCGCCAAACGCGTACTCTACGTGTATCGGGAATATGGAATATGGAAACCGAACCGGGACTCATCGGTAAACAGCACTACAGACCACTGGTTATCTTCCCAGAGCAAATTTTCACGAGCCCACTCTAGTCGTCGTCCACGATTTCCTCGGCGAAGTGCTGGAATACGAAGCGGTCTGCGAGCATGAAGGTTAGCTTCATGCAGCCTTTTCCTCACAGTTTGGTCACTCACAAGCAACTGGTGCTCTGACTGGAGCCTCTGAACCAACTGCATGGCCGTAACATTTGGTTGTCTTCTCGCGGCAACTTGCAAAAATCGGTATTGTCGTTGAGTGGTAATGCGCTTCCCGCCTGGGTGTCTTTCAGCCACATCACCAGTAGCACGATAACGTGACCATAACCTTGATATCACGTTTTGTCTTGTTCCAATCTCCTCGTCAATACTCCGTTGAGTAGCCCCAGTTTGGAGCATGCCTACTGCCCTTAACAATTCCTCTCTCGTTAAATGGCGCCGCTGCATGATGCACACAATAACATTAATTCGAAATTAACCGATAACTTGTTATAAAACTTAAATTCGACACAAAAAAATAGGCAAAAACTACTGTAGGTAAATGAAACCTTCGGACTTCGCTACCATTATGCCGCGTAAGTCTTTTGTTTTTAATTTATTTTTTCAAATTCAAATTTAGAATCGTTCAAAAAGGTTTACAAAATAAGCTTTCTTCAAATGAATTTAAAACTGGCCAGTATTTTTTGAGTTTAATAACTTTATACAAAATATCCCTAGACGATGTTGATGTGTGTATTTGAAACTTAAGTTTGGCATTAAAAGAACTAACTCAGTCAAACTTTAAAAGCTTTATTTACAAAACATGAGCATTTTTTACTTATGTCCATTTTCAATAGAACATAATGCTATAGGTACATACATTCCTAATGTTTGTGCATAATTACTGTATCTTTGTAAACAAAAAGCAAAAACTCATCTTATGATATACAGACGCCAGCTGCACATCAAGCTACTACAATCTGTCAAATTTCTTTAATAGATTTTCAACTTTATCTCCAAAGCATTAAGGTTCAAGGTTGCTTGGGAAAATTTGACCGTTCCGGGTAGCTTGACCTGCTGGCGTCTCTACATCAAGCTACTACATGCTGTCAAATTTCTTTAATAGATTTTCAACTTTATCTCCAAAGCATTAAGGTTCAAGGTTGCTTGGGAAAATTTGACCGTTCCGGGTAGCTTGACCTGCTGGCGTCTGTACATCAAGCTACTACATGCTGTCAAATTTCTTTAATAGATTTTCAACTTTATCTCCAAAGCATTAAGGTTCAAGGTTGCTTGGGAAAATTTGACCGTTCCGGGTAGCTTGACCTGCTGGCGTCTCTACATCAAGCTACTACATGCTGTCAAATTTCTTTAATAGATTTTCAACTTTATCTCCAAAGCATTAAGGTTCAAGGTTGCTTGGGAAAATTTGACCGTTCCGGGTAGCTTGACCTGCTGGCGTCTGTACATCAAGCTACTACATGCTGTCAAATTTCTTTAATAGATTTTCAACTTTATCTCCAAAGCATTAAGGTTCAAGGTTGCTTGGGAAAATTTGACCGTTCCGGGTAGCTTGACCTGCTGGCGTCTGTACATCAAGCTACTACATGCTGTCAAATTTCTTTAATAGATTTTCAACTTTATCTCCAAAGCATTAAGGTTCAAGGTTGCTTGAGAAAATTTGACCGTTCCGGGTAGCTTGACCTGCTGGCGTCTCTACATCAAGCTACTACATGCTGTCAAATTTCTTTAATAGATTTTCAACTTTATCTCCAAAACATTAAGGTTCAAGGTTGCTTGGGAAAATTTGACCGTTCCGGGTAGCTTGACCTGCTGGCGTCTGTACATCAAGCTACTACATGCTGTCAAATTTCTTTAATAGATTTTCAACTTTATCTCCAAAGCATTAAGGTTCAAGGTTGCTTGGGAAAATTTGACCGTTCCGGGTAGCTTGACCTGCTGGCGTCTGTACATCAAGCTACTACATGCTGTCAAATTTCTTTAGATTTTCAACTTTATCTCCAAAGCATTAAGATTCAAGGTTGCTTGGGAATATTTGACCGTTCCCGGTAGCTTGACCTGCTGGCGTCTCTACATCAAGCTACTACATGCTGTCAAATTTCTTTAATAGATTTTCAACTTTATCTGTAAAGCATTAAGGTTCAAGGTTGCTTGGGAAAATTTGACCGTTCCGGGTAGCTTGACCTGCTGGCGTCTGTACATCAAGCTACTACATGCTGTCAAATTTCTTTAATAGATTTTCAACTTTATCTCCAAAGCATTAAGATTCAAGGTTGCTTGGGAATATTTGACCGTTCCGGGTAGCTTGACCTGCTGGCGTCTCTACATCAAGCTACTACATGCTGTCAAATTTCTTTAATAGATTTTCAACTTTATCTGTAAAGCATTAAGGTTCAAGGTTGCTTGGGAAAATTTGACCGTTCCGGGTAGCTTGACCTGCTGGCGTCTGTACATCAAGCTACTACATGCTGTCAAATTTCTTTAATAGATTTTCAACTTTATCTCTAAAGCATTAAGGTTCAAGGTTGCTTGGGAAAATTTGACCGTTCCGGGTAGTTTGACCTGCTGGCGTCTCAGACGCCAGCAGGTCAAGCTATTTTTATGTTGTCACGAACATAGCATTTTCGAACTCATAGGTTTATATAATGTATCGTATTTCAACGTTGCATTCCTTATTTCACGAAAAAATCGCAATTGAAAGTAGCCAAGTGTTGACATATTGGTGCTCGTGACTGTACGTACAGCATCGTATAGTTCTGTTTCGCGTTCAAAGTGCAACATTTGGTATTTTTACCAGATTATCAAATCACCAGCATTGGTAGCACCATAGACATCATAGATATAGGAAAATTTGTTTTTTACATTTCTATGATAAATATACATTTCTATGTTAAAATAAGTTCTACACCTAAGATCCCTAACCATGGGCTGCCGAATGTGGCCGACTAAGGTTTTCGATGACGATGGGCTAAGTATGGGCGAGACAGATGAACAGCAGCAGGTCTATTCTGTAAACATCTCACCGTGAAAAGTTAGGTGAAGTGAGCTTAGAGTGAGCTGTCAATAGTGTCAATCCCTAGCATTAGTTGGAATGACAGCTCACTTCACCTAAGTTTTCACGGTGAGATAGTTACAGAATCGCAATGCTGTTCATCTGTTCCGCCTATACTTAGTCCTTAGCGGTATTTTACTACGCCTTCCATTCAGTAAGGTGGATTCATCATAACAAAGTCTTAGTACCGCTTCTGTCAGACCGTTTTGTTGACCTTTGAACCCTTGCAACTGGATGAAACACATTGGGTATTCGTTGTATTAGTTGTCCATAAAGATGATGACTGTGATTGTGTTTAAATTATTGGGAAAATTCCTAAATGGCTCACAAGGTCTTTTTTTCCAGCTCACAGGCTTCCTACTTCTAATCGTGGGTTTAACATTCTTGATAACATTCTCCGAATATGATGCCCTCATCACGCAGCGGTTCTTCAATGTGTCAGGTTTTGTGGTGGCCACTGGCGTCATAATACTGCTGGGATCCGGGCTGGGAGTCTACAGCGCCATCTCGCAACAATTCTACTTTGTAGCTGGTGTAAGTATTATTGATTCGAAGATAGAAAAGGGGCGAAGAAGGCCATCTTCCTTTACTGATCTATTGACTAGAGAACACGAAGATTCTGGCGTTTTGTTTAGTGCCTAACAACTATGCCTGTCAACCTACTGGCTGGACATTTCCGCGAAAGACACTTGCATGAATCTATTTGTGTGAACGGTGTCGTTCGGCACTTGCGTCCTGTGCAGAAATTCTGCACAAATATCACCGTTAAAGAAAGCTAAGATGAAGTGAGTTGTCATCAACCTGCCGTTCTATTCCGTAAAAATCCCACCGTGAAAATTTTGGTGAAATGAGATTGAAGTGGCCTGTCAATAGTATCAATCCTTAACATCAAGTAGAATGACAGCTCACTTCACCTAAGTTTTCATGGTGAGATTTTTACAGAATAGCACTACCTGTGCCTATAGATCCTTCTTGCACAGAATATCTGAACCCAGACTCTTAAAGTAACCTTTAAGGTATTAATGTTAAAACCAACGTTACTTCCTCAAAATGATGAATCCAGACGTTAATACAGTATGTGGTGCTTCTACTGGTGACGCTAGTCTTCGAGATCGCGATAGTGATAGCAGCCTTCTCTCTCACCAATGATGCAGCTGAGGAGATCAGGCTGCCGATGTTGCAGACGCTCCAGCAGTACGGAACCAGGGTGGAAATTAACAAGTTGTGGGACGATCTGCAGATAGGAGTGAGTACCGTGAAGTTGATCCTTTCAATTATTTATTCACTCAACAGTTTGAAACGTCCATCCAATTCTCGTAATTTTAAGAACGTTCACAGTTTGATCTCGGTGTCAATCTGGCAAAAATACCTATAATTTCCCTACATTTCTGACAAGTTTTTGACCTTTGTTTGTCGCCGAGATGAGACTGAGACGAGAGGGGCAATTCTCGTAATTTTATGAAAGTTCACAGCCTGGTCTGTCTCAATCTGTCAAAAATACCTCTAATTTCCCTACATTTATGACAACTTTTGACATTTGTTTGTCGCCCAGAGTTTGAACGTTTTAAATTATGAGAATGGGCGTTCAGATTTTGAACGTTTTAAATAACGAGAAGAAGAGAGAGAAGAGAGAAGCCTTCTGATGAATAGGTTGAAGAAGTACCTGAGTTGGGATAAAGGTCGTCTGACCGAAAGGCGTAATTTACAAAGATATTTAATTATGGTCTCCTGATTAGAAACTGAAAGCAATGTTTCTATTGATCGCTTTAAAAGTTATCTACGAACAAAACGGGCGGACAGAGCATACCATAGATATATGTTTTTACATTTCTATGGAGCATACGCTACAGTTAATTAATACCTATTGATCGACTTCAAATTCGAAAGCTTCAATCTCAGCAGAGGTATCATTATTATTAAATTGGGATTACCTGTCTGTTATACAACTAGAACGGGTGTAAAATACCCTTTTACGAAGCCGTGACTCACTCAATTAATGTTCTTCTCGTCGCTATTTATTTTTTTGTACTGGTTTTCACCTGGGAATTGTCCTGTTATTTTCTTCCGTACATCTCTTACCTAGGTCTTTCTGCCTTCCGGGTTTAATTTTTCACACAATGCCATGTTCTTCTCCATAGGTACCTACTACGCTTTGAAATGGGCAACTAGCTTCATCTTTTTGACTGACCGATCCTTGACAATTCAAAAGTGCCTGTAATTGGTTTGTTTGAAATAAATACTTTGAGTTTTGAGTTTTCCATTAATTGTTTCTGATATTCCCCTTCATCTGAGCTGCAGTTTACTTTCCTTCTACACCTATAATAACTATTATGCTACCTGTAGGTAAGGTAGGTACCAGTGTGTGTTATTGGCAACATCTTTTATCTTCTCCAGTTAAAATGCTGCGGTGTAGGTGGTCGTTTCGATTGGATATCCAACCAGATTCCGATCAGCTGCTGCTTCATAGACTACGGCACCATCTCCCCGTTTGAATGCACCACAACCAACGCGAATGACACCGGTTGCGCGGCCGTTCTTGGCGAGTGGTTGTCCTACAATTTCTATGTTATTGCCATCTGTGCGGTGGTTGCCTCATGTTTGCAGGTCAGTAATGTTAGTACCTATTTTATTTTCTTTTTTTCATATGTTTTGTATTAAGATCTGAATACGAATAATTGGAACAAATAATTGGATCTCAATACAAATAATTGTAACAAATAGTTGGATCAAATAATTGGATCTCAATACAAATAATTGGAACAAATAATTGGAGCAAATAATTGGATCTCAATACCAATAATTGGATCTCAATACAAATAATTGGATCTCAATACAAACAATTGAAACACAAAATTGGATCTCAATACTAATAATTGGAACAAATAATTGGATCTCGATACAAATAATTGGTACATTAGATTATGGTTTACCAATAGGTACTGCTTTAAGGTACTGCTTTCACCATTTGGTTGAGACAGAATTTTTTGGAATGTGCCTATATCAAGTCGTTTCAACCTGAAGACCCCAAATAGATCACTTCTATGAGACTCATATCGAACACAGTCCATCAATAAGTGAGGTAAGTCTTCCACAACTCCACAAGGCCTATTTTGGTCTTCCAGTTATAAGTAATGGAACTTCTAGTCTAGTTCTAGATATCTATCTAGGAGATCTAAAGAAAAAACTTTATCAATGACGAATTCATGTCCAAAAACTAATCATAGCTCGTTACTTACATGTAGATTCCAGTCGTAGCACCACTGTTTTCCGAACGAATGAAATGTTTTCCGAACTTGGTCCGTTGTAATGGGTTTCTGAAGGTATTCTCGATTCTAGAAACGGTTCCCTCCAATTCAAGGCTATACCTAAAGACCAAAAAGCGTTTAAGTGATGACGTAGTTAAGTGTAGTGCCTCTGTAGTCGATGTAATCTTCCACCATCGCTAAAGTATGACTGGATTCGCCGTGTCGCATGTCGTGTCAATTGAATTAATTAAGATCATCTAAAATTCCTTAGCCTTGACCGTTCTCAATTACATGTAACTACATACCAACATAGCTAAACTTGAATCGCGATATATTCGTCAAAAATGTAAACAAATATGAGTTTATGAAAAAATAACTAATTCCTGCACAATAAAATTCAGTTTACGCTACAACTTCAAACATTTTTATAACTTTTTCAATGATGGTAGTCACTCTGAAATCTAAATAAAGTTGATATTTTTTTAACTTGAAATAATGTCAATTTGAAACAAATAAAATTTGAATATACTTATACTATGGATTAATCTTTCATCGTTTATCGTTTCGGCATACACAGGGGGCCGGTTACTAAGATCAGGATTTTAAATAGATAGTATAATCGGAGGGGCTCGTGGCTAAATAATAACAGCCACATGGATCGATCGAAGGTCAAGTCACGCTTGCCGCTCGGTTCGTGGATGGGTGAGCATTCATTACATATCGAGACTCCTCCGCGCCTCGGAAGTAAAGCAGCCGTTGGTACCGGCTGTCGTTCGTAGATCTTTGATAGTCGTTACTATAGGGTAGTCAGACGCTCAAAAATCTGACAACCAGTCTGGTATTCACTGCTATTCAGATGGACCCTGTTAGACTGGAAGCTGACCCCAATATAATGAATGTAGTTGGGAAAATAATGATCCCGAAGGTTTTTTTTTTTATTACTACTGGCTGGTGAGCGTTTTCAAGACTAGTGTAGTACTATCATCTGTCTTCAGTTTCTGGCCAATAGATTCGTTCGTGCAGTGCGAATGTGGATGGCTCTAAGAGTAGGGGAAGGCCAGTGAAACGATGGATGGACTGTGTGAAAGATGATATGGCTAGAAAGTGGGTGACTACCAAGATGACGAATAATAGAGTAGTATGGAAGAAAAAGACACGTTGGGCTGACCCTCAATAAATGGAGATAAGGACAGGAGAAGGGTTAGTCCTTTTAATAGATTTACAGTTTTATCAGAGTACTCGCTGCGCCCCGCGTTTTCACCCGCATAAGTTTCAATCCCGTGAGAATATCGGGATAAAAAGTATCCTATGTGTTAATCCTGGTTATAAACTACCTGTGTGCCAAATTTCATACAAATCCGTTCAGAAGTTTTGGCCTGAAAGAGTAACAAACATCCATCCATCCAACAAATTTTCGCGTTTATAATACTTATTCTTCGAATATTACTTAGTGATCGAAGCTCGTATTAGTAGGATTTGGAAGGTCGTTCCTAAATGAAATAAAATAAGAATAAGGAAATAGAAATAAGGACTGTTTTAGACCAAATTGGAAACTCATTGATCATACCCACAGAACAGATAGAATTTATCTGTTCTGTGATCATACCCAATTACCTACGTATTATTTAGACTTCAGTTGCTTTAGATAGAATTTCGTCATTCTTTATCGTGTGTTACCCTAAGCCATTAAAATAATAATAGAGACTATTAATCAAATAACGAATTGTTCCTTTTTTGCAGGTACTACTATCGTTGATGGGCGGCTACTTAGCATATAGATCGAAGTTTGAAGTGGTCGAGTTGGAGTCTTAAATAAAGATTGAGTATTTATACTTTTTTGTTTTGTTTTATTTTTTTATCGTTAGTGTGTAAGAACATTTACTTATATTACAGTAAAGACAATTACTAGGAACTTAATGTACCAAAGTTAATTCCGACATTGTTAGTGATAAGGTTTCCTCAAACAATATTTTTCGAAACAAACCATTTGAACTCTGAATGTTTGTTTTATGAAATGATTTCATTACAGTTACTAATACTAACATTGTGTAACATTACTACTCACTTAAGTACATAATTTAGTACCTTTGTTGACGTCAAATAATAAAAAGCAAAGTACCTAATGGCGAAATGGTTTCAGCACTGGTTGTCTCCGAAATCCTTACTTTACTTTCGTACCTACTTTGTTTATGAAAAACTCAAGCCAAAGACGCAAGCATACTCTGCCTCATAAGGCATGCCGAGCCGGAAAATACTGGCACAATTTTTCCTATTCATAGATTTTCCCCCGTTGCGCGTTGTTCAGGAAAATGAGAGATGACATCGTTTCCCGCCTACATTGTATGAAAAATGTCCAGATTATAATGGAAATTAAAATGAAAACTGCCGTATGTGTTTTTGTTATCGCAACCTGCTAGTAACATCGTAGCCTACGAGCACTACGAAGCGAGTTAAAATTAACGCCTTTTGTCATATCGACTGTAAATTGCAAGCGAGGCTATTGTGTCTATATTCCCTCTGTTTCTAAAGATTTCAATAATAATAATAAAAAAAAAACATCTGTGACGTTTCTATCGATACATAATCTATTATTCATAGAGCACAATTCCAAATATAAAATTTCATAAACAGTGTTCCGTGTGTAGTTCAGTTTGAAACATATCGTGCGAGAGTGAGCGACGTTCGCCTCCGATGAGATAAATCCGCTTATTTTCCTTATCAAGATTAATATACCTACCTATAGTGATAAAAATATCCGGAGCCAGTTAAGACGACGACAGTGGAAGCTGTCACGCGAGCGTACACGTAGCAATTTGAATAAATTACAACAAAATGTGGTCGAAACTGTTTACTACTGTTAAGTATATATTAGTGACTGTCAATTTTCTGTTTTTGGTAAGTAGTGTGTGTGTTTTACGCTGTTGTTGTGGTGCGGGAGGCAGTTCCATGTTATTAGTGTCGCTTGTGGTTTACAGATCACTGGCATTATTATTCTATCGGTCGGCGGGTCCGTACAATCGGCGTACAATGGCTACCATCCGTTCTTATCAGAGAGGTTCTTCTCTCTGCCAGCATTCTGCATCGCAACCGGTGTCATCATATTCCTGATCTCGTTCCTCGGGTTCTATGGAGCCTTCATGGAGAACTACATCGTGAACATGGCGGTAAGTGGAACAATCGTTATCATAACGTCATTCGATGGCCGTGAAAGCCTGTTATCCGATAGTTTGTGTTCTGTTCGGATTTGTGCAAACTGAACCGAGTGAATTATATGATTCATTCGTGATAATTGACACTTTAATTGATGGTTCATGGAATTGAGCTGCCAAGTGTTAATGATACGAAAAAAGTATAAAAGTAGTCAGACATGTTTGAAGCATTTGAAATCAACCGACAGCTTCTAAGTTACGCAGTAATTTAGTCCTTTAATCACAGGCCATAAATTTTCGCGTTGATCTCAATGTAAACAGTACCTACCTTTTGTTCTATTCTAGAGGCACATTATTACAGTAATGCTAATATTCTGTGAGGCTGCGTCACTGCTTGAAAGTAAACACAATTATCATGATGTTCACGAGATAATTACATCATTATTTGTCGGAACATAACGTTTTTGACATAAAATATCCGTTGTTGACGCATAGCTGGGCTGGGATGGACGGAATTAGATCTCAGTTTACTTTTTGTTCGAAGTACCGGCCTCCTGCCCTACATACGTTCTGAAGGAACGTCCCAAAGAAATGTCAGTAGTGTCAGTAATAAATTACAACGCATTTAATCTTCAGAGATAATGAAAGCAAATACTGTATAATTGTTTGTGTCATCTTTAGATTTAATTTGTAGAAACTTTTTGTGTTTTGTATGAGGAAAGAGACAAGTGATAAGGCAGTGAGGAGTAGGTATTTCAGTCGTGAAATATGAACGTTGCAATGACATAACAGATACAAATTGCACCTAAAGGCGGAGACTGACTTGCAACGTTTGTTTGTAATGTATCGAGTTTTTGTAACGCGATATAGTAGTCAGTGCAGCCAGCTGAGCCGCTCGGTGCGAGCGCCGGATCCTACACTCGACTGTCGTGATTATTTTACTGTCAAAAATATTAATTACATTTATACA
Source organism: Apamea epomidion (assembly GCA_947507525.1). NCBI lineage: Eukaryota > Metazoa > Arthropoda > Insecta > Lepidoptera > Noctuidae > Apamea > Apamea epomidion. The sequence continues at coordinate 3,775,752 of OX382234.1, forward strand.
ATTCATAAAACTTTATAGCTAGATTACGTAGATTCATTTCCTGAAAAATCTCACAGCTAGCATTGGTTGCTATGGTGATATGTGGCTTACTATTACTACAGACTGACCTCGCAACAATTGGCAATAAATTGGTCATTCATTAATAACGAATAACGATTTCAACATAAATATAGCTAGACCCGACTACGGCTAAGCTAAAAGGAGGGTTATGATGTTAGCGTGCTATGGATGAATGTTCACCTGCTCCCTCATAGGTATCTCATAAACTACTCGTAGTATTTTCACCATAGATATAAATGTATCAGAACTCCATGTCGTTAAGACGATCCCACTACCGCGCCACTACTACACATGTAGTTCAGTAAAAGCAATAGATACAAAGTCGCGCACACTCTTGCAATCCATAAATGTGAACGTACTACACAATCAATTATAAACCTTAACTCATCAAACATAGCGTGTATTTACCATCCACCGTACAACTTACTCACACAAAAACATTTGTCGCTATCGTTGTGCTGTGCAAAAGCCATTTATTTTACATATACGCTAGTGATTGACTAAATCGGAAAGTTATCGATTCTCCCATTATTATAGTACTAAAAAAAATTGGGGTTCTGAAAATAAAATGAATAAAAAACGAAAAATGTCCAGAAAATATATACAACATGTCCCGGAATTAACGCACACCACCAAACACCCCAATTAGAATATTATGTTATAATCATAATACATACACTGATTTTTCATTATTATGTATAAAACATTGTTTTTTTATTACATTAGTGGTCCTGATTGTGGCAGAAAATTGTGGTCAATTTACAAATCTGCGCATGCACACAGTCGCACACGTATAAGGGTCTAGCGTAGTAGGTATTTCATCCATTTTGGTTTGTTTTGACTGTACAGCGGACGTGTGAAAGTAATATACGTGGTTATAATTATTTTTGGGATAAAAAATTACCTATATTAAAAATGACAGAAATCGATTCAGTAAAGGATTCTCAACAAACTACTTTCATAAAGTGCATTAATTCAGTTACCATGTTTAGCGGCCGAATAAACTAATCAGATACTGATTTCTATGTAAACCTATATCTATCGTATAATTAAAAAATGAAACGACCTTTTTACTTCTAAACATGGCAACCAAGGAGGTAAATTTTATCAAAGATTTTTAGATTAAATTTCGAACTGGTTTGCAAATTGCAGTTTGGCTGTTTAATTTATAGGAAAAAAAAAACAAATGAACATAAACTGGCGCGTTAAAAATGATTGTTGTTTGGTTGTTTGGCATTGATTCTGGAATTTATAATTTTTAAATAAAATGTTCTACTGTATACTGTATAGGTATTTATTTAGTTTGAATTTCCACGCATAATTTTTGAGAAAAGTATTTTAAAAGCCTTGGCCGCAATCAGGCATTGATGGACTCGCGTATGTGTGCCTCGGGTTCGCCTCGGGCCACTTTTTTACGCTCTTTGCCAGCAGCTGGCGCTGTAGTAATTTACTATTATGCATGTCATTACAAGAGATTGATGAAATCTGGGTCCTACTGAATAACGTAGGCAATAGTATTGCGTTGTAAGATACTATAGACTCGAATTGACAAAGAAGTCTAGTCTTCTAAAGATGTTATGTGTGTATATTGATAAAGAAATGACCACTTGTAGATAGCTAGAGTACCTACATTATGTACTTATTTGAATCATCAGACTACGCAAATGCAGTTATCTTTAAAATGATCCCAATACTTAAAGACAGATACTGATTTCGAGCAAAGTTCTGTTTGTGAAAGGACGGTAAGGTCAAAGAAGTGATGGATGGACTGTATGAAAGATTGTTAGTAATCGGATCGCTAGAAGGGGACATACTGAGATGTATGGAAGCTATTGGGGGGGGATGAGGAGCTAGATTTGAGGGTCAAAAATGTTTAGCTGAGGAAGTTGGTAGTAAGTCCAACAATTGGATCTCATGCTGGGCTTCATCTCATAGAGTAGGTAAATTGTCTGTATTGCTATAAAATGCCTCTCCAATCGCCATTCAACTCGAAACTGCGCACAGGTTGAGTTTCTTGCCCGTTCTTCCGATGAATAGAGATCTATATTACAAATGGAGTTGGTCAGAAAGTTAAACCTTGAACTTTCTGACTAACCGACCGACTTTTTTTGGACAATTGAAAAGTGCCTGTTTGAGTTGCAAACAGTCCAAACCTAGGGTGCTGTCTTTAGGGTTCCTTAGCCAAATGACATAGGTAAACAGAAGCCTTATCATTTTCAAATTTTTACATGAGTCAACGAAAAATTATTTCGTATTTATTTGCATTTCACTGTTTTCTTCGTGAACGACTGATTTTTATTATTTGTGTGTCTTGCCTGAAAGATGTTGTGTATCTATGATGCTTTTTATTATTTAACCCTTGAGTTTTCACTATAAGTTCAGATGTTGTTTTAGATATAATTATTGACAATATACCTACATTGTACTCGTACAGACATATACATAGATACCTACTATATATAAAATATAAAATAAAAACAAAAAATAATATATAAAATAAAAACTACCTGGCAAATAATAAATAATGAAACAGGTAGGAAAAAACAGCGAAATAGTGAACTTAATTTAGAGACTGCACATGGCCCCATCAATTCAGATGTAGAAATAGCTCAGGAATTTGAAAACTTCTTTGCTAATATTCCCCTTAAAACTACTGAAGCTTTAAATTCTTCCCCCACGCTTTCTGCTGCCTTACTTAAAAGGAATGTAAAGGCATGCCCTTCGGAGCTTAGGTTTCAGCATACAAACCCCCAGGCTGTTAAAAGAGCTTTTAAAGATCTTAAAATTAAATCAACAGAAGATCTCTGGGGTATGTCTGTAAAAGTATGTAGATCTCTCATCGAAACCATTGCGCCCTATTCAGCTTTCATATTTAACATCAGTGTTGACCAAGGAGTCTTTCCGGATCTTATTAATCAGACAGTTTTCCTAGGAATCACGCTAGACGAGAAATTACAATGGGGACCTCATATAACATCTATTGCGGGGCGGCTAAGCTCGGCCGCATATGCTGTTAGAAAGATAAGACAATTAACAGACGAAGAAACCGCGCGCTTGGTCTATTTTAGTTACTTCCACAGTATTATGTCATATGGCATTTTACTGTGGGGTCGGGCTGCTGATATTGAATCCATTTTTATTTTGCAAAAGAGAGCTATTAGAGCCATTTACAATCTACGTCGCCGCGAATCTCTTAGGGAACTATTTAAAAGGGTTAATATTATGACGGTTCCTTGCCAATTCATTTATTAAAATATTATGTATGTAAGAAAAAATCAACATCTTTTTAATAAAATAAGTGATAGACATAATTTTAATACTAGAAATAAAGATAAATTAGATCAACCTTTTTTCAGATTATCTAAAGTACATACATCTTTTATGGGGTACTGTGTTAAACGTTACAACAAAATACCTTGTGAAACATTGCAACTAAATGAAAGAAAATTTAAAACTTATATTAAAATTACACTTTGTAAGCAAGGATATTACAAATTAGAGGATTATATCCAAGATAAGGATGCTTGGAAACATTCTGGTCTTGCACCATAGGACAATCTCTAGAGTCTAGACAAAATCAAACTGGTTGCTAATGTAATTGTATTTATTTATTCTTTCTTTTTTTTTTCTTTGACATTGATTTACATTCTGTAATTACTTGGGGTCACACCCGGACTTATTACTCCTTATTTATTTATGAAAATCGTCTACGTTTGGAATGTTTGTGAATATGTGAGCACCATGTATCTATCACATAGTTGATCTATATGTCATGGTTACATTTATCCATTTTAATTCTTTTACCTATTGTGGTATAGTAATTTTATTTTTGGGTGCATCGTCTTCACATATAATTATATAAATAATGTATGCAATATATGGTAAAACATTTTAAAAGAGTAACGGTGGAGTTTCTTGCCCATTCTTCTCCATACGAAAACTACCTTTTGGAAGGGGCGACTAGAATCAATTTTATTTTAATTTTATTTTTGACGTTCAAAAGTGCCTTTTATGTGCCTATTTGAAATAAATGATTTGACTTTGACTTTGACTTTACTATAAAGGGAATTGTTTTTTTTTTATATGGAGCCTGGCACACCTACTGTGATACTGTCGCGCCATTTTAATTTTTTTTCGAAATGTCGGCCACGCATGAAACCTATACATATAAATCGATAGCTGACATCAATGTAGGTAGGTATGCCACGGACCTTCACAGCCCTTTACTTCATCATCGTCATCATCATCCACAGCCGGAATTCATCCACTGTTGGGCATAGGCCTCTCTTACCGTGTAGGTAGTGCTCATCCCCACGCTCCTATGACAGCCTCCAAAAGACAATGCTCATGGATGTATGGAATCCCGTACCTTGCTGCATCAAAGTCAGACTTTGTTTTTTATAGACTACACTTATCATATTAACTCCTACAAAAGTTCTTTTTGTAAACAAAACCCAGGTTTCGGAGATTTTCAAAAAAATCGAAATAACCTAAAAACTAGGTACTTTAACTTGTTTGACATGTCATACACGAACGGCCATTATTGCTCTAAAAAAATGATAATTGCTTAAATAAAAATTCTATTCTATTTTATTCTAGTTATTTTTAATTAATGTAGAATCGGCAAAGTATAATTTTTTTACATGTTTTTGAAAGACGTGATCATGACACTTTCAAAATTATTAATTATACCTATCGTTTGAAACGGAACGTCATGTAAAGGCAATAAAAACAAATGAACACTTTTTTCTTTAAATTAAATTCCCTGTTCAAAAATCAAATACCCGACGCGTAATGTCGTAAAAAAATATGAAAAATATTACTATAATACTTTGATCTTGATGCATGAGACTTTTTTGGCTTTTCAGACTTTTGGTCATTGTCCTTTACTTAGTGTAGGTAGGTAAATTACTTATTATGGTTTAACAGTCAACACACCCTCTCCAATCACCTCTTTTCGTAGATTCACACCCAATTATTTCCTATCTGCAACATCCTACAGTATCGGCACACACGAAAAGATAAGATACACCACACTGGCCATACAACCATTTTCATCGGTTATTTAAAAAAAATTACTGTTCCATACATTATGACCGCGTAGGTATTGTAGTTTTCTATGAAACAGCGGATTTTGATAGCCGAAGAAATCCTTTCAGCATCGAGTAGGTACTGTATTCATGGTAACAGGTTGCACGGCGACGTCCCTGCCACCCTGTGTGTATAGGAATCTATTTATCTAGGTGCCTACTGGATGCCCGTTTGACATTTAATTTTAAAATTAAACGCACTTTTTGTGTGTAGTGTCTAGTAGGCATCTAGACACTAAAAAAGAGCTTGTATTAAAAACCTTTTAAAGAAAAAAAAAATATTTGTTCAGTTGTATTGTGTTATCATTACTTAAGTACCTAGGTAGGTATTGTTTAGCGATAATAATCTTTCCAACAAGGTGTTTTCTTTTTTATCAATAATTAAATATCAGCGATTTAGCTTTATCATTATTGATGTTTTACTCATAAACCCTTTCGACACCAAACAACTAATTAAGTTGATTAAGGGCTGATTTTTCCAACGCCAGATAACTTTATCTGAGCAATAATTTTGAATTTTTGACAGTTCTTCCATACAAAAACTGTCAGACGTCAATTTTATTCCAGGAATAAAAATTATCAGTCGGTTTAAAAATCAGCCCTAAGTCCTCAAAGGGGGCGGATCGACGAAATCCTATTTCGGGCTTTTTTGCCATAAAATAAATCCAAATTCCGATTCCTGCTACTGAGAATTTTCTAATAGGGTTTTCATCCTTTTTTTTTTGGGTGGGTAATCATCAAATGACCTCTCCCGCTCTGGGCTGAGCGGAAGGGCGTGTCAGACTTTTACTGACTAAAACCCACTCGTTTTCCTTCAGTTGCCTGTGCCAGGGGCCACGGTATCTCTTTCGAACAACCCGCGGCCCTGGCAGGCATCGGCCCTAGCGGACCCCGTCAATTCGTGCTGACATCTCTTTGAGGCGCGCGTGGAACACAACGCGCCGTCGACCCGGTCCTGGTCCTTACCGAGCGGCGAGCTGCCCATTGCTCGCCGCCCGCAAGCCCGCGCCTACAATGGCCGGGAATCGGCTGTTGACTCCCGTCCAGGGCGTCTTCTGCGGCGACTAGGGGCGTGAGGGCGCAGTGATTGCCTCTCCCTCACGCGCTCCGCCTCCTCCTTCGTGAGCATTACTGCTTCGCAGAAGGAGGTGATTACCTCCCATGCACTTTCGCTCCGTACCATGGCCTGCACCAGGGCCGGACGCGAGAGTTCGCCGTCGCCGATCGCCGCCACGAGGACGCAGCGGTGCTCTGTCCAAGCCGGGCAGACCTCCACCGTATGCTCCACCGTGTCCTCCGGGCGATCCACACAGTGGTGACACCCTGGCGTTTCCTCTCGCTTTATCCTGAACAGGAACCTCCCGAAGCAACCGTGTCCGGTGAGGACCTGTGTCAGGCGGAAGGTGAGGGTGCCGTGGCGCCTCTCTAGCCACTCCTCAAAGAGGGGACTTATCGCCGCAATTGTGGCGTGCCCAAAGGTTTAACCCTAAAAATACTTTTCTGGTGATTCGAATCCACCATTCAACGCAGCGACCACTAATTCGGTCTATAATATTAATCACCTCTCTCAATCAATCGGGGAATACTCTTGACGTTATTTACGACGTTACTTGTTAATATAATAACAAAATTGATCAGAAAATAAAAGTATATAATAGTGACATATTCGGTGACAACACAAACTACTCGTCCCTTGTGTCTAATTAATTTACTGACAGACAACGCACAGCCTAAATTTCTAGGTCTAGAAGCATGATATTTTGCACAGATGCTTATGAATATGACGATATGAGCATTAGGAAGGTTTGAAAAAAACATCCCCTGAGGGGATTAAATAGAAACTTTAGAAGCACTCATCAGGCCCACGACTTGTCCAAATCCAAATGACTATTCCTAATTAATTTAACCATAAATTTAACATTTCTAGTTCGTGGCCGCCATGATTCTGATGTTTGTCTTCCAACTGTCTGCCTGCATCGCTGGGTATGTGCTGAAGGGAAACACAGTGGTGCTGGTCCAGCATCAGCTCATCTCCACAATGAACCTGTATGGCGTCAACAAGAGCGTCGAAGTCACCAAGCTTTGGGACGAGGTTCAGGAAGATGTGAGTATTGAATTAAATTATAGAGGTATGAGGAACAGGGTGTTAAGTTCCTCGTCCTCCATAGAAAAGAGAGGAAAGTCCAACCAGACGGGTGTTGTGTCTGGCGATGCGTGCTTTACTTGTGGTTACCAAGTGTATAAACACGATATGAATGTGTGTTTAAGCGCAGGAACTCTCGGTACCGTCCGAGGCAATGGCGAAGACGGAACTGTGTGTGTTATGTGCTGAAGCTACTCGCCTTCACGCACACATTCACAGCGTTTTTGTACATTTGGTTACGACAAGTAAAGCGCGCGTTACTTTGTTAGATAAACATACTGTATTACTGCTAGTCCCTTTCGTGGATGCAGGTGTGATGTTCTATAAGTTTGCGTGCACATTAAAAACATGTTACGAGTTGCGTGTATAACTGAGCAAGGTGAGGGTCATGAGATACTAATGGTGGACTTGCCATTATTAATTAAGGCACAACATTCACTAGAAGGCTTGGCCGGCGCCACCAACTTTTATTTAACATTGAAAAGGTTATTTAGTGTGGCTTTTAGTTAAAATAAACATACTTAGAGGTCACCGAGGGTGGCTACTTCTTTCTATTCAATAAAAAAACATTATGCGAAAAGAAGGGATCCCAATACGTAACCCTTTTTCCCCGATTGTACAACACGTCGATTGGTCAGGTTAAGCTACGCTTGCCGCGGTTAGTCTGTGGAAGGATGACCATCTTTACATACCGAGATCTCTCCGTGCCTCGGAAAGCACATTAAGCCGTTGGTCTCGGCTGTCATTTGTAGATCTTTGACAGTCGTTACGGATAGTCAGAAACCCGAAAGTCTGACAACCAGTCTTACCAAGGGGTATCGTATTACCCAGTAACTGCGTTGTGGAGGTCAGATAGGCAGTCGCTCCATGTAAAATACTGGCATTCAGCTGAATCCGGTTAGACTGGAAGCTGATCCCAACATAGTTGGGAAAAGGCTAGGCAGATGGTGAGCAGGAATATAAAATAGGACGAAGCGGGAATAAAATAACTAAAATGATATTTTGGGAAGAAGGAAGCATATTGTTTGGGACGACCTAGGATTTATGTGGGACAAAACTCAGTGGGCCAAACGAAGAGTAAATCGCAAATACTCACGCAAGAGGAGCTTTTAAAATAACCTCTATGAATCTCAATACTTACAAAAAGAAGTAGGCCTATACTCAGCAATGGGCGGAGAGGTTGCAAGTGACGATGATGATTATGATGATCTATATACTTAGGAATGACATGTGGGCCACGCAAAGAAGACAAAACTTGTACGGGAACTCAGCATTTCTTAAACTACGAAAGAACTTGAATAAGTCTTGCAAGGGGTTACGGAAATTTTTATAACAGCACGAAAATTCAAATAAAAAATAGTATCTATAAAATGCAAGCAATGCAATACAATGTAGTGTGTAGCAATTAGCGTACTACATAGATTAAGCTTTTGTTGTACAAACGCAGCACATCAAGCTACTACAATCTGTCAAATATCTTTAATAGATTTTCAACTTTATCGCTAAAGCATTAAGGTTCAAGGTTGATTGGGAAAATTTGACAGTTTCGGGTAGCTTGACCTGCTGGCGTCTGTACTTTGAGAGCGAAATAAATTCATAATTTATCCAAACTCTTCCCCAGTTCCAATGCTGCGGCGTCAACAACGCTAGCGACTGGATCCAACCCCTGGAGTCTCAGGGTCTGCCAGTCAGCTGCTGCAACCACGTCTATGGAGCAGTGGCCACCTTCAATTGCACCTTGACTGCAGCACATGCCACCGGTTGCTCGGAGTCCTTCGGATATTGGGTGCAGTCCCATGCGGCTGGGATCGGCATAGCTGGTATCTTCTTAGTTTTAATGCAGGTGAGAAAACTTGGGAGCCTCATTATTTTCATCAAAAAGAAAACAGGAGAGTTACCGCCCATAATTATCTTAGGACATAGCTGCTATCTACACTCAAAACGATTTTTGTTAAGAAATGTGTCTCAACGAATTAAAGAGATTAATCATGTCAATCAGTCAACTCAGCCTATCGCAACCCACTGCTCAAACTCAAACTCAAATCATTTATTTCAATGAAACCATTTACAGGCACTTTTGAATTGTCAAAATTAAATAGTCGGTCAGTTAGTCAGAAAGTTGAAGCTAGTTGCCCATTCCAAAACGTAGATCTCTGTGGAGAAAACTCCACGCACACTCTTTTTAATCAAGATATTATTACAAAATCCTGGCTACATTATTCTTGTTGCTTCTATGTATATGTGAGAACAATGTTAAAAATAAATGAATAAACAATTCAAAATATAAAATAACCTAAAAATAATTAAGGACATAGGCTTCTCCCATGCTGCGTCACAAGACCCTGTCCTCTGCTTTCCGCATTCAGTCTGTCCCAGCCAACTTCTTAAGGTCGTCCGTCCATCAAGCTGGGGGGCGTCCCAGACTCACGATACACGGTCCTGCTCTACCGGCCATCATCGGTTAGACTAGACGAATACGCACTACATTTCTACAAATTGCGTTCTAATTATACTGATCCATTCAGTTGATGTTTAGTCTAGGAATTTCAATACGTAACGTCAAAGTATTTTAATAACCTAATCATTGCAATTACCAGCTCCATTACTTTAATTAAGTAGTTTGGTAATCATAATTAGTAGCAGCAGATATTATCAAAACGTTAGTTACATAGGAAATATTTTTTTTTTTTTCTATGCTACATTTAATTTAAATATTTATTTATTTTTATTTTCAAACAAGATAATACTTCATCACCATCGTCTTCATCATCAGCCTACAGCAGTCCACTGCTGGACATAGGCCTCTCCTATTGCACGCTATTCAACTCGATTTTCGGCAACTTTCATCCAGGTACTACCAGCCATCCTGCGAAGGTCGTCGCTCCACCTAGCCTGAGGGCGTCCTACCTTAAGTTAATTAACCGATTCGCGGTCTCCACTCAAGAACACATTTAGCCCAAGATAATATTTACAGAACATGCCAACGCACAACAGTCTATAAATCATAATATGTAGGACATACCTATTACCTACTACCTACATTTATATTAAATAGGAGGCGAAGGATCATCGGGCATCAAAGAATTCATCCGCCTTGCTGTCGACAGGAAAAGTGCCCAAAAGGCTGGCAGCATTGCCACGTAATATGACAACGCTGATACTTTGGCCAAAAAAATAGGCTAGCCCTCTGGTCACGTGAACAGTTTTCTAAACTAATATATAAAGAGAAGAGATTTGATTTTTTGTATATTTGTTTGTTACACTTTCACGATAAAACGGCTGAACGGGTTTGTAAGAAATTTGTCACACGGGGAGACCATGACCTGTTTTAGGACATAGTATACTTTTTATCCCGATATTGCTGCGGGATCGAGACTTGTGCGGGTGGAACCGCGGGGCGCAGCTAGAGTTTTAATATTTGTGTTATTTTTTCAGGCTCTGGCAGTGGCGGGTGCATTATGGATGGCAAAGATATCTAGAGAAGAGCGAGGCGCCTACCCTTAACTGAGGAGCTTACCCTTAAGTTAGATATTAGTCTATTTAGTACACACGACGAGATATCTAGTATAAGCTGATTTCTCATTGTACAGTTGCCAGCACATCAAGTTACTACAATCTGTCAAATTTCTTTGATAGATTTTCAACTTTATCGCTACAGCATTAAGGTTCAAGGTTGAGTGAGAAAATTTGACAGTTTCGGGTAGCTTGATGTGCTGGCTTCTGTACGGAAAGCTTATACAATGCGGGGTCAGCTAAAACTGGAAATGTATAGCTTGATGTGTCGTCGTGTGTACCCTACATTACTTGTTTAAGGAAAGGAATCGGTGTCATTTGTTAATCCAGAACAAATAATGATATACTTAAAAATATGAAAAGCATGCCTCGTACGCATTTCTTACAACTTATTGCAGCAAAGCATAAATTGTAATTAAAATACTTAAGTACTATTTATTTCATTGTTATTAAAAAGCAATAAATACGATCATGTTTTAAGCTACACTTTATTACTAGGATTTTTTTTCTTTTAAGTACCATTCTTGTAGGAGAAAAAAAATTAAATGGTCCTCTAAAAAACTTATTGACCTTCTTAACATGCACACTTTTTTAAATAATTGAGCGTCTTTTTAACTTTCTGGTATTTTCTCACAGTTGGTCTCAGTAACTAAGCTAGGGTACCTCTGCCAAACGGATTAGGTTAGGTTGGAACTGTGACCACACACGCTCGAGCTAAATTGCTTGCAGTAACTAAGCTAGGGCATCCTGACCAGATGGGTTAGGTTAGAACCAGCCGCCCTACATCTAAGTTGGTCGCAGTTACCTGCCCATATAGAATAATATGAATTATCTGAGGTTCACAAAAAGAGGCGGAATAATTACATTAGAGTGCCAATTACATTTTTAGGAGCGCAAAATAAGAATGATAAGAGGTTCAATTAAATACATGCTATTCTTGACTGCACAAATGGCATTATGGATGGCAAAGATATCTAGAGAAGAGCGAGGCGCCTACCCTTAACTGAGGAGCTTACCCTTAAGTTAGATATTAGTCTATTTAGTACACACGACGAGATATCTAGTATAAGCTGATTTCTCATTGTACAGTTGCCAGCACATCAAGTTACTACAATCTGTCAAATTTCTTTGATAGATTTTCAACTTTATCGCTACAGCATTAAGGTTCAAGGTTGAGTGAGAAAATTTGACAGTTTCGGGTAGCTTGATGTGCTGGCTTCTGTACGGAAAGCTTATACAATGCGGGGTCAGCTAAAACTGGAAATGTATAGCTTGATGTGTCGTCGTGTGTACCCTACATTACTTGTTTAAGGAAAGGAATCGGTGTCATTTGTTAATCCAGAACAAATAATGATATACTTAAAAATATGAAAAGCATGCCTCGTACGCATTTCTTACAACTTATTGCAGCAAAGCATAAATTGTAATTAAAATACTTAAGTACTATTTATTTCATTGTTATTAAAAAGCAATAAATACGATCATGTTTTAAGCTACACTTTATTACTAGGATTTTTTTTCTTTTAAGTACCATTCTTGTAGGAGAAAAAAAATTAAATGGTCCTCTAAAAAACTTATTGACCTTCTTAACATGCACACTTTTTTAAATAATTGAGCGTCTTTTTAACTTTCTGGTATTTTCTCACAGTTGGTCTCAGTAACTAAGCTAGGGTACCTCTGCCAAACGGATTAGGTTAGGTTGGAACTGTGACCACACACGCTCGAGCTAAATTGCTTGCAGTAACTAAGCTAGGGCATCCTGACCAGATGGGTTAGGTTAGAACCAGCCGCCCTACATCTAAGTTGGTCGCAGTTACCTGCCCATATAGAATAATATGAATTATCTGAGGTTCACAAAAAGAGGCGGAATAATTACATTAGAGTGCCAATTACATTTTTAGGAGCGCAAAATAAGAATGATAAGAGGTTCAATTAAATACATGCTATTCTTGACTGCACAAAACATATTTAAATCCCAGCCAACCAACTATATACAAAAATATTTTTTAATTTTTTTTGGCAATTAATAATCTAAGTACAGACGCTACCATATCAAGCTACTACAATCTGTCAATTTTTTTAAATAGATTTTCAACTTTATCCCTAAAGCATTAAGGTTCAAGGTTGAATGGCAAAATTTGACAGTTTCGGGTAGCTTGCGTCTGTACACAATTTTCCTACCTACCTAGTATAATATGTAAGTATTATTACATAACGATGTCCAAGAGATCTCTTGAACCTAAGTATATTGTATCAGAATGTTATAAATTAAATGGCAGCAAGGATACTACTTCCACAAAAAAAAAAGCAAATTCTCTTACATACTACATGCGAATAAGTAAAATAAACAATAAATTCAGTATTTAATTATTTACTTAAGTATCTAAACCTATTTATTTATTTATTCTTCAGAAAGCTTACTATAAGTAAATATATAAGTAAATAATGTACAATTATACTATTATAATTATAGATGATAGACGAACCCTTTTATAGGCCAACCGCTTAACCGAGACGTTGCCTGAGGTAGCAGCGCGGTGAGGGAGGGGTGTGGTGACGTTATGCGAGAGCTCAGTGATTGGTCAACTTGTGACAACTATCACCCCTCCCGTACCGCGCAGCTACCTCAGGCTATAAAGGTAAGAATCGACGTCAAAGAAACAATAAGTCATTTACCTAGCATTTTCCCAACTATGTTGGGGTTGACTTCCAGTCTAAATGGATGCAGGACCCTAATTGCGTAACACACAATCAATCAGAATCGGTTTCATTTTGACAGTTGAACAAGATTCATTGCGTTATTTACGTGTTGAGCAGACTTTATGAAGGTAACCATTTTCGAACTTATGAAGCAATGGATTAGCAATATCCTTCAAAATGATTCAGAATGAGATTGATTGTGTGTTTCGCAATTAGCGTGCTGCTCTATGTCAGTATTTTACATAGAGCAACTGCCTATCTGACCTCCACAACCCAGTACTTAACTGGGTACACGATACCCCTTTGTAAGACTGGTTGTCAGAGCTTCGTGCTTCTGACTACCCGTAACGACTGTCAAAGATCTTACGAATGACAGCCGGGACCGGCTTAACGTGCTTTCCGAGCCACGGAGGCACATACGAAGGGGTCGATAAGTGTCATATTAAATTCTACAGCAATAATTCCAATGAGTCAGACAGTCAGTCTGTTTTATTTGATTTAAATTATGCTGTAATTAATAATGAACGAATATTTATAACCATATATACTTGTTATGAGTATTGAAAATTGCTATAACTTGGACTTAATGAACAGTGGCTATTTGTATGTTTTTCTTTAGGTACATATCTACCCATAGCCCAGAACCATATAATTGCGACGCATTTTTAATCTCTATCTGAATCATTTTGAAGGATATTGCTAAACCATTGCTTCATATGTTCGAAAAATGTGTCTGCTCAACAACGTAAATAACGCAATGAATGTTGTTGAACTGTCAAAATGAAAGCTATTGCTACTGTAAGTGTGTTACGAAATTAACCCGCAGGTCGAAGTAGTAATTTTAATTCTAAACTATAAGTACATTTCATATTTTATAGATGTTAAGTATCTATATTATATACTGTTAGAAAAATAATTATGTTGTTATTTTTAACTTTAGGTAAATAAATACTTTGTAAAAAATCAGTAATTTTGATTTATTTAAAAGATATAGTAAATTTTTAACAGAGACCTTCCATTTTATTTATTTAATGACTTATGTGTTGTAACTTGTAATGTAGATAAGAATTGTAAATACTTTAAGGTACTTATATAAGATATGAAAATTTGCGTTCTGCAGGTAATCATTTCATATTTATACCTAAGTCAAATGATTTGATATTCCATGAAAACAACACGTCTATTCGACAAGTTTTTATCAGGAAAATGAAAATAAAAGTGGCCACGAGCGTCGGACTCGTACACGAATTGTTCCGTCGCGTCGCCGACACGATGAAAAAAACACGTGGCTTGTACCTATGGGTACTGTTGGCACCCTTTGGGTACGGGTCCCTAAAAATTAACAAAATTTTCAGAATTAAATAATATTTTGTTGTTTATTTATTTGTTATACATTTTATTTTACTTAGTTTATATTAAAGTAAGTGCATTATGGTACGAAAATAAATGTTTTAAAAGCTTGTTTTTTTAAATACCTTAATATTCGTTGCTGGGTAACAACTATGGTGGGAATCGAGTTAATATTGAAAATAATGAATTGGAAATATACCCCTTTATTCATAAACGTTGCTTAAAGTTAAGTATTGATTAGCGGCTGTTTAAAACCATACATTTATGACGTTTAAACGTCACTTAACTTTAATCATCGTTTATAAGTAAACCCTTTATCGTTTTTAAATATATCATGTTTTCTTTATAGAGCCTGCAAACTGCTATTAACGTAAAACAATTTTAATTTCGCGAGCTACATTAAGCGATACCCCTAAATCGTAGGCCAATATACTAATACCCAAATTCTAAGTAATTTCCTTGACTCCACCATGAGTTGGGCAGATGATTCCTTACCTTCACTAAGGATAAAAGAAGAAAATTGACGTTTATTGCAATTTACAACAAGTTTTAACTGTCAATGTCACCGATGGTGCCGGGTTCGACGTGGAGAGGGGTGTAGGAATGTTAGAATATGGGAGTCAGTGAGGCAACCTAGACTCAATTCTCACAATCATCAATTGCTCGTATTCAGTCTCAATCATCAATCGCTAGCTAGCACCAGCGTAGTGGCTCATGGTACTGCCATAGCATTGTCATAGCACCGTAGGGACGCAAAGCTCTGTCGTAGCGGCGGCGTACCGTTGTGATAGCGCCAGCGTAGGGACGCATAGCTGTGTCGTAGCGACGGCGTACTATTGTGATAGTGCCAGCGTAGTGACGCATAGCTCTGTCGTGGCGGAGGTATAGCGTTGTCATGAAGGCGTAGCGACGTTATAGCGTATACGAAGCGTTCGCGTAGCGCTATGTCTACAGCGCTACGCCACCGCTTCGGCAGAGCTACGCCGCGAATCGTCCGAAATAATCAACACACCAATGAGCACAAGTGTTGATGAACTGGTGATCAATAATCTATCCTGTGACGCAGATCATCTATAAATGTAATCACAACAAAAGCAGGCTAAAAACAATATTATTTAATTATTAACAACGTGGCTCTAGTATTGATTGCCACTGACCTTGTTTCCGAACTATTAAACCGCATTGCTTCTAAATAAACAATTATTTGGAAATTAATTCTGTTATCCTGCATTAACTAATGGTAAATATAATCACATTATGGTTGAATTTCCTCATGCTTTACCAAATCAGTAACAAAATATTATTAAATTAAATGTTACATATTCCTCCACCATTTGGATCACATAACATTTAGTGCCGACCGCAGCATGACGTCTGCTCACAGAGCATAATACGCTCGTTTGCTATTTGCTATTACATTAGCGCTCCACTTAAAAGCGAACTAGCTAATTGGCTAAAAGAAATACGTAATATTTCTCTTGCCTCCTAAATGACTCCCGCGAAACAGTCACCGCTGGACGAGGCGCGCGAACGTTACCTTATCAACTTGATAAGGAACAGTGAAAATTTTCAGTACACTTTCGATTACCGAGGCGGAAAGATCATTCGAACATTCTGTGCTACAAAAATGACGAGAAACAGTCTAGAAGTAGGAATGAAGTGCATCAAATACATGCTGTTGTGTATAACAGCTATATTTGTGGTGAGTTTTTTAAATCTATGGTGTTTTGTTGTATAGTACTGTATTGTGTTGTTGTAGTTATGTTATTGCGCCATATTATTTGCGCAAGGTCTTATCTGTGTTATAAAGATGTGAATCAACATTGTTAGATTGCCAATGATACTTTTGTTTCCATACTTTTAAAGGGTTTTGGACAGAGGGCAAACATATTATGCTGTTTGGACTAAATTGCTGTTAGTAAATAGGTGAATGCAAATAATAGAGTAGGAGAAAATCGACATTAAACTATTTTTTTTTTGTACAAGTTTTAGTTTTGTTAGAGATACCAAAGTTTCCATTCCAAATCGGTATCCAATTAGCGTTATAGATATTCATAGAAAAACATATTACAAAAGAAATTAAATACAAATTAAACAAATGAAACATTTTATGTATTTATTTCATTTAACGGAAACGAAAAGGTATTATAGCACTAGCACTTTGTTATAAACGTTCTTAGCATATGATAACGTTCTAAAGTGGTATAATTAACGCCAAATGATAACGCTGAAGGCTAATTGACGGTGATGCTAGCCTGTTTTAGTCGCAATGGCGATAAATTGAGTATGTACTACACAAAATATTACCAGCGATACATTTAAGCGGCTTATCAACACGAGGTTGAAGGCTGGCAACATTTTTAAGGCATCATTCAGCTTTGAATTTCAAATATCGATCATGTTACGTGTTGGCGCGGTTTGCAATGACCCTCGTTGGCCATTCTTCGTTCATAATTAATTATGATGGCTTATTATTCGCCTTGAAAGAACTATTTTATGGGAATATGTATGAATATAGGTGTATGTACAAAGCCTATAGCAGTAGCCTCCAAAAGTTAGTTGACATTTTTCCACTTCAGCTGTGATCCAAAATGTCTGAACTGACTAAACTGACTATTTGCCTTTTCTGGCTTTTAATTTGACTAATTCTAATTCTACTAACCTATGACTTGTCATAAAAAAAAATCAAATAATCCCTTAGGAGTATCTGATTATATTTTTATTTTACATCACAATGTGGCATTACAGCTGAAGTGGAAAGATGTCAACTAACTTTTGGACTTGACTGTATATGGATAATTTACGGGAAACTGGTGGATGTAAAATTGAATAAAACCTATACATTGCTAGGTGAAATTTGCAGAAATGCAGCCGTTTATAAAGAAGGATATTATATCTGACCAAGATCGTCTGGGCTTTAAAAGAGACTGTGACCTCTGAGTTTGTTATGGGCCTTTCTTCTCAGACTAGTCAGATAGGAAACGCCGACCTCATCTAGTTTTAAAATATGATTGAAGAGTAAAAGTGTTTATACAAACCTACTTACAAAATAAAATCATTTATCATTTAAGGAAAATGACAATTGTGAATCCTTTCTACAAACTTAAGTAGGTTTAAAGAACACTAGAACTAATCATCAATTCAAAGGAAAAATAAACAAAGTATCAGACTGCCGCTAGTCATCCATTCTTGAAGAAACTTATCGTTATCAAAACGTATGTAGATATCTATTGATTAGCCACTCACGTAGGTACGAACTGCGACATAATTCAAGATGCCATTTCATGGATCCACCAACATCCTGTCCTCCGCCTTCCGCATCCAGTGTGTCCTAGCCACCTTTTTGAGGTGTTCTGTCCATCTAGCGGGGGGGGGGGCGTCTCACACTACCGTTGCCGATGCGCGGTCTCTACTCCGAAGTAGTATCGGCCGAATGTTCGGCCGTTTCCTGCTACGAAGTTACTATTTGGTTCGGTCGGTTCCGATTCTACACTCCTACATTCTTTCGAATATTGACTATGGTCCCGACCGAACTGAGCCGATCCGAACATTCGCACTTTGCACTTTGGAGTTCGGTGCACCCTGGACTGGTCTGCTCCACCAGCCATCGGTCCTTCAACAAACATAGCCAGCCCACTGCCACTTCAGCTTGCTTACTCTGGATTACCTACCTAAAATAATATCAGTAGAAGCGTATCGCTATTATCGACCAGACCGCCCATTGTGTCACCCTTTGTAAAATTTCTATATTTATGTTTGTAATTTATATGGTATACAGCCGCCAGCACACCAAGCTACTTCTACAATCTTTAATAATAGATTTTCAAATTTATCGCTAAAGCATTAAGTTTCAAGGTGGATTGGGATACAGTTTCGGGTAGCTTGACCTGCTGGCGTCGGTATATGTATAATAAAAAGTATTCTATTCTATTCTAGAAGATATTTCGAAGAATAGCGAACCTTGGATAGATAATGTCGAAAAGTACACAATGTTAATTTACTTTGATGGTACAAATGACGTAAGTCCGATACACCTGCTTGAGCTCTAACAAGAAAAAAAAAACAATTATAGGTTTTTGATTAGTTAATCATTACTGAACACTGGATTCCTAATAGGTATATCTATGGTAGACCTAGGAAAGTCAAGTAAATCCTACTAATATTATAAACGCGAAAGTTTCTATGGATGGATGGATGGGTGGATGTTTGTTACTCTTTCACGCAAAAACTGCTTAACGGATTTGGATGAAATTTGGCACACAGGTAGTTTATAACCAGGATTAATACATAGAATACTTTTGAAGGGCAATTCTTGTAATTTTAAGAACGTTTACAGTCTGATCTCATTCTCAATCTGTCAAAAATACCTTTAATTTCCATACATTTTTGACAAGTTTTTGACATTGATTGTCGCTGAGATCAGATTGCGACTAGATTTTGAACGTTTTAAATTATGGAAATTGACCTTCTGATATTTAAAGCAAATAAATACACTGGCCGTTGACCTCAAAATAAATTATCATGAAATTTTTTATTTGTTTTGTTTTTTCATGTTTCGATATGGATACCCATTATATCTGCGATGTTTCGCTAGTTAATTTAATATGACCCTGCATCTATTTGTTATCAACAACTTACTGGATTGTGGTAGAGTCGCTAATAGACTAAAGTTACCGATACTATCGGAAAATTGCTTATAAGAAGGAAAAAGCTACTTCAAGCAAGATTCCATTCTATTGGTCTCAAGAGGGGTCGGGACGTGTGTTTACAAAAGCCAGTTGATTCCGGTCAGGTCCTTGTCTGAATCGCTCCGGGTTTTGAGTTCGCGCAGACTTTAATCCCCCGAGCCTTAAGGCTGGGTCACCAACCAAAAATCACGCCCTGGAGACCCATAGAGCGGAGCCTTACAAAGCCAAATTTCAAGTGACTTTGCCACGTATATACCTAAACTGTCAAATTAAATTAGCTAGCGAACCCCGCAGATATGATAGGAAAACAAAAAAAAAAAGATTTTGTAAACTCATAGAACACCAGTGGTATTAGAACGGAATAAATCGTTTCAAGCACAGACGCCAGCAGGTGAAGCTACCCGAAACTGTCAAATTTTCCCAATCAACCTTGAACCTTAATGCTTTAGCGATAAAGTTGAAAACCTATTTAAGAAATTTGACAGATTGTAAGAGCTTGATGTGCTGGCGTCTGTACTTAGACTATTCATTGACAAAAAAAAAAAAAAAAATATTTTGGTAAATGGTTGGCTGAGATTTAAATATGTTTTATGCAGTCAAGAATAGCATGTATTTAATTGAACCTCTTATCATTCTCATTTTGCGCTCCTAAAAATGTAATTGGCACTCTAATATAATGATTCCGTCTCTTTTTGTGAACATCCTCCGATAATTCATATTTTGGGGTCCTAAAATTCTATATGGGCAGGTAACTGCGACCAACAGGTAACTGCGACAAACTTAATTTCATGTAACTACACTACATGTACTGACATGTAGTGTAGTTACGTGAAATTAAGTTTTCTTGTTTTATCTTCATTAGATCATATGGATATAGACATTGATTTTGCGTTCTGTGATTACTTTAACTCACACCAACTACACTGATTTATAAATAAAATAAAAAAACAAATAAAAATAATATATATATTTTTTTATTATTATTTTTAATATATATATATAAATATATTAAAAGCCTGTGATGTCCCACTGCAGGGCAAAGGCCTCCCTACTCTCTTTCTACTGATTTACTACCTGTTATTTTTTTTTAGAAAATCATCTACATTTAAATATCTCTTTATTTCTTTTAAATATGTGAGCATCATGTACGTATCTATGTATCACGTAATTAATTTACCTGTTATTGCATTATTTCATATTCTTTTTCCCTATTGTGGTAATTTTATTGTAGGTGCATCGTCCACATGCATAATCAGCCTTTAATGTTCCCACTGTTGGGATACAGGCCTCCTCTCTGTGAGATGGAGTCTTCAATATAATTATATAATTAATGTATACAAAATATTTTAAAAGAGTACCTTACGGTGAAGTTTCTTATTTGTTCTCTAGTAGCTGCGCCCCGCGGTTTCATCCGCATAAGTTTCGATTCCGTGGGAATATCGTGATAAAAAGTATCTTTTGTGTTAATCCTGGTTATAAAATATCTGTATGCCAAATTTCATCCAAATCCGTCCAGTAGTTTTTGCGTGAAAGAGTAACAAACACCTATCCATCTATCCATCCATCCATACAAACTTTCACGTTTATAATATTAGTAGGATGGGATACGAAACTACCTTTTAGAAAGGGCAACTAGAATCAATTCGATTTTTTTGGAAATTTTGACGTTTAAAAGTGCCTTTTACATGCCTATTTGAAATAAATAATTTAACTTTGATCACATCTTTGGAGTTTCGCTAGCCAATTTAAATTGACCCTGTATAGTTAAAGTTTGTGGGAGCCGTATGTCTAGCAGTAGACGTCTTTTAAGGTCGATAGGGTTCAACGAAGGAAAGAACCCGTGTCCATTTTCGCTGGTTATTTCATGTTTAGCCTTTGCCTCTCTACAAGATAAAAGAATGACGTCAACCACAATGGATACATACTTTGTTCATATGTTTACCATCCATTTACCGGATTAAGTAAAATCCCTAGTATCTACCAATATATACCTATATCAGGTATAGTATGACAGCGATGTTCTATTATAGTTATTGGTCAATTTGCTAAAGGGATTATAATACGAGTGAATACGATGTTATTGTTTACAGTAATAATGAAGCATTTGCAAATAGGTATTGTGGGTAGCATACCTCTAGTCATACAAAAGACATATATTGTGGGTAGGATACCTATACACCATTATAAAACGAATTATTTTCATTCCCATAATTATTTGTTTTCTACATGAATCAACATATCTGTCGACTGACTGCCGAACGACTGCTTAACTGACCTCCACACTATCAGTAGGAATGGTTTTCATTTTGACAGTTCAACAACATTCATTGCATTATTTACGTTGTTGAGCAGACAATTTTTTCAAACATAAGACGCAATGGATTAGCAAAATCCTTCAAAATTATTCAGATTGAGATTGATGTGTGTTACGGAATTAAGGTGCTGTATTAGGAATCTAAAAAGCAGCGACGGTATAGAATGAGCAGCTTCCCGATCTCTCACCTTGCAAAACAAAACACTGTGAAAACCATACCGTCTTCAAAGTATGGTGTTGAGATTCTTAAGACTTGCATGCCCATTTATTTAGGGGGTCATTAGGGTACCTAAGTTCAGTCAAGGGTGTGGTAAAGACCATCACACTGAACAACTTTCTCCATGGGACCAACATCGTATTAGCAAAAAAATATCAGCCGTTTCTTACATTTGGGTCAAGTAGATATTGAAGTTTGGCGCAGTGGCTGAGTCATCGACTGCTGCGTTGCGTGTGGCGGGTTCGATTCCCGCGTATTCCCGCGATTTGTATTGCCTACAGGTAGTTGTTCCGGGTCTGGCTGTTTGTGTATGTGAGTTTAAATGTTGGTAACGTTAAAAAAAAAAAAAGTTTTGCATGGGAAAGTTCATAATTTTTTCGTGACTACGATATCGGTCCTATAGAAAAAGTTTTTCAGTTTGATGACCTACACCACTCCCTTAAATTTGACCACACTCTTCTGATACATGGTGAATGGTGAAGAATTTAATTCACCATCATTGCCTACTTCAATTATTCTACTGTACAAATACAAGGTCTTCCGAGTGTTAGCAGACTAATTACAATTCCTAACTACATGAAGACATATTCTCTAAACAATATAATAGGAACGTGAACTGCAATTAATTCACATTATTATTGCAGCTGACATCTCGCCATGTTTACCTACTTAGGTATATTTCAATGGCCGTGCAATAGAAACAATGAGCCGTGTATTATATTGTTCTTGATTTCCACGTGATCGGAATTTAGTCATACTGCGGCGGTTATATGTAGAATTTTATGGGTCTTTAATGTTACCTAAGTAGCATTCAAACTGAAATTCAAAACATTTATATAAATTAAACCATTTACAGGGACTTTTGAAGTGTGGAATAATCGGATAGTTAGTCAGAAAGTTACAGAAGAAGAACGGACAAGAAACTCCAAGTACCATTCCGACTCAAATTCAAAGCATTAATTTCAATTTAGAGCTGATTTTTTAACCTACGAAATAAAACGGAGGAGGTTCTCAAGTCGACGCGTATATTTTTTTATATGTATGACCACGCATAACTTTTTACAGAATAGTCCGATTTTGATAATTCTTTTCCAAAAATTCCAACCCTAAGGGTGGGAAAATAGGCGTGATTTACTGTTCACTCACAGATTTGAATGCTGCGTTGTGTATTATTACTCTACAGTGCCACATATGCCTGCCCTTTGGCAAACAATTAGTAGATTATAGCCACAAACCTTTATAAAATAAAAAAAATATAACAAAAAAATTAAACCGCCGAAAAAACTGAAAAGCAAAAAATAATAAACCTTTTATACTTAACCTTAATAACTAAGTTCTTAAACTAATATAAGTATACCTAAATAATTTTGAGTCATTGAGTGTTTATGCACACAAACTACCCAGTGTGTGTGCATAAACACAAGTGGATTTATATACCCATAAATACTGTGTTGGTGTGGGTAAAGAATCTTCAGCGACTTCACTATTGCGCTGCATATAATAAACTATTCAGCACTCGAGCGAGGCCACCCTGTCACCGTTTCCAGCCGTCTATCAGTGTTATTGATTTCAGACTATTTATAGCTATATAAATATACCTATCGATGGTATTCCTTGCGATATCCATGCGATTAACGCCTTTATGTAAATTAAAACTTCAGTCTGTTATTGTGTAACAGTTTTCAGGTGCAGTATTTGACCAAGCACTTGTAGGAATCTATACAATGGTTTAGAATATTGAAGTCATTAGAAGTAAATACAATGGTTTTATATAAGTATTTAGTCTTCGATAGTTAGTTGTCAAGTTTATAACACATAATAACCGTTTATCTTGAAGAAATACTTGGTTTCTGTGTACACGAGATAATATATTTTTAAGTTTACATAATACTAGCTGAGCCCCGCGGTTTCATCCGCATAAGTTTCGATCCTGTAGGAATATCGGGATAAAAAGTATTCTATGTGTTAATCCTGGCTATAAACTATCTGTGTGCCAAATTTCATCCAAATCCGTTTAATAGTTTTGGCGTGAAAGAGTAACAAACATCCATCCAAACTTTCGCGTTTATAATATTAGTAGAATAAGCTAACAGGCTTAAAATAATATTAATAATATGTATATACATATACAAAAAAATAAGGAAAAGATCATAGGGCGTCAAAAAATTCGTCAGCATCGCTGTCAACAGGAACAGTGTCCAAAAGGCTGGCAGCATTGCCACGTTGTATGGTGATGCTGATTCTTTGGCTAAAAAAGGCGAAAGAATTTGTATGTTGACTAGATTATGATGCATAAGCATAATCAGCCTAGAGCGTTCCCACTGCTGGGACACAGGCCTCCTCTCAGTGAGAGGGAGTGGGCTGTAATCCACAACGCGGGCCCCGTGCGGGTTGGTAGATGCCACGTTTTCGATTTTTTGGTTCTAGGACAAGCCGATTTCTTCACGATGTTTTCTTTCACCGTTTATTGATATAATATTATGAAAATTAAAAAAATATTAGCGTATCATGCTTTTCATGTGACTGTCCTGTTTTGTTTTCGTATCTAATAGGAATTATTTTTTAATTAACGATAAAATATATTTTTTCCTGTTCAACACTGGTAGTACGACGGCGGAGGAGGTGATAAGTCTGGTCAAAATCCATGTTGGAATAAAATTATCGCAAATTGCATGCTTGTTCACAACTCTTTTGAAGGCGTAAATTAAAATTTTCAGCCAGTAGTGCCGGTTAGTTTTTTTTTTGACAGCCATTAAAGAAAAATAACTGGACACGTTTTTGCAAAGATGGAGAAAAGTGAATTTCGTGTCGTGATTAAACATTATTTTTGCGCAAAAAAAAAAAAACTAGAACAGAAACGAAACAAAAACTTGATAAACATTATGGGGACTCTGCTCCGTCGATTAAAATGATTCATTAGTGGTTCAACGATTTTCGGTGTGGTCGTACAAGCACAAGTGATGCTGTGCGTCCAGGACGCCCAGTTGAGGTTACTACTCCAGAGATGATCGCTAAAATCCACGATATAGTGTTCAACGACCGAAGAGTAAAAGTGAGGGAGGCATCTCAGACGAACGTGTTTGCAATATCGTACACCAACATTTAGATATGAAGAAGCGATCCGCGCGATGGGTGCCGCGTCTACTGACTGACCGTTGCGTTGCGTTGACTGTTGATCAAAAACTCATGCGTGTGACCACTTCGGAGGCAGGTTTGGCGTTGTTTGAACGGGAAAAAACCGATTTTTTGCGTCGTTTTATAACAGTAGACGAAACATGGATCCACCACCATACCCCAGAAACCAAGCAACAATCGAAACAGTGGATTGCTACCGGCGAACCAGCTCCAAAGAAGGCCAAATCAGTTTTATCGGCCAATAAAGTGATGGCTACAGTTTTTTGGGATGCACGTGGCATATTGACTACCTAGAGAAGGGTAAAACGATTAATGGCGCATATTATGCCAATTTATTGTACCAATTTGACAAAATTTTACGTGAAAACGACCGCGTTTGGTTAAAAAGAAAATCCTCTTCCACCAAGACAGTGCACGAGTGCACACCTGCGCGATTGCCATGGCCAAACTTCATGAGTTGCGCTATCAGTTGCTTTCTCACCCACCGTATTCGCCAGATTTAGCCCCTTGCGACTATTTTCTGTTTCAGAATTTTTAAAAAATGGCTTGGTGGGAAAAGATTTGGCTCCAACGAAGAAATCATGCACGAAACCAATGCCTATTTCGAATGGTTACCTAAGTCGTACTTTATGGAAGGGATCGAAAAGCTAGAGAAACGCTGGATGAAGTGCATTAAGTTACAAGGAAACTACGTTGAAAAATAAATAATAATAATTAAATAAAATTGACTCCTCGTTTAATTTTACCAGACTTATCACTCCACCCTCGTAGATACCTATTAAAATGTTCAGTAATTCTGTTTCTCAATCAGGTAAACTATTAAAATAATAAGTAGAACGGGATTTGAACATCCTCAATCACATTGCACATAACTATTGTGGCATTTTATAGTCTGGTGTTATTTCAGGATATACTCGTATATACACAAAAAATTAAAAATAAGGATTAATTAATTTATCCACAATGAAAAATGCTTATTTCCATGGTCTGAACATCTGGTCGAAGTTTATGTATATCGTCCGGAACACGGTGTATAGTGGTAACACGGGTTGGTTAGCAGGCATCCAACAAATTAATTCAACTCACTAAAATTAAAACTCAAAGAAAGGTACCCACGGGGGATCTCGGACAGTCGTTACGGGTCGTAAGCCCGAAAGTCTGACAACCAGTCTTACCAACTTGGTTCTGGAGGTCAGATAGGTCACTATGTAAAATACAAGTATTAAACTGCGTCCTCTAGCTAAACCAAGAAGATCGATTTTAAGCTATTTTATCCAAGCAATAGTCATGTTTTCATAGCGACATTTTCTCCCATTCTTCTACTGCAGGCACCTTTGCCAATGTGTACTGCAGATAAAAATTAATACAGTTCTGTTTAATTGAAACGAAAATATACTTTTAAGTATGACATTTTCAGATTAATTCAGCATATTAAACTGAAAGAAATTCTACGACCTCTGCACAATGACTTAAGCGGTTGGTCACGAGTGTATCGATTTTCAGCGTCCACTCAAATGTCAAGGTCTTGGCTCGTTCGTGGCCACTTCGGTTTATTGTGATCCAATCAATATTATGGAGTTTCATATAACAACGTCCAGTCTTATACTTAGTAAATATATACTTAGGTAAAATGTGTAACTAGGCCTGGGGGCTTACCACCAGCTCTTATAGCAGGGCAGAAGTTGAACTGCACTGAAAGAAGAAAGAAAGAAAGAAAAAACATTTATTTAGCACAGACTAAAAGACACACAATACACCAGATACATACATCAGATAACAACTAATAAGAAAACAAATAGAAAGTATAAAGACCGATGTATGAAATTAGCAGGTAAGTGTGCCTCACGGCTGCACCGAAAAGGCTGGCAGTGCTGTCCACTGCTTGTTTGTACTTAGTCATAGAACAAAAAAAGCCCCCTGAAGGCTTACAAGACAATGTGGCCTCATGACCTCATATCAACATGGAAAAGACATAAAATGTTGACATAAGCTGGTGAAAAGGATAACCATCCAAACCAATCCAAAAATCTTGATAAAAGTCGTTGTAGAAACACGAAACGCTTTGAAAGCGACTGTCATTTGTCTAAGCCCTCGGCACCCTAACTGCGTAATACTATTACAATCATAATCTGAACCTGCATTTTGAAGGAAATTGCTAATCTATTGCTTCATATGTTCGAACAATTTGTCTGCTCAACAACGTAAATGACGCAATGAATGTTTTTGAACTGTCAAAATGAAAGATTGACACTCTAGCTAGAGTAACAACATGAGCTGCTAGATTCGTAGAGTGATCTTGTAAAGCATTATAGCTTAGTATATGAGCGATACTGTTCCTACATGAAATTAGACGCGCTTTAGTGGATATTACCATTACTTAGGACACAGTACTCTCTTGATATTTGACAGACAGTTGTTACGTATGTCGTTATTTTAAACAACAACGCTTTAAATCTGAATGTTGACATTTGATGGACGAGTGTTTGTTTCTTTATGTATTTCTGGAAGTCTTAACAATAGATACCTACGTTTGTCAGATTATTACTTAAAAAAGTCACGGTGGTCATCTTCAAGACATCAGAAGAC
Source organism: Apamea epomidion (assembly GCA_947507525.1). Lineage (NCBI taxonomy): Eukaryota > Metazoa > Arthropoda > Insecta > Lepidoptera > Noctuidae > Apamea > Apamea epomidion. The sequence goes on from OX382234.1 coordinate 3,803,548, forward strand.
GTGCAGGTCAATTCCCATAATTTTAAGAACGTTCACGCGGTCTCAGTTTCAATCTGGCAAAAATACCCCTAATTTCCCTACATTATTGACAAGTTTTTGACATTGTCGCTGAGATGAGATTGCAATTTGAATTTGAACGTTTTTTAAGACGCGAAATGAAGGCATGCCAATTCTCGTACCTACTGAAAAAATGGTCCAAATTCAAGTCACAATCTTATTTCAGCGACAATAAATGTCAAAAACTGGTGTTTTTTGACAGATTGAGATTATCTTAGAATGGGAACATTCTTAAAAATACGTATTGCCTCTCTGAAAAGGGTTTCTATATTAACTTTTTATTAATTTAACGTAGATTAACCATATTCTCAAGAACATATCTTCTTCTTCACCTGCTGATATCTGGAAGTTCCTTGGTACTCTTGGTATCGGCAGACCACGGCGTGTGAATTTTCCTAATACAATAGGCCTTGATGATATCAACCGTCACTTTACAACCACTTGTCATTTGGATTCCCAAATGTTGTCCCAGACGGTTGATTTTATCACTGGCCTAGTGAGTCCCATCATAGAACCATTTCACTTCTTTCCGGTGACTTTGGACGAAATCAAAAAGATCATCCTGTCCATAAAATCCAAGGCTGTGGGCTATGATGGCATCAGTCGTAGTATGGTCGTTTGGATCATTGATAGCCTTCTCCCTCTGATCACCCATATCATTAACTTTTCTCTTGATTCCGGTCAATTCCCATCCCTATGGCGTATGGCCTATGTCCGCCCACTCCCTAAAATTTCAAATCCCTCCCTACCCAGTCATTTTCGACCCATTTCCATTCTCCCATTCCTGTCTAAAGTGCTCGAGGCCTGCGTGCATAAGCAGTTTACGGGGTTTGTTCATCGGAACAACCTCGTTAGCACCTTTCAGTCTGGGTTCAGGCCTGGGCACAGTACAGCCTCCGCTCTCCTTAAAGTGACTGGTGACATTAGAGAGGCGATGGAGGATACTAAAATTACCGTTTTGGTATTAATTGATTTCTCCAATGCCTTTAACGCCGTCAGCCACGATATTCTCCTTTCTATCCCCTCTCACCTTATGGTTTCGTCGGAGGCCCTGGAATGGTTCTCTTCTTATCTTCGGCGACGTCAGCAGTCAGTTCGCGTTGATGAGAAGTCATCAAGTTGGCGTGACCTGGATGCTGGTGTTCCACAAGCCGGTATTCTTTCTCCATTATTATTCTCCATCTTCATTAATTTTATAACTCCCTGTCTTCGGTGTTCGTATCATGTATATGCCGACGATCTTCAATTATATACAGCTGAGCGGGTAGAAGGTTTGTCGAACACTAAAGCGGATGTAAACCGAGACTTATATGCTATCAAAAAGTGGTCTGATAGTTTCGGGGTGTCAGTAAACCCCTCGAAGTGTCAGGCCATTGTAATTGGAAGTTCACGCATGATAGGTAGGGTGACGCTTAGCTCTCTTCCACCTCTTATTTTCAATGGTACCGTCATACCCATTACACCTACTGTGAAAGATCTCGGTTTGCATCTTCACTCAACGCTTAGTTGGCAACGCCAAGTGTTAGTCAAAGGGTCAATGGTACTCTGCGATCCCTGTATCGTTTGAGAAACTTTTTGCCCGCTAAGACGAAGACCATGCTTGTGCAGACTTTGATTTTCCCTATAATCGACTATGGTGAAGTGTGCTACTTTGACTTGAATGCGGTTTTGCTGGATAAGCTCGACAGATTGCTCAACAATGGTATCCGGTTCATATTCAACCTCAGGAAATATGACCATGTGTCGAGCTATAGGTCTGAGCTCAAATGGATGTCCATTCTCTACTCTCCCAATCCTCCTTCTCATCTCGTATCTCACTTCCAATATCTTTGTTCTTCACACGCTAAGAATCTGCGTTCTTCTAACAATCTTCTCTTACTCTGTCCGTCTCATACGTCTGATTTTGTTCATTCTTCTTTTCATATTCAGTCCATTCTTCTTTAGAATGCGCTTCCTCTTGATATCAGGACGGCGAGTAGGTATATATTATAGTAATAGTATGTATGTGTATATAACCTATTTATGTATTTGTGTACCTAGTTTTAAGAGCTTTTTTTATCATTGTACCTCTCAATTAAAGCACCTGCCATCTAATCTCTTCACCACCCTTGGTTGACTGGTAGAGAATGCCTAAGGTATTAAGTCCGCCTTTGTACCTTTTTGTGCGAAAAGTTTAAATAAATAAATAAAATTAACTCCGTACCTACTATTTACAATTAGAACAGTATTTAGTAGGTATGCTAAAGTAATTGTTTTCGGATATTCATTTAATTATATCATTGGTCTCTTTTCCTCCTCGGGATACAACAATACCTAGTAATAAATAATATGTATGTTTCCTGCGTGCCATGTGTTATGGGCATGGTAAACAAGTACAGCTACTATTAAAGTATTGATTGTGTGTAAACTAGACTGACTTAGGGCTGATTTTTCAATAGTCAGATAAGTTTTATCTGAGGAATAAATATTGCGGTTTGACAGCTTTTGTATAGAAAATATGTTAATCTGTCGTAATTGTTCTTCAGATAAAAGTTATCTGACTATCTATAGCCCTCAGGTCTGATTGTTCCATCGCCAAATAACTTTTATTCGAGGAATAAAATTGACGTTTGACAGTTTTTGTATGAAATAACTGTCAAAGTTTCAAAATTATTCCTCGAATAAAATTATCTGGCGTTGGAACAATCTGCCCTTAAAATAATAATGAAAAGCATAAAAAAATTCATCTGCATCGCTGTCAGCGGGAAAAGTGCCCAAAAGGCGTGCAGCATTGCCACGTTGTATGGCGATGCTGATTCTAATTCTATTCTGCTATTCTTGTATTTATTGAATTTATTTCTTTCCAGCTAACTTCAGCATTAATAATATCAGTGGGCACGACGATCTACGCGATCTACCATGACGTATCCTTCTTCCTCGACGACAAGTTCTTCTCCCCGGCTACCTTCGTCATCGCCATCGGCATCATCATGCTGTTCGTGTCTCTCTTTGGATGCGTGGGCGCACTGAAGGAGAGCACCTGCTTGGTTAATATTGTAAGTAAACAAAAATATTGTACAGGAATAAAAATGGCACATGGAGCTTGGACGAGTGTCAATATATAGCACATAGAGACGACGCTCCAATTTTTCTTATACTTGACTAGCTTCTGCCTGCGAATTCGTCCGCGTGAATTTCTTATACCCCATCTGTCGAATTCATGGTTACAGTTTACGTACTGGTTAAAATTTTCTCCTGTATAAACATATTTTCAAAAACTCCGCTTCATTCTTCTCTCTCCGTATTTTGCAACTTTGTAATAAAGCATAATTTTTTATTAGTTCGCAGTCGTCCTCAGTCTGGTCTTCATCCTGGAGATCGCAGCCGCGATTGCAGCCTACAGCCTCCGATCGCAAGTCACCGGCATGTTGGATGAGAAGCTAAGGGTCACGCTGCCGTACTACTATGAGAACGAAGAGGTCGAAGACGCTTTTGACTTCATTCAGAGCAGGGTAAGTTGTATTTTTGGACTTTTTAGTGTCTATAATGCAAGATTCAACGAACAATATTTTTTTTTTCCAAATTTATATGGGTCCAACTTTCCCTTTCCAATAAAAAAAGAATCATCAAAATCGGACTACTCTGTAAAAAGTTATGCGTGGTCATATTTTTTTTATGACCACGCATAATTTTTTACAGAGTAGTCCGATTTTGATGATTCTTTTTTAGACATACAAAAAATAATCGACATACATAAAAAAAATCGACTTGAGAACCTCTTCCGTTTACACTTTGATAACGACCACGGATTATTCATCAAGTGATTACTTTATTTCATATTAATATTGAACAAATTCAAGGTAACAGTTGTTGAGAATTATTTCATCACCACTGCTCTCAAAACGGTGATGGAAAACATCGTCAGGAAACCGGCATGTCCTAGAACTAAAATTTCGAAGACATGTGACATCCACCAATCCGCACTGGTCCCGCGTTGTGGATTATGGCCCACTCCCCCTCAGAGAGAGGAGGCCTGTGTCCCAGCAATAATACAAGATTCTTTGTCCTTTTATGGGCTCTTGACAGTGCAGTAGCTTCGTCTTCCTTCAGTTGAATGCTAGTTCTTAAACTTTAGTTACACTCCATTCACAGTAATTTTACCTCTGACTGGGCAATTCTTGTAATTTAAAGAACGTTCACAGTTAGAAGGCATTTTCTCGTAATTTAAAACGTTCAAAATCTAGTCGCAGTCTCATCTCGGCGACAAACAAATGTCAAAAACTTGTCAAAATGTAGGGAAATTAGAGGGATTTTTGACAGATTGAGACTGAGATCAGTTTGTGAACGTTCTTAAAATTACGAGATTTACCCTTCTGGTCTCAGTCTGGATTGTCGCTGAGAGGAGATTGAGACTAGATTTTGAACGTTTTTATTTACGGGAATTGGCCTTCTGATATTCCATCACTGTCGAAATTACAGTGATCCTTATAATAAGGTTGCTGTTGGGTTGCTGCTAGCAGAGGTAAAATAACTATGAAAGTAGTCGTTCCTTAGTTCCTCATATCTCATTCATTTCATTCATTCCTCTTCATTTATTCTTTGATCTACATTATGATTGAGTTCATGTGTAGCTTTGCCTGTCACCGTTTTCTCTTCATTGGTGCTACATTTTGTGATTTTGGTGTCATTTTAATGGTAGATTTTTGTTGGTTGAAAAATATTACTGATGTTTCGTTAAAGGAACAAAATAAACAGGGACACATTGAGCATCCCGCAACTCACACGAACGCGTGTTCATTGGCCAAATTGTATCTTGCCCACTGAACACGCGTGGACTGTTTCAGAGTATCACTTTGGCAATACTAGCTTCTGCTCGCGACTTTGTCCGCGTGAAATTTCGGCACCCGACTCATCGCGTCGTATCCCATCGCCTCGCATCTGTTACTTCGTTTTCGTGTTAGCGATCTTTCTTATCTTCCTCAAGAATTGGGCTATTAAATGCAAAAAGGTTTTTTTAATCCGACTGGTAGTACCCTAGTACCAGAGATTAGCGCGTTCAAACAAACAAACAAATAAATTATAAGATGTTATCAGATTTAATTCTCTCAGAGCAGACACAGGCAGACAATAGTTTTTCAAGGAATGACAAGCAAGTATGACAGATGTGTTCTATGATACATAGAGTCGTTGTCGTTCAGTTTACAATCTTCAATATCTATCTATTATAGTCATTTGAGTCACATTTATAGGGCTATTTATTTGTCTTCTAATAAAAGTCAATAGATTGTGAGTTAGCGAGTCAGTTGTCCAATTAGATTCAGAACTCTGTTATTGTAAAATATCCTCTATCAAGGATATTTTACAATAAAGTTTCATTTTAAATATCCTCTATCAAGGATATTTAAAATGAAACTTTATTAAGGAAAAATCTGTGTTTACAAGATAGAATATAAATGAGGAAAACCGACTGTTTTTATGATCATGACTTTTAGTAGACACAGTTAGGTAGACACGTACAATACTAATATAATATAATTGTATGTAACCACATTTTTTTAAGTAGTTTGATAAGACGATGCCTTTGTGCAGTGTAGGTTTTTTTCCTTTGAAACAAAGAAATTACATGATGTTTTAACTTTAACTGTACTGCCCGTAATAATTGTGTAAAGCCATTTTATTCAGCTGTATAATGATAATTAGTCGGTATTTCCCGTTGTAATAGTTCAGTATTGTGCTCGGTCAACTGTATCGACTGTAGCAAGGAAATTGATAAAGTACGGTTAGAATCGAATTTAACTTTTTTCAAAACTCCTTGCAGCCGTATCTACAACGTCACAAGCAAACTACGCGTCATACTGACGTCACGCAAAATTCTGCATCTCGCAAGCAAAGTTTACCGCGCAACTAGCATATAAGTATACAACGGCCCGACATGAATCATGGGGCAGTTACCTACCAGACACATCAGCCGTCTGGTCGGAGGATTCTCCCTTTTCTATAGAGTACGAGTGAACTTCACACCCTGTTCCTCATACTTCTATACTGGACAAAACTGCTGGATAATTGACTAAACTTTATTCTGATGCTTTCAGCTTCGATTAATAATTATCGAAGGCTTTCAGCATTGCGTGTATTTCAGTAGTAAACAGTTTCTTTTGTTTTAGTGGTACTACACTTAGTTTAGTGGTAATACACTGCAGACCGTACAGCAGGGCTATTGTTTTGACTAGTTTTTCAGAAAAATAATTAGAATGTCTGCCTATGTCTTGTTATTCTTTGCGTATCGATACTATGCCCTCTCGTTGTTTTTTTTTTTTAAATATATTTCGAACACAGTAGGTTGCCACGTTGATAGCGGCATCAGTGGCATTATTTAGGTCATCTGAAGTGTAGGTGATCGGGCACTATGACTAAGTACTATTTTCTATTCCAGGCCGTATCTCTTTAGTCTAAAAAATTGACCTTCATAAAACTAAAAAACTAACCAATCTCTCACCATCTTCCAGCTGAACTGCTGCGGTGTCGACAGCTACATGGACTGGAGCGTCGTACAACCTCCTCAGGGAACCTCAGGCATCTCCATCAGCAACATCACCGTCCCCAACTCGTGCTGCGCCGAGTCCAGTTTCGAAACCATCGCGGGCGTTGAAATCGCCGAGTGCACGAAGCTGTATGCCAATGGATGCCTTCCCAGGGTCTTCTATTTGGTCTACCAGAGCGCTGGTCTGTTGGGCGCTGGAGCCATGACCATTGCTTTTATTCAGGTTGGTTTTTTGTGATTTCTCACTTGCTTCTTTTTTCGAGTCGATCGCAAATGAAAAATATTTTATTCTGTTAGATGTGTTGGGCCACGCCAACCGCGGCATCAGTGGCGTTATTTACGTCCTCAGAAATATGAACCTTGAATATGGACCTTCTTTCTGAAGGTCATAGCGGCTAGTGACATTTTTCATGCTGGCCAAAGTGTTTTGCATGAACAAGGCCGCGCGTTAGCTTAAGTTGTGAGAGGCCTATGTCCAGCAGTGGACAATCTATGATTAGCTGAGCCGATTTTGGATTTATGAATAGAGCTGCTGCTATTCGCCTAGTTAGAAGACAACTTTGCCCTAAGTTGCTGAGCACAGGCTCACCCTGTTTCCAAAGAAGATTACCTATTAAACAATCTCGTATTTAGATCTGCTGACCATATTACTAAATAATAATAAGATGTTACTAAAATACGTGTTACTATGGTCATGCATGATGTCATTCTCGATTACCTTGTTGTCCAACAAATATGTGACAAGAATGGATATAAGAAAAAACACGTATTATGTCTGATGACGTAGCAACGACGTCCTTCGAACAAAGTCATTGGAGAACAAATAAATTGATTTAGTGAGACTCGAGCATTTTGTTATGTTTAGTAACAACGAGAATTTAGCACACATTTTAGCATGGTTTTGTTACAAAATATGTGACAAAAAACACGACAAAATCGATCCTAATGTTTTATCAGCACGCCAAATATCTAGTACCCATGTCCCATATCATAAATATTCACGTTTATCTTATCAAATTTCAGATTATCGGCATCGTGTTCTCATTCTCGCTGGCCAGTTCAATCCGCAAGGCTAAATCCGAAAGAGAACGCAGACGCTGGGAGATCCAAGAGCGCGTCATCAACGCCTACACATCCCTCAACCCTAACCAAGAGAAAAAAGCACCCGTTGTCTATGTCCCATTCCACGGACAAACGACCGCCTAAGTAGTGGCTGTATGGACAGTGCCTTGGTCCTAGTTCTAAGATTAAAAAATTAGGTTTATAGAACCAGGTTATTGTGATAGCACTTTTTGTTTAAGATTTAATAAAGTACGCTATAAAGTCAATTGTAGTTACCAATGTATATGATTTACAGAACCAGAAATTTATTTTCATTTTAGGAAAAATCACACCAAATATATGTTCCTATACTTAGTGGGAAAATCGTGCCCATCGAAAATTAGCACGAACACATATCGGTTTGTGATAGTAGTAGATACGTATTGCTTAGTACCTACATATGATAAAATAAGTCATTTTTAATATTATAAATCTCTGTGAAATTATATTTTTAGGTCCAAAAACATTTCACATGTTCTCTCTTTTATCGTTAATTGATTGCGTCCAGTTCCCTATCTTTTTCTTGCCTACATTTTCCGCCATTTCACTTCTCTTATTTCTTTGTAAGATTATTAAAACCTAAATAAAATTGATAGAAATCCTAAATTACTTAATATATTTTATCACTACTTTTATCAGTAAGTAAGTATTATAAAAGTATTGTAAAGAAATAAATATTTTTATTTATACAATATTTTCGTGTTTTTATTTAACTATCCGAACCTAAATAGGTACACAGTGATCTTTTTAGGGAGGGCGCCCACGAGCCATTTTTGTCTCCGCAACTAATTTGTCTCTCATATCAAGTCTATAGGCTTGTATGAAAGTGCGCGCATGTAGCGACGCGACAGCTGGGAGACATTTCTGTCCGCGGGTTTGGACGCAACTGTCGCCCGTCCCGTCTATTGATTGCAATGCAAGTGCGCGCACGGCGACAAAAAAGTTGCCGGCTAGCCAGTTGCCGCTAAACTGAAACTTTAACAAAAAACATCCGAATTGAGAACCTCCTCCTTTTTTAGAAGTCGGTTAAAAAGTAGCGTTGCTGTCGCTCCGGTGTGCAAATTTCGGCGAGGAGACAGCGACAGAGACAAGAAAGTTGCTGGGCAACTAAGTTTCTCGCGGGCTCACCCTTAGCAGTAAATAAAATCAGTATTATTGACATACCTGATGAGTATCGTGGATTTAAAGCATATATATTAGGTGTTAGGTTAAACGAATGACACAGGTACTTTATACGAGTGACTCATAAAACTGACAAGTTTTAATAAAACACCAACATTTAAAGAAAACAACTCTAAAAATAAAAGGTTCTGCCCCACAGGCGCGTTATTATCTATACAGGAAGATTTTTTAGTCACCGTCCAAATTTTGATATATTAATCTTTGGCGAAAATCATTGAATATCTATTTTTTCTTTTAGTATCACTCAATACAAAAATATTGAGATATCACAAAGTTATCTATAAAAAGTTAATGTTTCTGGACACTGCCGCGCCGTGCGTACGCGCTAGGTGAAGGTACGCAGGCCGGCCCGCCCCGCGCGCCGCCGCAATTCATTGATAACACAATAGTAAACAAAGTTGCAAATTTTTCCTTCACACTTTAACGGGCTTAGGACCGTCAATAAGCAAAAGGTTTGTGCTATGTTCACTATGAATAAAATGTAATCCTTAATTAATGAATAACAAATAAAGTAAAAATAAATTAGATAAATAAGAACTTTAGACCTTATTAAAACCGTGTCAAAACGTTTTGCAATTATGCGTCTTTAAAAAATTTGAATCAATTTATGTACAAATAATTAAAAATTTAATCAAAATCATCTTAGAACAATCACATTAACAGTACTTTAATAAATGTTCAAAATGCATACCGTTTCTCTCTAAACAGAGTCTTGCACGTTTTTGCACATTATTTTTAATTTTGTTGAGCACTACAGTGTCACTTTTCACTTCACTTCTTGTACGTACAATTTGCTCTTATAATTGGTCTAGGATTTGGGCTTCTTCCACATACACTCGTCGTTTTATTTCGCCCCACAAAAAAAAGGCACATGCAGTAAGATGTGGTGACTGGGGTGCGAAGCGCCGCGCTGCATCTCGCATACTCGATCTAGGGCTCCGTTTAGAGAAATCGAAGATATCTTCTTCGATCTCTACGAAGTCTCGTCCTGCCACGTTCTTGAGCGTGTGTAGGAGCTATAAATTTGCCATGGTCTATTAGCCTCTGATTTGCGGCCAAAATCGTTTGGCTATTAGGTACTGAAGAATTTATTATCCCTTGATTGCGAAGGCGAGGAATACTTTCTGCTTCGTTCAGTCTCTGGGCACCGTTCAAGCTTTCACGACTAAGTATGTAAGATCGCACCATTTCGTAATACTCGCAGTAGGAATACATTGTAAACAAATTCACGATAGCGCGGGGCGCCGCTGGCAGGATGCGCGGGAACACGGAAGGAAGCGCTTGCGCGAAAGGGTGCGCGGGGCTGACTATTTGACTAACGATAGATGTGTCGCGCAGTCGAGCGGGGCGGGGGTAAGCGGGGTGTGCGCTGCCCTTTTCATTGAATGTTTGCGCGGCGAGTGTGTACGTTTAACTTGTGACCACGCAGAGTGGATAATTCTTTCGAGAAAATGATTTAATATGAAAATTTTACGTATCGATTTTTTTTCAAAAATGGAGTTAGTGAATGATACCTAGAAAAAATTTGGACGGTGACTAAAAATTCTTCCTGTATAGTCGCTAACATCGGATGCGTTATTGCGATATCCGTTTTCAGTACATTTTGTATTAGGACGGCCACGAAGTCGCACACTGTTGTGATAATAACGACGCAATAGAAGTTAGGACGCTTGCGTTTCTTCATAAAAGCGCAGCTGTGTGGCAAGAACTCGGGGCGCATTATCACAACAACGCATCCGATATTATCGATCGATAATAATGCGCCTGTGTGGGGGAGCCGTTAATTGCGAAAATAAATCAGCTGCTCTATTACCTAATATATTAATAATTCAAAATCATTCCTCCGATAAAATTATCTGGCGTTGGAAAAATCAGCCTTAAATGTAGGAAAGTGCTGTTATTTTTGTTCTATGGTATGGTTGACTGCCCCGTTGGTTTCGTGGTTGCAACCGCGACTGCTGAACGTCCTGGGTCGGACAAAGTGCTATTGGGTTTTCAATTAGAAATTTCTTAGTGTAACTAAGAAATTTCTAGTATATGTCTATGTCCGGAGTTTGGAAGTTGGCGGTTTAATACCCCCGTGCCTCGGAAAGCACGTAAAGCCGTTGGTCCTGCGCCTGATCTCTCCCCGCGAGTGTCGGATTCCCGTCCCATCGGACTATGATAGTAAAGGAACAGAGAGTGCACCTGTGTTTACGCACACACTTGTGCACTATAATATCTCCTGCGTACCTGGCTAATCTCCGTTAACATTGGCCACCGTGACCAAAATCGGTCGGGAGGCTACAGACTATTATTATAGTACTAACTGCGCCTCGCGGTTTTACCTGCATAAGTTTTGATCCCGTGGGAATATCGAGATAAAAAGTATCCTATGTGTTAATCCTGGTTATAAACTATCTGTGGGCCGAATTCTGTGCCGTAGTTTTTGCATGAAAGAGTAACAAAAATCGATCCATCCATCCATACAAACTTTCGCGTTTTGTAATATTAGTAGGATTAGTTCTTTTTCATGTATACTACACTCGTTTAAAGTATCGGTAAAAAAAAAAAAAAAGGTATCGGTAACCGCTCTCCAAACAGGCTGTATATGGCTGTCATGGGAGCTCTCCTCCTGCTGCTAGAACCGATGTCTGAAAGCCTAGTGTGCTTTACTTTAGCACTTTTATTCTAGACCCTACTGTGTCGGTTTTTATTTATTTGTTTCTTTTTCCTTTTAAACCTTCGATTGACCTGCGGCTGTTATTATAGAGGGTTATTGGTAAAACACTAACAACTTTGCAGGACTGGATTCCTCAACACGGTCTACCAAGCCGAGTGTGTTACAAGCGGCCCATGCCATAGCAGCCAGGAGAGGAGTTACGGACACATGTTCGTATACTCTCCGATAGCCCCTCAGTCCTCCAATCCCTAAAGAAGGGATGCATCACATCAAATCTAATACTAGAAAGTCACAAGGCGCTTGAACAGGTAATTGTATCGAACCGCAACACATATTACAATGGATAAAAGGACACAGTGGATCACTAGGTAACGACGCGGCTGACGAGCTGGCCAGAAGGGCATCCGCCACGCCAGTCTACGGACCGGAACCAGTCGTGCCCATCCCCTTCAATCAACTACGCAGGTGGTTACAGAAGCACACCCACACACAGGCAGAGAACTGGTGGTCCTCGTCACCGGGCTGCAGGCAGTCCAAGGAAGCCATGCCACATTAGATGGCAAGCTAACCAAAAGATTACTACGACTGGACAGGAAAGGCCTCGTGACGGAGACCATCAAGGGACACTGCTCTCTGAACAAACACTTCCATACGATAGGCATATTGGACCGCCCCCTGTGCGGAGCTTGCATGGAGGCTGATGAAACCGTCGCGGATGTGCTCTTAGAGTGCACAGGCGTCACCCAGATTAGGTCAGAAACCCTCGGGACACCCAGATCCTACACAGATGTTCTCGACAGACCAGGAGACCTAATAAGCTTCTGGAGGGAGGTGGGCTGGTTGGAATAACCACCGACGGCCGCCATGGCCCACGCACAATGGTCCACCTGAAGGACTAAGTGCGGAAACCAAACCCGTAGAATAGAACATAGATGATGCGGGAAAGTGATTTCCATTTCCAACATCATAAACAACAACTTTTGTTCTATGACTTCTTGCAAAACATAATACATTTACCAAAACCAAACCTTTTAGATTTCATTGTTCTATCTAACCCCCGTTCCCCTCCGCTGAATTTTGTACTAGACACGGCAGTTTGTTTACCTAACCAGCGCTTTCTTTTGCTTCGCGTAAAGTTCGTAACAGAAAATCGAATATTTCGATTGGTTAAATTGAAATATTTTTATTTTTGTATGAAAGTCTGGTGAATTACAATCTGATGAATTAATAAAAATCATAGAACAAAAGTTGTTGTTTATGGTGTTAGTAATATAGTCCTGTGAGGTTGTTAATGTTTTACCAATAACCTTGCATACTCGTAGCAATGAGCTCCCAGTGAATGTAACTTGCACTATCATTGAACAAAAAAGTATCACGATCTGAGAATGTACGCTTAACACTAACATAGATATAGTAGATAATCAAATCATGTCTGGCTACCAAAAACTGACAAGTGTTTTATTAGAGACCAATTCCCTTAAACCCCCATAATACTTCATAATAATAGGGGTTAAAGTATGAACTGGCCGTTTTATTGTAATAGGTACTTCGAATTGACATAGAACCTTCATGGTTTGAGATTTTTGAGTGAAACGTTTTTCACATGGTACATAAAAAGTTCTTCTTTTAAAAAATGTGCAACATTCGATTGTCGACTTTCAGTTGTTTTTTTTATTCAGCTTAGACAAGAAAGATAGATACTTCGAAAATTCGAGTTATTTTTAAATACGAGTTCCGACGCGGAACTAACGCGGCAGAAACAGCTCGCAATATCAATGTTGCGTTTGGAGACGGGACTTAGCAGTCCCCTCTCCAAACGCACCGTGCGATTTTGATTTAAACGCTTTCGTGATGGAAACTTTGATTTGAAGAACGAACCACGTGGAAGACCGCCCACACAGGTGAATAACAATGAATTGAAAGAGATGGTGGAAGCCGATCCGAGCCAAACTACCCAGGAATTAGCGGCATGGTTTAACGTTACCTTACCAACAATATGGACTCATTTGCGTCGAATCAATAATATAAAAAAATATGAGAAATGGAACGGAACGGAACGTCATGATTTGACTGACCTGCAGAAAGAAACGCGTGTTGAAACTTATGTTGCCTTGTTGAATTGATACAAAAATGAAGGAGTATTGGATCGAATTGTGACATGTGATGAAAAGTGGATTCTTTACGATAGCCGTAAGCGAAAAATGCAATGGCTGACCCCAGGTCAAACGCCGCAACAGTGTCCTAAAGCAAAGCTTACCAATAAAAAGGTAATGGTAACTGTTTGGTGGTCTCAGCATGGTGTTATTCACTATAGCTTTCTCCGATCTGGTCAAGCAATAGCGGCAGATGTCTACTGTGCCGAACTCCGAACAATGATAGCAAAACTAGCAGTGAAACAGCCCCGACTCATGAATTGATCTTCACCATTATTGCTCCATGATAACGCGAGAGCTCATACAGCACGAGAAACCGTTTTATCTGTAATGGAACTGCAATTAGAAACCATTCGTCACCCTCCATATTCGCCAGACCTTGCTCCAACGGACTACCATTTTTTTCGTGATTTGGACAATTTTCTACGTGATAAAAAGTTTTCTTCTCAGGAAGCAGTACAAAATGCCTTCACACAGTTTGTCGAATCTAGATCACGAGAGTTCTATCGCAAAGGCATAAATGACCTTCCTATTAGGTGGCAGCAATGTATAGATAATAATGGTAATTATTTTGATTAAATAAATATGTTAAATTTAAAAAAAAACAAATTCAATTTTTCAGTACAAATCGGCAATTTCATACTTTAACCCCTAATATTAAGCCATTAATGTTCCCACTGCTAGGACACAGGCCTCCTCTCGGTGAGAGGGAGTAGCCCGTAATCCACCACGCGGGCCCAGTATGTGTTGGTCGATGTCACATGTTTTCGATTTTAAACCTCCTAGGGACTGATTTGAAGTAAGGAAGGATGCTAATAGAGAAAGATGAATGAATATCCCGGTTAGTTAAAATGATCCGCCTTGTTTGAAATCAAAAGCCTAATTGAATTGAGACCTTTGATTTCGAAAAATGTGAATCATTTGAACTGAATGCTTTCTTCTTTTTAGCGTGTCGATAGCAATCTAAATGGACTCGGCCCAGAATTCGGCTACTTGTTTGGCGCCATCACCAGCGTCCATCAGTTCCTGTAACGTGCAAGTCGTGCAACTGACAGGACAGGTAGGACACGATATTAAATGTCCCATCCTTTGTGGAACAGCATCACATTTACACTCTAAGAAGGTGTCGTCTATGAATCTCCACCTGAACAGGTCCTGAACGATAGGGAGCTCTCTTCTGCTGAGGAGTACGTTGTACCAGTTCTTCTTCCCAGCTAAAGAACTAGAACGTTGTGAAGGGAGCGTTTTGGGAGACTGTCTGATGTGATTTTGACGTTCAAAAAGTGCTGATTCTCAGCATAATTTGAATTAGTAACTTTTGACTTAACAAAAAACCCAAGTCCTTTAAGGTACTGACGATCTTGGGACATTCAACAAGTCCGGTTGTACAAAAAATGTAAAATATCATATTAGTCTGTCGATAGTTATCTACCCGACTTTTCTATAAAATATACAGCGATATCAGCGATAACCGAAATGGCTCAAGCGATAAGCGTATGGATGTTGTTATCATCCTGAAATCCTTATGTACCTATATACTAATATTTACTAGATACGCATATTTACATGGCACTTGTACCTGCTAGTTCAATATATAATATAATATGCTACTGATAGGTTTATCTTGGTACTTGTAAGAAGTTTCCTCGTAATCAATCGCCTTTATTTAGCAAACTTGTCTATCAACAACTGTTGCTTGCGGCTTCGCCAGGGTAGAGGTCAGAAATTATCCCACAGGAACGTACTACCTAGATAGAAAGTATCCTGTATCCTAATCCTAATTATAATCATTAAAGTCATCAACACACCTCTCTAAGATCAAGTAATCCTACTGAATGACTATTTCATGAGATCTTGACATTTTAGGATTATGCTAACATAACAAGTTGTATTACTGATTCTAATGAATATAATTCTGTATATTTATATTTTTTTTATTATATTAAATATATATTTGTTACGGCCGCGTATCATATTTTAATCAACGTACAACTTAGTACTGACCAGGAAATTGCAAAAAACGTAAGAAAATTTGAATTTCGCGGGCTACCTTGGAGCATCCACCTTAGTGCGTGAACAAGCAGCACCCTATAGGGTGAAATTAAGGTAAAAAATCGCGTATGCAGTATACTGCATTCGCGATTTATTTGCCGAAAATGTAAACAAATATGAGTTTATGGAAAAATAACTTTAAGTCCTAGACAATAAAGTTCAGTTTACGCTACAACTTCAAACATTTTTATAACTTTTTCAATAGTGCTAATCACTGAAATCAACTTAATTATTATTAAAATAAAGTTGATATTTGTTTAACTTGAAATAATATTAATTTGAAACAAGTTTGAATAGACTTTAAATGCGTAACACACTATTAATCACAATCTGAATCGTAAAATGTGTCTGCTCAACAACATAAATAACGCAATGAATGTTGTTGCTTGTTGAACTGTCAAAATGAAAGCCATTGCTATTGATAGTCCGTTACGCAATTACCCCGCAGAGTTATTTTCGCATTTACAATATATATTAATATTGAAGGTAGGATTTAGAAGATGTGTCTATAACCGTATTGAAGTTCGCTATACTTACATTAAATAGTTTTAGAGAAAATTGCCTGTTATAGAGAATGGGTTGATGAAATATTATAATTACTAGTTGCACCCCTGCAGCCCTGCACTCCTGCAGCTGCATAAGTTACGATCCCGTGGGAATATCCAGATCAAAAGTATCCTATGTGTTAATCCTGGTTATAAACTATCTGCGTGCCAAATTTCATACTAAACCGTTCAGTAGTTTTTGCGTGACAGAGTAACAAACATGCATCCATACAAACTTTCACTTTATAATATTATAGTAGGATCAATATTAACGTAATACATGTGTCACTTTGGCAATTTTAGCACTTTGCAAGGGTCTTATTTGAAAAGTTGGTTTGTCAGTTCATCATCTTCAACTGCCTAGCCTTTTCCCAACTATGTTGGGGTCAGCTTCCAGTCTAACCGGATGCAGCTGAATACCAGTGTTTTACATGGAGCGACTGCCTATCTGACCTCCACAACCCAGTTACTGGATAATACGATAGCTCTTGGTAAGACTGGTTGTTAGACTTTCAGGCTTCTGACTACCCGTAACGACTGTCAAAGATCCATGAATGACAGCCGGGACCAACGGCTTAACGTGCTTTCCGAGGCACGCAGTGGTTTCGGTATGTAAAGATGGTCACCCATCCACAGACCAACCGCGGCAAGCCTAGCTTAACCTGATCGATCGACTAATTTGTTTGCCAGATATCAAATGATAAGGCTCACCTATTATCTAAAATAGGACACATTACTGTCCTTGCCAACTGTACGTTACTAGTAGCAGGAAAACAGCTTGTACCACACCGACCGGTCTATAGAAACACGACAACCGTAGGCCATGATATTAATATTTAATAAACTGAATGCCTGAAGGTCAAATATAACCCATAGGTAATCGATATTACCAGTTACAGTTAGTAGATTAAAGCCCGTTACTGAAGTCGTGAAGTAGAATTATTTTCAATACGAAAAACTAAGAAAATTGTGCTAAAATCGTACGAGTACATTAATTACGAACATTTAAAAGATAACATGCGATAATAATCTTTTGAACGATTAAAACAGAAAGCCTCTGTAAAATAACGTTGTTTTTAATTAGCTCTTTCTTCAGTAAAGCACGCGCCGTTTCAGTCTTCTAGTGAGACACACTTAAGTGAATTTCAAAGGCTCTACCTAATCAGTGCATGTAGTTGGAAAACACACTGTGTTCGTGAATGTGTAAAACAATCGTTATCAGATTTCATTTGAGTTATCACTAAGATACTCGGCTGTAACGTGTTGGCTAAGGAACCGCTTAGTCGTTTTATAAGTGCTAAATTAAAAAAGAAAAGAAAATGACGGGCGCATCTGCTCCTGCATCGGCGACAGTGGTCAATAATAATTCCGGGATGCATTTCACTAAAACTGAAACGGAGTACAATATGAAATCCATAAGATTTCTATTGTTGACCATCACGGCTATGTTTATTGTAAGTATATTTATGTTTTACGTTATCATCACCATCATTATCTTAAACTTATCCAAATTGATTTGCGGACGGCGCAACCTATTTTCTTTTTCCATAATAAAACATGGCGAAACTATACTTAAAGGTTCCTTGTTGACTACGGAACCCTAAGAAAGACAGATTTCGGTCACGGTGGCCAATCTCAAAGAAGATTCGCCAGGTTCGCAGGAGATATTATAGTGCACAAGTGTGTGCGTAAACACAGGTGCACTCTGTGTTCCTTTACTCTCATAGTCCGATGGGACGGCAGTGGGGTGGTGTCCTTCCATACTTCTCTATGAATCATGCACCCTCTTTCTAGCCATACCATATTTCACATCCTAGACCTTCCATCGTTTCTTTAGTCCACCCCTACACTATCATTATTACAATACCTACTTAAGATCATAAAGATCTGAATGATAATGCATTGTCTTGTGTGCTTATTGTGCAAGTCGACAAATTAGACACATTATGGTTTTATGATTCTAGCCTTCAATCTTACTCTTGTCTATACTAACAAATTGAGCAGTGGATTTGTAAGCATTCAAAATGCTCTATGTATTCACTTCTATCATCATTACCATTGGCATCCTTGGTACACCCACTGCTGTGGATAGGCCGCTTCCTTCTATGTCATGCTCTCCTGGTCTGTACGAGTCTCTTCCACTCTAGGTTTTGCATAATCAAGCTATAATGTTCCCAGTGCCGGGACACAGGCCTCCTCTCTGCGAGAGGGGGAGTAGGTCGTAATCCACCACGCGGGCCCAGTGCGGGTTGGTAGATGTCACATGTCCTCGAATTTTTGGGCTAGGACATGCCGCTTTCCTCACAATGTTTTCCTTTAACGGTTTGAGAGCAGTGGGGATGAAATTAATAACACAAAGTAAAGTAGTGCCTGCCTGGGTTCGAACTCAAGACCTCGACTTACGAGTTATAACTCGTAAATAGAGGCCGATAACACTAGGCCACGACTGCACAGCCCAGGTTTTACCCGTATCCAATTTACCAACTATTTTTTTTCTGCGTGTAGAAATACTCTCGGATGTCGTCCGCCCTGAGGCAGGCGGAGGGGTCTGTCAGACTCTTACTGACTAAAACCACATGGTATTCTTCAATTACCCGGTTCTCTCGGTTCTTTGGCCGACTTAGGTGATTAGATTTGCCTCTGCCTTCGGGGAGAACCGTCGTGAAAGTAGTACAAAGGGGTTGATGAAGTTCCTCCTAATAATTTTTCAAAACATTCAATCTACTGAAAAGTTGTTCTAACTGTATTACAGTAACTGTTATCGTGATTATTGTTACAAGTGGTGGCTAGCTAAATGTTTACATTCTGCAAGTAAACTTAGGAAGGCACATTGCGCAATACAACTTGCAGTGGACTTTGTGCATAAAAGCGGAATTTACAAAGGTTACATAAGTACCAGTCTTCTAGATTTTCCGGTTATTTTTTACTGATCGAAAATCAATTAATACTTTAGTCTTGTATTAGATTTGGTTTTTGATTATTAAGATTTCATTTTGTGGCGTCATTTCTGTTTATATTTGTTGAGTAAAGTCCCCCATCACCCAAAACACGTCAGCGTTGATAAAAGAATTATTGATACGGCCTATCATTATTGTCTATTCACATAGTATTAGTTGCCCCTATGAGGGTGACATGGTCATACTGATCAAACCCTCTATACACAAATAAAGATTTAAAAAAAAAATAGTATTAGTTGGTAAACCTTTTTGTTATCAGTATGTCTAAAATATGTAGTATGTCTAAAATATGTAGTATGTCTAAAATATGTAGTATGGCTAAAATATGTAGTATGTCTAAAATATGTAGAATGTCTATTTAAGTTTATGGCGTTGAAAATAAACGGTGGGCTGAAACAATGATGCCGATTCCCTTGTTCACAAACTAAACTAAATTTAAGTTCAGTGCATCTTTTTCTTTCTATTTAATTAAGAAAGGGACAAAAGATAAATATTAGTTTAGTCCTGTCAAATTAAGATACTCCAAGGACAAATTAGACGTGATTGAAAACATGGCGACTTAAAATACGCCAATTTACGTCAGCCGCTAACTAATTTGACAGGACTAAACTAATATTTATCTTCTGTCCTTTTCTTAATGAAGTAGAAAGAAAAAGAAGCACTGAACTTAAATTTAGTTTAGACTTTGTGAACAGCGGAATGAGCGACATTGACTGCTACATTGTGCGCCATTTTACCTCTCTTCGACCCGTCACTTCCGCAAATCCAATAGAAATGGGGTAGGATAGGGTATAAATATCTAAGGTTTGTAGAGAATGAGACCTGACACTCTTGATTTTAAGTTGGTCTCTACCATGCCCTTGAACCAAAAAATGGAAGTATTGTGACATCTACCAACGCGCACTGCGCCCGCGTGGTGGGTTACGGGACGACCACTCCCTCTTACCGAGAGGAGGCCTGTGTCCCAGCAGTGGAAACATTATAGGCTGATTATGGTCCCTAGTCCCTACCAGCTCTTGAATTCCATCATACGCCATCTGGCATAGCTAGCTGCATTATGCCATCAATTTAAAATCGATTTGAGCAGATGTAGTGTAAAGGTTTCAGGTAACAATACATCTGTATTTCCTTGCCTGTCATGTATTAAGCTCAGATTTTTTTTTTAACTGCCTGATGTGACTGTTGGAAGTCTGTCCTAATGCAAAAATGTTTTTGGTGTCATCGGTACATACATAATCTTATCGCGTAATCAACGTTGACCCTCTTAGCTGTAATTTTCCGGTAAGTATGCTTAAACACTACACAAAGTGTTATTAATAAATTTTTTTAGCTTATTTATTTAACTAATCAAGTCTGTTCTCGACATGACGTAAGCTTTTTCTTGCACTAAAGATTTATTACACACATCAACACCGTCTAGGGATATTTTGTATAAAGTTCTTTAACTCAAAAAATACTGGCCAGTTTTAAATTCTTTTGAAGAAAGCTTATTTTGTAAACCTTTTTGAACGATTCTAAATTTGAATTTGAAAAAATAAATTAAAAACAAAAGATTTACGCAGCAAAATGGTAGCGAAGTCCGAAGGCTTCATTTACCTACAGTAGTTTTAGGCTATTTTTTTGTGTCAAATTTAAGTTTTATAACAAGTTATCGGTTAATTTCGAATTAATGTTATTGTGTGCATCATGCAGCGGCGCCATTTAACGAGAGAGGAAATGTTAAGGGCAGTAGGCATGCTCCAAGCTGGGGCTACTCAACGGAGTATTGCTGAGGAGATTGGAACAAGACAAATTGTGATATCAAGGTTATGGTCACGTTATCGTGCTACTGGTGATGTGGCTGAAAGACACCCAGGCGGGAAGCGCATAACTACTCAACGACAAGACCGATTTTTGCAAGTTGCCGCGAGAAGACAACCAAATGTTACGGCCATGCAGTTGGTTCAGAGGCTCCAGTCAGAGCACCAGTTGCTTGTGAGTGATCAAACTGTAAGGAGAAGACTGCATGAAGCTAACCTTCATGCGCGCAGACCGCTTCGTACTCCAGCACTACGCCGAGGAAATCGTGGACGACGACTAGAGTGGGCTCGTGAACATTTGCTCTGGGAAGATAACCAGTGGTCTGTAGTGCGGTTTACCGATGAGTCCCAGTTCGGTTTCCATCCCGATACACGTAGAGTACGTGTTTGGCGAGTTCCTGGTCGTAAGAGCCGTCTGCAACATCCTCAGGAAGTTAATTCATACCACGGCAGGACAATTATGGTTTGGGCGGGAATTCGTGTTGGTGGAAGAACAGACCTCGTTTGGATCAGAAACACCATGACGGCTGAAAAATACCGTAACGAGGTGCTAGTTCCAATAATCTACCCCCATCGACTACAAATGGGCCAAGAATTCACGCTCATGCAAGATAACGCCCGTCCGCACACAGCGAGAGTGGTGACGAGCTGGTTGCAGGAGCACGACGTATTGGTCTTAGGCTGGCCCGCTCAATCGCCTGACCTAAAACCCCATAGAACACGCGTGGGACATGCTCCAAAGAAGGGCTTTGAGGAATTTCCCTGCAAACATTGCGACGGAAGAGCAACTTTTTTTGCATCTTAACCGGACCTGGGAC
This sequence comes from Apamea epomidion, assembly GCA_947507525.1. Taxonomy (NCBI): domain Eukaryota; kingdom Metazoa; phylum Arthropoda; class Insecta; order Lepidoptera; family Noctuidae; genus Apamea; species Apamea epomidion. The sequence continues at coordinate 3,825,394 of OX382234.1, forward strand.
AATATACCGCAGCAAGACTTGGATAACTTAATCCAAAGCATGAAAAACCGTTGCAGGACCGTTATTAACGACATGGGGTGTTTTACTGACTACTGATTTTTCACATAACTGTTAAAAACAGATTATTTACCATTATTTCACGTTTTTTCTTTATTTGAATAAAAATTTGATTACGCAAAAAAAATAGTTTTGTTTTAATCTGGAGTATAGTCTGATAAATGGGCCTTATAAAAATATATGCATGCTTTTTTTTTTTTTTTTTTTCAGGATGGGAAATCATCAAATGACCCCTCCCGCTCTGGGTGGAGCAGAAGGGAGTGTCAGACTCTTACTGACTAAAACCCACCCGTGTTCCTTCCTTAGCCCTTTATGTTCCAGGGCAGCGGTAACCCTTTCGGACGATCCCGCTACCGCTACCGCTACCGCTATATATGCATGCTGTATGTTATTTTTAATAAATTTTGAGTAAATTGAGTAAATCCAAAATATCCCTAGACAGTGTTGATGTGTGTATTTACTTCCTTCTGACAACGGCCTCGCCCGCGTGGATGTCAAGAATTATCCCATGGGAACGTGCTACCAGGACAAAAATAATAAAAAATAGTCTATTTTACTCCTTATAACATCAACTATCTGCCTGTGAAAGGCCCGTCAAAATCGATCCAACCGTTTCGGAGATTAGCCGGAACAAACAGACAGACAAAAAAAAGATTTTTTGTTCAGTCTCAATTTTTTTGTATAGCAGATTTACAATGTCTCAAATAGTCATCGAAACAATATTTCACGTGTGCTCATCGAGTCCAGATGGACATGGACCTCGTTAGGATACATGTGACATTGTACATTTTTGTAACGGTATTCGTTTTTGTTTCATTTTTGTAACTCTACAAAAATTTTGAAAATCGTCCACCTACCCGAGTATGTAGGTCCTTTCACGGGAGCACACGAACGTGGCAAAAGTCAGAAGTCAAGAAACAAAGATACTGCGGTATGCGGTTTTGTCGGGATTATTATAAGTACAGCGCCCTCATAATGTGTAGCAGATTAAAATTCTGGTGATCCAAATATTTGAACTACTATAACGGTGTTAATTGCTATTGACTAATTCAACTACCTTTGACTTATCATAAAAAGTAATCAAGTAATCCCTTAGGAGTACCTGTGAATTAAAAAAAATTAAATCATAATGTGGCATTACAGCTGAAGTGAACTAACTTTTGCACGGTGTACAGAAGCCAGCAGGTCAAGCTACCCGAAACTGTCAAATTTTCCCGATCAACCTTGAACCTTAATGCTTTAGCGTTGAAAATCTATTAAAGAAATTTGACAGATTGTAGTAGCTTGATGTGATGGCGTCTGTACAAAATATCCTTATCAAATGTAGACGAAAGTAACTTCAGTTGTTTGTTGAGTATTTGATCACATATACCATCTTATCAATAGTTTATAAAAAATATCATAATCTAGGTAGGAAAACTTGTCTGGAAATGAGTCATTTAAGATTGCGTACGACGGAAACAATGATGTTATTGAAAACAATAAAATTAAAACCGTCCAAGGGCGAGTCGGACACGCGCACAAAGCATTCCGTACCAGAGGAACTCTAATAGGTACTTTCACTTCGTTTATTTGTAAAAAAAAACAAAATTAATCTGCCCAGCTTTTTCCCAACTACAACATTTTGCTGGGGTCGGCTTCCAGTCTAGCTGGATACAGCTGAATACCAGAATTTTACTTGGAGCGACTGCTTATGTGACTTCCACGACCCAGTTACTCGGTAACACGATACCCCTGATTGAAGACTGGTCGTCAGATTTTCGGGCATCTCACGACCCGTAACGACTGTCAAAGACCCAAGAATGACAGTTGGGGAGGGGTCTTGGTATGTAAGCGAGCGCGGCAAGCGTAGTTTAATTTTCAATCGACCATTTAGTTACCATTTAGCCACGAGCCCCACAGATAGAACTAGTTCATAACAGTATTTAATATAAATTCCAACTGGCTAGCCTGTTAAAAGAAACTAGACAGACAGACAGGCAGGCAAACGGCGCAGCGTAGGCTTTTAATGGGTCCCGTTACTGGATCGAAATTACAACCACGGAATAGATGAAACCTCTTTTATCTATTCGGTGAAAATTACAGTTAGATGAAGTATTGACATTTTTCAATCCTTAATCATAACATACCTTTGTCCTGCCAAGATAAAGACTTCACCACTCTACTACACAAAATCAAAACCTCTCGAAATATCCAACTAGCTATTTTACCTAGCCTAATTGTCCATTCCAGGTGATATCCATGCTGATGGTAGTCCTGGGTATCTCAGTATACTCCTACTACCATGGCTTGGCCTTCTTCTACGACGGCAAGATCAGCGGGCTCATGACCCCATCAGCAATGAGCGTCTTCATCGGACTGTCGTTGCTGATCGTGTCCATCTTCGGATTCTTCGGCAGTTTGAAGCTCAGCACTTGCATGGTCAATGTGGTATGTATCATCAGTTGCCTATGTTGTATGTTTGGGAAGTGGACGAAATAGGAAATAAACATTTAGGGAATTACCATTTTGGGAAGTGGACGTTTTGGGAGGGTGAACGTTTTGGGAAGCTGTCGTTATGAACCTAAAGGGTATATAATTCGACATCTAGACTAGTAAGCTTTTCAATTTACTTTTTCAACCAAAAGCTTATCGCAGTTAACTTTTAGGTATACCTGCAGCCTTCAGCTCTACCTCCTTGCATCACTAAGCCTAGTACTTTCCCAATTCTGTTGCGGTTGAATTGACCATTACAGCAATGATTCAGAGCAACTGCCATGTCATCTCCACGATCTTTCCGACTGTCATTTGTTGGTATTGATGGTGACACCACAAGGTTTAACATCCCCTTCGTCACACAGAGTTTTCGATTTATCCAAAACTCGATCGTAGGGTAATTAATGTAGATCTAATCAAGGGTTTTCTTTTCAGTACGCATGCGTCTTGATGATGGTGTTCATCATTAAACTGGTGGCTGTAATCCTCGCCTTCACAATGGACACTGATAAGATAATGCATTACATTGACATACCGGTATGGGGTTATAACGACCTCGAGATTCAACAGGAAGTCGACGCACTGCAAGCTAATGTAAGTAATCATAGGGTTCATTTACCGCATAGCATAAGCATCACGCCTTGTTTCCCCGAAAAGTTGGGCAGAGGCATAAATAGTACACCCACATTTCGCCAGTAATGTTTAACTGGGTACAAATCCACTCTCGCCGAGGCCTCCGGGCTGCTGAGAAAGTCCACATGGAAAAACCTAATAACACTGCCCGACCCGGGAATCTAACCCAGGACCTTATGCACAGCAGTAGCACTTGCGACCACGAGACCAACGAGCCAGTCGTCGACTATTCAGTTCATTTACTATTGCATATTGAAATTACGAAAAGCATTGACAGACAAGCGAGTAGGATGGTAACCATGCCCAGCATCCTCTAATAGCAGCTTAAAGCCCTTCAAAATCAAAAGTCATTTATTCAAATTAGGCTGAGAATCAGCACTTTTCAAACGTCAAAATTACAAAAGACAGTCCCCCAAAAACGCCCACCCTTCTTAGTGCTATCGCTGGGAAGAACAATCTTCCTTGTTGAACAATGGCACACACATCACAACACAATACCTATTGTGTTAGTTCATCTTGTCTTTGAATAGCATTAGGTACATATTCAAAGTGCATCATGTGCGAAGGCTAGCTGTTTCATTGGACTCCACATGAGAAAAAATCAAACAGCTCTAGCTATCGATTTCGAAAAAATATAGGTTTCCGACTGGATTTTGTTAAAAAAAAAATTGTCTGAGAGCAGTGCAGAAAAACAACCTCAAAAATTAACTTTATTCAATAGGTACCTAACTGCTAGTCTTAGGGTTGACAAAGTGGGACAAAATTAATGCCTAATAGTCTCTGGCAGACGAGTCAGATATCCAGAAATGTGTTTAATCATCCATGTTTTTTCCAGTTCGGTTGCTGCGGCAGTAACACATTCATGGACTATTTGGACTTCAACTACACCAACAACCAGTCAACAGTGCAGGCTACTGTGAAGGTCGATTACGAGATGGTGACCCTAATGGTGCCCAAATCTTGCTGCTTCTCCTACACTCAACTGGGGGTTTGCGAAAGGATAGCTGGCATCGGTTGTAAAGAAGCCTTAGTTAACGCGCTGGTGCAGAATTCCACTGTTATCGGTGTGCTCGGAGTATCTGTTATGTTTATCAATGTGAGTGTGTTTTGTTTAACACTAATTTGGAATCTAAAGGATGATTTCCACCAAACGGCTCGCATCTGCATCGGAACGGATTTTACAATCTTGAAACGATATCAAATCGTGTACCAGTATTTAAGTTCCGCGACACGCAAAGTATGCTGCGACGCGCGGTTGGCTCCGTTCACCTGTCGTCGTATCCGATCGAATCAAATTAAAAAATTAGAACACGTCAACACGGTAGGAATTAAACTATTTGACTAGGCGCAGAAACGGATACGTTCGCAAGCGACGGTTCGGAGCCGATCGTATGCGTCGTCATCCTACCGGAAGCGATCGGCTGACGCCACATCCGTTCGTATCCTTTCCGATCCGATGCAATGCCAGCCGTTTGGTGGAAATCATCCTTTTAAGGGAGCTTGCATAAAGGAGCGAGTTTTCAGGCCCAACTCTCGGTACCGCCTGTCTATTCTGTAAAAATCTCAACGTATAAACTCATGTGAAGTGAGTTGTCATTCTATGCTAGGGACTGATGGCGCTAGTGAGATTTTTACAGAATAAACGCTACATCGCTTCTAGGAGATCTTCGGAAAGAAACGGTTACATGATTCAGCTGTCTTTATGCGTCAGCGCATGCTATCCGCACGGATCAGTAGGTACAGACGCCAGCTCATCACGCTACCCGAAACTGTCAAATTTTCCCAATCAACCTAATGCTTTAGCGATAAAGTTGAAAATCTATCAAAGAAATTTGACAGATTGTAGTAGCTTGATGTGGTGGCGTCTGTACTAACTTGTCTTTAGCGGGAACCCAGTCTTTTAAGCAAGCACCCTAAGGCAGATATAATTAATTAGTTGCTTATCAATTAGTGCAATTATAATATTGAACTGAGGCAAATCTAGGCGTGGTTACGCCGTACCTACTAGTGTACCTTCATTGCTATAAGTGTAGGTAAATAATTTCGGATCAGACGAGCTTGCTTCACGTATGTACCTACAACCGCAACAAAAAAGGCCCTGAAAACGCCTCATTGGTCTATATAAAGAGAGAAGAAAAAGAGAGAGAGAGAGAGAGAAAATGTATTCTATTCTAAACTTAGAGCCGTATACGCACGACACACGGTCACGCATCTATATCTACAGCTAGATACTAACCTAAAATCGACAAACCACCACAAGACCGGAGAATAGACGAAATAAAAGCATTTCTCCTGACGACGGATAAAACAGACTTCAATGTAATAAATTAGGCAATTTATTACCTTGAAGTCTGTTTTATCCTGAAGCAATGCTGCTAGGCAGCAGCATTACTTCGAGGGTAACGACCGTCGCCTCTAATTTATCTGACTCGGTAAACTTAGGTATTAAGGGAAATCCGTCTAGACATTGAGTTTGTTATTTTGCCCTAGATTGCTAGATCCTACGAGTAGCTTGATGAACCTATACTGTTATCGTAACTTTATTACAAAGAAACTCATTGGATACAGATAGTATGCAGGTACTGTTTGCAAGGATATTCTGCGCCCTACTTATCTAGCTAGGACTTAGAGGTTGTTTTGATAACACTGAGTATTTAATTTATGCTTTGTTTAACGAAGTTGTTCAATGAAAACGGTCACAAAAATACCAGAAATGAATGTTGAAGCAAATATGTTTGTTTGTTCGCTCTACAAAAGAGTAAATGTTTAAACGTTTGCATGGTAAACAAATTTTGTGGAACATTTTTCTGTGTTGCTACATACATCATAATGTACCCAAGTAATGTTGCCACTAACATGTTCCCACACAAATACATGTTGTTGAAACAATATTGTAAAACTTTTAAAAACATATGGGTACACAAAATCACCCCTATGTTCCCCGAAGGGTTGGGTAGAAGTGTACCTAATTACGAGTACCTATATAGTATAGGTCCAGCTACCACACCCAGGTACACATGTCATGCTCCGCAGCAGAACCAATTGGACTATATTATGTAAAAATTACAGGATAAAATGTAGATAATGTCTATATTTTATCCTGTATTTATAATATATATATACAATATATTTTGTGAGGAATAATATGAAAGAGAAGGGAGTGAATGATAGCGTGACGGTTGACAGGGGAGAATGGAAGAAAAAAACGTGTTGCGCCAACCCCAAGTAACATGAGTTAAGGACAGGAAGATGGTGATAGTCAAAGTGGTTCTGCTGCGGAGCATGACACAGGTACACCTGGTGTACAGTCACGAGCACCAATATGTCAACACTTACCAACTTTCAATTGCGATTTTTTCGTGATATAACGAATGCAACGTTGAAATACGACACATTACATAGACCTATGGGTTCGAAAATGCTATGTTCGTAACAACATAAAATTTCATTAAAAAATAAAGGAGTAAATCGCTTTTAAATAAAGCCGAGTGTATACATACTTTTACTCGTGACTGTACCTGTCCTACAGTATCATTCACATTTAGCGAGTTATGTTTAAGGCCCATGTAGGTAGTAAGGGGCGAGCCTATTGCATAGATAAGCAGTTTTTTTATATTTCTATGGCCTATTACCATTAAGCGGGTACAAATCTAGATTCCAGGCTGTTACTGGGAATCCTAATGAATAATATCAATTACACTGACCCACCTGGCCATCGATCCCAGGACCTCTCGCTCAGCACTGCAAACAAAGCAGAAAACAAAATAAAAACAGTTTGGAAAATTATAAATAACGAAACTAGTAGGAATAAAAAACGATACACTGATTACACATTGGAGTCTTCACGTGGTGCCATATCCTCTAATTTAGAAGTAGCTCAAGAATTTGTAAATTTCTTTACTAATATACCATCAAAAACGATGGAAGCCTTAAATTCCTCACCGGACGTATCACTTGAGTTACTAAAAGCGAACGTTCCAGGCTGCCCGGTTGAGTTTCAATTTAGACATATAAACCCTCTGATAGTTATAAAAACTTTTCGACAAATCAAAATCAAATTGACCGAAGATCTATGGGGAATGTCTATCAAAGTTTGTACATCCATAATCGAGACTATATCGCCATACTTAGCTTTAGTGTTTAATTTGTGTGTAGATCAAGGAGTCTTCCCAGATTTAATGAAATATAGTAAGGTTATTCCACTTTTTAAATCTGGGGACTGCAAAGACACCAATAATTATAGACCAGTATCCGTGTTGCCGGTTTTCAGCAAAGTATTCGAAAAGGTAATGCTCAATCAAATGCTTAATCATTTTAACAACAACAAAATCTTGCACGATCAGCAATATGGCTTCACCAAAGGACATTGTACGACTGACGCCGGTGTCACTTTATTAAAACACATATTTACAGCGTGGGAGGAAGCCCAAGATGCCATCGGAATCTTTTGTGACCTCTCCAAGGCATTTGATTGCGTTAATCACAAAACCTTACTCTTGAAACTTGAGCATTATGGACTAGGTAAACTTGCGCTCAGTTTAGTAAAATCTTATTTACATGATAGACAGCAAAAAGTTCAAATAAATGGTGTCAATTCACTTGGTTTACAAGTAAGAATGGGTGTTCCACAAGGCTCGATATTAGGTCCTTTCCTCTTTTTAGTATACATAAATGACCTGCTGCATTTATTAAAAAACCAACCACAAATGGTGTTATTTGCTGACGATATTTCCATAATTTTTAAGATAAATAGACGTGCATCAAATCTTGACGACGTAAATAACGCCCTACTGCAAGTGCAAAATTGGTTCACTGCTAATAATTTAGTATTAAATGGGAAAAAAACTAAATGCATAAGATTTGCTTTACCGAATGTTAAAAGTAGTGATTGTGACATAGTATTGAATAAAGAGAAACTAGAATTCGTCGATAAAACTGTTTTCCTGGGGATAACGCTCGACTCAAGGATGCAATGGGGTCCTCATATAACATCTCTTGCAAGACGGCTAAGTTCAGCAGCATATGCTGTAAGAACAATCCGTCAATTTACTAATGTAGATACCGCGAGACTGGTCTATTTCAGTTATTTTCATAGTATCATGTCTTACGGTATTTTACTATGGGGACGGGCTGCAGATATTGAGTCCATTTTTATTCTGCAGAAAAGAGCCATCAGAGCAATATATGGCCTACGCAGGCGCGATTCTCTAAGGGAACTGTTTAAAAATATTAATATCATGACGGTACCTTGTCAATATATCTATGAAAACATCATGTACGTAAGGAAAAATTTAAATCTTTTCAGTAAAAGAGGTGACAGACACGCCTATAGAACCAGAAATAGGGACCAATTAGTTCAACCAGGTTTCAGACTGGCTAAAGTAGACTCTTCCTTCATGGGGTACTGTTTAAAATGTTATAATAAAATACCTCCCCACATACTCCAACTCAATGAAACGAAATTCAAATCTTGCATAAAACGCACACTATGCAGCCAAGCATATTATAAGTTGGGGGATTACATCGCTGACAAAAATGCTTGGCTAAACGCTGGTCCTGCTCCACAGGACGCATAAATAAATTGATTGGCATTTGAAAATACTTCACACACGCCTACCCAACCTACATTGTTGGAGCTGCTGAAGATTCTAAAATACTATGTTTGCATTATATAAATTCAATCTCATATTATTGTATAATTGCATAGAACGTATGTGAGTACTATGTTACATATAATAATAATAATAATACTTTATTGATACTAAATACCTTTTGTTACAATAAGTAGTAAATGTAGGTTACAAAAACAATTGGTTGTAAAAAGGTTTCTGGAATGGTGGTAACCCTGCCTCCTAAACTAGGGGAATCCTGTGTCTTAGGAGACAGTGTTCTACTGTTACTTCGTGCACAAATAGTCCTTTTCTTCGCACGTTGTTCGTAGTATACCTAATTAAATACATGAACGGTGTAATAACAAAAATAATAATAATGGTAATAATAATAAAAAATTAAAATAAGAGGGAACAAAAGAAAATTTAAATGAGGAATATGAATATGTAGTTTGTTACAATGACTGAGTGTGAAAGTATGCGTGTGAGTGGGGGTGAGTGCGCGTGTTTATGTATGTGTGTGTATGTGTTGTGTGTGTTTGTTAAATAACTACTAACAGTCACAATTATGATTGAGTGGGATGATTTAATTTAGCAAGACAAGTAATTTGGTTTAGGCATGTTTGAATACAAGCGTAGTGTAGTGTGATTGCACATTTAACTGCGAGACTAGCAAGGAAAGATGAGGAGCTCTTCTGTTTTTGAATAGTCCAAGTCATTCAGCCAATTTTTTTATTTAGTTTTTGCTTCATATCTATTTAACTTATTTATTTGAACATTTTTGCTGATCTTTCTATAGATAAGAGAACTTACAACATACAATTGTCGACTAGCGAAGAACGTTTTGTGGGGTATTGATGGTCATGATGTGATTAATGATCGCTTGTTAGGATCTGGAGGGGGGATTTGGCTGTGTTTCCAGAGGGTGGCTCGAAGCACAAAGAGCTGTCGTACAGTAAGTACTTTACAGTCCGCATACAATTGGGTTGTAGGGAACCTAAACGGTTTGCCAAGCATCACCTTAAGAACAGCCCTCTGTGCCCGCTCCAAACCCAGCAGTTTAGTTTTGCCAGTGCCACCCCACACCGGGATGCAGTAAGCAATAACGGACTCGCAAAGCGCAAGGTACACCATATTCAGTGTTTTTGAATCTGCACACTGTCTTAGTGACTTAAAGATGTAGATTAGCTTCCTAACTTTGGAAACTAAATTATCGACATGGGTGTACCACTTCAGCCCGTCATCGATCGCTACACCCAGGTATTTGGTGTGACTGGCACGAGATAGTGTTGTGCAAGAACATGAAGAGGAGTCATCACATGAATGTGCGGTTATGATATACGATTATGATATACTATAAAGCTACCATTTACTGGGTACGTCTTTCATTGACTTGAATGTGCCTTGGCGGATGAGAGTATGTCATGCTCACTCTAATGTCTCGCTGATGGTGGCACATGTGTTGGATCATTTAGCTCCCTTCAAAATGGTTGAGCTGAATGGTGCTAATCTATGCGTCATGTTCGTGAACGGGCGCCGTCAGTAGGGACTGGTCAACTCTTTGCTGCCACGGCTTATTTTGATTTAAATTAATATTTGAATTATTATTATTTTTTTTTTTCATTACGGACGCCTTTAACGTTCTGCATCGTTCTCACATGCATAATTTTGAACATGAATGATGTAACCAATACTTTGTAACAATATTATTATGATTTAAAAGAGTGTCCATGGAGTTTCTTGCCCGTTCTTCTCCATAGGTACCTACTACGCTTTGGAATGGGCAACTAGCTTCATCTTTTTGACTGACCGACCTTGACAATTCAAAAGTGCCTGTAATTGGTTTATTTGAAATAAATAGTTTGAGTTTGAGTTTGAGTTTGAGACTGGCCCTTACAACCAATGGACTAACGGAGCAGGCTTTTGAAATAATAAGTAAATTCTTTATTGGCATAAATTGGGTTACAGAATGGTGAAGTAAAACATCGTGAGGAAACCGGCACGTCCTAGAACGAAAAATTCGAAGACTTGTGACATCTACCAACCCGCACTTGGCCCGCGGGTTGGATTACGGCCCACTGCCTCTCACAGAGAGGATCCAGCAGTGGGAACATTATAGGCTGCTTATGCTATGGGTTACGTTAAGAAGAGAAACCCTGACTCCAGAACTAGTGATTTTGAATACTTAATTAATAATCTAAGTCTTCAATTCAGTCACTGACAGGCAAAGTTCAGCCTACATCACTAGGTCAAGAAGCATGAAGTTTGCACGAGAGTTCCTTTTACAAAGAAAGTGAGGACAAAGGAAGGGTTTTCGTAACTTCACCCCAATTCTAAAGGACGGGATGAAAGTTTGGATGGAAGTTGCTTGTAACATAATAATATTTGTTTTGCAGCTCCTCGGGATCATCTTCGCTCTGCTCTTGGCCCGTTGCATCAGGAAATTGAAGAGTGCAAGGGCTCTGATCACATGGAAACTCCGAGAGAACATGATCATGCAAAGAGAGGCAGAGGAAATGCAGAAGAGTGAGGGCCAGGTCTACATTGATCACCAGGCCTCCAGTCAGGCGTAAACAACTTTATAAAAAAACACATATCACTATATATGGTTAAATTAAATTAGCTAGCGAAACTCAACATGAAATACTCCATCCGGAATAAAATTAGACATTGAAACAAACCTTTTTTACAGTCCGTTCAACCGATTTTGACTTCTATTGCGTTGGTGACATGACAAATGGCAGCCGCAATAAATAGTTGGTATTGTAACACTTTTTTTGCTTTTAATGCCATCCTTATGCCTACGGAATAGAAGTTAAAATTGGTTGAACGGAATGCAAAAAAGGTTTGTTTAAATGTCTAATCTTATTCCGAATGGAGGGTAGGTAACTAAAAATATATTTGATTTCCTTAACTCATACTTCAAGTAACAACAATACAGATCCGGGGATTTTAGATGAGGATGGAGATTTTTTGGGGAAATCTATCTTTATCTCAAAAAAAAAAACTAGTTTTATCATGGACGATACCCATCACGTCTGCGGAGTTTCGCTAGCTATTAAAACAAGTAAGTTTTTGTTGACAAAACAGGGCAACGACCTACTGCCACAGTTGACTTTTCTTTTGGACTTGCATTACCTCCTAAGATGTTTTTAGACATACTTATTATATAGATACAGTATGTTCAGACGCCAGCAGGTCAAGCTACCCGAAACTGTCAAATTTTCCCAATCAACCTTGAACCTTAATTCTTTAGAGATAAAGTAGAACATCTATTAAAGAAATTTGACAGATTGTAGTAGCTTGATGTGCTTAAAAAATATTGTTTTGCAAAATCATACAAATTGTCTTAAAATATTATTAACGTAGGTATATATTATATTTGTTTATATTATGTATAAGTACCTATGTATTTGTATAATTTTCGATGTACTAAACATGTTGTAAATAAAACAGTTGCAATAAGTGTTTTTATGTAATAAATAGAAAGTGACCTACCTAGTTCCTTTAACTCTGTCGATTTCGACATCCTTCTAGGGATCCTTAAATCTTTAAATTTCTCCTCTTGCTCTATTGGTTGGTTTAACTCCTATCTTAAAGGCTCGCAGCGGTTCCGTCTCGACGAGTCGTCTTCTGATTGGTGCTCTCTTACCGCAGGTGTGCCTCAGGGTGGCGTTCTCTCTCCTCATCTCTTTTTATTAACTCTGTCTCCAGACATCTCTTCTTACTTCCATCTCTATGCCGACGACCTGCAGCTTTACAATCATTTCTAAAGGGAAGATGCGGCAGCCGCTGTTTTTTGGATTTGATTAGCGAGTGGTCGCGGTGTTTTGGACCGCAAATCAACCCTAGGAAATCCCAGGCCATGATTATCAGCGGCAGGTATATGCGGAATAGGCTCGATGTTGCGTCGCTGTCTCCACTCTGTCAGAATGGAGTTCAGACTGAATAAGCACAAACGGTTAAAAACCTCGGGGTGACCATGTACTCCTAACTGTCGTGGACTGCTCATGTTGTTCAAGTCAGTCGTAAAGTGCACCATACGTTCCATTCGTTGAAATGTCTCCACGGCTTCTTGCCCTTGAACACCAAAATCTCTTTTGTTCAAACCCTAATTCAGCCCATTATTGATTACGCCGATGCCTGTTATTTGGATGCCACCGAGGAGCTTTTAAATAAACTTGAGCGTTTGCAAAATATCTGTATTCATTTTGTTTTAACCTTAAAAAGTATGATCACGTCTCCAACTTACGCTAGATACTCAAGTGGCTCCCCATTCGACTTCGCAGGAACTCTCGGATATTGTCTGCTATTCAATCTCCTTCACAATCCTAAAAGACCATCCTATGTGCGAAAGGGAGCGTTTTTCCTACGCCCGTTCTCCAGATGCACCTTGCAGGTCGCATCTTAAAAACCTTCTTAGGTCCTCTCCCCACTCCACCGACTTCTACTCCTGCTTCTTCACAGTGCACGCGGTGCGGTAGTGGAATTCACTACCCCCTGACATTAGGGACTGCCAAACTGTTGCAGTTTTTAAAAGAAGAGTAAAAGAACACTATCTGTCCACTTCATCATAGTTGTGTATGTATTTATTATTTTGAGTACGTTATAATTATTATCATTCAAGTGATATTTATTTTAGAAGTATGTATGTAAGTATATTCTCATAATTTTTTATTTTATGTATTATTTTTCTGTCTCCTTTACTCTTTCACACACAGGTATGCTGGAAGAGATTTCTTATGAAATAAGCATCACCTCTGTACCTATTTTTATGTTCTGTTTTTTTTGTTGTCTGTTTATATATGTGTGTACATAAATGGTAAATAATAAATAAAACAAATAGAAAGCTTATTAATTGATTGACAATTTCTTTTAATAAAAATAATAATAATAAATAGCAGTTGTCACTTGTTAGATAATTTAACTAAAATATTAATAAAACATGAGTTTAACAGAAATAAAACTATCAAGTTGGTCTGCAATATTTGGCATTTATTTAAAAAAATCCTATATTACCGATATCTTTGAGATAACTTAGCATAGGAACATTGCAAACAATTTATTTTGAAAAACATTTTCAAACTGGTGCATTCAATATAGACATCAAGTGGCACAACCTGTATATTATATATACAGAGCGTGCCACTAGAGGTAGATAATAGAAACTGGGTGACACCTACATTCCGTGTACATCCTGTATTTAAAAAAAAAATATCTTCATACAAACATTGTTGTACGATATGTTTTAAAATAACAATATTGTAATTTATCTGAACGTTATACAAATTATAACAATTTCAATTCTAGGGTGCAAACTAATTAGTTTCTTTTTTAATTGTAAGAATACTGACCATCTTTCGCAGTATACAGGCTGCACACCGCATACAGCTATTTTAAAATATAGAAACCTCTATACATGTATCAGAGTGAACAATAAGCTTTTAAAATAACTCGTAAATCATTGCTTATCTGAACGCAATATTAATGATAACAATTTTATTGCTAGATTTCAAACGAATTACTTGATTACATTTGGAGGAAACAAAGATAACCGATCATTCGATTCAGAATCTTAATGAATGTTTATTTAAATATGTTAATTGGTAAGTAATCAAAAACACTTGTCTGATTGAATACTGGGATGATTTAGAGGACACTGTCCGCAGAACGCCTTCATGACGTTTTGTTTGACATTTACACATTTTTATTACCAAAATTAATTATACAAATTATAAATAACCAGTGACAGAATATAATAATAAATCACATAACATAACATCACACCTATATTCCCCGAAGTGTTAGGCAGAGGTGCAGCTACAGTACACCCACATTTCGCCAGTTATGTTTAAGTCCCATGCAATTATGTCCTACCTAGAACCAAAAATACGAAGATGTGATATTTTACCTGCACTATTACCCCACACAGAGAGGTGGCCTGTTATCCAGCCTTGGGAACATTGTAAGCCGAATACACGCAGACAAAATTGCAATTGGAAGTCCCTGAACCGTCTCCGAACCTAAGTGGGAAGGTGTCAAGTCGAACCTCATAAAATGTTGCTACAGGCCAGCAGGGTGTGCATGTGGAGCTGTACCACAAACTATGCTCCATCTCCTATCCTGCCCTCTGCGCCCCAAGACATGCAGCCAAAGTGACCTATGCGCTGCTACCGATAGCGCCATGGAAGTGCCGACAAATTTTGAATTACTGTTGTGCCAGCGACACGAAGAAGATTATTATAGCAATGTAAAGAATATTTTTTTTTAAATTATGGCTGCATGTAATGCTGAATGCCTTGCTCCTGCTTAACAAAAACGTACTATTTAATCTTAACGGCGCAACGTGCGAAATCTGAGGGTCAGAGCAGTGTCAGTGACACATGACTCATTCGACAAATATCTTTAGTCACTTATACAGACTGTCATTTGAACAAAATAATCACCTTGTAGCCCGGTGAGTGGCCTAAGCGACTAATTCGCTAAGCCGTTACTGCGGTATTCATCACTGAGTCTTATGACCGTATACCAGTACCTCATTCAAGACTCCAGTATTACTTAGCAAGTTTAAAGCCATTTTTTATTGCTGAATAGGGGTGCTCTTGACCTCAATCACGCCTGATCTGATGGAAAAGCGATGATTGAGGTCTAAGTTGGAACGAGCGTGCCTAGAAGATGCCTGTTCACTCTTGCTTTGAAGGCATTTGATTGGTTGAAACTAATTTTAAGAGTCTTGAGTGAGATTCTGTAATGTGGCCCGTACCTAATATCATCATACAAGTATTAAATTTTACATGTTTTGCTAAGTACGTTCAGTATAGATACAGTGAGCGTTCATGGCGGTTCTGAAGTGCGCTACTCGCTGCACAGTACCTCACCCCTCACCCCCGCGGTCACATGAATTTGTTACTGCGCAGCGACTCGCCTCGTGTTCAGCAGTCATAAAGTTTGCATCCGGCTGTACTTATATTTAAGCAAGTGTACAAAGATAAGGTCAAAGCAATTAATAAAAGATAATATTGCTAATTAGTGCTAAATCAATCACATTATGATTACTTACGACATTATGACGGCACGGTTGGCGCAGTGGTTAAGCGATTGACTGATGCGCTGCGTGTCGCGGGTTCGATTCCCGCACGGGACAAATATTTGTATGGCCTATAAGTAGTTGTTCCGGGTCTGGCTGTTTGTGTATGTGAGTTTAAATGTTTGTAATCGCACCCACGATACAGGAGAAATCCTTAGTGTGGGACAACGTTTTTTAAAAAAAAAAAACAAAACAAACAAAAACTTAAATGTTTAGCCATCACAATACCCATTATAAATTAAAATATTTGAATAATACTTATAATTTAGTTTTTCACTCATTTTGCCAACAAAATATACATTGTAACAACATCGAACCCCAAACTTTATTACTTACTAGGAAAATATGTATTTATACACGAATGTGATTAATGTGTACGTTACATTTACATATCTTAACAAAGGTAGGCTACTCATTTGAATGAAAAAATCACTAATCATTCATCCAAACACCGGGATGTACTGAGATATTTCTAAAGGTATATGATAAAATCCCACATTCAAAAGTGATTGTTAACCTAAGTACTTAATGATACTATATCAACCAGTAAAAAATAAATATTACTACACTAAGGGCTGATTTTTCAATCAACAGATATAATTTTTATTGGAATAAAATTGCCCTTTGACAGTTTTTGTATGGGAGAACTGACAAAAAATCAAAATTATTCCTCTGATATAATTATCTGGTGTTGGAAAAATTAGCCCATAATTATGTAAAATAGGATCAAATAAAATAAATGGTTGTGCAACAATAATGCAAAATACTTTTGGAACCGAACAACGTCCGCAAATAATTTTTTAATCTTAACTACCGTCAATTTAAATAAGCAATGTCTTAAATATCCAAAAAAAAGTAATAGCCATATTATACAGTTGAATTAACTAGGGGCAAGGCTAAAAATTTTTACTTTGAGGAGATAACTTCTATACGTAGATAGAATAAGCTTTAATTCTATATTTATCTGCCTATATTTTGAATTTGATCACGTAATGCCCTCTAAAACTCATTCTGTAAAACATCATTTTAAAAGTAATACTACTATTAAAATGTATAAATTTAAGACCATATATGAACCTAATGGCTTGACACAAATGTTAGGAAACTACTCACTGATTTTAATTACCTACCTATTTAAACATACATACACAGAGAGAAATGCACACACAGACATAAACTAGAAATTACCACATGCATTATAGCATGTGGTATTTTCTAGTTTAAGGTTAATTTCTTACATACTCCTTTTATTCATCCATCTGAAGGCCAATTAAAAACGTTCAAAATCTAGTCGCAATCTCATCATAGTGACAATCTATGTCAAAAACTTGTCAAAAATTAAAGAAATTAGAGATATTTTTGACAGACTGAGACTGAGATCAGAGTGTGAACGTTCTTAAAATTACGAGAAATTCCGCTCAGGTCATTCATGCACATTGATAGTGACAAGTTTTTCAAAGCACAGCTTCAATAAGCTTATTATATGAGTTCATTTCCATCGTTTCTACTGACATCCATCTAACAAATTCCTTTTATAATCCCCTTTCATTCATCATCTCAACATAACCAAAGCAATCCTATTTAAATACCACAAAATAAATAAATAAAATTATTACTAAGTCATGTTCTATAATTTGTCTAGTGGTAACAAATACTAACTTTCACAATGTCCTAATTCTAAGCTATTTGGTTTTCTACCTTTTTATTTTGCCCGATTAAGGGTGATAGGCTAAGCCCTGGAGATTTAATACCATCGTTAGGTAACCCTTCATGACCGTTAATTATTTCCTTCTGATTGTTATGTTTCTGGTCTTCTACTGTATTATAAATTTTAGTGCTGTGATCCCAAAAGTTTTTACCAATTTCTCTGATGATGTTGCCAATGTCCTGTTGGTCATCATACAGGTAAGGTGGGGTAAACTCTCTGTATGCAATACATACTCTTCTCGACGTGATATCTTCACGTAGAACAGAATGTTCCCAGTGGTACCGTGCCTCTCCGTAAATGATTATTAGCGATCTCCTGGAATTATTTAAAAGGTACTGTGAATATTTTTATAGTAATAAATATTTACAACTCTTAAGAACAGCTGTGAAAATAATAATCTTCAACAACTGACCTTGTCTCAAGTCTACAAAATATTTACAGAATAGAATAGAATAGAATAGAATACTCTTTATTGTACACCATACAAACTACTACTACACAACTACTACTTCGTCTACGTTTACTAGTACTATTTATAGTCTCAGAAATTGCGCAATGTTTTACTATTTTCATGAAACATTATCATGGTGTAATATACTTGAATTTTAAAATAAATTTGTGATTTTACATACATGTGTTTAATAAAACATGTGGTCATTCATTTACAAAATGTGATATACCTAAAAGCATTTAATTATATCATGGAATTTGTCATTAAAATAATTAAGAATAAAACTCACCTTGGCATGGGTATTCTAATTATAACATCATCAGCAATCACAGATTTGCATGCTTCCAACATTGATTGTTCCATTTTGTTGTCTGTGATAATAGTACCATCAGCAGCAACCACTGGGCCATACTGTTCGGCACAATACAGATTGTATTTCTTTGTATCACCTTTGAATGCAGTCATAGTGAGCACAGAGTCAGACAAACAGTTCACAGTAATTATTCTCTCACCCCATATCCAACAATCATCAATGTGAGGGTCGATAGACGCCCCCTTACTAGGATCATACTCCAAAGAGCACTGCTCTATAACATAATAGTTCTTCAACAAATCTATACTGTCAAATCTCTCCTGTAAATACTTAGAAAATTCCGGAAATCCCTCGAATTTGCCGACCACTACTTTTTTCTTCTTAAAATTCGTTTTGGGACCATAATTTTGCTTTCTTCTGCCGCTCTGCGACACGTCCCATGGCACTTCATCGATGTTCTTTATCAGCAATCTTTCCTCCTCTTCCGATATGAAATTCATCTGTATGTATACACCTGGGTAATCTATGGAGTCTCCTTCATGGTTAGGATGTTGTTTGTAGGAGTCTAGGTCCCAGCCTCGCCAGGCTTTGTTGCAAAACGGACAATAAACATATGCTTTACTTTTGTCAAGTTCCAGCTGTAGTTTTATGTTTTCGGCTCCATATTGTGTCTCACATATCAAACATGTTCTACAACCTTTACAACCACATGGACGAGGCTTCGTCATTGTTTCACAATTAATCGTAATATATTGTGGTTTTAGGAAACCATTCAACTGATTTCGCGATATTTCAGTGCAAACTGCGACTGACTGCGACTGGTCGACGAAACGACGTGTGTCATTTTATCTATGTCAAGCTGACATTTACGGTTTTTATCAGGATCGTTCCATGTCCGTAGATTTATTTAGTTCTGGAGCATTATGATGTTGAAAGAACAAAGTGGGATTTGCAGCTATACCCAAACCATTAGACAGGCTGTCATATCAAAAATAACACATTATCACTGATTTGCATGATTACGGAAGAATGACGGTCGAATATTTGATTTAAACTGTAAACATTTTCGGGCTTAGGATTTGTCTCGTTTAGGACTCCATAAATAACGGTTCGGATTAAGTTTTTTTTCCTTGCTATTGATAATAAGGGTATATATTATTAGGTATAACTGAAATAAACGCTATTTACCCCTTCTAACAAATGCATTTGCCAATAAATTTATTTGTTACAAGGGACTCGATTTTCGGCAAAAGCCGGTATAAGCTATAACTGGAGTAGGCATGAAAGTTACTTTACACCCTAGGCTCCGATTTGTGACCATTCGCAGCATGCCCCACTGCTACTACCCATAGAATAAAGTAATATATTGCTACTGCCCTTCTTGCTAGAAACCAATCTTTTTTCCACAACCTACAGCTTAGATTGTTATCGTTCTAATTATTCCAATATTCTTGACGCTTCTGTTTTTTGTATAGGTACACTAGTAAGTGTTTTATTAAGGAGCACTGGAATATGAAATAAAATCACCTTGAATATTGATAACTGATATTAATTTATTGATTCATCAATTATTATGTATATAAAAAACAGGTTGCTTTTCCAAATGTTTTATATAAATATTAGCATACCTACTTAAGTAAACAATAAAACAACAGAATTCATAAAAGTATGTTGGTATGCACTTACAAAGCTTTATAATTTCTTGCAACTTATTTAGGTACCTATAGCTTAATATTATTTTATAAAATATATAGGTAAAATAAAAGACGTACATCATATTTATACAATGACTACTTTTCAGTATTATATCAGATCTGTCTTGATGAAAGTAGGCCTCGCTTAAAAAAAAAAACAAAACATGGTACCTAAAAGTTACAAAAATATCTACCTAAATTCGCGTAAATTGTTGTCATTCTTTGCGATAAACTCTAGAAAAAACATTAAAGCAATATACTTAAAAAAAAAACTATTTCAATATTTTGAATAAATTCATAAAAGCTACAACTATAGGATATATTATTGTGATTGAGAAGCTTATCTTCGTGACATGTGTTGGTATCATTTTATTAGATCTTAGCATTACTAGAACAATATTAAAAATTATAGGCTAAAGTACGACTTGTTAGATAAAGCAGCATTTCGTCCACGGCCGATAGCTTTCGTCATTACAAAATCTCAAATAACAGTTGAAATAGTAACTAGGTATACAACGCGTATTGGTGATATTATTATTTAAAAGAAATGATTAATACATTTATTATTTGTGTTTTTATTTTTGGTGTCTCATAAATGATGACTTCTATTCACCATTTAGCGTCTTTTTACCAAAGCATTCAGATTTTCGTTTAAAAATTTGAGGACAGTGGTGATCAATAACACCGCAATATCGGGCTGGTTTGGAGTAGTCTCAATAACGGATTCTTTTATATTTACTCCTTCATAGAAATACATCTCAACAAGTCAAAGTATAACAATATACATTTTGGTTTTTGTATACATAATATTTTACTAAATCTATTGGTAATTTTGTACGAAGTCTAAGTAAATAAAGTTTTCCTAGCAATACGAAATACAATTGGTACAATATTCGGTGTAAAATTGACAAATAAAAAGAGGATAACATAGGTACAAAATTTTTGTTTGTGGCCTGCCACATTCCGGAAGTCCTCGTGTTAACTATTTTTATTTATTTAATTTTATATCTATATTAATTCTAGAATGTAAATAGTGCTCTTGACTACCACGAATTATTCTTTTTTTGTTAATTTTTAATGTTATATGCAGTGTCATTAGGCTTAAATTAAATAATAATATTCTTTTGATGGATCTTAGACTGGAAATAAATTGCTTTAAGTGTAGATAAAATTTCCAATTTAATTATATTTACTTACATTATCAGCACCAGTAGGTAACCAATTGTAGATATTAAAAATTTTGCATTATTTCAGGTAAAATGTTTAACATTTTTACCTCAACTGCGCTATATTTTTAATAAATATCTTCCAATAATATTATACTTAACACATCATAGCGTGATTAATAACTAACTACGCACCTATAATCATTTGCAACTTTAGAATGGCAGTGTCATGTAAACCTACGTAACTAAAATATAATAGATAAATTCTCATATTGTAACCACTGATATGTTACGTGATAAAAAGTAGTTAAAAGTGTCGTATCCTATATCATGTCGGGAATATTTGGACAGAATTAGTTTTCTGATATAGTATTTAAAAAATACATATATTCATTTTCATGTGAAAATTCATTGGATAACGCCAGATAACGTTAAATCCATGTCATCAGTTAAAACCTTCAGAACTCCAAAAACTGTTTCAATCAAGTTCATCAAAATCCAGCACTTTGAAAGTGGGATGGGAGACGAGCGCGAGGGGCGGCGGCGAGGGTGTCGGTGGAGCTACCACTACCGCCGGCGGCCGCAGACCCAGCGCTACTGGATGCTAGTCGTCCACCAGGTCCCACAGCATGAGGGCGGCGTCGCTACCTCCTGCGCTGATCATGCAGCGGTCGTTGAACAGGAAGCGGGCGCTGTATATCGCTCCGCTGTACACTTTCATTTCATTGTATTCCGCTTTCGGACTTGCACAGGGATACCTGAGAAAAATACAGAAGAGTCATCCATTAGTCCATAGTCCAGTTTCGATAGTCTGAGTAAGTTTCCGCAGAGGACCAAAGTGGTAATATATCAATACATGTTTAATATCTGTCTGATAAGTGAACTATATCAATAAATTACCTGAATAAGCGAACGTATCCATCTAAGTCACCGCTTACGAGAAGGTCGTGAGCAGCCGCGCGACTCGCCGTAGATATCAGTGTCGTCATTGGGTAGAATCGGTTGTTCCACATCCCTAAAAACAAGGCAATTGAAATAAACTTTACCATTCTACTATCTACAATATTGGTTTACCAAAATATGTTAAGATATCTTCGAACCTGATACAAGGAACCCAACAGTAGAATTGTATGTCGACCATTTTACGTCCTTCATAGCGATTGGACTCTTTTCTGGCGATAAAGATTTAATATCCCCTGCAAGAAAATTTTACAGTTTAGAAACAATTTACAAATGGAAATCCAAAGCAGTAATGAAGGTACACTTACAAAAGGCCAGATCGTAATCAGCAGTAACAGTTTGCAAGTAATTGCCGTCTAGACTCCAGTCAAGTTGCACGAGAGGTTGAGCCCCTCTGATTTTGTTTGATTTTTTGTATGAAAACCCGTCGCGGGACACACGGAACAAATAAATGCTGCCATTTTGTGATCCTATAGCGAGAATATCTCCAGCTGAAATGCAATATCGGAATTAGTACTTTCGTCAGTAGCTTCAAAAGTATTCAATTGATTCGTAATGAAACAGTATTTATTACTTTCAGGGTTTCGGTGGTTTTGGCTGTGTAGCTACAAAAAATTAACATAGTTTTCTTACCAGAGTTATAAGCCAGGCAACTAAGAGGCGAGCCACAGACTCTTAGAGTGGCTACATGGGCACCAGCATCAGCATTCAGAACTACTAGATGACCTTCAGTGCTTCCAGCAGCCAGTGCTCCTCCACTTGGATGCCACGCTAGAGATACACACTCATAGCCAACCTGGTAATGACATTATAACATCGTAAATTAAAAACGAAACCCTTAACGGTTGCTATTTTTGTAGGATACAACTGTGTTGTTACATTACCTGAGTGGCAAAAACGAGCTTATGTCCCTTCCATAGGGCAATATTTTTGTCATGTCCTGCTGTAGCAAACATTTCATCGTCAGGATGTACAGCTAAGCCCATCAGTTGTTTATGATGTCCAAACACCACCTGTGGGAAACCACATTGTACTGACTCAATGCATCTTTACAATAAATACCCATTCAAAATTCTTCAAATTATCTCAAAGATAAGGCCTACCGTCAACATTTATAAACGTTGAAAAAATACTATTTGATTAGAAATTATCAAGGTCTATGTTTATTTATTTATAAGTAGGAGATCCAACAGCTAAACCAAATTAATAACAATTGTATAAGCGACACAGAGCCAATTACAGGTTCTCACGAGTAGACACAGAGAAGGTAATAGAAATCATAGAATCACTAACAACTAAGTAGCAAGCACGATGAAAATACAAACAAAATGAATTAAAATAAGCAATAATAATACCTGATTAAATCTTCTTTGTAAAGAACCTTCCATAATATTGTTACGAGTCGTGCCAACGTAAATGTTACCATCGTTTCTGCCAGGCCTCTGAGGATAAATACTACGCACCCCTCCAACAGATTCAGGCAACTGAAAGTACAGCACAATGAACAGGAACCGCATATATTAAAACTTTCAAAGAAATATAAAAAAATATGGCATACCTTTGTCTCAGTGATTCTCTTATAATTTTGAAGGGAATCCCAAGCTGCTATTTTCCTGTCCTTTTCACCTCCTGATATTAAAGTTCCTTCAGAAAGCATTACCAGAGAGCTTATGCCTTTAATGTGCGCCTGTTAAATATAAAAGAAAGTTGCATTTATTGTCTTAGAATAATAAAAAGCTATTTATTAGTACCTAATCATTTGTGACAGTTTTTACCTCAAATTCCATTCGCACGAAGTAAGCTCCATCGCTATCGACGCTGTATATTGTGATAAAACCATCACTATCAGCCGTTACAACATCACCGTCTTGCTCAAACTGTAACGCAGTTACATGTGTACGAGACGGCTGTAAAAAAAGAAAAGTTACAGAAACCGATAATTACGGTTTTTTAAATTGATTTATATCCACTCTACAACTTACGCGGGAAACGACTCGCGCGTTCCTTATCTGCGTGGACATATTAAGCATATTCAAATATCAAATAGAACCTCATTTTGGGAATAATTTAAATTATTAAAGAACATACCGGTTTGATAATATCAGTGCGTTCGAAGAATCCATCTTTTCTGCGATTCCAGAACGCCAAGTGTCCCTTTCCGTGTGTGATGAGCAAGTTGTCGTCAAGTGGATGGAAGGCAGCACCAGTGAGCTCCTCTTGCAATGTCTGCAATCACCAATGAAATATTATGTAGACTGTTATTTTCAAAATCAAGTTATTTCTAGATTATCGAAGATATCGTTATCTAGATGTAGGTACCTACCTATTTTTTCGTTTTATACCATTACTATTATTAAAACCATAAGATGTGTTTAAATACTAAGCAAAAATAAAAATGTTACTAATATTAAGGAGTCAAATCTAAAAAAAAAAATACCGGATGTGTCCTGAACATAGATTTTACTTACCGGCCTTTTACTACCATACCTGCGAATCAATATCATTGTCTTTATTTTTTAGTAAAAACTGAATGTTGCCAATACTTACTTGCCATTATAAATAAACCATAACCGTACCTCAGTAAATAAAATACCTATACAAAAGTTGTATTTAGCGATACCTACGCTTTTTTCTTTACACGTACCTAATGTACCAACCATGTTCAGGAGTTGTCGCGTGACGCGATAAGATGGTACTTGACAATTATGAAGAATTATTACCTAACTACCGAGAAAAATATTTTTATATTTTTCTTGTAATAAAAATAGGTGTTACTTAAGACCAATCGTGGTTATTTAATAATGATTGAGTGTTTCTTAGCATGGTATTTATTACCGTAGGGAAGCCATTTTGATAAATTGCGTGGTTCTATGACGGGCTCGGGCGTGGTTCTACGTTAGATATTTATATTTATTAATTGGTACGTCTAAGCCATAGATATATGTCTAAGCACCTTTACTGTAGGTATAAAGGGGTTCGAACACTTTTTTAGGGAAGCTGGCCTATCCTCCCGCCGCCATTTTATTTGTCGATGTTTCCGCGCACTTTTTTTTTTTTTTTTAATATGTCAGTCACGAGCGAAAGTATGTAAACACTCGGCTTTATTAAAAAGCGATTTACTCCTTTATTTTTTAATTAAATTTTATGTTGGTACGAACATAGCATATTCGAACCCATAGGTTTATGTAATGTGTCGTATTTCAACAAAAATCAAAAATAAAAGCGAAAAAATCGCAATTGAAAGTTGGCAAGTGTTGACATATTGGTGTTCGTGACAGTACACTATATAAATCGTGCGCGTCATCTATAAAAATGACGGTGGGTCGGATATGCCACATAAGTTCGAACCCCCTTTACTTATGTTGCTGTGCCCTTACAGGTTCCATAACTTTATCTTAGCTTTAAGCCTATTTTAAAAATTTAATTCACATTATGGTATGCAAATAAATGAAATGAATGAAATGAAATGGCGTGCAATAGGAGAGGCCTATGTCCAGCAGTGGAGTGCTGTAGGCTGATGATGATGATGATGATGTTTTTAGGATAAATGTTGTAATTAACCGTAAATAGTAATTATATTTAGTCCGTCAGTTAGATTATCGAAAAATAATGGACACGTTTTTTTTCTTTTGTCAATCAAACAAAAAATTACAAAGATAAAGCGGGTCAAAATTTGGGAGTGACGTCACTTGCTTGCAAAAGTGTCGCAAGCAAGTGACGTCACGCGGAACTTTAACGGGCGATATCTGCATCATTTTTTTTATAATTGACAAAAAAAAAATACGGGTTCAATACTTTTTGATAATCTAACTGACGGACTAATTAGATTTTTTTAGGAAAATAGCCTATTTGAAAAAAATAGTTTCGTAGCACTTCGTAAATCGTAGCCTCGTAGCAGATAAATTATTTTATCGAAATAAAGAAAAAATATCCTACTACACTAAATAAGACACATCCGAAAACGACAATGATTCAACAAAAAGTAGCCAATGATAATGTATTTATGCCTATATATTTTATTTCGTAGCACTCAGTAATTCGTAGCCGTATCGTAGCTCGTAGCCAGGGGGCGGGGCCACGTCCAAGTGTGTTGAACTTGCGACCAAGCGCTACGAACTGATTTATGCTTTCGTAGAGCTTGCATTTGCACGCCTTATCGTAATCTATGGATGGAGTTTTTCGTTTCTTTGCGATTGCAAAAATGGGTTCCTTTCAGTTTATTGTTTCTTTATTTATGTTGCACTCTATTTGTTTAAAGAAAAACAAAAGGTATTTTCTTTACTTAATGGCTAAAATATTCCTTTGAATTTATACATTTTTGTACACGTATCACGATAAAAACTTAATGAACCTTTTATTCCTTATTTTTTTAAGGAAATAAAGGGATCTTTCTATTTTTGTTGTGATCTAATTTCTCGTATATTAAAGCCGCAATTAAAAAAAGAAATCGTGGGCGCGATCTTAGGGGCAATTCTCGTAATTTTAAGAACGTTCACAGTCTGATCTGTCTCAATCTGTCAAAAATATCTCTAGTTTCCTTATATTTTTGACAAGTTTTTGACATTAATTGTCGCTGAGATGAGACTGCGACTAGATTTTGAACGTTTTTAATTACGAGAATAGGCTTACAGATCAATGAATATCACCAATGTTGAAGCATAGTTTTAATTTGCTTAGGCACATCTTTCTTAATTTAGTAGCGACCATAGATGCTGTTCAAAAAACCAGTACGACATTCCAAAAAGTATCAATTATATACACGTTTATTTTTTAAGCCTACGGAGCACATTTTCCTCATCACCTAAAACTCATACTCACTCATAACCTAAAAGATAAGGTGATATAAAGGCAATCTTTTAACAAACACATTAAAAATTCTCGGAATACTTTAAAATCCTCCACGACCACACCTAAAATAAATGCATTCTGCGGCACCCATATCTCAGATCCTATCTCCTTTCTAAATTAAAAAGCGGGGACATTTTAAAAACGTCACGAAAGCAACCCTCGCGTTTCTCAGGTTAGGTGACAAAGTTTATGGGTTGATATCGGAGCTAACACGGCTCCCACATCTTAATGTACTCGGCAACCTTGAGGGTTCACAAGGTTGCAGACAGTACGTCATAAACATATTATACATTCCGTGGTTTATCTAGATTTTATTAGATTTATCGTAATGTCATATTAGTTACTCGAATACCTGAATGCAGATAGGTTTAAGTGTACCTATTTCTATCTGAGGTTAATTTTCGGTATTCATGAATTATGCATATTGTTCTATGGTTTCTATACAAGCTACTTAAGTATGGTACCTACATGATGAAATTTATAAGACACACGTCACCATAAACCAGAAGGACAATTGCCATGATTAAAAACGTTCAAAATCTAGTCGCAATATCATCTCAGCTACAATCAATGTCGAAAACTTGGTAAAAATGCAGGGAAGTTAGAGGTTAAGAGAAGAAGAGTCAGTTAAGACTGAGAACAGACTGTAAACGTTCTTAAAATTCCGAGAATTGCCCCTCAGCTTTGCGTATACAGCGTGTATCAGAAATGCGCGGTCCTGTATCAGAAAAAATAATCAGCTGTCCCATGCATTTTGGGTCGAGTGAGTATTGAAGTTTTGTT
Source organism: Apamea epomidion (assembly GCA_947507525.1). Lineage (NCBI taxonomy): Eukaryota > Metazoa > Arthropoda > Insecta > Lepidoptera > Noctuidae > Apamea > Apamea epomidion. The sequence goes on from OX382234.1 coordinate 3,853,178, forward strand.
GATAGTGTTTTCGGGATTACAATGTTGGTCCCATAGAGAAAGTTGTTCAGTCTGATGGTCTGTACCACACCCTTGATGACCACACATATGTGATACACGCAGTATCAGTACCTAATCATGGTTGGATATTCTGATGGCGTAAGTACCTCCCGACAATGTCATAAATTCTCTCTACAGCAGAAAGTGTGGCTCCATAGAATATTGTGCATGTAAACAGTGCTTATCTTACGACATTATGAAGTTTACAGTCATAATACTCCGTAGAAAAAGAAAATCATTAAGCCGGAACACGCATATACCTAGTCTTGCCATAAATATTGTCACGAAGAAAAACATTTTTTTTCTATTGCAAATAATATTTATTACTTTTACAGTGTGTTAGTTTAATACATAAATATAAAACAATTTAAAATATAAAAGCTTATTCGAAGTGGTCTCCATTGGCTGCAATACAGTCCTTTAAACCTTGAGGCCAGTTATCAACAGAAGGACGCAATCTTTCCATGGGAAAATTCTTCACTGCCAATCGTATGGATTGTTTTAGGGACTCCAAATTATGATGGTGTTTAGAGCAAGCCGTACTCTCTAAAACTGACCATAAATCATAATCCAGCGGATTAAGATCGGGACTAGACGACGGCCAGTCTTCAGGTCTGATGAAGTTCGAAACGTTCACGTCCAACCAAGACTGCGTGGACCAAGCTTTATGACCCGGCGCCGAGTCTTGTTGGAAGGACCATACTTGGTTATTGAACATGGTGTTGTTAAGGGCCTTAACTACCTTCTCAAGAATGGTATCTTGATACACTTGTGCCGATGTTTTGATACCTTTTTCACAAAAATATGGCTCAGTCACTCCTTCATAGCTAACACCCCACCAAACCATCACTGAAATCGGATAATGCCCACGTTGACCTCTGTCGACTAATTGGGAAGCTTCCTTAGAGCTTTGAGCATAAACTCGGTCATTTTGTTTGTTAAAATGTTGCTCAATTGTAAAGATATTCTCATCCGTAAACAATTTTTTTCTGTGACCTCCCTTTGCGTACCGCTTGAGTACCTAGTTGTTTCGATTTTACCACCCTATTATTTTTTAAATTATCAGTTAAAAAATGACCAGTGCGTCTCTTATAGGCTGCAAGTCCTAAGTCATCTTTTAAAATACGCGACATGGTTCTGGGTGCTATCTTCATCTCGCGGATGTCGTTCTGGGTGCTATCTTCATCTCGCGGAGATAAAATCTTTTGCTTTCGGACAGGATTTCTTCGAATTCTTTCCCTTACTGCTTTGACCACCTTTTTCGTACGAACACTACGTGGACGGCCAGATCTTTTTCTGTCACAAACAGAGGAGGTCTCTTTTTAACTATTAATAGCCCGGTACACAAACATTTGACTAATACCAAGCGTGTGGAGAGTTTTAAAAATTGCATTTGGCTCCATACCAACTTTGTGTAATGCAATCACAGCGATTCGGTTCTCTTTATCACCCCAATCCATTTTAATATCGCAAAATATTGTACAATGTATTGGCGCCAAAATTAGAAAACACAATGAACAATCGTATAAAATGACAGATTCCAAATTCAAATGTAATATCTTTCTTATTTTTAATTGTAACAGTATTTATGGCCAGACTGTGTACTTGGTTACTCGTAACTATGTTATTATAGGAACCTATTGTTTATAGTGTTTTTTCGATGATAACGTTCTTTTTCTTTCTTTCTTTCTTTCTATAGTTTTCTGATAACTTTATGGTATTGTTACCAAATAATCACAAATTAAGGTTAATGCGGAATCAATGTTGTTATACCCTGTCCATTAGGTAAACCGTTTTAACTAGTGATTGCAGCAACAAGTGTATCGATCAATGTATTGTATGTACATTGATCGATACACATAGGGTATTATAGTATGTAAGAAGCGATAAATAAGATAATTCAATAAGATAAGGCACTTTATATATTTATTTTATTACGCATTTTAAAGTTAACTTTTACGTAATCTGGAATATGTACGTTCTTCTAAGACAGCTGTCAAAAAACTGTTAACCTAATGGCCAGGATTTAGGTAAATACTCAACCAAAAAAAAAGAAGCTTTTCGGCACCTTGAGAGGGCAACGCCCAGCAGTGTGCAAGTCGGGCTGTGGATGAAGATAATAATCAAAATCCTATTAAAATAAAGAGTTTAAGCTTACAGCAACTTTTCCGAGTAGATGTCCCCATTGCCACTGCCACACCGACAGAATGCTCTCGCGGCCGGCGTCCACTGCCAACACATAGCTACCGCCGTTCTGTTGGGAAACTATCACCATTAGGGATCTACAAACACTTCCATCATTAAAGAAATCTCCAATACATGGGTAAGGACCAGACGTGATAAGGGTTTTCCAAAGTTATCATAACTATCAGTGCCAACCTGAAGATGTACAGTGCTAACCGATCAAGACACTATTTACAGTCCTCTATAAGAAGGATGAGAGATGACGAAATGGGCATCATGAACTTACCAAGCCAAATGCATACCATATTCCTTCCTAGTGTTGGGACACAGAGATCGTCTCTGTTAGTGCACCGTAATCCATGCGGGCCCGATGCGAGTTAGGAATGTAAATTTTCGAAAAAGGATTTTTTTTAAAAAAGGTCGGTTACCTGCCGACGTTTTCCTTCACCATTTCGAGACCAGTGGTGATGAAATAATTAGCTCAAATTAAAGTCTTTGGCCGACCTGCCACATGGTTTTTTTCTTCCACAACATGTTGGTACTCACAAGCTGCGAGAAGGCGACGGCGGCCACACCCGCCTCGAACTCGGCCATGCCGAACACGTGCAGCGTCTGCAGCGTGTCGGTGCTCCAGATGCGCACGTGCGCCTGCGCGCGCCGCCCGCGCCCCGCGCGCTGGCCGCTCGCCACCAGCTCGCGGGACGGGTGCAGCTCCATGCTGGGACAGGGACGGGTATTAATAGATAATAATTAAAAAATAAAATGAATCGTTTCATTCAGACAAATGTCCATATTTCATTAGTAAAATGGTACTAGAAATTTTGGATAGGTCACTCCAAAATATTGAGAAAAAGTTTTAACTGTTCCATAAAACAATGTCTGTTAAAATCCGATCAGAACACAAAGGTAGCAAAACAACTTTTACCACGACATCATCTCAGAAAAATTTGCTGTTTCTTGATATAATTAAAAAAAAAAGTAAAAGTGGTTTTGCTACTTGAACTATTAAATAAGAGCTCAACCAAAAAACCCCCAGATTGGAAAAGTTTATCAGAAACCCATTACTACTTAGAGAATGTTCTAAACGAAAAGGCTATTTTCCTAAAAAAATCTAATTAGTCCGTCAGTTAGATTATCAATAAATATTAAACCCCTATTTTTTCTTTTGTCAATTATATAAAAAATGAGGAAGATATCGCCCGTTAAAGTTCCGCGTGACGTCACTTGCTTGCGAAACTTTTGCAAGCAAGTGACGTCACGACCCCCACTCCCATATTTTGACGCGCTTATCTTTGTCATTTTGTGTTTGATTGACAAAAGAAAAAATACGTGTCCATTATTTTTCGACGGACTAAGTATAATAATTATTTTTTTACCCAGGCAACTACCCTATTTGACGCAAAAGCAGACAAGGTAAAGGAAGGAAGAAATGTGAAGGTTTACCATTGTATATCTTCCGTGTGTCCGATGTAGTGTCGCTGGGATTCTTCATCTCTGTCGTACATGATGGCGACCGCTGCGACGTAGTACAGCAGCTCTCCTGTAGGCAGCACCCACAGGTTGCGACGGGAGTCAGAGCCGCGGTAACCGTAACTGTGATAATTTAACTTATTATGTACTTAGAGTAAAGTGATTCTTTTTTCTAATTTCTCAAGTAAGAAATAAGTTCTGGAACTACTTAAATTGAAACAATTTGTGCACTTCACTTGAGTTCGCTCAAAAGCAGACGTCTTTCGGCTGAAATAACAATGATTCACCGTAATTTTTCAGCATTCATTCATGCAGTTGATGGTTTTGCAAAGGAATATTTTATTTGGAAGTTCAAAATTCTAGCTTGTGCCATACTGTTGTAGACTAAATGAAACATCTTCTTCTTTGTAAGTTACTTACACCCAGTCAAGTTGTAGTTTCTTCTCCGGCGGGGAGTTGTCAATTGGTGCGTGATGTATGGGCGGGTAGAACGTGCGCCGCAAACCTCTAATTGTCACCCGGATCGGCTCTTCTTTGAGAACTTCTAGTAGAGTGTAGTCTGTACAAATATTAAGAATGTTGCATTATTTCTTGTTTTGCCTAGCTGAACAAACTTTTTGGGAACACAAAAATGCAGCAAACGATTTTGTTGATGAAGAAGATATTTTTTTAAGAAGACGTTGAAGTGGCGGAAGAAAGACTTCTTTGGCCTGTGGTGATTGATTTGTTCATTACCTGAATTCCGAACGATTTCTCCTTCTGGCGCATACAGCACCCGAGGTCGACTTTTGCTTCTCGCGCGTCTTCCGCGCATGTCCTCAGCCATCGGAGGAGCCGCTACATTGCCTCGTGATCGAGATCTACAACTCACGACATTATGATTCGTGTTTGTCCAGTATTATTTTATGGCCTTAGGTACAATTTTAAACAGAAACTATATTTTAACTGTAGATTTAGATTCAGGGGACCGGTAGCATTAATAGTGTAACTGAGGGGCTCCAAACCCATGACTTTTCGCTCGTCCCTCTAAACGCCTTGTTCAGTTAGCTATAACTACTTTTAGCATTATACTGGCAATACCTCGTCTTTTTCATGTCTAATTTCACCCCGCCGTTAATATTTTTAAACTGTCAAAATGTTATGAAATTAAGAGCTGCTTTTTCCAACACTAGATAACTTATCGGAGGAATAATTTTGGAATGTTTTACAGTTCTTCCATACAAAATCTGTCAGACGTCAATTTTATTCCACGAATAAAAATTATTGGTCAATCGAAAAATAAGCCCTAACTTGAGTGCTGCTGTGGCGAGAATCGTTTTAATTAAGTTATAATATTAATAGAATTATTATGAGTTTAGTCAATTCTTCGGGAATAATTTTCCGTGATGCAGTAACGAAGTAGAATAATAAATTGTTGTATTTCATGATTTTCCTCATCAGTAAAAAAACCAGGTTGTTCAGTGACAGATATCAAAGTTCGAAATGTTGTGAAAAAAAGCAACAACTTTAGTACAAAGAATGCTTATTGTTATTTAAAAACAATAATTACGGATTTCAGTTTTTGAAAACCACGTTCTCGAAATGGTGACCCACCGTACCGCGGTGTCACCCGCATAAGGCTCGATTCCGTAAGAATATCGAAATTAAAGGTCCTAATCCAGGTCATGGTCTACCCATGTGGTAAATTTCATACAAATCTATTCAGCTATTTTAGTGTGAAAGCCTAAAAAACAAAAACCAAATCTTTTCTCTTTATAGAGAGACAGTATTAAAAAAACACTAACAAATCAGTTGAAACGGGTTACAAACCTTCTAATAGGCGACTCAATAGGTAATGGAGCACTGACTCCAGGGCTCAAGGCTGGAGCCACCATCAGCGAGCCCAAGTAAAAGGTCTCCACATCAGCAAACTCGTTCCGCAGCTGAGAGAAACTTCTCACCTGAAAGTATGAATACTTTTAGGTACTTCATCTCACCGTGTCGATAGCAATCTAAATGGACTCGGCCCAGAATTCGGCTACTTGTCTGGCGTCATCACCAGCGCCCATCAATTCCTGGTCCCCTGGATCCTGGGTTTCCTGGTTTCCTGGTCTTAGCATTACGCTGAGCGATGGTCGTTTTGCGTGAATGTGACGCATGTTTACCTCCAACTTGTTTTTTTGGTGTTTATGTCCTTTTTTCATGCGTCATGTTTGCCGCAAATAAATGCATTTTCTTTCTTTCTTTTCTTTCTGTAACGTGCCGCTGGCACGACACGCAGGCCATCGTTTGTGGAATAGCACCACATTTACGAGCTCCAAGGCGGAGTCGCCTATGAATCTCTACCTGAACAGGTTTTCCTTCATTCGGCCAACCTGGGTCCGGAGTCTATTTAAAGACTTCCAGGTTACCCAAGGCAACTCATGTCCAGGTGGGAGGTCTTCAGCGGGTGGAACGAATGGTTTGGGTAAGGAAGCACTGTCTCGCCACAGCTTCAGTCTTTCTCGTTATGAACTCTACAGGGTGGCAGGGACATCGACGCGCAAACTGTAACCATGGATTCAGCACATGAGTTTAGACCCCATAGCGTCGGAATTTCTCGTGCAGATATTACACTTTTCTATAAAACAGAAGTTTTTTTTTTTTTTTGGTAACCGACGAAAAATTTCGACGCTATGGGGTCTAAACTCATGTGCTGAATTCATGGTTACAATTTCCGCGTCGATGTCCCTGCCACCCTGTATGTCTTTTAGTTACTAATTCTATGATAGAGAAACTAAAAATAATGGCGTTGCATGTGGGTAGTTGTACCGATCGAGACCTATCTCGAAGTGTTAACTTTACAGTTGTTCTGGAAATGTCCAATATTAGACTGTAGAGTGTAGTTCAAGCGCTTATGATATATAAATAACATAACATCACGCCGGGATTCCCCGAAGGGTAAGGCAGAGGTGTGCCTATAGTACACCCACATTTCGCCAGTTATGTTTAAGCCCCATGTAATAGGGAGCGAGCCTATTGCCATCAACCAGACACAGATCCAGACTCTGGTCTGCTACTGAGAAATTTCAGGTGGAGAAACCCAACAAAACTTTTCCCGACCTGGGAATCGAACCCAGGACCTCATGCTCAGCAGTAGCGCTTGCGACCACTAGACCAACGAGGCAGTGTTTTGTTTTTTTATAAAACGTTGCCCCACAATAGGAATTACTCCTGTACCATGGGTGCGTTTACAAACATTTTAACTCACATACACAAACAGCCAGACCCGAAACAAATATTAATGAAGGCAATACAAATATTTGTTCCGTGCGGGAATCGAACCCGCGACACGCAGCGCAGCAGTCGATCGCTCAGCCACTGCGCTAACCGTGTCGTCAAAGGAGGAGTCAATGTGTATTTTATTAAAATAGTATTTTTTTAAGAATATAAAGTACCGTTCAAATATTAGACTAAGCGATACAAAATCTTTTCTGATATGACTGGCTTGCAGGATTAGGAGCAATTTTTTCCAACGCCAGATAATTTTATCCAAGGAATAATTTTGAATTTTTGACAGTTCTTCCATACAAAAACTGTCAGACGTCAATTTTATTCCACGTATAAAAAATATCTGTCAATTGAAAAATCGGCCTTAAGAAAGAGAAGTTCAGTATTACCTCTTGCCCGGTTATTGTGTACATTCTCTTTGCTCCACTCATCTTCAGTACTTGTCCTAAATCTTCCAACACCTCCTCAAACGGCTGTGTTGTACGTAAGTTTAATAAAACGCGACACTGCAAACAAATTCATTACATGAAAACCTTATCAAAGCTAACCAAAAGAAATTAAAATAGGTATAGTATTTTTATCTCACGAAGCGACGCGCGCTTTACTTGTGGTTACCAAGTATACAAAGACGCTCTCAATGTTTGCGTAAGCGCAGGACCTCTCGGTACCGTCCGAGACAATGGCGGATTCGAAAGTATATGTGTTATGTGCTGACGTTAGTCGTCTTCAAGCACACATTCATAGCGTGTTTTTACACTTGGTTACCACGAGTAAAGCGTCACTTCGTGATATAAAAAAACTGTAATGAGCATTTTGTAAAGCTGCACATAGGAACCTAAATTACAGATAATCATCAACGGTTCGAAACTAAGGATAATTTTATGAATTTACGGTCACCAACGGAGATAAGTAACCTAGGTCGTCGGATATAACCGATGGATGTTTTCGGATAAAATTTAATTAAATTAATACAAAACAAACATTTCATTTATCAAGTTAAATTTAATTCGAAAACATTCTTTGGTTTCTTACTAAACTTGAACTATATCCGACGACCCTGGTTACTTATCTCTTGTGGTGACTGTACAACGCTTAAAGTTCCGAACCTATAAACATAAGCGAACTAATTATGGGACTATTAAATTATAGACTCGTAGATATTATACCTAATAAAAAAAAACGGAACTCAATATTAAAGTCAACGACTTTAAATTTTACAAAAATTACAAGTACTTTCCAGTGTTCACCATAACCCTTTATAAGCTTTTCCAAACCTAACATTACCTGACTTCCCTAATAGTTCTCTAATACGAATATGGCCACTTATGAGCCGACCTCGGCTTTCGCAAAGCTTCGGCAATCCCCAGTGTTTACTAGCCAAGGCCTTTGCACTGAAAGCTTTTATTAATACACTACAAATCGTTTTGGCGTGAAATCGCATTTAGCGGGGAGTCTTGCCATCTACGATGCCTTTAACATTGTGGGCATAAATACAGGGTTTTTGCATTCATTTTAATTACGGTGTTCCGCTTAGTAACATCTAATTGAATAGTGGAAATATGTTTGGTACTTTTGATTTGAATATAATTACCGTATTATTTTGATGCAAATTATTTATAAGTTCCGTATAACGACCAAGTTCTCATGGAATGAACGGCAGCTAAGACCATTGGATACCTACGCAGTCAATTAAAGCACACTCGATTATATTTTTACAAGAAGTCGTGCAGTGGCAAAATTACACGCCAATATCATTTAATTAACCCCCTAAAAATGTATCCCTAAAAATACATACGATTTGTGGTAGCTGCACCATAATTGCGTAACACGGTACCTACCAATCTCAATCTGAATCATTTTGAAGGATATTGCTAATCCATTGCTTCATATCCTCGAAATATTTGTCTGCCCAACAACGTTAATAACGCAATGAATGTTGTTAAACTGTCATAATCAGTGATCGGATAACCGGATGCATATTTACCTAAAGTAAATTTTTGGTTAGGAAATTATGGAAGCGGCTTCTTAAAACATATTTTTTTAAATATAAATACCGGGATTTTTTACAACAAACGTACGATACAAAAGTGCGAAACGATACAAAAGTGCATTCCATAATATTATCCAACACCTTAAACTAAGTAAATATTCCTACACCCGGTTTGATTCTATAGTAAAAAAACTAAATTTGACGATTCCGAATTCCCGGGATTTTCTCGATACAAAAGTGCATTCCATAATAACCAACACCTCCACTTTAGGTAAATATGCATCCGATTATCCGATCACTGTTCATAATGTAAGCCATTGCTACTGTTAGTATATTACGCAATTCGCTAGTTTCCTCTTTCCCATAAAATGCTTGGAGAAAACCTGAGCGGATTATGATCATAAAGCCTGTTACCTGGGTAGCGGGATCGTCCGAAAGGGTTACCGCTGCCCTGGAACATAAAGGGCTAAGGAAGGAACACGGGTGGGTTTTAGTCAGTAAGAGTCTGACACTCCCTTCTGCTCTACCCGTAGCGGGAGGGGTCATTTGATGATTTACCATCCTCAAAAAAAAAAAAAAAATGCCTGTTACCTGTATAGAATGGTCCATATTATTGATGATCCTGATGACGCGACCACTGGCGGGCTTGCCGCCACCCGGGGGAGGAGCATCGGATTCTGCGACCGACTGCTTGCGAGTGCCCGCTCGCGACCAAGCGCTGGTCGTGCCGGTCGCTGTGCCGCCGTACCACATGCCGTTCTTTTTGCCGTAGCTCGCTGCCTGTTTGTGAAACGTCATTGTTAATTGTTAACCTTGACAGCATTGTGACCGCTTTAGTCCGAAACTCCGAAGTTGTACAATCACCAAAGGAGATAAGTAACCAGGATCGTCGAATATAGTTGAAGTTTAGTAAGAAACCGATGGATGTTTACGAATAAAATTTAATTTGATAAATTAACTGTTTGTTTTCTATTAATTTAATTTAATTTTACTGGAAAACATCCATCGATTTCTTACTAAACTTCAACTATATCCGACGACCCTGGTCACTTATCTCCTTTGGTGACCGTACCTACATTGTAAAAAGAATGGGGATAATTTAGAGTTATTAATACCTGATTACTCATCGCTAATTGATTAAGTTATTAAATTTTGTCAGACAGAACTGTATTGCAGAATCAAGTTATGTTATTAATGTTTATCTTTAGACCCAGGTTTAAACCAGAGCCATTTAAATTTTGAACTATAATCCGACAACGTTAAAGTTCTTATTACAAAAACTAACGAGTTAAACCCGAGTCTAAGTTGTCAATTTTGCATTAAGAATTTTACGTTTATCGAAATAAAGTTCAAAATTCAGTAACTGGCTGGAAGGTTTAGGCTAGATCTAAAGTTTGAACACGTTTTGTAATAAGACGGTAGAAGAATAATCTGTAGACGCTACCAAAGCAAGTTGTAGAGTCAGTTATAAAATACTCATGTATAGTGCACAGGCCATTATAGATTGGCAGAGCTTTAAATGCAGAAAGTGAAGAATACTTACCTACGCGAAGAAGAGCTAGACCAGACCAGCCGATCGATGCTGTAAAAATCTCACCGTGAAAAGTTAGGTGAAGTGAGCTTAGAGTGAGCTGTCAATTGTGTCAATCCACAAATGACAGCTCACTCCACGCTCACTTCACCTAAGTTTACACGGTGAGATGGTTACAGAATCGCACTGCAGAAGAGCACATAGCGATAGAGGGAGAGAGAAGAATGTTACCTATTAAATATAGCTTGTGCCCAAATGACGAGTGCGACATTTTATGAAGAAAAAGTAAAGTAAAAGTCTGTGTCTATCCTAGAAAAATCACACGTGCCAAAGTTTTAATGACTTGCCTACAGCCTAATGAGACACATGCTTCAGCTTCATTAATTACCTTATTCATTTGTTTCTTTTCACTCGGTACCGACGCGACGGCAAGGTAAGAATTTTTCTGTTGTGAAAAAGAAGTTTTTAAGACAAAGGACAGGAAATATTGGTTGCAGGGCTATTAAATCTTGTTTAATTATAAGTTATGGTTATTAATAGAATTATTAAAATTATATGAATGACTCATTAGAAGCTATTAACTTTACGGTTCAACATACCTAGCATACCATTAACGAACTAAATACCGAAGAAATATCCAGCTATTTTATTCAGGTCAATGGGAGCCCGGGCTTCTTTCAACTGGTCGAAAGGTACAACATTCCTCCGAATTTAGGCTTCAAGTGCTTTTATTAGGCTTTCGAATGACGTCATCAGAAGTAAATGTTTTCAGTTATTTCGGTATATAAGCGGCCCGACCTAAAACTATGGAGCCTTGTGCCCCTGACACGAATACGTTGTTTGATGAATGTGCAAACTAAATGCGAATTTTCACTGACATGCATACGAAAAGAACCTGCATTGGCTATGATTTTTAGACGAAATGAATATGACTTTATCGTAGAGGTGTATCTTTAAATATGAATTTAAATTAGTGGTTAGTCTGTCATACGCTGTCATGTAAAAAAGTTTTGCCCATTCGAGTTTCAGACGACGAGAAAATGAAACACAAGTGAACCGTTACATAATCAGCCTATAATGTTCCCACTGCTGGGCCTCCTCTCAACGAGAGGGAGTGGGCCGTAATCCACCATGCGGGCCCAGTGCGGGTTGGTAGATGTCACATGTCTTCGAATTTTTGGTTTTATCTAGGACATGATCATTTGTTTTCTCACGATGTTTTACTTACAATTTTACCGCTCACGCAAAAACTACGGAAAGGATTTGGATGAAATTGGGCACGCAGATGGTTTATAACCAGGATTAACATATAGAATATTTTTTATTCCGATATTCCCACGGGATCGAAATTTATGCGGGTGAAACCGCGGGGCGCAGCTAGTATTTTCATAAAGTTACAATAATTTCGGCAAGGAAACGAAACGTCATATCGTGTAACTCAATTACTATTTTCTCACTGCTGGGGCACAGGCCTCCTCTCGGTGAGAGAGTCTGGGCCGTAATCCACCACGCGGCCCTGTGCGGATTGGTAGTTGTCACATGTATTCGAATTTTAGGTTCTAGGACATGCCGGTTACCTCACAATGTTTTCCTTCACTGTTTTGAGAGCAGTGCTGATGAAATAATTTACACAAAGTAAAGCGCCTGGCTGGGTTCGAACCTACGACCGACAGCTCGCAAGTCGCAGCCGCTACCACTGGGCTACAACTGCTCTCAGTGAAAGGTTGGTTCTGCTTTATTTTAGCAGAACTTTTCCACCCGCGGTTTAATCTTGAATTTATGTATCAAAATTAAAGCAAAACCTAGGTAAAATGATGAAATATGAGAACCACTGAGCTATTTGACTTTATGTCCGATAATATAACACATTGCATTGCAATGCAAGTTTATTTCACCGGTAACATTTTAACGTTTTTTCAATGGCCGAAGTGTACGGAATGCAACAAGGAAAGTGGATTTATTCAGAATTTTATGGTTCTTTAGTAAATTCCCTTGCTTCCGTCGTTGGCGTGATTTTTTTGCTTCCCGCGAATACTGCTTTTAACCCAGTTTTGTTATGCGACCCGAATGTAAGCGGTGCTTTAGCGAAAATTTAATTTGAAATACCATGGCATGTCAGAAATACTGTGAGAGATACATGAGTGTTGTTAAATTAATATTTTTTATGTTTTAATCTGAACTGTTTTTTTTTATGTGTATGTGTCTCTCTCGATGTTTTTAATTATTGTAATTGATTTTTTACAGTTTTAATTAAGGTTAATAAATTAATGAATCAAAGCTTGAAGTTTTTTTTATGATTAGGATACGTAATAAAATAAAATAAAATAAAATAAAATATCTTTATTTCAGACGCAAAGTGTCCATAACGTTGTTAGTGAGTTAGTAACAGAATGTACTTAATATACTATGTTAGTGTTGTTAGTACTAATTATATAATCCTATAGCTAATTCCACCCAGTGTCGTTGGATGGGGCAATCTGGCCTACCCGCAATCATTCTCAGGATGCTGTTACGACTGCTACGCAACCGTTGCAGTAAGGAAGCCGCTTAATCTGCATTCACGATTTATTTGCCAAAAATGTAAACAAATATAAGTTTATGAAAAAATAACTTTAATTCCTACACAATATAGTTCAATTTACGCTACAACTTCAAACATTTTTGTAACTTTTTCAATAGTGCTAGTCACTCTGAAATCAACTTAATTATCGTTACAAATAAAGTTGATATTTGTTTAACTTCAAATAATACCAATTTGAAACAAGCAAAAGCATAAATAGACTATCTATTCTGGGATAAGTATTGCTATACTATACAAGGAATAATAGGTATTCTCACTAATTATCAGTTATGTTTCTTTGTTTTGTGAATCAAGACGATTGGTTAAAAAAAAATGTTCAGATATTGACTGAATTCATTCTTTATCGATGATAAGAAACGATGAGTCGATTACATTTTATTATGGGTAAAATGAATGAATTTTATTTAATTGCGCAATAAAATAAATTGCAGACAGTTTGGAGGTTTGCCAAGTACGACTGAGTTCTTTCAATATTCTTTTAACTCAAAACGAAATATGTTTACGAATTATTCTAACACGTCAATAAGCTTTCCCAATAACGAAATGATTAAAGAAAAACTTAACGAAAATGAACTCTCACCATGATAGAAACCCTGAAATCTTCCTCGCTGTTCGCGCAATACCGAATCTTTATCCGCGGTATGTTGTCACGACAAGTCACCTCCGAGGACAAGCACCACCGGCGTCCGACCGACCACTGACCGTGTAAACAAAAGCCCTGCTTCATCCAAATTATTCCGAAGTCCTTGGCCGATGGTACTGACCGTCTTCCAAGGACACCCTTATCGCAGGTCTGTGCGTGCAATTAGAATAACGTAGCAATGAGTCCAGGGAATTGGCCTCCCCACCCCCCCGCGAATGTTCTGCTTTCACGTGAATCTTAGGGCCATTAGTGATGGTTCGGGGGTCTCTGTATGTTGGTCCGTACACATCTATCGTCCACCACGTGTGAGGGGCACGCTTCGTCGAGGTCACGTCTCAAATTGCTGCATAAGTAGTGGACTGCGGCGTTTGAAATTAATATGTCTGAAAATGTTAGTCATTTTGTCGTTTACGAGGAAAATTGTATTTCGTGTCCATAAGGAAGTTGAATTAAAAGGGCTCGTAGATATTTGTTGGGGTGTTTTTTAATACTCGTGTAAAACGCAAAGGAAACTGGATTTATTCCAAATTGGTTTCTGTCAAACTTAGATATACTTAATATGAATTGCGAAAACCGACAGGTTACACAAGGGGTATTAAGTTCATTTAAAAAATAGTTAGTCTTTTTTAATGCTCATTCTAAGTTACATATTTTCAGTTAAAATACACCAAGCTTAAAAGTTAGGGCTGAAACCCATTAGAACGATATGGTCTTATTAAAACCTTGCTACACCATTCTCAAAAAACTCTAGCACCCATTACTTTTACCCTGAACTTAATAACTACCATTAGCAACAACAAACACTAGAAATTATTTAAATACTACGCATTCATTAACGCATTTGTGACATAACCTCACTTTTGACGGGCCCTTTCGACAACCGGGGTCGAAACACGCAATTCATTTGAATACTCAAGGAAAACATTGGCTTATATAATTGATAAGAACACATTAGCTATTCCTTTTCCTTGTAAATGGATTTTGTAAGTCCTTAGTAATGATCTAGGAAAAATATTCATGGATTTTTCCAACTTTGAAGTACAAAGTTAGGTGTTAAGACTGATTTTATTGTGAACCACGTTGACCTGTGCTGTTATTAAGCAAAACTGTAATAGCTGCAGTTATTATGAGTATGTATTTATGTAAAGTACATAATAATGCCGTACAGTATACTAGCACGCTAATGAGCCCCGATGGGCTAGGCAGAGTTATAATAAATACCTTGCTTGCTATAAAATTGTGCGTTAACAGGTCTTGGCTTTTACCTTTTGAGTCCACTTACACAATGTACTCACAAAATGCTTCTAGTAGGAAAAAGCAGTTTTCAAAGAAATATAAAAAAAGTGCGATTATTATAACATGTTTTTTATCTGTGCTGCGGATTGCTTGCCAGGGTAATTAGACGCATTTTTTAAAGAGGTTATATACTGTTAATATACTTACTGTCTTACTACTTACTATGAAACATTTAAAATCTATTCGTAATATCTTCTCAGCCACAGTAAATGTCAAAAACTTGTCAAATATCTAGGGAAAATAGAGGTAAGTATTTTTGACAGATCGATACTGAGATCAGACTGTGAACGGTCTTGAAAATACAAGAATTGCCCCTCTGGTTTGCTACGTCTGGTTCCGAACCCATGATAATGGAGTCTTTGTCGTCTTTGTTTTTCGTGGTTGCAAACTAGCTCTAGTATAACCTCTTTCAAGTGATACATCGAATTACCAAACACTCTGACATATCTAATACTGATCAACTATATTCGGTTACTACCTTATCTCAGCAGTTCTCTTGACGCACGTGGACGAAGATTTCTTAACGCTCATCTACAATAGCAAAAACAAAAACCAACTCACGAAAGGTTCAGTGGAGTACACAGGCAGGGAGATGACGACAAACGGCGACTCCTCTTCACTGTCCAGCATCGAGCTGTCAGCAGCCTGCAGCCACCGGTACCGACTCGGGCGCCACAGCTTCGCAGCTGTTCCTACCTCCGCGAGAACGTGACCACCAGCTCACAGCTCAAAGCTCACTCTTATGACTTATGACGTCATAGGTTTGTTGAAGAATTTTTACGAGCAAAATGGCCTATTAAAACATTTCATGGTCTTAATTTAACTTTCGATTCATTCATTCTATGATATAATATGGCTAGAAACTAAGTGACCACTAAGAAGAAGGCTAGTGCCTGGTTTCTGTGGTCCAAGAAAAGCGCTCAATAGTTCATCATTCGACAAAGTTATCAATTTTAGGGCTGATTTTTCCATCGCCCGATAAATTTTATTCGAGCAATAAAATTGACGTTTGACAGTTTTTGTATGTAATATCTGTCAACATTTCAAAATTATTCCTCGAATAAAATTATCTGGCATTGGAACAATCGGCCCTAAGTAAAATTTCTTGATAAACTGATTGTTCAGATAAAGATATCGATATCGAACCAATATATCAAATAAACCTGAAAATTATGGGGGTTTAGGTTTATAGTCGATGTATCGAAGGAAACATGCTACACGGACCCCAAATAAATTCAGGCAAGGGCAGGGGATAATGAATCCTTCAGTTCATTCATATGTAAGTGGAGAGTCAAAGACTTTGATCGTAAATGTCACTTGCGTTCAACACCTCGAGTCAAGTTCAAGTACCTACTGTTAGCAACGCGTGTGTCTTCGTGTCAGTCCACCGTTTTGCATGCAGTGATAGTCGTAACGTATTGTGGGTGACGTCTGTCCGGTCGCTACGGTCATACATTTGCATGTACTTACATTAAACTATGTAGATACGCGAATTGCATGTTTGAAGTTATTCGTTTTGTGGAATTTTTGGTTAATAATGCCTTAAGTTATTAGGGCTACGATTCTTTGGAATGCACAGTGACCGAAGAAAATATAGTAACAAGATTTTCGTTCGAAGTTTCACTTACAATAGGGGATACACTTTCCCGACCAACTGCAAGTCTGCATTAATTTACATAGAAATGAAGCTTGTCTAGTTCTCTTTAGTTTTTTATAATAATTGAAACGTTTTACCTGAACCAACACAGAATTCAAAACAAACAGAACTTACACTGTTATTCCACACAACTTATTATTTACTTTTAATATTCATCACTTAGCCACGGCAGTTTCTAAGGCCCTTCGAATGCAAATGCACGACCTGTTAACTATGCAATGGTCACGCTAATAAAAAAACTCTTTTTTTTTTTTAAATGGGGCAAAGTCGTTCACGTCAGTCTCGGTCTGTCAACGAAGATCGAATCTCACACACGCGACTCTCTGCACTTTTATATGGCTATAAAAAAGCAAAAAAGGTATTAAAGCGATTATGTTACCGTGGCGTGATCCCAATACTTAATAACCGACGACTATAGGGAGCATTAGTGTATTTGTTTTATGATTACATAGAACTTTATTGTAGGGAGGTAAAGCTTTATATGAGTTAATACAGGAGTTGTTTTTGAGTAACTTACTGAGGCCATATAAGTTAGTAGTTCATATTCGCTTAACACATTATTACTGTATGTACATATGTGTATTATGTGGCTGATCAACATATGAATTAACTAACATGCTGTTAAATTCATATTAGCTGCTGTGATTGGTTGACTGCCAATCAAATCACAATTTGACCATTTTTTGACAACTGATTGAGTTCAATAGGTTTTCTTCAGACACTGGGAGAGATTTAGGAATAACTGTATTGTTAAATTATATGTCATATACCTAAGTAGATAGATAGAAATATAATTTTACTGTTAAGTCTGCGATTTTAGAGTTTTACTAACTTTATAAATACAGTAATGTTTTAGAAGTGCACACATGAAACAGTATATCTATCATCTGCATGTAAGTACATAGTTAGAAAGAACTTTATTTACATACCTAATCGCTTATTACAGATGCGCCAAACAGATAAAAACTAGGTCAAATGATCGATTGTACTTCGATAAACTTAAAAACATGAAGTATTTTTTAGGCCACTTCACTTTAGTTGCACTCAAAATATTATTAGATAATCGAAGAGATATCCACAGTTAAATTAAAGGAATTCCCGTATTATTATTCAGATGCACAGAGAAAACACGTCTATATGCTCAGCCACCATATAAGGTACTAGGCCGACTCGCAACAGCTGACTAATTTGCAGTACCAACAAAACAAAAGCCCATCGCAACAGCGGAACGGCTTAAGACACACGAAGGACACGCGAGATGATACCCTACACAAACGTTATTACGTTCTATATTACACCGAATGCTGGAGGTACGATTACGACGGTTGGATGAAGCAGACTATTCGAAATTTTATTTGTCGGTAGAGGGTCGAAACAGGGCGAGGGGGGGCCAAGGTCACTCTCAGTTGAATCCACGCAATGTAACTATAGTACAGGTAGATATGCATCAGGCCAGACGTCGGTTTAAGCTCTTTTATGGTTCACGAGAAGCAATTATGAGCTGTTATGCCCACTGGTGGTCGATCAGGCGACTGAGGCACGCAACCGATAAGAATTTCGGCCCACTCATTAAAGGTAACGTAAACAAAAAGGGCCACTTCAGTTTCAGCCAACCTTGATCCAATTTTTTTGGTACTAAGTTTACGTAATAATTCTTGGAAGCCGAGAACTGTAATTAAATTACATGAAGCTTTAATGAAAGTTTCGCAAAGTGTGTCAAAGTCGGATTTGCTTAAATGGTAGCAGTTTTTTTTTAAATAGTTGCTATTGTTGGACCCTTTGCATGCTCGAGAAGAAAATGTTGTTTTTATGAGAATTATGCAAATATATATGTATTTTTATAGGGCTTGCATTTCTTTTAATAATTTATTGCTTCAGTCATGCACGTGTTATAATTGAAATGTGAGAAATTTAAAACTACGATGTTTAAATGTTAATACTAAGTCAGAGAACCATTATAAAGAAAAACTATAAAAAGAACCATTTTAGAACCGCCTGACAAATGCGTGCACTGACTGGACAGGTCCACTCAATCTGTGTGGTTATTTCATCAAAAGATCATCTCGGACACTACTCTGTATGGTCCTCATATTATTTTGATTTTGATTTATATTTTATTTAATTAAAAACGTTGCCCCATACTAGCTATTTCTCCTGTATCGTGGGTGCGTTTACAAACATTTAAACTCACATACACAAACAGCCAGACCCGGAACAACTACTTGTAGGTCTTACAATTTTTTTTTCCGTGCGGGAATCGAACCCGCGACACGCAGCGCAGCAGTCAATCGCTTAACCACTGCGCTAACCGTGCCGTATCATATGGTATTTCCAAGATTATTACTGGTTTTAAAAGACACTGTACCTCTGAGTTTGTTTCGGTATTCTTCTCGGAGTCTCTTCATCTTAATGAATTTTTTAATTGTAAAAGTGTTTTCTGGAATCATTTTATATTCATAAAAATCTTTCACCACACAAACACAGTGATAATTTGGTACTATAAAAAGTTTAACCCTATCGAAACTTGAAAAACAAAATAACAATGACAATATCCAAATTATTCATATTTTAATACACGTGTACATTATTCATTATGTCACCGAAAAAAAAAACGAAAACAATGACACAGCACATCTCTATCTTAAACTTAACGTCGAAAACGTAAACGCACAAAGTCACGTTACGTCAAGCTATTAAGTAGTAGCACGCTGACCCACATCCCCGATTTGGTCAGCAGTTCAGTGCTGAGCACTGCACAGCTTAGTTTACAAATGCTTCGATACGCTTCACTGAAATCACGAACGACGTACGGCGGAACAAAAGTGAAATTTAGACATTTCGTGCTGAAAGTACAGGTGGGACGAAAAAACGTTTAGTAAGCACGATTACTTATATGAAAGTATAATTTGAAAAAATTGTAAAAGTCAGTTATTTTTAAGAGTAACCGTGGAGTTTCATGCCGGCTTTTCTCCATAGGGAAACAATTCGAACCGTGCACCTAGCTTCTGACGTTTCATAAGTGTCCATGTAGGTTTATGTGAAATAAAATTAAAGTTATACTGATATTTAATTTTTAAGAAGTTTACTTTTTCTTTTTTTTTTAAACTTTGCTCCACACTAGGATTTTCTCCTGTATCGTGGGTGCGTTTACAAACATTTAAACTCACATGCACAAACAGCCAGACCCGGAACATCTACTTGTAGGCCATACAAATATTTGTTCCGTGCGGGAATCGAACCCGCGACACGCAGCGCAGCAGTCAATCGCTTAACCACTGCGCCAACCGTGCCGTCACTTTAAAGAGACTGTGACCTCTTAGTTTGTTTCGGTCTCTCTTCTCAAACTAGTCAGATAGAAAACGCCAACCTCATCCAGTTAAAATAAAATATGATTGACGTGTGTTTGTACAAACCTACTTACAGAAATAAAATCCTTTATCATTAATAAGATATAAGTGATTTAAACCTGTATTGTGCTAAAATAATATGTTTCAAAAGAAATTTATTGTATAATCTTGTGCAACATCGTGTTTGTACCTAGTTTGTAGTTGAACTTGTTGCAGTTACTAATTACTATATCGGATGACCCACCTGTTTCTTAAACCATACTATAGCATCTCTTTAATTCAACCGAGTCAAAATTACATCCGAAATACAGTGGAAGTAAGTTTACGCGTAGTGCGTAGCTCGTAGCTGATCGGTTACGAGCGTAGCCAGTAGCTGCTACATCTTTTCGTAGCGATGTGCCCCAAGACTAATATTATAGTTAAACCCACGTACACCACAAATCACTGAAACAGAACTATGTTTTAAATGTGTTTAACGCTAAAAGCATTTAAAATATCGTTCTCTTTCTGTCAATTGTTTGAAGATGATGCTTGAAACATGTTTATCGTGATTTTTCGTGCAAGCGAGAGTGATTTTCAAAAATAATAAATACAGGTAGTTATCTTAAATAAAACTGCAATAAACTTCAAACTAAAACAGCACAACTGCTTCATTTGCCTACCACTCCTACATTTAATAATTTGCCTTATAAATATTAATATTAAATAATGCATTTCTCATACAAGTCCGACTTTACAGTAATTTACATCGTGACTGTACGGACCGCGCCCAGGTCGTTAGGGACTCCGCAGTATTGTATTAGTTGTATGAAACATTGTTCTTGGCTGAAACACTTGAGGTTATTACATTTTTTCTTATCATCGTGTTTAATTCTATTAACGATATGAAAAGGGTTTTAAAAAAATATTAAGAACTTTTTCATCAATGATCCATTTGATTTGGATTGCATATAATAGGTTGCATTATCTTAATATGATAGACATAGGACCTCCTGAAATTCTTAGAAAGTGCACAGTAAGATGCTACGCAACTGCTACGAAGGTTACGAACTGCTACGAAAAATCTAACCGTGGTGGCTACGAACTGTCTTACGGCTTGAAATCAGTTTTTTTTTGTATTATAATAACAATAGTACCAGCTTATTATTGTCCCACTGCAGGACAAAGGCCCCTTCTCATACAGAGAAGGCACAAGCTTTGATCACCACGCTTCCTCCAGACAAGTTGGCGATTCGTTAGTTCATTGTCCACAGAATCAAACAATCTCGCTGTCTCCGAGTTATTTCTAATTTAGGTTATCCAAAACCAATCTAAATAATCACAACCCTGCCAAAAAGATCTACATAACATTTTCGCCATTCGCGACCTCGTCTGCCAGTAAACCAGGTGACCATAATCTCACGAAATCAATGCTGAAATCAACGACAAATCTTTATAAAACCTCAAAAACTCAAGCTTACACAACACTCCTTAATAGAGTATAATAAATTGAATTATTTACGCCACGTTTCGCGATAGTCATCGTAAGAAACACAAAGAAGTAGTTTTTAATCGCGTGATCCCATATACCTTGGGAAAGGTTTTCTTACATACATTATGTAGTTACGTTGACGGTGACCGACTATTATTCTATTTACTTATTATTCATTTATTCACTCGCTATCGATAGTGTTGATGACAATTTGTATTTTAGGGTTCGGTGAGTGGCTTGTGAAATGTGCGCGAATAAGACGCGAAATTTAGTTGGATGAATTAATGTTGAGCAGTTATGGCCTCGAGTTACGAGTTGTAAGTCGATTCGAACCCAGACAGGCTTTAGTTTGTGTAAATTATTACATCAACACTGCATGTCTTATGTTGACGTTCAAAAAGAGCTGATTCTTAACCTAATTTGAATAAATTACTTTTGATTTTGATCGTGAGGAAACCGGCATCGGCATGTCCTAGAACTAAAAATTCGAAGACATGCGACATCCACCAACCCGCACTGGGCCCGCGTGGTGGATTACGACCCTCTCACAGAGAGGAGGCCTGTGTCCCAGCAGTGGGAATATTATAGAGTGATTATGAATACATTTTGTGTGATTTGGTGAAGTTAAACAAAGGATTTGAAGTGTTTTGAGAATTTATTAGTTCGTTGTAATGTTTCAAGCACGTATTTTGTTGTATTCTATTATGTTTATGGGAGTCACTACAAAAATGATGTCAATTTTAGCGTTTGTCTATGGCCACTAAGTAATTTGAAGTCATGAATTAAATAAGTACTGTTAATTCAATTGTGTTTTTGTAAAGAAAGACATTAATTTCGCAAAGTTGTCATAATTATCATCCAAAGAAAGACGAGAAAAGAACACTCCATAGGCAAAGATGTCAAGAAAACTACTTCTCATGTTCCACTTCTAAAAACTTGTCAATATTGGAAGATACTACAGTCCATTCGAAGTTATTTTATCTCTGATTTTGCATCACTGTCCAAATCACAGTGATCTATATTCTCATTCCAAAAAGGTTGCTGCAACTGTCAAGTCTGTCAAAATCTTAGTGATCTTTATTGTTGTTCTAATAAGGTTGCTCTTTGGGGTTGTAGCTGTCAGAGGTAACTGTGAAAGGACAGTACATATTTAGAAGTTTCTTTTCAAATTCACTATGTACACAGTGGATGTGTGTGTGTGTGTGTTTACTTGTACAAATAAACAAAACGGCATTAATGAGAAAAAAAATATACAAAACCATTTTTCAAAAGTAACTATGTATTACAATTACCCTGTATGAGTAATAATACTTATTACAAAGTAAATTAACGACGAGGAAAATATTAAAAGTGGGCCGCTAAGACGAATTACTTTCATAACGCCTTTAGATTTTTCATTATGTCCTTCAAGCTTATCTTAACAACCGTTTACGCCTGCTTATGAGGTATTAAAAAAAATCGTAGTTTTTTTTTGTAAATTGATTAATGAGAGCAGTATTGGCCCAGTGGTAATCGCCCCGACTTACGAGTCGTAGGTCGTAGGTTCGAACCCAGCCAGGCGCTTTACTTTGTGTAAATTATTTCATCACCACTGCTCTCAAAACGGTGAAGGAAAACATTATGAGGAAACCGGCATGCCTAGAACCAAAAATTCGAATACATGTGGCATCTACCAATCCACACAGGGCCGCGTGGTGGATTACCGCCCACTCCCTCTCACCGAGAGGAGGCCTGTTTCCCAGCACTGAGAAATTTATAGGCTGCTTATGTAATTGAGTTACACGATATGACGTTTCATTTCCTTGCCGAAATACTTAGCCACATTCACCGTTCACGCAGGTTTGCGTAAAGACTAAACCAAACAATTTGAGGTCAAGGTGCTGTGACGAATTTGAAATTATGTCCTTTGTCCTGCTATGCTCAAAAGGCAGATGGAATTGGCTACGCATACTTTCGTTTGTTACGGAACGGAAACTTGCGGCCTTTATGACAACGATGTTAGTTATCATTTCTTGTGTGTTTTTCCGGAGCACTTATTTCCACTGCCATTCATACATTTCAATGTCCCTCCTAACCACTCACCCACACTGTACATTTAGCAATGCTTAGATGTTACTAGCAATTCACTTTATTCTATATGTTTGTTTCTGCTGCATGTATTGTATAGCTATTAAATTGTAAATCAGTAATTGGCTGTAAGACTAGTTTATATATTTTAAGATAAAATTTCAAAGAGCTGTGGATTTTGTGAATAATAAATAAACAAATAAATTAATTTCCGTTATACATAATCGTATACATAATGGTAAAGTTACTTCCATCACTACGCTTTGCAAATGAATTGGTTATCAAGATTTCTTGTCAGTAGCAGACAGGGGGAAGTTCTTCCTGTGCTCTTGGCATCCCTCGAGAATAGGTTTAGGTTGCGGTAATTATAATTGCATCATAATTACCGCACCTTTTGCTTGTACATATTTGATTGCTGCATTCAACATCCAACCCTAGGTCTAGTTAATAAAACTAAATATTTTTACATGCCTAAGGCAGATTTTTCAATCGTCTGATAACTTTATTCGAGGAATGATTTTAAAATTTTGACAGTTATTCCATACAAAAACTATCAAACGTCAATTTTATTCCTCGAATAAAAGTTATCTGGCAATGGAAAAATCAGGACTTAGAAGCATTATACAGGGTGAATTTTTCAAGTGGGCGTGGATGGCTAAATCCGAAACTATGAGGAATAGCGAAAAGTACTCAAAGGAGTCTCGGGCTCGATTTTGATGAAAACTAAAACTGCATCATTGGATTTTTGAAAAATCTATATTTCTTGCCAGGAATCGAACCCTTTTGCGGTATGTCATTACTTCCCAGAATTTGATCCTTATTAGGGACACTATCGGATGGTGTAATAATACAGTGTGTTATTTTTTTTTTCAAAATCAACTGTTTCGATTTCTGCCTAGAACTATTTATTTTTCAAAAATCCAATGATGCAGTTTTAGTTTTCATCAAAATCGAGCACGAGACTCCTCTGAGTACTTTTCGCTATTCATCACAGTTTCGAATTTGGCCATCCACGCCCACTTGAAAATTCACTCCGTATATAATATGTCAGTTACAATCCTTAGAAGTATTAAGCACAGACCAAAGCAACAGCAAACTTATGTGCCTTAGTGCTAATAAGGTGTGGATTATTCCAGCGGCACCTACGGCTTGTCCTTACTACACCGCCTATCTACCATAACTTTGATTTTCCAGGTCAAAATGTAAATCCCGCGATATGATATGAAAGGAAGACTGATTGTGTGGAGCGTCGTGGACGCACTGAATACTAAGCAGTACGTAGCTCGGTGGTCTATAGCAAGTGTCCTCCATATTAGACAGGTATTAAATACGAGGGTACTGTAACGTTATGTGTGTATGCTAATATTGACCCTACTAATGTACTTTCAGGGAGGGGCCCATGACTAAATATTAACAGCCGCACAGGTCGATCGATCAGGTTAAGCTACGTTTGCCACGGTTGGTCTGTGAATGGGTGACCATCTTTACATACCGAGACCCCTTCGTGCCTCGGGAAGCACGATAAACCCTTGGTCCCGACTGGCATTCGTGGATCTTTGACAGTCGTTACGGCTCGTCAGAAGCTTGAAAGTCTGACAATCAGTCTTAACAAGGGGTATCGTATTACCAAGTAACTGGGTTGTGGAGGTCAGATAGGCAGTCGATCCATGTAAAATACTGGTATTCAGCTGCTGGCATTCCGGTTAGACTGGAAGCCGACCCCAACATAGTTGGGAAAAAGCTAGGCAGATGATGAATGTACTGAAATTTTCGGTCGATGAAAGAAATATTTCTCGCCATTTTGGGGCAAAAAAGAAATGGTAAAGAAATTCAATTGTGTTCGGCGCAGTAGGAATGAGTTGAATAATTTATTAAAAAGAGATGGCATTATAAAGAGCCAAGCATTATGGAATCTTGTGAAGATATTTACTAGAATAATTTGTCTGCTCAGTAACGTAAATAACTCAATTAATGTTGTTTAACTGTCAAAAGGAACGCCATTCCTACTGTTAATGTGTTACGCAATTACCCCGCAGTGACAAATACAGCGTATTGGAACTGATAACGTCATTATCATGCTGGAAATGAAGTCCTAGTGATCCTGCCCCCACTAAGTAACCTATGTACGGTCACCATATGACAGTGTTTTTCAATGTGTGGGTGGCGACCCACTAGGGGGTCGCCAAGCCTCTTAAATGTGGCCGCCATTTCTTTAAAATTATAGGAGGTTCCAAATGAAATCAAACACTTCAAAGCTTCAGTGGTTGATTGTGGGAATTCTATTTTTCTGTTTAACCAAAAGGTACCCAAAGTGACAGACTTGAATTCCAAGCTAGAAGCAGCGGAGGGAAGGGGGTCGCGAAATATTTTCCTTACTAAGGGGGCCACGCCATGAAAAAGGTTGAAAAACAGTCAAAGGAGATAAGTAACCAGGGTCGTCGGATATATGTAGTTGAAGTTTTGTAAGAAACCCATGGATGTTTTTTAATAAAATTTAATTCGATAATTTAACTGTTTGTTTTCTATTAATTAAATTAAATTTCATCCGAATACATCCATCGGTTTCTTACAAAACTTCAACTATATCCGACGGCCCTGGTTACTTATCTCTTTGGTAACTGTACATTAGTCGAGTCTTAGTCCAAGGGAGTGATAAAATGAAGTAACAAAAATGTAGCTACATAATAAAACGCACTGTCAAACTACCTCTAATCTTACCCAGCTAAACCAAACATATACAGTGGAAACGTCTTTCTTTACGTCGAGATAAGACGTCCGACGCCGTCAACAGCCAGTCTCGAATGTTAATGGTGGGTAATCCACGCGTTGCCTTGATGCATATTAAGTGCAAGGTGGTGCATTGCCCTGTAGATGTCGTTGGCGGCCTAGCGGTCGTAGGCATTTGACACGACGACGGCCGCCATGTTGGAAAATGTCGTCGGATTTTCGTGGTTTGATAATTGAGTGATTATGTAGTTTGATTGAACTTTGTATGCTTACCTAATCTGGATTTATCAAATACATGCAGAAATTTTTTATTGATGACTATTTGGAGCTGTTATTATTTTTTTTTGGAGTTTATATCAACTTAATTTATTTTTTTGGTACGGATTAATGCTAGTATTTTTTTAATGAATTCATGTAAACTGAATAAGTAGATGTGATAAAAAATTGTACGGAATTATTGATGAATGACAAGCCTAGAATCGACAAGGTTGAATCTTCAAACATTCATCGAATCTATTTGGTTACTCATTCACAAATGCACCAAACAAAAGCAATTGTATGTCCATTAAGTCTAAGGTATTTCGTTTCTCGAGACAATT
Source organism: Apamea epomidion (assembly GCA_947507525.1). NCBI lineage: Eukaryota > Metazoa > Arthropoda > Insecta > Lepidoptera > Noctuidae > Apamea > Apamea epomidion. Next base: position 3,880,029 of record OX382234.1, read on the forward strand.
CTAGGTAATAAGCGTAGGTTTAATAACAGCTCGTATTTACATAACGATGATTAGATTTTAAAAACAATATCGCATCGCCTCAAAACCAAATTCAATTGCAAAAGAAATTAGCAAGCACGCAAATCAAAACTTACGACTTCGGAAAACCCTTTGAATCTCGAGCAATTTCCGCACCCTGTGTTAAAACAGTGTTTAGCCCAAACGTAATTTATTTGCAATTAATGTTATCGATGTTACAAAACAATGTTGTGTATAATCAAAATGCAAATAGGAGTTTGTAGTGCGTGGGTCTTATCCTGTGACCCACATCTCCAAGGTTGGTCTCCTACGACATTTCGGCGTTCACGAAACCCGCAATTGTTTTGTAAATGAATGGAAGTAATTGAATATTTTTCGCGTTTTAGAAGTGGAGCAGGTGTTAATTATACATTGCGGGGTTTCGTCGTCTAGACTCTATACTTATTTTGCAGCATAATTCTGATGTTAGGGGTAATTGACAGAGATAAGGAGTCTGCCAAGCATAGTATAATTGTAGTACCCATTGATAAGGAACTTGATATGAATTTATACAAATATTCCATGTTAATTACAGTACATAAATGATTTTGTTTCTGTAAGTAGGTTTGTACAAAGACTTTTACACGTCAATCATATTTTAAAAACTAGATGAGGTCGGCGTTTCTTATATGACTACTCTGAGAAGAAAGGTCGAACTAAACTCAGAGGTAAAATGGTTCAAGAAAACGCTTTTACATTTAAAACATACATTATGTTTTGCTATAAAACGAGGTAAGTTCGATGTTTCTTATCCGACTACTCTGAGGAATATACCGGAACAAACACACCACAGGTCACAGTGTCTTTTAAAGTCCAGACTGAATCTTGGTCAGATCATGATATACTATGTAGATTAGTGTTTGAAATGTTCTTTTGAAGAAAGAACCACACAGATTGAGTGGTCCTGTCCAGTCAGTGTACGCATTTGTCAGAGAAACACAGAAATTAAGGAGCTCAACGAATCGACGAACAATACAAAAGAAAGGACATTTGGGTAGGCCGCATAAATTTGCACCTTTTGTACTTTTTGTACTTTCTTATCATGGACATTTGACATCGGTGAAGGAAAAACATCGTGAGGAAACCTGGACTTATAGTTAATATAAGTCTGAAATCGCTAACCCGTGTTGAGCAAGCGTGGTGATCAATGCTCGTAACTTCTCTGCACGAGAAGAGGCTTTTGCCCTGCAGTGGGACAATTATAGGCTGTTATATATTTTTTTTAATTTTACCTGTTATTTTTTGCCGACATAACACCAAGTTTTCTTATAGTGCTTATTATTTAGGTGTAACTTAGAATGTTGGCCCCATACCCAAAACACAACGCAGAGCGATTGTACGATTACGCTTGAATGATTACATTAATTTTAAGAGCTTAGAACACACGCACTTGTGTTTGAAGCTTTAAGAACTATAATAGTTACCTTTATCTCATTTTAAATCTAACTAGTTCTTGCAGAGAGTTATTTCAATCGTTTCCCTATCATTGCAGTTTTCCTTTTTGATTATGAAGAATATGATACTCGTAACTTGTGTGATTGACAAATTGAATCTTACCTTAAAAGTCTTGTACGAAGACACGACGTATGAAGCTCCGTCTTCGAGCTCTTCAAGCCTGTACTTTCTGTCGCCGTCCATACCGAAGATGAATCTCGCTCCTCGAGGCAGTTCCAGCCTCTCTGATAGCCTGTCGAGAAGCGCATCCATCGACGCCAGGTCGCGACCCGGCTTGAAGCGGAACTCCACGCCAGGGTGGAAGGGATCCCCATTTCTATAGAAGGTGACTCTTCTAGCCTTCCAATAGTTGAGGTTAGCGTATCGGCTCGCTGGTTCTGCTCTGGTGGGTCTAGCAGTTGCTTCGGATCCTTCGGAGTGGTCTTCGTTGCGTTGTGGTGGTGTTCCGGGCCGGGAGGGGCGCCAATCACCGGGCTCTCGCTCGTCGTCGGACTGCGGTTCCGGCTGCTGCTGCGGCGGCGGGTCTGGCGCCGGTGTGGGTTCCGGAGCGGCCTGGCGACAGGGACGCGTCAGTAGGCGCGGCCGGGGGTGCGGGCGACGCGACATCCCTCGGACCGGCCCGCCCGCGGACTGCCGCGCGCCCCACAGACCCACCCACTTCCAATCAACTGATACCACTGTCTATGTTCATTCATGAACTGACGATTCATGCTGGCCACGTGGTTGATTGATTGGGAGTAGACGGATGATCACTTAAACTAGGGATGCGCTGACGAAGTCACGTTAGGGTCAAAATTTTGATCAGAACTGTTATTGTCAATCATATTGCATTAAGGTTGAAGGAAGACTTGAATAACAAGCATATTTTCCGTAGTCTGTGAAGCCTTATCAACACCGCTGAATTAATTATATTAGAGCGTAGAGTTTGGGCGTCGATCCACACGCCCGTGTTGGCTTCGCTCGTTAATTACCAAAATATGTAAATTATAACAATGTGGATAGTGGTGTTTACTTCTTCGCTTAGAGTGTCTATAGTTTTTCGAAATCTAGAAGATACTTCTATAAGAAAAGAAAGAAGAGATAATGCCCTTTAATAAATTAATATTACTTTAATATAGCACATTAAAAATAAATAAGTAGTGGAACACATCTTAGATGTAACCCTCAAACACTATCGTATTTCCTTTGTCATTTATTTTGGGGCTAATTATTCTATTTGAAAATCTATATCCTCCCCGTTCTTTCAAAGACTGGTAATAACACTAAAAACGTCAAAAATACACTCACACAGTAATCCAAAACCACCGAAATCATCACAAAACCTTGACTCAACTGTCCGTAGCTGCTAATGATTTGTAAAAGTTTAGCCCAGGTATAGAAATCGTTAGATATTCTTCAAGATAAGGACTAACGAGTCAGCCAACTGCGTGACTAAGTAAGCCTAGTCACGACCATCGAATGGACGGTTACTTTAACTTACAAGTTATAATATAAGCTGTAAAATTATTCAGATTCGTCGGTAAAAGTAATACTTAAGTTAGTCACACGTAATTATGAAAGTTACGACTGCAATCATAAGTTGAGTGTTCTTATGATTGGCTACAGATTATATGAGTCAAAGTTCGGGGAATTTACAGCAATTGGAATTGATTTTCCTTTGTTTTCGTGTGCCATCTTATCAGATTTTAGATGTAATTGGTTTTCAGGTAATTTCTATGAGTTTGAATACCTTAATGTGGCTACAAAAACCAGAAATATCTAAACACGAAGTAAGGCTTTTAAACAAAGCAGTTATTTCTAAAATTGTGAATAATTTAACAATAAAACTGATAAATCATGAGTTATTTTATTTAGTTTGTAACTCATTCTCTAACTAATAATATTATTGAAGAAAATGTAGGGGACAACACACATTTATTCAAAATATTCAGAACCTATAAATCAACAGGTAACATCATCTAATGTATGCAAATTCTTTGAAATAATCCTTATTAAAAATATTTAGGTACACCTTTTATAATATACCACAATCAATAATAATAGGTAATTACAAATTAATCTAATCTTACCACTGCGGCCACTGGCATCGCATCCTCCGTCGTCGCCATTTTAACTCAAAAACCAAAATACACCAATCACAGCACTAAATCCAGTTTGAATAAATTCAAATTCAGAATTACAATTCGCGAGCTCGCCTCAGCGTACTACGTAACTTCCGGGTAAAAACATTCGATGTTTAAATTACGAAAAGGTTCACGACGACGGAATAAGATTAAACACTCACATAATTTTTTTTAAATTTAAATATCAAGCACTGCATAAGGCTGGGAGTTTTAAATTTTTTAATAATGTTCATTAAAGTGTTTGGTTGTTTTTGTTGTGAATGTGCTAGTCGTCCGGTTATGTTTTGTTAACGGAACAGAGTGACGGCTGTTCGAATGGGCGGCAACGAGCGGCTAGCGGCCAGCGCACCCGTGAGCGTCAGTGTAGCGGGGCCAGGTGCGAGCTTAATCGATATACGATCTAGGACACTGAGATACAGGACTTTTAGCTAGTTTTTTTTAGGGTGGAAGAGTATCAATTTTAATAAGCAGATTGCTGGATTAAGAGAATGAAAAATATTTGACTGCCACCAGACATATCTACTCATGCACTTAATACGGTTTTACAAAACAAATATTTTTGGCTTTAGTACTTCTATAAAAATATTTACATAAATATTAACACACTAGTGGTTTCCAAAAAGTTAATATTGGTCTTGCTACGCCGTAGCCGCGCGCTACGCCGTCGTAGCCAGCAAACCGCAACGCATGAGTCGTTCTTCTGTTCTTTTGGGGGTTGTTTTTATATGTATTTCTATATTTATCTGTGTAATTTATATGGTGTACATAATAAAGAGTATTCTATTCTATCTACAATCTACAAAAATGTTCATTCTTGTCCTAATTTAAAATAAGAGTTTATTTTTATTAAAACAAACTAGCAAACTGAAAAGCAAAAAATAATAAACCTTTTTTATTTAACCTTAATAACTAAGTTCTTAAACTAATGTAAGTATATCTAAGTAATTTTGAGTCAGCACCAAACAATCAATAAACAAAGATGGCACGGTTGGCGCAGTGGTTAAGCGATTGACTGCTGCGCTGCGTGTCGCGTTTCGATTCCCGCACGGAACAAATATTTGTATGGCCTACAAGTAGTTGTTCCGTGTCTGGCTGTTTGAGGATGTGAGTTTGTAAACGCACCCACGATACAGGAGGAATGTGTGGAGCAATCCGCATCGCTGTCAGTGCGGTGAAGCTGTCGACTGCCTCGGCCACCATGGCCTATCCTGCAGTAGAAGCGCCGGTCGAATAGCACGGCACGCCAGCATTAATGACATCATCAGTCGTGCTCTTGTCACCACCGGGGTGCCAGCTGTTTTAGAACCCAACGGCCTGGCACGCGACGATGGGAAGAGACCAGACGGAATGACCATAATGCCCTGGAAGTTAGGCAGGCGTTTGGTGTGGGATGCAACATGTGTCGACACCCTTGCGCCATCCTATCTTCCTAGCACGGTGGGCTGTGCTGGAGCGGCTGCTGCTGGTGCAGAAAACCTCAAACGGCGAAAATATTCCAACCTGATTGGAAGTTATATGTTCGAGCCGTTTGGGGTTGAAACACTAGGGCCATGGAGTCCGAGTGCCCACTTGGTTTTTCGAGATATCGCCAAGCGGTCGACTCTTCAAGTGACCAGAGGGCTGGCCTGTTTCTTGGCTACAGAATTAGCATCGCCATACAACGTGGCAATGTTGCCAGCCTTTTGGGCACTGTTCCTGTTGATAGCGATGCGGACGAATTTTTTGATGCCCTATGATTATTTTGCTTATTTTTTCACATGTACATATGTATTATTATTTAAAATGTTAGCTTATATAATGTAATCAAAATCAAAAGTCAAATTAGGCTGAGAATCAGCACTATTTAAACGTCAAAATTAAAAAACGCCCGCCCCTCACCACTTTCTAGTGCTTTCGCTGGGAAGAAGAAGTGGCGCAACAAATGTTCCATGTAATATCGATTACTAAATTGATTAATAAATTAATATGACAAATTAGTATGACGCACATCAAATTTGTGGTTTTCATGTGGCTGCTTATTGTGATTCTGTTGATTAAAACTATCTTATTCCATATTTTACATTTAAAAATAAAAATCAAAGTTAATAATAGGAATATATTTTCCACAACTCATGTGGCCTCACTAGCCCGACGCACACGAGTTGCCCGCCGGTCGACGAAGCATATCGTGGCGGCGTGTTTATGTAGGTTAGGACTATATTTTTTCACCTCTTACTTTGGGGAATGTTTCGCGTTTTTATGAGACCCAATTACGTTTTCTAATTATTATTTATGTTTATACGAACATCATAATGTTGTGTTTTTGAGAACAGGGGTGCTCTACTTTTAAAAAAAGCTGTTTTCAACCGGAAATAAAGCTTTCATTGATTTTGTAAATTGCAATATTTTTCCATCAAATTTTGAGCCACAAGATATAAACGACGCGAGGCTTAGTTTGTGGCTCACCGAATTTGACTAAGGGCTGATTTTTGCAACGCGAGATAATTTAATCGGAGGAATAATTTTAAATTTTTGACAGTTCTTCCATACAAAATCTGTCAGACGTCAATTTTATTCCACGAATACAAATTATCTGTCTATTGAACAATCAGCCCTAAATTGTATTGACACTTTTTGAAAAATAACTATATTATTATTAAGTTTTTATTATAAATCATGAAATACATATCTTTTATAGTAAGCCTAACAAAAAAACTTAACAGTAAGTAAGTAATAATTTTAATAACAATACCAAATTAACATTATTACTTCCCATTGCTTACAGCAAAACTATTATCCTCAGCGAAAACAGCAAACAATCAAACATGCATACCGTGCCGAAACATGCACACGAGGCACCCATACCTACTCGTGAGTAACTTTACTGCAGCCAACTTTAATTGTTCCAAGGATAATAGTAATAATCCCCCTGAACAATTTCGGTCACGGTGGCCAATCTCAACGGAGATTAGCCAGGTACGCAGGAGATACTATAGTGCACAAGTGTGTGCGTAAACACAGGTGCACTCTCTGTTCCTTTACTGTCATAGTCCGATGGGACGGGAATCCGACATGACCGGGAAGAGATCAGGCGCAGGACCACCGGCTTTACGTCTTTCCGAGGCACGGGGGTATCACACCACCAACTTCCAAACTCCGAGCTGCTACTGAGGAATTCTCAATGGAAGACCCAATAACACTTTTCCCGAACTGGGGATCGAACCCAGGACCACGAGACCAACGGGCCAGTCAAAGATACAAATTCCCAGTATCCAAGTATTAAGTAGGTTCCAAGTATTCCAAGGATACAATGCCAGGAGTCACTTGGGCCAAAGCTAACCCAAGTCACAGATGGACTTCGGGTATATTTATGGGTAGGTAGACATTATAGAACATCACCTGACTGATTTACTTCCGTCATCTCACACATCAGGTCCAGTTGAAAACCAGCGTCAGGCACTAGTTGTCTGGCATTTTTGCTGAACTGGGCCTTTTTGGCGCAGCCGTGAGGCACACTTTCCTGCTAATTTCTTACATCGGACTTCACACTTTTTATTTAATCTTTTTTGTTTATTTAATTGTTTGTTTTATCTGATGTATGTATTGTGTCTTTTAGTTTGTGCCAAATAAATGTATTTTCTTTCATCTTTCTTTCTACCTGCTAGCCTGCTAGGGTCAGATAGGCAGTCGCTCCATGTAAAATATTGGTATTCAGCTGCATCCGGTTAGACTGGAAGCCGACCCAAACATAGTTGGGAAAAGACTAGGCAGATGAGGACGACCTGCTACGATCCTTTTTTTTTTTTTTGGTTGGGTAATCATCGAATGACCTCTCCCGCTCTGGGCTGAGCGGAAGGGCATGTCAGACTTTTACTGACTAAAACCCACCCGTGTTCCTTCAGTTGCCTATGCCAGGGGCCACGGTATCTCTTTCGAACAACCCGCAGCCCCGGCAGCATCGGCCCTAGCGGACCCCGTCAGTTCGTGCTGACATCTCTTTGAGGCGCGCGTGGAACACAACGCGCCGTCGACCCGGGCCTGGTCCTTACCGGGCGGCGAGCTGCCCATTGCTCGCCGCCCGCAAGCCCGCGCCTACGGTGGCTGGGAGTCGGCTGTTGACTCCCGTCCAGGGCGTCTCCTGCGGCGGCTAGGGGCGTGAGGGCGCAGAGATTGCCTCTCCCTCACGCGCTCCGCCTCCTCCTTCGCGAGCATTACTGCTTCGCAGAAGGAGGTGACGGCCTCCCATTCACTCTCACTCCGTACCATGGCCTGGACCAGGGCCGGACGCGAGAGATCGCTGCCGACGATCGCCGCCACGAGGACACGGCGGTGCCCCGCCCAAGCCGGGCAGACCTCCACCATATGCTCCACCGTGTCCTCCGGGCGATCCACACAGTGGTGACACCCTGGCGTTTCCTCCCGCTTTATCCTGAACAGGAACCTCCCGAAACAACCGTGTCCGGTGAGGATCTGCGTCAGGCGGAAGTTGAGGGCGCCGTGGCTCCTCTCTAGCCACTCCTCAAAGAGGGGACTTACCGCCGCTATTGTGGCTAAAAAGGCTAGGCAGATAAGGATGACCTGCTACGATCCTGACATACTTCTTTTGCTTCGTTTATTTATACCTACCTAAACGGAAATAATAAAATGTGATTAACAAACATAGGGAATATTGCCACAATCATCACGCTTTGTAAATTTTAATCGCGACATATTCGCCAAAAATGTAAACAAATATGATTTCATGGAAAAATAACTTTAATTACAATAAAGTCCAGTTTACGCTACAACTTCAAACATTTTTATAACTTTTTCAATAGTGCTAGTGACTCTGAAATCAACTTAACTACCATTAAAATAAAGTTGATATTTGTTTAACTTGAAATAACGACAATTTGAAACAAATAAAATTTGAATTTTAGACAATTTGGTAATAAATTAATCTCTAGTCAAACTGACGAGAATCTCACGCGAGATGCCGGACAAAACTTTCTCATGCCGATTGTATCAACTAACTTGTATGGAGATGTTCAAACTAGCGAGAATAGTCGTATCATTTCCTAAAACGGGTATCACATCTCCGCCGCGAAACCATTTCAATGAAACCGCCAAGACTTGTCCGTTGCAAGCGAAACTGCCTGTTCTAACGCACAGATTTGATTATGATTCTATCTCTTTCCCGCGTGATTTCGGCGATCTGCTCGGAAGCCAGTTACACCTCCGCGCTCAGGCCGCTATTTTCTTGCAGTGCCGCGGTTATTTTGCATATATCTGGGACAGTAGACAAGTTTATAAAGCGGAGCTTTTTTTTTGTGAAATGTATGTTTTTTTTACGGAAAAACTAATTTAAGAGGTCCAAAGTAGACCTTTACTAAATCGAAAGCGACGACATTTTGCTCCGATTGCTATAATTCAACTGACTCTCATGATGCTCTACTACTCGAATCGCGACATTTTTTTTTTGTTGTTTATTAATCAAAAACAAAACAGTTACAAATCATTGTTGAACAATAATAAAAATAATAAACAAATAAATAATGTAGTACATATTATGTTCCTTACCGGAATTCATTAAGCGGATTCCCATCATTATTTTGTCAACGGAGGTGAGCTTAGGCCCTTAAAGAATCGACGCGTTCAGTCACGACCCGCGTCACGCGTCCCGGTCGGGATTCACCTCAGTGTAGCTAGAGACACAAAAAACTATTGAAACCGCAAAACCGCGAAACCTATTGAGACGGTGCAAAGACCATCCTTATCAAAATTATGTAGGTCCCTCCTTCCTGCCCTTACCCGAATTTATTTTCGGTAATTATAACATGTCTTTTTCTTCTATACTTCTCTATTAGTCGTCATCTCGGTAATCACCCACTTTCTAACTATATCATCATTCACACAGTCCATCCATCGTCTCTTTGGTTTTCCCCTACTTTTATAGCCATCAAAACAAATCAAATCAAAATATTTATTTGCTAGAATATGGTACATATGGTGTTACAGTAAATTTGTTTCAGCATATCCTGCCATAACATGGCGTGCAAATGTATTCACACTCAGCGATGTCACCTAATCTAACTTACAGATTCTATTGATTTGTCTTCTAGAAAGTCCATAATGGTATCTTTTAAATATTAATAGTTTGAAAAGTATTTTTTTAAACTTGGTCAGCGGTAAGTCTTGAAATCTATTTGGTAAATGATTGCAAATAATAATCGACATGCAGTATCGACATCGACAATCATACTCAAAACCTTCCCTCACGATATGGCGTCCAAACTATGGTCCTAACAAAATTTATTCACTGGAAATTACCAGAGTTATAGCATAGTTATTTATACCTGAAAAATCCTACAGAATTTTGGGAACTTGCTATAAAATGAAACCCATTACCAGGGGCAGAGCCACGGGCACAGCTTGTATTTAATAAAGAAAGTAATTAGGTTATTCTTCTAGTTAGTTTTATTAACCTAGAACGGTAATTACTGCCTTACGTTTAATACTAGTGTGAATAATAAGTAGTGACGAATTTCTAGGATTTTTTTTAACACGTAAATATGCATGTGATTCGGAATATTGTGTTACACTGGCCCCAATTCTGTAGGGAACCAAATAATGGTAATTAACAAATTACTTATGTATTTAATCTAAATATATATAAAACTCAAAGGTGACTGACTGACTGACTGACATAGTGATCTATCAACGCACAGCAAACCACTGGCGGGATCGGGCTGAAATTTGGCATGCAGGTAGATGTTATGACGTAGGCATCCGCTAAGATAGGATTTTGATCAAGGGGATAAAAATAGGGGATGAAAGTTTGTATGAAACTTTGTCAATTTTAAACCGATCGGGCTGAGACTTTGCATGCATATAGCTACTATGACGTAGGAGCGCCTAATGACAGATTAGTTAAGAATATTGTGTACAAAGAAGTTTTGTAGGCCTTAATTTTTTACACACGCTAAACAAAAGTAAAGCCGCAAAAAATATACCTAATTTAATAATAATACTTAACGCGAGCAAAGCCGCGGGCAAAAGCTAGTACTCAATAAACTTACAAACTATTAAAATAAAAATGTAATATCCTAACCTAACTAACAAATTAAAATATGGCGTCGCAAAATTCCTCCGAATCGCTGTCGACTGGTAAAGGACCCAAGAGACTGGCGGCATTGCCGCGTTGTATGGCAATACTCAGCCTCTGGCCATGGTAAAAACCAGCCCTTGGGTCACGGGAGGTGGAAACCAACTGTTTGGAGATTTCATGGAACAAGCCATGAGCGCTCGGACCTCACGGCCTGAGGGTTTCAACCCCAAACGGCTCGAAAGTATAATTACTGATAAGGTTATTAGGGTTCCGTAGTTCACGTCTCGAAACCCTTATTACACTATACTTTCGCCGCGTAAGGTTTAAGGATTTTTGCAAAGGCAAGCAAAAGGTGGATGAGCTGTCAATCTAACGACACCTCATCACCTCACAATTTTTAAAGCTGTTAAATAACAGCCGTTCTATTCTGGTCGTGAAGTGAACAGTCATCCCATCAACTGATACTAGGGATTGACAACCGCTCTATTCTGTGAAAATCTCACCGTGAAAACTTATGTGAAGTGAGCTGTCAATAGTGTCAATCCCTAGCAACAGATGAAATGATAGCTCACTTCACCTAAGTTTTCACGATTAGAGTTTACAGAATAGATCGTCAGTTCACTTGAAGCGCACTTCACCTAAGTTTTCACCGTGAGATTTTTACAGAATAGAACTACTGCTCTCATTTTTCATGATCAAACCTCCCGACTTATTCGTGTTCGCCTGTTCTTAGAGATACCTAATTTTCTTGCTCAACTTTACGTCTGTTCATTCAACACTATACTACCATGTCTCTGTAATTGTCCCGCTGGTCACGTGGTCGCAAGCGCGACTGCTGAGCGTAGTTCCTGAGCTCAGCCCGAAGTTTGGTAGTTAGCGATGTGATACCAGCACCACTGTGCCTCGAGAAGCAAGTTAAGCCGTTGGTCCTGCGCCTGATCTCTCTCCGGTCGTATCGGTTTGCCGTCCCATCGGACTATACAGGCTGATTTTTTAAAGACCAGCCAAATTTAAGGATGTGGTACAGACCATCAAACTGAACAAATTTCTACATGGGACAAATAGCGTAATCGAAATTTCCGTTTTATTGTAATACAATAAAACGGCAATTTCATACTTTAACCCCTATTATTTTTGTAATAAAATCTAGTAATTTTAGTTAATGCGACTTAATATGCTCTGTGATATTTGCAAGCTCACTAGCTCAACAGATTTGCATAAACTATAGGACGTTAAATATTGTGTTCTTGCGTGATTCGACGCGTATGTATGTTTTGCAAACAAAGCTACTTCATAATTTATTATAGGCATGAGTTTGTATGATTAATCAATGTCATTGAAAAATTATAAATACATCACATTACCACCAGCATCAGGAAAATGATTACCCAGACTACTGTACAACCAGCGGGGTAGTTGTGTAACACGGTAACAGTCGGAATGTGTTTCAATTTGGCAGTTCTACAACATTCATTGCGTTATGTACGTTGCTACGAGACAAATTTTTCGAACATCTGTAGCAATGGATTAGCAATATCCTTCAAAATGATTCAGATTGTAATAGATATGTGTGTTACGCAATTAGGGTGCAGTACTTATAACAGAAGAAAAAAGCATTTCATGAGACAGTGGATTTGGCTTAGTTGGACTACAAATCCAAGAAGTAGCGTAGGTCAAAAATATCACCTGATGAAATCTGCCTAGCTTTTTCCTAACAGCATATGTTGGGGTCGGTTTCCAGTCTATCCGGATGTAGCTGAATACCTAGTGTAGGTACACAAACCAATAAATAATGAAAATGGGTGGTAACTCATCGAAGAGTCCCAAAAATACTGCAATTGACTATAAACTAACGAAACTGACTCAATCAATCAATCAACTCATCCTATCGCAGTCCACTGCTGGACATAGGCCTCTCCCAGACTGCGCCACTACACCCTGTCCTCCGCCTTCTGCATCCAGTCTATCCCAGCCACCTTACGAAACATGAAACTGACTAGTGACTGGAAAGTGCAGTACGTTTTTTATGGATGGATGGATCTGCATACACATTTTTTTTTTAGTGAACCCGGTCTGAAGGAGGTGCACCTTAGTAAAGAGTCGTAACACTCGCAATCTGGATGTCAAAGACAAGCAAAAAGGCCAAAAAAAACTGACTTCCTCTCGATTGTCAATTTCAACGCGCTACGAATATTCCGTAGCACTACAGCTAACACTACAGCACCGTAGCTTACAGAACGTAGCACTCTCGTAGCGCCATAGCGCTACGAGAGTGCTACGTTCTGTAAGCTACGAGTAAGATGTAAGATAAATTTATATCCTCGTAAAAATAGACATAAAACTTTCTTATTATTTGTCTGCAGTTAGTACTAAAGCTTAATAATATATGGTAAGTAGTGTCGTGTCGGCACCTCAGAAATGCTTATATTTTTCCTCAATGCTCAGCCGTTTGAGGAACAAACAAGCGCTAGTTACCTCCAATTACGATTAAAATGCCCGTTTCGTACTTGACCCGATTCTTGGTATAAGGTTTGTCACAAAACACTCAAATCTTCGGTATTTCCTTTGGTTTATTGTAGCAGTTGCGTGAGTCGTAGCCGCGCTACGGCGTAGCAGCGCGGTACATAAGTAAGTGATTAAAGGTGTTGTTGTAGAATTTACTGATTGATAATTAACGTTTATATTACAATAGAACAGTTATGGCCGAGTGGTAACGGGCGCTACTTACGAGTTGTAAGTCGTAGGATCGAACCCAGACAGGCGCTTTACTTTGTGTAAATTATTTCATCACTACTACTCTCAAAACGGCGAATGAAAACATCGTGAGGAATCCGGCATGTTCTAGAACCAAAACTGCGAAGACGTGTGATATAGCTGCCAACCCGCACTGGACCCGTGTGGTGGATTACTGCCCACTCCCTCTCACCGAGAGGAGGCCTGCGTCCCAGCGGTGGGGACATTATAGGCTGATTATGTATATTACAATAGAGTTGGTAATATGTACTAAACTTTTACATTATGGTTACTGATTTAATTTATTGTAAAAATATGTTCTGACAGCTTTGAAGGAGATGTAAAATGTTTCCTATAAGGTCGTACCGCGAATTTATCTGTTTTGTCTGGCCTTCGTCGCAAGCCCTTCTGCTAAGCATGAGGTTCTCGGTTCGATTCCCGCGTCAGGCGAAGTGGTATTGGGTTTCTCTATCTGGAATGTCGCAGTACCAGCCCAAAATCTGAATTGGCGCCCGGTTCATCGCAATTCGCTGGCCTCCTACTACATGGGGCTCAAACATCAATCAATCAACTCAGCCTATCACAGTCCACTGCTGGACATTGGCCTCTCCCAGACTGCGCCACAACAGCCTGTCCTCCGCCTTCCGCATCCACTCCGTCCCAGCCACCTTCTTAAGGTCGTCCGTCCATCTAGCTGGCGTCCTATACTACGCTTGCCGATACGCGGTCTCCACTCCAGGACTCGTCTGCTCCACGGGCCATCGATCCTTCGACAAACATGGCCAGCCCACTACCACTTCAGTTTGCTTACTCTGCAAGCTATGTCGGTAACTCCGGTTCTTTTACGGATAATTTCATTCCTGATTTTATCCTTCAAATAGACTCCGAGCATTGCTCGCTCCATAGCGCGCTGAGCGACCTTGAATTTGTGGACCAGCCCGACCGTCAGTGTCCACGTTTCGACGCCATATGTCATGACGGGGAGGACGCACTGGTTGAAGGCTTAAACATAACTGGCCAAAATGTGGGTATACTATAATAGGTACACCTCTGACTAACCCTTCGGGGATAACAGGCGTGATGTTATGTTATGTATTATTACATACATAACATAATCAGCCTATAATGTTCCCACTGCAGGGACACAGGCCTCCTCTCAGTGAGAGGGAGTGGGCCACAATCCACCACGCGGGCCCAGTACGGGTTTGTAGATGTCACATGTCTTCGAATTTTAGGTTCTAGAACATGCCGATTTCCTTCCTATGTGTTATTATTAACTAATAATATACAATTATAGTAATATACATAATTGTGAAAGTATCGAAATTTGCTTTCAGTTCTATCACAAGTGACCCTGTATCTTTTGTACCAAATAACACAGTGCGACGTATTTATCATAATAACAATGTTCAAATAATTAATAACATATCCAGCTGATTGTTTCCCGATAACTTCTTTATGGAGGTCAACACGCACTGACACTCCACCATTTTTTGAACTTGTTACCGAAAAGAAAATTATTTATTTAAATGAAACTTCCGTCATTTCTCATAATGAAGTAGATGTAGCGTTAATATTATTCTAGCTCATTTATTTACTGTGCGTAAGTTATAAACTTATAAAATTGTTTTGGCAGAAAATTCCTGAAAATTAATTAAGCGTTTTCCCAACTATGTGGGATACAGCTAAATACCAGTATTTTATATGGAACGACTGCCTATCTGACCTCCACAACCCAGGGTAAGACTGGTTGTCAGACTTTCGGACTTCTGCCGACCTGTAATGACTCCCAAAGATTCACGAATAACTGCCGACCAACGACTTATCGTGCTTTCCGAAACACGGAGGGGTCTTGGTATGTAAAGATGGTCACCCCGGATCATACGCGGCAGTCGATCGACCCGTGCGACTGTACCAACTATTGCTTATTATAATAGGGGTCCTATGTAGGTATGTTTTTAATATTTATTCTGATTCTTTTTGGCAGGACCATTACCTAGATTTGAATCATGCTTGTCTAATGGGCAATTATCGTAATTTTAAGAACGTATACAGTCTGATCTCAGTCTTTCCCTACATTTTTACAAGTTTTTAACATTGATTGTCGCTGAGATGAGATTGCGACTGGATTTTGAACGTTTTTAATTACATTAATTGGCCTTCAGGTCTCGCAACGTATAATTACTCGAAACACAAACGTATCGACACATATTTAAATTTAGATAGGTATGCGCTACTCAAGAAATGGGTGCCGTTAATTTAAATCAATAAAGCCTTTTTACGAACAATATTAACAGCCTATAATACCTTAATGAGGTAGGTAACATCAATAGCTACGGCCAATAACGGAAGCTTATTTTCCTTCCAACGTTCAAGCCAATTCCAACTCCATTCCCTGTTAATAAAGTCAGTTTTACAGTGTAGGCTAGTTGAGTGACAGGCACTGAGTGACACCACTGTCATAATATCGGGCATCCGGCCGCTGATTGGTTGAATATTGAGTAGATGTTGTCCCGCCCGCCTACGTAGAACGCCGCCCAGTTGGAGGATAAAACTCGGGTTGCTTAGCAACGGAAGTTGTTATTAGGTAAGAACCGGTTGTGTTATACGTAATATTAGTGGTTGGTAAGGAAAGAAAAGAGAATTTGTCATTGATTTTCTTTTGATTCGTTATTTGATAACATAAAATAACATCACGCCTATTTTATTTTCCCGATATGGTTAGGCAGGGGTTTATTACATATTAGGGAAATGCAGTACACCCACGTTTACCTACTTATGTCCCGTATAAGGGGCGAGATTTCATATAAGAGCGGGCGGGAATCGAACCCACAACCCGTGCTCAGGCGTCGCGATGGTAACTGAACTAAGTATCTATTTAAGTAGAATATTTTTTTGTTTAATTACACTTATAAATAGGGTAGTTGCCTGGGTAAAAAAATTAATATTATATTTAGTCCGTCAGTTAAATTATCGAAAAATAATGGACACGTATTTTTTCTTTTGTCAATCAAACAAAATATGACAAAGATAAAGCGCGTCAAAATTTGGGAGTGGGGGTCGTGACGTCACTTGCTTGCAAAAGTGTCGCAAGCAAATGACGTCACGCGGAACTTTAACGAGCGATATCTTCATCATTTTTTATATAATTGACACAAGAAAAAATACGGTTTCAATATTTTTTGATAATCTGACGGACTAATTCGATTTTTTTAGGAATATAGCCTATTCTGTAAATCTAATCTAACAATCGTATGTCGAATTAATCCAAAAACATTAAATTAACACAAAAGAGTAAAAAAATCAGTTACCACCATGGTAACTACTGCGTACACACTTACGTTATGCCCTAACACCTTGCGTAATGGATACATTACGCAAGGTGTTAGGGCAATAACGTAAGTAGGTAGGCAACCTAAACCTATTTCCCTAATTTTAGGGCATAACGTAAGTAGGTAGGCAACCTAAACCTATTTCCCTAATTTTAAGAAAACACTTGAATCATTATGTTTAGTCAATTCATCAAAATCCAAACACGCCTGAGTGTTCAAAAGTATTACATAGGTACTTAATTGTTTTACCTATTAGCTCAAGGCTAAGCAAGGCGATAAGGGAACTTACCTACTTACCTGCCTACCTCAGAATGACCTAAAGAGCTTGACCCAGTAAACGTTTTGAGACTTTTATTGCCCAAAGATTATGAAAGCCCAGGGTACTTATTGGTAACTGCTGAGGAACAGCGGGTCGAGGCCTGTCGGGGCCCCGGCCATAGGCAGAGGTGGCACCGCGGTGGTTTTAGCCGGTAAGAGTCCGGCATACTCCTCTGTCACCCCCACGGTGGAGGAAGTCCAGGAGGATTTCCCCCGAGCAATAAAAACAAAAGTGTACTTATTGGTCAATAAAGCCCCGTAGGTTTTCATGGGAAACAAATATTGCACAACAATTGTTAGACAATTTTTTGTGTTCCGTAGGTACTTTTCATACAGGTTGAAAGTGAAACATGTTAACACATTAATATTCTGCGAGAATATCAAAGACATAGATTTTAATTAATCTAAAAGAAAAATAGAAAGAAAATAGGTTTATTTGCGGTAAACATGACGCAAAAAAGAACATAAAACACAAAAAAAATGGTTCGGGGAAACATGCCTCACATCCACGCAAATCGGCTATCGCTCAGCATTATGCTGCGACCCTATGCAAGACAGAGCCCCAGCGCTGGTTTTCAGCGACGGCCGGCGGCGCCGACGTAATGACGTCGTTCGGTGCAGTATACAACTATTAGAACACGTCTAAGTTAAAGGCATAGATTTAGTATACCTATACTAGCGTAGTATATACTAAATCTATGATCTATCTATTCGACAATCCTTGGTAGGCAACATGTGAGTGTTAAATGGGTATTTGCACTAAACTAACTTACTTTGTATTTGTTTTAAAAGGCCTAGAAATCAGTCATGGTAGGTAGTTCAACGATTTGACGACGCATGGCTTTACCAGCCTGCACTTGGCCCGTGTGGTGGATTATGGCCCATTCCCTCCCACAGAGTAGAGGACTTTGTCGTAGCAGTGGGGACATTCTAGGCTGACTATTCGATAAATAGTTAAAAAATATCTTTTTTCTTGGCACTTGTCTGTTTTCACCGCCTGCCACTGTCAAACTACTTCCTTGGCTCTTTAAACGGTAGGTCCTAGATCGGCTAGATTCTCGTTTATTTTAATACCTACATACGCTATTACCCGAAAGTGCTATCGGTAAGCGTACAGACACGAGCATAAGTAAGTATGTATACACTTCACTTTCACTTTATTCAAAGGCGATTTTCTCCTTTATTTTCGAATGAAATTTTATGTTGGTACGAACACAGTATTTTCGAACGCATAGGTTTTTGCAATGTGCCGTATTTCATTGTTGTTTTCGCTATTTCACGCAAAAATCGCTATTGAAAGTTTCTAAATGTTGACATATTAGTGCTCGTGACTGTAGATACTCATGAAACATACCTAAGTAGGTAACTAATTAGGTACCAAGTTTAATGCCTGCCTTCAATCCTATCAATCACTATTATTGTATGATAGGCACTAGGTACCTAAATAGGTTATAAGGTACCTACTACTTAGGTAATTAGTGACGTTTTTGATGTGGTCGGGTTTATGTACTTAATCGAACATAAGATTAACGCGCAGATTAAAACTACTTTATAGGAGTTAAGTACAGACGCCAGCAGGTCAACCTACCCGAAACTGTCAAATTTTCCCAATCAACCTTGAACCTAATCCTTCAGCGATAAAGTTGAAAATCTATTAAAGCAATTTGACAGATTGTAGTAGCTTGATGCGTCTTGAGGCGTCTGTACATATGAAGAATTCGTTTTTAAAAGGTTATTTTTGATCCTCTTTGGATTTTAAGCAGAAAACCGACCAAGTCTCCGAAACTAATTAACTGCTTATTTCATAAACTTCTGCTGGGAGGCCTGCAGACAAAGAAGGAATGAAAAAGAAATTAATGTAGACAATAGAAAGTGTGTGCGACCAAGAAGAGGAGAATATGGTAACCTTCGTGACCGGCTTTATCCAAATAGGTACAGATTATTTCTGTTTCTCTACCAGCAGTGGATTTCCCAATAGTTGCAGCGGTACCCTAGCACCTAGATACTTAGTAGGAATCATCCCTAATGATCCCATAAGGGGGAAGGGCCAGGGCAGAGTTATCCTATAGAATGATGATGAATTTCATGAAATAGTCATTCACTATAATCCATATGAACCTAGAGTAGAGGATTGTATTGATAATTTTAATAATTATTATCAATCATTAAGCTCAGCCTATCGCAATCCACTACTGGACATAGGCCTCTCCCAGACTGCGCCACAACACCCTGTCCTCCGTCTTTCGCATCCAGTCTGTTCCTGCCACCTTCTTCAGGTCGTCTGTCCATCTAGCTGGGGGGCGTCCCACACTACGCTTGCCGATACGCGGTCTCCACTCCAGGACTCATCTGCTCCACCGGCCATCGACAAACATGGCCATCCCACTGCCGCTTACTCTGCAAGCCAATAATTATTATGTTGTACCTGAGGTCATATTAGGTACCTATCTGTCTTTAAAAGATCGCTCTTAGCGATAAGACCGCCCATTGTGTCACCCTTTGTAAAATGTTATATATTTATGTTTCTGTAATTTGTATGGTGTACAATAAAGAGTATTCTATCTATCTATCTATGTTCGCAAATCATATTTTAATCAACATTCAACATGACACTGACCTACAAACAGCAAAAACGTAAGAAAATTTTATTTTTCGGGCTACCTGTAGCATCCCCTTAAAGATTTTTAAGGCACAGTAAAACACAATGCTGCTTTATGGTAAAAGAAAATACATATTACCAGTTATTTTGTGTTTGTATAATGTAACCTACTATAACAATCGTAATTTCATACGACCCGTCAAATATGCAAAGAAAATAAGGGCGCACGACACATTCGTGACACCATAACGACGTAGCGTGTAATTCATCTAAACACTTACATTCTGAATCTAACATCTATAACCTTACAAATAAGGTTTAAAATGAATCAAAGTTGAAATAACAAAGAATTGTGGTGTACTTGTATTTCGTAGAAACGATGGCTAGACGAAATAAACGTCGCTTATGACGTTTGCCCCACTATGTCCAAGATTTATCGAGTATGACGAAAAGTGATTCCTTTTCAGTATTTACTTGGTAAATAGCAAGTCTAGACGATAGAATCCTTTTAATTTGTGCAATTTTGTACCTGCACAGGTAGGTATGTACCTAGGTACCTACTATTACAGTCTCACAATCGCGGTAGATGAAGGTAGTTATGTTTGTTATTGCAGGTATGGCTAGAGATCAAATTTTAGATATTCTAACCAGCACGAACAAGCAAAAACGTAACATCTACATAAATTCGAATTGAAAATACCAACTAATCTATAACATTTTTAGAAAGTATCTACATAAATTACGTGCGTAACGAGCATTTTAAATTTTAAAATCGTTCTAAATAAATTACGTTTACTCCAAGCGTTCATAAGAGTCCCACAGGCATCGTCAGGTTGAGGTCAGCCTCTTGTTACCCGACTGCGCGACAGCAAAGACAGGGTTATGTTTTTATAGTCTACAGAGTCGGGCGCTGACCGGCAGTGTAGCAGACATATTGATAAATGATTTTATTTTGTAAGTAGGATTGTACAAACACTTTTACACGTCAATCATATTTTAAAAACTAGATAAGTTCGGCGTTTCCTATCTGACTAGTCTAAGAAAGGCCGAAACAAACTCACAGTCTCTATTAAAGTCCAGACATAATCTTAGTCAGATCATATGGAGACCATGTAGATCGATTTCTAAGATGGTCTTCTGAGAAAAGAACCACACAGATTGAGAGGACCTGCCCAGTCAGCGCACGCATTTGTCAGAAATCGTGCAGCTCAACTCAAAACTTAAGGAGCTCAACTACTATACTATATTACACGTAGCAGCAGATTTCACCCGGTTTACCCATACATTCGCTACCAGCACGCGTATCATGAGATAGAAGCCAGATAGAATAGACAAAATGACACATTGCTTTTGTCTACAATCTGTCATTATGTCTATTGTTTTGCCGACAAAACCCGTTTCTATGGTGGTCATGTTACGCTTGCTGGTACCAGAACGTGTTAAGAGAGCTAAAGAGCTACTTGAAAATTCCCAAAATTATTTATTCAAAGGATATTAGGACACATGAAAATTCGAAGCAGTTTGATTTGGTTCTGAAGAAGACCTAATAGAAAAGAAATATTATGAAATTCATGATTTTTATTAGTAAAGAAGAAAATATTAACAATCAAGAATCTTTGTTTTTCTTCTTTTTCTTTTTGGGTACACTCTGTGGATTATCACCAAGATTTATGTCTAAGACTTCATTGCAGTTTTTTTCAGATTGATGTGTTATCTCCATAACTTCAATTTCATCGGAATCTACTTTTCGTTTCTTTTTTGATTTTGATTTTTTTGCAACATCATCTACAACGTTACTGTCATCTGCGTTTGTAGTACCTGCATTTGCTTCCATTTCTTTATGTTTATCTTTCTTTTTCTTCTTTTTAGGAACCTCGTCTGTCAAATCCACAACTAAATCGCTTAGTTGTTCTATAATGTTCTCCACTGGTTGATTATTTTCATCGTTTTTGCGCTTCTTTTTCTTCTTTTTGGGAGCTTCATCTGTTTCTTCAGTTGTTAGTGTAGAGTTCGGTTCTGGTTCCGCATGTTCGTGGACATCACTATCAACTTTAAGTTTCTTCTTTTTAAACTTAGGCTTTTCTTCAACGACCTCTTCAATGTACTCTTGATCCATTTCAGCATTATCTTCAGCAACTTCATTTTCATCCAATGCATTCTTTGATTTCTTTTTCTTATCAGTGTCATCACTTTCTTCATTTTTGGATTTGGCATTATTTATAGATCTCCACTCTCCCTTACTATTCTTTTCTGCATTTAAACTTTTCTCCATGTCTTTTGGGTCTCTATCAAGAACGGCTAAGAAGAATCCTGTAGTAAAGTCGGATTCTGGTTTGGAGTACATGCACCTTGTGCCCATACTGCCGTACATGCCCGAGCCGATATTGTTCCACTGTCCTTTGAGCAACCCTTTCACATCTTGGACCCTCCATTTGGTTCGTGAGGTCTTCACTACGTTAGTGACAACTCTTTCGTTTTCTTCAGGGAATAAGGAGCAAGTACTGTAGACTATTCGTTTGGCTTTAGGGAAGGCGTTCATTGCGTGTTTCAAGAATTTCTCCTGCAGTGATGTTAGTTTTGCGAGTCTTGTGTCTTCTATGTAGCTGTGTACGCAGAAGTTCATACCTGAGAAAAAAGAAAAAACTGTTAAATATGACTTTTTAATATTAAACTTTAACAAAAACGACATAAGACTACTTATTACCTGATCCCGAACAGCTCGGATCAAGAAGAATGTACTCGACTTCATCCATATCACCCTTCTTGATTTCCAACGCATCTTTATGCATGGTCTTCACGCAAGTGGACCCAGTTTTTGCAACAAAATCACGCAGTACTTGGTATCTCTTCTCATTCCTTTCGACGGCAAACACTCGGCCCTGGACATGAAATACATGGTCAGTTTGTAAATCCTTGATCAGATATAGATAACTGACTTTGGTAGCGGTCTAAATTACATCTGGCACACCATACATTCGCTACCTGGTGCCAGAACCAGTGAAAAGAGCCAGCCAGCCAGCTACTTGAAAATTCCCAAAATTGTCTTTTCAAAGGATATTATTACACATGACAATTTGAAGCAGTTTCATTGGGTACTGAAGAACTGATAGTCAAAAAAATATATATAACAGCTGGCATTACAGAATAATGGGAACATTTTCATTAAGAATTGAACTGATGCGTGGCTTATATGTTGTAAATAGAGTTGCGAGGACGGCCGCGTGGCGTGTTATGAAGCTGCTCATATAAAGCCGCGCCACACGCTCCGTCCGTATTTGTCGCCTAACCTTTATATGGGATAGGTGACCTATTTTTTTCTGGGAGCATTACGACAGAGAGGTATATTAATATTCTGTCATGTGGTGCTTTCATTACTTATTTTTATGCCCTGAGGCAAATGAGGTTTTCCTAATTAAGTTTTCTTTAAACGTTTTATGTTTTAGTTGTTTTATTACCAAATACATTTGCGTTTATATACATTTTTATTATTTTATGTTAATAGCTTGGCGTCAACTGTGGCTTTCTTTTCTTGGAAGTGTTTGGATAAATAACTGAAGCTCATTACATGAAGTTCAGTTTGTACTATAACTTCAATTTTTGTCGATTTTTTCAATACTTTGTACTACTTGTTCTGAAATCGACTTAATTTATACTCAAATAAAGTTGATATTTCCTTATGAGGAAATAACATCCAGAATTTGAATATGTAATACGTACAGTATTTCTGATGTAGGCCGCCAGTTGCGTGGTCTTCATGCCGGGGGCTGCGCACATGTCCAGCACTACGCTACCAGGCGGAGGGGCTAAGAGATGTACTGCCATTGCGGTAGCCTGTAAATAGAAGACAAATTGAAGTTTCAGATTAAAGGGTAATTACTAAACATATTAGGAATGTGGATTAGGTACTGAAGAGAGAAGTTTGTTTCTGTACATTTATTCCTGTCATGGGCAAAGGCCCATGACAGGAATAAATAAATACATACAATGTGGAGATGACAATATAAGAATAAATGAAAACACTGCCAATAAACTGGTAATATAAAATTAGGAACTATCAAATAAATCCTAACATTGAAATTGAATAAAAAGTGTTTTTTTCTTCCAAATTAAATAGTAGTGATGGGCCGACTATGGATTTTACCAATCTTTGACTAGCTATAGTGACTAAACTATATATATATATTTTTATAAAAACTTGCCCCACACTAGGAATTACTCCTGTATTGGATATTTGATTGAATTTTTGGATGCAAACTCGGAACGTCATTAGATATAAGCTGTTTAATTTATTGTCGTATTGTCGTCTTCACCTTGTATATTGCTACTTATACTTTTTTAAGGAAAAGCTTCAACATCAGCAGTATGAGGTTGCTAGAGAAATGATTTTGATTTTAAAATTCTATCACATAATATTGTGAATGCTTCCTAATTAAGTTTAAAGATGCACCTATTGCTTAGTTTTCCAAAATAGTTATTACCAACCTTATCTTGAAGAATAATTTTATTCTCCAAATACAACTCATGTTCATGCAATTTCGTTCCAGATGAGAACACAAACATGGTCTTCACGTGATAGTCTTGAGTGAAGTCTTCCTCCGTAAGATTCTGTATCTGTTTCAGGTAGTCAGCGTAAGACCCTGAGGTGCAACGTATGAAGTGGTACCCTTCATCTTGGAACGCTCTGATGGCATCCGAAGTTGTGAGCAGATTGGTGTTGATGCGGACATATCTCGGTCTGGGAGCAACTAGGTAAGCAAAACAAGTTAAATAAAAGCTTGTAAACAAACAAAAGCTGCACATAAAAGTAGATATTTTGCCAGTGAAAGATCAACAAAGTAAATTATTAAGCTATGTCATTTACTCAGCGGTCCATGAAAGCAGCAGTCGCAAAACGAATGAATGGAAAAATTCCACTTTTTGGTGGCATGTGGTGTGTGCAAATAGTACAGTTGCTTGTTGCATTGTAGTATGTAGAATCATAAACAGCTTAGCATCTTGAGTTACAGAGTAACAAATGGAAACTGATTAGATAATGTTATGTGATTTTGTCTATCTTGCTTGTAAGATAAGTAAAAGTGGATGATGGTGGCTACACAACTGCTTGCCCTAGATTTTTAACCTGACAAATGTTGTATGAATCAGGGGTTGTTCATAAGTAAAATACACTCAGAATCAATAAATAACCCCCGGGGGCACCCAGATGTTCTTAACAGACCAGGAGACGTAATCAACTGCTGGAGGGAGGTGGGCTGGATGGAGTAACAACCGACAGCGAACGGCTTTTAGTAGGCAATCTTTTGACAGGCATAGGCATAGACAACCAGCAGAGTTGGTGTAAAGGCAGACTACGGCGGGCAGATGTGAAATAAAAACAAAGACCGTATATCTTTTATGTTTAATAATAGCTAACTATCAAATTTTGGTTGATATAATAACTATTTTACAGCATTAAACACTTCAGTTAAATCCGTACTTGTTTACACACATAAAACAGATACAAAAGCAGATATTTTAATACTGTATTAGAAACGGAATGTTCATAAATGCATTAATCATGTTTCAAGTTTAAAGTGCTCTTCTCAGTCGTGGCTTCAGCTGCAGGAGTAGCTGGATACGCGTGCTGGTCTATCTCATTACCATCTCCATCATATTCTTTCTCATGGTACGCTTTATAGACATAAGCTCCTATTATAATGTTCACAACCACTACTGCAGAAGCTACGGACCACACATTCACCAGAAATGTATCTCCTGGATAGTTTGTAGTAAGTACATGCCGTACACCGAAAAACGTGACAAATGGTAGAGTGAACATAGCAATACTGTAAATTAATAGATTTCCCAACACTATTGCAAATTGTTTCGTTTGTTGGGTTAAAAATGGATTTGCATCGCCTGAGTCTGCCATTTTGCTTAGATAATGTCGAAATTAAATCTGAAAAAGAATAAAAATCTAAATTAATAATTACCTTCAGTCTTCAATTCATCTTTGTTGTCTGATATGTATTTCTCAAACTGGTCTTTGTACGAGAGGACTGTTTGCTCCGGCTTGCTTTTGCCAGGTAGAGTCTTTTTGCCAAATAGGAGTTCTGATGTGAGAATTTTGGCAAGCCATGGGTCTAAGCGTGATTCATTTTCTAATATTTTACTGTTCTCAAATATTTTGTCTATGTCACTCGCATGTTTGATTGTTTCTGTTATCAGTGCGAAGAGCACATTCGTCCTCTGTAAATATGACAAACTAATAGTAGTAAAGTACAAAATTCGTGTAAATTAACATTTCTTGTTGAAATACTTACGAAATGCCGTAATTTATCGTCGTACAATAAAGTTTTGACGCTGCCGCCTTCAGTAGAAACTTGCTTAAAGATATTGGAAGCAATTTTGTAATGTCTTGGTACCTTCACTGAATGTTCAAACATTTTATTTAGCGCAATACGTTCATAAAAACCTTTTCATTGCTAAATAATATTTCCCAATATTCTTAAATTCAATACCTTTTGTCACGAGACAAACGTCAAATTATTGATTGTTTTAGGTTAAAATTCGTTCATATTAAGTTTCAAACGTTCCAAACACAACACTACTACTACATCAAAATGATTTTGTTTCTTCAACCATGCTACGAGCACATGCTATTGCAATGTTTTATTGATTATTGCATTGACTTTGTTTATAACTGTTAATTGTATAATAGCGGTTCTATTGTAAAAACAGGTTTTATTCTTATCATCAAATTATCGTCAATAAATCTGAACGTATCCAAAATAAATAGCCTCACTGCCATAGACAATATCGCGTTCCATTGCCCTGCGTTGACTATATGACAATTTTTAGGGTTCCGTACTAAAACAAGGAACCCATTCTGTCTGTCTGTCTATCTGCCCATGGTTTAATTCTCTCCGAGTTACTAAAATAAAACGCTGTAATCCAGCATGGTTATACATAGTAATTACGCCTACGAAGTTGAGAAACAACAGATTGAAAAAACACCCTTACGGTAAAGCGTGGTTAATTTGGTTTTACTAGGCTTTTCCACCTTAAGAAGGTTGCTGGGACGAACAGGATGCAGAAGGTGGAGGACAGGGTACTGTGGCGAAGCCTGGGAGAGGCGTATGTCCACCAGTGGACTGCGATAGGCTCAGTTGAGTCTTTTCCATCGTGTGGGGTGTCGTTGGGTAGGCCTGTCAAAAATATTAACAAAACAACTTGGGGAAATCTGGACTTATAGCTAATATGGTTCACCACGCTTGCACAGAGGAATGGTCGATTTCGGTCTAATATTAGAAGTCCAGATTTTTTCACGTTGGTTTTCCTTCGCCGATGTCATTATTTTCCAAAATAAACTCGGAAACTACATATCAATTG
Organism: Apamea epomidion; assembly: GCA_947507525.1. Classification (NCBI taxonomy): domain Eukaryota; kingdom Metazoa; phylum Arthropoda; class Insecta; order Lepidoptera; family Noctuidae; genus Apamea; species Apamea epomidion. The sequence continues at coordinate 3,907,080 of OX382234.1, forward strand.
AAATTGCTGCTGCTCATGCTCGTGATGACCTAGTGGTCATCACGCCATTATTAAATAAATATTTAAATTATGGAGATAATATGGGTTAGTTGTACCTTTTTCAGTGAAACATTTAAATGGCCAATAATATAACACGTATGAAGTAGGTACGTCAGAAACCGAGTACGTCGATAATCGATCAGAAAACAATTTGACTTTTCACTTGACAAACATCATTGAGACTGTGTTATTTATGTGTACTGCAGCTTAGCATGCCAGAGGCTTTAACAATTTTATGATGAAAACTATATAAACGTACTATTATTATAACTTTACGCTGTCCTTTGCGGGGTAGGCAAAGAGGACCGAGTGGCACATAAGCATGTGGAGTATTGTTATATCCCATAATTAAAAAGATTATTATGTTTCCAAGTGACTTTGCTATCTAAGTCAATAGTTTGTAGATATATTTTTACTTCGGTTACCATCGCGGAAATAATTTTGCCTTTGATAGTTTTTTCATAAAATACTATGAAATACAAACTTATTTTTGCAGTCGATAAAAACAATACTGTGCATGCGTAAGTGCATCCCTATTGCGGAACCCTTCACGGTGCGTGGTCGGACACGCTCATGACCGTTTTTTTTAAATTATTATAGTACTATAATGCTGTAGGTAAATAATTATTTTGAAAATGATAAATAATGAGTATCAAAAATGCTACTTAAATTTCTTTAATTTTTAACTGCATTTTTTTTAAATCGCTTAGAAATATATTATCCCTTGGATAGAGAAATCGTATTAAACTATACCATAAACAATTTACTTTGATCATAGTTTGTTGCACGTAATCTTTATTTACAATTTCACAAAAACATATTTTAATAATTTACGTACGTTCGTACATTTACTATTGTATGAATTATGTAAACATTTTATGAAGAGGTAATTAAATAAATAAGTCTTCCACGCTTGTTGTGAAGTTGTTTGTGTAATAATATCGTTGACAGTTTCGTTTCGAATGGCGATATGCTCGTCGTAAAATACCAGGAAATGCTATGATTCAACATCGCTGCAGTTTCAACAACAGTGACTGATGTGTTGTGTGCATTATTTTCAGTTGGGGACAGCGACCGGGTCGCTGTAGACGCAAGTTATCAGTGAAAGTTTATAAAATGTCGCGGGGGTAATTCGAGTAACCTGGGAAAATAATACCAAAACAATGGTTCCTGCGCCGAGTTGTCCGTTTTCGTGGGACTACTGGACGTCCTCGCCGTCGGACGTGGTGGAGCTCACGTGTCTGCTGCCGAACTCTGTTTACATTCCCCTGAGGATAAGCTGGGATGCCACTCTTCAGGATGTCAAAGAGGTTAGTGTGAGAGAGGAACACCCTCGCGTGACTCACGCCTCTAGCCGACGATATTTTGATTGCGTTTTTGGAAAGTGGGTCAAAGTATTGGGTAACATGTTTACAGATACATTTATTAGGTACATTTAGAAAGTAGTTTACATTGTTTACAATTGCATGCACTATTTTTTATCATGTAGGTGTTTTTAAAGATGTTCTAGAATGTCTGATAAGCAGTTCTCTGTCATAGATTTTTTGGAAAAACATGTGTAACCTACAATCCTCTGTTATTATTGTTTGCTCATCATAATGCCAGACTAAGTGACATTCATGTATCAGATTTGTGATTAGTCTTTACACCTGTAATATTCCATTCCAAGATTACAGTTTTACTCACATATTTATGTCGGGTATATTTGGTGTCAGTATAAAAATATCTTGGAAAAACTAAAATATATATAAATACCTTTTTGTCCAATAATTCCTCATGTAGCCATAATTATACTTAATATTCAACACTTTAATTAGAAAACTGAGGCTTAGACATTTCCTGTCATTGATATCATTATTTTATTTTTATACTCACACTTTGTGTTTAATTAAGGGAAAATAACAGAGCTGTAGATTAATTTAGAGAATAGGATGATGTAGGTATTCAACCTATTTATTTACATCTGTATGCATTGAATAACATGAGGTAACTAATGCTGATATGGTTATGATTCACCATAATATTATCACTATGACTACATATTTCATAAGAGCAATTTTAAAAATCATGTAAGTCTTCATAGTTACTAAGGTAAATAACTATGAAACTAAGTCAGAAACCTGAAAGTCTGACAACCAGTCTTATTAAGGGGTATCATTGTATAACCCAGCAACTGGATTATGGAGGTCAGATAGGTAGAGTCTGGTTAGACCGGAAGCTGACCCCAACATAGTTGGAAAATGGCTAGGCTAGATGGTGATGACTATGAAACTTACAGACAAAACCAACAGTTCTCAATTTAAATATCCGGACGTCATTATGAAGATTTTTTTTACAGCAGTTGCATGATGTAGTCTAATAGTAAGAATAACCTACATGTAAAGAGTAACATTAAAGACCTTCGTCTTCGTCTGACTAGACCATTGAAGGTTTACTAAGAATACTCCTCACATACTCATCTCCTCATTACAATACTCAAGTTTACCGTAACTCTACCATCATGGGCATAAGCACAGCACTTTTGTATGTAAATTACCAGAACTGATACTGTCAATGAAATGAAAAAGGTTGCAGCTATAAACCTACAATGTCTGAATAAAAACGTAAAGGTGAAACACACATTAAAAAATGTGATCAAGGCAGCCAAAACTGACCATACAAAATAGACTTTCCCTCCAGCAATCAAAACTGAAGTGAGCCTTGAGTGGCCACAAAAGTTGTAATTTGCATTCAGAAATCTTGACCAATATTTCTTTTTTACAGGACATATGGGACCGGGCGGTCAACTATCCCCTTTTCGGGATGTTGCACGAGATGTCCAGCTATGTGTTCCAATTCGTCAATTCTCTTGCGGTGCCGGAAGAGGTTGATGATGAGAACAAGCGCATCCGTGACATTAAACCAGTATGCGGTGTGCTTATGATAGTAAAAAAGTCAATTGAAAGGCCTGGAGAACAGTTGCTAAATACACATATTAGTCATTTAATTGGAAAACGTGAGTATTTTGTTACTATCCTGTATCACAACCAACATTAAAATCATCAGGATCATTACATCATTAGCACAACAACTAATGCTAGGCCATCTTTCTTGGAGTTCATTTGCATCTAGTAAATTGTTTGCTACCCGCACACATAATACGCGTTTCGATGCGGAAAACGGTTGGCGACTGACGAGTCAACTGATACTACTATCACTATTAGCTAATCTATAATACCTTATAACATTTATTTCAGATAGATTTTAGTAATAATTATTATCAATGAGAGGATGTGTAGCATTATTTTTAGGTAGGACAATATTTTGTTTTTATGAGCAAACTTGGAAGGCTGGGCAATCAAGTTCCTTTGTAATAATATGTTTATTTCCTGGTTTTACCATGCGTATGTCTTCCTCAATGTGTAGGGAAAAAGTATAGGAGTAAACAAGAATCTAAATATGGAAACATCTAAATGTTATGTTATATGAGGAAGAATAGGATAAAAAATGGTAGTGTGAGGTATACGTAACTATAGGTAGTTACGTATACCTCAAACTACCATTTTTATGTCCTAGTGGTAGGCCACTAGGACATAAAAATACCGATATGTAAATTTGATAAGCGTGTTTTGGTTCATTCAGATGGTTCAAAACCAAAATATTTTATTTCACAATAATGCTTTTACAAATAATTGGCATTTTCAAATTACGGTGTCAATAGTTATGGGAGGATAGAGTAGGCCCGTCAACAAGTACTAGGTACTTAATAAAATAGAAAATGGTCTACAAGGCCTACAACATTCTCACATTCACAAAATATAAAAGAATCTATCCAAAAGATAAATAAAATAAATGTCATAAATGCCATTTAAACCAAATGTCTTGGTTGCTGAAGTAGGTCTGCATTGACAACTACCCTCATTCGAAGGTTGAATAATAATTAAAAGGCACGAGTGCAGGCATTTTTAACCGACTTCTAATAAAGGAGGAGGTTCTCAATTCGGATGTTTGTATTTTTTATTATTATTATTATATTTTTTTTAAATGTTTGTTCGCATATATAACTCTGTCGCTTGCCAACATTGAAAAATTATTTTTTTGTTGGAAATGGTATACTTCCCCAATGGTCCCATTGAAATTTCGACAAGATCTGATGATGAGTTTCGGAGACAGACAACGGAACTCTTCAATAAATGCCAGCAAATCAACGGCTATTGCTGCTATCGCTTATGTATGTATTGTTTACGCCATCACACAACATAACGTCACGTGGCCTAGTGGGAACGCCCCCGACTTACGAGTTGTAGGTCGTGGGTTCGATCCCAGGCAGCTTTACTTTGTGTGAATAATTTCATCACCACTGCTCCCAAAACAGTGAAGGAAACCATCGTGAGGTAACCGGCAGGTCCTAGAAGCAAAAATTCGAAGACATGTGACATTACCAACCCGCACTGGCCCCGCGTACACAGGCCTCCTCTCTGTGAGAGGGAGTGGGCCGTAATCAACTTACGGTCCACTCCTAGCAGTGGGAACACTATAGGCTGTTTATGCTACTACGCTAGGCCAGCTCAAGGACAAAATTTCCCCACTACTGACCGTGCAGTCGACTGTACATAATTATTTAAATAACAGTGAAGAAATACTCAGTGAGTATGAATAGGTATCTTGGGTACAGGCAACCCTTAAACAGTACTTTTATTTTGTACTCGGCATTAGTGCATTTGAACTTACAAAGCCGGTTATAACAGAAGTACTTATCTAACATCAATATGAAGACGACAATACACAACAAATCAAACTGCGTATATCTAATGACGTTATAATAAATAATATAAATCATTTATTTGCCATTTAAATTACAATTATTATAATTACTAGTTTCCAGTCTACATACGAAATTTTCATCAATCATTCATTCATTCATTACATCAATCATCATCATTCTTTCATTCATTCTTTTTTTTTTTTCATTTTTTTTTTTTTTTTTTTTTTTTTTTTCTTACAGTTTAGTCACTATAGCTAGTCAAAGATTGGCAAAACCCATAGTCGGTCGGCCCATCACCACAATTGAGTTTGTTCGAAAAAAATACTTTTTTTGATTTCAATGCTAGGACTTATTTGATAGTTCCAAAATCTTAGGTTAGGTTCAAAATCAAACTCTTAGGGATTAATATTGTCAGTGGATTCGTATTGTTGTTTCCACATTGTATATTGATATAAAATTAAACACAATAAATCAATTCCAATGAGATTTATTTAGGTATACCAAATTATCATTACTTGATTACATAACTTTTTAATGAATGAATGATGAATCTCTACCCACAAAAGGTTGTTGACCTCTAGCATGTACGATTGTGTACATAATGTGTATCTAATTTCCGCCGTAACGTTTTGCGGCAACCTAAACTACTGATTATACTATTGTTTGTTGAACATTGCATTGATAAGGCCCTGTTAAGTTGATACATCAGTATTTTGTTTAAACTTTTATTAAACGACTAGCTTTTTCAAACAGTCACATTTTTATGAAAATTACTTGGGCCCTCAAACCACCGTTCTCTCTGAGTTTTTTTCCTTTTTGCTCAGCTCCTAGCTGTCATAGCGTGATACTAAATAACCTATAACCTTCTTCAACAATTAGGCTATCAAATGCAAAAAGAATTGTTCAAATCCGACTGGCAGTTTCTGAGATTAGAGCGTTCAATCAAATAAACTCGTACCTTGATTATCTGTATACATATATAAAAGGAGAATCTGTCACTAAACTCCTCCTAAATGGCTAGACCGATTTAAATGAAATTTATGTTGTGTTTGAGTATCCCTGGCTGATATACATTCATAATTATACCGGGTATGTAGCACTCTTCTGGCAGGACAACGTCTGTCAGGTCCACTAGTATTAGCATAGACATAGATAATTAAACTTTAGTTAAGTTTAAGTCACAACAACATTCATTCACGTTACGCATAGTCCTAATGTCTCTTCAATGTCTAAAAAAAATGTTTAAGGGCGTTTAAAGCTCAGTTAATTAGGCGTTCGTTAAATTGATCGATACAAACCATTCGGTGACGCTCTGCACACAGAAAAGCGACTAGTAAAATTAGTGAGTGGGTTGATAACTCGGCCGAGACACATAATTCGGGGACTCCCCCGCTTAGACGGGAAAACGACAAGTACAGTGTGTGGGACCATTTTAAACCCCGCACGCATTATGGCAATTTCTTTTATACATCAATCAACGCGTGTTTTTAAAAACTAGAGGAAATGTACCATGTTTATGAGGGTTTGTGGAATGCTTTGCAGGATCTCGTAAAATTCCCAACGATTAACGAAAAATTTTAAAACAACTCTGCGGGCCATCCATACTAATATTATAAATTCGAAAGTAATCTCTGCCTGTAAGTATGTTACCTTTTCACGCTTATACCACTGAACGGATTTCGATAAAATTGGCAGGGAGATAGATGGTTTGCCGCGGTCAGAAGCTAATATAGAAAAAAAGAAAGAAAAAGTATTTATTGCGACTCGTACAGGAAGATCATAAAACTAAAACAATAAAAAAAAAAAATAGTAATCATTCATTCATTAATATACCCTGTCTTTTTCTTCCATACTTCTCTATTAGTCGTCATCTCGGTAGTCACCCAGTTTCTAGCCATATCATCGTTCACACAGTCCATCCATCGTTTCTTTGGTATTTCTAACTCTTATATATTCTTCTTCTTTATTTTTTTTCATAAGGTTCATAACTCATTTGTTGGGCTTATGGGAAATCATCAAATGACGCCTGCCGCTCTGGGTGGAGCAGAAGGGAGTGTCAGACTCTTACTGACTAAAACCCACCCGTGTTCCTTCCTTAACCCTTTATGTTCCAGGGCAGCGGTAACCCTTTCGGACAATCCCGCTACCCCGGCGGATAATTGTCATTTGTTGGGCTTGGTTTATAACCTTTTATAACAAGATACTATCTTTGCTAGACTTGCCTTTTAATGCCTTTAAAGCTCAAGTAAAATCCAACCTTTGTTCAAAGGCATACTATTCCATCAACGACTACTTACACGATAAGAATAGTTGGTCGCCCTAATTATAATTAACTCAAGACAATGTTTATGTTTTTTCTCCAGAATTAGCTTACTGACAGGTTATTGTTATCAGTAGGTATTAACTTAATTATTTATTTTACTTTGATGGTCCTAGTTTATCATTTGTGACTTCAAGTGACAGCTATGTGAACAGAAACCAGCAATGCATAATTAATATGTTAGCTGACGCCCTTTATGCCTGGAGGCTTATATTTAGGTAGTAAGTTTTTATTTACATTATAAATTAATTATTTTTAGCTTGAGTGCGTATAGTTTTTATTATATTTGTTGGTATATTGGCGTGGCTAGCTGACATAATTGTGGCAAATAATTTAATTTTATGTTCTGTGTCTTGTAATATAATTACTTAACATAGGTACCTAGTATTGTATACAATCAAGTATTTTCTAACTGAACAGACAGCTGTGCTGCTGGGGAGTTTGTTGCGCCACTTCTTCTTCCCAGCGATAGCATTAGGAACTAGTGAAGGGCGGGCGTTTTTGAGGGACTGTCTTTTGTAATTTTGACGTTCGAAAAGCGCTGATTCTCAGCCTATTTTGAATAAATGACTTTAGATTTTATTTTTTAGAAATCCCACATCCCGCCTAACAAAAGTTGCTGCTAAAACTTCAAATTTCTAAAAGCATATTTTTCCTCAACAGGCCTCAACGAATTCGACAACATTCGAAGTTCGGAGGTGAATGACTTTCGGATGCGGATGCGATACCTAGCGGAGGAGAGTTTAATCAAGCGAGCGCAGAGCACCCGTCTCGAGAGGCTGCGGTACCAGTGCCCTCCAAGACTGGCAGACCATCCCGACACGCCGACGACCCTGAAGACCAACCTGAACCAACACTGCTTTCTACTCGTCACACGTGTCCCGAATTCAGAGGTAGGCAGGGAGATTTGAACTGTTTTTTTTTTTAAATGATTTATATTCATATTTCTATGAGTGCTGAGTATTTTTGTTTGCATTGCAATTTTGTTTGAGAGGCACTGCAGGGCAAAGGCCTACCGCTCCCATCTCCACACAATTCTGTCTTTTGCGAGTGGCGGGCGGCGGCGTGCGGCAGGTTTTTTGTGTAATGTTTCGAAAAAAACGCGCAGGTGACAGGCTTAAGGGATATTCGTTTACTGCTGATAGGTGCCTGTACCTACATACATGTACTATTAAGTGCATCAGAATGTTGAACTATTGCGAGTAACGGGAATCATGTATTTCTTGTTTATGTAATTTGAAGTTACAAAGAGCATGCAATTTGAGTGCTAACAGACTACATGCTTACGATACCTTTGGATACATAATGCACTTTGACCTGAGCACCTTTTCATGTATAAATAGGTGCGTCATAATAAAGGCTATACCATCTTAGAACTTAAGGCTAATTCCCTTAATTAAAAACGTTCAAAATCTAGTCGCAATCTCATCTCGTCGACAATCAATGTCAAAAACTTGTCAAAAGTGCAGGGAAATTAGAGGTATTTTTGACAAATCAGGCTAAAATTACGGGAATTGCCATCTAGTTAGGCGATGGCCAAACAGCATCCTTTTTGCATGATTTTTAGGATTTCGAGAAATATTATGACATAGTGGCTATTAAAATAATACTCATTCAGTAATAACATTCAATATTCAATAATAACGTCAATTTCATGTAATAAGGAAAAATATATTAAGTCATCGTTAATGATGGTAATTCCTGGAATATTATTTTGTGGTTCTGAATTCCTGATAAATGGGAAAGTTTACCATAAATGGTTGACCGATATGACTATCTCTAAGGCAATTTCATGAACATTAAAAGCTTATATTGTACTTCATTGAAATTGGTTTACCCAGTATAACACAGCCATGAAATAAATCGTCATTATATTTTATTTGCTCCTGTTTGATGATTTTATATAGATTAGTATAATATTATGCTTTATATACTTATGTATTTATTGTATTATGTAAATGGTACACATGGTTGTCTTTTAAAGATCGCTCTTAGCGAGATAAGACCGCTCATTGTGTCACCCCTTGTAAAATTTCTACATTTATAATTATCTGTAATTTATAAGGTGTACATAATAAGAGTATTCTACTCTATAAAACAAGTAAAACAAAATGTAATATGAATTTGGTTTATTCATGAAAATACACAAACACATTGACCCAAATAAATGTTGACCTGAAACGAAAATATGTGCCATCTAGATTCGATGGCAGACATTGATCAGCTGTTGTTGATATAAATATACCAGACCATTCTAGACGTGATAATTGTCGGCGCCTCTCACTGGCAATGACAATGAAATTCACCAATGTTTTTATATCTACATCTCCAACACACAAAGTTGCTTCATAAATCTAATGGCCCAGTACCTATCACATTTGACAGTTTTATTGAAACAAATCGCGGCTTCCTATTCATAATGCAATTTGTAAAGCTTTCATTTATCTGAGGAATTTTTCGTAATGTCTTTTAAATTACAGCAATTCTTTGTAGTTTAAAATATTTGTTGGAAACAATGTTTGTGGTACTTAACTAAACGAAATATCCTCAAATTAAAGATAAATAATATTAATACCGTAAACCTAGTGGTGTTTTTTTTGTTTGCTAGAATCACCATACAACACTACCACCTCGGTGAGTAGATAAGAGAGTATTTAAGACATTATAGATATCACTACTCACCACTCAGTCTTCTAAGGGCTGTATTTCCAACGCCAGAAAATTTTATCCGAGGAATAATTTTGAGTTTTTGACAGTTCTTCTATACAAAATCTGTCAGACGTCCATTTAATTCCACGAATAAAAATTATCTGTTGTTTGATAAATTAGCCCTAAGTCACATAACATAACCATCACGCCAGTATTTCCCGAAGGGTTAAACAGAGGTACACCTATAGTACACCCCGATTTCGCCAGTTGTGCTTAAGTCCCACGTAATAGGGGACGACCCTATTACCAACATCCGGGCACAAATCCAAGACTCCGGCTCTCTCAATAACACTTTGCCTAATCACAAACGAGAAATTGAGAACGAAGTCTCTTAAAGATCTCAGCCTAAGGGTGAAGGTAGTCCGGGCGTCGGGAGCCGCGTGACGACTCCCGGCCACCGTAGGCGCGGGCCTGCGGGCGGAGAGCAATGGGTAGCTCTCCGTCCGATCAGGACCAGGCCCGTGCCGGACGGCGCGTAAGTGTTCCACGTGCGCCTCAAAGAGATGTCAGCATAGATGACGGGGCCCGACAGGGCCGAAGCCTGCCGGGGTAGCGGGATCGTCCGAAAGGGTTACCGCTGCCCTGGTACATAAAGGGCTAAGGAAGGAACACGGGTGGGTTTTAGTCAGTAAGAGTCTGACACTCCCTTCTGCTCCATCCAGAGCGGGAGGAGTCATTTGATGATTTCCCATCCACAAAAAAAAAAAAAGGGTGAAGGTAGTCCGTGTCGGACGGCGCGTATGTGTTCCACGCGCGCCTCAAAGAGATGTCAGCACAAATGACGGGGCTCGATAGGGCCGAAGCCTGCCGGTGTAGCGGGATCGTAGCGGGATCGAAAGGGTTACCGCTGCCCTGGAACATAAAGGGCTAAGGAAGTAACACGGGTGGGTTTTAGTCAGTAAGAGTCTGACACTCCCTTCCGCTCCACCCAGAGCGGGAGGGGTCATTTGATGATTTCCCATCCGCAAAAAAAAAAAATGGGTGAAGGTAGCCCTTGAAATTCAAACTTTCTTACGTTTTTTGCCACTTGCAGGTCAGTGTCAGGTTGTATGTTAATCAACAACTATGTATTTACAGAACTATAATCATTAGAATCATCAGTGCAACTCTCTAAATATATTAAACCCTGATACTAACCTGCAAATTGCAATTAACGTAAGAAAATTTGTATTTTGCGGGCTACCTTACCGCTGGTCTTCTGGTAGAGCAGCCTAGTGGGAACAACTGCGACTTACGAGTTGTAGGTCGTAGGTTCGAACACTGACTGCTTTACTTTGAGTAAATTCAATTCACCAACTCTACTCTCAAAACGGTGAAGAAAAACATCGTGAGGAAACCGGACTGTCTTAGTACCAAAACGACATCAACCAACCCGCACTGGGCCCACGTGGTGGATTATGGCCCACTCCCTTTCACAGAGAGATGGCCTGTGTCCCAGCAGTGGGAACATTATGCTAAATGATCTTATCTATCTGAAAGACGTTTTTGATTATAAATAGGTTTTAAACTATCAATAATTCTCATTGTGAGTTTCTTCCTCCTCCCCTTTATACTCCGGCTCTATTTTCTCTTCATCATTTTCGCCTTCCTCGATCCACTGCAACATCAGGGATTTGCTTTCCTCTCTGAAATATTAAATAAAACGGTCATAACGGGTGAATGTACTATGAAAATGAAGTACGAAGATTAATCAAAAGGAATGTGACTGTCTCGATGTTCTAGCTCGACTGTTGATCCTAGGACCCTGGGAAAGATCAAGAATTTCTCAGTTCAGAGTCTGGATATGTACCCTGTTGATGACAATACGCAAACCCCCCAATGTAACTTGCAAACATGCGTAGTATAGACCCCTGCCCACTTCTTCAGGAAATACAGGCGTTATGTTATGTAAATGTCATTACCTTTCCTCGTCAGTAACAATGAATTTGTTAATCCTCTTGAGTCGTGGCAGTGCTGCTAATATCTCAACCCTTAGCTGAGGATCGTCCTCTTCCCCTTTGACATCTGTTTCCTCCTCACCCGTCCCTCCCATGTATGGACAGCCTTTTATCACGAGCGTCTCCAGCCCTTTTAGTACCTAAAAATAATAATTACATGTCATTATAATTTTAGAACATGACTGGCGAAATCTGGTTGTATTACGAGTCCAACGCTACTTAATCCTTTTTGGAATACAGGCGTGGAGTTATGTACAATTTTAACTAACTTAAAAGCTAACAATCTTGAAATAATAATATATACATGTAAATTAAAAGGGAAATAATTAATATAAAAATTATTAATATAAAAATAATTAATATAAAAATCCTACTTCCTACTTATTCTATTATTATTATAAACGTGAAAGTTTGTATGGATGGATGGATGTTTGTTACTCTTTCACACAAAAACTACCGAACGGATTTGGATGAAATTTGGCACACAGATGGTTAATAACCAGGATTAACATATTATAGGATACTTTTTATCCCCATATCGGGGATCCCACGGGATCGAAACGTATGCGGGTGAAACCGCGGGGCGCAGCTAGTATTAAGACAATTTAAAGTATTTAATCTCAATATGAAAACTCCATTAAGGAATTCGTCGATTAAACAAGGAACAGTATTATCTGGGGTAATTCGGAGATTGATAGGTAAAGCAGTCTATAATTACTGCTAGCAGGACTTCATGCAGGAATTCTAGTGTTCATTGCGTTAGTTGCTAATTAGTTACATATAAATACTGATGCATACCCTTAGCTTCTTGATTTGTATCAATGTTCCAACTTTACAATTCCTCAGATTGATGTATTGCAGTTTCGTCAGGTCTTCGTGAAATCCGTTCAATAGCTTTATAGGATTGTTACGCACATGAAGAATCCTTAAGTTCACCAGTTTCTCAACCCCAGTGAGAGTCGTCAATTTATTTCCTTCTAAATACAAGCTGTCTAAAAGAGGAAAATCGAAATTAGATATATCTGCTATGAGATTTTTTCTGAAATCTAGTACTTTTAAGTTTTCCATCCTGTTTTCGAAGGCTACAGTTTCTATTTGGTTGCCGCCAAGTTCCAGAGTGCTCAGTTCCGCCTGGAACACATCGTGAACCGATGTGATTTGGTTGTTATTCAATATGATGCATTGAAGATATTTCATAGGTTTTATCGCTGCCGAGGTTAATTTGTTGTCGTCAGCTTGTATAAGAATCAAGTACGGTAGTTCTGCAATAACTTGTAACGCTTCTAAATCTAAGTAGTTGTGGGAAACATCCAAGAACATGAGGTTTCGGTACCGCCTTATTGCCTTGATACAAGTCACCTTCAATCCAGTAATTGCGCATTTCAAATATGTGTATCTGTTGACAATATTAAACTTTATCGATGCTGTTTTCACTGTGCACTAGTGTAACATGGAAATCAAATTTAGGTATTTATTTTATGTGTAACTAACGGCGCCCGGCAGCAGCCGGTTTCACTCGCATAAGTTTCGATCCCGTGAGAACATCGGCATAAAAAGCATTATGTGTTAATCTTGTTTCTAAACTATCTGTGTGTCAAATTTCATCCAAATCCGTTTAGTAGTTTTTGAGTGAAGGAGTACCTATCAAACATCCATCCATCCATTCTTACAAACTTTGGAGTTTGTAATATTAGTAGGATTAACTATCATGAATAATATAACTTCATATCAATGAAGTTTCGCTTTGTTTCAACAAAACGCTGCCTTAAACTGTTCTCTTGCTTGGTAGCATCAGATATTAGGAAGAGTTAGTTGCTAGTGTGTTTAGTACCTAGCACGAAGAAGGGTACATAGATGCCTTACCCGTCTCCATCAGCGGTCTTGCCCAGCATGCTACATCTGACACTGATATCTGATTTAGTGAGGGCCTTAAAAGGGAGGTTTTCTTTTATCTTGATGGGCATAGCCTGCTCTTCATCTGGCGGCTCGTCGTCATCGTAAACTAATTTGAAATGCGATTTCAACATTGTTAACTATTAATAATATCATAATAATATAACATAGCGATGTGAACTGAGGGGTGCTGAACCGTAACGGCTTACATTATTCCGACTTCGCTCGACATCTCAAGCGACATTTCTCCCTTAGTGAGGCTTTAAAGATGGCGAATGGTGAGGAGGTGAATGCATTCCATTCGGCCAGATGAACTGTAAAATACTTTAGCCTACGTAAAGCCACAAACACATTACTGTGTCGTGTTGTGTCGTCACTCGGGATACACCAATCAAACGAAACAGCTTTGATTGGCTAGCACTGCGTCCGAAAGCGACACGACACAACATAGTAATAGGATCCGGCTTCACTCATAGCTTGCCTTTAGTCTTGACATGGACTTCTCCTTTTTTACTGACGGGTACTGCCACTACGGGTTCCTCCTCCTCCTCTTCTTCCTCATCATCGTAACTTATATTGAATTTCGATTTTAGCATTGTATGACTTTTATAGGTCGTCGAAAAAAATGTACTGACAAGTTTTGGCAGTGGTTTTGAAGCATTTGTTTCGACAAGCTCGATTTAAAACGATATCATTTCGTACGTTGATTTTATGAACGAGGTTTTTGTTTTGACTTGTTATTTGAACTCTTTTTAGTGGTTCTTGAATGGTTTATTGCCGAACCCAATTAGGTACCTATTTTATCTATCACCAGTTTGGGCACACTGGAAGTAGAAAAACCTATCTATCGCTGGTTTTAACGTCCCAATAATCTATGTCAGTAGCGATCTGTATGATATATTATACAGGCAGTTATAATTTGTACTGACTACCATCAGTAGCGATCTGTCAATAGGTTATTGGGTTCGGCCGTAAGTTTACCATGTTTACACGCTGACGTTGTGATAAGAACACACGGTGAAAACTGATCAAAATGTATGAAAATAACGCGTTTCGCAGCGGAATCCGGCAAAAAACAGCTATATCTAAAAAACACACGACACGGTTGGCGCAGTGGCTGAGCGATCGACTGCTGCGCTGCGTGTCGCGGGTTCGATTCCCGCACGGAACAAATATTTGTATTGCCTACAGGTAGTTGTTCCGGGTCTGGCCGTTTGTGTATGTGAGTTTAAATGTTTGTAAACGAACCCACGATACAGGAGTAATTCCTAGTGTGGGGCGACGTTTTTAAAAAACAACAACAACAATATTTTATCATTTCTTCAGGTATCATTTTCCTCGAGCGTCCCCGCGACGCGCACACCTCAACAGCACATCGAAGTAATTCTACGCAAGCTAGCCAACTCCCTGAACATGCGGGGGGAGCATCCTCACAACTACGTGCTGAAAGTGTGCGGGCGCGAGGAGTACCTGTTCGGAGACTATCCCCTTATCCAGTTCCTGTACATCCAGGAGATGCTGGCCACTGATGGCGTGCCGCAAGTCATGACGGTCAGCATGGACAAGTTACCGCTAACGCGTGAGTTGGTGATCTGTGTTGTTATATTATTGTCTTTGGGCTGTTTTCTACTGATCCATAATACTATATTTTTTTAGATATATGTTGTACTATGATTGTCTTGATGTGCTTTTCATTCAAAATATGAACGTGAAAACGTTTTGATTTAAGTGCCAAAATCATTTGAGTGTTTTTCTTATTTCTGAACCAGCTTCCCTTAGGGTATGTCCACTTATATCAGAATTGCCTTTTGGACTCTGGGCCGTCTCCGGTCGCTCGTTCTACCCATTATGGTGGATCTTGAACATGTCTACACATGTCCGGGCCGTCAATGTTTCGGAGCATGCTCTGACGTAAATAAACATTGACCCGCGGGACACTAACAGCAGAATGGCTTTCATTGTGACTGTTCAACAACATACATTGCGTTATTTATGTTGTTGAGCAGACAACTTTTTCGAACATTTAAAGCAATGGATTAGCAATATCCTTCAAAATGATTGAGATTGTGATTGATAGTGTGTTACGCAATTAAGGTGCCGTTTAGTCCGAAGACTAGAAGGTACTGTCTAAAAGTCTCAAAGTTTTCATATACTTACGATCCTTCAGTAAAGGTTTATGAAAACTTTTAGACTACCACGTGTGCTCAATTCAAGGTTATAGGATTAAATACTGACATCATCATACCCCACAGTAAACCGCGACCTGCCCTACTATCCATACTGCCTGCCGGAGCGGAGACGACTGACCTCAGAGCACTCCAACACGATGCGACGGAAGAAAAACGAGTCGGCGTGGAACATAGACAAACACTACTCGTGCGTCGTACAGAGTGTCAGCAAACTTAACGTGGACCCCGGGAATGGTGCTGCGGTGAGTTTAGTCATGTTTGTTTGTGGATGGGATGAATAGGGTACATGACAGTATTCTCAAAACGTAGAAAAAAGATAAGTCATGATAAAAATTGGATTAGGTAGATTGTTCGCCGTGCCTGGGAGTCGAATCGTCGCTCGA
This sequence comes from Apamea epomidion, assembly GCA_947507525.1. Lineage (NCBI taxonomy): Eukaryota > Metazoa > Arthropoda > Insecta > Lepidoptera > Noctuidae > Apamea > Apamea epomidion. The sequence continues at coordinate 3,923,294 of OX382234.1, forward strand.
GTCCAGCCTCCTGTCACTCGCAAACTTTCTACTCAACGCTCTCTTGGGCGCTAAACCTGACTGTTGTGTGTTGAATAATGTAATTCACCTTAGCCGTTTTAAGTTAAATAAATAAATAATAAATGAAAAAATAATATCTTCTAATAATATAATAATATCGCGAATTTCTAAGCATTTTCAAATTATGCTAGACAGAAACAGCACTACTGTAATCCGACGTCACAATTAGTATAGTAACTTCGCGCCGTTCCGTACCATGACCGTTTTGCGTGACAAGGAGAGAATAATAATTTCCAAAGCGTGTAACTTCCCGTTTTTTTTCTTCAATAATTGTTTTTTTTTGTACCATCTTTATTTCCCCATTTTTCCATGTATATTTTTTATATGTAATAGTCAAATAACCTATTGTATTGATCATAATGTTGGGCCAGAAAAGGGACGAATCAAAGGAAATTGCATGCAGCTAAGTTAAAAATGCGACGAGGGATGTCTGGTGTGACGCAAATGGATAGAAAAAGTTTACGAGGAAATCTGAAAGTGACACCAGTGACTAAAAAGTTGTGTGAAAATCAGTTGTCATGGCATGGGTATGCTAAGCATTTAGGGAAATGAGATAAAAGTTTTGAGGATGAATGTGGATAGAACACTGTTAGAGGAGGGAAGACCAAAGAAACGATCGATGGACTGTGGATGATAGATAATATGGCTAGAAAGGTGGTGACTACTACGATGACTAACAGAGAAGTATGGGAGAAGAAACCTACCAAATAAGTTGGGATAAGGGCAAGATAATTATGAGTGGATAGAATAAATGTAATGGTTAAAGAAAGTGATTTAAAATCTAGTACTAAAATAACAAAATTATATCCTAACTTAACTAGAACTATTTACAAACTAAAATATAGCGTCGAAAAATTCATCCGCATCGCTGTCGACTGGTAATGTACCCAAGACACTGGCGGCATTGCCACGTTGTATGGCAAAGCTTAACCTCTGGCCAAGGTATAAGCCAGCCATTGGGTCATGGGAAGTGTCAACCAGTCGTTTTGAAATTTTCTTAAAAAGACCATGAGCAGTCGGACCCCACGGCCCGAGGGTTTCAACCCCAACGGCTCGACAGTATAATTATCAATAAGGTTATTATATTTACGCCGCTAGAGGTTTTCCGCAGCCGCAGCAGCAGCACCAGCGCATCACGCCGTCTCTGGAAGATGGGATGGCGCAAGAGTAAATAGTTAAAACATCGCATACACTACATCCCCGTAATGCCCCTTTGTCGGGTCTCTTACCCCCGATTCTAAACCTCACAATAGCTCATTTGAACTTTGGTTTGCTTGCGGAAACCATAAGTTGTTTTAATACCTAATAAGTGTATTATTATTTGTGGTTATTTTATGATTGTTGAATCGGAATTGACGTCATTTTGTACAAATTACAATTTGTTGTCTGTAATGTAATTTAGACCTAATGTATTTTATGCCCTCAACTGTAGCCGATCTGTTTGGTTGAACTGCTCATGAATTGTTACCAGAGTATATGTGTATTCCATACATGCCGAATATAGCCAAAAATGTTTGCTCATACTTTTCACTACTCAATCGTTTATTGCATTCCACAATAAGTCATTAGGTGTTTACTTCAAATTTGGTCACAGCAAAACTTAACTTAGCAGTCATTTTAAGTAAATCTAATGTTTTTTAATATGTATGAATTTTCAAATGTATCTAGTTTTTTTGTAATAATAATTATTAGTTAATGTGTAGAGTTCCTGATACCGATGGGCCACTTTGGGCTATTTTCTCTTAAATGTTTTTTATAAAAATATTTCAAAGTGCAATTAATATGAATGTAAATGTAATAAAGGAAAATGGTTACATAAATTATGGTTTAAATAGTCGTTTACAGGTTAGTATCATTTTCTGATTAAAAAAAAATTGCAGGTAATCTGCCAAGCTGGCATCTTCCACGGCGGCAAGCCCCTGTGCGAGACGCAGAAGACGCTCGCCGCGGTGATGGCGGACGGCGTGGCGGTGTGGGACCAGGAGCTCACGTTCCCCATCTGGGTGTCCAACCTGCCGCGCATGGCGCGCGTGTGCTTCGGGGTGTACGAGGTCACCAAGAGCAAAAGCAAGAGGAGAGGAAAAGACTCAAATAAGGTTTGCTGCTGCATTTTGATTAATATATCATTTTTATGTGATCATTTTAAAACAATGGTTATACTGCTGCATTTAGACAGGCGCTATACTTTGTGTAAATTATTTCATCACCACTGCTCTGAAAACCGTGAAGAAAAACATCGTGACTAAACTAAAAAAGAAGAGAAAACTGTTGTAGAACCAAAAAATCGAAGACATGTGACATCTACCAACTCGCACTGGTCCTCGTACTGTGTCCCAGCCGTGGGAACATTACAGGCTGATTATGTTATGTCGCGAAAAAAAAAACAGCTGTTCCCTACATTTTGACGAGTTATGCGAACATAAATGGAGGGAACAGCTGATTTTTTTTCGCGATTTCAGGTTTGGTCCCATAGTAAAAGTTGTTTATAATGATGAGTACAATGACCCCTTAAAAGGATGCCAATGAATTTAATTTCATCCTGTATAGATAGACACCTGCGAAGAATGATTCAATAAACCTTGGAGTACTAAGGTTTATCGAATCATTCTTCGTATTTAATTTAATTTATTAGGTATTCCTGTAGATAGTGCGATATATTTTTCATGTACATTGACAAGCCCACAATTGAAGCAGTTCGACGAAGTTGTCAGTGGTAGTGGTTCGACGAAGTTTGATTTCCTCGACTGTCTAAATTCGTCCTAGCTTATTTGTGCCATGCTATCTACAACATTTGTGCCTCTATTTCATCAATAGTTTTCTAAATCATCCTCTTATCTATTCCAGGAGGGTGTAAACAGACTGACGTGGGCGAATACGATGATATTCGACTACAAGGAGCAACTGCGCACAGACGGCGTCACGCTGTCCATGTGGACGCACGTGGCCGACGACACGCAGGGCGACGACCTCGTGCTGCATCCTTTGGGAACTGTCGTGTCCAATCCTAACACGGACTCCTGCGCTGCCTTGCAGGTTCAGTTCTCTAAGTGAGTGTCAAGAAGAAACAAGTTTATTTATCTAAAATACACACACTGTAAAAAATACTTGCAAAACCAAAAAGAAGTCACGCTGTCCATGTGGACGTGCGGCAAGTAGTATGAAGAAGAAACAAGTTTAAACAAATCCATGAAATAAGTCATGGAATCAGGCGTTACTTTGAAGAAATCCATGATAGTAAAATGTATTATTTAAAAAATATTTAATTTTAACTCCCGCCCGCTAAAACACGCACAGGCCGAAGATGCGATTATTACATGCAACCCAAACCTCTACTCGATACGTTTTTCGCCCGACCAATTCGTCTTCAGGAGATGTTGGCGGGCGAGGAGTCAGCATCTTCTAAAAATACTATTTTTATTTGTGGAAATCTTCTGTGAACAATTAAATTGCATTTGTAAAAAAAATAACAATCATTTTGGCTATATTATCTGAACTATTTTGTTATAACTGCAAACTAATGAGTAAATTCATAGAAGATTAAAGGTAGCCTCCTCACTAAAAGTTATACTTCGTAGTATGTTTTTCTCGTAGACGAAACCACTACTGCTTATCTCGTTGACAATACATTGCCTGAAAATGACCTAAACATGCTCAAATATGAAGAAAGAAAACTTTTATTTATTCCTCATCAAAAGTCAGAAGATAGCTCTGATAGCTTCAATGCACACTATTTGTAATATAATCATTAAAATTTATTTTTCCAGTTACGACTGCCAATACCCTGTTCTATTTCCTAAAGAGGAGACAGCGAAGAAGGATGAACCGGAACATACCGAGACCGTGTCTCCGGATGCGATGGAGAGGCTAAGTAGGGATTATGAGAGGCTACGAGCCTTCGCAGAAAAGGACCCTATGTATGAAATGCACGAACAGGACAAGAAAGACATCTGGGCTTCAAGGTAAATAGGATAGTTGCCTGGGTAAAAAAATAATAATTATATTTAGTCCGTCAGTTAGATTAACGAAAAATAATGGACACGTATTTTTTCTTTTGTCAATCAAACAAAAAATGACAACGATAAAGCGCGTCAAAATTTGTCGTAAGCAAGTGACGTCACGCGGAACTTTAATGGGCGATATTTTATCATTTTTATATAATTGACAAAAGAAAAGATACGTGTTCAATGTAGAAGATTGATTTTTGTTTGCCGTGATTATGCCGGTTTATTCGCAACTGGTCTTAGTGGACTGTATGTTTAGATAGTTACTACTTAAATATATATACAGGTTCACAACACACAAACGCTAATCTATTTGGACATTCCGCCCGCCAAAGAACATAGTTCTTTAACTACAATTTATCAAAAAAAATAACTCGAACAATGTTACAATAGAAAAACTTATGTATGCGTAAACTTAACCTATAACAAGTGTAAATACAAACTCTTAAGAAACATTCCTCTCAAAATCTTAAACAAAAAAAAAAAACAATTTAATGAATAACAGAACAATCTGTATCTTTTTTATTTGCAATAAGTAAATACATTTAAGCAACATATCACGTGCGGCTTAGCCGGGCGTATTCAGTCAGGTAGGTATGTTGATAACAAACACGGTTATAAGTAGATCATTCAACTGAACTTAACGAAGCAGGTAAAGTGTAGGTTTGGGAGAACTCATCATAGTAATATATAAAACAGGTTGGTAAATAAATTCTGAACTTGAAAGCAACTAAAATAGGTTTTAACGAAATTCTAAACAATATACATAACAGGAAAAATTAACAAATATCATTTAGTTATAATACAAATTTTGCTCACTGGACGTTTGTATTCTCCGGTTTTACATCTCACAGATACGACCCGGCTTACATTATCAGGTCCAGGATATTCTTTGATAATTTTCCCAAGTAACCATTTGGCTGGTGGTACATTGTCTTCCCTTAAAACACAAATATCACCTATTTCAAGTTCATCACGTTTAGTGTTCCATTTATACCTTTGATTTAAATTAACTAGGTACAGTAAAACGGGGTGAATAGGAATGCAGGGGTAAATCGGGCCGAAACTTTAAAATGGATTTGTACTTTAAAATAATATAGTTTGCTGCAAACAAGGACACTTAATCTTTAATTAAGAAACAGTAAACACATTACAGTCTTTTCTGGCAACAAACTATATTATTTCAACGTTGAAATCCATTTTAAATTTTCGGCCCGATTCACCCATGCATCCCGATTCACCCCGTTTTACGGTATTCTCTATACCACTTATTCCAAAAATCTGTTACAATTTTTTGCATCAATCGCCACCTATCCAAACTAACGACATTACAATTAGTGTAATCCTCATCTGCAAGAATCAACAATGGTTCGCCTACCAAGAATTGACCTGGCCTTATGACCCTCTACCCTTGGGTAGAGGGTCATTTGGGTCATCGCTCAATAAAGAAATCGGTCTCGAGTTTAAACACGCCTCTACTTGCGCCAGGACAGTCGACATTTATTCGTAGGTAAGTGTACTATTTCCTACTACTTTTTTCAAATGGGTTAGTACTGCGCACCGAGGATTCCCACAGCCCGCCAAAGTTTGGCGAGTGGGGAGGAATATAATGCCAGGTGGTTCTTTCTAAAGAAAGTAGCTCTGCTATTTCTCCAGGAAGAGAATATTGGGCACTATTAAACATATCTCGCATTTGCTTATCGGCGCCAACAAAATTAGTGCCATTGTCACTGTATAAATCCCGACAGTGGCCTCTACGAGCAGTAAATCGCCTAAACGCAGCAATAAAACCCTTGGCAGTCATGTCGGTTACTGCTTCTAAATGGACTGCTCGTGTAACCATACACACGAATATGCAAATGTAACTTTTGTAAGACTTCGCTCCTCGGCCTGGCGAAAATCTACTAAAAACAGGACCACAGTAATCCACACCAGTAGATTTGAATGGCTTACTGGGTTTCAACCTTGCCTCTGGAAGCAGGCCCATTAGAGGAGTAGTCTTCCTTGTGGACTATCTCAAACAAATAGTGCACTCTCTGAAATATTTTTAACACGTTCCTTAGCACGTAAGATCCAGTACTTGGTTCTAAGGAAGTTTAACTTAGCCTGTAGGCCACCGTGCAATGTTTTCGCATGAGCATCCGCAATGAAAACCTTGGTAAAAATATGGTTACCAGGCATAATCACCGGGTGCTTCGTGTCATAACACGCGTCCGACTGTGCTATGCGTCCACTTACTCTTAGTATGTCCTTTTGGTCCAAAAAGGGACAAAGAGATCGTAATTTACTCTTTTTAGGCACAGATTCTTCAGTCTTTAACCGTTTTAATTCGAATGAAAACTTGCGTTCTTGTACTTGTTTAATGCATGCTAATAAAGCCTCGTTAATTTCGTTTGGTGTGACAAATTTAGGTAGTTTAGATCTATTATCTTTCTTTATTTTATAATTCAAAACTCGTCTACAATAGGATACAATTTTTAATAGTTTATTTAAAGATGAATATTTTGACAAAAAAAATTCTTCGTCAACATTTGATAAAACGGTTAAAGATTGGATTCGTTCCTCTTCGTGTGTGTCTTCAATCAATTTACTCTCTGTGTATACTGTAGGTTCTGACAACCATTGCGGTCCTCTCCACCACAATGTATGCTCACTCAACTCCTTGGGCTGCAGACCACGCGAAGCACAGTCCGCAGGGTTTGTCTCTGATGAGACATGACTCCACTGGTGGTAATCCATAATATTTAATATAGTGGACACTCTGTTGCTAACAAATGTTGCGCAACGACTTGAGCCTCCTTTGAGCCATGCTAACACTATGGTGGAATCGGCCCATCCATAGAGATGTTCCTTAGGTATCTCCAAAACTTGTGATACTTCACATATAAGCTTGGCTGCTAAGGTGGCGCCACACAGTTCAAGTCGAGGTATAGAAATCTCCTTTACGATTGGGGCAACTCGAGTTTTTGCGGACAGTAAATGTACATGCACTCTATTCGAACTATCAATCACTCTTATGTAAACGGCTGCCGCAAAAGCTGATTTTGAGGAATCTGAAAATACGAGTAACTCTCTTTTGCACTCTTGTGTAAAATTTATCCACCTAGGTACCTTAAGATTTTTTAAATCTGTTAGATCTTGTCTGTATTTTAACCACTCACCAGGTAATTCATCTGTCAAACTCTCATCCCACTCAAGACCAGATTTCCATAGTTTCTAAATTAAAATCATAGCATTAACTATCACTGGGGAAATCCAGCCTAAAGGGTCATACAATCTCGCTACTTCAGATAATACTTGTCTTTTAGTGACTAAATCTTTAGGTTCCGTTAAGTTTACTACGTGTTCAAAATTATCATTCTTCCTATTCCAACTCAATCCTAACACCTTGATTAAATCATTTAATTTAATGTTTTGCCTTTCACTGAATTCAGTTTTCCCAATATGCTTAAAACTTCTCATTATTACTATTCCATTTTTGTAGCTCAAAACCAGCACTCCTCATTAACTCATTCATCTCCTCATAAATTCGTATTGCCTCTAACCGTGTCAGACCCGGTCATTAAGTCATCCATATAATAACATTGTTTTGTTATTTCCGCCGCTAATGGATATTTCTTCCTTTCTAACTCAGCAAGTCGGTGCAATACTTTGACAGCTAGATATGGCGCGCATGCTGTACCGAACGTTAAACGTAACAATTTGTTATGTTGTATGGGCTCCGACGGATCAAATCTCCAGACAATTCTCTGGAAATCAGTATCCTCGTCCGCTACTCTTACCATCCGATACATTTTGACAATATCGGCTACGATACAGATTTTATGATGACGCCATCTCATCAAGATGTGTCTTAACTCTTGTTGTAACCTTGGGCCAACAACAAGCTCATCATTTAGTGATACACTGTTGTCACCTTTGCTCGAAGCGTCAAAGACAACTCTCACTTTAGTAGTGTCTTTGTCTTCTTTCACCACAGCATGGTGAGGACGATAGACAGCTTTAGAATTCTGCTGTAACTCACTCTCAGAAACCAGTCTCATGGGGTTCATACTCAAGTACTCACTCATAACTTTATTATATTCTTCTTTCAACTTTGAATCTTTCGATAGCTTTCTCTCTAAATATTTTAACCTCTTCACTGATATCTCTTCTGTAATACCATATTGACACTTAGGATCGTCCGTTGCAAAAGGTAATCTCACTATAAATCTCCCTTCATTATCTCTCACTGTAGTTGAATCAAACAAATCCTCACATACTTTCTCGCTATTAGTCATCTCTTTCCTTATCAAATTAGGCTCATCTTCCATCTCCCAAAATCTTTTAAGTAACTCATCCTCTTTCATCTGTATGTGCATGCTAATGTGATTATCTTTTGCTAACGTTCGACATCCTTTTGACATTCTCCCTGACAAAATCCATCCAAACACTGTATTTTGTGCTATTAAATTACAATCAGGATGCTTCATAACGCCATCAAGTAATATTTCGCTATAAACCTCTGCACCTAACAAAATATTTATCTTACCTGGCGTCGCGTATGTAGGATCAGCTAAAGGAAGATTGTCAATTTCCACCCATTTGGAAGTACTCACGTTGGTTGAAGGAAGTAGTGAAGTTAAAGAATGCAACACATAAGCGTTAACTAGGATGTAATTAGCTGGATTATGACGTGATTCCAAGCGAAGTGAAACCGTGTTTTTTATCCTCATACGGCCATCTTCCAGCCCTGACACCCAACCACTTACTGGTTTGCATACAAGACCTAATAATTGCACAGTTGACTCAGACACAAAAGATGCCTGTGACCCTTGGTCAAGTAAAGCTCGAATTCTTTAAAACCGTTAGAACGGAATACCTTAACCTTCTCCGTCGCAAGTAGCACGCTGTTGTGTTGTAGCTCTCCTCTAGAAAATGTAGCAGTTATGTTTGTGTCACCTTGTGTTGTACTCGCTTTCTCCTGTTGTGGTTCACTCGGTGATACTGCGGCTGCCTGCTTCAGGCTAATGGCTGGCTCCTGGTTCTCTCTCAAAAAGTGTAACATCGTATCATGTCTTCTCCCACGTGTTTTACAGCTGAATGACTGACGACACTTAGCTACCGCATGAGTTGGCGCCAAGCAATTAAAACATAATTTACTCGTTTGAACGAAGTCCTGTCTTTCCTTGGGTGTCATAAGGCTAAAACGCTTGCACTGGTTGAGATAATGAATTTCATGACTCATCGGACACTCTCCCTTAGCCTTTTACTTGTTCTCTTTCTCCTCTACTGATGCGTGAAACGATTTCGACTTAACAGCAGGCTTAGCTTGTTGTGCGGCGCGATTCCCATTCGTATCTAGCATTTCTAACGTCCTGAATCTATACTCTAAATAATCTCTCAATTGTGTCCAAGTGGGCAACTCATCACACATCATATTTATCTGCTGTTCCCATTGTTTGACGGATTCATTGTCCAATTTTGAAACGATTAAGTGAACGACAGACGCGTTTCTGTAACTGGATTCAGTACTGATGCCCAAGTTTTTCAAAGATTTCAGACAAGTAGACGTTGTATCCAACAAACTCCTAATTGCATTGGCTGACTCGGTTTGAATTTTATTTATGCTAAATAAAGTCCTCATAATAGCATTACAATTATAACGCTTGTTATTGTAACGCCGAACTAACTGCTTCCATGCTTCCTCATAATTTGCATCAGTCGTCGAAAAATTACTCAGTAGATTTAATGCTTCTCCACTCAAATTGGACTTGAGGTAATGTAATTTCTGTACCGATGAAATATTCTTATTATTGTGTATTAATCAGGAAAACATGTCGTAAAAGGTTGGCCACTCTTCATATTTACCCCCAAAAGTAGGTCATTGTATGCGGGGTAGTTTCACATCACTGCAATTATTGTTCGCGCTATTTGTAACTGCTGGATTAGGTAACTCGGTAACTGGCGGCAAAAACTGTTGCAAAGCTTCTCGCAATCTTGATTTATACTGCACATATAGCTCCTCAAAAATCTCATATTTTCCATCTCTAAAATATGCTTCTTTCTTATTTTTCGCTTTTGCAACTACCTCCTTGTGTAAATCCTTAAAATCTTGAAATAGCTGTTCTAACAACTCCAATCTCGTTTCTAAGTACTGACGTTTAATTCTATCTTGTGGAGTTTTCTTAAAATTTCTCTCAGCTTTCATCAAATTGTCGATCAACTCATTGTAACGACAAAAGTGCCTCCATTGTAGTAACAAAGAACCCGCAGCCACAGCAATCACCACTCCGATCAGTCACTTGTTATTGGTAATAAATGCTCGCAAAGTACTTAACAGTTTGTTTATATTTAGTCTCTTTAAACACTCACTCAATGTACTGTTAATGTTAAGGTGCAAATCATAAGATTTGCACCAAAGTCACATACACCTTGTAAACAAGTAACAGTTTATAGTCACTCAATTTCACTGTAATAACTCGTTTGTTTAAATGTTTTTATAACTTGCACATTAGCTATAGCTAACCTGTCACCCGACGACTCCTTATCGCACTCAGGTAATATTATTTTGTTCTCGCAGGCCGGTCGGGCTCGATGCTTATCCGGTTCGAATATGGACCAAATGTTCAATGTAGAAGATTGATTTTTGTTTGCCGTGATTTTTTTAAAGAAAACAACGTGTAGTCATTATGCCGGTTTATTCGCAACTGGTCTTAGTGGACTGTATGTTTAGATAGTTACTACTTAAATAATTATATATACAGGTTCACAACACACAAACGCTAATCTATTTGGACAAACGGGTTCAATATTTTTTGATAATCTAACTGACGGACTAATTAGTTTTTTTTGGAAAATAGCCTATTATAAAGATTTTTTTGTCAAATTTTTTGATTTTAATCCTGATAAACCAATTTTTAGTTAATCAAATCAAGTTTCTCACTGCTAATCCTGTTACAATACCTTTTTTGTGGTGTTCAACCAAAAGAAAGCAAAGAATATGAAGTTTGGCGTTCTAGAGAAATAATTCAAATGTTTTAGAAATCATATCGAATTAAATTAGAAAAGAAAATTAGTTTGGAATTGAAATTTAAGCTCAGCGCAGACTAAAGCAAAGGATTTGAATTTGAACTTTAATATCAACGTTGAGCATCGAGTGCTCGAGGACAGGCACCCGAGCATAGAAGTATATTAATGTTTGCATCGATGCTTGTGCAACTTCGCATTGTATGTCACTCAAAATAAAGCGTATAATGCTGTCATCGGACAATCCCGCTCTGCGGTACTCCGATCCGTATGCGACGAAAACAACAGCAGCATATAATTCCCCAGGGAACGGTTCCGCAAAGAAGCCCCGGAGCTGCTGCCCAAGCTGCTGTCGTGCGTGGAGTGGGGCGAGCAGGCCGAGGCGGCGGCCGTGCGGCGCCTGCTGCGCGCCTGGCCCGCACTGCGCGCCGAGAGCGCGCTGGAGCTGCTGGACTACGCCTACGCCGACTGCGCCGTGCGCAGCTTCGCCGTCAAGTGCCTCGGCAACATCAGGTGCGGCTTACTTCCTAGCTAACTGCGCGCCGAGAGCGCGCTGGAGCTGCTGGACTACGCCTACGCCGACTGCGCCGTGCGCAGCTTCGCCGTCAAGTGCCTCGGCAACATCAGGTGCGGCTTACTTCCTAGCTAACTGCGCGCCGAGAGCGCGCTGGAGCTGCTGGACTACGCCTACGCCGACTGCGCCGTGCGCAGCTTCGCCGTCAAGTGCCTCGGCAACATCAGGTGCGGCTTACTTCCTAGCTAACTGCGCGCCGAGAGCGCGCTGGAGCTGCTGGACTACGCCTACGCCGACTGCGCCGTGCGCAGCTTCGCCGTCAAGTGCCTCGGCAACATCAGGTGCGGCTTACTTCCTAGCTAACTGCGCGCCGAGAGCGCGCTGGAGCTGCTGGACTACGCCTACGCCGACTGCGCCGTGCGCAGCTTCGCCGTCAAGTGCCTCGGCAACATCAGGTGCGGCTTACTTCCTAGCTAACTGCGCGCCGAGAGCGCGCTGGAGCTGCTGGACTACGCCTACGCCGACTGCGCCGTGCGCAGCTTCGCCGTCAAGTGCCTCGGCAACATCAGGTGCGGCTTACTTCCTAGCTAACTGCGCGCCGAGAGCGCGCTGGAGCTGCTGGACTACGCCTACGCCGACTGCGCCGTGCGCAGCTTCGCCGTCAAGTGCCTCGGCAACATCAGGTGCGGCTTACTTCCTAGCTAACTGCGCGCCGAGAGCGCGCTGGAGCTGCTGGACTACGCCTACGCCGACTGCGCCGTGCGCAGCTTCGCCGTCAAGTGCCTCGGCAACATCAGGTGCGGCTTACTTCCTAGCTAACTGCGCGCCGAGAGCGCGCTGGAGCTGCTGGACTACGCCTACGCCGACTGCGCCGTGCGCAGCTTCGCCGTCAAGTGCCTCGGCAACATCAGGTGCGGCTTACTTCCTAGCTAACTGCGCGCCGAGAGCGCGCTGGAGCTGCTGGACTACGCCTACGCCGACTGCGCCGTGCGCAGCTTCGCCGTCAAGTGCCTCGGCAACATCAGGTGCGGCTTACTTCCTAGCTAACTGCGCGCCGAGAGCGCGCTGGAGCTGCTGGACTACGCCTACGCCGACTGCGCCGTGCGCAGCTTCGCCGTCAAGTGCCTCGGCAACATCAGGTGCGGCTTACTTCCTAGCTAACTGCGCGCCGAGAGCGCGCTGGAGCTGCTGGACTACGCCTACGCCGACTGCGCCGTGCGCAGCTTCGCCGTCAAGTGCCTCGGCAACATCAGGTGCGGCTTACTTCCTAGCTAACTGCGCGCCGAGAGCGCGCTGGAGCTGCTGGACTACGCCTACGCCGACTGCGCCGTGCGCAGCTTCGCCGTCAAGTGCCTCGGCAACATCAGGTGCGGCTTACTTCCTAGCTAACTGCGCGCCGAGAGCGCGCTGGAGCTGCTGGACTACGCCTACGCCGACTGCGCCGTGCGCAGCTTCGCCGTCAAGTGCCTCGGCAACATCAGGTGCGGCTTACTTCCTAGCTAACTGCGCGCCGAGAGCGCGCTGGAGCTGCTGGACTACGCCTACGCCGACTGCGCCGTGCGCAGCTTCGCCGTCAAGTGCCTCGGCAACATCAGGTGCGGCTTACTTCCTAGCTAACTGCGCGCCGAGAGCGCGCTGGAGCTGCTGGACTACGCCTACGCCGACTGCGCCGTGCGCAGCTTCGCCGTCAAGTGCCTCGGCAACATCAGGTGCGGCTTACTTCCTAGCTAACTGCGCGCCGAGAGCGCGCTGGAGCTGCTGGACTACGCCTACGCCGACTGCGCCGTGCGCAGCTTCGCCGTCAAGTGCCTCGGCAACATCAGGTGCGGCTTACTTCCTAGCTAACTGCGCGCCGAGAGCGCGCTGGAGCTGCTGGACTACGCCTTTTTTTTTTTTTTTTTTTTTGGTCTCGGGGGGAAAATCCTCATGGACATCCTCCGCCCTGGGGAAGGCAGAGGGGCATGCCGGACTCTTACCGGCTAAAAACCACCCCGGTGTTCCATCTCACACCTACGCCGGGGGTCGCGGGAACGTACGATCCTTCCGCAACCCCCGACTGGTGCCGGCCCGCCACCGCGGGCCTCCTCGGGTCAGGGGTGGGAATTAGGTGTTAGACTCCCCCCGCGACGTCTAAGAGGGGCGCGCGTGGAACACTACGCGCCGCCACCTCGGGTCCTGATGTGTGGCGGGCAACGGACGTCCCCGAGTCCGTCGCCCCTGGACCCATTTAGGGGGGCTGGAAGAGGGCGTTGTCCGCCCTCCGCCGACGCCCGGTGCGCCTGCTGCGGGCCGGGTGAGTGGACGAGATCTCCCTCTCCCTTTCCGCAGCCTCCTTCTGCGAGACGACTGTTTCGCAGAAGGAAACCACCGCGTCCCAGGACTCTTCGCTGCCGACCATCGACTCGACCACGGCCGGCAGCGACAGGTCACTGCCTACTTCTGAGATGAGGGCACGGCGTGGCTCCTCCCAGGCGGCACACTCTGCCAGCGTATGCCGCGCCGTGTCCTCCCGGCAGTCGACGCAGTGGTGACACCGGGCGTCCGGCTCCCTGTTAATGCGACACAGGTACTTCCCGAAGCAACCATGCCCCGAGAGCACCTGCGTCACCCGAAACGACAGGGAGCCGTGCCTCCTCCCGAGCCAGCGCTCGAGCACCGGCCGGACCGCCTCGATGGTGACGAGGCCAGCGGTAGGGCGTGTAAGCCTGTCCCGCCATTCCGCCACCAGGACCTCGCGAAGCTGAGACCGACGCAGCTCCATGTGTCGCTGCATCGGTCGCTCACCTCGCGCCCTCGCTTCCTCGCGCCACCGATACAATGACGCGAGTACTTTCGCCTCGAGGTCCCAGGGCGGGGATCCAGCCAGTACACAGGCCGCCTCGTAGGAGATCGTGCGATATCCCCTTATGACTCTGACGGCCATCGCTCTCTGCGGTTTCCGCAATATTGCGATACTGCCGGCCGTCAGGTCAGAGGCCCACACCGGGGCCCCATACAGGGCCATCGATCGCACGATCCCCACATAGAGCCGCCTACAGGCGGCGCTCGGGCCCCCCAGATTGGGAAGTAGCGTTGATAGCGCCCCAGCCGCGCCCAACAACTTGGGCGCCAGCCGCCGGAAATGGGGTCCAAAGTCCCACCGGCTGTCGAGCACCAATCCCAGGTACTTCATGGTAGACTCGACAGCGATCCAAGCCCCCCCGACCACGATGTGTGAGCCGGGCGGCGGCGCCCGCCGGGGGCCATGAAACACCATGGCCTCCGACTTGCTGAGGGCCACCTCCAGGCCTAGGCGACGTATGCGGTCCACCACCTGTGAGACCGCAGCCGTCGCCAGCAACGCTGCCTCCCTGTGCGAGCTCCCCTGGGCAGTGACCAGCGTGTCATCCGCATAACACGTCAGGTCTACCCCCGGTCTGAGCTCGCCCCTCAGCACCCAGTCGTATCCGACGTTCCACAGGAGCGGGCCTAGGACCGAGCCCTGCGGAACGCCGCACGACATGTGGCGCTGGTTTCTGCCATCACGTCCCATGTAGGTGACACACCTCTCCGACAGATAAGCCCCAACGATGTGGCGGAGGTAGGGAGGCACTCGATGATACCGCAGTGCCTCCCGAATACAACTCCAGGGCAGGGTGTTAAAGTGCTGGACTACGCCTACGCCGACTGCGCCGTGCGCAGCTTCGCCGTCAAGTGCCTCGGCAACATCAGGTGCGGCTTACTTCCTAGCTAAATGCTACACTCGACGCGCTACTTATAGGCGCTCATCAGCACTTTGTTACCGTAACTGGTATTCAATAAGTATTGAAAACAATGTAAAACACGACATCACACCAGTTTTCCGCGAAGGGCTCGGCAGAGGTATACCTGCCTATATCACACCCACATAGTCTCAATGTTATAGGGGACGAGCCTATACTATGATGTCAGGCCAGCATAGCTAATCATAACTGCTCGATACGCTTCCATACTATATCTAAACGCTGTTCACAAGTCTAAAACTCGATTTGATCAGTTTAAATCAAATAGACGACCACTATTGGGCATAATATGGGGCAAGGAAAATCAGGTTATTGAAATGGTTCATTTTCGATACGATAGCTGGTCTTATGCTGTTGCTGTCATGGATTGGGAAAATATTGCTTGCTTACGGTTTTTTTTGCTGACTGTCAGTGCTCCAAACATACCCTGAAAAAAATCAGCGGGTTGCACTCCGGGAGTGCCGGCTGAAGTGAAAACTTGAATATTAACGTTGTGCATTTTTGATATTTTGGAATGCGGTCTACTCTCCCTCCGTCTTACGAATTTCCGATTAGGTTACGTGTCCTGACGCGAGCTCCGTCTTACGAATTTTCGATCAGGTCACGTGTCCTGACGCGAGTTTAACATTTTTTACCCATCACAACAAAAGTGCACAACGCCGCTAAAGAAGTTTTCACTTCAAAAAACCCTGTCCCGATAAACCCTGAAAGTTATGCTGTTAGGCTATTTTTGTCGTTTTTCATGCTCGTTCCATGACGCTTAGATAACTACTGCAAGTGTTCCCGATGTAACCATTCCCCAAAACAAGCTTCAAAGCAACTTCATGAATGCAAACTGCAATAGTATAAAATATTGTATTATCTTCCACAGTGACAACGACCTCCTCCTGTACCTACTGCAGCTGGTGCAGGCGTTGAAACACGAGTCGTATCTCATGTGCGACCTCTCTGTGTTCCTACTCAAGAGGGCCTTCAAGAACATGACCATCGGACACTATCTCTTTTGGCATTTAAGGTAAAGTTATGTTAACATTATTATTTCACTTAACTGATCGTTATCCTACTATACTAAACACGAAAGTTTGTATGGATGGATGGATGTTTGTTACTCTTTCACGCAAAAACTACTAAACGGATATGGATGAAATTTGGCAAAAAAATAGTTTACAACCAGGATTAACATATAGGATACTTTTTATCCCGATATTCCCACGGGATCGAAACCTATGCGGGTGAAACCGCGGGGCGCAGCACACGTGATGGGTAAAAAAAGATTTAAAAAAAATGTCTAAATAAATCATTTCGACTAACTATAGCTATGAATGCGGCGTTGGTCTAATGGTCGCAAGCGCTACTGCTGAGCATGAAGTCCTGGGATCGATTCCCGGGTTGAGGAAAGTTTTATTGAGTTTTTTAGTCTGGAATTTCAGTAGAATTTCGGAGTCTGGATTTGCGCACGTTTGATGGCAGTAGGCTCGTCCCCTATTACATGGGACTCGAACGTACCTGGTGAAATGTGGGTCACGAGCACCAATATGTCAACACGTGGCAACTTTCAATTGCAATTTTTTCGTGAAATAACCTATGGGTTCGAAAATGCTATGTTCGTAACAACATAAAATTTCATTAAAAAATAAAGGAGTAAATCACTTTTGAATAAAGCCAAGTGTATACATACTGTTGCACGTGACTGTACTGTAGTTACACCTCTGGCTAAGCCTTCGGGGAATACAGGCGTTACTCTGCTGCTATGGCTTATTTTGATTTAATTTTATATTTGAATTGTTTTTCTTTTTTTTTCTTTTTTTTTTATCTTATCATTACGCTTTTAACGTTCTGCATCGTTCTCACATGTGTAATTTTTAACATGAATGATGTAACCAATACTTTGTAACTATATTATTGTGATTTTGAAGAGTGTCCATGGAGTTAATCTTGCCCGTTCTTCTCCATAGGTACCTATTACGCTTTGGAATGGGCAACTAGCTTCATCTTTTTGTTAGCCCTTTATGTACCAGGTCAGCGGTAACCCTTTCGGACGATCCCGCTACCCCGGCAGGCTTCGGCCCTGTCGGGCCCCGTCAACTATGCTGACATCTCTTTGAGGCGCGCGTGGAACACATACGCGCCGTCCGGCAGGGGCCTGGTCCTGATCGAAAGGAGAGCTACCCATTGCTCTCCGCCCGCAGGCCCGCGCCTACGGTGGCCGGGAGTCGTCATGCGGCTCCCGACGCCCGGAGGGTCTCCCTCGGCGGCTGAGGCGTGAGGATCTCTCCCTCGCCCATTCCGCCACCTCCTTCGCTAGCATGACTGCTTCGCAGAAGGAGGTGACCGCCTCCCACTCCCTCTCGCCCGGACCATGGCTTGCACCAGGGCCGGACGCGAGAGGTCGCCGCCGCTGCCGATCGCCTCTACGAGGACACGGCGGTGCTCTGCCCAGGCGGGGCAGACCTCCACCGTATGCTCCACCGTGTCCTCTGGGCGATCCTCGCAGTGGTGACACCCGGGCGTCTCCTCCCGCCTGATGATGTGCAGGAACCTCCCGAAACATCCGTGTCCGGAGAGGACCTGCGTCAGGCGGTAGGTGAGAGCGCCGTGACGCCTCTCTAGCCACTCCTCAAAGAGGGGTCTTATCGCCGCTATCGTGGCGTGCCCTGCGCTGGGTTGCGATAGTCGCGCCTTCCATTCCACCATGAGACCGCGCCGGAGGTCCGTCCGCTCCGCCGCGATTTGCCGCGGGTGCAGAGTTTCCCCCCGACGTAGTGCCTCCGCGCGCCAGTCATACAGACGCGCGAGGACTATCGCCTCCAGATCCCATGGTGGCAGTCCGGCAAGGAGGCCTGCTGCCTCGCCCGAGATTGTGCGGTACCCCCTTATAAGCCTTACAGCAACCACCTTTTGGGGCGCGTTCAGATAGTGTGCGGCTCGAAGCCGCAGTGAACGCGCCCACACCGGGGCCCCGTAAAGGGCCATGGACCGCACACTGACTGACCCTTGACTATTCAAAAGTGCCTGTAATTGTTTTATTTGAAATAAATAGTTTGAGTTACGTTATGTAAATAACTATAGCTGATCTCCGGGTCAACGGCCATGTATCGCGTGAACTTTTATTTATACAGGGTGTCCCGAAACTCAACGATAACCTGGTACCGGTCGAGAGGCTAAGGTATACCAGTTATGAAAAAAATAAGAAAAAAACTCGCATGTCACTTAGTCAAGCGGTAATAGATATTTTTAAGTACTGTGATCACAATTTTTTATAATTTTATAGTGATTTATTTAATAATGTAATCTCAAATAACAGTGCTATTAATCGCAACCACAAATCAAAGTAATAAACATTTAAGTAAAATAAATTAAGTTTTGACGAGTTATGGTTTACAAAATTATTGTCATTTAACTTTGACACTCCATGTCGGAAAAAAAATTTTTTTTCTTTGTTTTTCATAATTGGTATACCTTGGCCTGTCGCCCGGTACCAGGTTTTCGTTGAGTTTCGGGACACCCTGTATATACTTTATTGTACACCAGAAAGTACAAAACAATAAAAAAAAAGTTTTGAATACAGAACATACAATGGGCGATCTTAACGATTTCTGCGATCTCTTCCAGGAAACCCTGGAATGTAGTGAACTTTTGTGGCTTAAATAAAGTTACTATAAATATTTTAATGAATTTCCAAAAGTCATGACACCAAAGTTCGTACACTTGAACTACGAAAACCACCTTCATCGCCCAGTATTATAACCCATCGTATTGTTACGAGCTTCGGGTACGTGACAATAAAAACTGCGGATATCAATTACCAAAACTTACACTTTAATTAAACAACACTAATAACAACTCAAACACACTAATTATAAAACACAATTGCTCTTAAGTCGCACTTGAAGATCGCTTTCGATGTATTCGCATGTATCGCTGATCTAAGACTGACTGGTCGCTTTTTTTTATTTTTTTATAAATGGCATCTCGTAGTTGACCTTGAGAGGTCGTGACTACTTAACCGGACTATCCTGTGGTTGCCTTAAGAAATCTTAAAGCCTCCAGCCAGGGCTAAAACTAATTAAAACTAGGCGACTGCACGCTAAGGGCACCGGGGTACGAACCTCGGCTTAGGGCGTCGCTGGGAGAGGGCAGCAAAGGGACAGGCTGGATCGAATTGGACTGACTGGTCGTGGCTAATCCCGGCCTTATATAGTGCAGCAGATAGTTCCAGAACCTTCTATTGTAGAAACATCTAGATTGTTCGAGTACATACCGGCCCCGACTGACCAGATGTCGATAGTTCTAGTATCGAAATTTCTAGAAGGATCTGTTAGTTCTGTTACTCGATACTAGATGGCGCTAGTGGTAAATTAGTTCTGCTACTTGATACTAGATGGTGCTAGTGGCAACTAATGTCACCATGTACCGGGCATTAATTGTGGCGCACAACAGTATTATCTTTTTTACATAAATTTTCCAATATATTGTCCTCAGGTCTGAGATGCACGTGCCGGCAGTAGGCGTTCGCTTCGGTCTCCTGCTGGAGGCGTACTGCCGCGGCTGTCAAGATCACATCCACAGCCTCACGAGGCAGATCACTTGTCTCGATAAACTTAAATGTAAGTATACATTGTATTGTCAGTCTTATTGTGCTCGTTTTATCATTTTGTTGGAAACTGAAGGCCAATTCTCGTAATTTAAAACGTTCAAAATCTAGTCGCAGTCTCATCTCGGCGACAAACAAATGTCATAAACTTGTTAATAGGTAGGGAAATTAGAAGTATTTTTTGACAGATTGAGACTGTATTACGAGTAATTTGACAGGAATAAACTAATATTATTATCTTTATCTAGGGAGGCAAACTGTATCTCCTTAATACAGGTTGCACAGCTACCTAACTAGGAGAACAGTTGTAGTTCACCCCTACAAATATTTGTTATTATAAGTTCTACGCTTACTTAATAACTTTAATATGTACATACCACAAATATCCTTTAATTGCAATAAATATTATTATTATTAATATTTATCTTCTGTCCTTTTCTTAATGAAATAGAAAGAAAAAGATGCACTGAACTTAAATTTACTTTAGTTTGTGAATAAGGGAATCGGCGCCAATGTATGTGTAAGCTTTGATACCATCCGAGACACGGAAGTCGGAAGTGTGTGCGTGTGTGTTATGTGCTGACGCTACTCGTCTTCACAAACTTTTATCACAAGTAAAGCGCGCGTCGCTTCGTGAGATATAAATACTCTATGTATCTAAAAGAAGACTAAATTATCGAATTAATTTATTTAGAAAGCACGCCCTGTCAGAAACATTAATATTTAAGTACATTAATTAATATCTATTAATGAAATCTGTACAGTGGACGAAAATACGGCACATCGAGTTTTTGATAAAGTTCTAACAGTCTCCCTCTAAAGCTACACTGCTACTCTTTTGGCGTTTGAATGGCGTTGACAGAGGGTGCTGTTGGTATACATTTGTGCATGTTTTTATTAACAAAAAAAAGATGGCGGCGTTAGTTCCAATTATGGCCACGCACCAAATAAATTCTAGCTCTATACACCCGGTTCTAATAAATTTTCCCCATCCATATTTTCGCCTATAAACTCATTCGTAATACAGTTGTCTGAGCATTATTTTGGCTGTGTCAGGGGCCAGCCAATGCGTGCGCAAGAAGAAGGAGATAAAGCAAGCCCGCGCCGCCCTCATCCACCACCTGCAGGAGCAGCACTGTGTGGAGACTCTGTGTGATTTTGTGTCGCCGCTTAACCCTAGTTTTGTGTGCAAGAGGATCAAGTAAGTGTAAATTAAATACATAGCTGGCCTGAGGTTATGCTGTGAAGAAACTTTCTTTTGTTATAAGTTTTAGAGTCAAGTGAACTAAAGACAGTAATATTAGGTGGCATAACTACTATTTGTGTTTTGAGCATTTCTGTCGCCATGATTAACGCTTATTTTAACCTGTATAATTATGCTAAACTCAATTAAAAAAAACGCTTGGCAAAATAGTGTAATTTCATTGACTAAAAAGAAATTATAAAGCCCTTTGAAAATCAATGTCAACAACCACCAACCATCCATTTTAAAAAGCACATTTATTTAAAAATCTGCTTCGTAATCTTCAATACCCTTTTGTACTAAAGTTTCATATCCTAGGCCGGATGACTGCCGAGTTATGGACAGCAAGATGCGGCCTCTACAACTTCGGTTCGAGAACGCAGACCCCTCGGGGGCCGACATTAGTATCATACTGAAGATCGGCGACGATCTGAGACAGGACATGTTCACGCTACAGATGTTACGGATCATGGACAGGCTGTGGAAGAATCACGGATATGATTTTAGGTAAGTTTGTTACTATATAGACACATAGAACGCGGAACCCTCAGGGGTCGACGAAGATCGGCGACAGGACATGTTCACACTGCAGATGTTACTCCCATCATAGATAGACTGCGGAAGAACTATGGATATGATTTTAGGCATGCTGGCAATATCTTTAGTGTGTCCGAATGTTAGACTACTTCTGTCACACACAACTCACGCTGTGATTGAATTCTTCTTTTTTTTGAAGATCGGGTACATAAAAATATAAGTAAAGTAGAAGTTCCCGATTATTCCTCTCTCTCTCTCTCTCTTTCGGAACACAAAGATAGTTTGAATGTCGGCAATTCACACCATAGAAATTAGAATACAATGTTGTTGACTGCGATGTACAGTCACGAGCAAAAGTATGTATACATTCGGCATTATTCAAAAGCGATTTACTCCTTTATTTTTTAATGAAATTTTATGTTGTTACGAACATAGCATTTTCGAACCCATAGGTTTTTGTAATGTGTCGTATTTCAACGTTGCATTCGTTATTTCACGAAAAAATTGAAAGTTGCCAAGTGTTGACATATTGGTGGTCGTGACTGTACATTGAAATTCCGATTTATTTCAACTAGATCAAGATGGTTTTGAAAGTCAAGAATGATAAAAAAAATTGTAGAAGTTTTTGTTATTAGATAACGCAAAAAGATGTCCAAAATAAACATTATATTTATTTATCTAATGTTGTCTTTCCGCAGAATGAACCCGTACAACTGCATCTCGATGGAGTACGCAGTAGGTATGATCGAGGTGGTTGAGGACGCGCAGACGGTCGCCTACATACAGAAGCAGAGCGCACTCTTCAATGCCGCTTCCACTATCTATAAGTCTACGTTATTACGTAAGTATTATATTAGTTCCTTGTTTATTTTTATTTGTTACTTTTTTAATGGGTTAGTTGCTTGATATCATTGTGATGAACTTTGTCGAACATCAAGGCCTTTATTGAATTTTGAAAAGATAGTAAGAGGTACGTACAGCAGTAACATGCATTGCATGCATGCGTGCATTGTCGTAAGCTTTTGCGGAAAAAGGGATAAGTTATGTATATTTTTCGCGTTGATTTCTGATCTTTGAACAAGCGAAAGTAGTTTAAATAAGTAAGGGCTGATATTTCCAACGCCAGAAAATTTTATCCGAGGAATAATTTCGAATTTATGACAGTTCTTCCATACAATATCTGTCAGACATAAATTCTATTCCACGAATTAAAATTATCTGCCGATTGAAAAGTCGGCCCTTACATTTACAATACTGTTTATTGATTTTTGTGTTTTTATGTTGTGCTTTGTGTGAGGTAGTGTGGGTCGAAAAAAAATTGTTTGTTCTTTAAACTTAGGCGGACCAGTATGCAGTATTAATACTTTATTTATTCACCCAGAATGGCTACGGAGAAACACAGAGAATAACGAGGCTGCGTTCAACAAGGCTGTGGACGAGTTCACGATGAGTTGCGCTGGATACTGTGTCGCAACCTACGTGTTAGGTATTGCGGACAGGCACCCGGACAACATCATGGTCAAGACCAGCGGTCAGGTGAGATACTACTAGCATATTGAGATCGTCATCTGCCTAGCCTGTTCCCAACTATGCTGCTGGGGTCAGCTTCCAGTCTAACCGGATACAAGTATTTTACATAGAGTGACTGCCAATCCTGCCTACTAGCGAACTGAGATAAGCTGGAATTAGGTTGTAGGGTCAGGCAATAATACTGGGTACTTCACTGGTAAGGCATGTATTCGGAATGGGGTTCGCATCGTACACAGAATGACAGGAACCGTGGAATCGGCACGTGGTGTCGACGCGGTTGGCGCAGTGGTGGTGGTGGTGGCCGCGACCTGCGCGGCTGCGCTGCGTGTCGCGGGTTCGATTCCCGCACGGAACAAATATTTGTATGACCTACAAGTAGTTGTTCCGGGTCTGGCTGTTTGTGTATGTGAGTTTAAATGTTTGTAAACGCACCCACGATACAGGACAAATTCCTAGCGTGGGGCAACGTTTTTATCGAAAAAATAAAAAAATCTTCTGGAACAACTTTGAAATCAAATAATAGTGTTGAGGTGAATACACGCTCGCAACATACATTACACAAACAATGGCATCTTCTACTGATAACATCACGCTTGTGTTCCACAAAACGATACACAGATATATTCGTACACCAGCATTTCGCCAGTTATGTTACGAGTTCTATACACCGTTAAATTTTGATCGTTTTAATCCTTAAAAGGGGTCAATGTACTCATCATTATGAACAACTTTTACTACGGGACCAACCCTGAAATCGTGAAAAAAAAATCAGTTGATCCATACATTATGTCGAGTTACGCGAACATAAATCTATGGATCAACTGATTTTTTTTTTTTAACCGATTCCACGGTTCCTGTCATTCTGTGTACGATGCGAACCCCATTTTGCCTCTGTACCAATTTTTTTTTGTACGGTTATTCTGGTCTGTCTATAGTATACATATGTGTGTACATACATGGTAAAATAAACTCTACTAATATTATAATAGTGAAAGTTTGTATGGATGGATGGATAGATGGATGGATTAATGGATGGATGTTTGTTACTCTTTCACGCAAAAACTACTGAACGAATTTGGATGAAATTTGGCACTCAGATGGTTTATAACCAGGATTAACATACTTTTTATTCCGATATACCTACGGGATCAAAACTTATGCGGGTGAAACCGCGGGGCGCAGCTAGTAAATAAATAAGGTTATTGCCGTCAACCGGGCACAGATCCAGACACAAATTTTTAAAAGATGTTATTACAGCGATTTGCCCTACCCGACGATCAAGCCTAGGAGCACTTATCAGTCATCCGACCACAGACTAGACGAGGCAATCGCAGTGTCATCTCGCAATATATCTGTGCTTTATTAAGTACAAGACTTAAAACATCAACTAATATTCCAATGACATTATTTTGCTCACAGCTATTCCACATAGACTTCGGTCACTTCCTGGGGCACTTCAAGCAGTGGTACGGGTTCAAGCGAGAGCGAGCGCCCTTCGTACTGACCCACGATTTCATACACGTCATCAACAAGGGACAGAAGGGCTCGGGGGATAACTTGCCTATCGACTTCAAGATATTTAGGGAGCATTGTGAAACGGTGAGTCATATATTTTTATAAACTGGTTCAACTCGAGCTCGACCTCGGCTTAGTGGTAACGGCTCCGACTTACCGAGTCATAGGTCGTGGGTTCGAACCCAGAGAGGCGCTTTACTTTAAGTAAATCATTTCGTCAGCACTGCTCTTAAAACGGCGAAAGGAAACTTCGTGAGGAACCCTTTGATGGTGTTTAAATGATATTTGCTTTAACCAGTTGTATGCCGTAATTAGAGAAACAATAAAAAAACGACTGTGTCTCGCGTGGATCCACGTTTGATACGAAGGCTTAACTTATCAGATAAATCGTCCATAAGTTATTTCCAAAATAACCAAACAGACCGAGCAATCATTACAACCCCTTTCATTTCAATTATTACGATTATATTCTAAACAGTATTGTTGATTTTCCACAGGCGTTCAAAATCCTTCGTAAGCATGGGCACCTAATTCTGTCACTGTTCTCAATGATGATCTCGACGGGTCTGCCGGAGCTGAGTTCGGAGAAGGATCTGCAATATCTACGTGAGACTTTGGTGAGTATTTTACTATCGTACTCCTATCATTTTCCTATCTCAAAATAGCGGTTGCCTGGAAAAGATCGTAGAAAGCGATAAAGATGCCCATTGTAAATTTTGTAGAGTTCGATTTATTTTTAATTATGTATTTTGGTGGTGTACAATAAAGAATGTATAAATAAATAATAGCTCTTTTATAGTGACTGCCATTTGCATTCGTATCCCACGTCTCGTTCAAGAGACGCTGCTGAATTTAAGTCTTATTAAACAACTCGAAAATTGGTTAATAGTTTCACAAGCTAAATGTTGTGTGCCTCGGGCAATCAAATCAAAAATCTATCAGCCTATCAAGTATCTAACATCGACTCAAAAAGAAGAACTTGGCCTTTCATAGTCCACCATTTGACATACTCTAAAAGTTAGTTGATATTTTTCCACTTCAGCTGTCACATTATGATTTAAAATTCTAGTGATCCAAATGTTTGGATGTGTGAACTGTCCTTTTTTTATGCGTCATGTTTGCCGCAAATAAATGCATTTTCTTTCTTTTCTTTCTTTCAACATAATTAAATAATGCCTTAGGAGTACTAGATTATTTATGTTTTATAAATCATAATATGGCATCACAGCTGAAGAGGAAAAATGTCAACTAACTTTTGGAGGCCACTGTACATTTAGAGGTGTGAGGAATAGGGATTAAAGTTCACTGATACTCCATAGAAAAGGGAGGATCCTACGACCAGACGGGTGTCGTGTCTGGTGGGGAACGATTGATGTCGGGACGTTGTATATATGCTAGTTGCGCGGTAAACTCTGGTTGCGCGATGCAGGATTTTTGCGTGACGTCAGTGTGATTCGTAGTTCGCATGTGGCGGTGTAGAAGCCGCGACATACATTAAGAAAACCAAAACAATCTCTAACCATCACAATGTCACAGGTAATGGACCTATCAGAAGAAAAAGCAATGGAGCACTTTAGACAGAAGTTCAACGAGGCCATGAAAAACAGATGGACGACATCGTTCAACTGGGCCATCCACAACATCGACAAAAACAACTGACAGTGACCCGCGAGCCGTCGGCTCCCGCCACCACACTCCCACACTACTCTGTAAAACGACATGGCGACCCGTCATACGGAAAAAGAGGTTACAACACTCGCTTTAACTACTGAAAACTGATCTCACCGTACGTGTAAAGTTACTACTCGCCTAATTGTATATAAAATACGGTGAAATTAATTTATTAACGGGTAAAAGTGAGTGAAAATTAATTAAATATTCTGTTGATCAAAAGTCAGCCGTAAAACTATCACATAAGGTCCAGTTTACAACAGCGGACGTAAGTAGCAATGCTTATTGCTTCATTAAAAAAAAAAACTGCGATAAAATACGAGGTAATTCAAAATTAAACATTTCGGCATTTTAATCAGACTTAAGAAACCGTAACACACGTCTCATAAAGATTGCTTTAGAGCAAAACACCAAAAACATAAAATCAGCCAAGCAAGGAATATTAAGCAAAGGACGACCTACAATTGCGTGCTTAAAGGATTCTGCAGGTGTGCAGAATGCCAGAGATCAAATTTTGAATATTTGTACAGAATTTTATAAGAATCTGTACAGCGAGGAACCGACTGTACAACCCAACTCAACTGTATATTCGTGCTCCGATAACATTCCACCTTTCACAGGCTGGGAAGTTCATAAGGCACTGCAGAGCATGAAGTATAGTAAGAGCCCAGGCGATGATGGCGTAACCACTGTAGCCTTAAAAATAGGAGAGACTGTCCTTCCACATGTTACAAATTTTTTCAACAGTATTTTAAAAAACCGGAATTCTGCCACGCACATTTTGCCACTCGTTGATTATTCTTCTCAACAAAAAGGGTGACAAAACGTCTGTTTTGTCACCCTTTTTGTTGACAAGAATAAACAATTACCGTCCCATCAGTCTGGTTTCGCACCTGTACAAGGCTTTCATTAAAGTGATCGAGAACAGAATAGCCGAAACCCTCGATAAACATCAGCCTCCCAAACAGGCCGGATTTCGTCGCGGTCTCTCTTCCACTGACCACCTCCACTCCATCAACCAGGTTGTCGAGAAGCACACAGAGTTCCGGCTTCCACTTTATATTGCATTCGTAGATTACTCAAAAGCTTTTGATAGCATCAGCCATACCTCAATTTTCAACGCTTTACAGATCCAAGAAATAGACACCACGTACATAAACCTTTTGCAAAATTATAAAAACAGCACCGCAGCCATTAAAATCTGTTCTAAAACAGGACCATCTTTCCAAATTAATAAAGGCGTTAAACAAGGATACCCGCTGTCTCCAAAATTATTCACGGCCGTACTGGAGGAAGTCTTCAGAAAGCTGGCAGCAGGCTGGACAGAAAGGGGCATTATAGTTGGACAGAAGAGATTATCCAATCTCCGTTTTGCTGACGATATTGTCCTTTTTTTGTCTTCAGTCTCCGAGCTGACACAGATGCTAAAAGATCTCAGCACGGCAAGCCTAGAGGTCGGACTTCAAATGAACATGTTAAAGACCAAGTTGATGACGAACAGCGTGCATCACAGGATCACCAATCAGTTCATATTTACCATTCATTTACATACATTTTTTGAGGTTTTTAATCGACAGATTGTGCTATCAAATGTGTTATAATGTATAATTTTTTAATTACTATAGCGGTTAGGCGAGAATTAGTCATGCCTTATTGAACTGAAGTAATATTTGAAATTGTTCTACAATTTTTACACCAGACACAATAGTAGATAATCTAGCGATGAATTAGCTTATGAAATTAGCAGAATCACTTTTCAGCGTTGTGGCAAATAAAATGTTGGTCAATTACTGAGAACATTGTCCTTGTGACGAAACCTTTGTCGATATTTCGAATAGGTAGGGCGAGTGATAGAATTAGCCCCAGTTCGCACAGGCGTGATTTTTCCGCGGCCATTTTTTTATGCGTACTGGATTTTCAACGTACAGACATCAAGCTACTACAATCTATCAAACTTTTATAGATTTTCAATTTTATCGCTAAAGCATTAGGTTCAAGGTTGATTCGGAAAATTTGACAGTTTCGGGTTGTTTGATGTGCTGGCGTCTGTACTCCTTAAAGAGTTGAAAATCCAATGATGTGATTTTTTTGAAGCGCTTGGATGCAATCTGTTGGATTCTCAATGCTCGGCTTAACACCGATAGTTGAAAATCAAGTGCGCGATGAAATCCCGCTGCGATAGTTTTACTTTCGTGCTAACATGGGCTTTTTTAAGGACTTTCGTAATAACAGTATTTATATAGACCTTCTATGGCTCTTTTTGCCTTTATTCGATTCTGACACTAGTTAATACTAGTTCACTGTTTAAAATCGAGTAACCGTTGACTCAACCTTTCGTTCGTTCGGAGACAGTGGTTATCGCTCGCCCCTCACATGCATTTTTACCGAATGAACTGATATACTAACGGATTAATCCCGTTCAAATAAATTAAAATTAAATATTTATATAAACAAGGATAGAACTACTTAATAGTTTATCCAGATAAGTGGAAACATTTGAAATGAATTAGATCGCTAGACCTGAATTTTGTAAAACGGTTGAAAGGATTTGGAAATGTATGACGGAAATGTGTCAGCTCTATATCAATTTAAAATGTTACTATGAATATAACAATTGTGTTTTAAATAAATCGTAATGGTCGAAATACAATCTATGCCACGAAATCTTTATTTTAGTTAATGAGAACTTACTGCATAGAAAACAGCTGGTCGATATCCAAAATGTCAGAGACATCGGCGTGCAAACTGAAATAAGCAAATCGTCGGAAATAAAAAAAAAAACCTCGGTTTTATAGACCTACGTGGTCAAAATTTATGGAGCTATTTTTTTTTTAAATAACCGACGAACAATTTCACCGCTGGGGGGCAAAATCATGTACTGAATCCATGGTAACAGATTGCGCGTCGATGTCCCTGCCACCATGTAGTTGTCTGCTAAACGAATGCTGTTGTACTAGTCAATCTTGTACTATAATTGTAATATTACTCTGTCGCCATATTGCTTTTACTTAACACTCACTGTCCACAAAGTAGATACGATAGTTAAACAACCTGAACCATATGTGGTTCATGGGACAGGAAAGGGGCTAAACATACTGGCATGGATTCTATGGAGACAAGATGTTTTTCACTTAAATAGGCTATTTGAAAAAATACGTGTCCATTATTTTCGATAATCCATTTTTATACCCAGGCAACTACCCTATTGAAGATTTGTAGCATTTCTACCGATTGGTAATTTTTGTAACAAAATTCTTAAACCTGTGAACGAGATGAGGTTGTCCAAGACTGAAAATTGTTAATGAAAAGTTAGGCGCAATGACGCAAGCTACCGTGCTTGTCATTAGCTAATTAACTTACGATATAAGACACTTTACGGTGTCAAGTTAGATCTACCAATGTAAGGGTACATTGCCATGTAACAACCTGACATTTGTTAACGTATATGATATCAAAACTTAATTTGCTGTCGACCAATCATATATTATCCTGATGTTTGATATAGATCAACATTTTGTCTCGATTTTTTATTCGACCTCATTGCTCTAATAAATAGAAAATTCACGATTTAACTTAGGAGTTTCAAAAAAGTTATAAACTTTTAAAATGTATCACTAACGTCGTATAGTTACGGCCCAGACATTCCGATGTCGCTCATTATTTCGGATTAGTGGAGAAATATACCGATGGCTTATGATTTTTTAATGATCATAGGTTTTTTTTAATAATAAATTAATGGATTTTTCGAAATTCTAGATATTTAATGAGTCACCAAAATTGATGCAGTTTAGTGACATAATTTCTAGGGCCTTCAGAAGGTAGTAAGGCGTGCGTCGGCAAATTTGGCTGTGATATAATCTGCGCTGCGTATGCGCAATAAGTTGAAGGACTTGCTTTTAAGATGTTAAGTTCGGACTTGAGGTTAATTAATAATAGTCGTCACTGATCACTTAGTTATCAAACAACTGATTATGTTTGATAATTAAGTCTAGTATACCTACATAAACTTTATGATAACTTATTATTTGAATAGTAAAGCAATTTGGAAGGAAAAACATGCAAATAACTGCCATA
Organism: Apamea epomidion; assembly: GCA_947507525.1. NCBI lineage: Eukaryota > Metazoa > Arthropoda > Insecta > Lepidoptera > Noctuidae > Apamea > Apamea epomidion. The sequence continues at coordinate 3,953,802 of OX382234.1, forward strand.
TTTGGCAGTCATAATTTGTATTATAATTATATTAATATTCTTGGTTGGACTAGCATGAAATCTTGTCTCCTTGAAGAGAAAAAAGACGGGTTATACCTATCTATCTAAAATATATATGTTAAAATTATATGGAATTTGTATTTAGTTTCGTTAGGTGTTAGAGTTTGGATCAAAATTTAATTTTACTCCTTAGATTAAGGCATGCGTATACTAGTTAATGGTAAGGGTATTTGTGGAGAAGAGAAAGAGAAGATTAGGACAGCCGCCGCACTCCTGAAACCTGATGAAATATAGTAATGTACACTTTTTTAATGCATGGTATCCAATGCTCCAGTAAAAGAGGAATAAGGAGCCATTCAATAAGTTAAAAGAGAGCTTAATATCATACACAATAAAAAGAAACTGCTCATATTTAGCAACATTTGATTTCACGTTGAATCAAACGGTTTTAGGGTAAATATCGTGCATTTTAAAAGTGATCCACCCTACATTATATTAGGCGAATTGCTCTCATTTATAAGCGTAGATTAATTAGTGAAAACATCATTTTTGCACGCGATTTGTGACAGCGACGATATTCTTTTATCGAATAACTTATTCGATTATCAAAATTACGATCCGATCTATTCGAAAAGGAATTGCGTCGCTACTGGGATAAAATTTAAATCTTAGGCTTAGCAGTATTATATTGTCATATGTTCGTAATCAAAGTAAACACTCGCTTTTAAGTTTTTTTAATAACTTCACGCTACCTCAAGCTGTCGTGTATTCGTCGATAACCACTTATTTGCCCCATTTAAGACTCCATTTTGAAAAACGAAAAGCATTAGTAATTACGTAATAAATCTATGTGAGCATTGTCACCCGAGTAATGTTAGAAATGGATGGGTTTAGCAGAAACGTAAAATTATTATAATTAAACAATAACTACATAGAACAAAATTAGCACTCGTTGGAAAGCTCTAGAGAAAATATACACGACCTACAGTCGATTGATATGAATTGTATTATAATAAAAATGCCTTATCTTTATAGTTTAGAGTTAAGTTGTTGCTACACGGCAGTTGTGAACGTTTTAGGTAAATTGTTATGCGGTTCTTTACAGTGTTATATCGCCCAATATACGAGGAAATAATAACCCTTAACTTGAATTCAAATCTTAGATAATTATCAAGTTTTGAAACAACAAACTCAATGTCATATATGACAAAGTTCAAATTCCATTGCAACCAGTTTCATTTACGGCCATTTTTATCAGAAATGGTCACTCAACAATCAACCTAGCCTTCATAACGCTAAAGTAGATAGTTGAGTAAATGTCAATGAATGTAAATTACATAAGATTTTGAATTCAAGTATACATAGATCTCCAATTAGTCACGCTGCAATTTAGACGATGACCTGTCATTACTTTATAATTTTACTGTCAAATTGTATCATTAATGCAGAGTATTTTGCGCGGATCTCGTAATTTTATTAATATAAGTAATACAGTTTTGACTTCGGCTAGGTCAAGTTCTAGATTGCATCGCTAATATGAAGGTGATTTAGGTTGAATATTCGCTTAAGTCATCTGTATTTTTAAACCTAAAAAAAATGGCGTTGACATGAGGACTTCCTCCCTTGTTCGTCGGTTAAAAGAAAGTTAAAATAGCTTAGCTTTCACAAATATATTTGTCGGAGAAGGTATGTCTGTCTCTCGTTAACATCAGGCATATTTTAATTACTGTGGGCGTACTATGGGTAGTGTTGGTTATAGCGCAATAGTAAAACGGTTTTCAGTTCAAATCAGATTACAATTCACGAACAAGTCAGTCACACTAGCGAATCACACACTGTAGGTACCCAACTCAACGATACGTAACGCAGACAGTTTCTAACACATGTTGTCCGTACGATGTCCAATGTTTCGATGATCCCGAGAGCTCTACTCATACCGTTCTCGAGCTGTCGCTCTCGTCCACCTCCACGAACTCAGGCTAGACTGTCTAGCGCCACGAGATGGCGCTAGCGTTCCGAATAGTCAAACGAATGACTCCGACATATTTATAACCATATTGAATGATAGATAAGATAATTTTCGTATCCAAAACTTTTTCATCATTCTGGCATGCGAAGTAAGACTTCACATGCCCTTTCTTTAATTCACATCTAAATCAGGATGAAAATATACAAATATTTTCTTAAGCGAATGTTCAATGTTAACTACATAGTTTACAGTCATACAGTTATTGCATGTCAGTTGTCTTCAATTATACATAGCCTTAACGATTAGTCTACACATAAGTCAGTTAATAAGTAATACGATGCGAATTAAAGAAATATAAGCTCTCCCACACCGTACGTACTGGCGACGGCTGGCATTCAGTCTTTACATATAAAAGAAAATATTTCATTAAACAATGCCGTTGAATTAGAATAATCAACTTCTTTTTTTGTTAGACATTATCTTTTCGAATGTCTCAAAACTCGTATGGTAATAAAGTAGTAACCATTTTGAATAGTTTTTGTAAATGAAAATTATTTGGCATATTAAACGCGTATTAGGGCCATAGCAAGCATACTTTTGGCAGATATAGAATAAATAATTTTACCTACAGCCCGATTAGAACTTTATGGCGGCTCGGAACACGAGGCGAGTCGCTGCGCAGTAACATTTTCACGTGTCAGCGGGGGTGAGGGGTGCGGTACTGCGCAGCGAGTAGCGCACTTCCGAGCCGCCATAAAGTTAGAATTGGGCCGTAGAAAGGTTCAAAATATTTTCTATAAAAATTACTTTTTCTTAACAAATTCGTTTTCTGAAAGCCACAAAAGACAGATCCAGTAACTTTGCCTTTACCTCGAATAATATTAGACATATCACAAACTGAGCCATGCAATAGATAATATAGATAGCCAAGAAGTTGATACCTTTGTGCGGACGGACGAGTGTTTTTGTCACTAATTTTTTTCAAACAGGTTTTTTCAAATAGCTAATTAATGAAAATATAACTTATTAAGGGCTGATTTATATTAAGGGATGATTATAACTTTATCGGAGGAATAATTTTGAATTTTTGATCGTTTTTCCATACAAAAACTGTCAGACGTCAATTTTATTCCAAGAATAAATATTATCGGTCGATTGAAAAATCAGGCCTAAGGGCTCCCACACATAAACACGATACGACGTCGCGTCGTACAATGCCAATGTCAGACAATGCCATTACGTTGTGATCTCGCCTTCAAGCAGATACAAGACAGCATGATACATGCCAAGTCTGTCACTAGCAGCCGTCCGGACAATCATTGACGGTCACCATCAAATCAAATCAAAGGATTCAAGGAGTCAAACCGAAGGATTTTACGACGCGACGTCGTATCGTGTTTATATGTGGGAGCCCTTAGTAAGAAATGTGGTTAAGTTGTCAATGTTTGTTAAAACAACTTTATCATTCGATTTATTTATCCCAAATTGGTTTGCAGTAGCTGTCATTAGTTTTGACTACTCTACTTGGTTTCATATTTCGTGTTTGCAATGAATTTATGTGTGACCAAATTCAATACGTTAAATGTGAGAATTCCATACGATTTTTCTGATATTTTGAAGTTAACAGTTTGCGGGACACTAGACGTAAAAACAATGAAACTTCTATTATGTCTCGTTCAGTGTCCTTGATTATGTACTGTAGACAAAAACATTCGCCCGACAAATGTTAAAAACACCAAAATTTATTACCTTTGCGTGGTACTGCTACAATTATTGTAACACAAGGTACCGTTGAGAACAATCTTACCATCTAGTATTCTACAACAATCTAGTTCGTTTGAAGTGACGCGTGGAGTCTGGAACTTGAGATGAATACCGCGGTGGTCACATCGATCCTTTGGTTCGAGTTATTAGGTCAATACTGTCATGTCTGATTCTACTGGTTACAAGCTTTCAAGGCAAGGAAGCATTTAGTAATCAATTTATCTACAATTCAGTTATTATAGATTTTAACTACCATGGTAATTTTTTTATAGAAACATGCTGTTAGGAAATGCTTTAGCGTATTGCCATTTTTGTTTTCTTCTAAATAATAGTATTAGAAGTGAGCCCAAAAAATGTTTTCGAAATAAACACTAAAAATAAATGAATATTCCAAAATCAAATCAAAATCAAAAGTATTTATTAATTTAATAATTATTCACATTATATAAGCTAACATTTTTAATAATAATACATATGTACATGTGAAAAAATAAGCAAAAGAATCGTAGGGCATCAAAAAATTCGTCCGCATCGCTGTCAACAGGAACAGTGCCCAAAAGGCTGGCAGCATTGCCACGTTGTATGGCGATGCTAATTCTTTGGCCAAGAAACAGGCCAGCCCTCTGGTCACGTGAAGAGTCGACTAACCGCTTGGCGATATCTCGAAAAACCAAGTGGGCACTCGAACCCCATAAAAGTAATTTATTCTAATAAGGCTGAGAATCAGCACTTTTCGAACGTCAAAATTATAAAAGACAGCCCCCAAAACGCTCGCCCTTCACCATTCCTTGCCTACAATCATTCTCTTGCCTTTATCTCAGTTTATTTGGGGTCGACGCAACGTCTTCTTCCATACTATGTAATATTGATATTCCTTGCCCAATGGGCTACATATAATAACAAACTCAGATCATATTAGTATTTCTGTTTCTCATAACCAGTTTCAAGTAGTCTCGTTGCGGTAACCACAACAGATAGATAGATAGATAGTGTCACTATAATTATTGAGATCAAATATCTTCTGCTGTACGTGCTATGTCGAATTGATTACGATGCTTATAAATAGAGTTCTTGGCGCCAATGCAGACATGTCGCGATTGTTATGAATTTTAATACTATAATTATGTTGCATTCAGTTTCACTCGGGTCCTAAAAGAACAAATTTAGGAACTCGTATTGATATTATCCTGTGTTGTGATATCTTTTGGTTTGGAAAATGTTATCCAAACATTTTTATAAACTTTCACATTGTTTTTTTTTTTAATTAGCCTTTACTGTTCCACACTGCTGGGCAAAGGTAACATAAAAGTAGGCGCCAACCGAGTTGATTAATGAATAAATTAGGCAAAAATAGACTTTTTTAAATTTTTATGGAAAAATATACGCCAAATAAGGAATTATTGAAATTACGGCTTTATGAATGTGACAGAATGACGCATGCAAATAAGTACCAACGTCATTGCATTGCCTAAATAAAAACTTAATATAAGGTCGGCATTGAAAATATTTTACGGGATTGTAGAATACATTATAAAATATACAGAATTGAATGAATTATAGGAAATTCTAAAATAGAAGGCTGATAACTGCATCGCTTTGAATGGTAATCAGATATCATATAACGCACGTCTACAAAAGACTTCACGCGTCATAACTTCATTCATGCACGTCTAAAATATAAACTTCGCAAAAGAACCAAAATTTATATTGGTTGGATTGGTTGGATTTATAATGGACATTTCACTTAACGAAATGTTGAAAATACTAGATGACAATAACTGTGCAAGGTCACAGATTAATTAAATACAGATATTTAACATCCATTAATAAACCAACGCACTGATCGGAAGTCTTATAATACGTTCCCTGAGAAGTTTCAGGTAAAAATCAAGCGAAAGTTTACAGGGGCCAAGAAATTGACATACCTAAATATCTGTAATATGTTTCTGTGGCAACGGTACCTATCAAAATGAACCATATAACACTGCCAATAAGTGAATAGTAGACTGATCGCCTTCTCATGTTAGTTAGCAATAGATATATACAGTTATAATACATAGACGGTACATATGTAGCTCAAGTTCAGTTATTATTAATCGCTAGGTACGCAAGGACGTGCTATTATTGTTATCAATTTAAACAAGTATGGACGGGGGAACTGTATCAATGTATAGGGCAACGTTGCATAGTACAATATTGCATAAGGCAAAATTGCATAGGGCAAAATTGCATAGGGCAAAATTGCGTTGGGAAAAGTTACATAGGGTAACGTTGCATAGGGCTTTCTTGTAGCTGTTACTAAAAATGCATCTATGACACATGGGACAGACAAGACACCCAAGGCACACCTATGCACTGTCTCAAATATGGTTAAAAGATTTGTTTCTCTTTGGACTATTCCTAAAAAAAAGGCAATCTTCTTACCCTCGCTTGGTAAAATGCCTTTAAAGGGAATTCAAACAAAAAACGAAAGATAATAATGATTTTTTTAATCGATTTTTACTGATTCATGCTCATTTGATTCAATTGTCCTTTTATTAATGTCATTGTGTAGAGGTGTATAACCCTCACTAAACGATCACCCTGAATGACATTAAAACTTAAAAACATTGATAAGAACAGTTTTCTAGTTTTCAAAATATAGTTCCATATAAGCCTCATTGCCATAAACTTGCTTAGCATAAATACTTCCGTTAGCAACCGTAGCTTCTCATAGCGAGTGTATGAAACGTAATCGTATTTAATATGACAGATTGTTAGGTAAAATAGTCACAGTAAACTAAATAAGTCATCTTATAACTTTAATTTGGAGATGGGGACATATGGCTATTCAAGAGATGTTTTTTCGTAGACTGCATCGTTTGATAGTATTGTTACCTACATGACGTTGGCAAAGTTGTGATGACTTCCATAAAAGCCACAAATCAAGAGTTGAAGTTGAAATCTTTTTGATTTTTGGTCGCTCTACGGTTTCTGGTAGTTTTTGACTTTAGAAAACATGCAAGCTTATCCAAATAAGACATGTGCTGGTCTAGTGGTTGCAAGCGCTATTGCTGTGTATGAGGTCCTAGCTTCGACTTCCAAGTCGAGCAGTGTATTTGGATTTTTTTTATCAAGAATTCCTTAGCAGCAGTTCGGAGTCTGGATTTGTGGCCGAGGGCTTGCGTCTATTGCATGAGATTTAAACACAACTAGCGAAATTTGGGCGTACTATAGGTACTAACCCTTCGGGGTATACAGGCGTGATGTTTTGCATTCAATGAATTATTGACGTGTCGTGATACGGTGATGCGTGCCCGGTCTGCTGAATGTCCGCTCGTTAGAAAGTGCATGACCAGTTTCTTTACGCTTGATCAGACATATTGGCTACCTTGGATATGTTTCATTATTTACATATATGAACTAGGACATGTCTGTAAATTGCGGATAAGATTTAATAGGAAGACATATAATTTGAAAGTCTCCTTCAAATATTAGCAATAACGTCACAACTGATTTTGGAGATAAAAATAGGAGGCTGAAGGTTAATTTTGTTGTAATTGGTGCGTAAATGCGTTCTTGTGACGGTTTTACATAGCCGTATGTCCTCATCTTTACGTCATAATACATACATAATATATCTATCTGTATGGAATTTAGGGTTATCGAACAATAGACTTATCGTAAACGCAGCTGATTAAAAATAAAAGAGATTTTTCCGAATGAAAATTAATTATAAATAGATTTTTTGTACATTACAGAGATAAAAAAAATTACAACCGTGGATGAAAATGTTTTTATTTCTCGAAACAATATTCAAACGAAATAGAACTCTTAAGATGTACTCATTAAGGTTTATTTTTGTTCCGTTTAAGTCACTCAGTGTATTGTGTTATTTGCACATAACTACCTATGTAATAAATATGTACGGCTCATGGTAAACTGTGTAAGATAAATAGCTTCCTATGTAGTGCTAAATATTAATTAGTTTTTAACTGTAGCGTTGCGCGAGGAGACCGATTCTGATGTATCACTTACTTTTGTTTCGATAAACTTTGTATTTTTTATAGTTTTTAAGTGTTTATCATGGAAAACATTTGTAAGTAAAGATGCTTGGCTGAGATAATTTATCCTGAAATTATAAATGAAACAAATACGTGGTATTTACTATTTATCTTAAGGTTTGGGTAATGTTGACTTAATATAAAGTTGTCAGCCATATGTAAACGGCTCAGTCGCCTACATCGCGCAACGCCACAATTTTTTTTATTTACACGAGTCCCGTTTGTGCAATGTAAATATTACCGTCGTCTTATTTATGATGAGTGATAACGAGAACATTGTCAAGAACGCCTGGAGTGCGCGTGAAGCGTACGTGAATGTTTGAATTGTATTTTTTAAATGAATTAATGCACGATGGAGATATGATGGAGCTGGGTTATTGTGATACTGAAGCAGTGAAATAACTCGGGTATCACCAGTAAGTTGTCACCAAATATTATTGAAGGAATAAGTGTTAGAGTGTTGTCATCGATTTTAATATTAAATAATACAAACATTAATTAGCCATATTCCTAAATCATTATTATAGTTAAGAATCACGATACATCTCAAGTCTACATACAATAGTTCCTTTGTCATGTGTCATGTTATCATACTACTAACGAGAATGTGTAATAGATTCGTTTAAATATTGTATAAAGTAATTTACTGAAAATATTTGCATCTATCTCAAATGTCATTTTATAGAATAAATTAAAATTATTATATTACGCTTACTGGTTTGTATTATTCTCCAACCCCCTTTGGTAGGGTAGCGGGATCGCCGAAAGGGTTACCGCTGCCCTGGAACATAAAAGGCTATTTTGATGACTTCGCATCCTCAAAAAAAAAAAAAAAAACCCCCTTTGCTATACACCTTTTTACCTTTTATCAAGTCATATTTGGAGAAAAGGCAAGTTCCTTGCTGCCCACTGGTTTGTATCTAATCAGCGCAACGAGAAGAAAACTTTTTACAAAATAATTCGACATATCATTTATTAAAGATGAGACACTGTCTATCAAGTCATTTTTCCCTAGTGCCTTGCTACACATGACCAATTTATATATAACCATCGCAGCGCAAATAAAATTGTGTAAGCATTGAACCGGCCACAACATAGCTGTCAGATTATTATTAAAAGATTCGAAGACGTACACTATCCACCATATTCAAACTCTAAGTTGCCTTTCGCGGGGACAAAGATGGACCATTAACGCCGAAAGCCTCAAAACGACTAAGTGCAACTGTGTCTGCTCCGTTGCAGTTAACTTTTTTTTTTTTTTTAAAAACGTTGCCACACTCTAGGATTACTTCTGTATCGTGGGTGCGTTTACAAACATTTAAACTCACATACACAAACAGCCAGACCCAGAACAACTACCTGTAGGCAATACAAATATTTGTTGCGTGTGGGAATCGAACCCGCGACACGCAGCGCAGCAGTCGATCGGTCACCCACTGCGCCAACCGTGTCGTGTGTTTTTTAGGTACTTATCGCTGTTTTTTTGCCGGGTTCCGCTGCGAAACGTGTTATTTTCATACATTTTGATCAGTTTTCACCGTGTGTTCGCTTATCACATTAATGCATGTGTGATAAACACAATGCATTTTTATATAAAAAACAGCTGATTATTTCTTAAATTCAGTGGTAGTGCAGCCTTCGAGGTTCTGTGCGTCATCTCATGAGCTGCGGGAGTTGAAAACCGGTGACCGATTTTCGTGTCATTCAGTGCGCTTCGATAAGTGTTTAGTTATAGTCATGTCTGTGCATGTTGATTCAAATAAGGTTGAGTTTCTAGTGCCTTTCAATCAAGGTATGTTGATTTCATTTTCTTTAATGTTGTATGCCCTTCAATAATATGACATCACGAAACCAACAAACCTTTTTTCAGACATTGTGATAAGTTTTATATTTTTTACAACGGCGACATAATTCTATCTTTATCTAACCATATGATGAAGCTCTCTCAGACTTTCATCGCATTTAAGGGATATTTACTCTGCTGAACTAGAAGACGTACTATATGTCGTTAGTTAATGTGCATCTCCCTTTTTAAGTAGTTTTAAAAATACTACAGATATTTGCTTAGCTGGAGTAATTTCGGTTATGTAGCAATTTTTTACTTTAAATCAAATCGTTGAAACTGTGGTGGTTAGGCATTTTTGTTTCTGGTTCGGTGCTGAAAACCTAACTGTGAACAACCAAGATGATGAACTAGGTAGGTAAATGACTGAAATAAACCTAGAATACACACACACGTGTGTCGATACACGTGGAAAACTACTAACACAACGCCGCCATTTTGAAAGTTGCAAGACATCAAATTAATTTTAGATCAGTCTGATGTGCATGCACAGTGCGATTAAGCGCCACAAATTCGATAACAGCTCGTTGTATAAAAACCCATCCCCTACTGAGGTAAGCAATACTCCCATAACTTATTAAATATCGAAGCAACTGTCGTGTGAGGAGGATCGAAACCTTCGTTAGGTTAAGCAAAATCAGCCTGTTATTTTCCCACTGCTGGGACACAGTCTTCCTCTCTGTGAGAGGCCATACCTAATCCATCCACACGGGGCACACTTCGGTTTCCTCACGATGTTTTCCCTCACCACTTCAACCTTCGTTATGTAACAAAACCATGTAGATAGTCCTTGTTGAGTTATGGGCTTGGCTAAACATTAGATCTTTTTAACAGTGAAAGCGTTCTTTAAGTCTTGGCAACCTACTTTATGAAATGGTTTTTGTGGGAATATTTATTACTTACCTTACCAAGGGGTATCGTATTACCCAGTAACTGAGTTGTGGAGATCAGATAGGCAGTCGCTCCAAGTAAAATACTGGTACTCAGCTGCATCCGGTTAGACTGGAATCCGACCCCAACATAGCTGGGAAAAGGCTAGGTAGATGATGATTTATTACTGGGCGTTATTTATTATCTCTCATTAAATGACTGGTTAGTTCAGCTGGACGGCTGCCTCCCTAGACAAAATCTGCAACTATGCCAATACGTAGAGGTAGGTATAAAGGTAAGCACACAGCTTACGGGACGGCGACATGGCGCTGGCGGCAGTGTTCACACTGCGGGCGCGACCACGTCCCGTCCCGCCGCGCCTTTCTTTCATCAAAAAAGATGTTGAGCGATTCAGACATGGAAACGCTATTGCTCATAGTTGCGCTAGCTAAGAAAAAACAACGTAAACGGAAATGGGTGCATGAAATAAATAAAAAACGCGTTCGCGTCCCGCCACGCCCCGCCCCGCCGCTTCTGACTTTTATTCCCGCTCGACGCGGCGGCGGCGGGTCGCGTCGAGCGGGGCGGCTCTGTGTGGCGTAATATCTAGTATATTACAACTGCTCAGCGTCGCGTCGCCGTCCCGACCCGCCCCGCCCCGCCCGCTGTGTGCACAGACCTTAAAATCCAGCGTTGCTCTATTAAAGTGCCATATTGTGTTATAGGTATATGTGCAGTCATTAAATGGCAGCAGTTCCTTTCAGAACATACAATGAACAAGTGCGTACACAAGGTGAAGGCAAATGTCTAAGGAGGAACTGAAGAAATTCACGACGAGAGCTGAGAGATGTAAGTACCGAAAAACTTCTTACAAAACTAGCCTATCCTGTTAAGTATATGCAGGATATTCTATTATCTTGAATGAGTGTGTAGGCGACAATGCATCCTTGAGGACTTAACAAGCTCCAGGCTGAAGAATTGTCCTGCTTGGGCGCACCACTTACCAGCGTTGTGTCTGTAACGCGTCATTGACACACACTTTCTATGAAAAAGTTAATCGATTTGCTTGAGATTGCTTTTTATGTGCCTACTACTTGCCCGGTCGCTTGCTAAGGATGACTGTTCGAACGATATCTGGATCCCCAACGTGAGGTATCCAAAGTAAAAGGAGCACCTTAATTACCGTAGGCCCTATAGCAACGCCTATTAAGAGAAGTGCTGCAAAAGCGAGCGAAGCGACCTCGTAAATTTGAACACCCCGCCACAGATAGCTAAGATTTTCTTATTTTTTTACCAATTTCCTAATTATAAGTAACTTTTTCGACTAAGGGCTGATTTTACCAACGCCAGATAATTTTACCTGAAGAACAATTTTAAATTTTTAACAGTTCTTCCATACAAAATTTGTCAGACGTCAATTTTATTCTACGAATAAAAATTATCTATCGATTTAAAAATCAGCCCTTACGCAGGAAAGTAGGTTGCAAGATCGAGCGCGATGTTAGCACCTCGCTCGGATTGGTTAGACTTGATTGATGAGGGGCGTGTCTTAGCAATGATTACCGTACTTATAATTCACGTTTTTCTTAGCTTATTATGTTATTCTAAAACCTTCCTGCGGACTGAAGCTGCTAAATTAGGTACCTTGACACTAACGTTAGTTAATAAGTTGCGCACTCACGGTACCTACCAGGATTAATGTATTAAACAAAAATTTATCGAATAACTTTGATAGATAATTATTTTTTTCACTATGTATTATTACATTACACACACACACACACACACATTTTTATATCTTAATATAAACCGTTAAATTTTGATCATTTTTAATCCTTAAAAGGGGTCATTTTACTCATCATTATGAACAACTTTTACTACGGGATCAACCCTGAAATCGTGAAAAAAAATCTGTGTATCCATACATTATGTCGAGTTATGCGAACATAAATCTATGGATCAACTGATTTTTTTTCGACGATCAAAATTTAACGACAACACCGTCTAGGGATATTTTGTATAAAGTTCTTTAACTCAAAAAATACTGGCCAGTTTTAAATTCTTTTGAAGAAGGCTTATTTTGTAAACCTTTTTGAACGATTCTAAATTTGAATTTGAAAAAATAAATTAAAAACAAAAGATTTACGCGGCATAATGGTAGCGAAGTCCGAAGGCTTCATTTACCTACAGTAGTTTTTGGCTATTTTTTTGTGTCAAATTTAAGTTTTATAACAAGTTATCGGTTAATTTCGAATTAATGTTATTGTGTGCATCATGCAGCGGCGCCATTTAACGTGAGAGGAAATGTTAAGGGCAGTAGGCATGCTCCAATCTGGGGCTACTCAACGGAGTATTGCTGAGGAGATTGGAACAAGACAAATTGTGATATCAAGGTTATGGTCACGTTATCGTGCTACTGGTGATGTGGCTGAAAGACACCCAGGAGGGAAGCGCATAACCACTCAACGACAAGACCGATTTTTGCAAGTTGCCGCGAGAAGACAACCAAATGTTACGGCCATGCAGTTGGTTCAGAGGGTCCAGTCAGAGCACCAGTTGCTTGTGAGTGATCAAACTGTAAGGAGAAGACTGCATGAAGCTAACCTTCATGCTCGCAGACCGCTTCGTACTCCAGCACTACGCCGAGGAAATCGTGGACGAGGACTAGAGTGGGCTCGTGAACATTTGCTCTGGGAAGATAACCAGTGGTCTGTAGTGCTGTTTACCGATGAGTCCCGGTTCGGTTTCCATCCCGATACACGTAGAGTACGTGTTTGGCGAGTTCCTGGTCGTAAGAGCCGTCTGCAACATCCTCAGGAAGTCAATTCATACCACGGCGGAACAATTATGGTTTGGGCGGGAATTTGTGTTGGTGGAAGAACAGACCTCGTTTGGATCAGAAACACCATGACGGCTGAAAAATACCGTAACGAGGTGCTAGTACCAATAATCTACCCCCATCGACTACAAATGGGCCAAGAATTCACGCTCATGCATGATAACGCCCGTCCGCACACAGCGAGAGTGGTGACGAGCTGGTTGCAGGAGCACGACGTATTGGTCTTAGGCTGGCCCGCTCAATCGCCTGACCTAAAATCCCATAGAACACGCGTGGGACATGCTCCAAAGAAGGGCTTTGAGGAATTTCCCTGCAAACATTGCGACGGAAGAGCAACTTTTTTTGCATCTTAACCGGACCTGGGACAATATACCGCAGCAAGACTTGGATAACTTAATCCAAAGCATGAAAAACCGTTGCAGGACCGTTATTAACGTCATGGGGTGTTTTACTGACTACTGATTTTTCACATAACTGTTAAAAACAGATTAATTTTTCCTTATTTTTCACTTTTTCTTGAGAAACACATTCATTGTTAGTTTTACCATTATTTCACGTTTTTTCTTTATTTGAATAAAAATTTGATTACGCAAAAAAAATAGTTTTCTTTTATTCTGGAGTATAGTCTGATAAATGGGCCTTATAAAAATATATGCATGCTGTATGTTATTTTTAATAAATTTTGAGTAAATCCAAAATATCCCTAGACAGTGTTGATGTGTGTATATAATTCTTCTGTACGTGTTTGTCACTTAACTCCTCCTCCTAAACGGTTGGACCGATTTGGATGAAATGTTGTGTGTATAATCCTATGGGTTCCTGGATGGTTTGAAAGCACAATTGGACCCGGTAGGTGGCGCTACTCTCGGTATCTGGGCAGGACGACGTCTGCCGGGTCCGCCAGTTTATTTATACTATCACATCGCTTGTCAGCTAAACTGACTCCTACTGTTTTTTCCGCCTTCTAAATATAAATCAATCTTTGTCTCCTAATTATGCCATCAACTTGTCAAAATATTCATAGAGGTTGCATTTAAGCACCACGTCCTACTAATATTATAAACATGAAAGTTTGTATGGATGGATGGATGAATGTTTGTTATTCTTTCACGGAAAAACTACTGAACGGATTTGGATGAAATTTGGCACACATTATGGTTTATAATCAGGATTAACATATAGGATAGTTTTTATCCAGATATTCCCACGGGATCGACACTTATACAGGTGAAACCGCGGGGCGCTGCTAGTAGACTATAATTTCTACAGTAGGTACCTAATTTATTATTGTCATAACTTTTCGGTAGATGGGTCTTAAGGTAGTTAGGTAAAGGTAAGTAGGCCTTATAATGGAAATCTATCGTATCTTATTTGTTATTGTAAAGACAACACTCTGCCTATCATCTGAACAAAGGAAATATTCCTTTATACATACTTACAGAAACACGCGTCTTTTTCCGACGGTGGAAAGGAACATGTTTGGAAAATACTTATGGCCGATTATCAATCAGTCAACTCAGCCTATGCCTATCGCATTCCACTGGTGGACATAGGCCTCTCCCAGACTGCGCCACAACTGTCTGTCCTCCGTCTTCCGGATCCAGTCTACCCCAGTCACCTTCTTAAGGGCGTCCGTCCATCTAGCTGGGGGGCGTCCCACACTTATACGCTTGCCGTTACGCGTAACTATTCCTAAAAATTACGGTCCGTTATTGGTTAAAATTAAGACTCTTGTATCTTTACAAATAATGAAGCAGACTTCATAGATTTGCATAGTAGACCCTCCCCCCATATGGAAGTAAGTACAATTAGCACAGGTAAAATTAACTAGCTTTTGGCAATAAACATGCTACCATTGATTGGCAAAATGATAAGCTTTTGTTTATAGGAACTGAGCATTAGGTACTTACCGTATAAGTGTATTACCTGTAAGTACCTATTTAAAGGAGGTTGGTGAAAATTAGCCTCTAAAGGGGAGAATGGGGAGTAACAGTTTTTACGACTAGTTGTCTAGTTATATTGCCAGAGTAGGTACTTAAAGGTCAAAAACTGCAACATCCAATGTGGGATTAAAAAACAACATTAGTTTTGTAGAAAAAACACCATCCTATTGTAATACTTAATTTTGAATTTAAAACAACACAACAACATGAAACTCTTTTAAAATTAAAAACAAAAAAACGTACCTCGGCCCTTTAAAGTTATTTCGTATTCGAACAATAGCATCGGTTCGACCTCTTTAGGCAATAGATAGGCGTCTTTAGGCAATTTGTTTTTAATTCAATCATAATTACCTTTTGGTACCTACATACCTACTCTGCTTTATTAAAATCAAAGTAAAGTCTTTGCCATTTTTTTAACCAACATGCGACGACGTGGTCTGTGCTATCGGGAAGACTCGTTTTATTCCACTAAAACTGCAGTAAAAAATACTTACTTTTCTGAAATATTTGAAGTCGAAGTTTCAAATTAAGTATAAAAATGTAATCAGAAAATGACTTCGATGCATCACTGTATCAATATCCTTTCCTCCATCCTTTTGCATACCTTTATATATTTCATTGACTCTCATAACAAGCGAAAGTCTTTTGTATTTCAAACAAACGAGCCAGAAATACAGTGAACGTAAAATAAACGTAATTATCATCAAGTTAATAAGATTGCACGTGGTCATATAAAATCAAGAATGTTTAGTGGCCGAGATAGACTGACAAGACATAGTTTAATGTCCGCGACACATTGATTAGTGGAAAGACTGCTTTAGTTTATTCCTCCGTAGCGGCGCAGTCACACCGCTACGAAACTTACCCAAGCGCGCGTCTCCACAATTTCCCGCCAAAAATTGTGACGTACCTAACAATTTCCGTGATCTGTGTGAATATGACAGTTATTTTTTAATTTTATTTTTTAATTATTTAAAGTGTGATAAAGGAATAAAATTAAAATGACGGCTGGGAATGAAGAACATGAGCCCTTGATCACATCGTCTGTTGATAACCAGCGTGTTGCATTCAATAATACGCCACCAGTAAGTGTAAGTATAATATTATTATAAATATTTACTTTTGGAGAATGTTGCTTTAGCAGAAAGAAAACATATTTTTCTAATGTGAAACGCCAATCTTTCTATGAAAGTTCGTTGCTAAGAATGTTAAAATGTCAACGAGGGAATGTCATTAAATAATAAAATTTTACGAATAAATGTTAGCAGAGATGACGTTGTTTTGTTATGATTAGATAAATTACTAGGTTATAGATAACTGGAACTAGTTACTAAGTCCATTCAGTACTAGAGTTACTATATGCACGGGGCACATCTAGTCAGCCTATCATTTAAATGTTCGTCATGAACCGCATTCATTCAATTGAAACTAGCTTCATAAAGGGATATTGATTTTTTAATTCGTGGTTCAAATCAAAACTTGTACCATAGGTTTATATCTGTCCTATCTGTAGTACGAACATTGTGATTAATAATTTCATTACAAAATCATGAGAAAAATATTTTATGCTGTACGACGCGGACGGTTACAAGATGTGGCGTAGCGCAGAAAGCTACTCAATTTCCACATGGAATAAAGTAAGTAGTTAAAAATAGACTCTGTAGCTTTATTACCAAGTTGTTGTTGTGTTACCAAGGGGGGTATAGGGGGTTAGGGGGTTTTCTAACACTCCGTTAGGTTACTATTTGGTCTGTAAAAGATTTTCTAGGGCTGTGTTAAAGTACTAGGTCTCCGAGTTTCCACGAATGCTCACTGTCAATAAAAATGTCACATAATATAAATGTGTTTTGTTCCTTAACAGACCAATAAAATATATCAGTCTGCATATTTCGATCGAAACTTTATTAAGATAATACATCATGAAAACCAACCTAATAACACATTAATTTATTAATATTTTATTTGTTTTACAAATATAAAATGTCTACCAAAAATTCCACGCTGTGTTCGAATGACAAAATTATAATATTATTGTTTAAAGCGAAAAGAAAAATAAACCGGACTCTATGTTCAATACCTACAAGAAAAATGTTACCAAGGCTGTATCGTGGATTCCGTGGGCTTAGACGAACTTTAAAAAACTTGGAACTGGTTTCCTATTACTCCGGTTTTTTGTTGGAACTTTGTTCTAATTTGATTTAAATATCTCCATTATGTAAAAAGCTCCTGCTTGTCTTAGATTAAGTAATAAACTGATTTTTTAAAAGTTAATTAGTTAGTTAGTGTGGGTCTTCTTCTTCGTGTCGCTGGCACGATTTAATTTTACATCTTGTTGGCCCAAAACTTTGCCACTTTCACAGCGTCGTCAGTGGCAGCGCAGAGGTCACTTAAATAGTCAGTTAGTTTTAATTAGTTAGTGATCGTTAAAGTTGTGACATCATTTAGACAAAATATTGTTGCCCGCCACAATTAATGCCTGGTACGTGAAGACGTGAAGAAAAACCGTGTTGGCTGACGTAAAGAAAACTCTGGATTACATTAAACTTGGGGATGGAATCGCAGCTCCCGTAGCTACAACACCTTCGCTACGTGGATTCAAAGTGCCACCGTTCGACGGAACTTCTTCCTGGTCGGCCTACAAAATCCAGTTTGAGGCTGTCATGAAGGCGAACGATTGGAATAAAAGTTAGGCCATGACTGCCCGCACCCTAGGCCTGCGCGACCAGGCCTTAACTGTTCTGGAAGCTCTCGGTAAGGAAGTGACTTACGAGCAACTCCTTGAGGCTTTGGAGGCTCGGTATGGCGACGCTCACCTGGAACACGTGTTTCGTGCGCAGCTCAAGGATCGCGTGCAATGCAGTAACGAAAACCTGCAGCAGTGGGCCCTTGAAGTGGAGTAGCTGGTGCGTAAAGCTTACCAGTCCGTACCTGCGCTTACTGATGGGAACCTGGTGCAGGCATTCATCGACGGCATTCGCGACCTTGAAGTTAGAGCTGCTGTGAGGCTCGGGCACCACGGGACGCTTAAGGACGCCCTGGCCCCATGCACTGGAGGTGGAAGCTGTGCGGCAGGATCATCGTTCCCATCGCGTCAGAGAGGTTGCAGCGGCTACACTTCACGACCGTAATAAAGGATACAGCCCTAGGTGCAACGGCTGTGGGGAAAGGGGACACCTTCGATCCAGTTGACCTAAGCGAACTGCGAAAGTGGCACGAACTTTGGTCAGGACCACTGACATCTCAGGGGTACGTGTGCTGAACCTTTGTGATCAGGAACAGATTATAGAAAAAGGCACACTAGTTGGTACTAGGCAAAGAAGTAAAGAAGTCGTACCTGTGAGGATGCTCAAGACAGACCTCAGCAACGAGTTTAAGGAAAGCCTACAACGTGCACAGCAAGAAGATTCGGACATCAAGCCGACGGTGGAGCGACGTCTCAGCGATGAGTTCGATCACAAAAAGCTATTTGGCCCAATGGGACAGCTTGGTGATTCAGGATGGAATCCTGTTTCGTAAATGGAAAAAAGGCTCGGGGAGACAGCTGTCATTTGCAAATGGTTGTCCCTAAAGCTCAAGTACCGGATGTTTTACAGCTGTACCATAATGGTTGTTCAGGAGGTCATCTGGGAGTAAAACGGACTCTACTGAAGATACGAGAACGGTTTTACTGGGTCCACTGTCTGGGTCAAATGTACAAGTTGTGCAGCTGTAAAGGGACCTCAGACTCGTAGTAGAGGTGCATTGAGATTGTACAATGTTAGTGCACCTATCTCTATCTTCTCAACGTCAAGGGCTATCCTCTCCCATAGAGGATAGCCCTTGACGTTGCGAGGCCGTTTCCGGAAAGTGAAAGCGGTAACAAATATTTCATGGTTGTGATGGATTACTTCACTAAGTGGCCGGAAGTCTTCGCCATTCCAAATCAAGTAGCTTCGACAGTTGCAGATAAATTAGTTTATGAAGTCTTCTGTCGCTTTGGAGTACCTTTAGAGATTCACAGTGATCAAGGAAGGAATTTTGAGTCCCAAATATTCCAGGAAGCTTGTCGAGTTATGGGTACTTATAAAACAAGAACAACTTCTTACCACCCACAATCAGATGGAATGGTGGAACGATTTAATCAGACATTGGAGAGGTACCTAGCAAAAGTTTTGGAAAATCAGCAACGAGATTGGGACAAGCACATACAACCATTTTTGTTGTCATATCGAAGCGCTGTTGGCGACTGGCTGTGGTGCGACCTTTTTTGTACTATAAATGTCATGTTTTTTAAATATAGTTTTTTTATGTTCTTTTTGTTTGCTTGGTTGTTGTTGTTACGTCTGAGCGGTTGTCAGGTCATTGTCTTAATTTTTCTAATATACATTTATAATATTTCTATACGTGTTTCTATCGTTTCATTTCTACAGTCCATTATCAAATACAATCCGCTAGCTATCAAGCGCTGTTCACGAAAGTAAATCGGTGACACCAGCTTTCGCAAACTTTGGAAGGGAATTACGGCTGCCTGCAGACCTGATCACCGGAATACCACAACAACAAAATGAATGACATTTATGAGCACGTCCTTCGCTTTCGACCGATCGACAGTTAGGTTGTCACGATGTGGCAACAGCTGTTTGTTGATGGCACGAATGTAGTTTATAACCAACTAAATATATATTTAATTCGAGATCACATCGCATCACATGTTTTAATCAAATTCTCTACTGTTAAGGTTGGTTTAAAACGTTACCCTTTTTGTCAGCCGGGTATAAAAGTTTCCATCGCAAGTTTTGCTAAGTAAAAGGATCAACTGTACCTACTATGCTTCCATCTAGATCGGCAGGCGCAGCATGAGCACCATTGAAACGGGCTTTGTCTAAAGAAGAATAGACAAAATGACAGATTGTAGAAAGATTTCTACCGTCTTAAGCATAGCGATGAAGAGAAGAAATGTTCCTATTCTTCCGTCGACAAAATTCTACAATGTCAAGCATGGCTACCAATTTTTCTCTACATTAGACACTTGGGGGTAGAAAGATTTCTTCTCAACAAGTGTCATATTGATAATTGCGTTGTTATGGAAATAATAAATGTCTTTGTCTTCATAGAAACGCGAGTCTAAGGTCGCCCTACGTTCGGCCACAAGATATGTCGAGTTGGATAGAAAGAATTTTGTCTGTTCTTGGTAGAATAGAGATAGAATTGGTCATGCTGCGCGAGCTGTTCTCAACAAGTACTGACTGTCGAGTCTAGCTAGGTATATTCTCCGGTCTATAACTCTATTGATCGTCTTCAATTTAGTTCAATAGGTTACTTCCTATTGCATAAGAAAATGGACGCACTATTTAGATACAATAAAAGTCGATACTTCAAATTTTCTGTTGCTATGAGCAAATACGTCAGAAAATTGAATAGATTAAATGATTATATTGTAATTTTTTCACTAGTTTGCCCATATTTTGTTACAAATATCAAATTACTATTAGGTACTAATTTATATTCAGATATTATCTGAAGAAACTTTGTGTATCATTACTTTCATAGAATACTAGGTGCGCCCTGCGGTTTCACCCGCATATCCCGTGGGAATATTGGAATATAAATCCTATGCAATAATCCTGGTTATAAACTATCTGTGTGCTAAATTTCATCCAAATAAGTTCAGTAGTTTTGGCGTGAAAGAGTAACAAACATCCATCCATCCATACAAACTTTCGCGTTTATAATATTAGTAGGATTCTTTTGGGAGGCAGGCCCAGGAAAGGGTGGCGAGACGACCTAGCCGCGTACCGCAAGGGTTGGACCGAGGTGGCTCTAGAAAAGGATGCCTGGAAGGATTTGGGGGCGGCCTTTGCTCGGCAGAGGGACAATTTAGGCTAATAAAAGAAAATACATAGAACTCTCGTTCGCTAGCAGACATTCGTAAACCCTGTTATCAAACCACCTAATTTTATCTACATAAGTATTGTATGTCGGCTAAAGGTGGACAAAAACAAGATACTCTTTATTTACCTTCTGCCTTGATTTTATTAAGATAAAACTATTCAGCTCAAAACAAAGATGTTTTAATGTAGGTAATGTCAAGAAACTACATAAATAAATATATAATGTACGTATTTGCATATAATAGCTATCTATTCGTTTGTTTATTTATCCTGTGTGTTTAGCATTTATACATGTGTTTAACATTTTAAACAAACTGGAAAAAGTTTTATACGACATTAAAACTTTTTCCCGTTTGTTTAAAATGTAGTGTGTGTGTAAATGTAGGTCGTAGCACCTTGAGAAAATAATATATTGAGAGATACTTCGGTTAAATAGTTAGGTAGGTATCATAATCCCCTAGCCTATAATGATCCCACTACTGGGACACAGGCCCCCTCTCGGTGAGAGGGAGTGGGCCATAATCCACCACGCGGGCCCATTGGGAGTTGGTAGATGTCACGTCTTCGAATTTTTGGTTCACATGCCGGTTTCCTCAAGATATTTTCCTTCACCGTTTTGAGAGCAGTGGTGATGAAATAATTTACACAAAGTAAAGTGCCTGCTTGGGTTCGAACCCACGACCTACGACTCCTAAGTCGCAGTCGTTACCACTGGGCCATCACTGCTCGTCATCATTCGTTACCCATCATACATTAAGTACTTCCCATACTATCCCACGATCAATAACACCAATTAGTTAACAATACAATGAACTCCTAATTAAGAAACCCGACGGTATATTCGGTGTTGTGTTACGACGGAATTAGGGGTGGCCCGGTGTCCGGAACTAGTATCGAGTTACCAGCACGTGGGAGTTACGCAACAACCTGTATAAGCCGACAGGTGCCGAAGATTAGTTGCTAAGCTTGACGCTACTTGAAAATATTATAATAGAAAATGGAAAAAATATCGTACAGCTATTGAGAGGAAATATGTGGGCGAAAGAATATGAAGGGTGTTGGAACCTGTCGCGTAGGAGTAAAAAATCGTTATTGTAGTTAATGCTAGGGTACCCAAAGAGTTTGAACTTATTACTAAGGCTCCGCCGTTCGCCCGTCCTTCTGTCAGACACAGGGCTGAATCTTTGAACCCTAATGGCCAGCCCCTTCAGTTTGCTTAGTCTGCAAGCTAAGATGATACCTCCGGTTCTTTGCTGGATAACTTCGTTGGTCCGAAACGAAGCTATCCAGCAAAGAACTGGAGTTACCACTTTAGCTTGCGACCACCAAACCAGTATAAGCTGGCCTCTTATTCTATTTAAACTCCGTACTACGCTAGACCAGCTCAATATAACGTGTTACCACTGATGCGGCGTGTTGTAGACTATCCATAAACATCACCTCCCTGCAAAATGTATGTATAGCAATGATAGTTGATTTCGATTTCAAAAAGTCTATTTAATATCAGGGTCTATTATTGAGAGCAACGGGGTAGGTACTAAAAAACTTAACTAAATGTTCTAAAATCGAGAGAAAAAAATAAAATAAATTATAAAACATTTTATTTTAGAAAAATAAAATAAATCCCGCCATCTCCACGTAGGAGATGGCGGGACGAGCTGGATAGGTTCCGTCAAACCTGGAAGGAAGACGGGCGGGCTGGCGACAGATGGAAGGAGTGAAGGGAGGCCTTTCCTCAGGGGAGGGACAGCGTAGGCTAGTAAAAAAAAGTACTAATACCTACAATAGTTCCCACGACAAGTTAAAACACTTATCGGAAAACTGATACTCATGCGAGGGGCGGCGGAGACGCCAGTCTCGATCAAAGGTATCGATTACAACACTTAACGATTAACCTTTCAATTGCTATACTCATTTTCCAACTATGTTAGGGTCGGCTTCCAGTCTAACAGGATGCATGTGAATACCAGTATTTTAGATGGAGCGACTACCTATCTGACCTCCACAACCCAGTCACTGGGTAATACGATACCCCTTAGTAAAACCGGTTGTCAGACTTTCGGTCTTCTGACGACCCGTAACGGCTGTCAAAGATCCATGAATGACAGCCGGGACCAACGACTTAACGTGCTTTCTGAGGCACGGAGGGGTCTTGGTATGTAAAGATGTTCACCCATCCATGGACCAATCGCGGCAAGCGTAACACAACCTGATTGATCGACCCGGGCGGCTGTTATTATTTAGCCACAAGCCCCTCCAGTAGAGATATAAGTACTTATCCTTATTCCTTCATGGTTGATTCGGCAGACAAAATTTTCCTAATTTTTTAAAATTATTTCTTATTGTCGCACTTAGGAGCAAAAAGACGATAATCTAATGTATCAAATTATGGATCCTAACTATGGCAGATTTTGTTAATGAGTCAGTCATTCAGTAAGCCATATTTACCTAATTATAAATTAACCGTTGAGCTTATCAATGATTAAAAAATGTTTTAAATATTAAGAACCATTTCTATATGGCAGATTACTTATTAAATACCATAAAAAACAATGGACAGTCTCAAATTACTCAGAACAAGGAACACGGAATGAGATATGTTTCAGAAACTGAGTATCAAATGTTGAGTAAGAGGTTATCAAGTTATATGCCTGTGTATAGTAGTATTTATGTTTATATTACGAGACTGGTGTGCATGTAAATGCAAATCATCTTAGGTACATAGATTGTGATTGGTATCACAGCTATTAATTATAAACATTGAGTCATTTGTAAAGTTGTAACTTATTGTAACAATGATCGAACCTATAATAAGTGATATATTAATTGAATTGAATCACTCTCGTTGAGAACCTATGATGTAGTGTAAAATGCATTAGAAATATTTTAACAAAGTCGTTTGTTTACATAGTATCGATGCACCTTTACACTTCTAAACCAATTTATGGATTTTGATTTTTGATCGATCCCCAAACTAAGAACACACCTGTAGAAGACAGCCTATAGCCAACCTATAGCCCTAGGACCGAGAACCACATTGTATTTCTATGCTAGACGTAAATCTATACTAATAATAAAGCTGAAGAGTTTGTTTGTTTGTTTGAACGCGCTAATCTCTGGAACTACCAGTCGATTTGAAAAAAATATTTTGCATTTGATAGCCCAATTCCTGAGGAAGGCTAAGGGCTATTTAACATCACGCTATGACGAGCCTTGAGAGCCGAGTAAAAAGAAAGGAAAAGAACGCTCAGCGAAAACGAAGTGATGACGCAGGCGATGCGATGCGATGCGACGCGGTGGGTCGGGGGAACAAGAAATTTCACGCGGACGAAGTCGCGGGCAAATGCTTGTTAAATTATAATTCTAATCAGCCTGCGGTATTCCACTCATGTTGAGTGAGGCAGGTGTATAACTAGATTTGTCTAAAATATGTAATTTCCTGCTGAGCGAAAATCGTTTCTAAATGTCAACTTTCGAATCTAGTAATAAAGTAGATATACTGGTAAATAAATGCTTTGTATGCATTATTTGCATTTGTGAGAACAGTCTAAAGGTGACTAGCACAGAGCCAAGTTTTGGCCCACAAAAACAATTGTTAAAATGTTAATAAATGTATTTAGAAGATTTGGCGCATAATTTAATTTTGCATTTGAAATTTGCATGAAAAACAGCTTATGTTTTTTTGTATATCTCACTAAGCTAAACACGGTGCAGGAATATATCATGAGGTAACCGGTATGTCCTAGAATCTGAGCGGAAGGGCGTGTCAGACTTTTACTGACTAAAACCCACCCATGTTCCTTCAGTTGCCTGTGCAGGGGCCACGGTATCTCTTTCGAACAACCCGCGGCCCTGGCAGGCATCGGCCCTAGCGGACCCCGCCAGTTCGTGCTGACATCTCTTTGAGGCGCACGTGGAACACAACGCGCCGTCGACCCGGGCCTGGTCCTTACCGGGCGGCGAGCTACCCATAGCTCGTCGCCCGCAAGCCCGCGAGTCGGCTGTTGACTTCCGTCCAGGGCGTCTCCTGCGGCGGTTAGGGGCGTGAGGGCGCAGAGATTGCGTCTCCCTTACGCGCTCCGCCTCCTCCTTCGCGAGCATTACTGCTTCGCAGAAGGAGGTGACGGCCTGCCTTGCACTCTCGCTCCGTACCATGGCCTGGACCAGGGCCGGACGCGAGAGGTCGCCGTCACCTATCGCCGCCACGAGGACACGGCGGTGCTCCGCCCAAGCCGGGCAGACCTCCACCATATGCTCCACCGTGTCCTCCGGGCGATCCACACAGTGGTGACACCCTGGCGTTTCCTCCCAATTTATCCTGAACCGGAACCTCCCGAAACAACCGTGTCCGGTAAGGACCTGCGTCAGGCGGAAGGTGAGGGTGCCGTGGCGCCTCTCTAGCCACTCCTCAAAGAGGTGACTTATCGCCGCAATTGTGACTCTCATAGAGATTAGGACTTAGTACTCAGAGCATGGGCAATTGTGCTGTTTCACACATATAATCTACTTCTACTATAACTAAGTATATCCCGTTTGTATCCTAGTATTTCTTTAAAACAAAATGAATAAACTCAAAAATTAATAAACCTGCTTGCATTGGTAGAGTTGCAAAATCTACTTCCTATTCTGTGGTTACAATTTAACAAGATTAGTAAAACACAAAAATTTTATGGTGTTTAATTATGTAATGTTTATCTCAAAGGAAACGCAAGTTTTTAGTAAAGTTGTGATCACAACTTGGTTGACTTCAAGGTTTCTATGTTAAAATCACCACCAGTGTCACACTATGTTACTACTACACTATGTGCAATTGGGTGACCAAAAATAAGTACCCAGAGAAAAAGCTTGGCCTTTTGAAAGCCAACCCAACGCCAAAAGCAACCTTTCTCAGCTTCATCATCATCTAAGCATCTCAATTCTTCCCCAGGATGGTCACTCACCAGAATCTTCGCCTCGTGGAAGCGGCGAAGAAGTGAGCTTAGCAATACCACCATCCCACCGCAACTATGGAGCCATTGGAGGAACGGAGAAGGTCACCTACACCTGGGCGGATATCAATGCCTTCGCCACCGAGTCCAGATCCAGATCTAGACGAATTTGGAACTTCTGGAAGCCCTCGGCGAGCGGTATGTTCCAACAGAGAAAACAGCTGTTGAGAAATGGTAAGTTGAGGACTTTGTTTATTGTTTCTTGTTTTTTTTTGTAGGACGCCTTCAGGCTTTAGAAGCCCGATTTACACGATTGCCCGTAACATGCAAAAATTTGCAGCAACAATAAAAGTTGCATCGTCTAAACACTGTTTAGACGATGCAAGTCAGATGTTACTTAAATTTTCTTGTCACAAGCAAGATTGTTGCATGGTGTAATTAGAAATACATAATATTTATTATCCAGGTAATAGGAGGTTGTGGCTAAGTAATACAAGCCGCACAGGTCGACCGATCAGGTTAAGCTACGCTTGCCGCGGTTGGTCCGTGGATGGGTGACCATCTTCACATACCAAGACGCCTCCGTGTCTCGGAAAGCACGTTAAGCCGTTGGTCCCGGGTGTCGTTCGTGGACCTTTGACAGTCGGTACGGGTCGTCAGTAGCCCGAAAGTTGACAACCAGTCTTACCAAGGGGTATCGTATTACCCAGTAACTGGGTTGTGGAGGTCAGATAGGTAGCCGCTCCATGTAAAATGCTGGTATTCAGCTGCATCCGGTTGACTGGAAGCCGACCCCAATATAGTTGGGAAAAGGCTCACATATGTACCTAAGTATATGTACCTGCCACAAAATTATGAAATTCTACGAACCTCTGTGGCTAAGTATTCTATGCTCATTTTATTATGCAGTAAAACCAGAAAATAATCTATGCCTACGATCAAAGATCAGATAGATTTTTTTCTGGTTCTGCTTTACATCTTCGTCTAATCGAGTCTGTTTGAAAGATCACGTGTTGAATAAAATAAACACTTCAATACTCATATTTTACATGCGGAAGTAAGTCTGTCTGTCTGTTAGCTTTTCACGTCTAAACCACTCGTTATGTTTGAGAGATAGGTAGCCTGAGACCTGCACCTTAATTACATAACACACTATCAATCCCAATCTGAATCATTTTGGAAGATATTAGTAATCCATTGCTTCATATGTTCGAAAAATGTGTCTACTCATCAACGTAAATAACGCAATGAATGTTGTTGAACTGTCAAAATGAAACTCATTACTACTGATAGTGTATTACGTAATCACCCCGCTGGAGAAGGGTATGCTACTTTTAATCCTGGATGTTAGTGTCACAAAAGCCTTCGTTTTATCCTGGATATGTGTATTCAAAATGACGTAATCTATAATACCAATAAAGCTGAAGGGTTTGTTTGTTTAAACGCGCTAATCTCTAGAACTACCAGTTGGATTTGTAAACTATTTTTGCATTTAATAGCACAAGTGTTGAGGAAGGCTATTGCCTCTTTACATCACGCTAGGACTCTTCGGTGCCGAGCAAAAAGAACGCTAAGCGAAAACTAAGTATGATGATGTGGTGGGGTGGGTCAGGGAACAAGATTTTTTTCCGCAGACGAAGTCGCAGGCAAAAGATAGTAACGAATAAAACTATATCAATCAAGATAGCAGACGTCAAATTGAATATTAAGTTACTAACTGACACATGTTCTCACAGAATGTCTGGCTAATATCAGGTAACATATTCAATTGATTGATTCTTATCTTAGATAAAATTCGCGAGAATCCGATAAGGCAGCTTAGCTTAACTTAAAAGTCAAGGATATATCAGTTTCTTGAAGTTCCCGGACTTTTAAAGTCAGTGGAAACATTTACACGTATTGATAAGAGTTAATTATATCAATGCTGAGGAATATTTTAACGCTTTTGGGCACAAGAGTGATCTTTTTCGTTTTGGTTATTGTGTGTGGAATTTTCCTAGCTTCCTCGCCAATCAAGGCACAGTATTGGTAATTGGTAGAAAAAAAAACCGGCCAAGTACATGTCGAAACATCCCCAGTTTACGTGTACAGGAGGTACACTAAACACTTTAATTCACTTTATTAAGGGACTTGGTCTGGGATAATGAACTGAAGATGTATTTTCTTTAATGGACGAGTCTTTTTTGTATTAACTATCAACGGGACCATGGAATTGTGTCCAAATTGAGCTTAGCCTTTTTTAATACCCCTTTTTTTTTTTTTGGTTGGGAAATCATCAAATGTCCCCCCTCGCGCTCTGGGCGGAGCAGAAGGGAGTGTCAGACTTTTACTGACTAAAACCCACCGGTGTTCCTTCAGTTGCCCACGGTATCTCTTTCGAACAACCCGCAGCCCCGGCGGCATCGGCCCTAGCGGACCCCGTCAGCTCGTGCTGACAGCTCTTTGAGGCTTTCTTAATACCCCTGTAAACTCTGTCATTATGTTAGTAATTGCGTCCCGCGGTTTCACCCGTACATGTCTCAATCCCGTGGGAGTGTCGAGATAAAAAGTATCCTATGTCCTAATCCAGGTCATGGTCTACACATGTGCCAAGTTTCATCCAAATCCGTTCAGCCGTTTTAGCGTGAACATGAAACATGCAAAAATGTAATATTTTCTCTTTATAATTTCTATATTATTAAGTATGTCGTTTTCATCTTCTCTAGTAAATGGCGCCGCCTACCCCGGTGAACTCCTTGCCATCATGGGCTCATCAGGAGCCGGGAAGACCACACTCCTCAACACGCTGACATTCCGCACTCCTAGTGGAGTGCTGTCCAGTGGAACACGGGCGCTGAATGGACAACCGGCTACACCTGAAGCGCTTTCAGCATTGTCAGCGTACGTGCAGCAGCAGGACCTGTTCATTGGGACGCTGACGGTGAAGGAGCATTTGATCTTCCAGGTGAGTTTTAGGAGTCAATTTGAAAAGGTACTCAAACGGATTTATTTTAGTGTTTGACTAGAGAATTTCAAGATTTGAAAGCTTTAGTTGCCTTTATAAGCAGGCTAAGATATTTAGCTTGTTAGATGTTTTTCTTACTACAGGTAAGAGTTATCAAAATATGGTTGCCATAAAAATTAACTAACATAACATCAGTTATGCCGCAAAACAACTATTTAAAAACCGTTAACATCAATGGAAAGGTGTTCTGTCTGAATCACACATTTATCATTCACTAACGATGATTTCGTCGTATATCTCTTGCCTATTAGTAGAGTATCTCCTAAACTTAGATAACATATACAAACCAGTTTGATAAAAATAGACTCAGTCAGGCCAAAGCCAGTATAGCCTTGACACCATGACAAAAAATCTATGATCTTGAAATAATGGCTTTAAGACTTCAAACCATTGAAAATAAACTCCAAATGTGACGACAGACGAATGACGAGTTTATGGGAACTATTATGAATCTATGCTGTTAATTTTGTATGTTTTTTTTCTTCTATAGGCTATGGTCCGGATGGACCGACACATACCGTACGCTCAGCGGATGCGACGAGTTCAAGAAGTCATTACGGAGGTGAGATACGAAACAGGGCTATATAAAACATCGTACCGGAATTTAAGAGATGTTGAATGATGTGATGCTCAATTTAAATTAAATGGATTAAACGTTTGTGTGACTAAGTTAGTAGTACAGCTAGAAGGATTCAGAATTTTGGTTCAGGAAAACTTAGAATTTCTTACGAAGTTTAAATTAAATTTTCAGCTATTTAAAGATGGAACTATGTATTTAGAGATAGCAGACCATTATAATATAAGTAATGTATTCTAATAAGTTAAAACTATTAAAAGCATTTATAGATATACTGTTTATCGTAGTCGTCGTATCTTAGGTAGTCGACATAAGACGTAAGTCATTAACGGTAAGCATTTTAAATAGTTATTAAAACCTGCTTCGAAATGCAGTTTTTTTCCAATATTCTGTCATTATTTTGTATCCCATTAGCTATTTCTAACGAAATGACATCAGAATTCGATTAACTTTGTATAGTACATATTTTTATGTGACTTTCACAACGTGTGTGTACACTTGGTTACCACAAGTAAAGCGCGCATCGTATTGTTACATAAAAATACTATAGCATTAATGCAATTTATGTAGATGAGGTAGTAGCATTGTTTTTTCCACCAAACGGCGCCTAAGTATACAACTTTTGTAGGTGAGTTTTTTGTTGATGTTTGCGACATGCATAATGCAGATATCTTATTTGATTAACAGTCTCAAACTTAGAAAATATAATGTTGCTTGTAGATTTCTCATTTTATCTTTATGAGACGACTTATGAAGATAAAAAATAACTAGAGACTTAATTATTTTGTAAACCAGACACAACAAATGTCATACATATCTACATTATAATACTCGTATGCACCTGTATTTTATACTCGTTTGATTTGCATGAAAATATTACTGTTTATAAAATTCTGATGAACATCCGGCTATTGTCCTTGAAACATCTTTTAAAATGGTTTCTGACTCTATTCCTCCAAGCTCTATCACGCATCTTCTTAAGTAAATGTTTCTGGGTGAACACATGGTAGAACAGATTGAAATCACGACAAATACACATGATTTGTCTTGTAAGTAAGTAATATTCAAAAAATCTTCTGTTTCATAGAAAAGTGCAATACCTACGCGGTCAAAATGTATGGAACGCAATATTTTTTTTTTAATGACCGACGAAAAATTTCCACGCTATGGGGCCTAAACTCATGTGCTGAATCCATGGTTACAGTTTGCGCGTCGATGTCCCTGCCACCCTGTATAAAATTTAATGTTGGTTATCATCAGCCCGAAGGCGTCTACTCTCGAACAAAACGGGGCCTCCTGATACTTTTACCTTAAACACTTATACGCTAGGGGGTCTACCATCATGTGCTGAATTCATGGTTTCAGTTTGCGCGTCGATATCCCTGGCACTCTGTATAGTATGCAACAAGGCCCTAATAACATGGGGATATAGGGCCCTGCAACGATTTTTCTAACCCATGACTTTGTCCATAGTTGGCGCTTACAAAATGCCAGAATACAGTCATCGGCATCCCTGGTCGGTTGAAGGGTATCTCGGGAGGAGAGATGAAGAGACTGTCATTCGCCAGTGAGGTCCTCACGGACCCTCCACTCATGTTCTGTGATGAACCTACCTCGGGGCTGGACTCCTTCATGGCACAGAATGTGCTACAGGTATGGGTCATTTAGTGATTTCTGAAGTAGTAAAAGTATGTTCAATAGGTTTCAGCTATTCATCAGATCAGACACAATGAAGCAAGTAGTACTGGTTTGTTTAATTTACTTAGGGCTGATTTTTCCAATGCCATATAATTTTAACCGAGGAATATTTTTGAATTTTAGACAGTTCTTCCATACAAAATCTGTCAGACGTCAATTTTATTCCACGAATAAAAAATATCCGTCGAATGAAAAATCAGCCCACATGTAGCTAGTGCAGCAGACATGTAGTTAGTGCAGTTCAATATTCCCAAAAAATCCTCTTTATAAATGACTACCTTCAGGTACTAAAAGGCCTGGCGCAGAAGGGCAAAACGGTGGTGTGCACGATCCACCAGCCGTCCTCCGAGCTGTACGCCATGTTCGACAAGCTGCTCATCATGGCCGACGGGAAGGTCGCCTTCCTGGGCTCGCCAGACCAGGCTAACGACTTCTTTAAAGAGTAAGTAGCTTTATAGTATATCTCTTTAGATGTAACAGGCGACGGTGTTGAGAATTTGAGACACTCTTTTTGTAGTTTTGTAATAACAGATCGATTTAGAATAGTTCTTGGCTATGTAATGAACATGGTTTTGTCAAAACGATCGATTCCTCCCTTTTCTTTGATACGGTTTAGACTTTAGAGTTGGAGCAAGCATCTTATAGGCAACTAAAATTGCTACAGTACCCCAACTTTCTTCTTCCGATATCCTAAAAAGGTATTGGAGGTCACCATCATCATCATTAGCAGCCTTGTTCCACCCAGAGCTCAGCTTAGGCCTCCTCCCTTTTGTGCCATGCTTCCCTGGTCTGTGCCGGACTCAAGTATTACTTATTTCCTGTCGCAGTGGCTGAGCGATCGATTGCTGCGCTGCGTGTCGCGGGTTCGATTCCCGCACGGAACAAATATTTGTATTGAATTGCCGACAGGTAGTTGTTCCGGGTCTGACTGTGTGTGTATGTGAGTTTAATTTTTTGTAAACGCACCCACGATACAGGAGTAATTCCTAGTGTGGGGCAACGTTTCTTTAAAAAGAAAAAAGAAAGAAAGAAATGAAATATTATTATGTTTTATGTCGTATCACGGGTTTAACATATAATACTGATAATTGGCTTAAATCATTATACCACTTAAGTAGTCGTAGTATCTACTTTTGTCACGTTCATATCCGACGTTTTGTTGGCCTGGTGTTCCTAATTCAGCGATAATCTTTACAAGGATGTATGGCCAGAGTTCCTTATTAATCTTTTGCCTGATTTTTAATTCCTCGTTCTTGACCATTCGACTAATAAAACCTTGAACTTGACCACAAAAGCCTGTGTATTTACTAAATGATAGAAAATCCACTCACAGTGAGTATAACCTTTTTTTGAACGTACCTAACTTTATGGAAAGCTTAAACCAGGTGAACAAATACAAAACTAATGATAAGTACATTTAGTATTCCACAAACTACAAGCTCAACCTCACCTATCTTGCTTCACATTCAACCCACCAACTTTAATCTAACTTCTCCCTCAGCTTGGGCGCCGCGTGTCCGCCCAACTACAACCCGGCCGACCACTTCATCCAGCTCCTGGCGGGGGTGCCGGGCAGAGAGGAGACTACTCGTACAACCATCGACACGGTGTGCACCGCCTTCGCACGGTCTGAAGTCGGCTGCAAGATCGCTGCTGAGGCTGAGAATGCATTGTATTTTGAGGTATGAGAAATGAAATTAATGAATTCGACTAACGTTCAAGTTTTATAAGTTTTGTAATATCACTAAAATTATTTATTCAATTATATCATTTAAAGGCACTTTTGAATTGTCAAGAAGTCGGTACGTCAGAAAGATGAAATTAGTTGCTTATATCAAAGCGGACACTATTTGCGTTTGATACCATGATGACTTATTGAGGCATTAAACGACAAAACAAATGATAAGGGTTTTTCTTTTATCAGCGCAAAATCATTAACCACCCGTGTGAAGCTGAGGCGGGCCGCTAATTAGTAAATAAAATTCCAATGTGTCTCTCGTAACTCTACAACATTTATAAATCGATAAATAAACAGCATAGTATGCTTTAATGTACACCAAAAACAAACATTACATTTATACGAAGGGTTAAATAGCAAGTTATCTCGTAAGTTTCCGACCTTAACTTAGTTTAAAAATCCTAAGGTACTCTAAAATTATCTTAACCACACCTATGTAGTAGCGTCAAGTTTTTCTTATTTCAGTCTTCCATTTTCACTCTTAACTCCATGTTCTTTTTAAAACCCACATACATTTCTAACCTCTTCTTCCCTTCCAGCGCAAGGTCAGCACCGGCTGGGCGGACCCCGCGTGGTCTGAAGCTACAGCCATCCGCGCGCGCCGTTCGCCCTACAAGGCGTCGTGGTGCGCACAGTTCCGGGCAGTTCTGTGGAGGTCCTGGCTATCTGTCACTAAGGAGCCGATGTTGATCAAAGTGCGGTTTCTGCAAACTATTGTGAGTATTCGTGCTTATTTATTAAGATTTATACTGATAATTTCAACGCACACAACACAAACGTGGAACCTGTCCCAGAAACGTCAAATGAATTATAACCGTGTGTGTGTGTCCGCGTCATGTCATCAGCCACGTACTTTGCTGTAAAACAGACGATCGATTCTGTAAAAAACTCACCCTGAAAAGTTGGGTGAAGTGAGCTGTTAATAGTGTCAATCTCTCGCATCAGGTGGAATGACACCTCACTTCAGCTATGTTTTCTCGGTGATGTTTTATCATCGTAACTGTACTTTGAAGGTCGAGAGGAAACTGACGACTGTCGAGAATAAACTGTAGTTAGGGGTCCAGTGGAAACAATATTTATTGGGGGTCGAGGGGCCGAGAGTGAACTACGACCTCCCCCCCTTCCTCCTCCTCCTCTCTTCCTGTGCGAGTCACAATAAATATTTTTTCTTTCTTTCTTTCTTTCTTTCCACTTTCAACCCCTAGTAAGCACTTAAAATTAATATTTTGGTACAGTAAGGTACAGAAGCGCAGTGGTGGCCCAGTGGTAACGACCGCGACTTGCAAGATGTAGGTCGTAGGTTCGAACCCAGACCGGCACTTTACTTTGTGTAAATTATTTCATCACCACTGCCCAAAACGATGAAGGAAATCATCGTGAGGAAACCGGCATGTCTTAGAACCAAAAATTCGAAGACATGTGACATCCACCAACCCGCACTGGGCCCGCGTGGTGGATTACGGTCCACTCCCTCTCATCGAGAGGAGGCCTGTGACCCATCAGTGGGAACATTATAGGGACATTATAGGCTGATTATATAAGGTACAGACTCAAGTAAAATCCAACCTTTTCATACTACAACGTCTACTTAAACGAAAAGAATATTTGGTCGCCCTGATTAACTCAAGACAATGTTTATGTTCTTTCTCCAGAATTAGCTTACTGACAAGTTATATGAGTTCATATAATTGTTTATTTTATTTGAATGTATAAGTCAATTCAGTTTAATTTTATTTTAATCTATTATTGATATAATCTTCTCATTTCAATATTTTTTTTTAATGAATTGATTGCAATATGTGGTTAGCTAGCGACGTCGACTATTGATCATATTATTCTTGTCTGAGCAACCGGCAGCAACTTCGTCATGCTTCCTTAGATGTCACTGCTTGCGGTAATGTCCGGGGTCGCGTTGCCTCCTTCCTTCAAATATGGCGAGGGCCTCTAAAACATTGCCCCACACCAGGAATTTCTCCTGTATTGTGGGTGCGTTTACAAACATTTAAACTCACATACACAAACAGCCAGACCCGGAACAACTACTTGTAGGTCATACAAATATTTGTTCCGTGCGGGAATCGAACCCGCGACACGCAGCGCAGCAGTCAATCGCTTAACCACTGCGCCAACCGTGCCGTCGTATGTATGCCGTGGTATGGCACCCCATACTCTAGCATAACGCAAAGATCAGCCATTCCCATCGGAATGGCTGATCTTTGTGTTATGCTCGTGAACGAGTGCTGCTTGTGGTGACTGGTCGTTTTGCTGACCATAGTTTTATTGTTGTTATTAGTAATAACTTGATTATTTATTTTACTTCTGAGCCTTGACATTGCCACATCCTACAGTCTCTAGTTTTTCTCCATTGGCTACTGTTACACTCATAGGTTTACTATGCACAAAATCATTTAGGACACTTTTATCATTGCACATGTGAGCCGTTGCTCCACTATCTACGTACCACTCACTTGACTTGATGCTGACAGACAGCGCTGTTGCATATTTAAACTTTCCTTGTTGACTTTCTTACTCTGCTTCGGGCAATCCTTTATAGAGGTATGAGGAACAGGGTGTAAAGTTCACTCATACTCTATAGAAAATGGAGGATCCTCCGACCAGACGGGTGTTGTGTCTGACGGGCAACTGCCCAACGATTGATGTTGGGAAATTGTATCTATGCTAATTG
This sequence comes from Apamea epomidion, assembly GCA_947507525.1. Lineage (NCBI taxonomy): Eukaryota > Metazoa > Arthropoda > Insecta > Lepidoptera > Noctuidae > Apamea > Apamea epomidion. The sequence continues at coordinate 3,989,574 of OX382234.1, forward strand.
CGCGGTAAACTCTGCTTGCGAGATGCAGGATTTGCGTGACGTCAGTATGACGCGTTGTTCGCATGTAGATACCGCTACACCTTAATAAAATGTCCAGTCTTCTTACATCTTTGGCATTTTGGAGGTTTTCTTGATGTGTTCCGTGATGCTGATAGTGCGGTTGCACTCTCATCTGGCTTATCACGATATTGAGATTCTTGTAACAACTTTGCCTTTACTACTTCACTGGATAGCTTGGCACTAGAGTTTTCCAAAGCCATTATCAGGGGATCATAGTCAGCCGTCAGTCCGCTTAACATAATTACCGCCACAAAATCATCATCAAGAGGATAGTTTATATCCTGTAACTGTTGTGATAATTCAACTATCTTATTGAGGTAACTGTCCATACCATCACCGCCGAGTTTTGTACTAAACAGCAATCGTAGTAATGACAATCTTCTTCTACACAGCCCCCTATCCTCGAAAGCCTATTCAAGGTTAGACTACGCTTCTTGCGCGTTCTTACAATAGCGAATTTGCGGAAATATATTCATTACGAATTTCCATGGTCCATAGTTCTCTAATCCACGTAATTTATCGTTTTGAATCAGTGAAGATGACGTACCTGGTGAATTAGTAGAAGACGCCATTGTGCGGGTCACACCAGTCATATCGGCCGGCTATTTTCTTTTTAGCGAATAGCGCAGTAAATAAAAAATACATTTGTTTTTCTAATAGGGTCCTGGGCCTATAACTTGATGGATTACTGGTAGGAAAATAAGAATATATTATAAGATGTGATGTGATTTATCATCGTAACTGTACTTTGGGGATCGAGAGGAAACTATTTGTAAATATGTGACCACCATGTATTATCACATAGTTAATTTATATGTCATGGATCCATTAATCTATTTTAATTCTTTTACCTATTGTGGTATAGTAATTTTATTTTTAGGTGCATCGTCTTCACATAAAATTATATAATTAATGTATGCAAAATATTGTAAAACATTTTAAAAGAGTAACGGTGGAGTTTCTTGCCCATTCTTCTCCATAGGAAAACTACCTTTTGGAAGAGGCGACTAGAATCAATTTAATTTTTATTTTATTTTTGACGTTCAAAACTGCCTTTTATTTGCCTATTTGAAATAAATGATTTGACTTTGACTAAAATTTGACTGGAAAATAAAACTATCGACCCCCAAGGGTCGAGAATAAACTGTAGTTAGGGGTCCAGTGGAAACAATATTTATTGGGGGTCGAGGGGCCGAGAGTGGACTAAACGAGATTTTTACAGAATAGACCGGCAGGATGGCCCTTAGATCTTTCCATTGGCGTTGGTATATAAGCTATATGTACAGAAATGAATGTGGACTTGGCAATAAAGTTTTATAACCACAGGATTAGCATCACGACCATTTTCATGCACTTAGGCAATTCTAATTGTCCAACATGACGTTTTCCCTTAATCAGGACCTAAGTTAATAAATTAGTCGAGCCTATTTCCCGTTCTCATTCCTTACTGGTAATAACCAAACCCTCTTTTATTGTTACAGATGGTGTCAATCCTGATCGGCGTGATCTACTTCGGCCAGCACCTGGACCAGGATGGAGTCATGAACATCAATGGAGCCATTTTCATGTTCCTCACCAACATGACCTTCCAGAACATCTTCGCTGTTATTAACGTAAGGGTCCATTGTTCACATCGGCTCTTATTCATTTATGTACTGCGATACACAAGTCGCGTTAAACTTAAGACAAACCTCTAGGTTCGTGAAAATATTGTCGTCAACAATACCTATATTCTTTTATTTATGTTTCAAATTGACGTTATTTCAAGTTAAACAAATATCAACTTTATTTTAATGGTTATTAAGTTGATTTGAGAGTGACAAGCACTATTGAAAAGGTTATAAAAATGTTTGAAGTTGTAGCGTAAACTGAACTTTATTATGTAGGAATTAAAATTGTTTTTGCATAAACTCATATTTGTTTACGTTTTTGGCGAATATGTCGCGAGTGCAGATTATATAACATCACGCTTGTATTCCTCGAAAGGTTAGGCAGAGGTGCAGCTATAGTACACCCACATGTCGCTAGTTATGTTTAAGTCCCAAGTATTTGGGGGCGAGACTATTGCCATGAACGGCACTAATCCAGACTCCGGGCTGCTGCTGAGAAACTCCAGATGGAAAAATCCAATAACACTTTGCCCGACCCGACAATCGAACCCAGGACCTCATGCTCAGTAGTAGCGCTTGCGACCACTAGACCAAGGAGGCGGCGGTCAAATAATATCAATGCGAGTAACTGTGAACATTAATTTGACCTAAGGCCTGAGGCAAATCCGACTCCGGCCACCGTAGGCGCGGACTTGCGGGCGACGAGCAATGGGCAGCTCGCCGCCCGGTAAGGACCAGGCCCGGGTTGACGGCGCGTTGTGTTCCACGCGCGCCTCAAAGAGATGTCAGCACGAACTGACGGGGTCCGCTAGGGCCGATGCATGCCAGGGCTGCGGGTTGTTCGAAAGAGATACCGTGGCCCCTGGCACAGGTAACTGAAGGAAGACGGGTGGGCTTTAATCAGTAAAAGTCTGACACGCCCTTCCGCTCAGCCCAGAGCGTGAGAGGTCATTTGATGATTTCCCACCCAAAAAAAAAAAGGCCTGAGGCAAATCATAAGGCCAATTCTCGTAATTTAAAACGTTCAAAATCTAGTCGCAGTGTCATCTCGGGGACAAACAAATGTCAAAAACTGGTCAAAATTTAGGGAAATTAGATGTAATTTTTGACAGATGGAGACTGAGATCAGACTGTGAACGTTCTTAAAATTACGAGAATCACCCCTCTGATGTGTTATACCTAAATGTCATGCTAAATCACTTCGCCAATTAGAATATTGGGTCTAAAATTATAGTAAAGCCACGAGGGCATAGCTGATAGTGTACTGTCATGAAAACGTTAGACAGCTGGCAAAGTTGACGTTGACGAATCAGACATTGATTAAAAACATCAATCGAGCAAACTCTTCGCTTAATACTTTAAAGATCATTGAAAAGAGTCGAAAGCTTCAAATATACTCAGCTTTAAACCACTTCCGGCTCTTACCTCTTCTGTAAACTTGAATTCAACAGCATTTTCTTTTGTCCACAGGTATTCTGCTCAGAACTGCCAATCTTCATACGGGAGCATCATTCAGGGATGTATCGAGCCGATGTCTACTTCTTATCTAAGACGTTAGCAGAAGCGCCGGTGTTCGCGACCATCCCGCTGGTGTTCACGACCATCGCGTACTACATGATAGGGCTCAACCCTGAACCGAAGCGGTTCTTCATCGCTTCAGGGTTGGCAGCCCTGATCACTAATGTTGCTACTTCATTTGGTGAGTTTGTTTTTTTTTTTTGTTCTATGCTTTTGTTTTTGGAGAGGTGTGGACGAAATGATAACCTGTATGCGTTGGGAAGAACTTCTATCTTGCTTTAATGATCAGGATCAATGTATGCTTTCACAAAAAGCGTCATTATCTATTATTTTAAAGATCTAAAAGGAAGGAATTACGATTTGTTGGTAATGCGGGGGATGCTAACCAGGTTTTATTTTAATGGCGTTTATTAGCAGCTTCCTTAACTTACACAGACTACGTTCAAGGGCGTATTAATGGGCGGGTTTTACCCAGCCTTGTCCAAGAGCTTATCCTGTGGAACCAAAATGAATCTAACAACAGCATAGCTTTGCATACAAATCCTATCACACCCAAACACTTAGCTCTCAACAAATAATAAAATACGTTGTCGTTTTTTACACCCTGGTATTTAAATGTGTCTACCTACAACTAACAATAAATGTTCTGCACGCTAGCAACAAAAAATGCCTAAATAATAAAAAACAGTGATGTCCAATTATGGCCGAAACAAGGTTAGTGACCAACATTTTTAAGAAATATTGTGCAATATCCCTGCGGTTTTACAATTAAATATTGTTTCTAAAGTTACTATTAAAGATACTATTAATTAGGTTAATAGAGAATACCACAGCCACTAATTTGATGAAAGCATAATTTAAATGACAATTTCACAATAATTTGTAAGTAGGTGATTGACGGGAGCTACTACGAAAACTCGACTTTGGATTTCTCACTTTTTATTTGGAACTATCGAGTTTCTGACTCTGACACATTCACGTGACTTGCGTGGCCAAAATTGGACATCTACTGGACTTAATTAATTAAGAGAGTAGTCACTTAGCGTCACGTTACAGTAATGTAGAGATACTACCTAGATAGGCTACCTTGACGGAACGGCAGTAGGGTGTGATTGTGGAACTATGTCGCAAACCATGCTCCACCTCCTATCCTGCCCTCTGTGTCCCAAAACATGCAGTCAAAGTAACCTCTGCGCTACCACTGACGATGCCGCAGCAGTGGCAAAGTTTTTGGCCAACAAGATATAAAAGTCAGTATTGCCAGAGATACGAGGAAGAAGAATGTAGAGATGTTAGATATGTAACAGTAACAAGAATACCTACTAGAGTATTGCACCTAACAGTAGCGCTTACTTTTAAACTAAGTAACTTTAGTGATTTAATGGCACTTTAACAAAGGAATGATTAGCATTCAGGAAAAATAACAGGAAGATGATGATGCACTTAGAAGTGTGTAAACCATTCCCACTACTCATTCATTAAAAAAAAACATTTTGCCTATTTACGATGTACGGGATAAAAGGAAGTAGAATCATAAGAGGGATCTTCTATGATTTTTATGAATAATATAAGCCGCACGAACCTAACTTGTCCAATTTAAAACTCGAAACTCTCCACGCATAAACTCGAAACCAACAACGATAACTAAACACAATATCTTAGTAGACCTCTTTAAAACTATTAAACCTCCACATGGTCACAACTTTTTTAACACTTCGAAACTGGTTTAACATTGCGCAATGATTACAAAACGGAATAGAGGACTCCAGGAATGTAGCCCTATCATGAATCGTTTTATTAACTTGACTATGCTAAGTTTGCCATATTGAACTTTGTATAAGGTGGTGACGACAATACGACAATAAATTCAACTTCTTATACGTTGTCAAGACCAGTAGTGGCCCAATGGCAACGACCCCGGCTTACGAGTTGTAGGTCGTGGGTTCGAACCCAGCCAGGCGCTTTACTCTCTGTAATTTATTTCATCACCACTGCTCTCAAAACGGTGAAGAACCAAAAAAATCAAAGACATGCGACATCTACCAACCCGCATTGGGCCCGCGTGGTAGATTATAGCCCACTCCCTCTCGAAGAGAGGAGGCCTGTGTCCCAGCAGTGGGAACATTATAAGTTGATTATTTACATATACTCGAATCTTATGACGTTTCCAGTCTGCTTACAAGAAATCAATCAAACACAGCGAGGCCGGGACATCGACGCGCAACCTGAAACGTTGAAATTTTTTGTTGGTAATAAAAACAGCTGTTTCCTATGAAAGTGCAATACCTACACGGTCAAAATGTATGAAACAGCAATTTTCTTTTAAAATACCTGACGAAAAATTTCAACTCAGGGGCGGCGTTCAGAATCATGTACTGAATCCATGGTAACACGTTGTGTGTCGAGTCGACGTCCCTGCCAGTCTACCACCTGCACCCTAATTGCGTAACACACGATCAATCGGAATCGGTTTCATTTTGACAGTTCAACAACATTCATTGCGTTATTTACGTGTTGAGCAGACAAATTTTTCGAACTTATGAAGCAATGGATTAGCAATTTGCTTCAAAATGATTCAGATTCCGATTGATCGTGTGTTACGCAATTAGGGTGCTGACGGATAGGGACGTCGACTCACAACCAATAGTTGTATATCCAATAGTTCAGGCACTATGACTAGTCAAAGATGGGTAAAACCCATAGAGGCCAGCACTAGTATTTCATTTGTTGGAAAAAAAACTAGTTTTAATTTCGATGTTAGTGTTTTTTGATAGTTTCTATTTAGAGTATTTACTCCCTTTAGTATAGCCAGTGTTTTACTTTATTGTCGTCTCCACATTGTATAGTTATAGAGGTAATCCACAGTTTGGCGTTTCTTCTAGAAACCTTGACCTTGGGGACCTTGAGTTGGTCGGTGATAAATTGTTACGAAGAATAATAGTCTTTTGTTTTCTATTATTGGTTCTGGAATACACTGTAGGTTGTTATTGATAACTTTGATTCTATTATGGTTGCTAGGTGTTATGTACCTACCGGCTTGTGGCTAATTAATAACAGCCCCGTGGTTGGTCCGTGGATGGGTGACCATCTTCACATACCAAGACCCCTCCGTGCCTCGGAAAGCACGTTAAACTGTTGGTCCCAGCTGTCATTCGTGGTTCTTTGACACACACGGGTCGTCAGTAGCCCGACAGTCAGACAACCAGTTTTACCAAGGGGTATCGTATTACCCAGTAACTAGATTGTAGAGGTCAGATAGGCAGTCGCTTCATGTAAAATACTGGTATTCAGCTGCATCAGGTTAGACTGGAAGCCGACCCCAACATAGTTGGGAAAAGGCTAGGCAGATAAGATGAGGTGTTATGTACCTACCGACTGGCGAAATGTGGGAGTACTATATAGGTTCACCTCTGCCTTAGTACTCATTTACGGAGACGCGGGGGTCGCGCGTCGATTCAAACATATGGCGTTGTTTGAGTGCGTTTACGGAGAAGCGATTTTAGACGCGTTTGCTTGAAATGGAGCGTTTTGTGCGGCCGAGCCCGCGGCTGGCACCGCCGCGTCTCACGCGGCGTTTATCGCGGCGGCACACGCAGCGGCAATTCTTGATGAAGCGATGCCCGCGGCGGAATCTTCTGCCAGTCATATTTGGAAATTGCAGAACGCAATTAATTAATTAATTATTAGTAATTACTAATTCATTTAATTTGCGCTCCCATCTTCCGCTATCCTAAAACTGGTCGGTTTGATTGAGTATCCCGCGTGCGCCGCAGCGTTGCCCGCCGCGTGCTACACGCTTGAGAATTCGCCGCGGGCGCAGCGGCGGGCACCGCCACGCTTCCCGCCCCGCGTCTCTATGAACAACGTCTTATATTGCCATACGTTTGTGTTTACGCGTGCGATGATAAGTGCCGCTTGACCCGCCGCCGCTCCGTAAACAGAAAAATCGTACGACGCGCTGCGAGACGCCACGCCGCACGCGACGCGCGACGCCTCGCGTCTCCGTAAAGGAGCGCTAACTCTTTGGGGAAAACATACTTGATGTCATGTTGCGTTGTGTTTTTATAGTTTGGATTTTAAAACACAAAATTCCACAAGTTTTTATCGGACAATCTCATTATGCTTTTTAAGTAAGAGGTTGTATCATAGCACGCATACCAAGCAAGCCATCTAACACGCCATAGAAATTACTTAATGTCCTAATGAACAGAAACCGAAAGAGACAAAAAAAATAATGTTGTGTTGTGTTTTATAGTTTGGATTTTTTGTAGAACAGGATAAGCTTGATGCTAAACAGACGAATCATAAATGAAAAAATAAATATTTGTTGATTTTAACAAATAAAATTATTATAAAAACTAAGTGTTTTAACCTTTTAGTGCTTTTACACCCTTAAAAAAATTCACAAGTGCCTAAAATAATAATGTGGAACTAGTGATAACAAAATCAACATTAGTTCCTTTATTTTCAGATTCTTTTAAAATGGAACTAGTGAGCAAAATAAAAATCAGTAGTTCCATCCTGGAACTGTTAATGGTACTAGTGGCAACGAAGCGGGACATCGACGCGCAAACTGTAACCATGGATTCATGGAGTTTAGACCCCATAGAATGGAAATTTTTCGTCGGTTATCCAAAAAAAAAATTTTCTGTTTCATAGAAAAGTGCAATACCTACGCGGTCAAAATGTATGGAATGTATTATCCAATAACGAGTTGGTGGTAAGGTTGTGGAGGTCAGCTAGGCAGTCGCTCCATATAAAATACTGGTATTCAGCTGCATCCGGTTAGACTGCAAGCCGACCCCAACATAGTTGGGAAAAGGCTGGGTGGATTGATTTTGACTTGCTGTAGATAGAAAACTCTAGCCAATCTTTGCTGCACGCAAATAAGGCTATTTTCCTAAAAAAATCTTTTTAGTCCGTCAGTTAGATTATCAAAAAATATTGAACCCGTATTTTTTCTTTTGTAAATTATATAAAACATGATAAAGATATTTTCCCGTTAAAGTTCCGCGTGACGTCACTTGCTTGCGACACTTTTGCAAGCAAGTGACGTCACGACCCCCTTCCCAAATTTTGACGCGCTTTATCTTTGTAATTTTTTGTTTGATTGACAAAAGAAAAAATACATGTCCATTATTTTTCGATAATCTAACTGACGGACTAAATATAATTATTATTTTTTTACCCAGGCAACTACCCTACTATTACCTACGGTATCGTATCGACAATGGCACGAGTACACACACAAACGTACCTAAATACTACATACAAACCGCCAACATTATACAACAGCTAATTTAATAGTTTTCTCGCGATATCTCCCCGATCAATATAAGATGTAACGAGAGACAAATTTCTCTGGACCGCAGCTTCTCGCGTGTCGTGCAATACAATACTGCCATAGCACAGTTAGGCGGTTTTCCACAGTTTACATAAACACGCTACTATTGAGGTGAAGGCCCTACAACATTGTTGACTTGTGGTATCAACGTGTCAGTAGGAAATGGAATGCGATTTATGCATATGACCGGACGAGTCCGGACGACGTCATTACGTCGGCGCCGGCTGTCGCTGAAAACCAGCGCTGGGGCTTGCATAGGGTCACAGCATAATGCTGAGCGATAGCCGTTTTGCGTGGATGTGACGCATGTCAACCATTTCTTATTGGGTTTTTTCTTTATTTATTTATTATGTTCTTTTTTTGCGTCATGTTTACCGCAAATAAACGTATTTTCTTTCTTTCTTTTCTTCTTTTGTGAATTTTCTCGTTTTAACATAAAATAATCAAAATATTTTATTACACACACCTACATGGGCACTTATGAAACGTCAGAAGCTAGGTACACGGTTCCAATTGGTCGTCTCTTATGGAGAAGAGCCGGCAAGAAACTCCACGGTGACTCTTTTAAAATAATTGGCTTTTACAATGCTTTCAAATTTCAGAATTAATAGGTATCTCCCATACCTATTAATTCTGCAATTTGAAAGCATTGTTAAAGCTAATTATTTTTTATAAGACAGCGTAGGTCTGTCAACAAGTACCAGGTACTTAATCACATAAAAAAAGCCTACAAATCTACAGTCTAAAATGTTCTCACATTATACAAAATATAAAAGGATCTATCAAAAATATAAATAAAATTTTAAACTATTAAGACCAAATGATATGATTGCTATTACAACCACTAGTAAAGAGTTGAAATATATCCTACACTCGGCAATACTGTAGCTTCCGTTAGTGAAAAAGTTTTCGGAATCGGATCAGGAGTTCCTAAGATTATCTCCTCGATACAAACCCTTTATACTATGAGATTATTTTAACATAAAAGTTATATAACTATACCACATAAGTCTATATAAAGTTAATTGATTGTTAATGATCATAAAAACTTGTTATCTACCATAAAATAATTAAATTGATTGTAGAATAAAACATTTAGTTAGAAATTATAATAAAATCTTATCGTTCTGTGAATTTATTTTACGATAGATTAATGGATTTACATATTTGTTGTGATAATTTTAATTAAATTTAATTAAAAAGGCCTCTTCTAAAATGTACTCGTAATCAATACCAACTTTAATCTACCTACAGTTTAATATAGCTACAGCTTCTGTTTTATATGTAATTTAACCATATATTTTCTCGTACAGGTTACCTGATATCGTGTGCAAGCAACAGCGTTAGCATGGCTGCATCAGTGGGCCCGCCCATCATCATCCCCTTCATGCTGTTCGGAGGATTCTTCCTCAACACTGGGTAAGTGGCTTCTAGTCTATTCTACAGGATAATTGGACCCATATAGAACTTTCCTAGAACCTACTCAGCAAAACACAAGCAGTTGGAATTTAACTCACTCAGTATTGCAAAAGTTCGTAGACGTTGATCGCTACGCCTGAAGGGTCTACGAATTAGTTTCGTAACCGCTACGCGGTTGTCAAACAAATTGTGCAGTATAGTTCATAGTGCGAATGTCAAGTAAAATATCAGAGGGGCAATTCTCGTAATTTTAAGAGCGTTCACAGTCTGATCTCAGTCTCAATCTGTCAAAAATATCTCTAATTTCCCTACATTTTGACAGGTTTTTCACATTTGTTTGTCGCTGAGATGAGACTGCGACCAGATTTTGAACGTTTTTAATTACGAGAATTGGCCTTCTGAAGTGCGAATGTCAAGTAAAGTACCATTGGACGCTGTTTTTATACTTCCATAGACTGTATTAAGTTGTGTAAATTATTTCATCACCACTGCTCTCAAAATGGTAAAGGAAAACGTCGTGAGGAAACCGGCATATCTTAGAACCAACATTTCGAAGACATGTGACATCTACCAACCCGCACTGGGCCCGCGTGGTGGATTACGGCCTTCTCCCTCTCACAGAGAGGAGGCCTGTGTCCCAGCAGTGGGAAACATTTAGGCTGATTATGTTATAGGTATTTTGTTTAAATCTGTGAAAGACTAACTAAACTAGGTCGAAGTTATGTCAAGGATTGTTTAAATATACCTAATATGTGAAACGTGGGAGATTCAAAACCAATTTTGTTTAGAATTTTAGATACCTAAGTACCTAACTCTTATTAATGTCGGCTCCTAAGCCGTTTGAACCAGTATTTTTGCTAATATGCAATTATGCATACAAGAAATAGGTATATTCGTTTTTATTGTCTTGAATTACTATTCATCATGAATAACGTAAGAACATAACTGGTATATTGTTATTGTGTAACTAGCTGCGTCCCGCGGTTTCACCCGTATAAGTTTCGATCTCGTGGGAATATCGGAATAAAAAGTATCCTATGTGTTATTCCTGGTTATAAACTATCTGTGTGCCAAATTTCATCCAAATCCGTTTATTAGTTTGAACGTGAAGAAATAACAAACATACAAAGACACACACACACACACACACAAACTTTCGCCTTTATAATATTAGTGTGATGAATTTCGATATGCTGCAAAGCGTATATTCTAGAAGGGTTCAAAAGATGTTATCTCCTTGACCTTTGTAACATTAATATTGATTTTAAAATTATTAGCTCTTCCTACTTGATAATCAACATCATCATTATGCACAGCCTGACTTCACCCACTGTTGGGCATTGGCCCCTCTTTTCTTGTGCCTATCCCCACGCTCCTGTGCCATCCTCTACTTACCAGTATTTCAGATTAAACTGCAAATACTTAACTAAACTATTTTAATTTAAGCCGAGGAAAAACGGCGACGGCTGACGGCAAGGTTGGCGCAGTGGTTAAGCGATTGACTGCTGCGCTGCGTGTCGCGGGTTCGATTCCCGCACGGAACTAATATTTGTATGACCCACAAGTAGTTGTTCCGGGTCTGTCTGTTTGTGTATGTGAGTTTAAATGTTTGTAAACGCACCCACGATACAGGAGAAATTCCTAGCGTGAGGCAACGTTTATTAAAAAAAAAAAAAAAAGAACTAGTTGAAAGGAGGTCAGATAGTTAGTCGCTCCATGTAAAGTACTGGTGCTCACCTGCATGCGATTAGACTGGCAGCCGACCTCATCATAGTTGGAAAAAGAATAATGAAAAAGAAAATAATAAACTGCTGTAATTAAAAACTTTCGTATTTACTATTTTGGGTATAACATAGATTTACATTGAATCTTATAAAATAAATAAGACCAATTTTTTAGTGAAAACTTCTTTAGCGGCGTTGTGCACTTTTTTTTGTGATGGGTAAAAAATGTTAAGCTCGCGTCAGGACACGTGATCTGATCGAAAATTCGTAAGACGGAGGGAGAGTTTTCTGTGATGGGTAAAAAATGTTAAACTCGCGTCAGGACACGTGACCTGATCGAAAATTCGTAAGACGGAGGGAGAGTAGACCGCAATCCAAAATATCAAAAATGCACAACGTTAATATTCAAGTTTTCACTTCTGCCGGCACTCCCGGAGTGCAACCCGTTTTTTTTTTATCAATATCTGTTTTTATTTATTTTTTAATATACCTACCGGCTGTGGAGTTTCGCTAGCAAATTTAATTTGACCTTGTATAATAAACGTAAATCTATTTTACTGACAACTTGTTCTGAACCAAACGTTACTTTATCTTTCCTCCAACAGCTCCGTCCCCCCCTACCTGGGCTGGATATCGTACCTGTCCTGGTTCCACTACGGCAACGAGGCGCTGTTGATCAACCAATGGGCGGGCGTCGATACCATCGCATGCACTCGGGAGAACTTCACCTGTCCTGCGTCTGGGCAAGTCGTGCTGGATACGCTTAGCTTTTCTGAGGTAAGACAACTAATTTCCTAAGGCTTAAAAACATAACAGACAGAAAAATTACAAATTGGATTAATTTTACGAGCTGTAATTTCTCAGTAGTAGCTTGATGTCTGGATTTGTATGCCCGTTTGATGGATAGATTTCAATAAGGCCTTGCAGTTCGACGGCACGGTTGGCGCAGTGGCTGAGCGATCGACTGCTGCGCTGCGTGTCGCGGGTTCGATTCTCGCACGGAACAAATATTTGTATTGCCTACAGGTAGGGGTTCGATTCCCGCACGGAACAAATATTTGTATTGCCTACAGGTAGGGGTTCGATTCCCGCACGGAACAAATATTTGTATTGCCCAAGTTGTTCCGGGTCTTGCTGTTTGTGTATGTGAGTTTAAATGTTTGTAAACGCACCCACGATACAGGAGTAATTAGTAGTGTGGGGCAACGTTTAAAAAAAAAAAAGTTTTATGCTTTGAAAATCTTACTGTGAAACTTAGGTAAAGTGAGCTTATAGCCAGCTAACTACGACCTTACTTCACCTTAGTTTGCACGATTTTTGCGGAATAGAGCAGTGGTAACTTCGTAACACACTAACAGTAGCAATGGCTTTCATTTTGACAGTTCAACAACATTCATTGCGTTATTGACGTTGTTGAGCAGACAAATTTCTCGAACATATGAAGCAATGGATTAGCAATGTCCTTCAAAATGATTCAGATGAAAATTGATGCAATCAGGTTGTTGGTCCTCGTGTTCCAAAATCTATTTTAATCGAGAAGGACACGTCTGGATTGACGTGACGTACGTGGTGTTACAGTTATAGTTAAACAGGATACTGGTAATCTTTTTGAAGGGCCATTGGCCGGCCCTTAAAACAACGTTGGAAAATAATAATCCTTATAGGCATTATATTATTTATTTTTTAAAAGATTTGATCAGATAAAGTAAGAAAGAAAATACATGTATTTAGCACAGACTAAAAGGCACACAACTCAACATACTACACTACAAGTAAAATAAATTATTTATTTTTAATATCTTTAAAAAAAACAGTCCTGCGGGGTAATTCTCGTAATTTTTAGATCATTCACAATCAGAAGGCCAATTCTCGTAATTTTTAGATCATTCACAATCAGAAGGCCAATTCTCGTAATTTAAAACGTTCAAAATCTAGTCGCAGTCTCATCTCGGCGACAAACAAATGTCAAAAACTTGTCAAAATGTAGGGAAATTAGAGGTATTTTTGACAGATTGAGACTGAGATCAGACTGTGAACGTTCTTAAAATTACGAGAATTACCCCTCTGCAATCTGTCAAAAATACCTCTAATTTCCCTACATTTTGACAAGTTTTTGACATTTGTTTGTCGCCGAGATGAGACTGCGACTAGATTTTGAACGTTTTAAATTACGAGAATTGGTCTTCTGCTCTTATCCCAGTTCGATTCGGCGCAACATGTCTTTTTTGATTCCATACTTCTCCATTAGTTGTCATCTCGGTAGTCACACCCTTTCTAGTCATACCATCTTCCACATAGTCCATTCATCGTTTCTTTATAAAAATATACTCAAAATATGGTTATTTTTTTTCCTAGGGTGACTTCACAATGGACGTCGTCAGCATGGTGCTCCTCTTCATAGGGTTCAGATTCCTCGCGTACCTCGCTCTTCTATACCGTGCGCGCAGGGGAAAGTGATCCTTATCGTCAAATCATAGACCTTCTAATTCCTTGGCCATATAAATACATCTGTTGGGTAATAATATTGTAATATAGTTTTGTAAGTTCAGGCGGGAATTTCTGACAGCGTTATCAATGATTAATTATATTTAATTATATGGTTTCCGTCCACGCCCATCTTAGCCAATTTTGACGTTGAAAATTAAGTGGAAACAGCTAAATGATGTACCTAATTCTTCATCACCTAAGTATTGACACTAAAAAAATATGGGCTGTGGAACTTAATAAATAAAAAGGAAATCTCGAAAATGGATCTGAACTCAGGTTTATCCAATACTCCGTGATGGGACCACAGACGGAATTTGTGTGTAGTATTTGCCCAATGGAAATATGTTTTAAAATTGGTTAATTTACTATGTAATAAGTAAGTCATAATTTTATAATTCCAAGTTTAGTGAGCGTGAATAATAAATGTGTTGTTGTTATTGTTGTAGAGTTATAATTTTATACCTAAACTTAAGAATTGTAATTATGTATGTTAAGTAAGTGTATCCATGGGTTTTTTTAATACGTGTATGAGCCGTTTTTTAAACGGCGAATCTGACTTCCCAATATTAAACTAACGCTACCTCATTTAACAGAGTTTTATTTCTTTGCAATGCCTAAAATAGAGATTATCAACGAACTTTTCACAATTTCAGCCGAATGACATTCACTGCTGGACATAGGCCTCCCCTAAGCACCTCCACTTCAACCGGTTTTGTGCTTTTCGCACCCAACGGGTTCCTGCAGCCTTCACAAGGTAGTCAGTCCACCTTGTGGGAGACTTTCCAACGCTACGTCTTCCGGTACGCGGTCGCCACTCCAGAACCTTTCGGCCCCATCGGCCATTTGTTCTGCGAGCAATGTGCCCTGCCCACTGCCACTTAAGTTTGGCAATTCTTCGGGCCTCATTACCCTGCCTGCCTGTGGGGGGCTGTGGCATACAATAAAATTAAAGCAACAGTATTGTTGCTTCAACTTATATAGTCCTTTTTTTTTTTTGTTTGGGAAATCATCAAATGACCCCTCCCGCTCTGGGCGGAGCAGAAGGGAGTGTCAGACTTTTACTGACTAAAACCTACCCGTGTTCCTTCAGTTGCGTGTGCCAGGAGCCACGGTATCTCTTTCGAACAACCCGCAGCCCCGGCGGCAACTTATATAGTCCTCCAGAGTGAATTTTGGCCATGGCTGCCAATCTCAGCGGAGACTAGCCATCTACGCAGGAGATATTATAGTGCACAAGTTTGTGCGCAGACACAGGTCCATGCTAATAGAGACACACACATGCCGAAGGATACCTCACTGTGATACATCGCGGGTTGCTTGGGGGCTTACCTCGATGCCTGGCATGTACGTGCATGTCTATGAGCATGCATTTGTTTTACATGGAGGTGATATCGATGTAGCGAACTAAACCGCGGCCGCGAGGTATCTCAGTGAGGCCTCTACAGCATGTAATTACCCTTAGGCGCATCACACACTACAACGCGCCACGCAACGGGGCGCGGGAAACGGAGGCCAATTCCACGCGCGAATGCGCGTTTTTGTTGAATTTGTATGTAAAAATTCACGCGCGGGGGCGCGTTATCTGCGTCCCGTCGCGTGACGCGTTGTAGTGTGTGTTGCGCCTTAGAACGATTAGCGCTTACAAATTGCCATAAGTATCTAAAGTTTTTTTTTAAACGTTTTTTATAAGTTTGTAAAAAAACATTTTTTTTTACAATCTTATAAAAAAAACTTATTTAAGTAAACAAAAAAGAACACAAACAATCTTTTTTTATTAGCCCTAAACAAAACAGTAAATTCTTCTTTAACTCAAAACATAATAATCTGTACCTAAGACGCCTTCCTCACCGGGTCGGCGCGTTTTCGTTTCTGTACCGCATCTGTACAGATTCTTTACCGAGCGCATACACACGCCTCTGTACCGAGTACTACCGAACCATTCGAATCGCCCGTCCCGTCACTCCCGCCCCACCCCGCAGATCACTTACACGCAGCGCAGGACCCATAACAAATGACAAAAACCGTAGCAAACCGAGCCAGTCAAGAAGTGGATCTCGGTAAAGAATCTGTACCACCCTAATTGCGTAACACACAATCAATCAGAATCGGTTTCATTTTGACAGTTTAACAATATTCATTGCGTTATTTACGTGTTGAGCAGACTTTATGAAGGTAACCTTTTTCGAACTTATGAAGCAATGGATTAGCAATATCCTTCAAAATGATTCAGATTGAGATTGATTGTGTGTTTCGCAATTAGGGTGCTGATTCGGTACAGAAACAAAAACGAAACGAAAACGCGCCGACCCGGTGAGGAAGGCGCCTTAGTTGCGAATCGATATAAAGTTATGAATAATAGTCTATATCCTTCCAGATATAAACAATTACTATTTCATCATCATCATTTATTGCATTCATGTAGTTCCCAAGTTGTTACAAGTATAATTTATAGGTATAGGTTTCATACGTGAACCCTGCTAGGGCACAGCAATATAAATAGTTTTAAGTGCTACAGTGTAAATAATCGTCATTAATATAATAAAATCATGAATAAATTAAAATAAGATGAAAGATTAAATTAAAACAAATATATAACGATAACAATAATAATCATAAAATAACATAGGTAGGTAGTAAGTAAAAATTATAGGTGCTGTGTGTATTTTGCACAGTTATGAATTTCAATGTCCTAATTTACTTATCGTCAAAGAATTCCTTCAGAGTGTAATACGATTTTAATATAAGATATTTTTGGAGACTGTTTTTAAATTTATTTTCGTACATTGTCCTTAATTGGATTTGGAGGCTTATTATATATTTTCAAGCACATGGCTAAAGGTCCTGAATGGAACATACTTAATTTTGAGCTTGGTAAGGCTAAATCAGTTTTGTTTTCGCGTCTAACACTGCGATGTTGTGGGCGAAGGTCCTTAGTGAGTTGGAGTAGTGACTGGTGTTTTTTTACAAATTTGCCAACTTCCAAAATGTAGTTCTTACACAGTGTTAGTAGGTATATGAACTGCATTCAAATTCAAACTCAAAGTATTTATTTCAAATAAACCAATTACAGGCACTTTTGAATTGTCATTGTGTATGTAAATGCATTTATGTATTTTTTATTTATTGACGAGCTACCTAACCTACGAAGATCAATGGGTATCTTTCATTGATGTCGCAAGCGCAGCTCTCCAGAGGAAGCAGTGAATTGTCGTCAATTCAATAAATCTATTTGGGTGTGATTTTATTAAATCGTCTGGTTCCTATGCCCTCTGATTAATGGCTGTGAATTGGTAAATGGAAACATTATGTGATGACTAATAGAATGTTGAAGGGAGCGAGATGGGATGACAACACGTTAAAGGTATAAAATAAAGTCGCTTTTCGTGTCTGCCTGTGTGAACCATGTATGAACGCTGAGATCTTCTACCACACAATGGATTTTGATGCGGTTTTTACCATCCTTTTTTTACTTTCATTTCTGAGATTGCTGGTAAACCTATAATTGGCGACTGTGTAAGACCGAGACTATTGTGATTTATAGTACTTAAGATTATATTATACATAGAAGCTGTTGGCGTACCTTAACAAATAAATAAATCATTTAGAGCATTTATTCCGGAAGGTTTAGGCGTTTAATAGTGGTTTAAATGCTTATTACATGTATTTACTTAATATCTGGTAACCAGTCTCACTAAGGGGTATCGTATTTACATTAAATGGGTTGTGAAGCTCGCATAGGCAGTCGTTCCATGTAAAATTCTGGTATTTAGCTGTATCCGGTTAGACTAGAAGCCGACCCCAACATAGTTGGGACAAGACTAGACAAATGATGATGATAACATTACTTAATTTTTAACATAGATT
Organism: Apamea epomidion; assembly: GCA_947507525.1. Taxonomy (NCBI): domain Eukaryota; kingdom Metazoa; phylum Arthropoda; class Insecta; order Lepidoptera; family Noctuidae; genus Apamea; species Apamea epomidion. The sequence goes on from OX382234.1 coordinate 4,007,600, forward strand.
TAGCGCAGATATCTCGATGTTTTGACATGTCGCCATTGCATCCTCCCGCTCTGGGCGGAGCTGGGCGTGTCAGAGTTTTACTGACTTAAAACCACCCGTGTTCCTTCAGTTGCCAGGGGCCACGGTATCTCTTTCGAACAACCGGCGGCCCTGGCAGGCATCGGCCCTAGCGGACCCCGTCACTTTGTGCTGATATCACTTTGAGGCGCGCGTGGAACACAACGCGCCGACGCGTCGTCACGACGACCCGGTCCTGGTCCTTACCGGGCGACGAGCTACGCCATTGCACCCTTGTGTAGCAGGGACGGGGGTAAAACTACTGGAAAAAAAAAAAAATGTGAGCCCACAAAGATGTGCTGTACTTTTTATCCGTTTAGTGCTATTATTGATAAGGACAAACAAGGGTCATAGTTACAAAATTGTCGTTATTTTTCAACAGAGACCACGTTGTCTTTTGTTTTTGATAGTCTGACTCAATGAGGTATATTGTTGATTTGATCTTTTAGCCACAGCTTGTCCCATCGCCGGCGATTGACGAGAAGCGATTAAAGCTTGCTAGCTTTAATCGCTTTAAGCGCTTTAATTGCTACTAAGAACAAGTTGACGAACAACGAGCAGCGAGTGCGCGACAGCTACGAGCGATTACTCGCTGATATGCGTATATACTGTAGCACATCAAGCTACTACAATTAATTGTCTAATTTTCGGGTAGATTGACCTGCAGGCGTCTGTACGTTTCTTCAGCGAGAAAATAGTTGATCTTGATAGCTACTCGCTTCCTCGTCGGCGGTGAGACAGGGGCCTTAGAACGATAGTGTAATTTTTGTTCATTTAAATGCACCGTGCGCTAAATCATTATAAAACTAAAAGAAAACTCGTTCAAGTACGTTTGTTTACGTTCAATATTATGACATTTTAAAAGTAGTGTGACAAAAACAAATATGTAGTTAAGTCTAGTTTTCTTTTTTCACATTCCCGTTTGTGATTTGGGTAAACATAGTATATTCACGAGTATAAGCATGTATACACTTGGCTTTATTTAAAAGCGATTTACTCCTTTATTTTCGAATGAAATTTTATGTTGCTAGGAACATAACTGCTGGGGAGTTTGTTGCGCTACTTCTTCCCAGCGATAGCACTAGGAAGTGGTGAAGGACGGGCGTTTTTGGGAGACTGTCTTTTATAATTATGAAGTTCGAAAAGTGCTGATTCTCAGCCTGATTTGGATAAATGACTTTTGATTTTGAAAGTATTTTCGAACCCATAGGTTTTTGCAATGTGTCGTATCTCATTGAATATCGCTATTGAAAGTTTCCAAGTGTTGACTATATTAGTGCTCGTGACTGTACCTAGTAGGTATTTTACAAGCTTTTATTTAACTGGCGATGTATGTGTGTATGTCTGTATGTTCGGGTGGACTCTTGCAACTGACTTTTTTAACCCCATCGAGTTTGGACTCGTTTGATCCGTCTTGACGAGAATTTTGGTGCTAGATGGTAACCAGGGTCTGATGATGGAGCTGGAAGATGGCCATAGGAACTTGGTAATTAAACGACACAACCCTATCGAGTTTGGGCTCGTATGATTCATCTTGACGAGTACTTCGGTGCTAGATGGTAACTAGGGTCTGATGATGGAGCTGGAAGATGGCCATAGGAACTCGGTAATTAAACGACACAACCCCTTCGAGTTTAGGCTCGTATGATTCATCTTAACGAGTACTTTGGTGCTAGATGGTAACCAGGGTCTGATGATGGAGCTGGAAGATGGCCATAGGAACTCGGTAATTAAACGACACAACCCCTTCGAGTTTGGGCTGGTATGATTCGTCTTGACGAGTACTTTGGTGATAGATGGTAACCAGGGTCTGATGATGGAGCTGGAAGATGGCCATAGGAACTCGGTAATTAAACGACATAACCCCATCGAGTTTTTTATTGTTAAAATATTCCGATTAGTTTGTAGTATTTATTTCTCCTAAATCAACCAATTTTTCAAGAGCAGTGTTGGCACAGTAGCATCAGTTCCGATATACGAGTTGTAAGGTCGTTGGTTCAACTCCGAGCAGGTGGTTTATTTTGTGTAAATAATTTCATCACCACTGCTCTCAAAACGATGAATGAAAACATCGTGAGGAAGCCGGCATGTCCTAGAATCAAAATTCGAAGACATGTGACATCTACCAACCCGCACTGGGCCCGTGTGGTGGATTACGGCACACGAGGGAGGAGGCCTGTGTCCCAGCAGTTGGAACATTATAGGATAGGCTGATTGTGCTAACCCATTTTGCAAGATTTCTAGGACTTTTTACGTCAAATTTGAAACCAGGTAAGTGTGGAGAAAGTGATTGAAGTAACCACAATAAGCACACAAGATGGAAACCGCCAAATCTAACCCTTTCGCCACATTGTACAGACGCCAGCAGGTCAAGATTTACCCGAAACTGTCAAATTTGACAAGCACAATGGTCCACCTGAAGGATTAAGTGCGAAAACCAAACCCAGAACATAGAACTGTCAAATTTTCTCAATCAACCTTGAACCTTAACGTTTTAGTGATAAAGTTGAAAATCTATTAAAGAAATTTGACAGATTGTAGTAGCCTGATGTGCTGGCATCTGTACTTACTAGCTTTTGCCTGCGATTTCGTCCGCGTAAAAGGACAATGCCCATGGATGTATGGAATCCCGTACCATGCTGCATCAAAGTCAAACTTTGTTTTTTATTGACTACACTTATTATATTAACTCTTACATAGTAAGTTCTTTTAGTAAAAATAAACCGGGTTTCGGCGATTTTCAAAATATTCGATATATAACCTAAAAACTAGGTACTTTATTTATAATGATAATGACACTTTCAAAATTCAAGGTTACCATATCATTTGAAACGGAACGTCATGTAAAGGGTATAAAACAATATCAACACTTTTTTACTTTAAATTAAATTCTCTGTTGAAAAATCAAATCTCGACGCGTAATGTCGTAAAAAATTATGATATAAGTATAGTATTTTGATCTTGATGCATGGGGCTTTTTGGTACGATTTTTGGTCATTCTCCTTTCTTGTATTAACATAAAATCTATACCGGCTAATTTCTTTTATCGTCTGGACAAAAAGAGCGTATAAGGACGAAGTAGAAGCCAATGGCACAGAAAATTTTTCTTTCACAAAAAATCTTTATTTTTTTATTTTGATTGAATGTCGCTACGAATTCATTGATAATTTGCGCGTAGAGCAAGGGTGCCCATAAGTTGATTTTTTTATATTTTTTGTCGATTTATTTGTTTTTTGTTTTAGTATGAAAAGTGTACTTCTAATAAGTAATAGTACATATTTACTTTAATTTAGTTTTAACTACACTTCGCGCACTTCTTTTTCTACCGCTACAGCCACATTTGTCGAGACGCCGAGCGGTGTGCAAGAGAGAGCGTGTCAACTTGTGAAGGGTAGTAGTTCTAAAATTCCTAAGATTACCCCCTACATTCAAACTCACAAATGAAAGAAAAGTATGTATACTTAGAACTATTTTGTTCGGACATATTATGTAATACAGTAGGCCGCAAGTCAGTGATAACACTTTGACCTTGAGCTGGACTAGCGTAGTACGGAGTTTCAACAGGATAAGGGGCCAGCTATACTGGTTCTTTACCTCCGACTTGAGGTCTACCGTACATCCGCTGTCAAACAAAATAGCATCAGCTGTTCCACATTCGGAAGTACTACGTGCGCCCTGTAGAATGTCGCAGCCACAGCCTATATCATACAGCTGAACAAGTAAAGTTGTATGACTTGTAGCAAAATAAAAAAGAAAATCCAACCACTTAAACACGTGTAATTGTTTAGTAATATTTCTCCAGCTGCCAGTCAATAATAAATCAATAAATTGGGACACTTATCGGGGCCTTACCAGTTGCACCATCGAAATACTTTTAACATTATTTTAATCTGAAGTTACACGTGTCTCTAACCTGAATGTCACTAATTTCCAATGCAAAGTTTGACCATGTTAATAATAGTACTAATAGAATAATGATAGTTATTTTTAGTGGCAGGGACGTCCAAAACACGTGTATAATCTTTTGATAGTGAAAAACTGCACCCTGACCCCGTTTATGTAGTGGTCCGTTGCATTTAATTTACAGCCTAAGATTCTAATTTAAAATGTGGGGTTTAACAGGATTTCTTAATAAAAACCACAAATTGTAAATGTCAGGCACTGCCTTAATTTATTGAAACATAACTGGAAAATGCCTCTTAACCAAATGCCTTTTAGACCGGTATTCAAGAATGATGGTCAATGCGTGACGATTGTTAGTCCTGGAGTGGAGGCCGCTTATCGGCAAGCGTAGTGTGAGACGCCTCCCAGCTAGATGGACCGACGGCCGGTGGCTGGGACAGACTGGTTGCGGAAGGTGGAGGACAGGGTGTTCTGGCGTAGCCTGGGAGAGGTCTATGTCCAGCAGTGGACTGCGATAGACTGAGTTGAAGTTGAAGAATCGATGCCTTATTTTCTGATTCACCTCAAGGTTCTTCTGATTATACGGTGGAGGTCTGCCCCGCTTGGGCAGAGCACCGCCGTGTCCTCGTAGAGGCGATCGGCAGCGGCGGCGACCTCTCGCGTCCGGCCCTGGTTCAAGCCATGGTCCGGGGCGAGAGGGAGTGGGAGGCGGTCACCTTCTTCTGCGAAGCAGTCATGCTAGCGAAGGAGGTGGTGGGATGGGCGAGGGAGAGATCCTCACGCCTCAGCCGCCGAGGGAGACGCTCCGGGCGTCGGGAGCCGCGTGACGACTCCCGGCCACCGTAGGCGCGGGCCTGCGGGCGGAGAGCAATGGGTAGCTCTCCGTCCGATCAGGACCAGGCCCGTGCCGGACGGCGCGTTTGTGTTCCACGCGCGCCTCAAAGAGATGTCAGCGTAGTTGACGGGGCCCGACAGGGCCGAAGCCTGCCGGGGTAGCGGGATCGTCCGAAAGGGTTACCGCTGCCCTGGTACATAAAGGGCTAAGGAAGGAACACGGGTGGGTTTTAGTCAGTAAGAGTCTGACACTCCCTTCTGCTCCACCCAGAGCGGGAGAGTTCATTTGATGATTTCCCATCCTGAAAAAAAAAAAAAAAGGTGCTTCTGATTGAAGAAAATAGTCCTGAAGACATATCTCTCCTTCTTCTTTAGTTCCAAATGAAATCCCTTTGAATGCTGGGTCGGAAAAGTCGGTCTCTTACACATTTCTTCTGTAAATATTCTTAGCCCGCTTCCATCCACGTCTCACAGAGTTTGGCCACCTAGCACAAGGTCAACGTTTCTGTCTAGGCTGAATTCGAGAACCTGACTGCATTAGCTGACGACACATTTAATTTATGTGACACTAGATAAGATAATAGTTTTATTAGCACTTTTTAATGCAGAATTTCTTATCAAATCGTTTTAATTCGCAAATTTATTTTTCCTGCTCTAGGTAACATTGTTCGATTCCTTTTTTTTAAACACTAAATTATTCTAGAGTTCTGTAATCTGTATCTAGGTCAATTATATGTATATAGAACTTTATAAATCACCACAGACTAACGCTAGACGATTTTTGTTTTTGTTTCCATAAAGGAATCGTCTTCGGCAGACATGTCTAAAGCACGGTCTGAAGGGTCATTGACTAAAGATTCTTATCTTAATTTATACGTTGACTCACAATTATCATCATACTATTAAGATTACAATCTTTAAGATAAATAGGTAGTTATGTAATCTAATCTCTTATCGCAAATATTGACAGCTATATTTGTATAAACACCAAAGCCAAAATTAAGCCAGAATGATCATGTATCAATCTGGCTTAATTTATTACCATTCTCAAATTACTTATTTCATGGGTATTGTAGTAGCAAACGTATAACCATCATTTACACGTGTTTTTACTTAATTTTAATATTTATGATAAGATAACAAGCTCTTATGACGCCATGTTTGAGTAAGTAAAGCGAGAACGTGAAAACAATAATACCTTTGTTGACAAACCTCATTTTTAAGAATCAACTGTCGACCCGAATTTTACTGAACGTTCTCCATACCTATCTACTATCCATAGTGTCTTACTAAATAAATAAATGCGGATGTAACTGTCTGTCTCTATGTCTGTTACCTTTTCACACCTTAACGGCTGAACGGACTTCGATGAAATTTGGCACACCGGTAGACCACGACCTGAGTTAGGGCATAGGGTACTTTTATCCCGGTAGTACATTCCAACGGGATCGAACTCCCGCTCCGAACTCCACGGTGAAGGAAAACATCGTGAGGAAACCGGCATGTCCTAGAATCAAAGATTCGAAGACTTGTGACATCTAACAACCCGACCTGGGTCCGCGTGGTAGATAGCCCACTACCTCTCGAAGAGAGGAGACTGTGGCCCAGCAGTGGGAACATTATACTGCACTCGAAAAGTGGTAGCCATCGATCGGTCATTGGGTTGTTAGAGTACTGATCTTCTTATCCTGTGGCCGTGCGCAGTGACCCGACCGTAGGGCGGTGTCACATGTCTCGGATACGTTACATGAAAACCGAAGCCTTTCAAACTCGCCGTCACATCGTTTTCCGTCTGTGCCAATCAGCGATCGCCATACACTACGGTACTATATTCTATTAAGGGGATGCGATATAATAGCCCGCGAAAGTTCAAATTTTCTTACGTTTCTTTCAATTTGCGGGTCAGTGTCCGGTTATATGTACAGACGCTAGCACATCAAGCTACCACAATCTGTCAAATTTCTTTAATAGATTTTCAACTTTATCGCTAAAGCATTAAGGTTCAAGGTTGATTGGGAAAATTTGACAGTTTCGGGTAGGTTGACCTGCTGGCGTCTGTACACAATTGTAATCATGATCCTCTAAATTCAAATGTACCTATTTCATGAAATCAGGACATTAGGGGCCAATTCTAACTTACTAGCCAATTCTACCCTGGCGCTTTCGCCTTGAGCAGGTGGCCCAGTCGTAACGGGCGCGACTTACAAGTTGTAAGTTGTGGTTTCGAACCCTGACAACCGCGTTACCACTGCTCTCAAAACGGTGAAAGAAAACAACGTCGGAAACCGAACAGTCCTAGACCAAAAATTCGAAGACGTGTGACATCCACCGCCCGAACTAGGCCCGCGTAGTGGATTCCGGCCCATTCCTTCTCAGAGAGAGGAAGCCTGTGTCCCAGCAGTGGGAACATTATAGGCTGGGCTGATTATGCTTTCGCCTTAACAATGTTATAGGTTAAACCAAAGAAAGTTCAAAGACAAGGTCTATCCAATTTGCGATGGATTATGTGACAAGAGTTGAATGACCTCCAATGGATGACGTGTTGAATTAGGAAGTGGTACTTACGATGTTTAATATCAATCACTAGATCGCATGAATGAACCCAAACAGATACCTACCTACAGTTGATGACTTGCCAACATGGAAATAATGTTGATACGAGTATGTAGCAAAAAAAAAAAAACCCTGTAGGTACAGTTTAGAATTTGATGCAAACTCAAACTGTTTAAGTTTGAGTTTTTCAAGCATTTGTTTCAATAAAACCAATTAGGTACTGGCTTTTGCATTGTCAGGGAGTCAGTCAGTCAGAAAAATGAAGCTAGTTGTCCATTTCAGGTGACTATGGAGAAGAACGGGCAAAAAAGTCCATGGACACTCTTTTAAATCAAAACTTGAGTGATGTAAAATGTTGTTTTCATCATTCGAGTTGAAATTATACATGTGAGAACGATTTAGAAAGATATGCATATTAAAAGTGTTCATAGTAAACAATTCTAAAAATAAAATTAATACAAAATAAGTCATGGCAGCTCAGAGATGGCAGCGAAATGGTTGACCGATAAGAAATGTAGGTGAATCTTGGGTGAAGGAGAAGAGAAACAATACGCTGAGGAGATATTATCAACTTCTGGAGGGAGGTGGGCTGGTTAGAATACCCACCAATGGTCGCCATAGCCCACACACAATGGTCCACCTGGGACTAAGTACGGAAACCAAAGCCTCTAACATAGAATATAGAAGCAATACGCGTGGGTTACAAGCAATTGTCAATTTGGGAAGGTTTTGGGTTGGTAAGTTTATATGAGTACATCGAGTAGGTATGTACTTACTGTCCGGCCGTCGAGAGAATACGTTCCTGACACCTGTCAGTGCGACAATTTATTCTAGTAGCTAATAAAGATCAAATTCGCAAAACACGTATTCGTTTATATGAAACTGACAGGTGTCAAGAAGGCATTCTCTCGTCAGCCGGACTATAAGAGAAGTATAATTATCAATGTTTTTACCTTGAGAAACTGCATGTAAATAATATGTCGGTTGGCAGGTTATTTTTATTTTAAATAAATAAACAGAATTTTCCCAAATAGGAGTAGGTGATTACGAAATCTACGACACAAGATAAGATAACACAACATACAGGTTGAGAGCAGAATCTAAAAAGTGTACCTAACCAAAGCGTCATTCTTTTATAAAACTTTTCGAGATTTCACTGTGTAGTATGTACATTGTTTTTTAAATTATTTATTTATTTTTCAGATATAGTCGATTAATTATAAAACTGATGTAACATTCATACATACATAATCAGTCCAGCACCAGCAGTCTCGACATTCATAGCGATCGCTTTACGACCGAATTCGGTCGCAAAGTCCTGTCACTCCATACATTTCACCTGTCAATCCGGGACTTTGCGACCGAATTCGGTCGTAAAGCGATCGCTATGAATGTCGAGACTGCTGGGGCAGGCCTCTTCTTGTTTAGAGGCTGTAGGCCGTAATCCACCACGCGGGCCCAGTGCGGGTTGGTAGATGTCACAAATCATCGAGGGTTTTGTTCAAGGACATGTTAGTTCCCTCACGATGTTTTCCTTCACCGTTTTGAGAGCAGTAGTAATGATTTGGAATTGGGGGTGGTAAACAGTAGCCCTGTTTGCGGTAACGCCGTATTTTTATTAAAGTAATTTATAGTCTTTTTCGTAGAACACATGTTGCTTATCATTTCATAATAATATATTTTATTTTGAAAGTTTAACATGGCTTCTAATTATTAGCGAAATGCTAAATCAATTTAGCCAAGGCACCCAAGTGTTTTCTATGAGGGACCCTAATTAAGTTACTTTTTTTTTAGGCTGGATGATAAATACGATAATATAAAACACAGATTATTACATGAGACTTCTACATAGTTGGCGAAATGTGAGTGCACTATATAGGTGACCTCTCCCTTACCCTTCGGGAAAACAGGCGTAGTGGGATGTGGTGTATTAAAAAAATTAAGTAACAACACATTTACATTTATTTTTATGTGTTAGCACATAAAAATCCATTAATTAATCACACATCTTTCATCAATGCATTAGAAGCCTGCCGGCCGACACATTTTACTTTTGTTATCAATATGCAATGCCTGCATCCTGCTCTAATTCATATCCGTCCCTGTCTAACGTTAGTCGTGATGTCAAACTATCAACGCTACATTGGTAGGCAGACGCGCTATGTTCTGGCGCCAAAACTTCTTAGCAATCGGTAAAATGAACGCGCTGACAATACCGTCCAGCTCGCTCCAATTCCAAATTTAAAAAAATAGTTAAAGGTTTTTTTTTTTTTTTATTATTATTAGTAACAACATTGTGCAATAGAAAATGAGTGCCAGCCCAAATAAAAATGGTGACAGATTGAGTTTCCTATCAGACCAAGCAGCTGAGGAGAACTATGTAAGAATGCGTTAACATTTCATAATATATACCAATTTTTCTTAAATTTTAATTTAGAAAGTGATCAAGTGTATTTTAAGTGCAAGTTCAGGTAAATGTTTAAAAATAAACGTTGCGTAGAATGTTTTTGAATTGGATGTGCTGATCGTGGATTCTTATCTTGGCTATTAATTAAATATTCATCGTATATATATCTAGCTATAGTTCTAGCTTTAATTCAATTTTCTTGGTAAAGATACTTTAATATTCCGTGGGTCAGATCTACATGTATTTTTGTGATTTTCCGTTTTAAATCAGTATCTAGCGAGCCTTACTTCTTTCAACAAGTTCAGTGGAAATTAAAATACTTATTGAAACTTAACGTAAACTTTTGCGTTAGATCGAAGTTTACTGCAGTGATGTTATAGTAAGCAAAATTGTAAGTAGCAAACTTCAATTGTTTTTTTTTAAATTATTATAATTAAATGGCGTAGTTTTTAATGCTGTTTAAAAATGGAATACCAAATCTGGGCCCCTGTCTTTACCACCGTGCCTGTTCTAACGTTATCAATGTAATTCCGTAACAATATGTGCCTACCTAATCAGAATATTTATAGATACTAATGTTTTACACACTTTTGCTCGTATTGTCACTCAATTAAAAACGTATTAGGTTCGAGAGTTCTAAAATAAGTACAATTATTGTTTCATTCCGAATTCCGTATAATTAATTGATTCCAAATTCAAAACTCTTGTCTCGCATTCAATTATTAATCTTTTTATGTCACGAATCATTTGCTAAATGATCAAAAGACGATGATAAACTGTTTTAATTTACGTACAAATAGTCGTTTTATAAACATTCGCAAAATGTATTGAATACTTTGCGAATGGTAGTAATAGTGGTATTTAAATCAATTACAATAGAATTGAATTAAATGTAGTAAAATTTTCTCTTCACGATTAATTTGTTAGGTGATCAAAAAACGATGAATATCTTTTTCAATTTACAAACGTTGGTGTTTTATTTAAAAATAACCTAAATTAATTTTAATCTTATTCTGAATCAATGATGGCATTTAATTTCAAAATGTAGGTATACTATCAAAAACTATAGATATAGACAAATTTTTGATGTTTGTTTTCTTGTCCAACAAAAATACGATACCAAAAATAAGCACCCGTTTTTCCTCTATAGGAAATGATTCCCCACAGCTCAAAGAATAAGGGCACGAGGTCAAAGTATGACCTCTTGTTCCCTGAAATCGAAGAAGTGTTGGGACCAGCGCCGACCTTCAGACCCTGTACCTTGGTCTGGCGAGACGTGACGGTCCACACCAAACTCAAAGATGGGAAACTGAAAAGACTTGTTAATAATGGTAAGTTATTTTATTCCGTTTCATATATTTTCTTTATACTGTATTGAAATCGCCAATCCGTCCTAAGGGGGATATCCCAACCAAAAAAAAAAAACAGTGACAGGTAAGCCCGCGAAATTACGTTTTTTGCAATTTGCAGGGTCAGTTAAAACTAAATATGATTCGCGACCGTCACAAGTATGTATTTACAGAATTATAATCATTAAATGCAACCCTCTAAGTTCATATAGCCCTATTGAATGACTATTTCATGAACCTTCAATAAAAAATGGAAGAAAATTTGAATTTCGCGGGCTAGTCTGACGCTTTCCCCCTTTTAAGCAAGCGTGGTGAACTGGTGATCTGGTGCTCATGCCTTCTCTGTATTAGCAGAAGCCTTTGCCCTGCAGTGGAACAGTAATAGGCTGGTTGGTTACAGTGACAGTTGTTGAAGCCCAGCGGGGTAACACATTAAGAGTAGGAATGGTTCAACAACATGCATTGCGTGATTTACGTTGTTAGCAGACAAATTTTTCGAACATATGAAGCAATGGATTAGCAATATCCTTCAAAATGATTCAGATTGTGATTGATAGTGTGTTACGCAATTAGGGTACTGGTTTCTGAAAAACTGTTTTTGATCTCATGTCATAAAATTACTTCATCGGCTGAAGTCATTTTAACCAATCACATTAGTTGACATTGACAAGAGATTTGACAATGTAAAAGACTATTTTTTTTTTCCATAAGCATCATCAGCCTATAATATTCCCACTGCTGGGACACAGGAATCTCGGTGAGAGGGAGAGGGCCGTAATCCGCCACGCGGGCCCAATGCGGGTTGGTAGATGCCACATGTCTTCGAATTTTTGGTTCTAGGACATTCCGGTTTCCTCACGATGTTTTCCTTCACCATTTTGAGAGCAGTAGTGTTGAATAATTTATCAGCCTTAACTCAGATACTTCCTTATACTCGGAAAAATCTTACTTGAACAATAATAGGTACTTTGAGGATATTTCTTTAAGTATTCAAATGAGATATTACTCTACCTAATTCAATACTATATTGTTATATAGTATTGAATTAAGTAGAGTAATATCTACTAAGTACCTACTACTAATTCAATATTCCTTCGCATACGGCTTCGTGTAATTCCAACTGTGCCAGGGCCCGAATTTGTACTCGTTCTCTATCCAATAAGCGCTCTGTCAATATTCCACCGTAATCATTGCCACAGTGAGTTCCTTGTACAGTCACGAGCAAAAGTATTTATACACTCAGCTTTATTAAAAAACGATTTACTCCTTTATTTTTTAATGAAATTTTATGTTGTTACGAACATGGCCTTTTCGAACCCATAGGTTTATGTAATGTATCGTATTTCGATGTTGCATTCGTTATTTCACGAAAAAATCAAAATTGAAAATTGCCAAGTGTTGACATATTGGTGCTCGTGACTGTATAGGTTTTAAACTTTTTGGTTTCTTAAACTTCACATGTAAACTAACTTGATACTTATGTAAAGTTGTTTGTAAAATAAGAGATCAAGTAAATTATCTTTTGATCTGTCGGTAGGTACCTACCTTATTTATGCAAATAAATGTTTTTTTAACATGACATAACACGAATGAGTGGAATAAACGTACCTAACGTAAATTAGAACGATTTTAAAATTGAAAATACCTACTCGTTTCGCACGTAATATTCTTAGTTTTAAGACTTTATTCATATCTATGGGTGATAATTATCTATTGTGCTTGTCGCAATAATTTTCATTGAAATGCTATGAATAGTTGTATGCTCAGTTTAAATACTTTCGAATTTATATTTACGTGGTGCTAGGGCCTCAAAACACAATGAGGGCTACGGTTTTACTACTGTTTATTAATAGTTGTTTTTATTACCACGGAAATATCGCTACATTACGCAATTAGAGAGGTTAATTTTACGAGTGTTGCATGATCAAAAAAATTTAACCAACATCGTATAGAATACACAGTTGTATTTTCGTTGCAAAAAACGGTCGAATTTACACGATTGTAGCAAAACAAAATCTCCAAGTAGCAAAATAGCAGCGAAATAAAAGAAGATTTTCTTCGCTTGATCAATCACGTTTTAATTTTTGTAAGTAAAATAAGATAGTAATAAAAACTTAGCAAAAGACACAGAACGAATATTATTATTAAAAACAAAATCAAAATCGGTTCATCCGTTCGAGAGCTACGATGCCACAGACAGACATATATACACACACACACAGAGAGAGAGACATGTCAAACTTATAACACCCCGTCGTTTTTGTGTCGGGGGTTAAAAATGAATACGTCGTGACGTCGCCGGACGTGACGTTTTTAGTGTTCGAGTCCTATAATAAATTTTATATATTCTTGTTACGCGTCGATTAAGATACGTTTGCAAACGTTCCTAAACTTATGTAACTAGATAAATACAAGGACGTCCTAAATGGGTAATTGGCACCAACTCAATTCGTTATTAGGATGTGAGATAATAATTTAAGTTACCGTTTGATCAAAATTGTAACCATGGTAATCTTCGGCTAGCTGGTAATATATCAAGTAATAGGCTCTACTGAAAACTAAGGTACAAGATATACGAAAGTCCGGCCCTAGGCTCCACGCTGACAATCGGAAGGCTCCTCGCTGGCCGGAATCAGAATCCTCTTAAACCGCCAGGTGTCATGTTGGGTTCGATTCCCAACAGGAACCTTGTAGACGTCTGGTACTAGGGTAGCGGGTAGGGTGAATTCTAGATCGCCCTACAGTCTTCGGACAAATCTACAGAAAATAACAAAATATGATAATCCGAGACGCAGGCAGAATCTTTTATAACAAAAGAGCTGAAGAAAAGTTCAATTTCATACAGAGTCTTCATGGAATATGACTCGCCTCGAGACCACTTTTTAATGATGTACTATTCGTTTATTTTCGGGAACACTGCCTATTACAAAGAAAAGAATGGAATAAAATTTAGGAAACGATAAGAACTTTTGAATAATCAATAGGAAAGCAAACATACCCTTGTATCCAGTGGATGACCACACAGAACTCGGTCGTTCAATCCGTTAATATTGTAGCGATTTATTTCATTGTGAAAGCAGAAAAAGTAATATATTATATTAGACTTCCGTCCTGTGCCCAAAAAAACTTCAAATGAAAAATCTCGGTAAGAGAAAAGACATGACACTTTTAGATTCAAAACGAATATGAAGAAAAATACCTTTCTGGTTAAAAATAAAGTTGGATTTGTTATAAAATAAGGTCGTTCGTGATAAAATTATATAATGTAGCATTTGCCAATGCTGCACTATGTAGGTTTATAAATATAATAAAAACCAAATAAATATAATAAAGAACACTTTGGCGCAGTTTGCATAATTCGGTTTATCCAGATGTGCACACTATGTATAGAGTAGAATTAAAAGCAACAGCCTATATAATTACGTAATACACTATCAATCACAACCTGAATCATTTTGAAGGATATTGCTAATCCATTACGTCATTTGTTCGAAAATTTGTCTGCTCAACAACGTAAGTAACGCAATGAATGTTAGAAAAGAAAAAAGAAAAACCGGTTTATTTGTCGCAGAAACACGTGCATACAAATAGATAATTCATACTAATAATAAGAAAAAATAAAAACAAAATATATCTAAGGGGCAATTCTCGTAATTTTAAGAACGTTCACAGGCTGATCTCAGTCTCTTCTCGTAATTTTAAGAACGTTCACAGTCTGATCTCAGTCGCAATCTGTCAAAAATTCCTCTAATTTTGACAAGTTTTTGACATTTGTTTGTCGCCGAGATGAGACTGCGACTAGATTTTGAACGTATTAAATTACGAGAATTGGCCTTCTGTTGTTGAACTGTCGTAATGAAGAGACTGTTAAGTCTGCAATTGCCTCGCATTTCTTTGTTAAACCTATAATGTAACTAGCTGCGCCCCGCGGTTTCACCCGCATACATTTGGATCCCGTGGGAATATCGGGATAAAAAGTACCCTATATGTTAATCCTCGTTATAAACCATATGTGTGTAAAATTTCAAACAAATCCCTTCAGTAGTGTTTGCGTGAAAGAGTAACAAACATCCATCCATGCATACTAGCTTCAGTCCGCGACTTCGTCCGCGTGAATTTCTTCTTCCCCTGACCCACCGTGCCGCATCGCATCACCAACCCGCGGGATCTCTTCGTTTTCGATTAGCGTTCTTTCTAACTTGTTTTGTTTTTGCTCGGCTCCTAAAAGTCATAGCGTGATGTTAAATTCCTCAAGAATATGGTAGTCGCCTGGGTAAAAAAATGATTATTATATTTAGTCCGTCAGTTAGATTATCGAAAAATAATGGACACGTATTTTTTCTTTTGTCAATCAAACAAAAAATGACAATGATAAAGCGCGTCAAAATTTGGGAGTAGGGGGTAGTGACGTCACGTCTTGCTAAAAAGAGTAGCAAGGCGTGACGTCACGCGGAACTTTAACGGGCGATATCTTCATAATTTTTTATATAATTGACAAAAGAAAAAATACGGGTCCAATATTTTTTGATAATCTAACTGACGGACTAGATTTTTTTTAGGCATCTAGCCTATTGTGCTATCAAACCCAAAAGTTTTTTTCAAATTTGTCCGGCTGTTTCAGAGATTACCCCCTACATACATACAAACAAACAAACAATTATACCTCTTTATAATTATATTATAGAATTATAGTTATAGATAGATAAAAGATACATAGATATAGAAGAATATAGATATAGATAAGATTATTAGTATCAGTATATTAGTATTGAAAATATATGTGCCAAATTTTATCCAAATCCGCTTAGTAGTTTTTCCACCCTCACAAACTTTCGCGTTAATTATAGGATAGTGTAGTAGGATTTATAGTGTAAAAGTAACAGCTTATCATACTACAATTCCAAAGCACATTTGTATTGATTCTGTTCGGCCACGTGGTCTTCCCGTAGAATACCAACGAATCTGTCACGTGTTCACGTATTTTGAATCTCAATAATATTACTATAACCTGGTCGAAATTTATTGTTTTATCTCACGCGAACTATTTGAAAATAAAAAAAACTTACGACTAAATTTTGTCATATCTATAATATATTGTAATATACCTGTGGAGTTTGTTCGTTTGTTTTAACGCGATAATCTCTGGAACTAACAGTCGGATTTGAAAAATTCTTTTTGCATTTGGTAGCCCAATAGGCTATTCATCACGTTAGCCGGGGAGCCGAGCAAACATAAAAACTAACTTTTTTAAGTTTGCTCGGTTCGGCGAAAACGAAGTAAAAGCTCGGGCGGGCGATGCAATGCTATGAGATATGTTTTATGTTAAAAAAACTATTGAACCGATTTTAATGAAATTTCTATAGGACCAATCTGAAAGTCCTTTCAAATATAAAAAATAATTTTGCAAATCAGCTTTTAGATATCGGAGGTAACAAAAATAAAAAAAACAACCGAATTGAGAATCTTCTTTTTTTTAAGTCGGTTAACAAGGAGTTTCACGCGAACGAAGTCGCGGACAGAAGCTTGTTTTTTTTTTACAAATGACAGCCGAATAAGACAAATCTATCCATCAGGTATCAAATTGCGAAGTTTCGAAACGTTCGTGAGAAACCAATCATAGTATATAACATGATATGGTTATAAACGGATATATTTTCTGCTGTATGGGACCGAGTTTTTTTTTTTTTTTGTTACGCATTTTCGGTGCGATATAGTCCCACGGATCAATTACATGATCAATAGTGCCGACGCAGACGCAGTCACGCGTACTATGTGGGCTACTCACTACTGTATTACTATCCACTACTTATATTTAAAGACCTCAATTCACTATGGTTACGGTCGTCAAAATCTTGTGTGCTGCTAGCCTCAAAAAGATATATACCGTTAAATTTTGATCGTATCGTAATTTAATCCTTAAAAAAATTCAGTTGATCCATACATTATGTCGAGTTATGCGAACATAAATCTATGGATCAACTGATTTTTATTTCACGATTTCAGGGTTGGTCCCGTAGTAAAAGTTGTTCATAATGATGAGTAGGTACAATGACCCCTTTTAAGGATTAAAACGATCAAAATTTTGCGGTGTATACATTTGTCACCGTAAGATTGTGAACACCGTTAGTTTATAATCTATCTCGCGAGATTGAAAACTGTCCATAAGTGCGGTTGGTCCGTGGATGGGTGACCATCTTTACATTACGTTTCCGTGCCTCGGAAAGCTGGTTAAGCCGTTGTTCCCGGCTGTTATTCGTGGATCTTTGGCAGTATGTATGGGTCGTCAGAAGCCCGAAAGTCTGACAACCAGTCTTACCAAGGGGTATCGTATTACCCAATAAGTGGGTTGTGGAGGTCAAATAAGCAGTCGCTCCATGTAAAATAATGGTATACAGCTGCATCTGGTTAGACTGGAAGCTGACCCCAACTAAGTGGGTTAAAGACTAGGCAGTTGATTTTTCACAATGACATTTTTACAGAATAAACCTGCTGAAGTGTCATCAATTTGGCTTGGGCATTATACATAACGGCGACACGACAGTATGCAAACGGACGGCTCCGTATGATGCATATGTATGTTGCACTAAATAAAGGTTAAATTCTATATTAATGTGAAATATGAACTAAAAGCTTTTTGGTCTGTTTATGCTTGTGACATTCCGATGACATTATATCAGAAAAACATGTTCATTTTTATTATATTTTCATATTTAATAACAAATTTACGTATTATCTGAATAAAATACAACAAATGCTGTTGTATTTTATTCAGATAATAACAAAAAATTGTTTGTTTGAATGACCTTGTAGGAACAGAACTTGTACTTACTTAATTGGTAAATGATCTGCACCCTAATTGCGTAACACACGATCAATCGGAATAGGTTTTATTTTGACAGTTCATCAACATTCATTGCGTTATTTACGTGTTGAGCAGACAAATTTTTCGAACTTATGAAGCAATGGTTTAGCAATTTGCTTCAAAATGATTCAGATTCCGATTGATCGTGTTTTACGCAATTAGGGTGCTGTTATTGGTTAGGGTTAACACGAATGGAATAGGGACGAGTCCGTTTGTCTCTGCATGACCAAAAGGTTGACTGGTAGAAAATGCATATGGCATTAAGTCCGCCTAGCCTCGTCTTTACATTTAATTGCTTAAAGTATTAAATAAATAAGCGACTAAATGTAACAATAAGGACTAGTCTTTTTCTCTATTCGAGTTAACTGCTGGACAAAATCTAGTCCAAAGTTGTTAACAGACCGTCCCATAGATAATCAGCCTAAAAATCCTAGGCCTCTCTAATAGCTCGCCATCTAATTCGACGCTCGGCTACTCCGATCGGCCCTCTGATCTCTCAAGCCCAGCCCGTCTATTCTGAAAAAATCTAACCGTTAAAAATAAGCTGAAGTGACCTTGAATTGAGCTGTCATTGCGCCTGATACTAGGGATTGACACTATTGATAGCTTACTTCACCTAAGTTTTCACAGTGAGAACTAAACGACACTAATTAGTACGTGCATTGGCTTAGGTATGTTCACGTCTCTATCTTCCTCTTTTAATTTCACAGTTGTACGAAAGTGACAGAAATAACGATTAGCCTAAATACGTGCTAAGTAATGCTTCTAGATCTCGGCCCTAATATCCAATTCGTTATTATGTAAAAATCTCACCGTGAAAACTTAGGTGAAGTGAGCTGTCCGTAGTGTCAATCCCAAAACATCAGGAGGAATGACCGCTCACTTCACCTAAGTTATTACGGTGACATTTTTACAGAATAGAACTACTGCTCTGCTAGAGCTGCTGAGATGGTAGCAGCTGGACATTGTCACCGTGTTTTTATTGACATTATGTGTTTGTTTTAGTTAGCGGGATCGCGAAACCTGGTACAATGACAGCTTTAATGGGACCTAGGTAAGTCACATTATACTTGATTTTATTTACAAGCTATGCTACATTAGCCGGTATATTCTGTTAAAATCTCACCGTCAATACTTAGGTGAAGTGAGCTGTCATACCACCTGATTGACAGTACTGACAGTTCACATCTAGCTCACTGCACTTGAGTTTTCACGGATGTTTTGTAGAGTAGCAAATAGTCTCGCAAAATTATAGAAACCACAGTGTTTTGCAGTGCTATAGTAGTAAAAATCTCACCGTGAAAATGTAGGTAAAGTGAGCTTGAAGTGAACTGTTAGCCTACCTGTCGAATTATTCTGTAAAAATGTCACCGTGAAAACTTAGGCGAAGTGAGCTTGAAGCGAGCGGTAATTCCACCTGATGCTAGGTATTGACACTATTGACAGCTCACTTCGCTCACTTCACCTAAGTCTTCACGGTGATATTTTTACAGAATACACCGGCTGATGCTAAGAATTGGCAGTTCACTTCATCTAAGTTTTCAAGGTGGGATGTTTACAGAATATATCAGCTGATTTTCACACGCGCAGGCCGCATGAAGATCCCACGCATATTTTCATTTTCTTCAGAATTTTCTTTCATTATTCCTGTTAATTTTTAATTCCGTATGTACCTATGTCGTGACTACTTATAAATATCCTTGCATTTAATTACTAGTAGATACTTCTTTAAATAATCTGGTGAACCAGTTGGTAAACAAGTTAATTCATTCATTCATGGCACGTGTGAAGATTAATAAGTAAATTAATAAAGTTTTAGATATGTTGTATATTTGCTTTTAGGCGACTGACTGTCCTAGCTAAAGGAATAAGAATTATTTATTAGTATTGAACACGGTATTCGTATGCAACACTAATCAATGGAATATTTCGAACTCCTTTTCGTTACAAACATACAACAAAAATTCCGCTAGTTTTATTTATGCTAAATACATTACCATTTTTTTTACTGAAACGGAATTTAATATAATTTTATAAATCAGTCATAGTATAATAGAGAACGCATTATTCAAATTAAATTTTAATTTATTGTTTTTAAAATAAAAGCTTTTATTAATCAACTAACTTTTGCCCGTAGCTTCGCCCGTGTGGATGTCGAAAAATGTGCTACCGAGATTAAAAGTACCCTATGTTTTAATCCAAGTTATAAACTATATGTGAGCCAAATTTCATTCAATTCGGTCCAGCAATTTCTGCACTAATCCGGAACATACATCCAGACAAATAGACAAACGGACAAACATTCTAAAAACTACATTTGCAGAGACTACTCGCTCCCGCCACACCTCGTAGCATTACTTTTTTTCAAAAATATCCAATGTACAGAACCCTAATTGCTTAACACACTATTAATCACAATCTGAATCATTTTAAAGGATATTGCTAATCCATTGCTTCGCATGTTCGAAAAATGTGTCTGCCCAACCACGTAAATAACGCAATGAATATTGTTGAATTTAGAGATTGCAACCCGGTATGTTTCTCAACCCGGCAGGGTCCGCCGGGCCTGCCCGGGCCCGTTATGTGTTAGCGATGAAATCTTTAAAGTATTTTTTATGAAAATTTTCTATATATTAATGGAAAAAGACAATGATTCAAGGTTAATATTTATTTCAAACGGGCTTATGAACAATTATCACAATAATCAGTCTCACTCAAGTAAAAAAATCACACTTAATACAGAATTCATTACTTTTACTTAAGGACGGAAAGTAACATTAATATTAGTAATTATTCATTTTTATAAGTTTGAACAAGCAGGTCTTTCTCTTTACTCCTTATAGTGTCTATTTGGAAACATAGCATTAAATAAGAGACTAATAACGCAGCATAAAGAACTAAACGTGTCGTAACAACTTAGATTAGATAGATAGATAAACTTTGGTAGCTTTGGTATTATAGAGGTATGAGGAACAGGGTATAAAGTTCACTCATCCTCCATAGAAAAGGGAGGATTCTCCGACCAGACGGGTGTTGTGTCTGGCGGGCAATTGCCCAATTATTGATGTTGGGAAATTGTATCTATGCTAATTGCGCGGTAAACTCTGCTTGCGAGATGCAGGATTTGCGTGACGTCAGTATGACGCGTTGTTCGCATGTGACGTTGTAGATACCGCTACATCACTCCCCTCCGGAGACCGGAGGTCGATAGTGGACTGAGTCTTGTATCTTGCGATGCTTGCCAGGCCAGCTGAGGTTCCAGTGAGTCGGAACCGGTTGCCGCATAGTTCACGGTGAGTCGGAACTGTCTGCGGAGTTGTCCCCAGTGAGTCAGGGTGGCGCTGCGTTATATTCCAGTGCGTCGGATGTACAGCGCCGGGTTGAGGCTGGCTGCTGCGTCGACCAGGAGAGGGTGCTCTGCTTGTTGACCGGCCGAAAGTGCAGTGTGCTGTGCCGAGGTTGCTGATGAGGCTGAGGGTGATGACCAGGAATGCGCGGACGCTGCATGCTGATGGTCAGATAACCCGTTGAAGCCGTGGATGCTGGCTGGCTGGGTGACTCGCCGCTAAAGCTTGCGGGAGTGATGATGATGACGTCACGCTGAAGTGTTTGCACGAAGGCTGCGCTGACGTTCATGTCCGGGGTCACCAGTATAGAGGTATGAGGAACAGGGTATAAAGTTCACTCATCCTCCATAGAAAAGGGAGGATCCTCCGACCAGACGGGTGTTGTGTCTGGCGGGCAATTGCCCAATTATTGATGTTGGGAAATTGTGTCTATGCTAATTGCGCGGTAAACTCTGCTTGCGAGATGCAGGATTTGCGTGACGTCAGTATGACGCGTTGTTCGCATGTGACGTTGTAGATACCGCTACAGTATAAACAAAACAAATTCTTATTTGCTAAAAGTAAAGTATTATGTTTTTTCTTAAACTTTGGCTATTAAGTGCGCAGCTAGTACAAGATAAAGGTTATCGGATTTAGGCTGAGAATCAGCAAATCTCGAAGTCACAAAGCAACCCAAAAACACCGACCTATCTCTTCCTAGTGTTTCGAGTTGGAAAGAAACAGTATTGTGAAAAGTTCCCAAGTTGCTCCTAGGGAGCTTCACAGCAGTCTATCTCTTTATTTATAAGAACTTGTTATGAAATCTTACGACTAATCTTTTTACTAAGGGCTGTGTTTTCCAACGTCAGATGATTTTATCCGAGGAATTACTTACCGGGTCCGGTGCCTAAAGGGGCACCGGGCCCGCGCGGGCCCGGCCCGACCGGGACCGGTTTGCAATCTCTAGTGGAACTGTCAAAATGAGAGCCATTCCTGCTGATAGTGTGTTACGCAATGTCCCTCTCAGTATTGACTTCGTTACTATTTTATTATAGTAGATTGATAGCATTAGTGTGGACATGCTTTTTACATTTATTTTAGGATGTGTGCGTCATTAGTTGCTTATTCCATTGACAAAACTTGATTTTATATTTCAAAGTCATTAATTATAACGTCATCATCAATGAAATTATTATTTAAAATATTTAAGGAATTGATTTGTCCTTTCATTTCATATTTATTTTATGATACGATCTTGGACGTCATGCATACCTACAATTTAATAATAATTATAAATTATAAGAATAATTTTATTCTGAATATGCATCATTATTAGTAACTATTATTAACTATCCTTATTACAATTACGGATCATAAAATGTATATTTAAGTATGCACTGGTCTATTGAAAACACTTATAATTAGGTTCATCATTATCAGCCTATAGCAGTCCACTGCTGGACATAGGCACAGTATAAATATGAACAGTATGGAAACTAGGCCTATTTGTTGAAATAATTAGCTACGCTGCATTGGAGCGTTAGGGTTGTCACTCTTAATGTTTGTAAAATTGATAAGTGTTTCATTGTATAGTTACCGGCACGGAAGTTGACGGCGCATGTAAAAATGTATGAAATTGTGTGTGCGCGAACTTCCCCCACTACAAAATCTTTTGCCAACTTACGTGCCGGTAACTATAACGAAGTTTTTTAACGCGGTTTGCGGTAAGGAGTTGGCAGGTTATCTTTCCCTCCTTCTGGTCAAATGTAAACCCAAGAAGCTGCGAAAAAATTCAAATTTTTCATCGTGAATATCATTTTCATAGTTTCCGAGGGTGCTAAAGCCGTTAGTGAAGTCAAAATGCGCGTCGCTCAACCGATGCCTAGTTAACCCTGCCCCTTACCGTTTCAACTCGAGAATGGGTGTAAATAGTAATTGAAGAATACAATATTGAAAAATATATATAATATCTTTATTTTTCGTAATTATAAATTATTTACCGAAAAATACTTTCGCCTGCTGCGACATGTTCGAAATGTTTTGTTATTAAATTTTACAGTGTAAAATATTCTCATTCTAATAAATAGTTTTTTTTTTAAGAAGCCGTATACTATACAATACGTTCGCGAGGCATTTTAAAAAAGATGGACGTAGGCATTATAAAATGTATTACGCGACTACTCGTTCCAACGCGCACCCGTGACCAATCTACGAAGATGCGCGCGTCTGTGTGAGTGTGCCGTTTCGAACGTTTAAATACGTAGTTTCTGTACTGCAGTGTGATTCTGTAACCATCTCACCGTGAAAATTTAGGTGAAGTGAGCGTGGAGTGAGCTGTCATTCCAACTAATGCTATGGATTGACACTATTGATAGCTCACTCTAAGCTCACTTCTCCTAACTTTTCACGGTGAGATTTTTACAGAATCGATCGGCTGTTCATATCTTTACTGTGACATAGGCCTCTCCTATTGCACGCCATTCAACTATAATAACAATAAGGTGATATGTATACTTATAATCAGGTTGCATTTCAGTAACTTTTCAAGATCATCAATTGGTAGCCTTTTCCCAACTATGTTGAGGTCGCCTTCCGGTCTAACCGGCTGCAACGGTATACCCAGATATTGGTAGAAATTAATGATACTCTCCTCATTTATTTATAACAATAAACGCGTTGCAAAAATATTTCATATTTGATGACTTTTTATATGTATAACATTGAAATGACATTGAAATTCAATATTATTCTTTATAAATGATAAATAATTTATTTTCTGTAAGTAGTTTTGTTTTGTACAAACACTTTTACACGTCAATCATATTTTTTTTTAACTAGATGAGTTCGGTGTTTCCTATCTGACAACTCTGTGAAGAAAGACCGATACAAACTCAGAAGTCACAGTCTCTTTTAAACTCCAGACATAATCATGGTCAGATCATGTAGATTGGTGTCTGAAATGGTCTTTTGAGGAAAGAACCACACAGATTGAGTGGTCGTGTCCAGCCAGTTGATATGTACACAATATAAATGAAAGATGTAGGGAATTAAATGTAGAAATTATCTTAAATTAAATTTAGCTAAAAGCTGGTTATAATTTTAATAAGAACATATTCTAGCATTGAAACAGAAACATATTTCCTCATTACGGTCAGTTATCGGTAAAAATAACTCAACTGGAAAGTTATGATCTACATTCAGTTACAATCTCATATTACCCTGCGTATG
Organism: Apamea epomidion; assembly: GCA_947507525.1. Taxonomy (NCBI): domain Eukaryota; kingdom Metazoa; phylum Arthropoda; class Insecta; order Lepidoptera; family Noctuidae; genus Apamea; species Apamea epomidion. Next base: position 4,032,119 of record OX382234.1, read on the forward strand.
CGCGTCTAGGCCTCGACTCTAAGGTATTTCTATCAACAAACTGTATAAGTAATACAACAGTAAGCTGTATGATAGGTTTGTTTGTACTGAGATACGGTTGTATGGAAATGTAGGACTTTTTACTTTAAACAAATATCACCAAAAAACAAACTGCGAGTTGTTTATTTGCTGAAAAATTAGGAAATGAGATAATTGTTCCAGCTGGGTAGTTTAACACTATTCTAGCAATGGCTTGCTAGAATAGTGTTGCAACAACATTCATTGCGTTATTTACGTTGTTTAGCAGACAAATTGTTCGAAGGTATGAAGCAATGGATTAGCAATTTCCTTCAAAATGATTCAAATTGTGATTGAAAGTGTGTTACGCCATTAGGGTGCAGTTGTTTTTACTCTGCTTCATTTGTCTTCACTCATGGTTAAACTTAGAAAATACAGGAGTAGGATTCAGTATCTACATAATTCTAAGCCTTGGTGTATTTTCAATAACAAAAATAGCTGTTCCATACATTTTGACCGTGTAGGTACAACAACAGGTTAGGCTATGAATCAACAGGTTTCTTTTTTGATAACTAACGAACAATTTCTACGCTAGGGGTCGCGTCGATGTCGAAACTTATCAATATTATTCCTGAATTATATTTTATTTTTGTTGCAGTGGAGCAGGCAAAACTACACTCATGACTGCATTGGCACATCGAAATCCAGGTAAGTTTATATTCTTTTTGTTTTTTTTTTTTAATTTTGTACAATATTTTGGGTTTCAAAAGTAAAGAGACAGTTACTTCTCTGTAACTTTATTTTTGAATTTGAATCACTGTCCAAATCACAGTGATCTTTATTCTCATTCAAATAAGGTTGCTGTTGGGTTGCTGCCACTGACAAGTCTGTCAAAATCATTGTGATCTTTAATCTCGTCAGAATAAGTTTGCTGGTAGCTTGCTGCTGTCAGACGTAAAATAACTATATGTGTGGGTTTCCATATAATTAATTATTTATACTACATTTTTTACCAGAAAATACATAACAAAACAATATACAGGGTTATTGGTAAGACACTAAAAACCTTGCAGGACTGCCCCAGCAGTCTCGACATTCATAGCGATCGCTTTACGACCGAATTCGGTAGCAAAGTCCTGTCACTCCATACATTACACCTGTCAATCCGAGACTTTGCGACCGAATTCCGTCGTAAAGCGATCGCTATGAATGTCGAGACTGCTGGGGCTGGATTACTAACATCATAAACAACAATTTTTGTTCTATGACTTTTTACAAAACATAATACATTAACCAAAAACAAACCAACCCTCGCTCCCCTCAAATCAAATCAAATCAAATCCTTTTATTTGCGAGAATGTAGGCTTACATGATGATCTTAAACTATAATGGCCCCTTTACATCCTACCATTACACATGGTGTGCAAATAATTAACATGCACAATACTATAATTTTAAATTTAAAAAAATGTCAACATTAATCAATTATTATAAGGTCATATTAATTCAAATCATTACAATTCCAATTACCACCATTACCAATATTATTTATTATGTTTCCTTCTCCGCGATCTGACATGTATTCATTGAGATTATAAAAGCATTTTTCTTTTAACCATTGCGTTACCTTTTTTTTAAACATGGTCAAAGGTAAATCTTTAAAAACGTCGGGTAATTTATTATATACCTTTACAGCATTTACGAACGAGTTCCTCTTATACAATTCGAGCCTGGATTGCGGTACACAGAGCTCATGCTTAAATTTATTTTTATTTCTAGGAGCTACATTTCGTTTGGTTATATCTTTGTGTTTAGTGAAATATTTCGGATGTTGTTGTACAAATAGGTATAATTCTCTAATCTACATACACGGTAGTGGCAAAATATTGTACTTTTTAAACAACGGTTTACAACTATCCGTACACCAGGCTCCACATATTGCACGTACACATTTTTTTGTACTCTAAACGCTTTTGTAATATCCACCGAATTACCCCACAACAAGAGACCATAAGAGAGTACGGATGAAACGTATCCGTGATATGCACAAAGCGCAGCTTCTGTTGATACCGTGACTCTTAATCTTTTTATTGCGTAGACAAATCTGTCGAGTTTATCACAAACATAATCCACGTGTGTTTTCCAGTCGCAATTTTGATCCAACATTATACCTAGAAATTTAGTACTTGCAACTTGTTCGATGATAGTATCATTATGTTTAACATTTAACGTCAATGGCTTTCTTTTATGGGTTTGGAATTGGATCATTTTAGTTTTTTCCATATTAATGTGTAAGTTGTTAGAATGTAACCAGTGTATTATGTTGTCTATTGCTTTGTTTATGTCTTGTTCATATGTGTCTGCATTTTCACATTTCACAATGAGAGTTGTGTCATCGGCAAACAAGATTGTATTATGGCAAGTGATTAATATACACACATCAACACTGTCTAGGGATATTTTGGATTTACTCAATTTACTCAAAATTTATTAAAAATAACATACAGCATGCATATATTTTTATAAGGCCCATTTATCAGACTATACTCCAGAATAAAAGAAAACTATTTTTTTTGCGTAATCAAATTTTTATTCAAATAAAGAAAAAACGTGAAATAATGGTAAAACTAACAATGAATGTGTTTCTCAAGAAAAAGTGAAAAATAAGGAAAAATTAATCTGTTTTTAACAGTTATGTGAAAAATCAGTAGTCAGTAAAACACCCCATGACGTTAATAACGGTCCTGCAACGGTTTTTCATGCTTTGGATTAAGTTATCCAAGTCTTGCTGCGGTATATTGTCCCAGGTCCGGTTAAGATGCAAAAAAAGTTGCTCTTCCGTCGCAATGTTTGCAGGGAAATTCCTCAAAGCCCTTCTTTGGAGCATGTCCCACGCGTGTTCTATGGGGTTTTAGGTCAGGCGATTGAGCGGGCCAGCCTAAGACCAATACGTCGTGCTCCTGGAACCAGCTCGTCACCACTCTCGCTGTGTGCGGACGGGCGTTATCGTGCATGAGCGTGAATTCTTGGCCCATTTGTAGTCGATGGGGGTAGATTATTGGTACTAGCACCTCGTTACGGTATTTTTCAGCCGTCATGGTGTTTCTGATCCAAACGAGGTCTGTTCTTCCACCAACACAAATTCCCGCCCAAACCATAACTGTCCCGCCGTGGTATGAATTGACTTCCTGAGGATGTTGCAGACGGCTCTTACGACCAGGAACTCGCCAAACACGTACTCTACGTGTATCGGGATGGAAACCGAACCGGGACTCATCGGTAAACAGCACTACAGACCACTGGTTATCTTCCCAGAGCAAATGTTCACGAGCCCACTCTAGTCGTCGTCCACGATTTCCTCGGCGTAGTGCTGGAGTACGAAGCGGTCTGCGAGCATGAAGGTTAGCTTCATGCAGTCTTCTCCTTACAGTTTGATCACTCACAAGCAACTGGTGCTCTGACTGGAGCCTCTGAACCAACTGCATGGCCGTAACATTTGGTTGTCTTCTCGCGGCAACTTGCAAAAATCGGTCTTGTCGTTGAGTGGTTATGCGCTTCCCGCCTGGGTGTCTTTCAGCCACATCACCAGTAGCACGATAACGTGACCATAAGCTTGATATCACAATTTGTCTTGTTCCAATCTCCTCAGCAATACTCCGTTGAGTAGCCCCAGCTTGGAGCATGCCTACTGCCCTTAACATTTCCTCTCTCGTTAAATGGCGCCGCTGCATGATGCACACAATAACATTAATTCGAAATTAACCGATAACTTGTTATAAAACTTAAATTTGACACAAAAAAAATAGCCAAAAACTACTGTAGGTAAATGAAGCCTTCGGACTTCGCTACCATTATGCCGCGTAAATCTTTAGTTTTTAATTTATTTTTTCAAATTCAAATTTAGAATCGTTCAAAAAGGTTTACAAAATAAGCTTTCTTCAAAAGAATTTAAAACTGGCCAGTATTTTTTGAGTTAAAGAACTTTATACAAAATATCCCTAGACGGTGTTAATGTGTGTATATGAGGAATAAGAAAGGCCCCAATACACTGTCCTGTGGCACTCCAAAAACATTTAGTCCATAGTCACGTCTATATAAAACTTTTTTATTATTATGTATTTTAGAAATTTCCACACATTGTTTTCTGTCATTCAGGTAGTCTCTCAACCAGTCGTTCGCTTTGCCTCTTATTCCATATTTTTCTAGTTTGTGTAAGAGCAGTTTGTGGTCTACAAAATCGAAGGCCTTAATCATGTCTAGGAAAATCGCCGCAATAGGTAAACCCTCATTTATAGCCTGGGTGACAATTTTGATCAAATTGAAACATGCCAATGAAGTGGTATTATTCTGTCTAAACCCAAATTGCTCATCTTTAAGTATCCGAAGACTTGTTGTAAAGTCTTGAAGCCTTGTTAGCATAATTTTCTCAAATATCTTTGATATTATTGGTATTAGCGTCACTGGCCTATAATTATTCATTTCAGTTTTTTCACCTTTTTTAAAAAGTGGCTTGATTATTGATTTTTTTTAATATGTGCGGAAAGGAGCCTTCCTCAAATGATAAGTTTATTAAATAACACAGTGGTTGACATATGTATGGTGCGCATAATTTAATTACATTGGTAGTTATGTCATCTACTCCTGCTGCGTTTGTGTTATTAAGATTTTTAATTGTTCGAAATATTTCCATCGCATCAGTAGGTTTAAGGAATATTGTATGTTCGTTATTAGTATCGATAGTTTTATTTATCTCGTCTGTATTGTATTTAAAATGTTTGCTATTTGTCAATTGTATATAAAACTCGTTAAATTTGTCAGCTATCTCCTTAGGGTCTTCATATGTCCGATTATTGTTTATTATTCTGTCAATTTGTGTTATCGTACTAATGTCACCAATGCTTTCATTAATCACCGCCCATGTGGCTTTACATTTATTTTTATTAGAGTCAATATATTTTTTACTTTGTAGTTGTCTAGATTTATATAAGCACTTTTTGAGGATGTAGCTGTATGACTTATATTGTTTATTTAGCTTTTTTCTGTTTATTTTATTGTGTTGTTAGAGATACAAGATAGAGATACCGTTTTCTTATACAGGATCTTCTTATGCCCCTCGTCAACAATTTATTGACCTCCGTTGAATTTTGAACTAGACACGGCATCGGCAGTTTGATGACCTAACTAGCGCTTTTCTTTTACTTCGCGTAGAGTTCGTACAGAAAATCGAATATTTAATATTCGTTGAATTGAAATATTTTTATTGTTGTTGAAAGTCTGATAAAATCATAGAACAAAAGTTGTTGTTTTTTATGTAAGTAATATATGTTATGTTAATGTTTTACCGATGACCCTGTATAATAATTAGTATGTATAAATTGAAGATACATACGTCTACATACAATTTTATTTTTATTTACGGAAAACAGTTTTGACATATTATTAAGTTCAGCAGGTTTTTGAATGTCGTTCAAAATACGCTTCTGAAACTCTAGATGGGTGTTTAATAGCAAGCAAATCTTAACTGCTAACATCACTACAGGTATTTAATTATGTGGTGCATCAGATCTTTTGTGAATCACATATACATAAAAATATAACTTGAGGTCGCTTTTCGGGTTTGTCTGTGCGACCGCATTGTTCTTCTAACCTACGCAGCGGATTTTTATGTGGTTTCAACACAATTTAGCAAATTTATTCCGGAATTTTCATGTGTATTATTCATAAACATTAAAATACTTTTTTATTTTATAGACTATAATATTTACATAAAACATAAAGCTAACCGACTTAAAATAATGTTAATAATATGTAGATAGATACATTTACATAAAAGGAAAACAATCATAGGGCATCAAATAGATTTCTATCCAAGAAGCATGACGCAAACAGTTTAGATCCAAGTAAACGCATGCGGTTAAATTATGACGCACATAGTTCAGGAAGCTGTCAGTAATGTTGATTTTTTTTTAAATTTTGACCTAATATCACTTCCTAGTGCTTTCGCTACCATTGAATAACTTCTCCCGCTCGGGGCGGAGCGGGAGGGCATGTCAGACTTTTACTGACTAAAACCCACCCATGTTCCTTCAGTAACTCTTTCGAACAAAGGCCTGAGTTCTAGTACCGGAATTATTATAGGCGGATTTCGTTCTTTTCTGCACTAGATTGACCTGCATTAGGTTTAGGTGAAACTCAAATAATTTTTAAGTAACTTGAGTATTCTCAATGTCGTAGGAAACAAAAATCACGCCATTGTCTTGTTTTTATTTTTAATCGACTTGAAAAAGGAGTTATTTGTATTTTTTTTGTACACCTTACTACGCGATAACTCCGGTAATTGTGGATCGATTTCGAAAATTCTTTAATTTTTTTATTGATAAATCAGCCGTTAGAGTAAAAAATAGTTTTGGAACGGAATATTTTTAAATAGTAATTTAATGTTTTTTGCTTATGGATTTGGAGTCATTTTTTATTACCTTTGACACATTAAAAAAAGTTTTAACCATTAAAAACTTATTCACGCCTAAATTACGAAGTATTTTGCGGTCAAGCAGTTTTTAGGAATGTCAAAAAAACGTCGTAATTTTTTTATTTTTTTAATAGGTAAGTTTATTTTTTGTATTTTATAAGTAAGTTTATTTATTTCATAATCAAAAAGTTTTAACAAATACATTTTAAAGGTCTTCTTTTAAGTATTAATATAGGTACATACCTGTAACAGAAGACCTCCCCTTCCATGCCTATACACCGTTAAAATTTGATCGTTTTAATCCTTAAAAGGGGTCATTGTTCTCATCATTATGTACAACTTTTACTACGGGATCAACCCTGAAATCGTGAAAAAAGAAGTTGATCCATAGATTATGTTCGCATAACTCGACATAATGTATGGATCAACCGTTTTTTTTTTTTTTTCAGATAATTTACATTTCATCCCCACTTATAAACGACTAGCTGCGCCCCGCGGTTTCACCCGCATACGTTTCGATCCCGTGGGAATATCGGAATAAAAAGTATCCTATATGTTAATTCTGGTTATAAACCATATGTGTGCCAAATTTCATCCAAATTCGTTCAGTAGTTTTTGCGTGAAAGAGTAACAAACATCTATGCATCTATCCATACAAACTTTCACGTTTATAATATTGCGTAGGATACAGAGAAAATCAGATTCTTTTTATTGCAATAGAAATTGAATCCTGCTGTGTATGTCATTGAGTTTGTTGTTCCACATTTTTATTTTAGAATAAGTAAGTATATAAGTAGGTACTAAAGAAATAAGTTTTTGTCATTACAGAAACTTGTACTATTAGTTAATGAATTACTGCTACATTGCAAGTGGAAATTAGAAACGAGAACAGAAAGTACAGTCAGCTTTAAAATCTTCTTCAAAAAAAGAAAATTACGTTACACACACACACCCTTACACACGTACACAAATTCGACATTAATAGCCTCCCAACCGATTTCGGTCACGGTGGTCAATCTCAACAGAGATTAGCCAGGTACGCAGGAGATATTATAGAGCACAGGTGTTTGCGTAAACACAGGTGAATTCTCTGTTCCTTTACTCTCATAGTCCGATGGGACGGCAATCCGACACGATCGGGGAGAGATCAAGCGCAGGACCAACGGTTTTACGTGCTATCCGAGGCACGGGGGCTTCACACCACCCACTTCCAAACTCCGGGCTGTTATACTGAGTCATTCCTAATGGAAAACCCAATAACCATGTTGCCCGACCCGGGAATTGAACCCAGGACCCCACGCTCAGCAGACGCGCTTGCGACCACGAGACCAACGGGGCAGTCGACATAATAGGGTAGTTGCCTGGGTAAAAAAATAATTATTATATTTAGTCCGTCAGTTAGATTATCGAAAAATAATGGACACGTATTTTTTCTTTTGTCAATCAAACTAAAAATGACAAAGATAAAGCGCGTCAAAATTTGGGAGTGGGGTGTCGTGACGTAACTTGCTTGCAAAAGCGTCGCAAGCAAGTGACGTCACGCGGAACTTTAACGGGCGATATCTTCATCATTTTTTATATAATTGACAAAAGAAAAAATACGGTTTCAATATTTTTTGATAATCTAACTGACGGACTAATTAGATTTTTTTAGGAAAATAGCCTATTCGACATTATCAGCCATCTAAATTAGTTAGCATCTTCTACATATACACGACGGCTTCAGAAGGAGGGTAATATTTTTCGAGTGTATGTATGACTGTATTCATTCATACCACAGACTACCTACACATGAAATGTGCCTACTGTAAACCTACCTACTGTAAATAAGTACTTATGTACCTTGAAAGTATATATTCTGCAAAAATCTCACCGTGAACACTTAGGTGAAGTGAAGATACAGTGAGCTGTCACTCCACCTGTGCTACAGATTGACACCATAGAAATATCTTAATTTATTATTTTCTTTCTAATTCTTTCTTTCTTATATCTATGACCTTAAATAAACAAATAAACATTTTATTCAGTACTATAATTGATAAAATATTTACCTATATAAAGTCTTAGAAATAATTTACAAAGGTATAATAGTGTATGCCTCAATCAATCAACTCAACCTATCGCAGGCCACTGCTGGACATAGGCCTCTCCCAGACTGCGCCACAACACCCTGTCCTCCGCCTTCCGCATCCAGTCTATCCCAGCCACCTTCATTAGGGCGTCCGTCCATCTAGGTGGGGGGCGTTCCACAGTACGCTTGCCGATACGCAGTCTCCGGATCCGCGGTTAAATGCCTGTACTAGGATAAACCTGTATCACAGGCGGCGTGAACATATTTCATAATAATTGTTGGACAATAAAATTCTTAACTAATTAACTAATTCACCATTAACTATAATCATTATTTATTCTTATTCTATGGATTGACACTATTGACAGCTCACTTCACATAAGTTTTCACGGTGACATTTTCACATAATACATCGGCTGTTCTATAATAAATTGGTATAAATTAGATACAAGTAGGCAACATAAATAAGGTTTGTTAAATATTATAATGTATGGAAACAGAATTTGTTAAATAATTTAAATAATACATTGTAATAAATTAACTTCTCCAATATAATAATAATAATATGGAGCCCTAACCACCGGTAGCCTGCCTGCCCTGCACCGACACCGGTGGATCACTATTTTTTTATATTATTTTAAATGTTTTTTTTGTTTTTATAGTAATATATAAAAATGTAATAAAGTAAGACAATTAAATGAATAAACAAAATAATAATATTTTATTCAGTATTAAATTGGTAAAATATTAACATAAAGTCTTAGAAATAACTTACAAAGGTATAATAATGTTAGATGCCTGTACTAGGATAAACCTGTATCAGAGACGGCATGAGCATACTTTATGGTAATTGTAGGACAATAAAGTTCTTAACAATATTTAACATTAGAAGTCTTGATATAATGACAAAAAAATATTTATTAGTTATTTTATACCTAGTTTACTTAAATACTATTTACCTTACAGATCAAAATAACAAAAAGTCTTATATACGTAATTATTTAGCTTGCGTAAAATAGTTTCTTGCACTTTATAACCTAGGTAAACACATGATATGATTTTGCGTCAGCAGAAATTGGCAAATGGGCTAAAGTTAATGTTGCACAAAACTAAATCACGTTCGAGGCAATGTGTTTATTCGAGTTTTGCAGCGCGCGACTTATGTGCGTAAAACATTTTTTTTAAATCGAGTGTTTGTAGGCCAGTGCAGTGTTTAGCTGAGTCAGCAGCAGGCATTAATCACGGAAGTCTGGCCTTAAGCATGACGCTCTAGGCGCCCTCGTAGTCGATAGAGTTGATGTACCTGAATTCCGCTATTTTCCTAGCAGGGCACTCAGCATCTCCCGTTTTGTGGCTATTGGGCTTTTTAAAGCGAGAGCAAGTCGCACATTTCAGTGTGTCAACTTTCTTCGCGCACTCTGACATCGGGTGTCCTTCTTCACCGCAGTGACCACAAGTAGATTTCAGCTCTCTGCATGTTTTTGCTGCATGACCATATTGTGTTGTGTGTATTGTTGTATTGTTGGCATTTGTAGCATCTGGTAACAAGGGTGAAGTCCCTAATAGGGCATGACGTCCTATTTATAAAAAAGCCTTGATTGGGATAATAGGGATTTACGTATATTGGCTGTAACTAACACACACACTATAATATGTCAAATACCTATTGCTATTTTTGTTTTATTATGGTTTTTGTGCTTAGATGGTTAAGCGACCACAGAGGACAGGCCATAGTCTTTTGTTTGGATGGGAAATCATCAAATGAACTCTCCCGCTCTGGGCTGAGCGGTAGGGCGTGTCAGACTTTTACTGACTAAAACCCACCCGTGTTCCTTCAGTTGCCTGTGCCAGGGGCGTCCGACATAACCTCACTTCAGCCACCCAAACTCATAACCCAATACATTTGTTTCCATGTCCTGCAATAGTCCTACACCAACTGAGGTTTGTCCTTGGGTGCACTTGCATAGTGCATACAGGGATAATAGTCAGTTGGTGAGTCATTTTTATTAAAAACGTCTAACGGGCCTCTGCGAGTTGGCTTCGGCCCCTTGTACGCCTTCCAAAGGTCCGGGACCTCGAGAAATATCAAGAGACTTAAGATGAAAATGCTTAGCCAGATGGCGAAGCGACCACATACCTATAAATAATGCACCTATTTTGTACATTATCTAAAAAAAAATAAACGTTATAACAGTTTCAGTCGGACGATAAGTAAAAATACTTTGACATCATTATTTGGCATCATAATTTTCAAGATATGTCTAATGTTCGTAAACACCGTTCTGTCGATGTCGATTGACAGAACCGAACGATGTTTTATATACGTTTTAAAGCGCTAAACGCATTTACATAGTGATTTGTGCTGCAAGCGTGCCGGCTTAAAATCTCAATGATAAATGACATGTATTTCTGTAAATTGGTTAAAAAGAACAAAATTACACCTCAAAAATAAAATATGGTATGAAAGTAGATGACTTCGGTGGTCTATCTGACATCTGACTGCTCTGAGAAGAAAGACCGAAGCAAACTCAGAGGTCCCGGTTATTTTAAAAGTCCAGACATAATCTTGGTGAGGCCCTTTAAGGACCATGCAGATTAAAGTCTGAGATGGGATTTTGAGATAGAAATAATTGTATCCTAAGAGTGCGTTTAAATTATTTATCTTACTACAGTGGGAACGATAGTGGATGGAGACATCGCCATGAACGGGACACAGCTTGGCGAGTTCATGCATCAAGAGAGTGGCTACATGCACCAAGACGACCTCTTTGTCGACAACCTCTCGGTTATCGAGCACCTTACTATAATGGTAAGTAGAAATTACTAATTTACTTATTTAAACGTCTTCATTGATGAATATAAACATTCATAGTTCTTTAGATGTAATTTAAGTCGAAAATTAAGATGATAATGTGTGTGATACGAATGCTGAAAATTCCATGCTAGGGTCAATCGTACAGCAATGGGCTTTTCGACATTCATAAGAGAACAAGAAGATATGATAACCCATTTTTCCCTGCTTTTGCTCTGTAACACGTATCTCAGGTGAAAAGTCCAATCATTTATGTTTTTAAAACCATTTGTTTTAAATTTGAAGGTATTTTTGAAGAATTTGCTCTATCCTGAATGTAGTTTCCAATACGTGAACAACTTTTCCTCCCTTAGGCACGACTACGCATGGACGGACGCACATCCTCTTTAGCCCGCAAGAGACGAGTAAACCAACTCCTGCGCCAGTTGTCCCTATATGGATCCAGATTCACCCTCATAGGAGGTCTGGATGGAAGGAAGACTTTGTCAGGCGGAGAGAGGAAGAGACTGGCGTTTGCAACAGAGGTAACAAATATTTGTATTTCCTTGTTAGCGTGTCGTTGATTGGCTATCCACATTGTGTCTGCGCAGAAGCCTAATTGCGTAACACACTACCGATCTCTATCTAAATCATTTTAAAGGATATTGCTAATCCATTGCTTCATATATTCGGAAAATGTGTCTGCTCATCAACGTTAATAACGCAATGAATGTTGTGGAACTGTCAAAATGAAACCCATTGCTACTTATAGTGTGTTAGGCAATTACCCCGCAGAACTAAGCTGCGAGTAGTTACAGTCGCCCGCACGTCGATTGGAACACTTTAACCTTAAGGTGGCCTAGTGTAGTATCGAATTTCAATAGATTAAGAGGTCAGCTTACACTGGTTTTGATTCCACTGACTTACGTCTAATGTACTTAAAGTTTGTTTTTTTAAGCCCAGATAGTACTTTGACAGGTGTAATGTCAAACACCGATACTAAAAAGCAAACATACTATAGTTTGACCAAAACCACTGTACCGCGCCTTCGGTATGTGCGCGGCGAGACGGGGGGGCAGTGCCGGCCGCTCATTCGTTATTGCTCACGGGCGGCGTCCCGCCTCCCGCATCGCCGCGCATTCCTCCCGCCTCGCCGCGCGTTCCTAAGGCGCGGTACAGCAGTTTCGATCAAACTATAGCCTAAACCATTAAGCCAGGATTTGTATTTCGAACTTTATATCGATTTAGGCAAAGTTCTTAATACTTAAATGACAACTTAGTACCGAACTAAGCTGTCATTTTTGTATAAAAAATTGCATTTTTATAACAGACTAGATGCGCCCCGCGGTTTCACCCGCATAAGTTTCGATCCAGTGGACATATCGGAATAAAAAGTATCCTATGTGTTAATCCTGGTTATAAAATATCTGTGTGCCAAATTTTATCGAAATCCGTTCAGTAGTTTTGGCGTGAAAGAGTAACAAACATCTATTCATCCATCCATATAAACTTTCACGTTTTTAATATTAGTATAGTAGGATAGGATAGTTTCATAATTTAATAACAGACTTGGTGGTTTAAATCTTAACTAAAGAGAAACCTTGTTTTAATAGGGGGCTAAAGCCTTGAAAGATAACTATCTGGGCTAAAAAACGAACTATACCTACAATAGAGTATCTTCTGTACCGTTAGGTACTAAGTTCCATTCATAAACAGACAGCTTCAGAGTAACATTAGTAAGAAGAAAGATAATTTGCATTTGTTTTTTTTCCAGTGTAATTTGTTCCTAATTGCACAAACAATCGCATTATCTTTTACATTCATTAGTAGCATTCACCAAATTGCACCATTTGGATTTAACAACTCGTCTTTTTCATGTCTAATTTCACACCGCCGTTAATATTTTTGAACTGTCAAAATGTTATGCAATTAAGAGCTGATTTTTTCAACGCCAGGTAACTTATCGGAGGAATAATTTTGAATGTTTTACAGTTCTTCTATACAAAATCTGTCAGACGTCAATTTTATTCCACGAATAAAAATTATTGGTCGATCGAAAAATAAGCCCTAACTTGAGTGCTGCTGTGGCGAGAATCGTTTTAATTAAGTAATAATATTAATAGAATTATTATGAGTTTAGTCAATTCTTCGGGAATAATTTTCCGTGATGCAGTAATGAAGTAGAATAATAAATTGTTGTATTTCATGATTTTCCTCATCAGTAAAAAGACCAAAAGGTTATAATTTGCAAATACGAGTATAACACTAGCACTTCGTAAATACTAAGTAAGAAGTACCCCTAAAAATGTTAAAACCCCCTCCACTCCACCCCCCTTATAACGTGGTTTTCGAAAATTTATATTTTCGACTCGGTGAAGTGAGTTGTCCTTCCACCGGATTGGCACTATTGACAGCTCACTTCACCTAGTGTTCACAGTGACATTTATTCAGCATAGACCGGCTGTAGACCAAATTAGTTTTCCATTAGAATTCATGATATTACTAGGTACCAATATTTTTCGTATTTCAAGGTTCGCTTCTGGTTTTTTAAACAATTAATGGTTTTTTTTTGGAAAATGGTAAGTACAAAAACCTTTTTAATGGCAACGTGAAACACATGTTTATGCAAATTAAAAAAGTTTTTTTTACCTAAATCTTTATTTAGGTACTTATACAATATTTTTTTCGCTCAGATACGGGTTAGAAAACACGAAATATGTATAAACTCGTGTATGTTTACTTGCGTATGTCTATTCATAATTATAATATTTACATATTCGCTTTAAGATAACAGCCTTCTAGTGAATATTTTACATTTTATTACAGTTTAACACTTCTTTTATATGTCTATAGATGTGTAAATTTTTTTATTGATTGAAATTTATGAGAAAACCTTCAAACTCGTTTAAAATCAGCGATCATTGAAATAAAAAACCATTTACTGAATTACTATGACACTCAAATGACTGTTGATATTCATGCATACGACAAATAATTGTCATCATCATCGGCCTAATAGCAGTCCACTGTTGGACATAGACCTCTCCTAAAGCGTCCGTTATACGTCGCCAAGGTCAGTTGGGTTTGGGGGCCATCCGCCGCCAAAATCAGGAATAGCAAGGCAGCCGGGAACTGGGGGCCGTGGCTGATTCTGGCTTGCCATTGGAGGGTTTGCCCATAATCGCCACGCTGGGCATGCGTTGGCGAGCGCAGGTCGCAGCTTCTCGTACTAGTGACGCTACGACCCGTCACTAATATGCGCCATTTAGCGGAGAAATTACAGGGTTACACCGCCATTTGTCAGTTGTCAGAGTCTCGTTTGTTGTTCATCAGGATGCATCACGAGCAGGTGAGGTTGACTTGGGGCACTGAGACGGTATGTGTGCCGTTACACCCCGAATAATTGTTTATAAAAAAGCAAGACTCAGTAACGCAGTTGAACATATTTTTGGCGACTCAAGCAAAAATCCAGTTGTAAATGAAACTCCTTTTTCCTAGGAATCTTTCTCATAAAACTTTCTTTCCCAGCTCTTAACAGACCCTGGCCTCCTTTTCTGCGACGAGCCTACCACAGGCCTGGACTCATCCTCAGCCCACCAGATGATGACCCTGCTCCGAGCCAGTGCAGCCCAGGGCAAGACGGTCATATGCACCATCCACCAGCCTAACACGGAACTGATGGCACAGTTCGATAAGCTGGTACTCCTTGCTGAAGGGAGAGTGGCTTTTGCTGGTACTGCCACACAAGCTTTAAGTTTTTTTGAGAGGTGAGTTTGGAAACTTTTTTAAGAAGGAAGATAGAAAGAAAATATATTTATTTAGCACAGACTAGAAGTCACACAATAAATAATATATCATAATAAATATAATATGTTATCTATACTAATAATAAAGCTGAAGAGTTTATTTGTTTTGTTTGTCTGTTTGAACGTGCTAATCTCTGGATCTACCAGTCGGATTCTCAAACTCAACTCAAACTCAAACTATTTATTTCAAATAAACCAATTACAGGCACTTTTGAATTGTCAAGGTCGGTCAGTCAAAAAGATGAAGCTAGTTGAAAAAATCTCTTCGCATTTGATAGCCCAATTCTTGAGGAAGGCTACGTAATATCACACTAGGGGCCTCAGGAGCCAAGCAAAAAGAAAAAAAGTCAGAAATAACGCTAATCGAAAACGTAGAAATATCGCGGAAAAAATACACGCGGACATAGTCGCGGGCAGATTATTATAGAGTATTTATAGATTATTAGAGAGTATTTATAGATTATTAGAGAGTATTTATAGATTATTAGAGAGTATTTATATTAATACTAGAGAGTATTTTAATAAAATGAACGTGACGTGCAACGTAATTTATGTAAAGGCTAGTTCCATGTAAAGGACATTCTATGCGTAGGTAAATGTACCTATTTACGTCAAATCGTTCAGTTACCTATTCATATTACGTGTTAAACTAGTTTTTTTTTTAAATATTTATATGCTTTCCGATGCTATAAATTCATGAATTTATTGTACATAAAATCTTTGTACATGCTTCTAGGCATAGGCCATTTATTTAAGTGTCAAATTAAAATAGTATGAATAAGTAAGGGACATTAATTACTTATTCGCAGTTAAGGATTTAGTAATAAACGTTTGTCACTGGTACAAATCAATCGACAGAATAAATTACGGAATATAATGCCTGCTTGCGCCACAAATCAAGCATATTTAGTACAATCAGCCTATGATCAACTACAATGTTCCCACTAGGACACAGATATCCTCTCTTTGAGAGGGAGTGAGCCGTCCTCTGTCCACGAGGTATTCCACTCAGGGGGCTGCGGGTTGATGGATAATATAATAGCGCTACATAGATAACATAAATATATTACATACTAGCTGCGCCTCGCGGTTTCACCCGCATAAGTTTCGATCCCGTGGGAATATCGGGATAAAAAGTGTCCCATATGTTAATCCTGGTTATAAACTACCTGTGTGCCAAATTTCATGCAAATCCGTTCAGTAGTTTTGGCGTGAAAGATTAACACCAACTTTCACGTTTATAATATTAGTAGGGTATTGAGCATAAAATATTAAGCGCTAAACGTATTTATTAAAACTGCATTTAGTCTCTGCCATTTTCACAACTAGCTTCATCAAAGTCAAAGTCAAATCATTTATTTCAAATAGGCACATAAAAGGCACTTCTGACGTCAAAAATAAAAATAAAATAAAATTGATTCTAGTCGCCCCTTCCAAAAGGTAGTTTTCGTATGGAGAAGAATGGGCAAGAAACTCCAACGTTACTCTTTTAAAATGTTTTACAATATTTTGCATACATTAATTATATAATTATATGTGAAGACGATGCACCTAAAAATAAAATTACTTTACCACAATAAGTAAAAGAATTAAAATGGATTAATGAATCCATGACATATAAATTAACTATGTGATAGATACATGGTGCTCACATATTTACAAACATTCCAAAAGTAGACGATTTTCATAAATTAATAAGGAGTAATAAGTCCGGGTGTGACTTTAAGTAATTACAAAGTGTCTTCATCATCTTTCTGACTGACCGACCCTTTGACAATAGAGTAGTTGCCTGGGTAAAAAAATAATTATTATGTTTAGTCCGTCAGTTAGATTATCGAAAAATAATGGACATGTATTTTGTCTTTTGTCAATCAAACAAAAAATTACAAAGATAAAACGCGTCAAAATTTGTATTATATTACAATATTTTTTGATAATCTAACTAACGGACTAATTAGATTTTTTTAGGAAACTAGCCTGTTCAATAGTGCCTGTAATTGGTTTAGTTGAAATAAATTATTTGAGTTTCAAATGATCAGAATATAATAGGTTTAGGTTTAAAGAATTTTATTCTCATTAGAACAATATATACGAGTAAGTTCACTTACAATGAGATACAAAGTAATTGCTCAAATCTAAATGAAATACATTTTGCCTCAGGTGCGTGTTGGTGAAGTTATACAAATAAATATTAGGTAGGTAAGAAGTTGCTAACATTAATTGATAGGTATGCGGTATGACTACATTTTAAGAATATGATTTTTTAGTTTCATTTTGAATGAGTTAATGTTGTTACAATCTTTTACGTCATTTGGCAGGTCATTATACAGCTGTGCTCCTTCGAACAATATGGTTTTTTTACCATAGTTAGTACGAGCTTGTCTTCGTTGTAATTTATTTTTATTTCTTAGGTTGTGTGATATTGTTTTCTTGTGTAATTGTAAATTGGATTGTATGCTGTTTGTGGTGATTTTTTTAATAAGAATGCAGGTGCCGTATGTGTATAGTTGTGCCAGATTTAATAAATTAGTTTTTTCAAATAGTATTTTAGTTGGAGTACGATAGTGATAATGGTATAGGGTTTTAATAATTTTATTTTGGGTTCTTTGCAAAGGCATCAGGATAGTTTTCGCGGCAGATCCCCATATTTCGATAAGGTACTCGAGATGTGATTTTACTAATGAGTTGTACATATATAACAGTACGTATTTTCCTTGGAATACAATTTGCAATTTTATGTAGTGATGCTAGTAATGACATTAATTTTGTTTTTACATGTTCGGTGTGCAGTTTCCATGTGAGTTTGTCATCTACCCTCAGACCGAGGTATTCTTCGTGACTGGATCTTTTTATTATGTCATTGTTTATTGTAAGAGGCGAGAATTCTGGTAATGGTTTATTTTTTGCGGTAAAAATCATGTATGTTGTTTTCGAGGTATTTATTGTAAGTAAATTGTATTTAAGCCACTAACTGAGTATGTCGAGATCTTTTTGAGCATCGGTTATAATATTATATATAGATTTATCGAAATAAAATAGGCATGTGTCGTCCGCGTATAGAGTTAGGTGTCCCGTTAACCCTATTCTGTTTATGTTATTTATATAGATTAAGAAGAGTAACGGACTTAAAATTGAACCTTGAGGACAGCCATATGGTACATTTTTTATGGAACTAGTGAATTTATCTATTTTAACTACTTGTTGTCTATTCTGTAAATAAGATGTAAACATTTCTAGGGCTGTATCTACGATTCCTATGTTGTTTAATTTTTGGAGGAGCTTGTGGTGACATACTGTGTCGAATGCTTTTTTTAAATCAATAAATACCCCCAGCACAACATTTTTTTGATCTATGTGTGTTTTGATTTTAGTTATCAAGTCTACTGTAGCTGTAAGAGTGCTAGATTTCGAGCGAAAGCCATATTGTTCGTCATTCCATACATTACACCTGTCAATCCGGGACTTTACGACCGAATTCGGTCGTAAAGCGATCGCTATGAATGTCGAGACTGCAGCCCCTGGTGGCATGTTTACAAGCAGAAGCGAAAGCGGCAGCGGATCAGTATTCAATTAAACCATTTACAGGCACTTTTGAATTGCCAAAGTAGATCTCTATGAAGAAACTAATAAGTAATCTAGTAGACACTACACAAGTATATATAGTCGTAAGTTTAAAATTTCAAAATCTTTCTTTCTGTCGGTTTTAAAAGCAAGTCAATTAAGATGTGGGTACTTACCACCTTATAATGTACGCGCCGCACTATATAGGTACCATTTTGTTGAAACTCAGATGTGTCTTCTCGACATCCGTGTGTCACTAACGGGATACAGCAGAATACCAGCGTCAGGTATTGTACCTGGCATATGCTGAGCTGGACTCCCATTTGGTGCAACCATGAGACACACACCGCCCAGTAGTGATCGACCGTTATAGATTTACTTATACGAGGTGTCTATGGGTCAATTTATCTTTTTAATCTTTGTTTTTTTTTTTCACCTTCTTTTTATGTTTTTTTTTTATTACTTGTATTGTCTTTTGTTGCACTGAATAAACGTTTTATCTATCAATCTTTCTAAACGACATAGAGACTCCAACGCCAGATAATTTTATCCGAGGAATAATTTAAAATTTTTGACAGTACATACTTCCATACAAAATCTGACAGACGTCAATTTTATGCTAGGAATCAAAATTATCTGTCGATTGAAAAATCAGCCCTAATTCAATCTCTCGCAAAGAAATTCTGGAATCCGGTGATGGCAAATCTATGGAGCTGAACATGTTTTATTTGACAAGTCGTCCATAATAATTAGTATTGATCCAATACAATTGTGTTCCAACGTTTAAATGGGCTGGCCTATGCTGTGACCCTAATAGGACTTCCCGACTCTTTAGCAACGTCCCACAATTGCATTCTCTTATTAGCTCAGTGCATTTGATTTTCAGCATCTAGTTCATTTAGTATCTTTGCTAGAATTTAAGATGAGACTGTTACTATCAGAGCAGGGGTGGCCCAGTACTTACGAGCTGTAGGTCGTAGGTTCGAACCCAGAAAAGCGCTTTACTTTTTGTTAATTACTACCATTTGTTAATTATTACCACTGCTCCCAAAAAGGCGAAGGAAAACATCGTGAGGAAACCAGCATGTCCTAGAACCGAAAGAAATCGAAGACATGTGATGAAAACTATATTATTTCAACGTTAAAATCAATTTTAAAGTTTCGTCCCGATTCACCCCTGCATCCTTATTCACCCCGTTTTAGGGTGAAAAAATAAACATCAAAAAAAGTGAAACAAAAAAAAAACAAAGATTAAAAAGATAAATTGACCCATAGACACCTCGTATAAGTAAATCTATAGCGGTCGATCACTACTGGGCGGTGAGTGTCTCATGGTTGCACCAAATGGGAGTCCAGCTCAGCATATGTCAGGTACAATACCTGACGCTGGTATTCTGCTGCATCCCGTTAGTGACACACGGATGTCGAGAAGACACATCTGAGTTTTAACAAAATGGTACCTAAATATTGCGGCGCGTACATTATAAGGTGGTAAGTACCCACATCTTAATTGACTTGCTTTTAAAACCGACAGAAAGAAAGATTTTGAAATTTTAAACTTAATCAATACTTGTGTGGTATTTACAGTAGTGCGACCACTACACCATTGACCCAGTTAAACTGTTACTACGTCTCAATTTTGTTATTCATGCAAATCGACAGACAGAAGGCATTACGTTAATGTTAAAGATATAGTAATAGAACCAGTGAAACAGCAGTCCTCAGTCCCCAACAAACTGTAAGTAATTGTGCGATGAAATTCGATCCAAGAATAATAAGATACAGACTGTCATCGTTCCACAAATTATAGAATAATAATGGAAAAAAAACCTGAATGCTTCTCAATATTCTTCTAATATTTATATTAATAAAATAAATTGCATCATAATAACATTTCAACGAACTAACGTCAATGCATTTTTTCAGACGGGGGCAAAAACCTCATTGTTTTTCCGGTTTATACTTACCAGTTTTCATCATGTTACCTATTAAAATTAATTGTATCATAAAAGTTATAATCATAAGGGAAGAAAAAACTTATAATTATAATTTTACCTACAGATACAGAATTGTATTCATCAATGATAACAAAATGAATGCTTCATAAAAACTTTATTGCTTTGGCAATCGGCACAAGTTGATAATAAAATATTTTTTATTAGGTTGTGATTATACATCAATCCGTGTTATCTCTAGACCACCCATTAGACTGGCATCTGTGACACCTGACCTCTAGACGGTTTCCTTAAAACTGCGGGGTAATTACATAACACACTAACAAAAGAAATGGCTTTTATTTTGACAGTTCAACAACATTAATTGCGTTATTTACGTTGTTGAGCAGACAAATTTTTCGCACATATGAAGCAATGGATTAACAATATTCTTCAAATTATTCAGATTGTAATTTATAGTGCGGAATATAGGAGTCAAGCTCGTGCCGACGTCGAGCGTCGCTAGCTTAATTAAATTTAAAACCCTATGAATGTCAACATTGACAGCCAAATAATAAAATTAGTCAAACCTGCCTTCAGAAGATAGATCATTTCCTCTTCAAATATTCCATAGGCTTATGTACCTTCGTTTGTTTCAGCCTGGGGTACCAATGCCCCCTCATGTACAACCCCACAGACTACTTCATCAAGGTGCTGTCCATCACTCCTGGCTCGGAATCAGCCTCACGACAGGCCATCAAGAATGTCTGCGACAGATTCGCAGTCAGCGACGCTGCCAAAGAACTGGACATGGAAATACATTTCGAATTCCACTTGATGGACAATGAGGATTCTACACGTTCCGTAAGTAAACAAGTTGAGCGAGTCATTAATTAGATGTTTTTGAAAAAATAATAATTGTATCTTCAGAAGATGTGTTTTACCGGTCATCGTAAATATTATTAAAAAAACTCAGGGTCAAAAGTCAAATACACGTGCTGTCAATAAAATTGGCCAAGAAGCGATTGTAAATTGTCGTTTCTTCTTATAATGGTCAACAACTAGATCAAAAGTGTGATTTATTGTCGACAGACCATGTCGGTCTTGAGTCAAGCATGCGTAGGTAATGGTACGATTTATTAGATGCGTATCGACATTATCATCTTCAGAGTAATAACCAAGGAGTTCCACAGGGCTTGTTACTAGGCCCGCTTATAATCCCAGACGTTACTTCGTTTCTTTAAGCTAACTGATACTTTGTTAATTTCCCAGACGAATCAAGAAACACATGATACCTTCGAACGTCCTTTCTTCCTAACTAAGCTGTGGTGGTTAATATACAGATATGTACTTGTAGTAATCCGAGATCCCAGAGTACAATTTGTAAGGATATTACAGAAATTGGTAAGTTGAAAAGTTATACATATACTTAGTTATGATGACGTCTACGCTCGTCGCCATCATTCTCTTCCTTCCGGCTAAGCTATACTACATAGGCTAAGCTATACTACATATTGCCTGCTTTATAATCGAAATATGAGCGTTGATTAATGATAATTCATTTGATTAGCTCCTTAAGACAAGTCAAGTCCATGATTAATTAATACCACCAGTCTTTATAACTTTTACTACTATAGTAACTACGACATTTTCTTTTCCAGGCTATAGCACTTACAGCAGGGCTATGCTTCATGGGCACTGCCCGGCTGACTCAGTCAGGTATCCAGGACGTCCAGGGTGCCTTGTTCATCATCATCGCAGAGAACACCTTCAGCCCCATGTACTCTGTTCTCCACATGTTCCCCGAAGAGTTCCCGCTGCTAAATAGAGAACTGAAAGCTGGGTTGTATACAGCGCCGATTTATTATACTGCAAGGATGGTTGCTTTGGTGAGTACTGTTATCCTTGAAATAGCATGGTAAGCATTCGATACACGTGCTTTCATTAATAAATGATTGTTCCATTACTCCAGGAAAAAGTCAGCCTTCAGTCGTCTTTTTCCCCAAAACGCAATTTAGGTCAACGTTGTGTCAGGGTCTACTCTCTCTCTCTCACTCCTGCCGGGGTAGCGGGATCGTCCGAAAGGGTTACCGCTGCCCTGGTACATAAAGGGCTAAGGAAGGAACACGGGTGGGTTTTAGTCAGTAAGAGTCTGACACTCCCTTCTGCTCCACCCAGAGCGGAAGGAGTCATTTGATGATTTCCCATCCACAAAAAAAAAAAAAAAAAAAAAGGGTCTACTCTCTCATATGAAACCCGTAGTTTTGGCTTATGTTACGAGCCATTCTTGCTCCGCATCACTTACGGACATAAGCTTAATTCGGGGCCCGAACTAATAATTAATGACAATACTAAATATTTGATAGTTGTCCCTACTGCAGATATGTATACTCCCGACCGAAAAATTTAATCTGACACTTGTTTTGACGGATTAACCACTTCTGGAAGGAACTAATACTACTACTATCAATTTGTTGACGGACTTAGAGAGTAGTCTCCCAGAAACACAAATAACAGAGCACCTGCCTCTCCTGTATCTCTATACCACCCTTGGTTGACTTGTAAAGAATGCCCAAGGCATTAAGTCCGCCTTTGTACCTTATTGAATGCGAGAAGTTTAAATAAATAAATAAACCTATAGTCTCAGGCCCTCTTGCACAAATACTATTGCTGAGGTCCTGGGCTAAGAATCTACATATATCTCGGTTAGCAAGCTGAGTGATCATTCATGGTCTGAGGTAGAAATACCTTTAGATAATCGGTGTATTTTTCATTAAGAGCCTTTACGAACCTCTCTAATATTTGAAGGTCAGCTAAGTGCCTGCTGTCTCGTGAATATGAATTATCCATGCTGCTCGTTATTTCTGTTCGTTTTTTTTATTGTTATTTTAACAACAGTTTTTGTTTAATATTGCGCAACCTCCCTGTTGACAAGTATTTGGTTAGGTGAGGTAAGCAACTAATCCGACCACCCGTGAACCACGTAAAATCCTAATTTACGAGTAGTGATTTTTAGTTTACTTTGAAAAGCTTATAGAAGATACAAACTAGGTGAAATAAGTTTTTTTTTTTTTTAAACGTTGCCCCACACTAGGAATTTCTCCTGTATCGTGGGTGCGTTTACAAACATTTAAACTCACATACACAAACAGCCAGACCCGGAACAACTACTTGTAGGCCATACAAATATTTGTTCCGTGCGGGAATCGAACCCGCGACACGCAGCGCAGCAGTCAATCGCTTAACCACTGCGCCAATCGTGCAGTCAAAGTTCAGACTAGGACGTACCAGTTTATCCTAAAGCATGTAAATTCTAACTAGGATAAACCGATTCGACCTAGGCTAAGCTGGTTTATCATATCGGTAACAGGATGAACGAGTTTGGCCTAGGCTATACTGGTATGTCCTATCGCGTGTGGGGAGAACTGGTTTGGCCTGAGCGAAACTATGTCAACCTAAAATCGGGATTGGCCGGTAACATATATAATAAATAATTATCGTGACACCAAAGGGCGGAATAATATAGATTGGCAATTAATGAACTCATTTAAAGACAATAAATTATGATCTTTAATCCGGTTCTAAAGTATTATTGAATTAAAAATTCTTTATTGACCGATTAATTAACCACCAGCTGAGTTAAAGCCTTTGACTTTGACAAATATATTAAAAACTTGTTTTGTTAACATACAGGGTGGCAGGGACATCGACGCGCAAACTGTAACCATGGATTCAGCACATGAGTTTACACCCCATAGCGTCGAAATTTTTCGTCGGTTATTAAAAAAAAGTATTGCTGTTCCATACATTTTGACCGCGTAGGTATTGCACTTTTCTATGAAACAGAAGATTTTTTTTTTGATAACCGACGAAAAATTTCGACGATATGGGGCCTAAACTCATGTGCTGAATCCATGGTTACAGTTTGCGCGTCCCTGCCACCCTGTATTATTATAAGGGTCCAAAGTGCGGTGGAACCACCTCCAAGAGCCGAAAAGTTAAATGCAAAAGGCCAACTGTAACATTATCTGAATAGCCTTTTCTCAACTACGTTAGGGTTGGCTTCCAGTCTAATCGGATGCAGCCGAATACCAGTATTTTACATGAAGCGACTGACTATCTGACCTCCCCAACCCAACTGAGTAATACGGTACCCATTGGTAAGACTGGTTGGCAGACTTTCGGGCTTCTGACGACCCGCAACGACTTGCAAAGATCCACGAATAACAGCCGGGATCAACGGCTTAAAGTGCTTTCCGAGGCACAGAAGGGTCTCGGTATGTAAAGATGGTCACCCATCGACGGACCAACCGCGGCAAGCGTAGCTTAACCTGATCAATCGACCGGTGCGACTGTTATAACTTAGCCACAAGCCCCTAACAACACATTACAATCGTTTCTATCATCATCATCCCATCCTGTTAGTCCTGTCCTGACGCTGTGTTCCGAAAAAAACATTTTTATTTTTTCACTTACTTATTACCTAGCCTATCAGCTATATTTTTTGATGTATAAGTACAGTCCCTTCTGTTTTCATTTTGTAAGCAAAAAACCCACGTGCTTATAAAATTCTGCCTACACAGTAATACGACCGGAAATATTTCCATGGTAGGTGTATGTTCCAAGTTTTGTATTGGGTGTAGAAAAAAAAAAAAAGAATTACTTGAATAGGAATACGGTAAGTATTACTATTCAAGTATTTTAAGTTGTTTTTTCTAATAACTGTCATATTTTTGTTTCCAGCTGCCAGGCTTGTTGATAGAGCCGACACTCTTCACCCTGGTGGTGTATTGGATCGCAGGTCTTCGAGGCTCCTTGTACGCGTTCAGCTTCACGGTCTTCCTGGCTATACTGGTGCTCAATGTTGCTATTGCCTGTGGTAAGTAGGAAACCAATCCGTAAGCCACAGAGGAACATTTCCTCCCATTAATGGTCATCGGTGTAATGTTGCTTGCCTGTCTGTCTTCCATCGCTTTTTAGACCTCAGATTTAGACATCATCCATCGCTTTCAATCAGGCGTGATCAAGGCCAAGAGCAGGCCCATTCAGCAATAAAAATAAAAAAAACACTCCACAATGCCTTGGCAGACAAATTGGCGACCGCAGATGGCTCGCCAGGGAAGCATGACACATAAAGACGAAGACTTATCCTCAGCATTGGGTGAAAAAGGATGATGAGATGGCTCTTGACGTAAAGTCTAACTAGCCTATGGCGAAAATTACACATCGCATGCTTAATGGAACACCGACCCATTAGTAGATAGGTCAGATGACACATCGCATGCTTAATGGAACACCGACCCATTAGTAGATAGGTCAGATGTGATTTCCGTTTTTTTTTTACTCAGATCTCATCAATAGTTAATCATAGACGTTCAAAATACAAGCATTCATGATTAATATAATAAATCAGTTTTATTTTTATGCATCATGAAGTAGGAAAGTCCTCATAGCAAGATCTTCTTTTGCGATTTCCCAAAAAATCGTCTTTTTTAAGTTAAGTCAGTATTCCATTAAGCATGCGACATGACCTGCCTTGTACTGCCTGCCTTATTGTAGTCGCTTACATCTCTGTCTCTTAGCATTCTCTATATTTCATTAAATTGTGCTCATCGCTCGGAGACCAATCCAAAACCCTTATCTCATCCATTTAACCTGCGGAGTAACACATTATCAGAAGCAATGGGTTTGATTTTGACAGTTCAACAAAATTCATTGCGTTATTTACGTTGTTGAGCAGACACATTTTTCGAACATATGAAGCAATGCATTAGCAATATCCTTCAAAATTATTGAAATTGAAATTGATAGCGTTTTACG
Source organism: Apamea epomidion (assembly GCA_947507525.1). NCBI lineage: Eukaryota > Metazoa > Arthropoda > Insecta > Lepidoptera > Noctuidae > Apamea > Apamea epomidion. The sequence goes on from OX382234.1 coordinate 4,058,568, forward strand.
TAATTAGGGTCCTGCTTGGAGGTAGAAAGAAACATTCGCGATTCAAGAACAAGTTTTCCCGATATATACTTTCGCAAGGAGCTCTACTATGCTATGCAGGATCTGTTTATGGTGGCAGAGATGTCGGCGCGTGAACTGTAACCAAGGATTCAGCACATGATACTAGACCCAATAGCGTCAAAATTTTTCGTCGGTTATCAAAAACAAATCTTCTGTTTCATAGAAAAGTGCAATACCTACGCGGTACGAATGTATGGAACAGCAATTTTTTTTTAAATAATCGACGAAAGCTTTCGACGCTATGGGGGCTAAACTCATGTGCTGAATCCATGGTTACAGTTTGCGCGTCGATGTCCCTGCCACCCTGTATATTTGTGTTATTAACATCATCATAATTTGTTTGTTTCCAGGTTCGTTCTTCTCATGTGCGTTTGGTTCAATGCCGGTAGCCATTGCGTACCTCGTGCCCTTCGACTATGCGCTCATGATGACCTCCGGGCTTTTCATTAAGCTAAGGTAAGGATACATTAATTACGGTTTTTATAGTTGTTATTTAGTTGGCACCACATGTGTTACGGTTACGATCTTATTATGCTGGAAAATCTTTGTTTTTTTTTTTTTAATTTGCCTCATTAATATTTATGAGAGCTACTAGAAAAAATCGAAGATGACAATCATTTATTACTCTATATTCATGGTGTTGCCTATTAATGAGATCATTAATAGAGTAACTTTATTAATAAACAATACTATAAACATCGGTTGAGGACGTTTATGGAGTGAACTGTGAATCATTAATTCATCTATTTAATTATTTATACATTCTTCAATGTACCATCGTTCCATCAAGATATTTACGTTTAAAAAACACATTAAATCAAATGATACTTAATTATTTTTATTTGAATAGAGCTTGAGACGTTTCTGCCTATTGCAGAATTTTAGTATTGACAAGAATAATCGAACTATGGCGTGAAAGAGATAGCTAGGTAGTAAGTATTCCATTACTACACCCTGTCCATTAGGTAGGGCCTGCCCTAAATAATAGTAATATTTCAAAAACTTCAGTACACGTTACATCAATGAGGTCTCGACCCTTGAACTAGGACATCCTGTGTGACCTGGGGTCGAGGTTTTTTCAGTTAAGTACATGGATCATCATGAGAAGGCTTAGACTAAATACAATTACTTAAGTGATTTTTTAAATAACAAAAAGAAAATTAAAAAAAAAAAATTAATGAGTAAAAAAAATTAAGTTCTAAAACATGTCTAAGAATAGACTAGCATATATGGTGAGATATGTGATGGCTGTGTGTATGTACATATGTAGGTGTGTGGATGCGGATTTGTTTGTGAGACGAGTCTGTCCACTAGGTCAGATTACTGATAAGGTTTTTGGTATCATAAGTGGCACTTATCTGCACGTTGACTAATATTATTGTTATTCAATACTTTGGTGGACTCTTTTAATGGAGATCCTCTAGATCCTTATCTATTCCTTATCATTTATCTTAGACTTAATCATATTTTTCACTATTTACCTAATTCTAAAGTTCGTGTCTCAAAATAGAGTCAGACATACGTTTAACTGGTTTTAGTAGATTTAACAAAATAAATCATCATTAATGTACCTGTTTTAACCTTTATTTTCAGTTCAATGCCAAAATACGTGTCCTGGATCCGTCATCTATCGTGGCTGATGTATTCGAATGAAGCCATGAGCATATTGCAGTGGGATGGCGTCCAAAATATAAGTAAGTTCTGCTATACATATATATGCAATTGAACGGTAAAGAAACACATCCTGAGGATACCGGATATAGAATAGAAAAAAACTTTTATTTCAGACAGGAGTCCATAGGGGTAGTAATAATTTTACTTAACTTCTAGTGTTAGTAGGTTACAGACACAGATGTATATACAATTAAAACTCAGCGTGGAGCTGCATCCACCTCCGCAACATCGGGGAATCCCACCGATCTTCGAACACACTGACTATTGGTGCCGTCGCGAACACGCGTCATCAGGGATGCGCATCTACTCCTAATAATGGCGGTAAAACCATTAATATTATTATCCGCAAACATCCCTGACGCACTACAACGCCACGGCAGCCGCAACAGTACTCTCAGTGCATTATTATATTGAACGCGTAGGTCGCTGTATGCCCGCTGAGTGAAGTTGACCCACAGGCTGCACGTGTAGAAGGACTGACAGTAAGCTTTGAATAGCGTAACTTTAACTGGTTTCGTACATCGGGCAAACCTGCGGGCCAGCATGTTACAACGGACAGCCAGCGACCTACGTTCCCTTTCAATGTCGCAATTGTCTTTTAGATCTTCAGTAACCCAGTGGCCCAGATACTTAAATGTATCCACCCTTCGCAGGGGTTCTCCACACAGTGCGACATGAGGAATACACGAATATGTCACACTGCCTGCTTTAAAAACCATTAGTTCGCTCTTGAAGACGTTATATCTGAGCCCATGAGTCACCGCATATTCTTCGCATATAGCGATCAGTCGCCTCAGAGCACCGATCGATGGGCTCAGCAACACCATATCGTCAGCATAACTAATATTGTTAATGCACACCCCGTCAATATGACATCCGACTTTGGTGCTGCTGAGCTCAAGGATCAGCTGGTTCATGTATAGGTTGAAGAGCCTGGGAGAACTGAGCCCCCCCTGCCTCACCCCGCACTCCAACCGATACACGTCCGAGTGCGACCCAACTCACTTCACGCTATTGTTTTGACTACTATACCAGTACTTGAATATTGACACTATTTCAGGTGGTATCGTAGTCTCACATTCCAGTTTACGACACAAAACATCGTAACATACGAGATCGAATGTCCTTGACAGATCGAGAAAACAGGCAAAAATAGGAGTCTTCCTGTCTGTGTAGTATTGAACAGTTTGCTTGAGGCACATGATTGCACTCTCGGTTGACAGCCCAGGCCTAAAACCGAACTGGGCATCATGTAGATATACAATGAGATATATATCACTATACATAGTTTCAACTCAAAAAATAAAAAAAACTAAGAATTGATACCAAATTTTCGATTTCATATGATCCTTAAATTCAAATCATAACAAACGTGTCACCGCACTACGTACGTCAATAGCTTTCCACGTTACTTGCTAATATCACGATAAATCTCTTCCGTAATTTTGCGCGCCTAGTTTAGTTTTTGGTATCAATGTATTAAAAATTCTCATAACTTCCGAACATGTAGAGATAGGATTATAAAAAATCCTTCCAATATCGTTTGATACCATCCAAAGAAGCCGTGCCCTTGGTATGTATATACCCTTTCCGTTACACATTGTATATATCCTAGAACCAAAAATTTTAAAACAAGTGATGTCTACCAACCTGCACTGGGCCCGCGTTGTGGTTTACGGCCCACTCACTGAGGAGGAGGAGGCCTGAGTCCAAGCAGTGCGAACATCATAGGCGGATTATAATTAATTCAAATTCATTAAAATCTCTAAAATCATTTAAGTACATCTTTAAATGAATTAAAATGAATATAAATTAAAATCAAAATAAAAAAATTCAATAAAATCATAAAACATAATAATAAATAAATGCTAAAACATAATAATTATGCTGCATCATTCTGGCTTTTGTTTTGGTGGTAAGGTTTTATAGTTTTATTGTTATGCAATACTATATCACACGTTTTCTGGTGGTTCGTGCTAATAGCGACCTTGAACACCTGTCATAATATACCTGCATAACGTCACATAAGTAACATATATATATATATAATAACATACTAGGTAAGTGCGTCACGTAGAAATATGGGCGGTCCAACCACCTATGGGCGGTCCAATAACACTCTCGCAGATAGGCGCGACACGACTCGTAGAACATTTTTTATGAAAACTTCATAGAAATTGTTCTGCCAGAATCGTATCTCGCCTGTCTGCTCCCGAGCCTTTAGATTGGTGATTGGCCTTGGAATGGTCTTCGAAATGTTCGGGTGTATTATATTTCCCAGTACCTACCTACGCTTTATTGACGTCTTAATTTCTTGGCAGTAAATCTGATAAAGAGGGGATAGCGCAATGGCTTAGACGTAACCTAGGTCTCATAGTCATCTGTGAGGATATCTTCATCCTCACAGATGACTCGGTACTGACTACTCTTTAAGTCGTTCGAAATGTTCCGACGAAAGGCGCAAGCGTCAGCGTAGTTCGCGAAATTCAAAGTTATATACTTACGTATTTTTCAATTTGCGTAAAGTTGTATGATGAACAAAATATATGATTCGCGAGCGTAACAAATATTTATTTATAGAATTATAATCATAAAATTCGATGACATGTGACATCCGCCAACCCGCACTGCAGGGTAATTACCAGCAGGGTATTATCTAATCTCTTCACCACCCTTGGTTGACTGGTAGAGAATGCCTAAGGCATTAAGTCCGCCTTTGTACCTTTTTGTGCGAAAAGTTTAAATAAATAACACACTATCAGCAGCAATGGGTTTCATTTTGACAGTTCAACAACATTCATTGCGTTATTTACGTGGTTGAGCAGACAGATTTTTCGAACATATGAAGCAATGGATTAGCAACATGGTTTAAAATGATTCAAATTGAGGGTAATAATATGTTACGCAATAAGGGTGCTGGTCCCATGGGGCGGATTACGGTTACGGCCCACTCCCTCTGATGGAGAGGAGGCCCGTGTCCCAGCAGTGGGAACATTATTGGCTGATTATGCTTATGCTAACCATAAAAATCAGCAATACAACTATCTAAGTTCATATTTTCCTATAAAATAACTATTTCATGAAATCATGCTGGCATTCGAGGCCAATTCTAAGTCAAGGAGTTGTATTGCTGATTGTAATGGTTATAATTATGTAAAGTCATATTTGTGACGGTCGTAGGCCGCCCCGTAGACATTTGTTTTTTTTTACATACTTATAATAACTAAAATACTAGTCAGGCCTATATATGGCAGCAAACGAATATCAAATTGTATAAAATCCAGTATAAAACCAAAAAACCTGCTTAGTATAAAACCCACTGAGATTTCAATAAACTAATTCAACTTCTGCTTCACAAGTCATCCCAGCCACCTGTTGACTATCTGTATGACAGGTGTCAGGGTGCAAGTCACTGTTGGCATCCCGATACTTCACCCTCCATTCTCCCCAGATGGAGAATATCCATAAAGGGTCCCCGAAACGATCGATTGCAATTTTCAATATGTACATGATTGAAATTCATTGATGCGTAAATTGATCCTCTACCAAATGCAATTGAAACGATTGTCAATATTACTACAATAGCAATTGATTGCAATTGATTAACTGCAATTGATCGTTTCGCGTGAGCTAGGTAGCCCGCGAAAATATAATTTTCTTACGTTTTATGCAATTTGAAGGTCAGTGTCAGGTTGTACGTTAATTAAAATATGGTTCGCGACCGTAACAAATATTACTTTACAGAATTATGATAATTAAATCATCACTACAACCCTCTAAGTTCTTAGAATCCCATTGATTGGTATTTCATACGAAATAATCATTCAATGGGATACTGGGCTAAGTAATAGCAGCCGCACGGGTTGATATGGTTAAGCTACGCTTGCCGCGGTTGGTCCGTGGATGGGATATTCACATACCAAGACCCCTTCGTGCGCCCGAAAGCACGTTTAGCCGTTAGTCCCGGCTGTCATTCGTGGATCTTTGACAGACGTTACGGGTCGTCAGAAGCCCGAAAGTCTGACAAGTCTTAGCAAGGGGGGGAGTCGAGCGACTGCCTATTTGACCTTCACAACCTAGGTTGTGGTGGTCAATACAAGTCACGATTTTCGAACCTACTGAAGTAAGATTGCAACATAATTCTATCTTGTCTGACGTGTATTGTACGTATTGACGTGCCTAAACAGATACCGGCACAGTGTCGCCATCTATGACATTCACCGAATACCAACACGGATTGATAGTTGCATGCGCTGCGATCCTTCATGCCATTCATCTTTGTATCTGATGTAACAGTTTTTAGCTGTACAGACAACTGCACGTTCATGTCACAATTTGACATTGGCGCCGATTCCCTTGTTCACAAACTAAACTAAATTTAAGTTCAGTTCAGTGCATCTTTTTCTTTCTATTTCATTAAGAAAAGGACAGAAGATAAATATTAGTTCAGTCCTGTCAAATTAAGATACTCCATAGAAAGTTTAGACGTAATTTGAAACATGGCTAGGTACTTTAAATACGTCAATTTACGTCAGGCGCTGACTAATTTGACAGGACTAAACTAATATTTATCTTTCGTCTTTTTCTTAGTGAAATAGAAAGAAAGAGATGCACTGAACTTAAATTTAGTTTAGTTGGTGAACAAGGAAATCGGCGCCTTGTCAGCAGTTCTTTAGAAAAATCTACGGGGTAATTGCGTAACACCCTAACAGTAGCAATCGCTTTCATTTTGACAGTTCAACAACATGGGTACTATGGCGTTATTTACGTTGTTGAGCAGACAATTTAAATTTTACGAACGTACCTATGACGCAATGGATTAGCAATATCCTTCAAAATGATTCAGATTGAGATTGAAAGTCTGTTACGCAATTAGGGTGCAGATGTATGACCGTAAAAGAAGCAAAATGAGTATGTAAGGCGCCATCTCCACGGGCTAGAGAATCGCGGCGATAGTCCCGCCGTGCCTTCAAATTCTCGCCGCGATGAAACCGCTGTGTGGAGACACGTTCTAAGAGAGTGTATAGAAATACGTGCCACGACGATAGTATCGCCGCGATTCTCTCGCTCGTGGAGACGGCCCCTAAGGATCATAGCAGGTGGCGTTCTCTAGCTTCTGCCTACTCCAAGGGAATAAGGCATGAATTTATCGACAACGTAAATAACGCAATTAATGTTGTTGAACTGTCAAAATGAAAGCCATTCCTACTGTTGGTGTGTTACGCAATTACCCCGTAGACGTATTAACGTAAACAAAGCAAAAGGAGTATGCTAGCTTCTGCCTACCCCAAGGGAAGACGGCGTGAATTTATGTTTGCGACTATGACGCCAAGTAAAGGCGGTGTTCGTAGTTCAATGCTACTGACGTTTGATTGATCGTAATTCGTACGTCATATAGGTAAGGGAAGCATACTGTACTGGTATATTTTAAGCAGGCCCTCAAGACATTTGGCAATATATCAATAACTATTTAAATAGATGGTATGCTGACAATGCTTTGTAGTTTTATAATTAGGAGACTTATTAATAGTATTAAATACGTGCGTAGGTACTTTGTAGTGGGTAGGAATTTATGAAGGGTGAGGGGGTGGTGTACTATGGTGAGCCAGTAGCAAGTAATATGATACGATGACGCCCGATTAGCGTTGTGGATGAAAAATCGTGTAGGTAGGGTAGATACAGATAGTTGTTCCGGTTGTGGATGTTTTGTTTTGTGCATGAATGATTGGTTGGAACACTGTTGGCCCAGTGGAACGGAGGTCATGGATCAAACCCAGACAGGCGCTTTACTTTGTATAAATAATTTCATCACATCACTGCACGGTGAAGGAGAAGGAGGTGCCGGTTTCCTCACGATGTTTGTGAGGAAACCGGCATGTCCTAGCACTAAAAATTCGAACACATGTGATATCTAACAACCCGCACTGGGCCCGGGTGGTAGATTATAGCTCACTACCTCATGAAGAGAGGAAGCCTGTGTCCCAGCAGTCGGAACTTTATAGGCTGATTACCTTATGAAAGATTTGTATTTGTAAAGTCATTTGCACAGTGATTCTATCGACACTATATCCTCATTTACGCCATGTAATTTTCTTGCCTGTGGCATACCATAAGTTAAGGCAACTATAAAAGTTACACCGTCATATTTAGACAGAAATGCAAGTTATTTATTTAAACTTTTCGCACAAAAAGGTACAAAGGCCGACTTAATGCCCTAGGCATTCTCTACCAGTCAACCAAGGGTGGTGAAGAGATTAGATGGCGGGATTATTTAATGCTTCAATTTTAAATTTAAATTAACTATAACTATTTACAAACTAAAATACAGCGTCGAAAAATTCATCCACATCGCTGTCGACTGGTAATGTACCCAAGACACTGGCGGCATTGCCACGTTGTATGGCAATGCTTATCCTCTGGGCAAAGTAAAAGCCAGCCCTTGGGTAATGGGAAGTGTCAACCAGTCTTTTCGAAAGACCATGTGCACTTGGGCCCCACGGCCCGAGGGTTGGTTATTTAAATTGCTTCAAGAAACTTGCATGGTGTAAGTACATGAGGCTTAGCGTCAACATAATTAGGAGAAACTCAAACGGTCGGCTAAAGGTTTTATTAGAAAAAAAATCTTATCTGTAAAACTGTCATACCATACTCTTTTGATTGACTAAATAAATATAAATCAATATGCCCCTATTTTTTAACACTTCCTGTAATGGGCCATCTGCTGTGGGCCATTTTTTTCTGTAGTTATGGCAGGTAGATTATAATGGCGCCCGGGATATTCCCCACAAAAAGGGTCTACCAGGTAAATGGGGAAAAAACTTTAACAATAATGTATTTAGAAGGAGCAATATCTCTGTAGCGTTTAGAAATGTGTTAAGCCCATAGTTTAAAGCTTGTTATACAAGGGACATGGCGCCTTTGTTGCCAAGGTATCAGGCCTTTTGACAAATTGAGGTTGTCAACCCGGGAGTCAAGTAGACTTTGAGTCTTCGATCGATAGTCGGCCTATACAAATCACAAAGTGGTCCTATGGGTATATTTATTTAGTAGGACCTGGAATAAAATAAGTATTTATTTATTTATTCACAAGGGCCCTTATTCACTATGACCATTAAATGATTCCTTTCTTGAAACCACATCAATTCCTTAGCTAATCACACCTACTTCGCGTTCATTTCGCGTGATTTCGTTCATTGTGCCTACCATATCTACGTTACCTGCAATAAACTAGGTATTTAGATAATATAGACAAAAAATTATAAACAAGAATAGAATAGAATACTCTAAACAAACCACAACAAAAACAAACAGCATTTGCGTCAACAAATGCTTTATTAACACCACTTTTACTTATCTTGATCTTCAATGATGTACAATCAAGATTCGTTTTGATTGATATTAGGGTAAATTATAGGGAAACGGTTTTTGTAATAGCAAGGGTCATGCCTAATGTTTGTAATGTAATGTAATATAATGTTCTTAATGTTTGACATGTTTTTGCTGAACATACCTACTTTCCTGCTAATTTCTTACATCGGATTTTACACTTTTTTATCTGGTGTATGGTATTTGTATTTTCTTTTCTTTTATACATACCTATTAGGTATTGTCAGTGGCAGCGGCAGCCATTTTGCCCAATTTTTCACTAACTTACCAATCCGTATAGAAATGAAACGTTTTTTTCATGCTTTCCAAGACAAATTGTTGTCATGTTGCTGAAATTTGGACCAAACAAATTTAAAAAATAATGTTTTTTTTCTATTTTTGCCCTCGACACGCTAAGAAGAGGATGACAAATTCTAATCATAACTTATTCTTTTGTTACAGCCTGCATCTCCAATGAAATAGGAATACCGTGCCTGAGCACCGGCGCCGAAGTCCTAACCACCTATGACTTCGAGACCAGTAACCTATGGACGGACGTCCTAGCCCTCTTCGTTCTGTACCTAGGTTTCCATAGCCTAGCCGTCCTGGCCCTAAGGCACAGGACTAGGAGAAAATAAATCTATTTTTATCTATAGTTTTAATTTTTTTTTTTTTTGGTATGGTGTCTATTATGATAAATGTGTATTCCGTGAGATGTAAATAATTTAAATAAAGAATTTATTGTACTGATTTTTTAATGTTTTAGTTTTAAAACCGTAGCGTTGATCTCATCTCTAAGCAAAATGGAAATTAAAAAAAATATGGTTATAAAAACATGGAGATCGTTGGTCTAGTTGTTACAAGCGCTATTGTTGAGTTTGTGTTCCTGGGTTCAACCTGGGTCAGACAGTATCATTGAGTTTGGTCCATTAGGAATTTCTCACTATCAACCGGGCACTCTAATTGTATATGTGCTACCTACTGTCAATCTCAATCCGAATCATTATGAAGGATATTGCTAATCCATTGCTTCATATGTTCGAAAAATTTGTCTGCTCAACAACGTAAATAACGCAATGAATGTTGTTGAAATGTCAAAATGAAAGCCAATGTTAGGTACTGATAGCGTGTTACGCAATTACTCCGGAGTTTGGACAGTTTTCGTTGTAAAACAGTGGCGACAGACTCGTCCGCCCGGCAATACGGAATGAATAATTACCTAAAGCCGGATAATGTGGGTGTACAGACGCAGCACATCAAGCTACTACAACCTATCAAATTTCCTTAATAGACTTTCAACTTTATCGCTAAAGCATTAAAGTTCAAGGTTGATTGGGAAAATTTGACAGTTTCGGGTAGCTTGACCTGCTGGCGTCTGTACGGCTTTGCTGATCCCTTCGGGGTAACACAGGCGTGATAATGACATTATGATATCATCATGCCATTATCATTCATCACTCGCTACAAAAATCTATCGCTCCGTCGAAACGTCATATTGCTATTTGGCACTGATCGAAAATTGATCACGAGTATCAGCAGAAGTATTTGTTCAGTGGTCAGTCTGATTCAGTCTTCTGAGTGTGTTTCCAAGTTTCGAGTGCTGTGTTATTAAAGTGGCTTCTGGGCAACCGTGCACCATCATCATGGACAGCCTAATTGCTTACTTAACAGGTAAGATAATATTCAAATGAAAAAAAATGCATAGATAACCCTTCTTTGCAGTCGAGCAAAAACATTTTTTTTTTTAGGCACTGTTTATTGTAGATGCATATTTCCTACTATTAATAAAAAATATGCATAAAACCAGAAGAAATCATTTCTATGAAAAAATACTTCAAAATACTCCAACTCCGAATACATTTTCGTCAACGACATATTTTGAAGATTATAAAAAACCATATCAGCCAGACAACAGAGGAAAAGTTAAATCCAAATTGCTTAAATTATTCATATCTAATTACTTTTACAATAAATAAATTAGTAAACTTTATCAAAATATGAATTAGATCCATATTATTGTTATGATAGTGTACTGCCATCTTGCTTTTATTAAACTAACTACTTTAGTCAGCAATCTAAGGTCTTATCACTGCAGTTCTGTACAAAATTGTTAGATGGCAGCACTTCCGCCCATGTTTTTGTACCTGCCGGGCCCGGCGAACAACGGGCGTTCGCTCCGCGCCGCGCAAGCGTAGTTCAAATTCATCCGCCATATTCGTCGTGTCAGACGGAGTGCAGTGCACGGCTGTGACATGTTTATTCGTAAACTGCATAAAACTTATGACATCGAGTCCTCACTGGTGCTTGTATTATTTAGATAACTCTTCAAATATGCGATTTGATGGAGTCTTGAATGGATACTCGCGGCGTTTGTTGAATTATAAACGTGCATTCGTGTGTTTATGTTATCAGCAATAACAGTAATCCTCGGTCGTGTATTGTTTTTTGTAAATCCCTTCAATTGCTGGTGTTAAGGCTTGGTGATATTATGCAATATAGCATAACCGTGACCTTCGCGTTTCGTGACTGTGCTAAAGGTGTCTTTTGAGGTTAAAATGCAGCTTGGATTATGAGCGACTGCGCCGAGCCATCAGGTTAGTAAGACGTCCAGTTATTTTATCGGTACTGATAATACGGTGTTTATTTATCGTTTGTCCTAAATTCTTGTTGTGACTATTTCGATACATCTACATTTTTGTTTGGCAAATGACCATTTGTTATTGTAACTTTCCAAGAAATACCTAACTTAGAACCAACTTGTTCTGACTTTAAATTCTAACCTAAGATAATTTCGAAAAGCTGTTTACGCGGGAAGTTTATACAAAGTTTAAACAAACGTACATAAACTTGTTTTAAATAACATAATGTTCAGTGAACAACTAAGGTCATAAACTCATAACTTAAGCTTGTAAGTTTAGAATACAAAGACGTAGGTACGTTCCTTTGCCGTTAAGTCTCAAGTCGCGATGAACGTAGCAGCCGCGAAGCTTGCCTTGCACCTTAGCGGACGAGGCAAGGCGCGCGGCGCGCCACGCCACGGAGAGAATGCAACCTCGCCACAGGAATTACAAAGGGAATAAAGTGAAACAAGGACGAGGCATTGATTATCCCAATGTTTTTTTTTATGATCTGGTGTTATACGTTTAAGATCGTCGATGGAACTGGTTGATGAAATTGAATTGAAGAGTCGAATCGATTACCAACCTTATTGATCGTTTTGATCTTAGTAAGATGCATCAGATAAGAAGCTTTGAATCTGCACTAAGTATTTTTGCGTAATCAGGTCACACCGGTACAGGTATCTGGTCGGTATCCAGCTTGAATGGGTGTGATTAAACCCATTATGAAGATCATAATCATTTTGTTTACGTGAGTAATGTAACTAGGTAGATACTTTACGCGCGTTGCGGTTAAAACAATACACCAGAGGGGCAATTCTCGTAATTTTAAGAACGTTCACAGTCAGATCTGTCTCAATCTGTCAAAAAATACTTCTAATTTCCCTACATTTTGACAAGTTTTTGACATCTGTTTGTCGCCGAGATGAGACTGCGACTAGATTTTGAACGTATTAAATTACGAGAGTTGGCCTTCTGATGATCTACGTAACTAGGTACAATGGAACAGTCAATTCTATTTTTTACGTCAAACATCCTGTCGGCTGTTTTGTCTATTCTCATGTTAATTCACCCCTAGCGCGTCACATGTTTGTGTTTTTTTTATAAACAACAGCATTCTAATTGCGTAACACGATCAATCGGAATCGGTTTCATTTTGACAGTTCAACAACATTCATTGCGTTATTTACGTGTTGAGCAGACGAATTTTTCGAAGTTATAAAGCAATGGATTAGCAATTTGCTTCAAAATGATTCAGATTCTGATTAATCTTGTGTTACGTAATTTGGGTGCAGATTGTACTGTATGATCTACCTCAGACAAGGAAAGAGACTGCCTATTCGGTTGTAAAATATTGTAATAAAAACTTTTCCAAAGTTCAATGATATGGCCTGGAAATAATGTAAGTATACCAGGTACAGACTCATTAAAATAAATTGGCGAAGTATTAAATAATCCACTTAAAACCCTTGCACGTACGAAACCGGTTTAACCGTTATTAATTAAACCGAAATGTTTCTTTCCTAAGTACACCGTAGGTACGGACTTATCAGATTTTACACAGGACTAAAACCTGTGGTGTCCACTCATGTTATCAAAATAGATAAAAACCACTCTAGATTGTCGGTGGGCGTTCGATGTCTAGCTCATGACGTCACTGTAATAAAACACCCAGTCCTAACCGCATTTAAATAAGTACTGGCTATTTGCAGCATAATTTATCTAAAAGGTACCTTACTATGTTACTATTTCGTTGTGCAGATAGTCTTGATGTTTCCTATCAAGACTTATGCGAAAATAGATGAGATGAAGACACAACCTGTTGCGACCACGAACTTGGGTGTTCGTTTACTCAGAAATTGAAGTTGTATGTGATCAAAATGAGCATAATCATGTCAGAAATACATTCCTAATCATGTAGATATCTAAATGCACAGGTTAGTTAAACCTGGCTTCTATTTCGCGATGAATTTCCAAGCCCCAAATAGCCAATGTAGAAATAGACTCGTTCAAAGTCGCACAGAAAAACAAACCGTTAATTTCTCTAATCAATCATTCTTAAACATTGCAGGCTTGACAAAACCAATAACACGGAGATCTAGATATCGTTGTTCGAACTAATTGCCTGAAGTCACGGCATAGTTACTAGCGAATAACCGACTTACCGACAAAGGTCGCAGCACACAGCTTTTTGATAAAGATTGCGTGCTGTATCGTCGTCGAGGCGAACTGCGTCTGCTCAACTAGCTAGAAGCGTGTGCCACTTCAACACTAGAAGATAAACCGAACATGTAGAAACCATATTAAAAATCTAGTATATTTTTGTTAGAATTAGTTGGTACATGTTGTAGTGAACATTTATAACCTCGACGTCTTTGCAGATGACTTTTCGTGGCTGTGAAATGCAAGGACAAATACAGAAATGGACACAACTAGCATTGAAGCAAAAAAAAAAACCAGAATCGTAGACAAATGCGCCGATTCCCTTGTTCACAAACTAAACTAAATTTAAGTTCAGTGCATCTTTTTCTTTATATTTCATTAAGAAAAGGACGGTAGATAAATATTGTTCCATTATTTAGTCCTGTCAAATTAGTTAGTTAGTAAATTGACGTATTTATAGTAGCCATGTTTTTAATCACGTCTAAACTGTCTATGGAGTATCTTAATTTGACAGGACTAAACTAATATTTATCTTCTGTCCTTTTCTTAATGAAATAGACAGAAAAAGATGCACTGAACTTAAATTTAGTTTAGTTTGTGAACAAGTGAATCGGCGCCACTGGTAACTAACGCATTAAGTTTTTGAAATCTTTTAAGAATTAAAAAAAATAAAAGAGTTCTTGAAGGTAACTTGGAGCACATAGACAAGCTTATTTTCAATCAGAGGGGCAATTCTCGTCATTATAAGAACGTTCAGTTTGATCTCAGTCTCAATCTGTGAAAAATATCTCTAATTTCCCTACATTTTGACAAGTTTTTTTGTCGCTGAGATGACTGCGACTAGATTTTGAACGTTTTAAATTACGAGAATTGGCCTTCTGATCGAGACAAACATACCGCCTTTTATTACGGTTATACAGGACCGATACAAATTGCCCTCTTATTGAAAAGTGATTATCGAAGATTGGCAGGAAGAAGTCCTTTAAATCAGCCGCAGATAAACGCTCGCTGGCCTGCCAGTTACCAATTAATGAGCCTGCTTACTAAGTCCTCCTAAGAAGTTTACTTGTCTATCGCAGGTTGCGACAGCCACGGATGCGATTCATTAAATCGGTGCCTAGATTTCCGTTTTAACCTGTTTCACTTGGATAACTATTTAACCTGTCTGCGTTGCAATATTCTACATCAATAATATTAAAGAGGTTTAGTGTAATGAGACGGTCGCCATACTTCCTATTTGCCAAACTAGTAAGTGCAGGTAAAAACGCGAGAGGAACAAGCTGTTGTGATTGTCTGTCGTCAATTATTTTGAGTTTCTAATCTACAAGTAGGTACGTACACCAGCTATCCAAGTGTTCTGTTTGTAATTTTACTGAGACAAGCCGTTTTAAAACTAGTCAGCTGTGTTTACTTATTTGTAATCAAATTCTGACTTCCGTTCAAGTTCAAATCACGTAATCCAGCACCCTAGTTGCGTATCACACCATAAATTTCAATCTGAATCATTTTGAGGGATATTGCTAATCCATTGCTTCATATGTTCGAAAAAATTGTCTGCTCAACAATATAAATGACGCAATGAAAGTGGTTGAACTGACAAAATTAAAGCTATTGTTACTTCTAGTGTGTTACGCAATTACCCCGCACATGGAAAATAAGAAAGAATATATCTAAGAAGTGCTTCATACTGCTACTATTAGTCTCATTTAACCACCAGACAGATTTGTTTATTATCATCAAGCAACTTCTGCTCGAGCGGATACGAAACAAAAAGAATCGAGCTGTCTTACAATATTAGTCGACAATGATAAATAGTCTAATGGTCTTCTTGAATCGGTCTCAATGTAACTTGAGACCGATGAACTCTGTAATTAGCGGGGTACGACCCAAGTACGTGAAAGGAAAGTCACGCGTGATACTCTTTTTTTTTTTATGCAGCACCTATTATAATGAGAATAATTTCGACAATCTCGCAGTTTCTTGTTCGGATCGGAACCAATTACCATGGCATCGGTCACATTAACAGACAAGTGAAAGTCCATAATTATACATAATAGCAATAAAAGAGATCCACACGATTCAATGGAGAATTTTTATTTTTAAGGCCCATTTTGCGCATTGCATCTGGTTGGTATAACTGTCCATCAAACGGCTGTTATTCTCATACTGATGCAAAAACCCCGAGAACAAACGGAGTGTCGAAGTATTTACTACCAGATTTGGCATGACCCGATGATATGTGGAACTGGTTTGATGCTCGTTAAGACGCGCCGTGGAGTCTCACGTATCTGAACAAAAACCAAGCCGGGAACAGGGCCGACTTGTTTTGGACAATACCCGGGCTGACACATGAATGCCGATGCGTTTACCATGTGACATCACACAGCTACCCGAACATGGAGAAACTTCAGAAATGTAGGCTGGGGAGAAAATACCTTAAAAGGTACCATAATATACGAGAGGCATTGTGTGGATTTTACTCAAACAAATTGCAAACTGATAGGATTCAAGTCTCTTTAAGTTTATGTACGTTTCAGAGTCTGAAAGTTGGTTTTCTCCATGAATTTATTCACTTTTTGGTAAAACGTACAAGATGTTGAAGACTGCAGCAGATCAATGTTTTAGATATAGAATTTTAAACACACAATTTGAATATAATATACCAAAGCCGACCTTTTCTCAAACCCATACGGAATGCGAACCGTCTTACAAAAAATGGTACAAACTGTTAAAGAGGAATTGAGAAACAAAGCATTCATTGTTCCATATTGAAGGTCGACGAGATAAAACAGACTAAAGATAAGTCAGAAACTGAACTTAAAACATTGTTTGAGATGTTGCAACACCAAAAGAATAAGACCCACTTGAAGACACGACTGAGAACATATGGATATTATTAATATTGGCTATTTATTTTACTATAGACCTGCCTAACAACTATTGAATTGCACATTTCCCGGGCTCATGTTTAGTGGGAGGATGAATTTTAGCACTAGCTCCCTTTGTGAGCTTTGCACCGGGTCACCGACCCTTAATTATCCTACAGTGCGCACCGCTGCAGTGCAATGCTCCAGTAAAATTCTGCATAACAAGCCTTTATTAGTCCCTGACGGCACCGACTTCCTTGACGATATTAGTTCAACTTTCTTTTAATAAACCAAAATTACTGGCACTTTGGCAAGTTTCAAAATCAGCAGTGTTAATAAGGACATTTGTTCATTAAGAAAGCCTTTTAAATACGAATAAGGTAATGACGGTTGGTGGTTGTGTAACGTACACCGGATAAGCCGCAAAAATGAAGCCGGTTGTAGCGATCCCTATCGAGTAACCGCGTTGAATCACTTTTGCATATCCACAATTATGGGCTTACGGCCCAAACCTTGTGTACACTGTTTTTATAAAACGAATACGATAACATCAATCGAATCGATTCAGTCGATGAATCATACACGATTCCGATGAATTGTGTAGCCTGCCTGTATGTTTTGTTCGAAAACTCAATTACTTTTTTGGATCCTCTCGCATTATGCCCGTCTGAAACGTATCCTGATACAACTATGATAAGTTTATTCAATTTCAGTTCTGATGGAAAAACTGATATCCTTTTCCCCTTCAGCTAAAAGTGGTTTGTTAGACAATGTTGGCAGTTATTATTGCTGTCAATAAATAAAGCCTGTTCTATTATATAGGAGTAGTGGCGCTATTGTCAAGATACGGATAAATAATGAACGTCCTGCCTGTTACTTTTGTCCAAACAAGGAAGTGTAAATGTGGAGTAATTGGCTGGACCAGGAAATTACTAAAAGGTTCTCTTAGGTTCATCGATCATTTGCGACTCGTGCTTGTTTTAACGGCTTCCTTTTTAGCAGAAGTGAAACGTGCCGATGAAAGCGTCCTATCTGCAATACCTGCGCCTGCGCGCTCAAGTAAGTCTGTATCATCGAGATTATCATTCCGTAGTGGCCGAGTGAAGCGACCAGTTCCTTTATAAGGCTCGTTAAGTAAATGTTTTCCGTTAGCTATGACACACACGCTAATATTTGGCCTTCCACATGCACCAGCCTCTGACGAGAACTTGCTTGACGTGAGGTAAATTACTATATTTACCTGCAATTATGGTAGACGGTTTTTGGATTTATGTAGCAATTAAGCGCATAATCCCTTATGAAGCATGGCGAGTTACAAAATGCTTTGAAAGTTTTCGTGTAATATGAGACTTATTCAGGACAGGCAGCCAGTTTGTGAGGTTAAATAACGGCTTTAATTACTCTGAAGTGGATTTTATTACAATTGTTTGAAAGGGGCTAGTAATGCATGGATTTAAGATCGTGAATCTCGCAAAGTCACAATCTCGCGTAAGCCATCTTAATGTTGTTTCAAGAAAGATCTTCTTAACATTAAAATCCATAATTGAATTCTCGCTAAGCCGCACTGAGAAGGTTGTTTAGAGAAAACACTAGTACAGTAGCCGAGTTTGTCCATTCTGTTGTCGAGCGGCCACGTGCATGATCATGCATACTGTAAACAGATATAATTAAGGTCGTGGCGTCCATATTAATGCAGGCCCGATCAATATTCATAGCAAGCGGGCCGCGGGTCAGATAGCTAGATATCCATTGGCGCCCAGTACGCTCGGGTCAAGCAAGAATGAGTTGAGATTCGCGATAAAACTAGTTCAGAGTTTAACGCGTTAATTATTTTGTTAGCTTATTGAAGTCTTAAGACTTGTAAATAATTACAGTCATGCCTGTCTTTATAAAGTCTGAGAAAGAAACGTCAAATGTGAAGAAAAAATATGATGATATTTAAAAACAAATCCTTCCTTGTTTTAGAGCTCTATTTCTTTTTCCAATTGAATGTAAGTTCAAAATTCAGCACAAAAGCTTTACATGAGTGACTCGAGCGCATCTTACTGCGTGACCTTGACGCGATAACGCTGCGTCCGCGTAGCTTTTACAATGGCACAGCGGTAATACCCTGCTATTACTTTAAACGTTTACGCCATACGCGCCATACGGTGTTGCATCGAATTTTTATCCAATTATACGTTGTATTTCCTAAATTTCACGGTTCGTTTCTTCGTAAGTGTAAATTACAGATGAATCTTGCGTAAAATGACATTCTTAGTTGATAAGTAACTATCAACCAATATCACTGCGAAACGAATTTCTTATCTCGAATACAATTGTCTTCAATTGCATTGTCATTAAAATGAAGCTGTGAGTTACTTAGCAATTAGTATGTCGATATGTTCATTATTGTTCATACTTCAGATTCTGGCTCTTACAATGATTGATTCTGTTAGATTAATTAATTTGATTTATCAGTCAATGACATAGTACTGGTGTATTTGAGTAGCCACTGGTAGTCACAGTAACTTTATTGCTAGTTTCTTCATTAGCACAACGTAACTATTGACACGTATTATAACATAGAAAATGAAGACAAGTTTCTTGGCTGTGTATGTAGATGATCTAATATTATTTACAAGCTCTATCAAAACTAAAAACTACATAAAGAAAAAACTATTTTCTAACTATGAAAGGAAGGATTTAAGGGAATTAAAATGTTGGTTCATGTTATGAGATTCTGATATAATAAATCAATATCGACTTTTTATTTACCCTACTTTTTTTTCAACTTCGAGTGTGTTGACTTGAGTTCTACTACAATAAATTGTACCGATGTCATCAGTCCATCTAACCATCTGACAAGCGCCGCTCCTCCGTCCGGTCCCCGGTCTAAATTCTACTTCCTATCCGGCCACCGGATCTGCGTCATATGTGGTTGAATCTCGACGAAAACTCCAATGAAATAGAAAGCATTCTGACGATTGGGTTTAAGAACTAGTCGTATTTGGGTATCAAGTGAAAACAAACCGTATATGGGAAGCGTTGCGTCATTGCCAAGTTATTTGGCCGATAGTTCTAGTAAAGAGTTATCGGCTTGCTTGCGTTGTTAC
This sequence comes from Apamea epomidion, assembly GCA_947507525.1. Lineage (NCBI taxonomy): Eukaryota > Metazoa > Arthropoda > Insecta > Lepidoptera > Noctuidae > Apamea > Apamea epomidion. Next base: position 4,078,410 of record OX382234.1, read on the forward strand.
CATACCATTGGAAACAGATAGTGTGCATGGCTAGATGCTTTTAACTCTTGAACTTCTTAATTCTGGGAAACCAGTGGCGCTAACTTTACTTTTCCGAAGATTTTCCCAGATAGAAATGAAATTATTTATTCTGTAAATAGGATATCGGATATCACTTTTACACGTCATGATAAAAAAAATATACTAGTATAAGGGTTTTGTTTATTCCTTTTGAGGTACGGAACCCTAAAAATAAACTAGATGGGAGTCGAAATTTCAATCTAACTACCCCTGGTAAAAAATGGCGAAGCAAACTCAGAAGTCAGTCTTGTTTAAAGTCCAGATATAATCTTGGTCAGATCATGGGAGGACCATGTAGAATAGTGTCTGACTTAAATAGTCTTTTAAGGAGATAGCGGCACACCCACCCTTAGGTTTTATGATACCTTTTCTATTTCTTTCCAAGTGATTGCATAGAATTAACTAGGGCGAATGGAAACATGTCTGAACCTTTACGAGCCATTCATTTGTTCTGTGAGAAGCCCAACAAGTTCCTCACTTCAATAATCCGATTTACGTCCATAGCCCTTGCTCTGTAGATTAACTGTTGTCCTGTTATTTTATAAGTTTTTTTATCATCTTACTCGATTATATTTTTATGGATTTCATGCTAAAGTTTATTCGCATTTTATTGTTTCACGATAAAACTTAGGAACACGATAACTTGCAGAATTACGGTGTCTGACTCGCTGTTATTTGGTTTTATCACTTTATTTACTTACAATGGATACTAAATGTAATGTGCTTAAGTATTATATGCCTTTTTAAGAGGTACCTGTTTTTTTTTTTTGTTTCGCGGGGAAACCTTCAAAAAGCGCCCGATCTTTGGGGATAAATCAGGGAGTGTGGGATTTTTACCTCACTAAAACCATGTGCACATAAGAGGTCTGTGACCTGCAATTGATGTCTAGGGACTACGAAGTAGAACAGTGCTACAGAAGTAATAATTTGCTTCTACAAACTTCATCCAGTAAGTAGGTTAGGTATGTCAAGTACCGTATTGTAATCAATTTCGCTTGAACAGTGGTAATTAACATATATTTTGTGCGTTTTCTTCGCAGTTATTATACCGGCTGCACGTGGATTCAGTGGAATGTTATCACATCTGCTCATGTTACCTTCCAGAACTCTGAGATAAGGCATGCAGTCGTGCAATATGCGACACTGCGACTGAGGTTTATTTTTTAGTCGAAGAACGAAATATGTTTCGATTTAATCGCACCATTTTCCCAGTCTAGGCAGAAACTGCAAAGCATGTGTTACGAGGCTTCGTCGCCATGACCTGCCCACTTTCATTTACATATTCCTAAGATTCGGTTTGAAAAGCTGTTGCACAATACACACGAACAACAGACAGTTCAATGGATTTTGGACAAGTTGGAGAGAAACTGGTTACTATGATCCCTGCAGGCAATATTAACTGGTTTGCGAACTTTGAACCTTACTGGAGTAAATGTAGTGACGCCAACGCACATCGTCTTTTATGGCTTCACGTAGGTATTCCTATACGAAAGGGGCGATGAACTTCTTGCAAACTTCTCTGCATCAGCTATCCTCGACTTCTAAAAGGTCATCATTCGGCTGTTTATCCTAACTAATATTATAAATGCGAAAGTTTGTTTGTTACGCTTTCACACTAAAACGGCTGAACGGATTTGGATGAAATTTGGCACACAGATAGACCTCGACCTGGGTAAGGACATAGGCTACTTTTCATCCAGGATCGCAGATGAAGTCGCAGGCAACAGCTTGTTTTAATAATAATGTTTGCTATTAATTAACAGTTCTTTTTGTAGGTCTAGCTAGTACCTATGTCATATACTACGGATTATAATAACTAAGACTAATTACCTACATAGTACTATTCTATTTAAGTACATGAAACGGGATAACTCTAACATAAGCATCTCGTTATGTATGTTATAATAACAACATTGCGGTCAGATATGATGTAAACGCGCTCTATACAAATGATGTTAAATTGTGCAGATTTCGATTGTTCTTCTTGATAAAATGAGGTAATATTTTATACTAACCAACTGTATAGTTTTTGCTAGCTAGCCCGTTAGCAAATGAACAGATTTGTTTCACTTTGATTACAAATAAAGATGCAATTTTAGATGGATTACGTGGGATCTACCTCAGGGGGTTAATCTTTAAGTCCGTCAACGTAGATACAGGCCTGTCAGAAAGTAAGTGCCAAATTGAATTTTCTGGACGGGCACGTACATTTAGGGAGTAGGACCAACTGTCAAATTTATTTATTTATTTAGGTTAACCAACAATTGTTTACACTACATACATCTCCGACTTAATGACTGGAGTAACATTTACAAGTGCAACAATTAATTACAGGTTAACACCACATGCACAGAAAACGGCTTCACATAACATATTTATAAATTATTGAAATGAGAACTTCTACATACAATAAATAAAGAAAAATTATCATAACATTCAATACCGTACGTACACAACATGTAAAAAAAAAAAAAAATCACTGTCATGTGATAACTGATTAAATTATAATTGATTACATTATGATTAATTATTAATTGGATTATGAATAAAGATATTGACCATAAATTGATAAGAAAATAAAATTAAAAGAATAAATTAAAAAGAATAAATTGAATACATTGATAAAACAGGTATAAAATAAAAATAAAAATCGTGCAGTCTTCTTCAATTTCAATTCTTAGTTTGGGCCCCAAACTAATCTTATGTCCGAAAGTGATACAGAGTTGCAAATGCCCGTAAATTCGGATGAAACTACGGTTTTCGTGATTATGTAGGGTAAACCCCCAGATTTGGAACTGCAGATGTTGTGTAAACTCCAACGCTCATGCAGCTTATGGCTGTATGTACCTACTACAATGGGCTTAATTAGACCGTATAGTTACGTATCTCAACAGTGTAACCTATCAATTAACAAAACATAACTTTCGTCTATCAATCACATATCAGAGACATCCATTTGCTAAAGTAGGCCAACTATCTCAGTTGAGAGTCGGATTCGATACCAATCGTGTCTCACATTATTCTTTGTCAACACTAAAAGCTCAATTAAGACCTCGTCACGAGGAGTAACGGTATCTTAAGGCAACCAGCCGTTTGTTAACAACAAAGTAAAATGCTAATAGCTTCCATAATGACTTTTTGCAAATGGCTTCAGTGCAGTACCTATTGATGAAATCTATGGTCATGAGGAAGTGCTTTTTGCTGTCATTTGAGGATTATTGGTCATTAGTTTCGAAACTTTTTGGAGAAGAGGCGTTATACAAACTGCCTTTGATTAATATCCATGAATCTAAGATATTATTGAAAGTATTTTCAATAAAAATGTTGAAAGCAATTACGAGCCCATTCTATGAGCACGTCCATGCATTTTGTTGCCGAGCTCGGCGTGAATTGGCCTTCTATATGAGACCAGTCAATACGATTTAGAGTTGGACCTCAATAGATCAGATAGTAGCCATTGTGAGCCCGTAACAGCTATTTATAGAGTTCGATGACTCCTCGTTCTATCAAATCGTAATAATTTATCCCTAAAACCTATTCATGAATGTATGTCAGATAGAAAATCTAAATTGATTTATTATTATCCAATTCTATTGAGCGTTACAGAAACCATAATAAGGAGAACACGTTTGGAAATTAATAAATCTTGAATGTCTTCTAGGTGTTTTTCGATTAGCTGTCAAAGAAAAAGAATGTATCAATGTTGTTCATGGAGTTTAATACCAAGTTAGCACAGCAATAAATGTTACAATACTTAATACGTGAATCATTGAGTTATTGATTTCATTGTGGTGTCGAAACATGGTAAATGATTGTAACGTCAGAAGATGTATGGAAATCTCTAAACTAAATATATATTGGTTTGTAAATACTTCAGTAATATGTTGGTTAGCAACTTTCGCTTTCATGTCCATTGCCGGAGCACGGCTGGTTGACACCGTGACACCCACGCTATACGTTGTCCCGTGTTGGCCATCGCCTACAGAACCAAGAGCTTTATTTTAGATGGATCAACGGACACTGACCACGGACAATTTCAAGGTGATAGAATTCTAATGGAAATATATTTTCAGCGACATTGCTCTTGCTGTTCTTTACTAGTGTTAAGCTTTGAAGAGAAAGGTCTACTTCGTATGTGCAGACTATTAAGTATGCAAAATCAAATCAGATTAATACTTCCATTAAAATATCGATTTAAGTGTTGACACATGTCTAATTAACGACACGTCTGGATTTGTGTCGCATAGGTGGTCAAGTCACTCGCCATCTACAGCAGAGCTTACCTTCAAAGGATTATAGTCTTTCGTTCTTTGTTATAAAGGTGATGATCGCAGCTCGTAGATATAGAGGAAAATAATATCTACTTATCCATCATTAAGTAGGTTAGCATACCCATGTTGTGGTTGGATCGATTTCAAGGCTTCGCGGTTTGTACAAGATTACCTACGCTTTCGGGGCATATAATTAAAAGACAATTTGGTAAGAGGTTTTGTAAAGAGGTTCAAGCCTGTCCAAGATATCGTTGTTAATCTTATTAAAGTTTATATAAGAGGCGGTCTTAAATCATGCCAGTAAACTTGCTAGTTTCGACTAAAAAATGTCTCAAGGCTTCATTTTGTCAGCTAAAGTAATTTACAGTATCGCCGTCACTGGAAAATTACTAAATTGAAATAAATTAATCGCTCAGTCAATCGAAGCAGCGAGGTTAAACCTGAACTCAATAAAGAGAGACGTTGAATTGAAAGTCTTGTTCAAAACTGATGGTTTTCACGATCCCTGAGCGCAGATTGCTTTAATGTTAATTAAAACGGCTATGTTAATTATAAGGTCTGTACCTACGGTAGCCAGAGAGTTCCGTGGAAACAACACGCCACTCTGTTCTTAGAATTAGCGGAATCGATTTACTTTGAGTGTTACAATTCGCAAGGTTCTTGGAAATCGTATAACCGAAACAACTGGATATTTTCAATTTCTTGCTACAAAGCAAGAACTGTTGAATGGATTTTGATGAGACTTAGTCTAAAGTTAGCTTTAAAGCTCGAATAATCTCGGAATGACGCAGTTTTTATTGCAGAATTAAGCGATACTATTTGGCGTAAAAAAAACTGCGTATGCGCTTTAGAACTGCTTTTGTATTCATTATAAACTTTGTGTAATGTATCAAGTGCAATATTCTTAAAATGGCTTCATCATTGATAGCGGCGACCAATTTACGAGAAATTTTGGTCGGCTCATGTTTATTAAAGGCGCACAACGAAAAAGGAGGCCGAAATACCCAAGGGCCTTCACCTGTTTCGAGATTCGATCAGTACATTTCATGGGAACGTTCGAAGCCTATTTTTTGCCTCAATAAATACCAAAAACTCCACTTAAGGGGCAGAAAATCGAGACGGCAACCATTTAACCTTGAAATAGAACAGAGGGACAATGCTCGTCATTTTAGGAACGTTAACCTCAGTCAGGTATTTTTGACAGATTATCTGTCAAAAATACCTCTAATTTCCCTACATTTGTGACATTGATTGTCGCTGAGATGAGATTGCGACTAAATTTTGAACATTTTTAATTACGTGAATTGGCTTTCAGATCGTGTGATCGTGTTCAGAACAATGTTTGATACAAATAAAAGTGAATTCTGAAAATCGTTGTAATGCCCGCCTAGTCGCTTTAGAGCTTTGATGTGGACGTTTATAGGATTGTAAAATGACGAAACGTTTTTATTCACGGGTGTACGTACGCCGTTTTCTATTTCTGCACTCGTTTCTGCACCGTGCACTCGTTTCATTGTGGCCAGTATAGCCACTATTGCCTCACAAGCTTTTACTATTGCGAATGGAACGTAAATCGTTGCCCTCACCGGGAGTAGTTTATTTGATCGGGCAGGTTTAAGGTTCGATGCCCGCACAGGGTGGTCTTACAAACTCACAATGTTGACAATTCAACGCTTCATCGAATATTTAATTTATTTTTTACGTTCGTGGTGCATTGTGTCACGAGAATCATGTTACTGCATTTGTTAATCCGGCGTAATGAGACACTTGTATTGCATGGACGAGTCTTTAGTCATCAGTTATGAATGATCGTGTCATCGGTATTACGATTTGCGGGATGTTAAAGTGTCGTTTGAATGGTTCACTCGACAATGTTCTCAATGTACACTTGTTGCCATCTTTCACGCCTCAAGTATGTTATTTGCGAGTGTCGAGAGAGGCCTCGACAGCGGTTGATACGCTTATTTTTGTTTGTGCTCATAATGACACTTGTGTGAATTGGCGCTAATAGAATCCTGATGTTATTTTTACGTTACGCACAAATTTTCGTTCATGCGCGATATCCTGTGTAAATATTTAACTATTTGTTGTATTCTTTATTATTTTTGTGATGTATTCTGTTTAGTGTTTTAGTAACAAACAAGACAGTAACAGTTTAAAACGGTTTAAAATAAACAGGGACGTCACTTTCCCACATTGTACACGGAATTTACGATAACTGAAGACAGGCGGAATCTTTTTAACGATTCTGAATGCTAACTTATTTATTTAGGATTTCTGTTTCGGGCATCGATTCAACTGATGTTAAGGAGGAATAACTGTGATGGCGTGCAGTTTCGTATTAACTTTTTTCGAACATGTGGTCGCCCACGTTGAATTTTTTCGTTACATAAAATAACGAGTCCAGTTTAGCTTTGCAGAATTTATTAAAAACCAAGAACGAATATACAATCATATAAATTTTACATTTCGTATTACTTTAGGAACATTACTCATTGGACAATAAATCCAACTGCATTGTCTAGACATCTTTTGACTGTTGCTGTGAAAATAAATGGTAATTTCTCTAAAGATCGAAATTGAGCTATGAGTCAATTTATAATGTAGGAATAAAATCTATCTTTAATTTTTTGACTACTTTATTACACCTAATATTTTCAGAAATCGTCATAAATTCCGATCGAGCTAACATGCGATTTGTTACATTTCGTGCCTACATGTCAAGTTTTGAATGATTACAACTTTCCGTTGAGTGTTGTCATGCAAAATATTATGTCAGAACACGAGTTGTGGGCGTGTACAAAAACATAACCGTTGTATTCTTGTTTACTTAACTACAGAGCTGCAATGAAGCTCTTGCCTTGCAAAATTTTACCTTAGAGACCAACCAATATTACTAATCCACCAATAGACTAATGTTATATTTGGAGCGGTACCTACAATACTAAGTAACAAATAGGAAAAGTATTTTTTTAATGAAATTACATCATGATGTAACTTGTCAAAAGCTTTAGTCGAATCCAAAAATACAACGTAACTTCCAGCGCTCGAGAAAAAGTAACATCTCAATTTTTAAAAGGATTATCATCGAACAACACACTTATGTCCTAAAGCTTAACCTTAAAGGGGAAAACACAAAGTACCGTCTTATAGACTTACAGTGGCAGAATAAGGGTGTGGTCGGTGCCACCGTTGTCACCTCTCCCTATATGGAGAGAAATGGAAGTTAACACGCATTGCACACCTACTGACCGACGACTGTGACCTTTACCTTTGAACATTGAGCTGTTATTTTGTTATTCTGTCTTCCTTTCCATGTGGAATAGAGGTTCGATAAGTTTCCATTGACTACTGGGTTTTAACTAAGAGATTATTGGATTTGTGCTGGTTGATGACAATAGGGAACCCCTATTACATGGGACTTAAACATAACTGGTGAAATGTAGGTATACTAAAGGTACACCGCTGACTAACCCTTCGGGATATACAGGCGTGGTGTTATGTTATATCTGGAAATATGGGAAATATATCGGCAAAAATAAGGAGTACCTTTGGTTGAATTAAATTGGCAGAATTTGAAGTCGTCTGGAGAGGCAAAGTAGGCACTAGACCTAGAGCTTACTTACTCTAGTAAATAAACTTCAAACAAGTTTGTAATAATTCCGATTTTTTTCCTAGGACAAAACGATCTTTGTATTGTTTACCTGTATATATTGGCTATCAGATTGTATCAAATAGGTACCTGAATACGAGACCAACCTCATTCAATTCGACTTTTTCGAAGACCCAGAGGCTTAACATTACATACATATCGTCTCATCGTAACCATCTTTATTTAAGTTGGATCCTTATGTCACGTCTTGTCCCCATATACGGACGGCCAAGGTTCAGTTTTTATCATATTGTTTACAATAAACGTATGATGAGTATTAAAAACGCATAACAGTCCAGATAAATGTATTGGCGGCTTATGCTGCGCAAGCGCATGTTTATATTCGATCGTTTTTATTTTGAAATTGACACCGAAGACGGTTTTTTGGGGTTATGATAGTCAAGCGATGCTTACCTTATTAAATACCAATGCTAGTGTTGGATTTTTAACTTTCCGCGCTAAGCTGAGCGTTTGAAAATTCAATAGCGCTTGTATTAAGGCATGCATGTCGCCTGGTGTTTGTGAAAACAGGCATAAAAGTCCCCTAGTGAGACCTCTTTCCTGTTTTTATGCCCAACATCTAAATATTTCTAAAATGAACATGACATAAATAATTGCCATTGTAATGAAACAGCTACCTGCTCAGGTACCAACAAATTGTTAAATTAATAACACACAATTATCTTAATAGTACCCAGAAGTGATTGTAGAGCATGTAAAAATAAATTTGATCCGACAACTAAACACTTATGGTATCGCTACCGTAGTCCGTAAGGTCGATACTCGTACCACTATAGTATTTCTAACTTATTATTCTGTTCAGATATGATACGAAAGATACGTAGTGTACGAGTCTTACAAGTGTCAGACTTCGCAACCTTGTCAGACTGTCAGAATTAGAATTATAAAACACCTTATCGTTGTTATTGACGTCTAAATGGCGGGTACGTGAGTGTAATACACATTCGGTATTGCAGTTATTACAGGCATAGAAAATAAATAATTCTTTATGTGGAAGTACTCGTAAAACTTCCCGCTCTGAACGAATTCACGATAGCGCTATTCATCTGCGGGGTAATTGCGTTCAAACTCAAACTCAAATAATTTATTTCAATTTAACCATTTACAGGCACTTTTGAATTGTCAAAATTAAATGGTCGGTCAGTGAGTCAGAAAGTTGAAACTATTTGCCCATTCCAAAACGTAGATCTCTATGGAGAAGAACGGGCAAGCAACTCCAAGGACACTCTTTTAAATCAAGATATTATTACAAATTCCTGGGTACATTATTCTTATTGCTTATGTGACAACAATGTAAAAAAGAAACAATTTCAAATATTAAATTAAAAATAAGCCCTGGCAGTTAAGAGATGACCAGTCTCAACCGACGGCGCCCGTTCACGAACATGACGCGTGGATCAGCACCACCCAGCTCAACCATTTTGTAGGGAACCGAATGATCCAACACACGCGCCACCACCGGTGAGACATTTAAGTGAGCATGAAATATTCTCAACTGCACTGCTCTTTCAAGCCAATATCAAAATGCGTAACATACTATCAATAGAAATGGCATTCATTTTGACAGTACAACAACATTAATTGCGTTATTTACCTTGTTGAGCAGACATATTTTTCGATCATATGAAGCAATGGATTAGCAATATCCTTCAAAATGATTCAGATTAAGATTGATAGTGTGTTACGCTATTAGGCTGCTGGTTTCGGTTTCAAGGCGTATGATACGCCCAGTTTTAGTTATTTTTCTTTGTTACAGGCTTGGACTATTCCAAGAGACCCTGGCTTCCCAAGAAAATGAATTGAGATGTTTCCCTAGTTTCGTTTCTTTGCTTCTTTTTTTTCTAACTTTCCCCCGCGTGGAAATCGAAAATTATACTGCGGAAACTTACAACGGAGATAAATTTCTTTCAAATTCGTTCAGTCATTAAGGCGTGACCGATGGAATTCCTATCGGTTAAAATGACGAATTTCGAGATGAATAAATTTCCGAAAAGCCTTCCTTAGTGCTCACCTTCGCTATTAACGGAACTCTTGTGTGAAATTTCGAGCTTCTTGACCAAGTTTAGGCTGTGCGTGATCTGTCAGTGAATTTAAGATTTTTATTAAGTTCATGCACATGCACAGGAAGGCTTTGGACGTCGTGACTGACTGCGATCAATAACTCATTTGCCAAACGTAGTGAACAGCAAAAACCTTACGGTTGTTCTTAGAAACAGTCAGTTTTCCTTAACCAGACGACTGCAGGCCAGTGTAAGCCGACATTGGATCATTAGGTAATTCTCTAATAGCATATAGTTATTCAATCCATGTAACACATCTTCAAATGCTTTAATAACCTCATATAACTCTGAATCATCGATATCAGTAGCCATTAATTTGTAAAAACTATTAAATATGCAGATTATGATCACGAATTCATTCGATATGTTAGAAAAATTAATGGATGCCATAGAGACGATGATGTGATCATAAGTTTCGATAAACTTTTAGAAATATTTATGATCTCATGTTGAGTGGTTCTATAATACAGTTAATCAGTCGAATGGCTACTTTCTCACTTTCAATGTAAATTATTTAGATAGTGGAGTGGCGTCAAAATACAATCCTCTTCAAAAAGTTAAGTTTTTTTTTTTTTTTTAAACGGTTACCCACACTAGGAATTACTCCTGTATCGTGGGTGCGTTTACAAACATTTAAACTCACATACACAAACAGCCAGATCGGGAACAACTACCTATAGGCAATACGAATACGAATTTGTTCCGTGCGGGAATCGAACCCGCGACTCGCAGCGCAGCAATCGATCGCTCAGCCACTGCGCCAACCGTGTCGTCAAATTAATTAATGGTATACTAGTACACTATTACGTGTTTTTTTAAGCTGACACAATTTCTGGAGTGATTTAAGTAATCAATTTGCCTATAGACTTTTTCGAACTATGTAGGGGTCTTTGTTCTTCGGTTTCCAGTCTAACCGGCTCCAGCTGAAAACCAGTTTTTTGGAGCGACTGTCTATTTGACCTCCAGTTACTAGGTAACAAGATACCCCTTGGTAAGACTGCTTGTCAGAGTTTTTGGCCTTCTGACTACCCATAAAGACTGTCAATGATCTACGAATAATAGCTGGGACCAACGGTTTCACGTGCTTTCCGAGGCACGAAGGGGTATGATATGTAACGGATGGTCACCCATTCACGAACCGATCGCGGCAAGCATAGTTCGATCGATCCACCCGTGCGGCTATTATCGTTTAGCAGCGAGCTCCTCGAGTGATTTAATACACATCGAAGTTCAGGGCATATTAACGCCAGCTCATCGAATCAACCTCTATCAAAAGTTTTACAAAACCGGATTGCTCTAATCAATACGACATAGATTTATAGCCATTCTTTTATCTACATATGAACAGCAGTACCTGTTTGGGTGGGTTGCAAAATTTCGGCAAAATTTGATAGTTTCCATTCAAGCTGGTTCGCAATTTTGTCCTCGGATTTCTTAACCCCTTGTGTTGCCAGTAGGAACTTAGGATTCATTATCACCGTTAGGAAACTTCCCAATTAATGTTCTATTGTTAACTGATGATTCATTACAAAGAGGATTAACATTGTAGCTATCTATTACGTAACACGGGCAAAACCGAATACCTAAAGGCCAATTCTCGTAATTTAAAATGTTAAGAATCTAGTCGCAGTCTCATCTCGGCGACAAACAAATGTCAAAAACTTGTCAAAATGTAGGGAAATTAGAAGTATTTTTTGACAGATTGAGACTGAGATCAGACTATGAACGGTCCTAAAATTACGAGAATTGCCCCTCTGAAGTCTTACGTAATATTAAAAGAGAGAGAAGAAAGAAAAAAAAATACATTTAAATAGCACAGACTAAAAGACACAATACACCAGATACATGCATCAGATAAAAACAAAAAAAAATAAAGATCAAATAAAAAGTGTAAGTTCCGATGTAAGAAATTAGCAGGAAGTGTGCCTCACGGCTGCGCCAAAAAGGCCCAGTTCAGCAAAAATGCCTGATGCCGGTTTTCAACTATAAACAGGTTAAGTTGTTTGTTTATATAAGGTGGCAGGGACATCGACGCGCAAACTGAAACCATAAATTCAGGACATGATTCTAAACCCCTAGCGTAGATACTTTACGTCGGTTCTAAAAGAAATAAATCAGCTGTTTCATAGAAAAGTGCAATACCTACGCGGTTAAAATGTATGGCCCAGCTATTTTTTTTTTTAATAACTTACGAAACGTTTTAACGCAGAGGGTTCAGAATCATGTACTGAATCAATGGTAACACGTTGCTCGTCGATGACCCTGCTACCCCGTATGTTTGTAAAAGGTAATAATTATTTGGAAGTACTGATCCGAATCCGAATACAAAAAATCTTCATGGTAAGCTAACGCCATTGTCAAGTGCCATAAAATATATTTTATGTTAAATCAAGAAGTTAAATAAATAAATAAGTTTCACGCAGACGCACGAAGTTGCGGAGCCAGAACGTCTCATATAGATGAGCTAAAAGACAAACACGAACTCATGCTTCTAAATCAACAATCAGATGCGAACTAAAACCTGTATGGTAATGTTGAACAGGCGTCTGCTCAGGCGCCACTACTCGATTGTACTATCGTATCGGTGTCTAAATCAATTCACGGTTCAAGCGATTCGTGCATGATCGGAGAACCGAGTCATTGAGGGTAGCTTGAGCAATCGCTTTAGAAACAATAGACACGACTGTACATCGAAAAGGTTGGCTTGTTGTACAGTTACCGACAAAAATATATAACAAATAAGACACACTATACTTACTATATTGCACCAATGACAACCCCATTTTATGTTCACGCAATCATTGTCCATTCCAAGGTTGCCTCAAAGAGATCGCAGAAAGCTATAAGGCCGCCCATTGTGTGTTTTGTTGTGTTAAATGTATTTTTTTTTTTGCTATTTTTTTTTCTGGTATACAATAAAGTATATATAAATAAATAAATAAGAATAATTGAACTATCTCAATGCCACGAGGGTTGCTTGTGCAATAGAATGAATACAATGACAATCAACTCAGCCTATCGCAGCCCAATGCTAAACAAAGCTTCTCACAAGTTGCGCCACAACACCTGGTTCTAAGCAGTCCGCATTCAATCGGTCCCAGCCACCTTTTCAAGACCTCGGTCCATAGGTATCTCAGGCTGGGGTGTCCCACGCTACGCTTGCTGATCTTCGTCGGAGGACTCATCTTCTACAACGGCTAGTGACAATAGATTTATCGAATTGACAAAAGTTTAGTCTCTTTATTAGTTATACCGTTGTTGTCCCGTAATTAAAAACGTTCAAAATCTATTGGCAATCTCATCTCAGCAACAGTCAATGTAAAAACTTTTCATAATGTAGGGATTTTAGAGGTATTTTTGTCAGATTGACACGGAGATTAGACTGTGAACGCTCTTAAAATTACGAGAATCGTAGTTTCTGTCCATTCCTCCCTATATTTTAGACTCCAACTGTACCTTCGTAGCTAATATAATCCTTCTCTAAACACGAACGCTTAAGTTCATTTTGACATTTACTTTAACACGGCTACCTGTAGTGTAACGTTTTCTTCATAGGTTACCGCGGTTTAATGCCAAGACAAATTAAGCTGTTCTGGAAACCTTTATGATGTTAATCAATAAATCTGACGGCAGATTTTGCATTGCTTCATTATGAGCGTAAATTAAATCAACGATATTTGAGATTTAACTTACTGATATGCTCTAGATATAGAAATCTGTAAGTGGCACTGGTGATTGAAAAGTTGTGTAAAAATCGGTTGTATAGTATGGGCATGTGATGCGGAGCAATGAGGAAAACGTCGAGAAAAATCTACAAGAGTCCGGGAAGACCAACGAAATGATGGATGGACTGTATGAAAGAAGATATGGCTAGAAAGGGAGTGACTACCGAGATGACGATTAACAGACAAGTATAAAAGAAGAAGATAAGCCGCACAGACTCCAAATAAATTAAGATGAAGGCAAGAGAATGATGAAGCTCTAGAGTTCTAGATGTTTCTGTAAGTTTGAAATTATAAGGCCAACCTTAATTAAATCATAATGCACAGTCAACAAAATTGATAAGTATGCAGTGTGGTCGGATATAGTTGAAGTTTAGTAAGAAACCGATGAAAGTTTTCAAATGAAATTTAGTTTGATAAATCAACTGTTGGTTTTCAATTAACTAATTAAAATTTTATCCGAAAACATCAATCCGTGTCTTACTAAACATCAACTATATCCGACGACCCTACATACTATACTCTTTTGTTGACTGTACATATCAATTAAGTAGTATTTACATATTCTACCCACCTGCTACATTCTGCACTAGTATACAGTTTTAGCAGACAATAAACAGGCACTGCCTTGCGACATCCTGATTAGCTAGAATGCTTACTTAGCATTGATAATTAAATTAATTCACATGCAAAACTTGTATTCTCAAATAAAGGGCCAATATGGCGGCCCACTTTGCCATTAAGCTGCGTAGGCGCAATAATAATAAGCACTTTTAAATGATAATGATTATAAAGCACATTTTTTGACAAGACCATTTTTGGCAAAAAATCATATCTTCACGTAGTACTTAATTATCATTATTCAAAAAAAATTCAGAAATATTCGATGATATTAACACTTATTATCGACTTTAAATCGCGTATCGATTATTATCGATATTCGAGAAGAATAGCTGACTTCTGAGTACTGGAGTTTACATCACTTTTATTTTTATTTTGTCGGCCAAGGATTTAAATAACCGTTTCATATCCTTTATTATTGTATTGCTGTTTTATTTGTCAGGTGAATTAATTGCTGTCATTACGGTTATGAGTTTAATTATTAAAACATGTTAGCTTTGCTTAAAAAATGAAGGCGAAGTTCGAAAGTTATTAATTCAATTTATGAGTTTTGGGTACTTACTTTTCCTGTTGATAACGACGCGGACGAATTTTTTGATGTCCTATGATTCTTTTTTTTTATATACTTGTACATATTATTTTTAGACTTAGCTTTTAAATTATGTAATTAAAAAGTTATGAAAGTTGGTAAAAGAAAAACGAGTTTGTTCGGTCTTTCTTCTCAGAGTAGTCGGAACTCATCTGGTTTTAAAACGTCAGTTATGTTTTACTTGAAAAAAGTCTTTATTGAACCAATTTACAGAAATATAAATATCATTTACCATCATGTGACTGCGTTACATGCCTACCTAATTGTTATCGTCTGCATAAGCAAAGAAAGAAAGAAAGAAAATGCATTTATTTGCGGCAAACATGACGCATGAAAAAAGGACATAAACACACAAAAAAAAAACAAGTTGGTGGTAAACATGCGTAAGTTTACGAACGTTTTTGTCAGAAAAAAGCCTCAATTATATGTAGGTATATCCAATTCTGGATCTACCAGCAGCACTCTATGGATTAACTGTTTGTCAATAGCAAGAAATCTACTTTTTGCTTTATTTTTAAACTCTCATTCGTTATCTGTGACCCAGTAAGATAGGCTCGTCTCGCAAACCGTTTATCTCGAATATTAGTCTATTATGTGGTCCCGTTCTTGCAAGTTATGTCTCCAAGTGACACGCTCTAAAAACTCTAAAGATATCTGAACAAAAAGTTGGTGATAAAATTCTTTATCTATTTGATTTGTACAGACGCTCGCAGGTCAAGCTACCCGAAACTGTCAAAATTTTCCAATCAACCTTGAATCTTAATGCTTCAGTGATAAAGTTGAAAATCTATTAAAGAAATTTGACAGATTGTAATAGCTTGATGTGCTGGCGTCTGTACAGTCACGAGCAAAAGTATGTATACACTCGGCTTTATTCAAAAGCGATTTACTCCTTTATTTTTTAACGAAATTTTATGTTGTTACGAACATAGCATTTTCGAACCCATAGGTTTATGTTATGAGTCGTACCTCACCGTTGCATTCGTTATTTCTTGAAAAAATCGCAATTGAAAGTTGCTAAGTGTTAACATATTGGTGCTCGTGACTGTATATCAATCGATTCGTGGAAAACAGAGATAGCAACATTACGCGTGTAATCCCCGAAGGTACATGGGGTTAGGCAGAGATAGGCTATACACCTACAATTTTCCACTTATATTTAAGTCGCATGCGGGCGAGCCTATTGACATCAACCGGTCACAAGGCCAGACTCCGGGCTGTTATTGATAAATTCCAGATGGAGAAACCCAGCAACACTTTTCCCGACCCGGGAATCGAACCCAGGGGGTCTACTCTGAAGTAGTATCGGCCGAATGTTCGGACGTTTCCTGCTACGAAGTGACTATTTGGTTCGGTCGGTTCCGATTCTACACTCCCTACACTCTTTCGTATATTGACTATGGTCCCGACCCAACTGAGCCGAACCGAACGTTTATTCGCATTTTTCAATAATATTTGGTTCAGCCATGTGTCGGTCCGATCCGAACATTCGCACTTTGCACTTCGGAGCAGGCCCCGTGGACCTCGTGTTCAGCAGTAACACTTGATGCCACTAGATCAACGAGGCAGTTAAAAAACAGAGATAATGCAGTGAATTCACAAATTCATAACAGAGTAACTTTTAATATTAAAGGAAGAATCTTTATTAAATATATTCAAGGTCTTAATATTATTCAACAATCCTTTCTCTTTCTTTGATTCTAATGATCACTAAAGCCATAAACCATTCAATGGTAGCTCTACATCATGCATACAAATCGCAATTTGCACCTTGAATTCCGAGAATTGAATACAGACCACTGCCAAAAGACTTATACCGTAATTAATAGTCTGATTGACAGATCAGATATGAGCCAAAATTAATAATTCAGTGAGTTCTGTTACGTGTTCTACGCCATTAGCTACTTTACTAATAACACTAGTTACTTCCCAGGTAATTAAAGTTATCTCTCCTTCTAAGGTCTTTTCACCAAGATAAGAAATAAATAATTTAAAATATGCGTTAAATGCTCAGCATCAAGTAACACGAACCCTTCATCAAACAATACAATCACAACCGTGTCCTTTTATAGAATCTACTTATCATACGTACCTATTCCTCCTAAGACCTCGTCTGACCTTTCCAATGAATGTGAGTAAGAATCGAAGATTAATGGGCAGGCATCGTAGACAAAAGTACCACGTGCTATAAAGTTGTAACTCGTGGACGAGATCGGTATAACAACGCGAGCGGGAAGCGTCTATTTTGAATTGTTTACTGCCGTCGCCATTCATGGCTAATAAAGACGTGCGGCGGCGCACCCATTGTGACCGCAACATGGCCGCCAGTTTGAGAGAGGAATGCCCTCTAAGCTCTCCAGGAAAGTGCTTGTATAAAGTAATGGATTGCAAGTGAGAGCATTTTTGTGGTAATAAACTCACTCAAATTGCAATTCTTAAAAGTTTTAGGGAATTACAGAAAATCTGGCCGGTTAGGACAGCAAAATTATGAGTGAAGTAGAATCATTAGTCAGAACAAGTTCCGAGAAATATTATTTCAAAGAAATGAAACAGTTTTTATTGTAATGTTCAGGACAGCGACACGTAATTGACAAGTTGACAGCTGTCTTTAAATAAAACATATTTAAGCACGGTTTTTACCAAACGCGTCAAAAGAAATTGATTGAAATTGAAATCCGAGAAGCCAAGGACTACTTACATAATATTACATTTTATAACTCAATATTTGTTGAACTGTTACGTATATAAGATACTTACTCCATAAATAACGTGATAACGCTTTACAAGTCCCTAAATTCGTTGATTTATTTCCTTTGGTGTCTAACCTTTTTGTAAACAGGAGTCAAAGGTTTAAGCTGAAAACCAGCGCTTAGCAACCCACTAGGGAACCTAAGCATAATGCTGACGCTCGAACCTTTTGCTTCCGGTATTATAGTTTTGTGTATGTACTAATACTACTAGCTGTAATACTGGACACAATAAACGTTATTCTATTCTATTCTAACTTTAAACAGTTTTCTTTAAAAACTTAGTTGACATTTATTTTCACAATTAAATCTTCAAAAAGTAAAAAGTTTTTCCGATACCGGGAATCGAACCCGAGCCTCCTGGGTGAGAGCCAGGTATCCTAGCCACTAGACCATATCGGATACTGTGGAGTTACTTGAAATACTGATTCAGCACTTCCAGATTCACAAGTTGATAATACCGGTAATATACTTTACAGTGTTTATTGGGTGGTCCCAATAAACACTGTAAATGTTGGCTGTAGTATATTTGTGGGTGGTCCCACAAATATACTAAAGCCAACATTTTTGACTAAAAAGCGGCAGCGAACTGCATCCCGCTCAGTTGGATTCTGAAAAAGAAAAAACTATGAAGATTATATGAAGTGTACTGATTTATTATGATTCATCGTAAACGCATGAGATAAATCCATCCGCACAATATCAATGCACATTCTACATACAATGATAGCAATCAGCAAAACGCTATCGCGTTACAAGAGCCTAGTTCCAGCCATTAAAAGGGTCGGTTGTTCTAATCAAAGGCATCCTCATCTAAATGACACAATTGGACTGACCTAAATATCGTTCCCTAAATGGTGCGGTTTGTAGAAATGCTACAATTTTGCATGAGATCATCGAGGAAGCGACAAGCACACGCCACTGGTCAAATTGTAGCCGGTAAATGTATCCGTTGGTGACTGGCGCACTTCAGGTTTATTTATAGGTTTGCGTTGCTTACTTACTAATAAGCATATGTTTTCAATTATTTCTGACGGTATTAAGGGGTTTTAAAATACGAACATATCGTTCCAAAGTGCACTATTAGCCGTTCGTCTATTATAAAAAGGAAAAGCTGAAAAAAAAACAAGCTTTATTTATTCCTTGATAAAGTTTGAAAATTTTTAAAAAGTTCTATTTGGAGTATATGTGCTAGCAATCGTATAAAAGGCATACATTTTAGGGATGGTCAGATAGAAACAACCTCGTACAAGGTACTGACCAATCTAATCAATACAGACCCGTCATCTTATGAGAATAGAGGCCGGTTCGATTATACAACACATGTACTTGAAAAAGATACGAAGATTTACAATAGGTAGGTAATGTTGAAAGAGCAATCGTTCGCTGTAGATAGTTTACTTAGGTGTTTCAGTTTAGAATAATAAAAAGGATGATAGAAAAAAGCCCTGAATAGATACTAAGAATTCCACCGTATGATGTGGGCAGCATTTACGTGGTTCGTAAGTGAGAAGGATTGATATGCTATTGACGCAAAACATGCTATAGTGATGGATTCAGAAAGAATGGTTTGGTGGTGTTAAAAACCATTTAAATAAATAGTGCTCCAAGGACTCGCATGAGATTACACATTCAACCATATTTAATTCAGAAGGTGATAAACTTTTATTTTTATAATAGGTAAAGGTAAGTTTCAAACGTGTTTTATTAAATAACATCGGACTCGGGTGTACCGAATAATGTTCCTACGGACATATTGTTTACCTTACAAATATACTACTACATAAACATTAAACAAACTATCGCTTAGGTACCTACGTATTATTGGAATCGTGTGCGTTTGTTTATTTGTTTCCGTTTCTTTTTCTGGAAATATTTTTGGAAACGTTTATTTTCATGGCTATGAAACTCAAGATGAAGGCTACATCGTGCCTACGTATATCTTCAAAGGATGCCGTGTTGAGAGGTACGCACACCTTATGTTCGCTGAGGTAAGGTTTTATGTGAAAGAAGACGAGCGTTTTGGCCAGAGCATAATATTATTAAACGATTTAAAAACATAATTTTCAAGATTAGAAAAATCTACTAGATCTCTGCAATAAAAATGGGTACAGGTACATACTAGCTAGGTAATGATAATGATGCAAAGTAATTAACAAAATCACAAACATAAAATCTATTCGAAAACTGCAACTAAACAGCCCGAAACAAGCACTTATGGGAAACTTCACATTACCCGACAAGATGAAGAGCTTCAGTTTACCTCGAAACGTAACGTTTACGTCAAAGAAACGTTGCTAACGATACTTTACGATCAATAATAAAGTCCACAATGAAAACCGCGTCAGCGTCGACAGCTGTTTGAGACTGAACTAAACCCGTAAATACTGCGCAATGAATATTCTAGAATACAAATAGGCAGGGGCGTCATTTCTGTCTGACTTGCCGCCGTTACGGTGAACGATGGCTTGTTGGCATTCTTTGGATGCCTGTCAAGCATATGGACGTGTCGCGGAATTCACAGTCTAATTTGATGGGTAATTGTTGTGTATTTTGGAATATTCTAATTGGGCTGGGTAGGATTTAGTCCGTGGAGCACCTACATTAATACCCTTTCTTGGTCTGATTGGCTTATCATTCAAGTTGTGTAATCTAACACTTGCCTCTAAAGAATATCAGTGTTTAGCAGCATCTATTCCACTACCAAACACAGATTTACTTGCCTCTTTATCAATTTGTTCATTATCACACGTACGGGTGATTTTGGCTTTGCTTCAGTTATGTTTATTCAATTTGCTCATTGTTTTAATTTTAGCTGTCATTTGTCAAGAAACTTGGAATGAGTTGTTAGTAGTGCCAAACGCCAAGTCTTTTGTATTCTGCTTGCAGGTGATTCATCAGTGGTCGTCACATATTTGTTCGAGAGTTTTCAATCATAGCAGCAGAAACGTTTAAGATGATCAATTAATACCACGGTACGACAAAATGGTAAACGCAACTCATTGGCACGTCATCTGTAAGCAATTCATAAATGTTACCGTCAAACAAGAAACCGTTCATACTGCTTAATTTAAATCTTGCTCACGTGTCTAACGTAATATCGTGGTATATGAGCCATCGCGCTGGACACCTGTCCAGGTGGGCGGCATGGCCAGGGTCGGCGGAAAATTCTTTGAGTTACAAGTATCTTGCGAAACATTTTTTAGAATTAATTCGCGGCCTAGTGTGGGCGGGGTTTGTACATATTTGGGTTATATTCGAATTGTCATTTATTAAACAAAGCTACATTGATTGATTAAGCCCAAAACAAAGGTGAGGAAATTCGGTATTCTATAATAAATGACTTTCCATTTGGACAATAGAAATAGAAACACATCTTGGACACTCAAGTTCGTTCGTTAACTTGAGGAAGGTACCGTGACAATCTGTTTCCGGTCTGACCTGATGCAGTCATTAGCTTGGGCATACCACGACGACGTCGTGCAAAATTCTACGACCCCCTGTCTGTATGAATTTATAAATAATCCCGGTACGCCAGTGGCGGCGGCGGTGCGGCAGACCGCGGACGGCGCGGGCGCGCGATCCGCAATGAGCGCCCGCCCTAATCGACTTTTGCGATTCGACCATAGCTTGTAGAAGTCTTAGAAACTTCGCTAGGTGTTGCTTCAAAAGTCGCGAGTACGTGGTTTACATACGAGTGATCGCCGCGAGTGCAAAATGTGTTTAAAAAAGTGACAGTGTTTTAAATATTTGCCATCAACGTCGTCTATTAACGATAGATGACAGTTTGTTGTAATGCAAGTGCGAATATGTGTTCTGTTAAATAAATACTTTTTGTCTTAAACAGGTTTCGAATTTGACGATATGGAAAAACTTTCAAGAACTTTCTTTTTTCGAAGTCTTCGTTCATCTTGTTCGTTTGACCGGTCACCGAGATTTTTGCTCCGATGCGCGCTTGATTAAGCGCAGACATGCCACTTCCAATTTACAGGAGAATAAATTGTCGTTTGCTCGGGACACTCGCGAATCTTTCTTCGTATTTGCGGAGTAATCTCTCAAAGATGTATCTTTTATACTTCAAAAACTTGGTGGGATAATATTTTTGCTTTTTGCTGCAGAGAAGATGAATTACTGCGGGTGAATGCATTTGAAATTCTAATTTTACCCGGCTATAGTTCCTTAACAAAAAGACTAGACTGTGTCCACGAATAAAGCGAGACGGCTAAGTATGTCAGTAATGTTGATCCTGAACAATTGCATTCAAGAATTCATGATGTATTTTGTATGAAAAGCATTTCATAAAAACATTCATTGCAAGTAAAAACACGTAAAGCTATATTTTATATCTTCAACAAGCCGAGATCTTCATAAAGTTTCCCAGTTTCCATAGTACCGTTTTGTATTATGTCTGCGTTCTTCCCATTGGTTTCGTAATGGCTTTCTTGTGTGGCTAATTTTACTTTACATTCATGTGGACATGTCATTACTGTCTTCATTTACTAACACATTGTTATCTGTAGTCTATTTTTGAACGTGCACGTTTCCACGTTCACGTAAGAGTTCAGAAGTAACATTGCTGGGTTCGTTCATATTAATTACGTTTCTTTGTTTTTATCGTAAATCGGTCGGTAATCGGTCGGTGTTGTTTCATATAAAATTACATTGATTATTATTTTTGGACTTGTTGCTCTTGTTTTGGCCAAACAAATGTTTCTGGAATCGCGACTATCTTATTCCTTTTCTGGGACTTTATTTGTATTACTCGTTACTCTCCCACTGCTGCGCAAAGACCTCCCTGCTCTCCTTCCAGCTCTCTCTGTCCAGAGTTGCCAAGGACCAATCTTTATTAAAAGAGCCCAGCTCTCACGCCATCTCCGTCTGGGCCTGCCGCGATGTCGTTCTAGGACTTACTACATATTAACTTCTTGTTGGTAGATCACGACTATCTTGAATGATTTATTAATGTTTTCCTTAGTTACTTGTTCCTGAAGATTCCCAATTAGTTTTCTTAGCATTAGGATTATCTAATTGACAATATGTGACAGTAAAAGTTTGTTTTGTCAGACGTCTAGGATATTTCTATAGTTAGTCTTCAGGTTAAATCATTATTATGTCTTCTGCGAACTCTTCAAACCATTCTCTTACTATTTGACCGATGATAAATGATTTTAGGAAACGCTTGTTAAGTTTATTTGTTATGCTAAAACCCGTGCCAAGATTAATAAAATTGAAGTGTGTTTTTACGTTTTGCGGAGGAAAACTTCCTACAAATGATCCGAATAATTTGTGATACTTTTAGAATGCATCCCAGCAGTTAAGAACGTTGTGTTGCAAAAATATAAAGAAAACATTAAGAGTAAATATAACGTAAAAACTGTTGGATAAAGACATGTTTCAGAATGATTTGTGGTGTGCATTTTCTCTTTTGACAAAGTTGATGAAAGTCATGTTGCTCTGTTTTTTTTTTTATACTGATGCTACTAGTGTTACAACATTTTGTAGACTTGTTATTACGCTTGTTACAATTTATTACACATCTGAGTTCCCGCCTACATCGAAAGTTTCGACACTATTAGGCCCATATTGTACAAGATCATGTAAAACATCGTGTTATGGTCCACTCAGACCATTACTGCCGTAGGCGTACTGCAGGTCGTTATTCAACTTATGTGACCTTGCATAATACTTTAACTTTATCATTTTCCATGATACTTGTATGGTCATCGGGGTCTAGGTTGAACTTTGTTTCTATATTTTCATTTAATAAAGGTATTGGTTTGATATCTTCATATTTATTACGTACCTACTTATTTCAGTACGCTACGCTGGGTTCAAATAGTAGCCTTGTCGTGTGTTCTCAATATTTGTTGTAACTAGATCACATTTCTTTTGTCCTTACTACTTGTAATAGTATACGTTGACTGCATTCCACGTAACCAGTCATTTGGACCACTCAAGTGTACGAAGTAATTGCTAAAAGATAGTTACGCAAATCTGATTGATGATAAAGATCCGACGGTTGTTACCGTTACTTCAATTTGGCCACCGTGTCAGTCTATTAGTTCGTTCACCTTCGAAACTTATAGTAATTTCTGGTTTGCGTCTTCATTATTTTTTTCCGATACCAATTGATCTGTTCAAGCTTTTGTTCCGAATGTGGGACTAATTAGCTGTCTGGATGACTGCTCATTTAGTTTGAAGAATTTCATTTTCAGTTATGTTAGTCATTGATCACGTCTTGTTATTTAAAAAAATAATAAAGCAATAGTGCTCAGTGCTGATCATTGTGTGCCAGCTAGTCTAGACATGTTTTTGTTAAAGTGTATTGTGATATAACTAGTGCCTAAAGAACCCGTCAAAATGATGCAAGGTTTATTGGATTCGCTGTACAAAATTTATACAGGTAAGATGCATTGTCCCAGTAATTTCCGTTTTCTATTTCTAGGTTATAAATTATGTGTTATTCAACGGTTTATAGATGTCGGTATTGATTTATGACTAACGATACTGTCTAGCTAATAATTGACAAGCCTGGTATATTATGACTCCATAGCACTAAACTGCAGCGAGTTTACAATACAAATGAGAGTATTATGTGCAGATGACCTCGGACAAATTACGGGCAATTTTCGCATGAATTTACTCAACGAACCGTTGTTTGTGAGTTGCGTAATGTGAGCTGAGGCTAATCTACTAGATTAATATTTTGATGCGACGCAAGCGCAACAACGGAAACTTAAATTCTGACAGTTAACTTTGACATTTCAATTTGTTCTTCGTCGATGACTGGTTCTATTTTTTTGTGTTCGCGAGTTCATTCTTTACAGTTTAATTAAGCAGGCATGGAGTTCGGTCACGATGCCTTATTATTTTGTTCGGAGGGCGGGGTTAAATGATAAATTAATGCTTAGGCAGTAATTTGCTATATTTTTTGCTGCATTGTTGCTGAATTAATTTTTGTAATGGGTATGTTAACCCCGGAGATGAAAGAAATCTTTCATTCTTCTAAGCACTGCTAAGCGGATTACGGTACTTCTACATTTCTCTTTGAAGTGGCGGAAATTAATAAAGACACTTAGAAGTTACTCATTGTTTGCGTTTGAAGCTTTGGGTATTGTCTCAAGATTGATGGTACAAAAAACCACCGACTTCAACACACTCAAGTCTTGTTTAAAAGATATTATGAAGTTTATTTCAAATCGTTGCTTATAGTTATGTAATGCTAATGATATACTTCTGCCTAACCATGGGATGTGTAGTGTAATAGTGTTACACGAATGGGTAGAATAAGAAATGAGTATATAATAGGAGGTCTGAAAGTGGCACAGGCAACTGAAAAGTTGTGTGGAAATCGGTTGTCATGGTATGGGCATGTGATACGGAGGAATGAGGAAAATGTGAGGAATGTTTTGATTATGAATGTCGATGGCTGTAAAATTAGGGGAAGACCAAAGAAACGATGGATTGACTGTGTGAATCATGATATGCTTAGGAAGGGGGTGACTACCAAGATGACGACTTATAGAGAAATGTATGGAAAACACCGACTCTAAAAAAGTTGGGATGAGGGCAGGAGAATGATGGAACGACTGCCTAGCCATATATTATTGAAGTATTTATACGTCACATAACTATTAGCAACGTTTATGAATGAACCCGTTATCTATCCTGCAGTAACCTAACCAACAGCGTATTCGGAAGGATTTCGCGTAACTTCATTATTTCTGCTAATGTAGATCCTAATTTCTTCCTAAATATTGAAAGACTCAATAACAAATCATTTTATGACGACGTGTGAAGTATTCCTTAGCATAGTTTCGTCTTTATATGAATTACATACAAATACATAAACTTACGTCTTCTTCCCATGGGGTAAGGCTCAACGCACAAACTACAGAACGCCCCCTGTTTCGTATCCCTATATACCCTGCACGTACCCTAGCGTTCTTGTCACAGTCATGACGTGCAGCCGTCGACTATGTCTTTTTTGTGTTCGTGATTATAGATATATTTTGTTTTTATTTTTCCTTATTATTAGAATTAATTATCTGTTTGTATGCACGTGTTTCTGTGACAAATAAACCTATCTTTCTTTCTTTTCTTTTTATCCTATCCTTCCTTCCTATTGTATTTATTGCTCATAAATAATTACCTCACACGTTACTCATCCTCACAATCCGAGCTACAAATGCGAGTAATCGCTACATTGTGTTTATCAATCGGCACGTTCTGGTGTTTGGCAATTGATTGCCTTTCGCAATCGATAACAGACAACATGTGTAATCTTACTGTTTGACCCCCGGGGCATTGTCAAGTTTAGATTGATTTTCTCTAGTGAATTTCTTTGTTTGTGTGCTATTAAATGGCCTTTCAACTGCTGTGCATATTGGGAAAGAACTTACTATCGACATGACGACATGAGAGCAGTCGCAATCCCTTTCAAATTGTTTCGGGCACTTCCTGTTGACAACGACGCGATGATTCTTTGTTTAATTTATTCCTTTTTTTATATACATGCATAATCAGCATATAATGTTCCCACTGCAAAAAAATGGTAGATATATTTTTCAGTAGCTTTAAATGTCAATTCAATACGTTTTTTATTCAATTTTTCCTTATCATTATCGCTGATAGAATATCACTTTGTCTATATCCTCAAATCTTAATTCACTTTGATTTCTGCTTTATTTTTGAGGGCAATATTTAATTTTCTATATGTATGTAGATAGCACCTATTAGTAAATACATCCATAGACGACTCCGCCTTGAAACGCTTACTATCATGCCCTGCGTCTACTGTCAGCTGCACGTTACAGGAACTGATGGACGCTAGTGATGGCGCCAAACATCTAGCCGAATTCTAGGCCGAGTCCATATAGATTGATATACACGCTAAAAAGAAGATTTAAAACATCGAATTCATAACTAAACATTTTGCTAGAGTTTATTCAAAGTCCTGAATCATGTAGGTACTTACTCGAGATAAAATAACTGATGCTTGCCAAACTAACAGATTGAACTTCAAGAAAACAAAATATTTGATAAGGTTTCAGATGTGACAATTCTTAACCTTATTTACTATCGACACATCACAGTGCACATGAGTGGCCTCGACTAGCGTGCACGAACGGAGAACAAACCAGGCCAGTAAAAGCCTCGGAATACCTTTTGAGGCCCAGATGGTGCATGCCTTAGATGGTGTTAGATGATAATTGAGAACATGATAACCGCATAAACGTGTAACGTTGGAAATCGAAACGAAAGGCGAGGAATCTAGTTTGAAAAACTGTTACATTTCCAGAAAGTAACGGAAAAATGATTTGGAAGAAAACCCTTTGTTTTTTAATATTTTAATTTTTAAGACCATTTTATTGCACTTGGTATACCTACCTACAGACAGACATCATATTTTTACAACGCAGAGATTAAAAACAATTTAATGGCTCGTAAACCTTCGGTGCAATTCCAGCGACAAGAAAAAAAAAGTTGGCTTTATCGCTGTTGACCTAAACAGAACTGAGGAATTCGCCTCAGATCCTTCCTTAATCGTGAATTCCTCATAACAGGGGGATCAACTGGGCCATAAACGGACCTCTACCATCGTGTTTCAAGAAAATTGTCTACTTTTATTTATTTTTCGCAAGAAATTGCTTTACGTAATTGAGTTTGGCAGGTAACATGAAACTGTTCAGGATTTTTGCGATAGAGTGATTAAGGAATGTGAATTCTAAGACAGGTTCTTAGATTATGTATAATTAGAATGACTCTTTTATAGTTTCTTTATGTGCTGGTTCGTTCATTACTGCCAAGGCTTTAATTGCAATTAGACAAGAACAACTTCAAAGATACATAAAATTAAGTGGAGGCAAACTAGAGATTTCATTTATTGAGTCGTGTTCAGATTCCGGAAACAGCCTATTCGTGATTACCATTGAAATAAACATTTAAATCGATAAACTTCTAATCGAGAACGAATGGTTGGTAACCTCTGTGCAGGTGTGCGAAATCGTGATCAGCCTGCAAGGTCGCCTTGATGCAGTACAGTGGAAGCATTGTATGGACACAATTAACGAGCAAATATAACTCGTATACTGATTGCTATCGAGAGGGGCTCGTGGCTAAGTAACAGTCGCACGGGTCGATCGATCAAGGCTGAGCTAGGCTTGCCGCGGTGGATGAGTTACTATCAATTTCATAGCGAGACGTTCCTATGCCCCGAAAACCACGTCAAGCCATCGCTGTCATTAGTAGATCTTTGACAGTCGTAACGGGTACTCAGAACAACAAAAATCTGACAGCCAGTCTTACCAAGGGGTATCGTGATACTCAGTAACTGGATTGCAGAGGCCAGATAGGCAGTCGCGTCATGTAAAATACTGGCACTCAGCTGCAATCGTTTAGACTGGAGGCCGACCCCAACATAGTTGGGAAAAGGCTAGGCACATGACGATTCCTATCGAGTTCTAGTGGTAGGGGTAACGATCACAATCGTAACAAGTATAGGTTACAAAAGAAGTAAATGTCAAGAGCGTACGGTGGTTTGACCCGCAGATATTAATATCGTATTTTGTGGTCTGTCCTCTCGTTGTTCTGCTGAAATCGAGAGGGATATTATGTTTAATGAGACTGACATTGAGACTGAGAATGGGCCTGTTATTTAGAATTTTACAAACAGATTTTTAACAAGGTGGTAAGAATATGGTTGCTCATCAACTCAGCCTATCGCAGTCCACTGCTGGACATAAGCCTCTCCCAGACTGCGCCACAACACAATGTCCCCCGCCTTCCGCATCCAGTCTACCCCAGCCACCTTCTTTAGGTCGTCTGTCCATCTAGCTGGGGGGCGTCCCACACTACGCTTGCCGATACACGGTCTCCACTCCAGGACTCGTCTGCTCCAGCGGCCATCGGTCCTTCGACAGACATGGCCAGCCCACTGCCACTTCAGTTTGCTTACTCTGCAAGCTATGTCGGTAACTCCGGTTCTTTCCCGGTGCTTTGTAATTTTCGCAGAAATTAAGGCTACTATATCAATGTGTCATCTAACTTATCTTACTTGTTAAGTTGAAATTATTGTATGGATAAGAGAATTGACGTCGACATAACTGAGTAAAAGGCAATGATTTTTGAGCACAATGCGCACGTGAAAGTGACAGAAGAAAGTGATTATTTAAAGATTTTATTGAAAAACGTAAAACTGACAGAAAGTCGCCCAATGGCGTTTCCATTTCTTTTTACATTCCAAAATATGTACATAGGTACATAAAAGTCAAACTCTTCTCAAGAATGTGTAGCTTCAGTAAATAACCGTACACGCCTCATCAGCCTACAGCAGACTGCTACCAGCCATCCTGCGAAGATCTATCTGCCTACTTGATGATAATTGCTGATTTGCTGAGTCATACACGACTCTGCCTTGGAGTGTAAATGCGGTGCTATTCCACAACCGATGGGACACTTAACATCCTGTCTTGTATGTCCTGTCAGTTGCACGTTACAGCCAAGGAATTGATGGAGGCTAGTGATGTAGCCAAACACGTAGCCGAATTCTAGGCCGAGTCCATTTAGATTGCCATCGACACGCTAAGAAGAGGGATCTGCATCAACATTACTATGTTGATCATGGTTGTGTGAATTGTTCATCTAATCAACACCATAATTTTCGTACGCACTTGCATGCAAAAACCTTTTTGTTTCAACTAACTCTTTTATAACTCCACAATCGGGACAAAAAGTATAAAGTATTTCTGTTACAGAGATCCCTTATTTAGCATGTTTTACGTAACAGCCACTGGCTTGCCAATTGACGTCACTATGGGGCAACAACACCGTCTTTAGGGCTTTTCGTCTTTCAGACTGTTTTGACGTTTGTGATCGCTGTTTACAATTACGCTGGACTGACTGAAGGCAATTAGGAGATTTTGAAGTTAATCATGAGATTTAGAATATACATATAGTAGTTGAAGCTGCCCCAGCTTCATATTCTAATCTTGTATAATTTGTGGTGATACTGAGTTGTACTCTGAAAACGCATTGGGCGCGTGGTAGATTATTGTGCACTCCTTCTCACAGAGAGGAGGCCTGTGTCCCAGCAGTGGGAACATTATAGACTGATTATGCTGTTTTACGGTAGGCATTTATTAATCCTACTTAACATTATAAACGCGAAAGTTTGTATGGATGGATGGATGTTTGTTACTCTTTCAGGCAAAAATTACTGAACGGATTTGGATGAAATTGGGCACACAAATAGCTTATAACCAGGATTAACACATAGGATACTTTTTATCCCGATATTTCCACGAGATTGAAACTCTTATATAGTCTCTTAAAGCCTTATATATCCCATTATCCTGTCTGAAACCTAATTTAGCGTTACCTCCTTCAAAGTAGCCCGCGAAATTAAAAAAAAATCACGTTTTTTGCAAAGAAGTTTTATACTTCGCGGCAATAACTCGAGTAGTAAAATTCTAAGTTAATTATCATATGATACATTACCTCGTGGTCCGTGACATTTCGGTACTTAACAACATTATTCGTGTATTAACGATAATGTTTATTTTTAAATTACGAAGGTTATCGGAAGACAATAAAGTATTTATCTTAGTGTCGGAATCGAAGGCCGATGTTACTTTCAAGTTTAATTCTTGTAGGCTGTAATTATTTATCGAATAACCAACTTTAGATATGATAACAGCGCAAACTGAGTCAAATGTTAGCTTTTGTGTAACGTAATCGTTAAGTAATGAGTAATAAATAAATAGTCATCATATGCCAAGCCTTTCCCCAACTATGTTGGGGTCGGCTTCCAGTCTAACCGGATGCAGCTGAAACCAGTATTTTACATGTAGCGACTCCTATCTGACCTCCACAACACAGTTACTGGGTAATACGATACCCCTTGGTAAGACTGGTTGTCAGACTTTCGGGCTTCTGAGTACTCGTAACGACTGTCAAAGATCCACGAATGACAGCCGGGACCAACGGCTTAACGTGTTTTCCGAGGCACGTAGGGGTCTTGGTATGTAAAGATGGTCACCATCCACAGACCAACTGCTGCAAGCGTAGCTTAACCTGATCGATCGACCTGTGCGGCTGTTATTATTTAGCCAATAAATAGTATTAATATAATTATTAAATAGCCATCAAACGGTAACATAATAGGTATATTTTTATCCTCAAATAAAAGGTAAAAGTTAAATAAAGGCTTGTAAAAGGAGTCGTATCAATGAACATTTTACCTCATTGTGCCAATTTTGTATCGATAATACGATAAAATAAATATTATAACGTCAGACGTATTTTCAAGCTGGGAAATTCGTTCCTACATGGACTTCATTACGCAAACACAGTATTTTAAGTATTATTAAAATGCAGTTACATGAGCTACAAGCAACCAAGTCTCTTTTATCGCAGAAACACGATATCCTACAGCAAACACCAATTTCAAACTCGATAACACTAAACGACTATTTACTACAGATAGGCTGTTTAAACTCTATAAAATTATCGTTCACTTATCGATGTTTGGTAACAAATGCAATTATCGATAAAAAGAGGGCGACGATGGTGGAGGTGCTTATCGAAGTTATCGACTAGTAGTGGTGGGGCAATCGCGGGCTGATTACTTATTTTTAAAGAACTTGTCCTGTACTTACATGAGTCTTGTCGCTTTTTTCTTGTTTTTCAACGCAAAGTGCAGTTTCATGCTGCCATTTTTTTTTTAAGCTTGCGGCACGCGATTTTGTAACTGCATATTTTGGTTGATGTTGTAAATTTTAGTTGAGGGGCTTGTGGCTAAGTAATAACAGCCGCACGGGTCGACCGATCAGGTTAAGCTACGCTTGCTGCGGTTGGTCCGTGGATGGATAACCATCTTTATATACCAAGACCCCGCCGTGCCTCGGAAAGGACGTTAAGCCGTTGGTCCCGGCTGTCATTCGTGGATATTTGACAGTCGTTACAGGTCGTCAGAAGCCCGAAAATCTGACAACCAGTCTTACCAAGTGGTTTCGTATTACCCAGTAACTGGGTTGTGGAGGTCAGATAGGCAGTAGCTCCATGTAAAATACTGGTACTCAGCTGCATCCGGTTAGACTGAACCGACTCCAACATAGTTGGGGAAAAACTAGGCACATGATGATGATGTTTAAAATTTTAGTTGAGTTAAGCACGAACAATATATGTAGCTGTCATACATGTACGCTACTGCCTACATATCAAGCTATACATAAGCAGTATATGCTGACTTACTGATAGTATAGACTAGCACATCAAGCTACTACAATCTGTCAAATTTTTTGATAGATTTTCAACTTTATCACAAGTTGAAAATTTTACAGTTTCGGGTAGCTCGACCTGCTGGCGACTGTTCGAAAAACCTGTACAAAGCGAGGTCAGCTGAAACTGGAAATGTTCGCTTGGTTTGTAGCCGTGTGAAACTTAGGTTCACTTAACGAAAATGCTTTTTAAATTAAACGATAGATACTTACTAGCATTTAAAGCATGCTGTTGGACATAAATATACTTTAGCATTGTAAAGTTTTGCATGTCAAATGTCTGACTATGTATTAGGAAACTTAATTACTGACCTTAAGACCAACACTGTACCAATACCTGTTGCAAATAAATGATTATGATTACACTAAAAAAACCGGTCAAGTACGAGTCGGACTCGCGCACCGAGGGTGCCGTACAAATTACATGCGCACTCTAATGTCTCGCTGGTGGTGGCGTGTGTGTTCGATCATTAAGTTCCCTTCAAAATGGTTGAGCTGAATGGTGCTGATCCATACGTCGTGTTCGTGAACGGGCGCCGTCAGTAGGGACTGGTCATTTCTTAGCTGCCACGGCTTATTTTAATTTCTGCATTGTTTTTATGTTTTCTTTAACGGACGCTTTTAACGTGC
Organism: Apamea epomidion; assembly: GCA_947507525.1. NCBI lineage: Eukaryota > Metazoa > Arthropoda > Insecta > Lepidoptera > Noctuidae > Apamea > Apamea epomidion. The sequence continues at coordinate 4,111,062 of OX382234.1, forward strand.
ACGTCTTTCTACATCGTTCTCACATGTTTAATTTCAACACGAATGATATAATCAAATATTTTGTAACAATTTTATGGTTTAAAAGACTGTCCGTGGAGTTTCTTGCCCGTTCTTCTCTATAGGTACCTACGCTTTGGAATGGGCAACTAGCTTCATCTTTCTGAGTGACCGACCCTTTGACAGTTCAAAAGTGCCTGTAATTGCTTTAGTTGAAATGAATGATTTGAATTTGAGTTATTTACCTACAGGTATGTAACTACAAGTTTACGGTTTTCAGATTTTTTTCCTTTACTTGTGCTACATGACCTTGCTTCTTGCCAAATTTGATTCTCGTGCGAGTATCAAAATTTGCGCCATAAACGGAACATAAACGTCCGTATCTCTTGATTGCGTTGACTTAGAAGGTTTACTTTTTCACTGCTTCAAGGGATTGCAGCCCCTCAGTATTTGATATTAACTTAATAACTCCAGGCATTCCTAAGAAAAAGGGGCTTGACAAACGGACGGAAGACGGACAACGAAGTGATCTCATAAGGGTTCCGTTTTCCCTTTTAAGGTACGGAACCCTGAAATACAATTTAAACTTTTTAAGTTGAAAACATTATCATTATTTTACTTTTTTTAATTCCAGTATACTGATTTAAGTGAAGTGTATCAAAGGTATCATATATACAGAACTTGATCTTAAATCGCAGTAGAAAGTATTAATTACATGAGAACAAAATACTACAAATTGAATCAAGTGAAAGTATGATCTGAATTTGTCCATAAAATCGTGGGACACTTGCTAATTACGTACTACAATTATTAAAATGTCTCATACTACTGATCAGGCTGGTATTGAAATTCGAAACCAAAGGGGCAATTCTCGTTATTTTAAGAACATCTCAGTCTGATCTCAATCTCAAACTGTCAAAAAATACCTCTTATATCCCTACATTTTTGACATTAAAATTTGTTTGTCACCGAGATGAGACTGCGACTAGATTTTGAGCGTTTTAAATTACGAGAATTGGCCTTCTGATATCAGTCTCAATCTGTCAGGAATATCTCTAATTTCCCTACATTTTTGACAAGTTTTTGACTCTGATTGTCGCTGAGATGGGATTGCGAATAGATTTTGAACGTTTTTAATTACCTACCTAAGCTCAAATCTATAAAAATAAATAAAATTGAAGTGTCTGTTTGTAATGTCAAAGTAAATGCTTTTCACTAAATGCATATGAAGGTATACTTATGGTACTTATAACAAAAAACGTTTTTTTTGTCTGTCTGTTTGTTCCGGCTAATCTCCAAAACGGCTAGACCTATTTTGATGGGACTTTCACTGGCAGGTAACTAATGTAATAAGAAGTAACTTAGGCTACTTTTATTTTTAGAAAAAGAAAGAATCAAAAGATAATAATTTTGCGATGGTATAACTGGATGATAAAACTGATATTTATTTTACAAATCGTAATATGCGGTATGCAAAATTACTTTCATACAGCATGATATAATATTTTTCTCTATAAATATAATTAATTTCTTAAGAAAAAGCAATTCTGCGCCTTATCAACAATTAGTCGGCAAACATGTCACGAAGTCAATCTTGAACAAAATGCTTTTTGTATTATCTGACGTATGACATTTATTCACCACTATTAACAAGAAAAAAAGCTAAGATAAAAAAATATAAAAGGATAATATTATTGGCTGTGGTATGAATGACTAATGAAATGTCAGTCACCTTTGGTATTATAAAATCATGATAGTATACTATAGCTACGTAAGTAATGCTACCAATAATGATTTAACTTGATTTACAGCACATTGGGTATATAAAATAGGGAGATTCCGTCTTATAAAATTAAAAAATTGTCTGAACTTATCAGAAGGCCAATTCCCGTAATTAAAAACGTTCAAATCTCATCTCAGTGACCATCAATGTCAAAAACTTGACAAAAATATATGGAAATTAGAAGTATTTTTGACAGATTGAAACTGAGATCATACTGTGAACTTTCTTAAAATTACGAGAATTGCCCCCCAGATATTGAAAGTTTTGAGTCTGGAATTCGAAAAAGACCGTTAAACCTTCCCGCCGAAACCGCTCGAAACCTTACACAATTCCCGCCACTTTTTGTTCTTATTTTAAATTCCCTTCGCTCAGATGTCAGTGGCCAGTGGCCAGTGCTCCAGTTGCAGCCACTTTCGTAACGTTTTGGCGATATTTATCGCTGCCGATCGCTTCGGGCGATGCAGCGATGTTCGCTTTAAGCCCAAGGCTTTTAGGGATTCCCGATAAGTATCGATAACGGTAGATATCAATGCAATCGATAAACCAAGGTATGTAGATCAAGTGCGAATATTTTATGATCACCGATAAATGTTGTTGAAAGAAAATCCGCTTTTATTAACTCGATAACTTAGTTGCTTTTTATTGTTTGTTTTATATTTATAAATAGACTGCCAGTCAAGCTTATTTATAAACAAAATATACATAATATAAGTATCACCTTTGTACGTATTTTTCTGTTCCTTTCTTCTTGTCTGTTTATATGTGTGTACATACATGGTTAAATAAAGGAATAAATAGATAATATTAAATTAAGTGATTATTTAATTTCAAATTTTTGATTAAAACTAATAAAATGTATTAATTTTCAATATAAAGCCACAGTTTGAATATTCAGTGATTCTATAATTAATTGCCTTTTTGCACAACTCGTTGTTGCCAATGGCGAAACGATTAAAAGATAACGATGCCCTAGATGTTTATTAATTATTAATGTTCCAACAAATTTATTATCGATATTTATTTGGTTCAGCTCTATTTTAGTTTTGTTAGAGCATTCGAGCACGCATTCAAGGTCACGAATTACCGCTTTAATCGACTCGTAGTAGGTATGTCTGTTAATTAACTAAAACAATGCCGTAATAACTGTAGCTTGACTACCGTGGAGCTTTTGGATTAGAAACTTGAAACCGTTGTCTGCACGTGCACGAGTTTACATACAAAAAGCGGCTAAATACGAGTCGGAGTCGCACACGAAGGATTCCGTACCATCGTACAATATTTAACACTGATAAAAAAAGTACTTTAAAAACAAAAAGCGTAGAAAAAAATTCGTTTCTTGTATGTAAAATAAAATAAAGTTAAAAATGAAAGAGGATACCTTTCATTTTAAATTGAAGCCAGACCCTTAGTAATAGGGTCCCGTTGGAACCATTTGTGTACGGAACCCCAAAAAGTGTCACAATGTTGGTGTAAGTTTTACCAGTTTTTGTTTCATTCTGGACATAGTAAAAATCTATCGATAAGAGAAAGGAATGATGTGGCATCCCATCACTACTTTAAAGGCGCCTTATCAAGGCTTTTGAATGCATGTATGCGTTTATGAATGTAGTGTGTGTATTCTCACACTTTTCAAGCAAGCTGTCACTCTTTGAATATCCTTTAATTAGCTCGGTCCCAGGAGTGAGTGACATGTATGGACAAACTTACGCTTATAGTCATAGGTGCCATGTTTTTTTGCCCACGTAGCTTCGAACATTGAGGAATGGACCTTGTGGGAGTTCTTTTGACATCATACTTATTTATTATCCTGCCACATTTTGGCTGAATTCGTATATCCTTTTAGGCGACAAGAATCAGATGATGTACTTATATAGAACTTTCAAGTTTTTTTAGAGATTAAAAATAATATCTTTAATTTGATGATTACTTTCATTAATTAGAAAGACGTTACACAACTTTTTTGCACCGATACCTTCCATGAGACACTTGACATCGATAACCCAATATATTAATTAACCAGGTACCTGAAACGTTAAGGCATATCCACACCTACGCATGTGCACGAACAGTGCGGTTCACGTGCATCTTAGTCACATAGTATGGACATATTTGGACACGTTTGCGAGCGGTCAGCGAGGGATTTCCGTGCAAGTTAATATTTACGAGTCCATACTAAATCAGTTAATGAAGCACAAACAATTCCCACAAATCAATGCTTGCGAACTGCGCGTAAGACGCTGTAGTGCTATTCTGTAAAAATCTCACCGTGAAAACTTACGTGAGGTTAGCTGTCAACAGTGTCAATCCCTAGCATCAGGTGGAACGACAGCTCACTTCAACCTCACGGATGAAGTGAGGTTTTCACGGTGAGATTTTTACAGAATAGATCGGCTGCTTGCGACGCGAGAGTGTGACGCGTCCATTCCCGTTAAAGGCGCGTAGTATATACAGTTCGCGCAGGTGTGGAACCGCCTTTACGAAACTGACGAATAAACAATACTTCATTCCCACTTAATAATTATTAAAATTACAAGATTTGTTGCTGGCAGACTCAATATATTACCTCACACCGTTACAGTGCCATTAGAAGATACTTCATCATCATTGACTTTAATTGACATTGACAACTATAAAGTTTCAAATTGTTGGCAAATAGCAATCAGGGGTTTTTGTTTGCGTTAGCGCACATCATTAAGTCAAGTGGTAAGGCTTAGAGACTGACTTAACCTTAGGCCTTATGGTACTTAGTTAAGAATTGTGTTAAACAAAGTAAAAAAATTGTTGATTAACGCGCTTGAGTCGGTATTTCAAATTTAAGAACTTATCAATGTCTACTTAAGCATTAATTAAGGTGATCAATGTAGCCCGAGAAATGAAAAATATCTTTTTGCAAAGAAATTTTGAATTTTGTAGGCTACATTGAAGGAATTAGGTACCTTAAGTGGGGCTCGTGGCTAAGTAATAACATTTGCACCGGTCGATCGATCATGTTAAGCTATGCTTGCCGCGGTTGGTCAGTGGATAGGTGACTACTCTACATACCGAGACCCCCTCCGTGCCTCGGAAAGCCCGTTTATCCGTTGGTCCCGGCTGTCTTTCATGGATCTTTGAAAGTCGTTACGGGTCGTGAAGAAGCCCAAAAGTCTGACAATCAGTCTTACCAAAAGGTATCATATTACCCAGAACTGGGTTGAGGAAGTCAGATAGGCAGTCGCTCCATGCAAAATATTGATATTCAGCTGCATCTAGTTAAGACTAGAAACCTTTCTCAACATAGTTCAGAAATAGGCTAGGTTGATGGTGGATGACATTGAAAGAATCACCTTAATTATGTAGAATTTGACAAGTGAAGTTCTCAACATCAAAAGCCTTCAAAATTGGATGTATTTTTCTCGTTGCTATCAATAAATTTTCAATACATTCAGACGCCAGCACATCAATCTACTACAAACTGTCAAATTTCTTTAATAGATTTTCAACTTTATCGCTAAAGCATTAAGGTTCAAAGTTGATTGGGAAAATTTGACAGTTTCGGGTAGCTTGACCTGCCAGCTGGCGTCTGTACCTACAGCTACGAAATAAAGCTACTGAACGAATGTTTGTTGACTGTGGAATCTCTGGACGAAATTACGTTATATTTTTTATCCACAATAAAATTGTATCAATACATTGGAATGTACCGACATTCTAGTTAGTTGATGAAATTTTTATCCTATATTTTAATGAAGAAGAAATAAAATGTAGCTCCTGCTTCTATGTCAACATCGTTACAGACCATAAACTTCTCTCATCAGCACTATTTTGTCTATGGTTCGTCATAGACTGTCTAATGTCAAATGTACGCGGCATTAGTTGGCGGGAAATGCCTATGCGACAGCACCTAATGTTTATAATTGTAACAGGTGTGTGGCACGAAACGAATTTATGTACATACCGACATTAAACTGTCGCTTTCATGATCCCAATCTCAATGATAACAATGTCAGATTTATATAATATATCGTTATTTAAGGAAATTCGTGATATAAATCAGTGGGTCGGTGACGTTTATGACAGATACATGTAACGTTCCATATTTGTTTTACCGCCCATTGTTTTATTTTAAAAATAGTTCACATAATTACATGTGATTTTTTCTTCTATTTTCTGTGTATAGTTGGCCAGATTTAAAGGCTGCAGACAGGTGTGACACGACTACGGTAGAACAATTTCTATGAAGTTTTTATAGCATTCTTCCACCAGATCCGCGTCGCGCCTGTCTGGAGCCTTACAACGACGCAACTTAGTTCCATATTACAATATCTGTACAGGCACAGCCTCTAGCACTGGCCCTTGAAACTGTTTCATCTGTGATTCGTAAACTGCACCAATTGTCAGCTATAATTTAAGGGGCAAATGTTCCGAGTCAGTTTTTGTTTGCATCATTTTACTGTCAGAATGGCGGCTCGATCGCCGCCGGCGCACGTGATGGAATGCCCCAGTGGGCCAGTATCAGCCATCAAGTTGTTGCCAAAGAACTGATGATGAAGTACTCGCACTTTAAATTATGCTTTTTGTTAGCCCTGATTGGTTGTATTGTGTAGGGCGCGAACGATAATGCTGTTGTTAACAATGATAATGGTGGTTAACAGTTTGTTTTTTTTAACACAAGTTTGGTAAGACCTTTTCAGGTGTTGATTGGTTTACGATGAGTGTTTGTTGGTATAAGATTCTTTTCGTCATAGAAATATGTTATGCAACTACCGACTAACCTGCACCCTAATTGCGTAACACACCATCAACCACAATCTGAATCATTTTGAAGCATTTTTTTTTCAATCTGAATCATTTTGAAGCATTTTTTTTTTGTTTTTTTTTTTTTAAAAAAAACGTTGCCCCACACTAGGAATCACTCCTGTACCTATCGTGGGTGGATGGTTTCAAACATTTAAACCCACATACACAAACAGCCAGACCCGGAACAACTACCTGTAGACAATACACATATTTATTCCGTGCGGGAATCGCACCCGCGACACGCAGCGCAGCAGTCGATCGCTCAGCCACTGCGCCAACCGTGTCGTCAAAATATTGCAATATTGCTAATCTATTGCTTCAAATGTTCGAAAAATGTGTCTGCTCTACAACGTAATGAATGTTGTTGAACTGTCAAAATAAAAGCCATTCCTATTGTTAGTTTGTTACGCCATTACCCTGCTGGATTGTCCTATCTTCTACTTTCTCAAAACTAACGCCTTGTTGATTTTGAAACCAAACTTGTATGCCTATTCCGTAAATAGGTTATCGGAAACACTTTTACAAGACATATTAAAAAAAAGCCAGATGTAGTTGACATTTCCTGTCTACCCCAAAGAAGAAATGGCAAACAAACTCTTGGGTCAAAGTCTCTTTTAATGTGCAGACTTTCAACATCCGTTTAGCCTTTTCTTAACTATGTAGGGGTCGGATTCCAGTCTAAACGAATGCAGCTGAATACCAGTATTTTACATGAAGCGACTGCCTATCTGACCTCCGCAACCCAACTACTGGGTAACACGACACCCCTTTTTTTTTGTCTCGGGGGGAAAATCCTCATGGACATCCTCCGCCATGGACATACACCGGGGTGGTTTTTAGCCGGTAAGAGTACGCTCTTACCGGCTAAAAACCACCCCGGTGTTCCCTTCCTGTACCTATTGCCGGGGTTACGGGTATCGCTTGCGCATTCATCCGCGCCCCCGCCAGGTATTGGCCCACCAGATGTTGGTAGGCGGGCCCCGTCACCCTCTGCGGCCGTCACCCAGTGGCTGCAGGAACTCCAACTAAGAGGCGCGCGCGGAACACTACGCCGCCGCTTCGAGGCCTGTTTCTGATCGGTCGACAGACGCCCCTAGTCTGTCGCCCGCAGGCCGCGCCCTATGGTGGCCGGAGATCGTCCGCCACCCTGCGACGCCCGGTGCGTCTGCTGCGGGCCGGCAGATAGGTAACAGCTTCTCTCTCCCTTTCCGCCGCCTCCTTTGCCGACATTACGTCCTCACAAAAGAAGGCGACGGCCGTCCAGCCGCTCTCGCTCTGGACCATGCATGAAATGACGGCCGATAGCGAGAGGTCGCCCGCAGCATCGACTGCTGCGACTAAGTCACGGCGCTGTACTGCCCAAGCTGGGCACTCCTCCAACGTGTGCAGCGCCGTGTCCTCGCGGAACACGACACCCCTTGGTGAAACTGGTTGGGCTTCTGATTACCTGTAATGACTGTCAAAGATCTACGAATGACAGAAACATGTACTCGTATGCTAATAGTATTTTATTCTTTGTTTCAGGTAATATTCAGCCTTCAATTTGCAGTACCCAATGGATTAGCATACAGGAAGTTACACCAATCCTTTTAAACGGGTGCAATGCTCTAATATCGGCTTCGTTCGTGGCGCCTGCGCCGACGTGCAAATAGATGGCGGAAGCTTTTAACTCGATAATCCATGCAAATACCCCATTGATCTTTATACATTACGGAGCTTAATATCGGCTTGTAATTGCCCCACTATTGGGCAAAGACTTCACTCATACAGAGAAGGTACGAGCATTTGTACACCATGTTTGCATATTGCATGTTAGAGATTTAAGACTGCTTTGAGAAGGATTTCCTCACCAGGTTTTACTTCAACGTAAATCAGTCTTGTAACCGATAAACTTAAAAATCATTTCGAAATGTCCAATACTCAAGTCAGAAAGTCAAAAAAGCGGAGTAGTATCCTGCAAAGTTACTTGCAGGTACAAACGCAGCCTTGTGCTTAAGACACTAACAGTAGCAATGGCACTCATTTTGACAGTTCAACAACATTCATTGCGTTATTTACGTTGCTAAGCAGACTTTTTCAAACATATGAAGCAATGGATTAGTAATATCCTTCAAAACGATTCAGATTGTGGTTGCAAGTGAGTTACGCAATTAGGGTGCAGGGCCTAGACAAGTGGCAATTGGCAATCGCTTTCTAAGCGTTTCATATTTCTACAGCTCTTTTCAACAGGGTTGACATAAGTATTTCGGTAGCTTATGTCAGTCCCATACATTTTTGCCTTTCCCGTCATCATTATCGCTGATAGAATGTCACCTTTGGACATTCATCTCCATCATATTATCATTAATTATACAACCAATATCCCGTGTACTTAAGTAACCAAGTACCTACAGAATACAATAAGCGAATCACACGCATTTTAACGCAACAAATTGCTCAGTCATGCATTGGTTGAGAAACAAGGTCAAGATTTGTAGTATGATGGATTAATAGCTTGTTAGGGCTCTTATAGACGATCGGGCCTTTCGCCGCGTATTGTATATTTGACGTTTATGGAATTGTACAAATAGTTGTGAGTATTTTATTGTTTTTCTGTCTCCAATAGGTAAGAGGTATGTTGTGTTTGTGAACGATAATTGACTAAATAATGATGTGGAATACGGAACTGTTACGTCAGGATGGCATTGACGTTTGTGACGTAGATTTGTTACCGAACTCTTTCTGGGAGCGTCGTGGAGAAATGTCTCCTGTGATATTTATCATACTCACTGTAGCTCAAGTTTATGGTGTTTTAATTGTAATGATAAGGTAGTAAGTAGATACAAATGGGCCAGGGTGGTCGATTACGGCCCAATCCCTCTTACCGAGAGGAGGCCTGTGTCCTAGCAGTGGGAACATTATAGGTTGATTATGAGGTAAAAATACTCTGTATAACCTGTAGGGTGTTGTGTCATTTACACCAGAAAGGTACTAAATGTTTTTCTTTTTAAACATCGAGTCACGCACGCTTGAACTCCTATTGGGCCATCTTTTTGTTATTAAATACAAACAAACCTTTGCCACGGGTTAAATTGAATTACATTAGCCTTTTCAACCGAGATCTCATACTTGTAAAATAATGTTTCTCTCTAAATGGTAGATAATAATAATGTTGTTGAAATCGCAACAATTATCAAACTGTGTAAACTACTAAGTTGGGTCGAGCTCTGATGCAACGCTAAAGTGTTGCACCGCTTTGATGTCAACGCTTTAAATGCAACGTTTTTCTGCTAATTCTTACATCATTGGGGTTAATTTTATTCTGTTATTTTAATAACTTGCTTTTACAAGTTTTTATACGTGAATGTGTGAGCAGGTGTTAGTCTAGACTGAATCAGTGATTATGATCTAGATTAAATCTATTACGTAAACGCCTGTTTTGCCCAAAGGGTTTGGCAGAGGTGTTCCTATAGTACACTCACAATCGCCAGTTATGTTTTTAAAGTCACATGTAATAGGGAGCGACCCTATTACCATCAACCGGGCATAGTTCCAGGCTCTAGGCTGCTACTAAGAAATTCTTGATGAAAAAATCCAATAACACTTTACCTGAGCTGAAAATCGAATCCAGGACCTCACGCTCAGCTGTAGCGCTTGCGACTACTAGACCAATAGAGGCTGTCAGATTAAATCTATAAACCGAAAATATCGATTATCGATTTAAAAACAACTTTAAATTTAGTAAAAACGTACGAAATTATAATGTTGTCTGAACAGTCCTTTAGATCTGACCTCTAAAACTCCTAATTCGGAACACATTGTACCCTAATTCGTTTTTAATTAGCTAGATTGATTGATGAGTTGCATTTGGAGATTTTGGAGTTAATACATCATTAGATCTTCGACCGGACGTCAGCTAATTAGGTTAACTAAAATAACTTTTGTTATTAACATTTGTAATTATTATATTCGCGTGACTATACTTCGTTGTTTAAAGGTCGTTCTTTGTTTATATTATTTAACAATTACTTACGGTTGTTCTATTTAAATACATTCGTTTATTACTGACTGAAATGGATGTTAGTGCAACGGGCATCGTTTCTTGTCTATATTTTTTTTCCCCAATCAAATCGGAATGTTAATAGTTCTGTGGTATTCAAGAGTATAAAAACTGTTAGGTTAGTAGTATACAATGGAATTTCACAATAAAAAACTATTTTTTACATTGTGTAGACATCCCGTTTTTCTACGAGTACCTATGTAGTCAATGAATCTGCCTAGCCTTGTCTCAACTATGTTGTGGTCGGCTTCCAGTGAAACATGCAGCTGAATACAGTATTTTACATGGAGCGACTGCCTGTAGCACCTCTACAACCCAGTTACTGGGTAATACGATACCCCTTGGTGAGACTGGTTGTCAGACTTCTGGGCTTCTGACTACCCGTAACGACTATCCAAGATCAAGGAATGACAGCTGGGACCAACAGCTTTACGTGCTTTCCGAGGCACGAAGGAGTCTCTCATGGATGGTCACCCATCCACGAACCGACTGCGGCAAGGTAGCTTTTAACCTCCGATAGACCCACGCGGTTGTTATCATTTGGCTTATTATATTATACTCCATCTGGTTTTTTTTTTAATATGACTTGTACATGTGTTTCCTATATCCTATACACAGAATAAACAATTTCTTTTTATTTCTATTTCTTTGAACAATCTAAATAAATAGGTGTTATCAGTTTTCAACTACAAATTATAACAAGCAAACTGATTTAATTCCATAGATAGACATTTATTAATATTTAATCATATTGATTGGCAACAAATCATAACAAACTATTAAACCTTCATCGTCAAATTATTCTAATGACTTTTAATCACTCATAAAATCAAACATGCATATAAATAATCATCTCGATGACATTTGGAGTTACTCCGTATGATGTATGTCATTTTCATACAATGGCTCGTAAGTCGTAGCTTCATTATGGTGCATTCACGCCGTGGCTGCTTTGTAGAACAATACTTCCAAGTAGTTCCAAGTAGACCTGAGGCGCATTTACTAGAACGGAAGACCAATCCTCGTAATTAAAAACGTTCAAAATCTAGTCGAAATCACATCTTAGCGACAATCAATGTCAAAAATGTAGGGAAATTAGAGGTATTTTTGACAGATTATTAATTTTGAAGATCGGTCTGTGAACGTTCTTAAAATTACAGGAATTGACCCTCTTGTATGCGACTAGGAATCTTTCCGGATTAGGGTGCACCTAGTACTTACCAGAGTATTTTCTATAAAAGCGAGAGTTTTATCAAAAGTGTCTAATATTTGTACCATTTTTTATGTTAAATAGCGCTTTACAATGTCAACCTTCAAAACACAACCCAATTTTCAGCTCCGGCGGGGTTGGTTATAATTCTAATCTAGCCCGTTTTGGTATCCTAGCTTTAGATACTGTGACCAACTGTGGGAAATGGCCAGAAAGCTAAAAAGAGCCTTATTTATTAAAAAAAAGTGTGCATCATTAGAAGCCCAAAAAGTTTTTAGAGGTGCATTAATTTAAAAAAAGCGGGCATCATTAAAAGGTCAATAAGATTTTAGAGGATCAATTACATATTTCCCCTCCTCAAGATGCAACAGCCCTGCGGTGTAAAACCGTGGACGCACCTTTACCATCTTCATTGGAGGTGTGTTTACAAAGTACGTGATACGCGATGCGTTTGCGACGATTGTATCGACTTTCGTGAGAAGAGTGCTCGATAACACATTTTGTTTGTCTAACCTTGAGGTCGATTTCATGGGAAACGATGTTAATACCGATGCGTTTGAGAAATTTAATTGCTTATAGAGGTCTTGTCTTACTTTTGACTGTGGTATGTCTCGTATCAGGTATATGTTCCGTTTTTAATGCCGTCGCTGGTCTTGTCAAGTCGCATAGTTTCCAGGCTAACGAATTTCCGGCATTTCCAAAGTCTAAACATAAGATTTTAAATTATGCTGTCCTTATTGAACTCATATCTTCTTCTTAGGGTGTTGGTGACAATCTAAATGGAGTCAGCCCAACATTTGGCTACGTATTGCCCTGAAGTTGGCACGTTTATTAGCGTCCATCAGTTCCTGTGACGTGCAGGCAACTGGACATAGTGGACATGATATAAAGTGCCCCATATTAGAGGTGTCAGCATGATTGACGGGGCCCGACAGGGCCGAAACCTGCCGGGGTAGCGGGATCGTCCGAAAGGGTTACCGCTGCCCTGGTACATAAAGGGCTAAGGAAGGAACACGGGTGGGTTTTAGTCAGTAAGAGTCTGACACTCCCTTCCGCTCCACCCAAAACGGGAGGGGTCATTTGATGATTTCCTCAAAAAAAAAAAAAAGTGCCCCATATTTTGTGGGTCAGCACCTGTGTCTACGTCCTCATTTTTAGCAAAACAAAGAGTTACGGTAATCTTTCCTTTTTTACACACTTTATTCCTAAACCTTAATTCAAATTCTGCTTCGTAGATGCATCCTTACATTGATACGGTATCATAAATCCAATATCCCCTTAGTCGCTACATGAACGGTATTACCATATCATCAATTCAAATGAATAGGATTATGATTATCATGGTACATGACCCCCAATGATGCGCTATTTATTGTTCAAGGATATAAACGTCTCGTTTAGTTACAGAACTGTGCACTCAATACGTAGAAAAAAATAACAAAATGTACATAGATACTAGATAGATAAATCATCTATTTAGTGCTCACAAAAGAAATAGCACAACACACATTAAGCACAATCATAATATGATGAGCTTCAGCCCTCGACTTCGTCCGTGTAAAATTTCTTGTTCTCCCGACCCACCATAGCATAGCATAGCATAGCATCGTCTACCCGTTCTATTAACTCGTTTTCGCTTAGCGTTTATTCTGACTTGTTTTCTTTTTGTTTGAGTCCTAAGGGGGGTCTTAACATCATGTTAAATAGCCTTCCTCAAGAATTGGACTATCAAATGCAAAAATATTTTTTCCAACGCGACTCGTAGTTTTTTTTTTTTTGTGTTGATATAAACTAGTGCTTGACTGCGATCCCGCCTAATGGAAAGCAGTAATGCAATCGTTGATGGTAAAGCGCACAAATTTATTATGAACCTGTTCATTCTAGCCTTGAAGACACTTACATTATAAACGGACGGGAAGACCGCTGCGGGCAAATTGTTCCAGTCCTTCGATGTATGCAGTCTAAACGACGAGGCGAAACGCTTCGTCCGGATCGTAGCGGTGTCAACAATGTAAGGATCGACACTCGCCGTACGACGGATTGTCCGATGATGGAACGGTGATGGCGGAATTAAGTCATGTAATTCCCGCGCACACTCTCCAGAATGCATCCTATAGAATACCGAAAGGCTGGCTAGCTCCAGAGATTAGCGACTTCAAACAAACTCTTCAGCTTTATTATTAGATAAGATGAACTCGAATAACTTATACTTAGTCCAAGTACAGTTTTATGTAGTAGGTACACTGTATCTTCCTCTCCATTAATTGGTTTTACGGCAATGAAAGAGTTGACAATTTCACAAGTTTGTAGCGTGAATCACTAAACATGTTCCTGTTCGTTCGCTATAAAATTAACCGTTGAATGACGGCTATAAACAATGTTTGTTTAGTTTACAAGTGCAGTAAAGCCAAGCTTTATATATAGTGAAGGTAAATAGTTGCCATAAAATGTGTGAGCTTTATTCGTGTTATAAATCTTAGGCAAATGTGCGTCTCTAAATAAGCAAGTTGTCAGTGTTTGAGCCAATCGCTAAGTGGTCTCAATTACATAATTACTTACATACATATAGGTAGGTACTTACTAATTAATTAGCATCAGCTTTGTGGCTTTTTAGCTGCTTCAGTTATGCTAATGTCAAACGTATAGTTTCTATTTGATTTTTTGTAAATTAAACTTTTTATTTTTGAGAAAAATGTAATTTGAGAGTTTATGCGAGTGTAATTTTCCCCACCATAATCAAGTAAAGATAAAGATACTTTATTTGTTAAACATGCGTTTACATACAAATCAAGCATGCAAGATCTTAAATATAGGTTTAAAGTCCTTACATGTTTTGCCCGACCAGGCGTACAAAATGTTTTTTTTTATAACAAAAATATAATTAATTCTATGAACCAAAGACTAAAGACTGGTAAACTAACATTCACTAATAATTTTTTATGCGAATATTAATACTATAGGAATAATAATATAAAAATTCTAGCATGTCAAAAGGTATCTGTCGAAAAGTCATTTATATTATACTAACACTTGTGTGTTAATACATTTCGGATCTCATTTTTAAATTGATTTGTTGTTATAGCTTTGAATGACTGTGGTATTTTGTTGTATATTTTCGGGGCCATACAAAAAAAGCTTTTCCCCATGAGGGCAGTTTTTGCCGAGTGCAAGCAAGTAGTAGGACATAGTGGACGACAAAATTGTGAACGTTCTACTATAGCGGTGGGGCGTAGTGGAATAATCCCTGTTTACTAAACCGCTGATCCGATTTTGAGGAAGTTATGAGATAGTTAAGAGAGAAAGAAAAATACATAATTATGCTTTTTTTTAAAGTCGAGCCCTGAAGAGCTGAAGTGGTGTGTTGATATTTGTATAAGTTTCTCGTTTTGAACTTATAATGGAAAAACATACGATGCATTGCGTATTCACAATTTTTCACACAATTAATCTCGCAAGATTTATTGAAAGTGAAATTTTATTTTTTACTATAAGCCGAACGGGCGGTTTTTGCAATTGTTCCGGTGATACTTAAATCACTCGCCAAAGAAGCTGTTTCTATCTCAAACTGAGATACATGTCATCACATAATCACATCACACGGAAACACGATGTCGCGTGACGGAACAAGTTGATAATGACGTGATTTGGGAAACACGTGTAAGCTCCAGTTTCAAGCGACGAGGGAAAACATCGGGGATACCCACACATTTAACGTGTGTTATGCCTTGAGAACCGCCACAGTATGAGAAAGTGTAAAAGGTCTACTATATAACTAACTTACACAATAAATGCCATCGATTAGTCTCATGCCGCAACTTTAAATTCGATTAATGCGACAGAATATTCTTTCATATAAAATATCGTTTGTGAATAAAATTCGGGGGTCTATATTATGGTATTAAAATCGGATTCGTAGGTTTAAAGTAGTTTCAACGCACCTGCCATTATTAAATTAACAAGAGCTAGAGACTTAAGACCATCCCAATTTTATGTGATTTAGAAACGATATTTGTATCAGTTCGTTCATCTCCATGTGCCATATGCGTGACCGACCTCCCACGGAGGTCGGACTGGGTCACAGACTCACAGATTGTTCGGAATGCACCTTCTGTTTAATTTATACTGTGGTACGGTAGCGCCACCTGTCATGGCTGACGTTAATTTATCGGCACGACTAGGAACACCAGTGCCAAGCATTCGCAACAATCAGTGATTGAATCTATATGATCTATGAGTTCTATGACTCCTGCGGTTGCGTGGATATTTCTTCGTTTTCCGGAATGATGTCATCTTAGAAATATGTGTATTACAGGTGAGATGTTTTAGATAGTGTGTTGATGGAAGTAAGTAGAAAAACTAGCGGCTGATACCTACCCAGGTTTGGAAGATTTTCAAATTCTTACAAGTTCCTTTTACGGCTGTTATTATGCCTTTCTGCTATGCTGTTCCTAATGTTTATCGATACCCACCCTCTGAGGAGAACGAAGGGTTATGACGGACTCCTTCCCCCTAAATTAGAACCCCTCGAACCGAACTACTACCCACTAAGTAAATCCTCACGTTTTACTACTACGAGTCAGGAGTGTAAGATTCGGTCGCGCATTCTGTCTCTTTTGATGTGTTTACCACAATACCAAGTGACCACGTCCAGTGTTTACTTACTACTCTGCTGTATGTTGTCCTTGTCGGATCATTCGGTTCCCTTGCCGTTTTCCAGCTCGCTTTTAGCGGTAAGACCGTCCATTGTGTCACACTATGTAAATTTTCTACGTTTATATCTTTCTTTCGTATGGAGTACATAATCAAGAGTATTATATTCTATTATTTTCCAGCTATATAAAAACTTTCGCATTAATCTTACTTGCTTCTACTTTAATAACAGCAATAAAACCATTTTTTTTATCCCCCATTATTTCGTCCAATGGATTGCGCGACCGTTATATCGCGTTGAAAAGTTGAAATCAATATATTTTTTTTTAAGAAAAAACCTAAATTGATTTTACTGTATAAAAAAATGACCGGGTTAGTTTTTTATGGGTGGCAATAAATATTAAAAAGATTGTATCTTCATAGTTGTTATTGTCTGCATATTCGCGCCTACTGTTATAACCAGGTCAGGCTAACGCAGTCTGTTGGTTGGTAGGTCATATTGACCTCTTCAAAATGGAGAATTAATGTTTATAGGTTCTAGCCCGGTGGCAAAGAATGTTTATCACCAGTCAGATGGTATTGCTTATGGTAACATAGAGTCACGACACCACAAATTCATTATGGCATTCGTTTTCTAAAATTAATTTGGTATGGTGATGGATTACGGCCCACTCTCTCTCATAGAGAGCAGTCTGTATGAGAGGGAGTGAATCGTAGTCCATTACGCGGGTCCGGTGCGGATTGATGGATGTCACATATCTTCGAATTTTTGGTTCTAAGACAAGCCGGTTTCCTCACGATGTTTTCCTTCACCGTTTTGAGTGGTGATGAAATAAATTACACAAAATAAACCAGCATTATGTTCATGAGACTGGGCATCAATTGGGATCATTAATTAGCTTACCGAATGGCTTGAGCTTCGTAGGTAGTCATAGCCAGAAAATAAAATATCTGATCAGATTCTATATTGGCACAACTGGGTATTAGTATAGACGACCTACATTCGTATAAAATTATCATATATAAATAAAACGATGACGATATCGGATTCTCCATATTAACATTGTTATATACCATATCATCTATTTACGTGAGTTTTTATGTAAATAGATATAGCAGTAATCACAAAGCGCTATAATTAATATCAATGCTTTTGTAACAACTCCACGCACGATCTTACGAAGTAATTGGTAACTCATTGTTAGGGTAACAAAAAATACTTGTTTATGCTCCGTCGTATGGTTTTTGCCATGGTCACGGTTCGTGTTAGATTTTGACATCAACGAAATATCATTAAGTTTTGTAAGTACCATGGCCTATGGTTACACAAAAGACTGGTGTTGGATAGTGCTGTTTAGGTAACGACTGACGGCTTTGTGTGGTTAGAAGATTAGGAATATATGTTGGCAAAACTATTTCAAGTCAAATCATTTATTGCAAGTAGGCCTTTGAAAGGCACTGTTGAACTACAAAAACATATAATAAAATAGAATAGATTCTTGATTCCAAAAGGCAGTTTCGCATGGAGAAGAATGGGCAAGAATCTTTTAAAATGTTTTACAATATCTTGTTTAGTAAGTACATGTATATGACAACACAACTTTTTCTTTACCGTAGAGCGAAGACTTCTATGGTAAAGAAAAAGTTGTTTCCTCAAAAATTTCGTTTGCTTTAAGCCTGATTTTTAAAGTTTTTAAATAACCATCTTATCAACATTCTAATTAACATTCGTTCTTTAATTTGCATATGATTTTCCATTGATGTCCACAAACGCTTGTTAATTCTCATCATTCTGTAGAATATCTATGCATACTCAAAGATATTCATTGTATTTAAAATGTCTTTACAGTTACTTGATAGTTATTTAACACTGATAACTTCATCTTTCTCTATCGTATATTCAAAGATTAGCAATTCTCGGATAAGAAGCCATTACAAAACAGTTATTCCAATGATTATTTTATAGCAGGAATACCCACTTATCATCGCCATACGGCGGTTATATCTAATTTTCCAAAACCCATAGATAGTTAGACACTTGCATAAGATTTACAATAGCCACATAACCACTTAAACAACTGATGGGATTCTGATGACAAAACTACTATTGACGACAATAATACACACACCATGACCCCATAAGGCATAAATCAAGTACAGTTATCTTTATATTTTCTCTGAGAAAGATACAAAATGTCGATATATTTCACGAGCTTTAAAGCAAAGAGGTAGTCAGGGGCTCTACTCCGAAGTAGTATCGGCCGAATGTTCGGCCGTTTCCTGCTACGAAATTACTATTTGGTTCGGTCGGTTCCGATAATTCACTCTTACACTCTTTCGAATATTGACTATGGTCCCGACTCAACTGAGCCGATCCGAACTTTTTTCGCATTTTTCAATAATATTCGGTTCGGCCATGTGTCGGTCCGATCCGAACATTCGCACTTTGCACTTCGGAGTAGGCCCCCGGGTGCATGTAGTATAATCTGCCTATAATGTTCCCACTGTTGGGACAGAGGCCTTTTCGGAACCACGACCTACAACTTGTAGGTCTCTCTGGACCACCACTCCTCTTACACTGCATTACAGTATACATCCTACACTACACATCCATAAATATTTGGACATCGATCATCAGAAAACGTTCGACTTTCTAGAACGTTGTCCATATAATAAACAGTAGTACCGATGACCGTCGGGGTAAACGTGTTCTTGAGTGGAGACCGCGAATCGGCAAACGTAAGGCAGAACGTCCCCAGGCTAGGTGGAGCGACGATCTTCGCAGGGTGGCTGGTAGCAGCTGCATGAGAGTTGCCCAGAATCGAGCCGAATGTAGAGGTCACCAGCGGACTGCCTGCTGCTGTAGGCTGAAGACGATTATGGAGCGCTGTCTCTGTTACTCATATTCATGTCTGTGGGTACCAGTCTTCTCTCGATATGACATATTCACAACAGTGTACTGTACTTCCTACTTACCGTTCATCAAACAAAATAGTAGCCAAAGATCGCAGTATGACGATAAACGTCAATACTGATCACCAACGATATTTTTATAGACGCTATAACTATCGAATCAAAAGCGTCCCACACTTAAGTGCGAGGCAAGTGATAAAATTAGCACTTTATGAGTACTTACGTTTATTTGTTCTTAACGGTCATTTACCCCTGGCTAAGTGCATTACGTGTTATGAAAATCGGAAACGTTACCGATTTATAACACGCTCTAATTGGCACCAATCTTGTGTGCTAATTAGACCCTGTTTAAACCGGCTTTGATTAGGGACTTGATAGGAGTTAGTCATTTAGCACATGATCGGTGTTGGTCTTATGAAACTTATAAGAATGATTTTGTGTACATTCATCCCCTGCTTCTGCCTCGTTGCTCTAGTAGTCGGAAGCACTACTGCTTGCCATGAGGTCCCAAGTTGGGCAAAGTATTTTGGACCCCCCCCCCCCCCTCCCCAAATCGTCTTACGTAATAAATGAACAGCTTTTATCATCTTTCACACCATCCAATCCATCCATCGTTTCTTTCGTCTTCATCTACTCTTCTTTCTTCAAGTTAAACTGTTGTCAGACAGCAAATAAAGGCTTAAAATATTATTTGAAAACGACTAATATTTGCCTTTGCCTCTATCCACGTTTCTCATTGAATATTTAAAAACATCAAAAAAAAATATTAGTCACGTTTCAAATTGGAATTCTCAGTGACACTTTTTTATTTTCGAGTATTGAATGCCAAAATCTTATAGCCGATGTCAATCTTGAATCTGAGTCTGACAATGCCTTCTTCGATGGTGTTACGTGTATGGCGAATTAGCCAGATCGTAATAGTGTAGGAAGTTTTGTGCTGTGTCAATGAATTTTTTTTTTATTTGTTTGTACTCTGACTTGCCGAGTTCATGAATGTGTGAGTGCTATTTTCTGCAGATTTCTTTGTAGCAACCGCTCACATGTTTAATAGGTACTGGGCTAGATAGGTTTTATAGGTAGGTAGGTATAGGTAGTGTTGTAAGGGCTATAAAATGATACAATGTTATAGCTTAGAGAGCAGTAACTAGATTAAGAAACTTTATGTTTGTGCTTTATATTATATTACTTTGCCATGGAATCTAATCCTAGTTGAACAATAATTATTGCGTTTATCCGCAGTGAACGTGTTTACATCAACAACGCCTATACTATCACTGGTTTTCGTAACAAAAAACCTACTAGAAATAATTTGAAAGCTCATTCTAAATTCGCTTGTATGTTTGAATGCAACCAGGTATTTTTCTGCCAACCTGCATAATATAAGGTCGACTTTTGCAGACAACCTTTACAGTACAGACGCCAGCACCTACTCGAAACTGTCAAATTTTCCCAATCAACCTTGAACCTTAAAGATTCAGATATAAAGTTGAAAATCTATTAAAGAAATTTGACGGATTGTAGTAGCGGGATGTGCTGGCGTCTGTACATAAACTCTCGCCTTCACGCCTTCTTCCCATTGGGGTAGGCAGAAACTACTGTACGCCTCCCACCTGCTACAATCCTTATATACCTCTTTTGCTTCGTTTATCTTCGTACATCTGCACCCTAATTGCGTATCACACTATCAATCTCAATCTGAATCATTTTGAAGGATATTGCTAATCCATTGCTTCACATGTTCGGAAAAATTGTCTGCTCAACAACGTAAATAACGCAATGAATGTTGTTGAACTGTCAAATTGAAACCTACTGATAGGGTGTTACGCAATTACCCCGCTGGTCATACATGCACACCAGTTGCAAGTACTACGCACTACGTACTACGTACAAGAGGAGGGATTCAGTAGATATGTCTATGAAAAGACTTGGAACTTCTGACTAAGAAAATGTAATGACATGCCAAGTTTTCAACACAAAAATAGAAGGTAAAACAAGCGACAGAATAGGGTAGTTACCTGGGTAAAAAAATAATTATTATATTTAGTCCGTCAGTTAGATTATCGAAAAATAATGGACACGTATTTTTTCTTTTGTCAATCAAACAAAAAACGACAAAGATAAAGCGCGTCAAAATTTGGGAGTGTCAAAAGTTGGGGTCGTCGCGTCACTTGCTTGCAAAAGTGTCGCAAGCAAGTGACGTCACGCGGAACTTTAACGGTCAATATCTTCATCATTTTTTATATAATTGACAAAAGAAAAAATACGGGTTCCATGTTTTTTGATAATCTAACTGACGGACTAATTAGATTTTTTTAGGAAAATAGCCTATTACAATAAGGAAAGTAGATCTCAAAGTCAGTCACCATTATCATCTGCTTAGCCTTTTTCCAACTATGTTGGGGTCGGCTTCCGATCTAACCGGATTTAGCCGAATACAAGTATTTTCCATGGAGCGACTGCCTATCTGACCTCCACAACCCAGTTACTGGGTAATACGATACCCGTTGGTAAGACTGGTTGTCAGACTTTCGGGCTTCTTACTGCCCGTAACGACTGTCAAAAATCTACAAATGACAGCCGGGTCCAACGGCTTAACGTGCTTACCGAGTCACGGAGGGGTCTCGGTATTTAAAGATGGCCACCCATCCACAGACCAACCGCGGCAAGCGTAGCTTTACCTGATCGATCGACCAGCGCGGCTGTTATTATCAAAGTCAATAACACACTATAAATTATCTTGTATGATGTCAGACCAAAGCCTACAGGCCTAGCCACAATAAATCATCTGTTACATAAGCCACGTGTGCTTAAAACAATTTCGTATGGTTACCGAACTTTAGCATGTAAAGCAATTAAACGCTGCCTCAAGCGCTTTCAGCGAACATTAATATACTATTCTCTTTTTTGTCGAATGATGTCATCCACCATATTTGGAGCTGTATTATCGAGTAAAGGTATGAACGTGACTGCGTAATGGAAGTATGTATGTAATGTATGGGAGGCGATTTGTATGGTGTTGTTACAAATGTCATTATCACTGTAAATGTAATTGAAGTAGCTCATGTATTTGTTGTTGGAAGCATGTTTGAGACTCACGCTTGGAACTACAAGTTGATTACTTATTCAAAGTGATTATCAAGATAGATTATCTGACAGGCGCTTTACTTTGTGTATATTATTTCATCACCACCGCTCTCAAAACGGTGAAGGAAAACATCGTGAGGAAACCGGCATGTCCTAGAACCAAAAATTCGAAGACATGTGACATAACCCGCACTGGGCCCGCGTGGTAGATTATAAGCCCACGCCCTCTCGAAGAGAGGAGGCCTGTGTCCCAGCAGTGGGAACAATATAGGCTGACTATGATTATTATGATCTGACGTCATAATTTTTACGGAAAAACTGATCACTGATCTCTTGAGTAAATGGTAATCAGGACTTACATAAGTTAAAAGATTGGCAACAGTATATCTACCCGAAAATAACAATACTGTTGCCATTTTTCTAACTAAAGTCCTGTCCTGTTAATCAAGAGATCAGTGAGAAGAGACGTTTTACATCCTCTGGGGCCTTATTATCTATGACACAATGAACGAAACCGCGCGAAATGAACGCGAGATTGGTAGGATTAGTTAATGAATTGAAGTGGTTTCGAGTAAGGAATCGTAAAGTGGTCATAGTGAATTAGGGAAAATTAGAAAAGTCCCGGATTGACAGGTGTGATGTATGGAGTGACAGGACTTTGCGACCGAATTCGGTCGTAAAGCGATCGCTATGAATGTCGAGACTGCAGCCCCTGGTGTAATATGTTTAGTTCAATAGATTGGATAAAACTGCTAAGTCTAGTCTCTAAGCTCTCTCTCTCTCTCTGCTAAGTCTGCCAAGCGTTTCGTTTTTAAGATTCGCTATTACGGGCTTATGCTGAAACAGGGCAGAAGCATCTAAATTCAAAATATTTGATGTCACATTAACCTACATGGGCACTTCTGAAACGTCAGAAACTAGGCGCACGGTTCCGATTGGTAGTTTCCTAAGGAGAAGAGCTGACAAAATACTACACGGTTACTCTTTTGAAAATACAACTGTTGTTTTCGGGAAACTGTCTCTACAACGAAGGACGACTGTATGTTTGTATTTCCATTTATATAGCAGGATTTCTAGTGAGAGGGAAGCAACAATGTAAGCTGCTACAAATAAATGCAAGCGGTAATAATATGTGTGGACTGAAGGAAATGGGGTACTGCGGTGCTTGGTGATGGGCCATTATCACCCACTTAGTGCCACATTACAATCTTTACTTCAGCACGAAATTGTTACATATTGTTTCAAGAGATAGTTTCGTTACTTTGGTTGTATATATTGCTTGCATCTCTACATTTTCATTTACTAGTTCAGTACTTAATTGGTTCATTCGCTTTCATTACTGCATCTACTGATAGATTTCTATTAGCACGTAACTGCTACATCATTTTAAACGTTATTTTAGTTAAGTACGTAAGTTCTTCTCGTCTAAATTCATCATAGATGAATCTCCTGCTCTATTGCTTTTCAATGAAAGACAACCTCACCTTCCTATTACGGTAAATTGATAAGCTTACCTTTTGTCTAGCTACGCAATCTATATTTACATACCTAATGTACACGCCGCACAATCGGTCATATAACTCCGTAGTCGCGACTCTTATCGGTCAAACGATATAAGTAGGCAATAGACATGTCAACAAAACAATGTAAAGAATGTCATACTCGCTGCCGAATACCGATGCCGAAAAACGCTTATCGATAAAAAGTCATCAGACCAAGCAAGGCTTTTTGGAATGAGCCTTTAATTGGCTTTGGCATATCCTTAAATGGATTTGCAAATTCAGAAGCGACATTCCTAATTTTTGGGTGGTACCTATCCAAACTTAGAAAGACATGTTTATACTTGATTGTATTATTAATATCTCTGAAACGGGTGTACCGATAGCTATCAAATTTTGGCGCATCGGTAGAAGATAATAATTGAAGTGATAGATGGACTGTGTGAATGATTATATGGTTAGAAATGGGTGACTATCGAGATGACGACTAATAGAGAAGTATTTCCTGCAATATTAACATACCTACTAACAACTGCAATGCCTCTCATTTTGACAACTCAACAATATTCAGTGCGGTATTTACGCTATCGAAGCATATGAATTTTGTAACATATGAAGCAATGGATTATGTATCTATTTTCTTCAAAATACTTCGGATTGTGACTGTGATACGAATACGCATTTGGGGTGCTGGTTATTTTCCCTAAAGATGCTTAAGTTAACGCGGATGAAGTCTTGGGCAAAAGCTAGTTAGTATTCCTTATAATATTGCAAAACCCATCGCTGCGTTGCTTATCTCTACATTATATTTACTATATATTTTTCCTCATACAAATCTATATTTTTTATTTAATAAGGCATCGATGCGTTAATAGACAGAAGTATTATTCAGTATGATTAATGCGCCATTCTCGAGTTATCTGCCAGATGTTATCAGATACACCCGACGAATGGCTTGTACCAGCTAGTGTTGGGCCGATGTCTGATTTATATTTCGCCGAATTCAGCTCCGGCTAAAAGTGGTGTTGGTTTGGAGAGATAACTGTCTTAAACTCTCTCGGTTTGTGTAATCTTCCTGTGCGAGTCCGAATAAGTACTTTTTCTTGCTTTCTTTCTTTCTTTATCTTGCTGGTTTCGTTTGAATCGGACGTTCAATGTTAGTGTCCGGATTTCAGCATGTTTTCAATATCAGCACTTATTTTGGTAGTATTTTTAGTAATTTGAAGAGCATTCCTGGAAGTTCTGCTTTCTAAAAATCATTACTTTAACGAGCAAAACTGTGTCACTTACAAAAACTTTCCAAATCCAACCTCTTTTTGTATTAGAACATTTGAAAGCCTAAAGCTCACAATCCGTAATCCAATATTCGCTCGAATATTCGGTAACGGTTTCGGCACAAAAATGTTACTCGGTTCATCCCTAGTTTATTATACTATGTTTAATGGTGCGCGAGGCCACTAAATCGACCATTGATTTTTTTACAATGTAATTGTGTTCGTGTAAAAATGTGTTGATGTGTTTTTAGATAGATATTATTATATTTACGACGTAAAGATTGCTTTGTGTCTGTATTATGTGCGTGTAAATGATTTCAAATACCCGTAGCCTGTAGTTATTTTAGTTTTTTGGTATTTTTAGTGTTATATAAATAGTTCTTTGGTAGTTACTTCTTGGTAACGATTTGTAATTATATTCAAGAAAGCATCTCTCTTTAGAATTAATTTCTTCATCTATATAACATAATTATAATAAGATAGTAACGAAGTGAAAAAACACTGAATATTTTTTAAAGTAATTTTTACGAGGACTAGTTGTTTCAACGAGTCTGATGCCGGAAATATAGTTATTAGAATTTTTGTCCGTTTGACAAAAAAAATGTAGGTATGTCCCGGATTGGCGCAATAACGGCTGAACTGATTTGGATGAAATCTAGCACACAGATAGTTTATAACCTGGATTAACACATACTGATACTGTTAACCTGCATCATCCCACTGCTAGGCAAAAGTCTCTACCCCTGACTTCCAGCTCTTTCGATCCAGGGTTAAAGTGGACCACTGGTCGTTTGCTTTGTCTCCAGCTCACCCCGCCATTTTCTACGGATACGGTACTTTAAATCCCGTAGGATTTTCCGACATCATTTCAAATGGTAGTAGAAAAAGGGGATATAGCAAAAGAGTCCAGTCTGAGATGGTACGTCATGTACTTCGTCGAACAGATGGCTATGTCGTGAAAAAGTGCCTGTCCGTGGCAACAAAGAAGAGGGGAAGAGGAGGACCTCAAACCACAAGGATGATGAAGTTCCAAAAGGACATGAGGGAGATGGGACTTACGGAAGATGATGCACAAGACCGAAATAAATGGCGCCGTATGATTGGGAAAGCGAACCCGCGTATCGGGAAAAGGCGAGGCCAAAGAAGGAGAAGATTTCAGAAGCTAGTGACTAATATACTGCCAACGCTATAAAAACTGACACAGCATTAACTTCTAAAACGATAAAAGAGGCTCCAGTAAACCTAAATTCCTATTTCCAACATTCAATAAAAATGTAATTGGCCTAAGAAAGATAACATCATCTGATAATTCTGAGATGCGAAGTCCAGATATATGATTAGTTACGTAGGCTCACTCCGTAAATGTGAACCCTATCTGAGATAGGATATTTATTAATCGATGCTCGCATCGGATGGCTTCAATGTCGATAGCAATCTAATAATGTCATAAAATAGATTCTTGTAGGTGGCCATTGAGGACACGAAACCATCTGAGCATCTACGATGGAAAATCACGATAGAATTCTGTAGAATCTTTTCAAAGGAGATTGAGCTTTTGAAACGTAATATTATGTTTAAAAAGAGGGTTGTAAACTTGTAAAATTACTCGAGTTTATGACGGTTTCCGGCAGATTGAGAAATGAGGAAATATTTTCGGATTAATATTAACATGAAAATTCTACACAAAATTTAGTATTTGCCATCAAATATGCAAATTACCTTCAAGAAGTAGTCGTAGCGGGCGTGTCACGTACTGGGTTAAGCAGAATCTATGATGTTTGTTTGAAATAAAGAAGTTCATACATGCGGTCAGACTTTTCAAAAGTTTGTATAGTCTTTTCAAACGAGAATAATCTTTTGAAACGTAATTTTATGATGTAAAAAGAAGGTTGTTAACATGTAAAATTACTCGGGTTTATGACGGTTTCCGGTAGAATGAGAAATGAGGAAATATTTCTCGGATTGATATGCAAATTCTTACGCAAAACGTTAGTTTTCCCCATCACATATGCAAATTACCTTGAAAAAGTACCTCATTACTGTCTTTCCAAACACTTTTCAGTGCTTCGTGACAGTGATAATACTGGTGTTCACTTGTTTCGCAAACCGAAATTTCATAAAATTTCGTTTTGCAGTAAATGTTTCATATAATATTTGGTCCACACAAGACAAGAACACATGAAAGGTAGTCTTCCTATATCACTCAAAAGGAAACTCATCGACATGTGCATCCTGCCCGTCCTAACCTACGGTGCACAAATTTGGTCACTTACTGAACAACAGAAGTCCAAACTCAAGATTTGCCAACGGGCAATGGAGCGCAGCATAATAGGTGTTGTACAGTCACGAGCAAAAGTATGTATACACTCGGCTTTATTAAAAAACGATTTAATCCTTTATTCTTGAATGAAATTTTATGTTGTTGCGAACATAGCATTTTCGAACTCATAGGTTTATGTAATGTGTCATATTTCAACGATGCATTCGTTATTTCACGAAAAAATCGCAATTGAAAGTTGCCAAGTGTTGACATGTTGGTGCTTGTGACTGTACAGATCGAGTTAGAAACACCATGCTGCGCTCCATAGCTCAAGTAGCGGATGTTGGAGATAAAACAGCCACGCTGGAGTGGGCCGGACACGTTTCACGAATGCACCGGGAACGATGGGCAAAAATCGTCACTCACTGGACGCCTGAGGGAGGACATGGCCGTCGAGGTAGACCACGGCGAAGCTGGTGCGACGATGTGGTAACATTTGCAGGGCCAACATGGCCAGAGATCGCACATCGACAGGGAGGTTTAGAAAAAACAAGGGGAGGCCTTTGCCCAGCAGTGGGACACGAAGAAGGCTAAAAAAAAATTTACTGTAAACATGTAAACTGGTACACATACTCGCTTAAAAACAAACTAGTCATTCATTACATTACATATAATAACTGTGATAATCAAGTAATCCAGTAAACACTACACTAGTATTTAATAAGTTTAAAATTTCAAAATCTTTCTTTCTGTCAGTTTTAAAAGCAAGTCAATTAAGATGTGGGTACTTACCACCTTATAATATACGCGCCGCACTATGTAGGTACCATTTTGTTGAAACTCAGATGTGTCTTCTCGACATCCGTGTGTCACTAACGGGATGCAGCAGAATACCAGCGTCAGGTATTGTACCTGGCATATGCTGAGCTGGACTCCCATTTGGTGCAACCATGAGACACACACCGCCCAGTAGTGATCGACCGTTATAGACTACCGTTATTTACTTGTACGAGGTGTCTATGGGTCAATTTAGCTTTTTAATCTTTGTTTTTTTTTATGTTTCACCTTTTTTTGATGTTTTTTTAATTACTTGTTTTGTGTCTTTTGTTGCACTGAATAAAAGTTTTATCTATCTAACTACTAATATTTATTTTGATAATACTTTGTAGGTGCACGTGTAGCATTAAAGTGAAGCATAAACTTGTAATGGCCACGGATTAGTCGTGAATGGTAATAAATTGTTAGCGATTAGCGAGAATTACAATAAAATATCGACATGCGTCATCATTGAACCGAAACCATTATAATCTATGGCAAATATTACGAGCCGGACACCAGTTGTTTGACTGCATAGGCTGAAGAATTGCACTTTTTACCGGACTGCGCGACAGCAAAGATAGAATGGTTCGCCACATCATTTCGATAAACTATTTGATCAAATATATGCATGCTTCATTTACTTACGACCCTAACCTACGTGAGACAGCATTGAAACATGATAAACTCCTACGCATATATTTGAATGGATACTTAAAAGTACGTTAAAAGGAGGTTTTTGACCAAAGTACCATTCTAAACGCTACGCAACTTCACTTAAAGTCTGCTGCAGAACTAACCTAAAAAATGCGACGTGTATATTTATTTATCTGAACGCAGCCAAACGACACGGAATATGGAGCGCTTAAGTTATTAGGGCTTCCTCAATTCAACGTTGTGGCTGATATTCCGCAAACCGGTCCCGCTGGTACAATTTACGAGAGAACACTGAGTGCGCACTCATTTAAATGGCTTTAAAAGGCGGGAATGTAGGTCAGAACTTTTTTGTTTTGGTCCATCTGGTGGGTAGGTAGTCGCTGGTAATTTGGTAATTATTCAGGGTACAATGCTATACAAGAAGTAGTGCAGAGAATAGTTTAGTATAGTCCTTCAGACCGTATTTCGGCCATGGCGGCCAATCTCAACAGAGACTAGCCTTCGGCGCGGGAGATATTATAGTGCACAAATGCGTGCGCAGACATAGGTCCGCTTTCTTTTCCCTCACTCTCATAGTCCGATGGGACGGCAGTGCAGACAATAATTGGAGTTACGTATATTTCCAATTTTCCAATAATTAAGGTGCAAAGGTGTTTTTAAAAACACCTACATCATAGACTCCAGCTGTGCTCCGAGTATGAGGAAGGTGAACTGACGAATTTTACTTTATTTCATGTTGTACTGTAACTGTTAAAACGCATGTGTCCGATAAGTTAGCATTTAAAAGAAAGCAGGACGCTGTTTATTTATTTTAAGTACAACTCCCGCTCCTTACATGGACCATACATAATTCTGTATGTTAGCAATAAATTGCTCTTACATGTCGCTCAAGTAAGCGTAAAAAGGTTTCATGCTTTTTTGCTCGAGCACCAAGTTTGCTCACGGTTTCGGCACGGCTTTTATGACGTCACAAAGGCACTGATTAATTTTCATACTAGGCCCCACGAGAGGCCCTTGAAAATACCGACGCAAAATAAACAATCGAGTAGTATTTACTTTTAAATGTTAAACAAGTGTTGAGGAAGAAAGAAAATAAATATGAAATATGTAAATCAAATAATATTGAGCCGAAAAAAATAAAGTTTGCCTTGACCGTGATGATTCATGAGACGATTATGTATGTACATAATTATATGCTCGTAGCGACGTATGTTTGTGTACGCGTAACGACAACGATATATCTTTTTCTTGGATATATCGCATCATAGCGGGTGTGTCATCTACTGGGGTAAGCAGGACCTGAGCTAGGTTAAACTGTTCGTTTGATATAACGAAAAACATATGTGCACTCAGTCTGAGATTTTAAGAAAGCAACTCCTTATCATCTCTATCAATCATCGTCATCTTTCTCTTCTCATCGGCCGAAATTATTTGGAATCAGGTGAACATTAGCAGGTATGTCATTTCTTCCTCGTTCTACTTCGTTCTTTGGCACATAGGTAACCCTTCGCAAAATCCATCCATTTCAACAATTCAAAACATGATGAACACTCTTACCTTACATAATCCAGACCATCTAAAAACTCCATCGCAGCTTCGTCCAACATTGTGGCCCATCGTTTTCTCCAGCCTGGCCCTAATTGGTCCAAATTGCCGGTGGCGTCTCGTCTCTTATCAGTTTAATTTATCTATTTGCTCCAGGAATAGCGTCTGCTTTGATTGCTAAAACTAAACCATTGAAAACCATATTTGGAGAACATCGACTGAAGTGGTAACGAGGAGTATTTTTAGGTGGACGATTCAATTAGTGTTTGAAATATGTGCCAGAGCTTTATTTACGGTACGGCAAACCTTACGTTTATGAAAGAAATTAGGGTTTTAAGATTAAATTAGTTTATTTATTTAGTTATTTAATTCGTTTTTAAGATTAAGTTAGTAGTTCCCAGATATTCTTAACAAGAGTACCTATATTTAAACAATGCATTAGGTCTATATCTTGAAATATTGCGTTTCTGGACACCAACGCATGAAAGATAGACATGAAAAATAAATATAAAATGGATAAAATATTAATAAATGAGTAATTTGATTAAAATTTTTATGTAGAGCAAGAAACAATGCAACAACAAGCAGTATAGGAGCCAACTTCAGTTACAGTAAAGTTAAATACAATGTTTGGCTAAAGGGCACCGAGTCCCAGGTGGTTGCATGTTTCAACCTAAACCAACCACTGTCTTGCGTACAAATTGCAAAATGTAAATACTAAACGCATTGTGCAAGCAATTAGTTCTGCTTTATTACTAGAAGAAATAACTTAAACATAAAACAGTACTGTAGCTGTGGCTGACTGAAAGACATCGCATAACTTAAACCACAGAATACAATATGGAAGATAACAATGTATTACTTAGACTCAGAGTAACTTTCTTTCCTTTCGTGAGCTCTTTGCAAAGCCGAACTTGCTCACCGTGTGAAGAGGAGCTGGTCAGCATTATTGTATGTAGCTATATGAAGTTTATATCGTATATATCATAATATCGAATCGCTGTCACCGGTTACGGTGAAGAGTAGACTAGAATACTAATCCTTAAAGGCTGTAGTGGTGCAGTAAGAAATGATTCTTCGAAAGGCCATCTCCGTGCGAGTCAAATGAGCGTAAATGCTTGTTGTAAATCTTAAGAAAATTATTCTCTGCACAGCTTTAATGATCATATTTTACTATTAACGAACACATCCAACAATCCAGGCCTTGCTGAAACCGAGAACGATCATGTGGTTAATTTTACTTTCTATTACACCAAAGTACACTTCATGATTACCTACCTATGGTGCTGGCGACCGCAAGTCGGGAGATTGACTCGGCATATACAGTGTGAGTCTTCATAATGTGCACATATCGAAATGATGAAATCTATGCTTAATTTTATCGACGGGAAAAATATATAAAAAAATCTAAGTATTTTTTTTTTTTTTTTATGAAATTTTTAAAAATTTTGTTCCATAGGCCATACTCGGCCATAGGTTTTCATGCCGCATGTTTGAATTTGGAGCATAATAAGTAAGTTGTTCTGTCAGCAATGTGCGCCAATGGTGGACCAATGAGCTGGTGAAGGCCGCAGAAATCCGCTGGATGCGAGATGCACAGACCCGGTCAAAGTGGTGGTGCTTGGGGGAGGCCTATGTCCAGCCGCGGACGTCGTTCGAAGTTGTAGTTTTTATCTTTACATTGTTTTATTTTGTTAATTTTGTAAATTTCTCGAGTTCTATGTAATTTTTTGTAGGAATGTTCAGTTAAACTTTTGCTGTACAAACCCTTTTTTTGCTGTACAAATTCTTTTTTTTAATTCATTCCTTCATTGAAATTTCAAACAGAAGATCAGTTACAGGTCTACGTTTAAAATGTTAACGTGCTTGTCTGAGGTAATTAAAAGTTCCGTCTAATGATAGCTTTTAATAATTAACATATTTTTGTGGAGTCCCAATTAATGCAGTGGATAATTAATTGGTATCATCCCCTTGAGTAAATTTACTTTCATAAATAACATTTATCTTTCAAATTCAGGGGTATGCTGTCTCATAGGACTTGTCTCAACCCCTCGTATGAGGGGTAGCACCCCTGTTCTTGTGCCGACTTATTGAGGTCAGCCAACGGATATTTTGGATATAGAGAAACTAGAACGGTTATCGATATCTCAGTTTAACGAATTCGTATTTAGGTACCCTTCTTGGTGGTCGTTCTTATCATATTTATGTTCTGTAATACTGTGCTGTAAAACTTGATATTTTATCAAATTAATGGCATTTCATTTATGTTTCCCGATTAAGTACGAAACGGTTCTAATTATAATTACAGTGCCGATAAGATATCCAATGAGAAAACAATGTTGTATAAGACCATAGGTATTTGTTTTAATGGGGCAAATGCTTTGGAATTTTATCTTACAGAGTTATATTTCTCGATACCTTAATTAAACTTGCCTGAGCCTACGTTTCCTGCTTTAGATTTCTTATCATGGTGTGAAAAGTTACCGTACTTTGCCAGGATGTAGTTACCCTCCCTCATCATCATCTCCCTAGCCATTTCCCAAGTATGTTGGGCCCGGGTTTCAGTCTAACCTGATGCAGATGAATAATAGTATTTTACATGGAGCGACTTCGTATCTGACCTCCACAACCCAGTTATTGGGTAATACTATACCCCTTGGTCAGACTGGTTGTCAGACTTCTGGGCTTCTTTCGACCTGTGACGACTGTGAAAGATCCACGAATGACAACCGGGACCAACGGCTTAATAACGTGCTTTCCGAACCTACTCTTGGTATGCAAAGATGGTCACACACCAACCGGACATAACCGGACTTTTGTAATTCCTTCAAAATGCAGTATCAGTTAAACAAAATCTTTTACTGTACCTAGTTCATTTATTTTCCAATATTATATGCCGTAAGAACAGTCGCTTCCAGAATTGATTCATTCGGATATGAATGCAATATTTCGTACAAGTGCATTTAATGCTTCGAGTTTCGGGTGAGTCACCCCCGCCTGTACATGGAGTGCCTCGTGTGGGTGCCCAACGAAGTTGTATTGGTGATATCATTTTTAAGGAACTTATTTATGCGAATTTGTGAAAGTGATGTCATCGAGAGTTGTTAGTGTTTTATATTTCACTCATTTGGGAATACAAAAGAATTTGTTGTCAATTTCCGGGGGTTAGAGTCGGTTTTCGCTTAGAATTTAGAAGGCGTCGCGAGGGCACGGGAGATATGAATCGATTTTATGCATGCACCTTATTAGTCTAACGTTGAAGGTTTGACGTATTTACTGCAGTGTCGTGTTACGGGGGTGGTGGAGTTATGGTGGCGTGGGCCGCCCCATGTCATTGTTGGAGGATCGTTCAGACGAAATCGACATTATTATGACGTCATCTTTCAATCCATGTTGACATCTCGTGAATTCTCTCGCCGAGATTTACTGCGCTTTTATACGCTAGAAATTATCAATGTCAAAGTATTTAAGTACTTGAAGGCAATTTTGATTTTTCAAGGAGTGTTTCTTCGTAAAGTTAGCGTAGCTTTTGATTTGAGTTCTATGATTCGATTTTAATGTTATTAGTTCATAACATCTGTTCGGCTCTTGGCAACAGCGACTAAATAAACTAGCTGTTATTATGTTTAATATCTTAATTTCTAGGCTAAGTTGTCGATGACGATGAAGTTATATCGACATTAATGTTTTAATAGACGATTTGAGTCCAAATAAAACGTTACCAGATGGGACTAATGGACGACTGGAGCTGGTTATTTACTTGATATTTACAGCCTTATTCATAACGATATTAATAACAGTACCTGTATATAAATAGTGGCGTGTTGCCATATATGGATATAGTATTGACCTTCAATACAGTATCGTAACCTACCAATTAAATTAAGTATCTAAGTATATTTTTCTTTGTTATCAACAAAGGTTCATTTTCTAAGATATGGATATTTTAGCATATTAGGCGTGGCTATGGCTTCATCAGCTTGTATAAATAAATTGACATCATCTGTTGAATATACACCGTTAAATTTTGATCGTTTTAATCCTTGAAAGGGGTCATTGTACTCATCATTATGTACAACTTACTACGGGATCAACCCAGAAATCGTGTAAAAAAAATCAGTTGATCCATGCATTATGTCGAGTTATGCGAAGATAAATCTATGGATCAACTGATTTTTTTATACGATACTTAAGTGAATTCATCATCTTCTCCTGTTTCCTTATAATTTATAAAAGTTAAAAGTTCAAATCTCGAAGCCAACGAGACACTTCACTAAAATAACGACTCAATTGACTATTTCCTATTCGCTTTCACCCATTCCACTCAATTTCCTTCAGCTCAAAGGTTCAAAGTCATCGCAATCGGATCGCGAGCCGTGCTAATGATGAGCTCGTTAAATGGGCGGTCGCCTTACAGCTTCATTAGGCCGACCATCATTGCCATCTGATAACATTGCTGGCCCATGCTGGCTGATCGACGTCCAACAGAAACGATTGAGATTATTATCGGGACTTTAGTTACTTGTTACGACTCAATAGGGTTTTTGGTCTTTGGAAGCTTTGTTTTAGAGAGGCAGATGTAAACATATACACTGCTACAAAGATCTTTTGGCACTCGAATGACGTTGACAGGGGGCGCTGTTGGTAAACATTTGTGCAATTGTTTTGTGGAATGTCTTTAAAAAACAAGATGGCGGATTTAGTTTAGATTTTGGCCACGCGCCAAAAGAACATTTTCCCGCTACACATACAGGTATGGGGCAGTTGATTTCTTCCCCATTTTGAAAACAAATACGAGAATCTGAAGCTTCACGTTCTCAGCGGCCGAATATTCAAATGACTTCCATTGTACTATGTCTAGCAATACGAACGTGTACAGCAATTATGTATGCCAATTACACAACGAAAAAGCCGCCATTATGTTCTCGGAGTTGCATTAGTAGGAACGGATCCTCGCAAGCGTAAAAATTACAAAACTTTATCCGTCACATTTCCATACAAACACGCCATAGTCGGCATCCCATGGTCTCTCGTCTCACGCACTAGATATCCCGTTGGCGCAACATCAGCTGGATAATTGTTTCGCGAGTCAGCTGGTTATTACGATAACGGTGCGCCGCGCCGCGCCCGACTCGCGCCGAAACTATCCGATAAGTTCCGAACGTGAGTCGTACGTAATTACTAATGCTGCCGCTGGATAGTAAAGTCGGACTTAAAGCTCTTTATATCGTTTCCGAGAAAGAATTCTTGACTGAGAGAACGCGGCGTATCCTTGGAATTGTTTTATTATTAAGTATTAACAAACAAAACTTACTGGCAGACAGTTCAATGTTTGTGCATGACATACCGTACCGATATTAATTATGCATGACTACCTAACAAACAGCTGTCATTAGCATTTTAATATTATATTACCAAATATTCGAGAAGTATTTTTACATATGCTGCAATATATACTTTTCCTTTGAAATCTAATTGATTAAACCTCCCCAATGGATGCAATTATCTACCCTGGACAGCACTCTGCTCCATATTAAAATCTATACAAGCCAACCGTGCATATTGCTTCGCTACTCATTAGTCCACAAAGGCAATGCCGGCTCGCATTAGCATATTTAACTACATCAATATATCGTGCTTTAAATACAAACAACCCTTTTCCAGTAACATGATTACATGACGCAAAGGGTTGGGAACCCTTTCAAATGTGTTAATCACGTAATACCGTATTTGTGTAGGGATTATCTCACAAAAGAGTATTGTTACCGATGCGTAATTGAACGATGTGTCCATTTGCTATTTTAATTTATTTACGCTCGTCTATTTCTAGGAGAGAAGTGAGGACAAAGCCCGGCTTTGTCATGAATGGAAAAGATAAATGTGAGCTTACAAAAACATTGATCAAAATGTAAAATTGCAGGGGTCTCAGATTAAGCATGGTAAAGCTTACAAAACTAAAGTTAGACTAGACAGTAATCCTGTTCCTTCTTTTATTCCTGACGCCATTCAGCATCGCTGTGTTCGAAAATGAAGGGTAAAACAAGCACTTATTTTTTTTTTGGCTGACGGATCCAAAATAATGCCTTGTAGGGAAGTTCCTGGGTGGGTAGAAGATATAGTAGCTATCATCAGACTTCTTCTGGGAGTAGA
Organism: Apamea epomidion; assembly: GCA_947507525.1. Classification (NCBI taxonomy): domain Eukaryota; kingdom Metazoa; phylum Arthropoda; class Insecta; order Lepidoptera; family Noctuidae; genus Apamea; species Apamea epomidion. The sequence goes on from OX382234.1 coordinate 4,147,715, forward strand.
GATATCCAGGGTTAAATCTGTTGACAGTTTTAAGGGAAATAGCTATCTATACTAATATTAGAGGTAAAGTTTGTTATGAAATAGGGGTTAATCATCGGAACTACTGATCCGATTACAAAAAATCTTTCTTTGATAAAAAGCTACAATATAGCTGAGTGTCAAAAGATCTATTTTATAGTTGACCGAAGTCGCAAGCAGAAGCTAGTGTTTCATAAGATGAATATTCCACACCTCAAAACAAACATAACCGTCCAATTCCACATACACAAGTCTTTGTTTCAAAATAAGCCCGTAGCGGTACCACATTTTTCTCTCAACATAAAAGGACCCGGGGTCACTCCCCTCACCTTGCAATAACTGTACACAATATAATAACAAAGTTTTTGCTCTGCGTGCATATTGTTAGCTGGAGGTTAGTGCAAATGCCAAAACTTGCAAATTATCTGAGCTCGTGACTGAACTTTAGCAATCATTGGCAACGCAACACTCATCAAATACCTCGGTGATGGCGTCGTGGTTATCTCCCAGTTCTGTAATCAATTATTATGAGTATGATCGGTCTGGTGTTTGAATAGAGGTGTAGTAAAGCTATGTGGCTTCATTGAGCAGAATTTAGACATTTCAAACAGTGCTTCGTATGGATTCTGCGGTATCTAAGAAAAGCTAAACTGCTAAAACGATGAACGTTCCCCTGCGGTTATAATGCTGTCTGGGTTTACCTACAATAAGCAGTCCTAAGGGAATCCTGTTCCGAACAATTTTGTCATACTCATTGCGTCTATCAAACAGATTGCTAGAGAGTCTTTGCTAGGAATCTTACGAAATGCCATTAGCAAACTTATAAGAAGCATGGAAATTTAGTCCTTGTTGCCCATAAGGAGGTAAAGTGTATCCTACTTCCAGTTAAGGATCACACGACACCTTTAAGAAGAACGAACTTCATTAATAAAAGAAAGCTCCCATCAATTAATGTTTAACACGGAAGTTATGGCAATTATTCAAGACACGTTAACTGGTGCTCGTATCATCACAAATCAGCGACACCTATACAGTTCGTGCCCAGACTACAAACGAAGTGCAGACGTGACCAGCATCACCGGCCATCGGATTTGAATAAATAAATCACGCTCGCATCCCGACTCATTTGTTAGCTGCAAGAGAAAGGCGTTCGATTCCACGCCTCAGCTGCAATCATAAACCTAATCTAGCTTTTACCTCTTTATGTTCTCTACGTGTGCATTTCGCTGTCAGTGTTGCCACTTGCATCACCAAGCTGTCCAATTTCACTTATTCTTCATCCTTTTACAGCGTTTTTATCTCCAGAGAAAGTGCTTATTAAGGTTAGTCTTGTTCCGTATCTTCAGTGTCATTCTTTATTACTGATATCATCAGGCGACGACAGTTTTCACACTTTGTTTCGAGCTTTCGACGCCTCAACATTCGTCGTTGTAAAACGTCGTATATAAAACGAGCCATCGTTAATTCAGGTCAATTAACAGCGGGCCTTTACATTTAATTAAGTCGCCTAATTTATTGTATAGTTGGTATTGTTTATACGGCATCAGCTTAAGTGAAACTGTCCTTACGTTCGCGAATGGGTTACGACTTACGACAAATGGGGCTTATTAAGTAACTGAATGACATTAATATCGATGAAATATGGCAGATTACGTATCCACGTCGTGCAACGTAAACTGTAATGTCAGGGTAATAAAGTTGTAAAACAAGCAGTGCACTTTGCTAAATACCACAATATTTTATGTAATGGCTAGGAATGTTTGAACTCCATTTCCAATAGTTACATCTTTGTTCTGGCTCCATAAAGTATAATGTGATTACTTGATAGTGATAATAAAAGTCTTGCAATAAAAGCGGTAATTAAGATCTTGAACTGAGATTCTGAATGTTTCGTAAGACTGATGTTTCTCGATTAAGAATCATTCATCACTAGGAACGTATCGTTTGTTGTTAGAAAAGGTTCTTTGTTACAAGTATTATTCGTAGTTTCCTTTTTCTCTGAGAATTCCACTTTCAGTAATTTCGAATGAAAGGAAAGCCTTGTACCAAGTGGTACCATTCAACAAGTTGTTAGAATCACAACTGCTTATTCCGCTTGCTACGGGCGATGCACTAGTTGCTTGTCTACTTACGCTTTGCGGTTAACTTTAATTTGTTGTAGCTCTAATTCTGTATCATTTCAAGTACTCCTTCTGCAATGTTTAGTTTGTCTTTTTGGATGTTTTTTTCTCTGAACTTTGAAGAACCGTCTAGGTTTATATACTTTATTGTACACCAGAAAAATACACAACAAAAATAGGGTAAGGTTCCTCTTCGTGATGACTAATGGTATCATTACATATGTCTATTTCAAACACCACACTTTTAAAGGAAAATTCAGATGTGTGATCACAGAAACTTCAAACGTTTTCCGTGGTTGCTTTATAGTTGTTGAGTATAAATCTTCCCAAACTACATTTATAGTACCTATATCTCCAACAATACACGTGTATTTAACCCTTCGGGAATCAACGCGTGACGGTTACGTGCGTTTGAATGCCTAATGGAGCGTGACACAGTAGACACCTCACAGACACCTGGTCAAGGTATTTACATGAACTAATAGTTCTTCCTTCCAGGTGTAACGTTAGATATGGTTATATATCTTACCAACTAGCATAACGATACACTCAATCATTGAACAGTGGTGATTAACACAGTAACCTTGCATCCAAACTATTGTTGTTTTTGCTGCATTACGTCAGTTATTCATTTTGAGCAGGAAGTTGTAAATTATTGTGATTGTTCTTCAAGATATGTGTTGTGTTTCGTTATGATATTAATTGATATCCGTTTTTATTTATGTTATTGTAAATACATCCGCTATTTACTGGTTGGATGGTAAACATCGTTCTTTCTCTATTTTCGTGATAATGATAATGTTACGTAATCGCCAGATCTTGTAGGTTTCTGTACTTAATTTTGCTTAACGAGGGTAATGCCTATTTTAGTTCTAAGGGTGTCTGAAGAGCAATACTTACGAAGCACAGTTGCAAAACTTGCGATCTTGTCGCATTAGCAAGTTTTAGGAATAGTATCATCGTGCTGAGATAGGAGCCTTTTGGCGTCGTAGGGAATTGTTTTTTTTTTTTTTTACTTTCGTTTTATATAATTTTGTTATTTTATTTTTTTTACATATAATTGTGTTTAGTTTAGTTTGTGATCTTCCTGTACGAGTCCCAATAAATACTTTTTCTTTTCTTTCTTTTTGGGGGACTCTAGAAGTGACACACCAATGTTGGCTCAAACATTAAAAAACTTGGAGTTCTTGCCAGCCTTTTCTTCTGACACAAAGGCTAAGCCTCACTCCAAAACCCATAGAGCCCATAAATATGAGTATTGTCCCATTATCTCCGCAGCACATGTTCGCATGTAAAGCGGCCGCGCAGAGGTCACTGCGTATCTAGACATCTGTCTGGCGAATGGAGCTGTTAATATTCGCCGTGGGACATTCAGCCACTTTGTCGCACCGACGACAGGTCTTATCGCACGATCAGCGTTTCACTGGGCAAAATCCATGCTTCGTGTAGGTACCATGTGTGTTGAGAACAAGGTGCTGAGGTGTATGGAATATTTCCTGGTAAAAACGTAACTACCTATTGTGCATACAAATGTGAATATGATTTTTTTCTGGTTTTCGATTTAGAAGAGCTTAGATATATAAAAGTTTTGGGACACGAACTTCTTTAAATTCTCTGCTTGGACTACTCTAAGGGCTGATATTTCAATAGTCAGATAACTTTTATCTGAAGAATAAAATATATGACAGTTTGACATATTTTTTATACAAAAGCTGTCAAACGTCAATCAGATAAAAGTTATTTGACTATTTAAAAATCAAAAGAGTTTGAATGATAATTATATAAGTTGAAATTCGTGAATGGGATTGAAAATTAATACCAGCTTTCGGGCTTTTTCAACAGTAAAATAAATAAGATCTGACATTGTGTACTCAATGTACTAATTGCTGCCTATAATTTTCTTAATTTCGGCAGTTTCACCCCTTTATAAGGAGGATTGTTAATTAAATGAGGATATTTTCACTTGAACGTGTAATTATCTTATTACCCATCGTTTATTCGACACGTAAAAATGTTAAATAGCAACATTAAATAACTTTCTTCGCGATAAATTGAATTTCGACACTTTGCAATGCTGAAAGAAATTACGACTCGATTTCTTTTTAAACTGTTAACTATATTTAAACAAAGTTGATTTGGAGAAAAGAACTGGCCGTTTACACAATTAAAGTCTTTTTTTTATTTATAGACAATTTTAGTCATAGACATACATTTTGTCGAACAGACGTCATTTTAAATTTCGAATCTAACCCTTCGTCTGCCGCGGTGTCATTCGCCCCACGTATTCTCTAGGGTGGTCCCTCCAGACCCTCATTAAAGTGCACCTCTACGATACGAGCGCGCGATAATTACCTGTGACTTGCATACAAAATCATTCTCTTCAATTTATTGACACTATATTTTTTCTTTGTTCTTTATCCGACTGTTCTTCGAGTTGAGATATTCATCTGGTTCTCACATTTAAATCATGTTCTTGTCAGAAAGCTTGAGATATTGTCGAAGAAATTATTGCTTTAAAATTTCTTAATCGCTATAAGAATTAATGCATAACAATAAAATAAAAAAACTAAGTGTAAAGGGGTTTTTCCATCAGGAATTTCTCAGCCCGGAGTCGCTCCCTATTACATACAATGGGACTTAACCCTTCGGGAAATGCAGATGTTATGTGTGTAAAAGTAAAAATAATGCCGCTGTCGTAAATACAGGGCGTTCTGCCTGCCAGGGCCGCGGGTTGTTCGAAAGAGATACCGTGGCCCCTGGCACAGGCAACTGAAGGAACGACAAACAACAACAAAGGGTGGATTTTAGTCAGTGAAAGTCTGATGCCCTCCCGCTCCGCCCAAAGCGGGAGAAGTCATATGATGATTTTCCAACAAAAACATCGGTGAAACTACATACGTGATGAGTGTGTGTGGGGGGGCATCTAAGTTTCACTATTCTTTCCATAAGTAGTTAATTAATATAGGCACTTTTGGCTTTTTCACCGCGTTGTCGGATTTTCAACTTTCGCCACTGCGCTGAGAGTAGTAAATCCAAAAGCGCGCTTTTATTTAAGCATTGTGTTAGACGTTGCCTAGTGTTCGTGAAAACGGGCAACAGTGCGACCTGCACCCTAATTGCGTAACACATTATCAATCTGAATTTGAATCATTTTGAAGGATATTGCTAATCCATTGCTTCATATGTTCGAAACATGTGTCCGTTCAACAACGTAAATAACGCAATGAATGTTGTTTAACTGTCAAAATGAAAGCCATTGCTACTGATAATGTTTTACGCAATTACCGCTGGTAACATGATTACTAATAAATAATCGTTTATTATTGTAAAACAATGTACAATTCCTTATAAAGATAGTAGTAGGTATGTGAGAGTGACTAACGCCTCCACATCTGATTCGAATCTGTCTGATTATATCCTGATTATGCACATACCAGAAAGACAGATGGAAAAACGTAGAACCATATTCATTTAATGGCATACCTGAGATACCTATTTCGAGTTAGTTCAAGGGTTGTACAGACGCCAGCACATTAAGCTACTACAATCTGTCAAATTTCTTTAATAGATTTTCAACTTTATCGCTGAAGCATTAGGTTCAAGGTTGATCCGGAAAATTTGGCAGTTTCGGGTAGCTCAACCTGCTGGCGTCTGTACGTAGAAGTTGGAGCTTTATGGTAATTTAAAAGATAAAATCAGTCATTAGAATAATGTCAGGAAAGATATTAGGATTCCGTCCCTTAACTTTTTTATCGCATTTGAATGCAAAGGATAAGCGCAACTTTTTTACTGTTATCAAAAGGAGAGGGGTGGAAGAAAACTATTTTTGTATGCAAATGTTCTAAGTAGATTCAAATTTAAACAACTGCATCGCTGGTCTAGTGGTTGGTCTAGTCACAAGCGCTACTGGTGAAACTGAGGCCTTAGAATCGATTCCCGGGTCGGGAAAGTTTGGGTTTTCGAAAGAATGTTTTTTTTTTTATTCTGCAAAACAAAACGCACATTACAAATAGACAAAACCGGCCAAGTGCGAGTCCGACTCGCGCACGAAGGGTTCCGTACCATTATCTATAAAAATCACGTCTGTTGTATGGGGGCCCCCCTTAAATATTTATTTTATTTGGTTTTTAGTATTTGTTGTTATAGCGGCAACAGAAATACATAATTTGTGAAAATTTCAACTGTCTAGCTATCGCGGTTGTTGAGATACAGCCTGGTGACAGACAGACGGACGGACAGACAGCGAAATCTTAGCAATAGGGTCCCGTTTTTACCCTTTGGGTACATAAAAATATACACATACATCGTAGTCAAAAGCCTCGTACTAAAGCATATAAAATGTTGACAATTTTGTCCATTGTTTTCTATCAGAAATAGCTCAGTAGCAGGCCAAAATATACTTAGATTTATGCCCGGTTGATGGTAATAGGGTCGCCCCCTATTACACGGGACTTAAACATAACTGGCGAAATGACGATTTTTATAGGTACACCTCTGCTTATCCCTTCGGTGAATACAGGCAGGATGTTACGTTATGTTAACGTATTTCTTTGACGTTTTCATTGATGGCACACACTAAGCAAAGCTAAAATAAATAAGGTTTTCGAGCAAATGCAATTGTGCGTGTTATGACTTTATGAGTAAGGTCCAGATAAATGATACGCGAAATAGTTTTATACTAAAATTGTTAATATATTCAATAAAGGTTGCCACGTCCACAATACTCTAATAAGCAATAAGAGTTGTTCTGATTGCTTATTAGAGTATGTGTGGACGTGGCAGGCGATGGTATGTAAGCGGCTGGCGAGTACAGCGCTCGAGTTCCTTTACCATATCAAAAATGCAATTCAGCAATCGTGTCGCTAAGTTCGCTACACAATTAATAAAGACACATGATGACATGAGTGACAGCCCTATCGCAATACACTTTGTACATGGTACTAGTTGCAAGTTATTATGTTATTGACAAAGTCATCATTACAGCTCAGTCTGCAGCGCGCTCTAAACACCGGTAGTGAAAATGATACAAGCAATCTTACGCAAGTACAAAATGAGCGATACTTCCCCCGTGCAATCACCCCTACATACCCATACATATTTTAATAATAATAGGAAAATTGCTACTGCAGGCTATCATTCGAAAGGAATAAGTTTGCGTGGGGCAAGACACGCGACCCCTTACCAAACAATAATCTCCAACCTACAACTTAATTATATCAACTTAGAGTCTAATTTCCTTTAATCGATTGCATGGACAGGGTTATAGTGACGCGCATGCGTTCATTTTGGAGGGAAAAACGTATACAGTGTTGCCATAGCAACGGTGTTTAGTGCACCTATCCGTGTGTTCATTGCACTTGTGTAAGGAGGCTACGTTAGACTGAAACCTATCGGTTATCAAGAACCGTTTAGAACTGCGGCAGTGCTGTGCAAATAGTTGTGAATTAAACCATTGTTTCAAGTGCTCTTTGTTGTGATTGAACTCTACAAGGTTGGTTTACCTGTGAAGTAGGCGTTTAATCGGTATGCTTTATCGCCCTTGTAATCTTTAACAATACCGTTTTTATAGCCATTGTCTTTGTCTGATGTTCTTTCTAGATCTCCGTAGCATCGAGAGGGTTATCATTAGATTTTCTTTTTTAATAAGAATTAAAGCTGAAATACGGTAAGCGTGGAAATAATAAAGTGAGAGACACTCAAGAAATAATGGCGATAAAAGTTCAATAAAAATAAATCGCTGAGCAAATCTGTCGGCGTTAAAGAACCATCTTTATCCGCTGAAGTTCGTTAGTGACATTAGCCCGTACAATAAAACGCCCATATATCTCCGAACAAACGCGTTCCTATAAATTTCAGTCGCCATAAACAAAGAGACAACGGCCGTAAGACGTTAATTAGCATGTATGATGTAATTAATCGTCCATCGTATAAGAAATTCTTGAAAGAGGTTCGCCGATGGGGTAAAGTGACATGAACATTCCCGGTTACCCAGTCTACCCACCTTTTAGTATTGTGTTTGTCAATTAGACCTTTCAACTCAGCCGTTCAGTTAATTGCTGGCTTTTAGACCTGTTAGTCAAGTAGCCGAGCCACCCTTCCATTTTGTCTTTTTGGATATATAAATCTTGTGAGAACCGGATTTTTTGGGTTGAAATCGAGCGGAGTGATATAGTTTGTGGTTTATTTTAAGGTTCGAAGGGATTGGTAGGTACTTGAACTTCGATATCGGTGGTTACTGGAAATCTTATACATGTTGTGTGTTGTGTTTTACATGGTGAATGTTGGAGCTGTGGGTGAGGAAATTGATATTATAGAAAAGGTATTGGTGCAGGTCAATTTATGCTAGTCTTCTCAGTTATCAATGAAAACTTTTGGGATACATCTACATTGATTAATTCAAAAGTCTGTACTTAGTTCTTTTGTTTTTGTAACAAACAACTTCTTGTCTTTGCTTTTGAGTACGAGTCTTTTGACTATGTGTATCTTGTCTTTTTTATTTATTTTTTTACTTGTAATTGTGCGTTTTGTTTATGCAGAATAAAATATATTTCTTTCTTCTTTTATAATCTTTCTTATTCAAATTCTTGACGTCATTGCCATAAACCTCATGTGCTGTTAATCAAGGATCGTATTTGATTACTATAACTAGCTTCTGCCTGCGACTTCAGCCGCGTGAAATCTTGTTTTAACATAAAATATATCCTCTGACACTCGGCAATCCTGAAGCTTCCCCATAATCAACCTATAACGTTCCCAATGCTGGAACACAAGCCTCTTCTCTATGAGAGGGAATGGACCGTAATCCATCCATGCGGGACCTGTGTATGTACACATGTTTTTTTTACAAGAAATAAAGTATATTCAGGTCTATGAAGAATATTAAACAGTATTTTAGAAAAATGAACAGTATTTTATTTATTTACTGTTTTAAATACATATTTTTTAGAGCTTCTCGCACAACTTACTAATTTACAATCTTTTTTAAAAACTTCATACGCCTCATCACAAATATAACTGTAATTAAAATAAATGAGGAGTTCATTTTTTATTAAATTAATAGATGTTCTATTTCTATCCTCCCGCCACTTAGCATTCATTGCTGTAAAAACTCTTTCAGTAAAGCGTCTAAGTATAACACATAATAATGTGTTTGCATTTTGATGCTGAAAACAGTATTTTGTATACTTTATTTTTGTTCAACAGTAAAAAGTATAATTTAGTGAAAAACAGTATAATACTGTTTAAAACAGTATATTTGGCAACCCTATGTGTATGTGGGTTGGTATATGTCACATGTCTTCGAATTATTGGTTCTAAGGACATGCCGTTTTTGAGCACAAAATACATGAAGCTTACTATTAGTGAAAAAAAAATAGGAATTGAATCAGTAGTTCCGAAGGTAGAAACTCTACATCTGTATAATAATAGTATAGATTAAACATACTCTTCATATTAAATTACTAGTAGATATTCGTACCTACTATTTCATATTTTAATCTCAGCCAATCTCGATTCCCACGTGCAAGTAATAGATTTGTTTAGTTTCCAACGTCCGTCGCATCGATAGAAAACCAGCGATATCAAACTCTATGGTCAAGTTTGTCAAGTCCGAGTGGTTCGGCTAGAAAGCTGAAATGTGTCAGATATGCTGTGCCTACACACTTGTTAGCCTGATAATGTTCCTCGTAAAATGTAGGTTTCAACTCTCCAGTTGCTGGAGGTAGACACACGCCTAAAGTGAACGAAGAATTTAATTTGAAAGCTATCTGATATTTTGAATGAGTGTTAATATTTATAGCAATAAGCGAGGGAAGCAAACGGTATCTGAATTTCATATACTTATTCAAATTGTCAATTTTGAAGTAAAATGTATGGAAATATATCATCATCTGGTCTATCATGCGGTGGTCTCACTTATTTATTTATCAGTATTTTTTTTTGTTTATTTTTGGAATGTTTACCTTTTCACACTATTTAGACATATTCACATATATACTCGTTACTGTTTTTTATCTAACACAAATTTATTTTATTTATATATTTAAGTATGCATACACACGTCACGTTGCAGTATAAAACTGATTTACATCCGTCACCTCACACATCAGGTCCAGTTGAAAACCAGCGTCAGGCACTAGTTGTCTGGCATTTTTGCTGAACTGGGCCTTTTTGGCGCAGCCGTGAGACACAAATTCCTGATAATTTTCTACATTGGACTTCACACTTTTTATTTAATCTTTTAGTTTATTTATTTTATTGTTTGTTTTGTCTGACTATCTGGTCTATTGTGTGTCTTTTAGTTTGTGCCAAATAAATGTATTTTCTTTATTTCTTTCTTTTCTTATCTGCTTAAACTTTTCCTAACTACGTTGGGGTCGGCTTTCAGTCTAACCAGATACAGCTTATTAGCGGTATTTTACATGGGGCAACTGCCTATCTGACCTCCACAACCCAGTGACTGGGTAATACGATACCCCTTGGTAAGACTGGTTGTCAGACTTTCGGGCTCCCGACGAGCCGTAACGACTGTCAAAGATCCACGAATGAAAGCCGGGACCAACGACTTAACGGGCTTTCCGAGGCACGGAGGGTTCTTGGTATGTAAAGATGGTCATCCATCTACGGACCAACCGCGGCAAGCGTAGCTTAACCTGGTCGATCGTTCCGTGCTCCTGTTATTAATTAGCCACAAGCCCCTCTATACGTATAGAAATACATATATGTATATGAAAGCGCTTTTTCCGTTCACGATAATGTTATAACATAGTTATAACCACACACAGCTATAGCCACACTATTGTATTAGGTCTAACATCTGTAAAGATAGTTGTAAGAGGTAAAAATAAATAAATAACGTGCACGTATTTCTTTCTATACATTTTATGGATATTGACGCCCACGAAAATATCGTCGTAGTTAGAAATGATAAAAACGCACTTTGAATGTTGAAGCACGGTAATTAATACCGTGGTTGAAGGCAATTTGGCGCCAAATCAAATTGTAAGAACGTTGTTGTTGTTCGTTCTTGTTGATTTGTTGTCGTATAGAGATCTTGTTAGTGAGAGAGTTAGCGAGAAAGTAAGAGAGAGAGCCTATACTTAAAAAGAACCAAACATTTATTTAGAGACTTACTAAGATACGTTCTGATAATGACATCACAAACAATAATTCCTGGCGTGGCTTAACACCTGAATGAAATAACGGGTCGTAAAGCTATTATTGCGCTGGTATAATTCAAATCTCCAATCAGATATCCTATGCAAATGCAACAGTAATGATTTATAAAATGGCAACCCATAAACGAGGGCCCGTTATGTAATATTATAAACAATGTCATGTTTTATTCATGGCTATTAGACAGAGGATTTATCTAGATCTATTTTCACACTATTGTAATAGCCGTTTAAATTTAGACAGAGCTAAATGCGGACAAATATTTTAAATCGAAAAAGTCCTTGTCTCGTGCATTTAGATTGGTAGAGGATACGAGAGAATCCTATTTCGCGTTTGTATTCAACGCTCGTATAACACGAGTTTACGGAAAAATGCCCATTTAAAGCCTTAAAAATAGCTTGTAGGTAACGTTTTGAATGCCTTTATTGCCCTACAAGTACAGTACCATGTAGAGTTCAATGTTCAATAGTACGCAAGCGCAGACACGGCGTCGCCGACAGAAAGCGCCGCGTCCAACATAAAAATCACTTCGTAAGTTCGTATGCTACCGGTCCACCGAGTTCCGCGCGCTAAGGATAGATGGCGCGGTCTTCAATTATGTTTATTAAAGAAAATAAATTTCACGATTTCAACAACATTTTCTTTTATTTACGCGTGAACAAGATTGATAGGAGGGATTGCGCGACAAGTTGTTTATTTCATCGCCTTGGGCACACTTGTCAACAGTGAGGGGACCCCAATTTCACTCTATGAGTTTTCTTGTGTTTTGTTTAGGAGAGGAACGTGTTTTTCTATTAATTTGGGCTATCGCTTGTCTCCTCTTAGGACTGATTGCGTTTAGGTAGGTCTGTTAAAAATACCCATAGAAATCAATTTGCTAAATTCACAATTTTAAAAGGGCGGATGCTTGTACCTTCGTCGAATATGAAATCCTTATGAAACAATACCGAGTCTACTTGAAATTCTTTATTAGGAGCTCAATTCCGCCCGGTAAATGGGAAAAAGCTCACATCATTGCATTAGGTCAATGGAGACGAGCTTTTTCGGTGTCGGCGATTGGTGACTCTTCTGACTTAGCGTACCCTAATCTATTTGATGCAATGAATTAAAAAAGTTATTAACAGTTTGAATTCCTTGTCAACAGATTGGCGCGCACCGATGGCAGACGAATCGGAAGCGGCGAGGGCAAGGCGCGCGCCCGCGCCCCCGCCGCGTCAAACCGTTCGCCCGCCGGAACCGCGCCCGCGCATGCATTCCGACCCGCGCATACAACCGGACCCATTGCGGCTGCCGGCTCCGCCGCGGTTGATCAGACCGTCGGAGCACCTGGCTATAGTTGAGCGGGCCATGGAGCGCCGACCGCCGCCGCTCGTGCCGGCTGTCACGGTGCTGCACGGCCCGCGGCCGCCGCTACCACCGCCGCAGCCGCATCCGCCGGTTTATAGGCACGTTGCGCCGCCGCCGATGCGGATGCCGGCTCCCGGACCGCCGATGATGAGGCCACCACCTAGGAGAGATGTTCAGGTAAGGATTGCATGCACATGTACTTAATACGATGACTATCTTACAAATCGAAGATGCGAACTATAAGGGTTGCATATTTTCCAAGATTTACTAATTAAGATTACTCTCTCAAATGATGATGAGAACTCAGCGAATCAGTAATCAATGCTAGTTATGATAACTATTCTGCGAATTGTTAATTAAAATGGTTATCATAACATGCACACGCCCACCGAGTAGAACGTTCATAACATTCTCTCCCACGTTACATAACTTTGTACAATGTGTTTAATACTTTGTATACAGACTTGCTGAAACACTGAAAAACAATGCGCTATGCTCGAGTAAAACTTTTCTGCGTACATTGCAAACTGTTTTGCATTTTTAGTACGTGGGCATGTAACGGTTCCATGCGTAACTAATTGTAAAAACTCCTTTGCATAAACAACTGTACGTGTACACCGCAGATTGTAAAATAAATCTGCTTTATAACCGTAATATTATGCACACGTAATAATTTTAGATTAGCCTTATTCTTCACTAGATTTTTTGTTAGAGAAGAATAATCTTTAAGTTACTAGTAAGGTTACTTATACTGCATCATTGCTCACTTCGGGTGACATACATAGTGATCAAACTGAGTCCCTATCCAATATCATACAATAGGAGTATAGTATAATATGTATAAAATAATAAATCTTAACATTGAAATTAAGTCAGTAATTCTTTTTAACATACTGAATAGTAGTGAGGGGCCAACTATGGGTTTTGCCAGTCTTTGACTAGCTATAGCGACTAAACTATTGGATATAATATATTTGGTTGAATTTTTATGTGCAGACTGGGAACGTCATTAGGTATACGAAGTTTAATTTATTGCCGTATTTTCGTCTCCACTCATTCGTGGACACAGGACAGTCGTTACGGGTCGTCAGAAGCTTGAAACTCTGACAACCAGTCTTACCAAGGGGTATCGTAAGCATAAGCATAGGGGTATTAGTGTAGGGGTATTACCCAGTTACTGGGTTGCGGTGGTCAAATAGGTAGTCGCTCCATGTAAAATACTGGTACTCACCTGCATCCGGTTAGACTGGAAGCCGACCCCAACACAGTTGGGAAAAGGCTAGCTACGAGGTGCATTCAATAAGTACCTAGCCTCATCGCCAGAGGGCGCTGTAGTTTCAAAAGAGTTTTACCACAGTGTAGCACATTCTTTTTTAATTCTTTTTTCAAATTTTCATTCCAATCCCTTCATTTGTTTTAATTTGACAACTTATGGAAGCGAACGTATCGATCGGTTGTACAAAAATGGAAAAAGAGCAATATCGTTCGGTGATTCGATTCCTATTTTTGGAAGGGAAAACGCGCATCGAAATCAAAGAGCGCTTGGATGCTGTGTACGGTGACTTTTCTCCATCGATGGCCACTGTCAAGAATTGGTTCAACGAGTTTGCACGTGGCCGTACGTCGGTTTTTGATGAACCACGTCCAGGTGCACCGAAAACAGCTGCTACGGAGGAAAACATTAAAAAAATCCATGATCTCGTATTGGCAGATCGCCGATTGAAGGTTCGGGAGCTAGCTGAGATTGTAGGCATTTCAGAAGGAACAGTGCATCATATTCTTCACGAGGAACTCGGCATGAGAAAGCTGTCGGCGCAATGGGTGCCGCGTTTACTCACACCGGAAAACAAGTGCAACCGTGAGACCACATCGGAGACGTGTTTGGCGCTGTTTAAGCGGAATACAGCGGAGTTTTTGCGTCGTTTTGTGACCGTCGATGAAACCTGAATCCACTGGTACACACCAGAGACCAAGGAGCAATCAAAACAATGGGTCCAGACCGGGGAACGTGCTCCAAAGAAGGCGAAAACTGTAAAATCGGCTGGAAAAGTTATGGCCACCGTTTTTTGGTATTCACAAGGTGTGATCTACATCGATTACCTCGAGAAGGGTAAAACAATTACAGGGATTTACTATGCCGATTTATTGGGCCGATTCGACGCCGAATTGAAGAAAAAACGACCCCATCTGGCGAAGAAAAAAGTGCTGTTTCACCACGACAACGCACCGGTTCACACGTCTGCCGTTGCCATGGCCAAATTGGTCGAATTATGCTACGAATTGCTGCCCCATCCACCGTATTCTCCAGATTTGGCCCCTTGTGACTTTTTTCTGTTTCATAATCTGAAAAAATCTCTCGCCGGGAATAGATATGGATCAAATGAGGAGGTCATCGCCGCCACGGAGGCCTATTTTGCAGAGTTTGACAAAAACTATTTTTCGGACGGGTTAAAAAAGTTGGAGCATCGCTGGGCTAAGTGTATCGAACTAAAAGGAGACTATGTTGAAAAATAAATTGCCACTTTTCCAAAATTTTTGTTTACTTTTTGTAGGCTAAGTATTTATTGAATGACCCTCGTAGATGATGATGATGATCGTCTCCACCCTGTACTTATACTGTACTTATCAAAAAACAATTTTGGTTACCTACTAGATGGTACAGACGCCAGCAGCAGGTCAACCTACCCGAAACTGTCAAATTTTCCCAATCAACCTCGAACCGTAATGCTTTAGCGATAAAGTTGAAAATCTATTAAAGAAATTTGACAGATTGTAGTAGCTTGATGTGCTGGCAACTGTACATCCAATGTATCGATATTATAAGAGCCTACATCCAGTCATCTATGTATAAATAATCCTCTGTCTATTTACAAGATTTCAATAGTTACATGAGTAGGCGTTATATCTCTTCCTCGTTATGCTAATCAGATTCTGAATACGATGACTCGCAGTATTTCGATGTTTGTATCTTACTCAATACATATCGATGCGAAAGTGATAGCCAAGTGATTCACGAACAATCACTGAAGAAAACAAGATTGATGTACCATTATTTGTTGAGGGGTTCCGTCAGTGCCATGATTTTATTGTTGAAAGAGAAAATACTGGAGAAAATGCTAATCAAGTAGCAATTGGTAGTCCTGCCACAGAATAGGATCCTTTTAGATTGTACAATATTAAACCAATTGAATTTTTGAAGATAAGAAAACAAAGGAAAGAAAAAAAAATATTCTGCTCAAACAAAACGCACATTGCAAAAAAGACATAAAATACATCCCACAACACAAAGCAGCCAAAAGCCTCGTATTCAACCAAATATAGTTTGTCAACTTTGTCTATTGCTTGAAGATAAATGGATATTGGATACGAGGCAGTATTACGAGTGCCAGCGTCATGATAAATAATACAGACAAGTGCAGTCTTAAGATAGTAGGTAGTCCTCAGTACTGTACAGGAGATTAAATATATAAATATATATAAAACTGGCTAGACACCTTAGCGTCGTTCAGGCAACACGGACGCCAAAATTCTCCGAAAAACTTCCATCAATTTTGGATTGAACCGGAACTTGTGAGAATTTACACAAGTTCCGATCAAATTGAACCCAAATCGTCACAACCCACCGACAATAACACATTGTTCTTGCCCCCGGCGCCACCCGGAATGCATGTAATTTAAAACCGAGCTCGCTCTCCGAATGGCTTGCAGTTCCTTCCCGGTTTGAGTCATTGACGGCTTTCTTATTATAATGAGCCTAAGTGGGTGCCGGGCAGTTTGGCACCACAATAGCTACGGATGACGTGTTGCAAGCTTCAACGTATGAACGATTCTGGGACAGGGAAAATGGATTATTAGAAGTTTTATAGAGATCTCCAAGGTTCGAATGAAATCTTAAAACTTGGAAAGGTTTAAGAATTTTGGCGTAATTGTGACATTAAAAATGATAAAGTACAGCTCATGAACGCGCTCTCTGCTTATCCAAAATGTTTATAATGTGCAAGAAAAATGCTGTCCATAAAAAGGATATACGAACAGCCATGTCTCAAACATTTGGCACAATTCGGTCATAACAGTGAATCATAAAAAAGAACTGGAGAAAATATCTCCATCTTCAGTTTTAAAGGGGATAAATATTTTAATAATCACATACATCGTCTGCAATTTTATGTAATAAAACTTTTATATCTCCATTTGAATTTGGCTTGACCCAGATAAGGGCTTATCCAAACGTGCCGACTAATAACCCGGCGAGACAGGGCGGTGTCGGGCCTTGGCATAAAACCACATCACTTTACTGCTATCCGGTCTTATTGTGATCCAATCGGAGCAAAAGGAATAGTATATTAATCGGAAATGCTTTCCCATAAAATCTCTGTATCTATTTGTCATTCTCAGTCGTAAAAAACTGAAGAGAGGAATCACGCAAAGGCTGAAATTGAAAATGAAATTAATCATATATTCATTAATGTTTTGTTCAACCTGTGCCGAAAGGCTTATCAGTAGTAGCTGAATGAATCGAATTACAATTAAGCGTCGCGATAACACATGCCATAACAAAATCGTCAAAGTATATTAAGTTGATAAATATACCATACATTGTGACGTTCACTTTTCTTATCATGTTTTAGAATGTTATAAGTAGTAATATTTTACTACAACGGTATATAACTTCATTCTTTGTTGGCGTCTCTTGGTGGAAGCTTATGTCCAGCTGTGAGCGTCTTTCGTCTAGATGTGGAAATTACCAACATTTGGAATTGTGCGTTATTATTTTTGCATCGTCATCCTGCCCCTATCCAACTTATTTGGGATCAGCGTAGCATGCCTTATTCTTCCAAACATCTCTATTAGCCATTTCATTCATGTCGCCTTTCTGTCTATATCATATTTCACTCAAGTCTTTGGTCTTCCCCTACCTCGTATAGCCATCCAGATTCATACTCAACCCTTTCCTCGCGACTCCTCAACTGTTTTTCGCAATATTAATTGAAAGATGAAATTGATGTAAAGGAAGTAGTTTATGAAAGAAGTGGGACTAAGTTTAAAGCTTCTTAGAAGCCTTTGAATGATGTGTGTAGGAGTTTTGTGCTGGCGATTGAAAGTGTTTACCAATCATGTTTGCATCGCGCTTTAGTACTAGCAGTTACTTTGATTGTTTTCTTCTTGGAAACAGATCCGCTGATGAGATTGGCAGTTGGTGCAACTGTTTTTGTATGAGGTCTTACAACATTGTCTGTAGCAGAAATCAAGACAGTTAATAGGCTACCAAACGTAACAGATTGCCCTGCACCAACTGACACATTTGAAACACCAATCATATCTCAAGTTAGAACTGCACGTTCGTTTCATACCCACTTTGCCCACTTATTACTTGTCTCATTTCATCCGTAATCTCCGTCATCTCGTGGTAAATTATCACAATATTCAATTCACAATGCGACCCAGTTAAGGGCCCACTAATGACTCGCCCTATTTCGGTTTGATTGAGTATTGGTACTGCGTTCTGCGTTGGACAGGCAATCAACTAAGATATGAAAGAGATCGTTTGTCTTGGTTTTATTAGCTGGCGATTGTCCGACCATGTAAACTGGTGGCATTACATGTAACGGTAGTGTGTTTTGAGCGTTTTGATTTGCATTGTAACTCTGTCGTTTGAATTTAGGGCGGATATAAATTGTGGCTATGGACTTGTGTTTCCGTCATTGTTTTTTTTTTTCCTATGAGTTCTGGCGTTGGTTTTCCGTCTGCTTTAATGCTTTTTCCTGACCTGTTATATCTGTCTCAGATTTAATCATATGCGAACTTTTCTACAAGCGTTGATGCATGCTAGACATTAAAAAGGAAGGCATGCAAATGACCAAGTTATTCAATTACTTACCATCGTTTGGTCTAGCCTTCTCCGGAGAAAATTTCTCGCTCGCTCCGTAATTACGGCGGCATTGAGAGAATCTCGTAGTGCCAATTAACAGTACAGAGTCGCCAACAGGAGCCAATTATAAATACCACGCTTAGATGCCGATTGCGAGTTTAAATGTACGTGTACGGCCCGCGATTAATCGGGAGCTAAGGAAAAAACTGAGATTTTTAAATAGACCTTTAAAAGGGAGGAAATGGGCGGTTTTGTGCGTTTAACATTTTTTAAAAACTAGCTAACGTTAATCTACTTAAATTGCTTGCTAATAGGGCTATGATTTTTGTTGCATGTATTTGAAAAACGGAAATAGGGTTCCAAGGATACGGAAATTCGGCAATGCTTGGAACAAATACCGTTGACTATTGAAAAGTCATCAATCGTTTCAGAAATGTTTGAACCCCTGTAACGTCAACAATTTGATTCTCATTGTTACAATACCCATAATATATATAATATAACTCAGTCGGCATCTATTGACATAATATCACTTTAATAGACTCGAAACGGGCGTATTAATAAACACGACCGGCAGACCGCCCGTAGTCGCGTGGGTGACTTTGTATTCATCGATTTACTATTCGATAGTTTGTCATGAGTATCGATACTTATATCGATTCGTGCCATTAGCGAGTGCATTAGCCTTTTAATTGTGCATTATTGAATATGGGATAACACCCACGTCGACCTATGTAGGGTCTGTACTAATGTTGTTTAGTAATCCGTTAGTAACTGACGTATCTATTGCCAAACGTTAACAATGTCTGTTGTGCGCTGATGTTTTGAGGTCGGTCGTTGCTTTTGATTAATAAATGACAAATACTCGTAAGTCAAACCAAAAAGGCGTTTTAAGTTGTATTGACTGTGATAGCACGGGGCTCACAATATGAGTTTTAGCAGGTATAGGCCCACGGGTGACAAGCTTATTTGTAACGACTAATCTGTTGAAAGAAGTGAAAAGCCGTTCACCTGGACCCGCCCTGCATATGACCTGCCCTGTAAATGATTCCTCAAGTTCTGAGTTGAGCTACACGATTACTGACAAATGCTTGCACTGTCTGGACTGGTCCACTCAAGGCTGTGCGGTTCTTTCTTCAAAAGACCATTAATTTCAGGCACTTATCTACATTGTCCTCACATGACCTGACCAAGATTTGTCTGAACTTTAAACGAGATTTTGTCCCTTGAGTTTGTTTCGCTATTTCTTTTCGGTAGTTTCTCTGGGTAGTCAGATATCGACTAAATCTAGCTTAATTTTTTATAATATGACGTGTAAATGTGATTTCGATATCATATTTACAGAATAAACAATTTTAATTCATTATGGCAAGGCCGCAGCCCCAGGTACCTTCGACGTTTTCCGGACAATTTCAGTCATTTCCTGACAAAAAAAAAAGAAAAACGAATCAAACCTCGCAGTAGGAAGTCAGAACAATTTAAAATCAATGCGAAAGTAATACGCGAAAGGAATCGAACGTGCAATTGAAAAATAGCTTATTACCTCCGCCCAATAAGAGAGGCCCCCGTAGAAAGTGCATCGGAATCTTTGTTATACCTTCCGCAATAATTCGTCCGTCGGATTCTATATAGCTGACGGCTGCAAGCGCTATCGACGCAGGCGCACTGACCATCAATTACTTGTATAGCTGGATTGTGTTACGCTGTTTCAATTCGAGAAACTACGTATTAGTGCTTGTATCCAATTGAAACGGGCAGTAAAGATTAAAATATTGAACTGTGGAGTTGTAGGTTTAATGTTTAGGACTGCTTTCCAAAATGGAATGGTGGTTCTAGTTATGCCATGTTCTATAAAGCAATACAGGTCTGTTTGGATACAATATTTATCTTTTATTTGTCTTCGTAAAACTAGCAACCAGCCGGGAGGGCACGCCCTAGGAGGACATAATAGTGACCTTATTGGTGATGTTCTTGAGAAAGGTCAGGTGCGTAGTTCTCGCAACCGAAGTGCGTGTATGACCAGATGTATGAACGTAAATGAGGCAAAAGCAGTAAAGGATCGTAGCAGGTGACGTTCTGTATTTTCTGCTGTAGCGGTATCTACAACGCCACATGCGAACAACGCGTCATACTGACGTCACGCAAATCCTGCATCTCGCAAACAGAGTTTACCGCGCAATTAGCATAGATACAATTTCCCATAAGTTTATGTATGTGAAAGTATGTAAAATTAGCAAACACGATAGGGTAAATAAATCGAAATACGACACATGCGAGATCGACGAAAACATGATCATTCAATGACGTGGTATCAAAAGCTGAGCGTAGATTTAGACTTATGATTCATCTTCTCATCATCATTTTTCCAACAAACGTCCACTGCTGAAGATAGGCCTTCCATAAGCCACACACCTACTGGTTCTGTGCTTCATGGTGAAATCCTTTTTTGTTTCTCCATGATACCAAAAAATTCCTCATATTCGCATTATAATTCACGTATTCTGGTCATACTATACATATTAGTATCGCCCTTGGCAGGGTTGTCGCTTTCGCTGAAAGTGTAAGGAGGGGGGGGAGGGCGTGGTTCCCTCCGGCGCCTCTGATTTACTGCGCAGTGACCGATTCATTATTATATTATCACCTGCTTGCGCGTGCGCTGCGTGGCCCTTTCTGCCCTTCATTGTTAAGGAAAATTGCTTTGGATTGCGTTTCAAGTTCTTATTTGGATGAGGCTATTTTTCGGAATGGGAAAGTTAAATTGCTTAAGGAAAATTATTGGAATATTGTCTGCGGTAGCTTTGACAGGGGGAAAAAAGGTGGAGCTATAAATCTTTGTCTCGTTTTCAAGTAGCTTGACGAAAACTGCAGTAATTAATCTTCTTTAAAACAGTTATTTATTTACACGGATGACAAAAACATTTTTCGTTTGCACAATGGAGTTGTTGACGTTTTTTGGTACTTCGGGTAATGTGGTGCAATTTGGCTAACGGATTGAAAGAGGCCAGTTTTAAACAGAGGGACAATTCTCGTAATTTTAAGAACGTTCACAATCTGATCGCAGTCTCAATCTGTCAAAAATACCTCTAATTTCCCTACATATTGACAGGTTTTTGACATTTGTTTGTCGCCGAGATGAGACTGTGACTAGATTTTGAACGTTTAAAATTACGAGAATTAGCCTTCGATTCTGTAGACAAACTTAGCCAAAGATTTGTTTACATGAATTATCTTTATTTTATTATTTTTATTTAATACTAGTAGCGCCCCGCGGTGTCACTCGTATAAGTGTCGATTTCGTGGAAAAACGGGATAAAAAGTATCATGTGTTATTCTTATGTATATTACTGTAAAGTTCCGTTCAGTAAACAATTTAGCAATTTAGTTCGTTTTTTTTTTTAGTAGTGTAGTTTTGGCGTCAAAGAGTAACAAACATCCATCCATCCATCCTCACAAACCTTCGCGTTTATAATATTAGTAGGATAGTAGAAAATAGGATAAAAGAAAAATGTTTCTTCGCCGATTTTACTGTTAAAAACCACAATCTCCTTTACATAATTTCCTTATAAACTCCCTAGCATCTTTCTCCACCATTTAAATTCCCTTTTCTTTATACTGGCATGTCAAACACTACAGACAGACTTGAAACTCAATATTGACGAGTAACTGGATCCGGGGATTACCGGCTACTGCCCGGATAAAGTGCGTGCACTGAAAAAAGACGTAAACTCGTAAAGAGTCAATAAACCATATCAGTTTTCAGCTTGCACGGACTTCGTTGAGTCACTTTTCTTCGTTTTAATTTATTTTAGTAGTTGAATTGTAAATAAGAATATTTTTTTATTGAATTTGTTAGTGCTAGTACATCGCCTGTAAACCCTCAATGGACGCGATATCAGTATTTATTTTTCAATAACTTATGTTATCAATTTATTAAGTTTTTTCAATTTGTTTATTATCATATTATCAAATCAAATCAGATTTAGGGACTTTTATTCTTTAATAAAAACATGTCAGTCCCGTAGTTCTTTACTCTTTTTCTAAGCTGCATCACAAGCACTATAAAAGGACTCATGGCAAGACCTATCCCTGTTTAATGCTTCTTCAGATTGTGGGCATCTGGCTTGATCACTGCTCCTGCACACTGGCTCCTGTTGTTGATTCGAATAATCGAATCATCCAATCTTGTAACATATAGAAACTACGGTAAATAAAAGGTCTGGTGATTACGGCCAACTCCCTCTCACTGCCTGTGTCCTAGCAGTGGGAACATTATACCACATGTGATTGTTCCTAAATTACCCTAGGGTAATTTACGAACAGTCACATGTGCTAATAAGCCTAGCCTAGGGTAATTTTATAGGCTGATTGTGTAAGCCTGTGTTAGGGGACTGCTCTTTACAATCAAAATGATTAATGTCCAAAGAAATTGTATGTGATATTACAGTCGTTGACTGTATTGTTCTAAATATCATAATAATTAGAAGAACTCATAAGTTCTTCTACATATTATGAGTTGTATCATAATACGTATACCACTCAAACAGGTAGGTATAATATTTACCACTAAAATGTTAGCGTGACCACTTTCCAATGTCACCGTACATTCAACGCCCACGCCGGCGCGCGACTGATTGACAGCTGACTGCAATTGGGTGCGCGTGCGTCCATTGTTTGCACGACACGTCTAACTGTATTGTTGTTTTCTTGGCTTAGTGTCATACAGGTTTAGCTGGTTGTCATATTAGGATGGTCTTATGTCAATTCTCGGAACTAGTAGTGCTAAGCGGTATGAGTGGCTTAAAGTGGTAAACACCCCTTTGGTCCCCGGACAAGAGGACCACTGTTCACAAGTTTTTTTGACGTCTTGTATAGGGAGTAAATGTAGAAAATCTTTGTCTAAAAGTGTAGTAAAATGACTAATTATTACTTATAATAATTTGGATGGGTATAGCATTCTCCTTACCACTGCCATAGAAACATTCTATTTAGTTTTTAGAATATTGGTGATTGTGTGTGATCAGATCACATGTGATATGATGAGTAGGAATTATCATCTTAAGAAAACTGTGGTCTTTTCTTTCATAATAAAGATAATAATTTGTATAGAACATAATTTCTTTGCCTCCATTTTCTAGGATTAGTAAATGTAGGTACCTATACCAAGGCTCGTATATTTTGTTTTCATAAGTCTATAAGACTGTTTAAAGAAACTAGTAGTATAAGTAGGTATTGTGTAGTCTTTTCATCTTTTCTGCATTTTTTAGTAGGCTAGTTGTTGGCGCTCCATTGCAATTTGTGACTCAGATGACACCGTTGTTTCTTGCTGGGGCACCTGAAAATATGAATAGTCAGCCAATGGTTGCCAGTTATTAGCAGGCTATATAAAAGGAGGCATACGTATTACGTATCTTTTAACAAAACATATGATCACACTCCGCCTATTGCTTTTAATATGTACTTATTTTTTATAGAATTAGTAAATGATTAAAAAAAGAGGTAATAATTTAGCGTTTATCTTAACATTGCCTTAAAGCAAGGGATTTATCCCAAATAACAACTGCTATTTCAATTAAACACTAAACAATCAAAACTCTTATTTAAAAAAATCCTTTCACGTATCGTACGAAACATTGAACATGAACTCGCGGCAATGAATCCGTTGCGCGATGATTATGCAAATATTTTCTTTACGCGCACGTCTTGCGCCTGCGCACACAATGCCCGTACAAAGGCTCATGCGGCCATACTTGATGTGCGAGTGAAAACGCCTTTGATATGCTAATATTATAAATGTTAATGAAAGTAGTTTGTGTTATATGTTAAGGTAGATACTATGAGAACGTTTCGTGTTTGTTTTGAATATGTCGTTTATCGTGTATATTAAAATGAGTTAGATTTTCTTATGTCGATTTGAACGGGAAGATAAACATTATGCAAACGTAATTGCAGAAAAATTTGTTATAGGAAATGGAGGTTTTTACGATGCGATATTGCAACGGCAGTGATGGCCCAGTAGTAATTACCGCGACTTACAAGTTATAGGCCGTAGGTTCGAACCCAGAAGGCGCTTTACTTTGTGTAAATTATTTCATCACCACTGCTCTCAAAACGGTGAAGGAAAACATCGTGAGAAAACTGGCATATCCTGGGACCAAAAATTTCAAGACATGTTACATCTACCAACCCGCACTGGGCCCGCGTGGTAGATTATAGCCTCTCGAAGAGAGGAGGCCTGTGTCCCAGCAGTGGGAACAATATAGGCTGATCATGACGATGCAATATGGCATATATTTCAACATAGTTCTTACGGGCTTGTGTTTCAGCATGTGAGATTTTTGTCTGTCATCGGTATGTATGAAACAGGAAACAATAATAATGAAATAGGAAAAATCTGAGGTCAACATTTCACGAAAAAAATAATAATCATGCCTAATCATGGTAGGATATCGATTTTGCTCAGTTATCTGATATTCCGTAAGATTCTTTTTCATTATACACTCAGGTACGGTAGGTAATTATGCCTACACATAATTATTTGTGTCTCGCCTGGTGCTAATTATGAGAGACATATGAAGGAAATAGGTTACTTACCGGCCGGCTGGCGACAGCCCAACAATTTGTAATTTTTTGTGAACCATTGCATATTTGTCTAGCATGTGGCTCAAGGGAACTACAAATAGAAAACGAATGCCTACTTACCTACAGAAGACATAAATATTTGTAAGTAAAGCCAGGAAAGTTAAGTAAAGCACTACCAACATAAAATGTCCGTATTATATTAAAATCACAACTGCCATTCTTTGACAGTTGTAAAACGGCAAATTTTCAATTTTTAGGTTACCTAGTTCTCAATTGTCTTAAAATACCATAGTGCAGAGTATCGATATATAAATCTGCTTTATGGAATCACAAACAGCAAAAGCCAAAAGCTATTAGCAATCAACAGTCTCGTGGCTAAGTAGATACGAGACTGATTGCTAATATCGGAATGCAATGCACCCCGACGCGACGTCGCGTGGTGGTCTGCTTACCCCAAGATAAAAATCTATAGCCTTTTTCACCAGCATTTCCATTTTTTTAATTTTTTTTATTGACAATGCGCTCACTCTTGACCTCAATCCAGCCCAGAGGCAGGGATGAGATCTACGATGGAACGAGCTTGCCCAGAAGAAGCCTATTCACTCTCGCCCTGAAGAGATTCGGGTTGTATGAACTCGGGAATGCAGACGCAGGCTGACAATTCCACTCCTTAGCTGTGCGCATCAGAAAAGATGATGAGAAGCGCTTAGTGCGTATATATGGTATATTAACCAAATAGGGGTGGTATCCCGCAGTGCGTCTGGACTCTCGATGGTAAAGAGGCAGTAGGCAGGATGAGCTCATGTAGCTTGTGGCGTTGTAGATACCGCTACATCACTCCCCTCCGGAGACCGGAGGTCGATAGTGGACTGAGTCTTGTATCTTGCGATGCTTGCCAGGCCAGCTGAGGTTCCAGTGAGTCGGAACCGATTGCCGCATAGTTCACGGTGAGTCGGAACTGTCTGCGGAGTTGTCCCCAGTGAGTCGGGGTGGCGCTGCGTTATATTCCAGTGCGTCGGATGTACAGCGCCGGGTTGAGGCTGGCTGCTGCGTCGACCAGGAGAGGGTGCTCTGCTTGTTGACCGGCCGAAAGTGCAGTGTGCTGTGCCGAGTTTGCTGATGAGGCTGAGGGTGATGACCAGGTATGCGCGGACGCTGCATGCTGGTGGTCAGGATACCCGTTGAAGCCGTGGATGCTGGCTGGCTGGGTGACTCGCCGCTAAAGCTTGTGGGAGTGATGATGATGACGTCACGCTGAAATGTTTGCACGAAGGCTGCGCTGACGTTCATGTCCGGGGTCACCAGTATAGAGGTATGAGGAACAGGGTGTAAAGTTCACTCATACTCTATAGAAAAGGGAGGATCCTCCGACCAGACGGGTGTTTTGTCTGGCGGGCAATTGCCCAACGATTGATGTTGGGAAATTGTATCTATGCTAATTGCGCGGTAAACTCTGCTTGCGAGATGCAGGATTTGCGTGACGTCAGTATGACGCGTTGTTCGCATGTGGCGTTGTAGATACCGCTACAAGCTCTTGAGCACACTCCTCGAAGTACTCTCTTGAGCACACTCCCCGAAGTCTGTAGAAGACGGACAGACAGGCAACACTTCCATTACCTTTGTAATGTAAATACAACGAAATCTAAATGACAAGCATTACTATTCATACATCAATCATTGCTATTGTCTTGTCCACTTGTCCAGTCAATCATTTAAAACGAAAGTTTCGATATTCCTGTATCTGTCATCGATATAAAATAAACACGTAAGTTTATCGATTGTCCTTGTTCGTATTATGCGATTATAATCGATCAATTTACTCGTTACAGTTGTAGCAGATGTCAATCAACTCGGAATGTTATGTGAGGTGTATGGTTGCGTCATTTTAATAGCATGCTGTGAGTGTGAACACTTCCTTTGAGGATATGTTCGTGTGTTATAAAAGTTAGCACCTAATTTGAATAAACTGTTATAAATACATTCTGGTTTCTATATCCGTCTAGAAATAGTTGTACTTATTAGAATTTATGATTATAACTTAAGTAACTATTCAGGTGGTCATTGATCAATTTATTTATTCAAAACTTTTATGCCCAACGGTAGATATAAGGCCAGAGATTACAATTTGTAGATTCGGTCTGCCGCGTCAAAAGATGGTCGCATTTTTGCTTCGTTTGGACACCTCTGACTCTGGCGCCGATTCCCTTGTTCACAAACTAAACTAAATGTAAATTCAGTGCATCTTTTTCTTTCTATTTCATTACGAAAAGGACAGAAGATAAATATTAGTTTAGTCCAGTCAAATTAGTCAGCGCCTGACGTAAGTTGACGTATTTTTAGTAGCCATGTTTTTAATCACGTCTAAACTGTCTATGCAGTATCTTAATTTGACAGGACTAAACTAATATGTATCTTCTGTCCAAAGTTCTGTTCTGTCTGTGTGTATCGTCTGTGTTGAATTTTGCCGGCTACCCTGGTGCTTTCGCCTCAACAGTAATTAATTACTTTAATATGATACTTGTCATTTCCTTTTTTCCATGCTCTAGAATGCAGTCGAAATTGACCCAAATATTTGTTCGAATTGAAGTTCAATGAAATACTACAATGTGTTCCGAGTGTCATTTGTTTGAAATGTCACCCTGTCATATTATTGACCCTGTCGGGGTCAAATAGTGCCCTTTCACATAGTAAATAAAGTACCTAGCGTTACTTTGTGATGAACCGTGCCATTGTTGTTGGCTGTAGAAAAATATTAACTTACGGTACTAATGTTTTATGTGGTAGTCATTATGATAGGTGAAGATTGATACATTGTTGGTTCTTTTCTGGGGCCTTGTTGTGTTATATTTAATCTTATTACTAAGTTGCTTGTTTACCAGCTACTGGGCCATTGCTCATGTACAGTTAACAATCAGACACTGACAGCGCATTTTCGGCCTTAGCAATAAGGGCAATTTTCGTAGAGCACGTGTTAACATTGGTTTGCTCTTTAATCAATGTAGAGACGTCGTGTTTTTGAGCTAGTAGGTACGATGCTGACGGTTGTTTGGGCAAGATAAGATGTCTATTAACCATTATCTGTCTACTAAATGTCATTCGTTTATGTAGTTTACCACCGCCGCTTAGTGGCTTTCTTGTCTGGATAAACGTCGGATGTTAGGAAAACAATATACCATGTTGTACCAGCGACTTTATTTCAGCAACTACATAATTTAAACCATCATTGCCAGTCCCAAGTAACATCGCTGAAAATAAAAGTGCACCATTTGTAACCGGTATGTCCTGGAACCAAAAATTCGAAGACATGTGACATCTACCAACCCGCACTGGGGCCGCGTGGTTTATTACGGCCCACTCCCTCTCACCGAGAGGAGGCCTTTCTACAGTCTGTTGTCAACATTGTCTGACCCACCCTAAAAACAAAGGAATTTGGACCCTCTACCTGTAACATTAAGGCTTATTCAATTTATATGAGCTTATCAGACAAGTGCTCGAGGACTCGACGAACAAATACAATCATAATACATACACGCAAATTTGATCTTTATAACGTTAGCATTAGATTATATGTTATAACTACTTGTTATAATATAATTAGTGTAATAGCTTATTTTTATCATTGCGTTCAAGTTATTCTGGTCTCGTAGTCTGTGTATATTTAAGACTGAGAAAAACAAGTTGCGAGATCAAATCCTGCGACGAAGATATTGTTTAGCTTTCAATTTAGAATTTATTCCAAAACTGTTTCTTGTATTATTGTAAAGAACTATAGACGGATAATCTTCAAATATAAACATTCTAAAATGGTAATATTTTCGCATAACTTGTAATAAGTGGGTAGTTGAAAAATAAATATTCAAAGTTTTTTAATTTACCCACCTGTTTACAAGATAAGTTATTAGGCGTAAATCATATTGGTTGTTCTTTAATAATGCAAGCAATATTGTAGAAATGAAAACAAATGAAAAAAGAAACTGATAGTAGGTGGATTGTGTTTTCGAACCCACGCGTTGTTCGGCGCCAATCCAGCAACAAACCGCTAAGCCCCAAGAATTTGTTGGGAATACGCGAAATTAAAGATTGGGTTGTAATTATGTAGTGTGACATAAAAGCTTTTCAACTTTAATGTCAACGAGATAATGATTAAAATAGCTTAACAAAATGATATATAATGCCGGTGGTTCCGAGTGCTCCGACAATGTTGGGTTACCTTAACGTTACGTGTTATAGATCAAATATGCGTGTCTGTATTGTTATTGTATTTGTTCATCGAGTCCTCGAGCACTTGTCTGATAAGCTCATATAAATTGAATAAACCTTAATGTTACAGGCAGAGGGTCCAAATTCGTTTGTTTTTATGATGGGTCAGATAATGTTGACAACAGACTGTACCAGCAGTGGGCACATTATAGGCTTATACTTAATGCCTAATGCCTCTAGTAGAACCCCAATTTCAATGAATTAGAAATCATACATCCAATTCAATTCCACCCGATTTCCGCCCAATGTTACAAATTACTTGATATGTAATAGAAATTACTACGTCGATATCCACCGATGGTTCTCACGATAAATCTGTCCTCGAGACGCCCACTAACCAATCGCGAATAGGTATAATAATATATTATATTACTATGAGACAACATCCTCCCGGTTTCAAGGGAAGACTTGATAGTTGGTACCATAAATTATGGGAGCGACGCGTTGGAAGCTAATGTGCAATAGGTTCTAGACGGTGTAATGATTGTGATGAACTAACTTGAATAGTGGTAGTAAATCAAAATGTCCGTCAGAGTAAAGTCGTTGAAAATAGATCGATTTCATTCGCTTTGCTGAATATGTAGAATAAGGGATTTCTGCAAGAGCACCTCGAAGTCAAATATCGTTTTGACTAACGCCACACAATTCATTAATTTTATTTTAAACTAGTTTCTGATATTCACGAAAACGAAGTTGCCGTTTGCATGAAATTTGTGGTTCCCCAACCCACCCCGTCGGATTGCATCGCCTGCCTGCGATAGAACTTTTTTTCTTTTTGCTCTGGTCCTGAGGGTCCTACCGTGATTTTATATATCCTATAGACTTCGCGACAAATGCAAAAGACAAGCACATCCTCCCGTTTTCTAGGGAAGACTTGATAGTTGGTACCATAATTTATGGGAGCGATGTTGGAAGCTTATGTGTGTTAGGTTCTAAAGTAATGACGTTGTAATGATTGAAATAAACTTAGCTTGAATAGTGGTAGTAAATCAAAATGGCTGCTTGAAGAAATTCTGCAGAGGACGTTGAAAATAGATTGATTTATTTGCCTTGTTGAATTTAGGTGGATGCCTGAGAGCCCATTTGAGCCAAGAGCTCTACGAAATCAAAGACTAGAGCCATCAAATTCATAAGTTGTATGAATAATATAAAAGTCAAAAGTCAAAAGTCAAATCATTTATTTCAAATAGGCACATAAAAGGCACTTTTGAACGTCAAAAATAAAAATAAAATAAAATTGATTCTAGTCGCCCCTTCCAAAAGGTAGTTTTCGTATGGAGAAGAATGGGCAAGAAACTCCACCGTTACTCTTGTAAAATGTTTTACAATATATTGCATACATTATTTATATAATTATATGTGAAGACGATGCACCCAAAAATAAAATTACTATACCACAATAGGTAAAAGAATTAAAATGGATAAATGTAACCATGACATAAAGATCAACTATGTGATAGATACATGGTGCTCACATATTCACAAACATTCCAAACGTAGACGATTTTCATAAATAAATAAGGAGTAATAAGTCCGGGTGTGACCCCAAGTAATTACAGAATGTAAATCAATGTCAAAGAAAAAAAAAAGAATAAATTATACAATTACATTAGCAACCAGTTTGATTTTGTCTAGACTCTAGAGATTGTCCTATGGAGCAAGACCAGCATGTTTCCAAGCAATCTTATCTTGGATATAATCCTCTAATTTGTAATATCCTTGCTTACAAAGTGTAATTTTAATATAAGTTTTAAATTTTCTTTCATTTAATTGCAATATTTCACAAGGTATTTTGTTGTAACATTTAACACAGTACCCCATAAAAGATGTATGTACTTAAGATAATCTGAAAAAAGGTTGATCTAATTTATCTTTTTTTTTTATTAAAAAGATGTTGATTTTTTCTTACATACATAATATTTTCATAAATGAATTGGCAAGGAACCGTCATAATATTAACCCTTTTAAATAGTTCCCTAAGAGATTCGCGGCGACGTAGATTGTAAATGGCTCTGACAGCTCTCTTTTGCAAAATAAAAATGGATTCAATGTCAGCAGCCCGACCCCACAGTAAAATGCCATATGACATAATACTGTGGAAGTAACTAAAATAGACCAAGCGCGCGGTTTCTTCGTCTGTTAATTGTCTTATCTTTCTAACAGCATATGCGGCCGAGCTTAGCCGCCCCGCAATAGATGTTATATGAGGTCCCCATTGTAATTTCTCGTCTAGCGTGATTCCTAGGAAAACTGTCTGATTAACAAATTCTAATTTTTGGCCATTCAATACGATGTCACATTCGCTACTTCTAACATTAGGTAATATAAATCTAATGCATTTTGTTTTTTTTCATTAAGTACTAAATTATTTACCGTAAACCAATCTTGGACCTGAAGAATAGAGTTATTCACGTCGTCCAGATTTTGTGACCGTCGGTCTATTTTAAAGATCAATGATGTGTCATCTGCAAATAACACCATCTTCGGTTGATTTTGAAGTAATTGGGGTAAATCATTAATATAAACTAAAAAGAGGAATGGACCCAATACCGAACCTTGAGGAACGCCCATTGTCATTTCAGAACCCAATGAGTTTACGCCATTTACTTGGACTTTAACCTTTCTATCTTTCAGGAATGATCTTAACAAGTCAAGTGCTGTTTTCCTAATCCCATAGTGCTCGAGTTTCATCAGAAGTGTTTCATGGTTTACGCAATCGAACGCCTTAGAGAGATCGCAAAAGATTCCAATAGCATCTTGTGCTTCTTCCCAGGCGTATAAAATGAAAAGTCTCACTCTCACCGACGTTCGCTGACACTTTGCGCGGGAGTTCCCTTTATGACGTGATCAAGGAAAGATCAATTTTAGAAATTTTCACGAGAATTCACGGGATAGGAAATATAAGGCGGATAACGTCGCTGACAAAGTGCTAATACTAAATAGGTAACCAAAAGTACTTAACTAAGTACGTAAGTACTTTCATGTCGAAGTCCCAAAATTGCAAAACCACCAAAAAAAAAATTGCCTAGACGACACGGACCTGCATTTAAAAAAAAATCTGATGATTATAATTCACTATAAGTACTATACATACAGTCACGAGCACCAATATGTCAACACTTGGCAACTTTCAATTGCGATTTTTTCGTGAAATAACAAATTCAACGTTGAAATACGACACATTACATAAACCTATGGGTTCGAAAATGCTATGTTCGTAACAACATAAAATTTCATTAAAAAATAAAGGAGGAAATCGCTTTTCAATAAAGCCGAGTGTATACATACTTTTGCTCGTGACTGTACATAATATAATATACCTACCAATTAAAGAGAAATCACACAAAACCACATCACGGATCAATCAAACCATCTCAACAATATACCATCAAAGTAACCGCAGTAACGAATCAAGTCCCGTTGCCATTGTCTTGGGCGGCTATTACAGAACACATTATTTAATTCGTCGCTTCATTGTGTTGACCAATATTAGTGAAAGGACACGGTGTGAGGTGCGTCCGCGCCGCACATCACGTCTGACGGGAACATGGCCCAGGGAACGCAACCTCACGAACTTACTTCGGCAAAACTCGGCAGTGCTCGGGTTTGGTGCTAAAATCTATACATGCCTGAAACTTTCTATAGATTGACACTGAATTGTGGTGACATACGACAGCGAGTCTGAACAAATTCTATCATATTAGAGCTTATAGGATTTTGCTAAGGACCATGCAGGTCATGTTTTATAGGCATTCAATAAATTAATATGCCATGAAGTTGTATAGTTGAACTACCTGCTATCTAAATATTCGGAATAACAGCCTAATTTATTCATCACCATAACAAGCACCCAACTTCAATCACTGCTGGATTTAAGCCTCTCCCTTTAATAGTAATAGTTATAGTCCATTTATTTGTCAGAATATTGTTACAAAGATGTTACATAGGTTTTGAAGTTCATAATATTCTGACGTGTCTGGCGTACAAATACATTTTCTGGGTTTTGGTTAGTTTCTTAGATATAACATTGAATTAAATGAATTAGGATAGCATTCAAATGGCCAATCAGTCAAATATTAGTTGTAGAAATGTTTGCTTGTTGAGTCTCCTAATTCATCAGGATTAAATAACGAGTCCCATATTGCATTGACACAATGTCTTATATAACAAGGTATCCGGTGCCTAATTATCATCTACCAACGCAATGTTTTTTTTTGCATCCTAGCAATTATAAAAAAAGACTAAGAAAGGCCTGTCAATTGGTCACGTTACAACTTCAGTGCCTATTTTAATAACACGTCTAATTTGTACACTACACTCGAGGCACAACTAAATAGCCTCACAATTTACGTAACAGTAATTATTACAGCTATAACAAAAACCAAAAACTCTATCGAACCCACCCTCCGGCCATGGTGACTAACGGCGCCATATTTATGAACTGTCATATCCATTTCGGCCCACTATCATTACAATCGGAAAGTAATCACAATCGAATTAGAAATCGGACGTTAGATCGAATCGAATTATCGGCTCCGTGCGCGATTCGCTTGCATAATATGATTATTAGACGCGTTAGGGCGGTCGGTGTGCTGCCCAGGTGAAGCGATGCGTATGTGTGCTGTGAAGTGGAACATACTTGGGAATTAGCTGTACATGCATTCTAGGATTCCTAATTTATCCTGTTCCAAAAGCAGTTATCAATAGTTCTTCTAATCATTATCTTTATGTTGCCCCTTATCCCAAACCAACGTACAGTAGCCTCCTAATATTAGTTGACATTTTTCCATTTCAGCTGTGACACACGACATTATGATTGAAATTTCTAGTTCCTAATGTTTTAACTGTACACTGTAACGTTTTTATTGACTAAATTAACCTATGGCTTATCAAAGTAATCCCTCAGGTTTTTTTTTTATATTTTTTATTTTAAATCTTAATGTGGCAACATAACTTTAGTGGAAAAATGTCAACTAACTTTTGGGGGCCACCGAAGATCAAGGTCGGTTTCTGAGAGCCTTATTATTTCACTCTCTTCACCGTAAACAGTCTTCCTTACATATTTCATTTCAGAAAATATACAAAAAACCTTTGGAAAAGCTCTAACAACGACAGCTAATAAAACTGATGTTAATTATATTGAGTATCTTAATATTAGCTTCGATGTCGGTTGCGTCACGTCTACCCGAATTATGACGGCTCCATTGGGTCTGGATATTGCTCGTCTATAACATTCGAGAAAAAAATAACTAAACTGCGGCACGAACGGTTCGTTGGTTCGTTTGTCTGGCTAATTATCCCAATATGGAAGCAGACTATGACCACCAATTGGTTTGAAGGTGATCATTATTCGATCACCTGTCTAGCGCTGGTTACATAAAAGAGTTCGTGTTAATAAAACGGAAATATCTTGTAACTTTTGAAGAAAGTTTTGTATGAATATTGTTGTTTCTTTGTTCTGATTAACATAACGTAACACCACGCCTGAATACCTCGAAGGATTAGGCAGAGGTGCCTATAGTACACCCACATTTCGCCAGTTATGTTAAAGTCCCAGTGTCATAGAGGGCGAGCCTATTGCCTGAAAGTATATTGATATGAATAGTGTTAATATGAAGTGACGGCGGGGGGCTATGTGTCATATTAGTTCCAATATGTATCTGAGACAGGTTGCTTAATTCGAACCTGAATTTGATTAAGACATTTTATGTCACCATTGCATAACATAACGCCTGTTTTCCCCGAAGAATTAAGCAGAGGTGCCTATAGTACAGTCACGAGCACCAATATGTCAACACTTGGCAACTTTCAAATCCGATTTTTTCGTGAAATAACGAATGCAACGTTTATATACGATACATTACATAAACCTATGGGTTCGAAAATGCTATGTTCGTAACAACATAAAATTTCATTGAAAAATATAGGAGTAAATCGCTTTTGAATAAAGCCGAGTGTATACATACTTTTGCTCGTGACTCTACACCCACATTTCGCCAGTTATGTTTAAGTTCCATGTAATAGGGGGCGAGCCTCTTGCCAGCAACCAGGCACAAATCCAGATTCCAAGCTGCTACTGAGAAATTCCAGATGGAAAAACCCGATAACACTTTTTCCGACCCGGGAATCGAACCATGCAGTCCTGCTGCATGCTCAGCATTAGCGCTTGCAATGAGGTAGTCTGTTCTTGATTAAGTGATAATGATTTTTGGACCCGGTGTCAATTTATTCAGATTCTTTCTTTTGCTGTAATAGGGTAGTTGTCTGGGTAATAAAATAATTATTATATTTAGTCCGTCAGTTAGATTATCGAAAATTAATGGACACGTATTTTTTCTTTTGTCAATCAAACAAAAAATGACAAAGATAAAGCGCGTCAAAATTTGAGACTGGGGGGATGTCACTTGCTTGCAAAAGTGTCGCAAGCAAGTGACGTCACGCGTCATATAATTGACAAAAGAAAAACTACGAGTTCAATATTTTTTGATAATCTAACTG
Source organism: Apamea epomidion (assembly GCA_947507525.1). Classification (NCBI taxonomy): domain Eukaryota; kingdom Metazoa; phylum Arthropoda; class Insecta; order Lepidoptera; family Noctuidae; genus Apamea; species Apamea epomidion. The sequence goes on from OX382234.1 coordinate 4,183,580, forward strand.
ACGGACTAATTAGATTTTTCTTAGGAAAATAGCCTATTTTAATTTCCTTAATCGGTTGAGGAATGCGACAAAGAAACTTAGCTGACTAATTTTTAACTAATAACTATTATCACACCTCTCGACGCCTTTAAATAGAAAAGTGCCATAACTAGAAATCTACTTAAGTCATGCATTATTACATTTAATATACTTAACACGGACATTATCATTATGCAATGTTTTATGCTTATTTAGTTTTGAACGACGACCATTCTCTGTACCATAAACGGTCGTGACGCCCACTCGGTCAGATGAACCGAATCCAATCGGAGATTGCTGTAACAACGTCATTACCTTGTGTACATCAGTTATCTGAATAACATCTGTTATGCTGGCAAAGTGATGATTTGCATTCTTACATAAGCATCTAATAATGAATGGTTAGTGTTTCGCACTTAATTGACATTTGGTGCGCAGGATTTGAAAGTAGAATTCTTTCTAGGCTGATTTTCAACATAATATGTCCTTCAGCATATCTTGTTAAGGTATTTCACTTCCACAGCACCGATTTCAACCGCACTAGAGCAGATGGAACCTAAGCTATTCCAAATCCATCTCCTGAGATTCGTATCCCGGCTAACCCAGCTTATTTTTAACCTTGACGTATAAGCTTGACGTGTCTGTGTGCGTGTGTGTGGGGTGTGTGTGTATGTGTATGTCTGTCTGTGGCACCGTAGCTCCCGAACGGATGGACCGATTTTGATTTTGTTTTTTTATCACTATTGTCCATCTATCTAAAGAAAGAAAGAAAGAAAAATGCGTTTATTGGCATTACACAAAATGAGTACACCTTAAAACTATAAAAACAGAAAACAAAGATCTCTTCCATATGGCATGTTTACCAAAGCGTAGTTCACCAACACATTTATCGCCTTACCGAAACCTACATCAAAACTTCAACTCTTTTCAACACACGAGATAAATAGCCCACTAATATCAAAACCTAAGCTTTTACTTAGAAAACTCGTTAACCAAAGTTTTCAAAACAGCATTGCCTTGGCGTGAGCCGTCTAAAATAGATGCACCTAGTTTGCTTACCTGAATGCCCCCTGTCCCTGCCTTCCAGTCCACTGATGCCGTAATATCTTGCGGCCTAGATTTTCTGCTTCAAATAAATGTTAATCAATACTGAAAGTCCCTCGGCCAGATTGTATACGGAGACCATTGTTAGGAAGTATCCATTGTCAAGATTTTGATTCTCTCTGTGTGTTTCTTCACGCGGTTTTTGTGATTGTTTTTGCAATATTGTACTGTAAAATGTATCGCATTTTTTACTCTGGTAAGGGGGCGTCCATTAACTACGTGAGGTGTTCTAGGGGGGGAGGGGGTCGAGCCGAATCTCATCTAATCTTACTTTGGGGAGGGGCCGGTCTCGGCGAATATCACGAAATTTTTTCTCCTATAGAAACAGAGTAAAACTGCGAGAAAATTGGGTTAAATGAAGTAAAACATGTTCCTTCACTAAAATATGGCCAAATCTTACACAATGATATTTATCGTGCTTTTGCGACTACCGCATAGTTGCACAGTGGCTCCTCGTTTGTTTACGCGTATTTTTTTTGTTTAGAAATAATCCAACCCATTTACAGAAAAATCTCACTTGAGATTAGGGGGGGAGGGGTCGAGCTAAATCTCACGACATCTCACCAGGGGGGAGGGGGGTCGGAAAATCGCCAAAAAATGCCTCACATAATTAATGGACGCCCCCTAATGTATTTCTAAGAGAGTATTTTGATTTTATTATTTTAAGTGATAGCTTTGCAGTATGGAACAGTGGTGGTCAATTGGTAACGGCCACGACTCACGAGTTATTAGGTCGTAGGTTCGAGCCCAAGCAGGCACTTTATTTTGTGTACATTATTTCATCACCACTGCTCTCAAAATGGTGAAGGAAAACATCGGGAGGAAACCGGCATGTCCTAGAACCAAAAATTCGAAGGCATGTGACATCTGCCAACCCGCACTGAGGCCGCGTGGCGGATTACGGCCCACACCCTCTCATAGAGAGGCCTGTGTCCCAGGAGTGGGAACATTATAGGCTGATTATGCTATACATAAATATCTAGTATTAAGTATTTTCTACATTATGTTTATGATGAACGATTACCTTCCAGTCTTACCCAGAATATTATTAACAGATATTTCGATATCTAATCAAAATCCGAACCTTCCTGGCGTTTCCTAAAATTACACACAACAGTCAGGCTTAAAGTTTTATCTCCCAATCCTGCCATATAATTTCAACACAATCAATCTAAATTTCACCTTTAATCTATTCTTAACTCCATATTATAAGTGGGTACACATACTCGTAAGTTCTAGATGGTAATGCACGTACGTACGGTAAAAGATTATCGTGGAGTTTCTTGCCGGCTCTTCTCCATATAAAACGACCAATTGGAACCGTGGAACCTTACACCTAGCTTCTGACGTTTCATAAGTGCCCATGTAGGTTTATGTGAAATAAAATATTTTGATTTGGATTTCAATGCGAGGTGAGCTAAAACTGGAAATGTATAGCTTGGTATGTAGCAGTGCGGTACAAGTTCAAGATAGTACAACCCGGCCTGATGATCACGATAATGTCTTCCGGTACACGAGCCGTTATAATTAACTTCCTCAATAATACAACACGTGTGATGTGTATTAATTATTTTTAAAACCACTACGGGATACTTGAATGACCAGATAATGTTGGTATCAGGTAATTGATAAACCAATTTTGGGTTTGAGTTTGTGACCATAGTTTTTGGTGGTATCGGAGTAGGTAGGTAATGAAAATTTAACGTCACGGGGTAGAATAGAAAACAGTCAACCGATAGGGACTAACGGAGTTGACTAACTAGAGAACAAATAAAAGCACCATTCAACATAGAGCCATGGGACCCCATTTTCGAAAGTGGGCATTTTTATACGGGGTCAAATTAAATTAGCTAGCGAAACTTTGCAGACGTGATAGGTATCGATATTTAAAAACAATATACACAAAAAAAAAAAAAAATTGATGTTATGTTGGTTAACGACCGCTGGGAGTGTTGTTATTTGAAGTATGAGTCGAGAAAATATGTTTTCTTTTGTTTTATCGAGTTTACTTACTTACAAATACTTCTATGAAGTATACACAAAAAAAAAAACTGATTTTCAACTGATCTTTCAAGTGACTACACTAACTGCGGTCAATGACCCCACAAAAAAGTCATCGTTTTGATTTCTTCTTTGTTTTATATCAATATATAATACCCATCAAGTCTGTGAAGTTTAGTCAAATAATTTAATTTGACCCTGTTTTCGGACTGATCAGACAAAAAAGAAATCGTTAAACTTAGCCAATGTTTTGTTAACACCAACCAACACCAGACCAACACTAACGTCAATTTCTGACTCCTTCCGTTAGCTTCCGATCACATTGATCATCCATTCATAAACCACCAATTTCTGACTCCTTCCGTTAGCTTCCGATCACATTGATCATCCATTCATAAACCACCAATTTCTGACTCCTTCCGTTAGCTTCCGATCACATTGATCATCCATTCATAAACCACCAATTTCTGCCTCCTTCCGTTAGCTTCCGATCACATTGATCATCCATTCATAAACCACCAATTTCTGACTCCTTCCGTTAGCTTCCGATCACATTGATCATCCATTCATAAACCACCAATTTACGTGAACATTATGCACGTATTTTCTTATCAAATTAAGCATCATTATATCCGACATCGGAACAGATGGTCTGATCATCAATCACGTGTAAGTAGCCACTGGAGGACAGTATGTCACTTTAATAATAATAATATCGTATTATGCCTCCGGTAATCGATCGGAACATTGATTTTTTGCCGTTTAAGATCTTATCTTAACATACAATGCTTATTTTTAATATAAATCCTGTTCCGAGATATTATATGAAATTGTAATTGATGGTTTCATTTATATGCGCCGGAGTTTATTGCTAAATGTCATCTTGAGTTCCAAAGTTTTGTAGAAGAAACCGCGTGATAGGAATCTATTTTTAGCTATCATGTACCTGCACAAGACAATTTTGAAAAGACAGTTAATTGTACGAAACAGAATCGTTTTGACACATATTACAAATAGATCCAAAGGATTCACCATTATGAGCAAATTATCTTCAAAACTTTCAAAACGAATCTAAACAGCACCCTGATTGCGTATATCAATCTCAGAATCATTTTGAAAGATATTGCTAATCCATTGCTTCATATGTTCGAAAAATTTGTTTGCTTACCAACGTAAATAACGCAATTAATGATGTTGAACTGTCAAAATGAAATCCATTGCTACTAATAGTGTGTTACGCAATTACCCCACAGGCCAAAAAAGTAGCAACGTTACAAAAACCGATGCTATCTTTTACACAATAAAAGCGACAAAAGAAAGTAAATTGTACATAACTAACAGCATCGTTTTAACACATATTAGAGATCAATGAACTTATGGGACACTAATACCTATTCTAAACACCTAAGATAGATCTGACTGCTAAAAGAAGCCACGCTGTAATTGAAAACCATCTTAATAACACTGTAAAGGATTTAACAGCAAACCTAACATTAAAATTGCGCGTGAAAGCTCCGCCGTCAGCTTTGCCAACTTGAGTTATTGTTCCTTTAGCAATCAGGGCGCATCCGAGTTTTGATTTATGCCAGTTTCACTAACCCCTCAATGCTACGGACCGATTCGCTCTCACCGGCGACCTATTACAGACCATTTATTAATGGGATCCATGAAATATTACCCACTTTCTAAGCTCCCCATATTCAGGAAATTCGAGAATTATTCTCGTATTTGATTAACAAACAAATCTATTATGAGCATTGTTGAGGTTTCTCTTGGATTGAGTCAGAAAAGTATCTCTACTAGTATTGTTGTTCGATTATTGTTATTGCAGAGCAGTGGTGGTCATAGGTTTAAACCCTGACAGGCGCTTAACTTTGTGTAAATTATTTCATCACCACTGCTCTCAAAACGGTGAAGGAAAACGTCGTGAGGAAACCGGCATGTACCGAGAACGAAAAATTTGAAGACATGTGACATCTACCAACCCGCACTGGACCCGCGTGGTAGACGGCCCTCTCACAGAGAGGAGGCCTGTGTCCCAGCAGTGGGAATAGTATATGCTATTATTGTTATTGAGAAATACGTCACAAACAGAAAAACAAAAATATCTGACCCCGTTAACAACATTTTCAGGACAACCGATCAAAGAATCGAGATCACAAACCGTTATCGATTCATCGATATCGATCTGACGTCACAATTAGCCGAAGGGGACTGCGCCATAATTTACTGCGCATAATATCTGCAATGCATATCGACGTTGGTCGTCCAATAATGAAGAAATCTATTAAGATTTGTGCCCGAGGCGTGCTGGGAGCCACAGTCACGATAAGTTTACAGAAAATGGAACGACAGGCAAATTAGAATGTTGACATGTAGAGATTAGATGATAATGGACAAGGAAGCTGTGTTTACAGTTTTTGGCATACTTTGTGGAGCGACATATTATTTGTGTTTGCGTGTTTCATTCCTTTTTAGATGAGCGAAACTGATTTGTTGATGGCACAAGAAGTAAGATCCATTCATCATCTGCCCAGCCTTTTTCCAACTACACGTATAAACGTATTTTATATGAAGCGACTGCCTGACCTCCACAAACCAGTTGCTGGGTTATACGATACCCCTGGTAAGACTGGTTGTCAGACTTTCGGGCTTCTGGCGACGCGTAACGACTGTCAAAGGTCCAAGATTGGCAGCCACGACCAACTGCTTAAAGTGCCTACCACGGATGGGTCTTGGTATGTAAAGATGGTCACCCATCCACGGACCGACCGCGGGAAGCGTAGGTTAACCTGGTCGATCGAACAGTGCGGCTGTTATTGTTGACATAACACCAGAGGCAAATCACTTTCGAACGAATGTATTCCTTTAGAAAAATAAGTATCTTTTACGTTTTTACTTACTTTTATGTTACTTTTATGTTTGTTTGGTGACAGGTTTAGAGAGTCGGTCTCTCTAAACCTGTCACCAAACAAACATAAACGTCAGAACCATTTAAAAGCTCAACGATATCACAACGTAAGTGCATTTGAACGCAATACATCAGCTCCGATGATTGACCAACGCTATAACGTACCAGATAAGGCCAATACAGACTTATAGAGCACCTTGCGACACGAGAGAGAGATCCGATCAATCTCCTTCGAGTCACGGAGCTGCTCTGTCTTCCTATAAAAGCTAATACGTGCTTAAATCGATACTAACGGCATTACTCAAGCTGTCTGTCGTGGACAGGACTTGTTTGGGCTTGATACTATTTGCTTACAAGTGTTGTTGATAAACGAGAAAGCGGATTTTATGAGAATTCTTAAAATCGTTGAACTTTTTTATCGTTTTATTGGGCTGGTTAATTATAAAATAAAAAATTAATATGACCGAATATTAGAGAATAATTATTTGTTTTGCCTCTTATGCATTTTTTAAATCACGTAGCATACCAAATTCAATCAATTCTAACTAGGCTGAGAATCAGCACTTATTGAAAGTCAAAATTGCATAAGACAGTCCCCCAAAACGCCCTCCCTTCACCACTTCCTTATTTGCCATATGTCAGCTAGCCCCTAAGTTCACACGCCAATATACCAACACAAACATTGAAAACTATACTCAAGCAGCCTAAAGAAATTCCAACATTTACGTCGCCATCGTCATCCACAACGTCACATCACCTACTGCTTATTCATAGGTTTTCTTTGCTTGTGTGAATCCCAACATTAACATTATTTTCCTCAAATTCTTAAGTCAACTTTTTTAGTCTATTGAGTTTTTGCGTCAATATCTCTAAGCCAAGTCAAGCCACTGAGGAAGTACACAGAGTCATTAGCCCATAAATTCAAAGTGGTCGTGTTTCCTCAAGCCAATGTACCGTAATTGTCGCTTTTCATTGGCTCATTAGCAACACTGTTGCTGATGATATTGCAAGTCTGAATAATGGCTACTGTTGTAAAACTGTACTTCATGATGAGTTCGTGTTTGTTGGTTTTCGTGGTGAAGCTTGAGTTGTCTTCAAGTTAGTTTGTGGAGAAATTGTTCTATTACTCTGTGTTGTATTTTGTAATATATTTAGCCCGACGCTTCGCCCGCGTGGAAGTAGTATAATATCCCACGGGAACGTACTACCGGGATAAAAAGGTATCCTATGTCCTAACCCAGGTCAGTGTGCCAAATTTGACCCAAATCCGTTCAACCGCTAAGGCGTGAGGTAAGGTAACAGACACACACAGGGTTACTTTCGCATGTATAATATAAAGTATTAAGTAGTATGGATCTTCAGTTCTGATGTTTTCTGGGCAACGTAATTTAGTGAATTCATAAATATTTCTGTATTTGAGTCAGTTTAAATACTTAAGTAACATACCAATATGTTTAGGCTAAATAACTCGTTATATGGTGAGTTGAATCGTGACGTCGAAGACAGTTAGACATTAAAAAAACCGAAAGCCTATTTCCTCATGCCCAATTTATCTCCGGTAGTATTGCCTAAAGAGTATATGCGAATCATATGCGATGAACCGTTTCTGCAATCTCGGGTCAGCAAATATAAATGGCATAGGAACAATATTAATTATGTTGAAAGTTCACGTCAGTTAGGCTCACAACCGTGAAGCTCCATTGATACGCCTATCAGTTCAAATTGTTCGCTCGTCACCTCAGCGATACTCTGACGCAGCTAGAGAGAGGACTTTTATTTCTCAGTATTCTGCGCAGCATATAATTTTATATATGCAGTTTTTTCGCCAGTAATTAAAAGTCTATTTCTTGAGGCGATACTATAATGTTTTTTAATTACAAAGGAGTTAAGCAGGAAGCTGTTACTTTTATTACGGCTACCTTAGCTGCGGGTTTTAATGAAATTGACTTAACCTGGTCTTGTTCTTGGACCACCGTGGTTTCTTTAATAATATTTCCATTTAAAGCGAGTATTACTAATGCACCATGAAATGGTACGAGACAGCTGGTGTGCACAATGTGGTAAAACCATTTAATTATGTTTGTAAGGGTGTGTATATATTTAAGAAACCACATGCTACCTAGAAGCAGGTTCGCCGATAGCCAAAGAAGGCCATGCGTGAGCGCCTACACGCAGAATGCAAATGCACGATATAGGTCGTCCGACTGGAGTTATGCACGCATCCTCAGGTCAGATTGACGGGCGTAGAAAATTTACTTATCGTGTACCGTGCGCATTACTCTAGCGTGTCCCACATGCTTTTAAATTGTCCTGTTATTCTTGTTTTTCTAGGCTTTTGTCCTTCTGTCCGGTTCCATTACCTATGCTCTCTTATGCGTATCATCGTACGTGTGCATTAACTAGTGAAATTCACAACCAAGAGCACCTCTTCCACTCTGGATTGTTAATAATTTCATAAATGGATGGGTTGTTAGAATGGCTCAACATGGTTTTTTTGCAAGTTTGGCATTATCTCTTGTATCGAAGTTGTATACGATATAAGCTGTTTCCTGTGCTTGATGGATTAGCCTGTCAATGTTGGGTTATTTCCATCTGACTAACACATGAATTACGAAATATGATTTCTTATGAGTTTCTTGTCGTTTAACTTTTTAATGTCATGATCAAAGTATATGCTAATGAACTTTCAAATTCGAGCAGTTTCATAAAAGATAGAATAATTCTAAAGAGAGCTGTTCTCCTAAAAGTAGAACACCAAGTTGATAGATCCTCAATTTATTTTCAAAATCACTTGGATCGCGCCTTAATTGCCCGTATCATTCGATTTCATTCACGATTCCCGCTCGGCGCTTGCTCCACTTGTGTTACGCTTGCGTAATTGTTTACGCGCGTAATTGACGTTTGCCGATGATATAAACTCGTTTCATATCGACGCCGCGATCGAGGCGTCATCTTGACTGACGTTAAGTGTCGCTTGGTCTGCTTGTCTTGTTCACAGTGTCACTATTTCGCTTCATTAACCACTAGCCTCCAGTCAAAAGGTGACTTTTACCTTCGGAGATTGTAAATAGACTGTAAGATTAATGTTTCTCCCTTGGGAAATAATGCCGCTACACCATCGTCGGTAGCTAAACCCATGAATTTTAATACTTAGGATCCTGTCTTACAAAGTGAGCGATTAGAAATATAATCTTTCAATCATGATTACAATGTTATACGTTTTGCAACATGCGATGTTTATCAGCATGCAAATAACGTTTTTCCCATGGTATCGATTTCACGATTCCTCTGGTCTACGGGGTCAGCGCCATTCAACTCGCGGAAGAAAGTAAATTGGAAACCGTGACGTACTCGGTGTTGGGGCGATTTGTACACGTCACACGCGGGTAGCAGGGTTCGCACCCGACCGGAGTGTGCGACCTCTGACGCCGTATCAGGTGCTCACTATCAGGTATCATAGATATTGGCCGGTTAGCGTCGGTGGCATCTTTAGTGGGTTAATTTGCCACAGATAGCGGCCATGATGGATTGTTTGACGCGGCGTGTGCGCCCGCGCGGCCCACGCCCGCGGTCAGAGGTTAAACGCCCACTTTGTGCACGATCCCTTCGTTGTATTGATTTTGCAGTCAATCACGATCGTATCTTGTGCATATCTTTATATCTTTTAATACGCGCTCTAAACTGTGCATAAATCTCAGCAAAATCAATGATCGTGTCTATAAGTACACGTAAAGCTTGTAAAGGCAGTGCCCCGCGGTACAGATGCATGATTCGTGGTGAGCTGTGCCGATAAAGGAAATGTTTACCTGCACGTGGGAGTAGAAGCTGCCGTAGTTTACTCTATGGCTACATTATCTAATGACGGTCGTCGCAGTGCATGCAAAAACCGTATTTTAACATACGATAAGAAGGAAATTACTACCTGAGCATCGAACGGACCTTTTAAAGCTGTTATATCATTTCCTTGGCCGCTGAGTCGCTGACACTGACAGAAAGTGGGCGTCTAGCTGTAATGATCGGGAGTCATTATTGCCGCCGCTCGATTCATATTCATTACTGGTAATGATTTGACGAACATCATCGGACATCGAGTCTTTCATTAAGAATTCGGCTCACTGTAATTCTAGGAAGTATTAAAGTTTTTTAAGTATGCGTTGATTTACGACCAAATTTTGTTTTCTTCGGCCGTCCTGGTTCCCACTTCCGAGGGGTAATAAATTGAACTTCGCACTCGTGTTTTTAGTGGGCCTTTCTCTCGCTGTTGGTTTAAAGAGGATCGTATCTTGTTGACCCATCGTATTTACAATTTCGATTTTATATCGAGACTTTTGGTTGCAACGGTACCTCGGCCCGGTTGTCCAGCTCGGCTTTCGTCTGTCTATTGTTGCAGCAGTAACCCTGGCCGCGTATGGCGCGCGTAATGTTCCTGAGATAAAACGAAACTATAAATAATGTTATGATGTCGACACAGTCGTTGCTACTGATTTTAATGTGTGTTCGAGTGTAGGATTTACGAGCTCGATCGATACTGCAATACTCGATTCGGATTGTATTTAAATCAACGACTGTCTCTCGCAATTGTGTTTGTGTTCAACAAATTATTGGTGGTATCACGTTTGCACCTTCAGATATTTTAGATTAGCTATTGAATCTATTGTTCGATTATTATCGTCATCCTTTCGATATTGTATCTGGAATTTAAATTTCAGTGTCCGTTTATGTTGGAGAAACCAATTGTGGTGTCCTTAGCTAACTGTTAGGTACCTTCGTTGACAATCTATTAATTTTATTGGGGGTGACTGCCATCTGTCCTCCGTAACACTTAGTGAAATCAGAGTTCGCGTAAGATATTATCAGTTTCAAGATGGAAGCTGACCATCTTCTTGATATAATGCCTAGATTTGGTTACCGTCGCTTTCATTGAGACTCAAAGATGAAATTGTTCAGTCTGATGAATAGCGATCGCGTGTTCACCTGCCATTGCTAGATATAAGTGATCCATAATAATGTCCTCCTTTTTCCTGTTTCTTCATTGTTCTTTGATAATCTTATGATATTTTATTCCGTAAAACTTTGGCTTTCTAAAAAAGCGGTAAACGGTCACGCATTAACGACTGTCCATATACCGAGCGTTTTTTGACACGTGAAAATTATACATTTTCATGACGTCCGTTCTGCCGCGCTAATTAGAAGTGCAGTAAGGAAAATCCGAAAGAGCAGTAATGTGTCTTACTGCACCGTTGTGCTTAGTAATTTACTTCTCAGCAAGAAACATACTGCGTTTTTGCTTATTAAATGTCCCACTTCTCGAACAGCTATCAAAATGAGGACCATATAGAGCTCATTACGAGGATTCCGAATCTATAAGTAACTCAATTTTCCCAAAAATCCTTCCTTACTGCGTTTCTAATTAGCACGGCAGCGTTATAATATGACGGAACGAACCGCTTCTTTAGGAATCCAAACGCGCTGCTGAGCGGTGGCCGTTTTGCGTGGATGTGATCCATATTTTCCCCCAACTTGTTCTTTGTTGTGTTTTTCTCTGCGTCTTGTTTGCGTACTAATAAACGTACCTATTTTATTTCTTTCTTTCAAAGTTTTACCAAAGAATGCTGTCTTGACCAACCCCAAGCCTTTTTAGCTTGAAACCAACTGAAAGATAACTTCACTCCTATATCAGCTCAGCATGTTCGTATTAGTTTTAAGCACCCTAATCTAGAAAGTGTAATGTGGCAACACTGACAATCTTAAGGAGTAGGCCACATCGAGGCCACCCTCGGTCTGGTGCGCTATCTAAGCATGCACTACACTGCATCTGGCTTCCTCATGCAAATGATTGCAAATAAGTGCTTTCGTCAGTACACTGGCGTGCTTTCAGATTTAATGTAGGAGCTATTGTTTTGTTTGGTATAAGTTATGTAAAATATTTTGGTTTTTTTACTTTTATACACAGCTAAAAACAAAAAGTTTCAATTGAGAATTACATTTAGACCTGATCTTGATCAAGATTAACCCCTAAATCATATGTCGATACAGATGATGATACTCTTTAGGGTCCCGTACCCATAGGTTGCCAACGTGACCCTATTACTAAGCCTCTGCTGTCCGTCCGTCCGTCTGTCAGCGAACTATATCTCATGAACCGTAATAGGTAGAGAGTTGAAATTTTCACAGAGTGTGTATTTCTATTGCCGCTCTATCAAAATATAACAAAAATAAAGTTAAAAGGGGTCTCTATACAAGAAACGTTGTTTTCGGCCTTTTTTATGCCTAGTGGTATAACTCACACTTGGCTGCTTTTTTTTTGTTTCCAGCAATTATTTTTGTGCTAGTTTACACCTTCATAATAAATTTTTCCTTACATTTCTATTAAGGAATGAAATAAATAATACTCAAATGAATAAACATGACACACAGATCAACAATTTATCACGTCGAGGGGAAATGTTGTTAATCGTTTTATAGGTTCCTCGTTCCGCTTTTATGTAAATATCATTTGAATAATAAAAATGAGTTACTGGCAACATGTGTGCTGAAAAGTATTTGCATTTAGCACCTAGGGAAATTCCTACACGCAAGGGCACGTTTTTATTCACACAAGGGATGCCCAATAGCCGTATCTTTTGCCCTTTCCAATTTATTCATCTTTCCACCATCATTCATCATTCAGCAGAAAGAAGTCTACTGCTGGACATAGGCTTCCCCCAAACATCGCCAAATCGTGAAGTTCTGTGCTTCTCGAATCTTGCGGATTCGTGCGATCATCACCTTTTCATTGGTCCACCTAGTAGAGGCCTAACCACACTGTGTCTTCTACTTTCAACACACTATAGAGGTATGAGAACAGGGTGTAAAGTTCACTCATCCTCCCTGGATAAGGGAGCATCCTTCGACCAGACGGGTGTTGTGTCTGGTGGGTAACTGCCCGACGACTGATGTGACGGGATATTGTATATATGCTAGTTGCGTGGTAAACTTCGCTTGCGCGATGCAGGTCTTTGCGTTACGTCTGTGTGATGCGTAGTTCGCAATTCTAAAGTTACTATCGGTAGTTTAAAACCAACTAATTTCACCAGTTAACATTTTCGTTCAGTACTAAGCCTTGTATTCAAATAATACGAGTATCTAAAGTTTCAATGTAACATGCACATTTCCAAATAAGATAAACGTTTCTTTAGTGAAATGCGCGAGTACGGTTTTATCGCAGCCAGCTTTTTCTTATCTACCGTTCGCCATTCCAAGTTTTCAAGGTGCGGTTATGTTGATAACCGGAGCGTTTAGCGGATTAACTTGTATAGCTATTACCGATAGCTTTTATCGCTTTGCAACATACTTGTATCTGAGATCTTCCTCTCTTTTTTTATTTTTGACCACCAGTATATTTAGAGATAAATTAAGGATGCTGAAGTCAACCATAATCTTAGAGCTATAATAGCTATTTTGCTTGGATCTGGATCAATGCTTGCAGGCTGTCAAATTTTTTTAGGAACTTCGGCTAGGTAAGTTTGTGTTGATGACCAAGAATTGTATAGAAATTTTCTCTCGTCATAAATTTTCGAAAGTACGCCCTCAATAGAACTACAATTTCAATTTTGCAAAAAATGAGTCGAGCTTGCCACTCGCTCGACGCCTCCCCGTGGCCCCAGGCGCTTCCTACTCAACATTGCACTTGAGGGAACTGACCCTATCTCATAGAGTTCCCTTTCGAATTGCCCTTGATGGTAATCTTCAGCTTAGTGAATGTATTCTCAGTGAAACTTATGAAAGTCTCGTTGGGAATTCTAATAATAATGATATGCAACAAGGAGTGCCTGCTGTACTATCTATTATTTCCCGTTTTCAATTGTTTATATCTTACAAGAAGCATTAAACGCATCATAAGGTAAATTGCTTATTATCAAGCAGCTGCGGTAGTTGGTTAAGTTACTTGGTAGCCTTAGTCGGGAAATAGGAAGGATTGAAACTAAAGAAGCTAAAGCAAAGTTAAAGATTTTTAGAGTAAAAGTATATATAGATTTTTCGGTGTTCACAGGTAACTAACGTTTTAGAAGGCCTTGTTATGAATTAAATGAATCGGGAGCATGAGATAGGACATCGTCATGTCGCGCCTTGTATGTCCATGTGTAGACAACATCCGAAACTTATCAACCAATAACTGAAGGCCAAGTCTCGTAATTAAAAACGCTCAAAATCTAGTCGAAATCTCATCTCAGCGACAACCAATGCCAAAAACTTGTCAAAAATGTAATGTACCTATATTCTCAGTTAAAAATACCTCTAATTTACCTAAATTAGGGGGAGGTATTTTTGACAGAATGAGACTGACATCAGACTATGAACGTTCTTAAAATTACGATAATTGCCCCTTTGATCATCATTCTAGATTTGCCTTACAATTATGAGCCTTCGCAGTCCCTTAAAACGCTCATAAAGAAATGTAAACATCTCTAAAAATAAACTGAGCCCAGCTAACAAATCATGCGGCGCGAACACTTCATCACTGCAGCTATTAGCTTAGCCTTCCTAACATTTATCTCGGCTACCTGTCACACGTCACGACGAGTTGTGCTGCGTGGGCGCCGCTTTTGTTACCGAATAGCTGCACAGTTCCACACGTGAAGGTACGAATAATATGCAAGAGTGTAAATGATAGTTTACATAATTTGTTGATCAAGTGAGGAAGTTAGTTTATGAGAGTTTCGGATAGGACGATGTGATTTTTTGTCAAAGTTAAATCATTTATTTCAAATAGGCACATAAAAGGCACTTTTGAACGTCAAAAATTAAATAAAAATAAAATTGATTCTAGTCGCCCCTTTCAAAAGGTAGTTTTCGTATGGAGAAGAATGGGCAAGAAACTCCACCGTTACTCATTTAAAATGTTTTACAATAATTTGCATACATTAATTATAAAATTACTATACCACAAAGGTAAAAGAATTAAAATGGATTAACGAAACCATGACATATAAATTAACTATGTGATAGATACATGGTGCTCACATATTTACTAACATTCTAAAAGTAGACGATTTTAAGTTACTACATTTATACCCAGGCTTTTGGCCTTGGTTGAAAGAGAGGTTACGAATGTTGCCACGTCTAAAAGGAAAGGTTACCAATGTTGCCACACCTAAATAAAGATAAAATGTTTCCATGTTACTCTTATGTGCTGTCATTACTACATAATTATGATTTTGGAGGGATTTGTCACAAAAGTTTTAGACCATGGTGCAACAGAATCCATGTCATATTTAAAGTAAACTGTTTCTGCAACCATCATTTGCTAGCATTATAATATTACATCGTTCATCCTTTCCATTCTTTGCAAAATGAATTTCTTATTCAATAACCCTATATTTTTCAAGATGGCGGCCACATTAGATTTCAACCGTTACATTATTGTCGACATTCCAGATAATTGCTTTCGCTCTAAGAAAATTACATTTAGGTCTTACGTCAGTGCACAGCTACGCGCAATTTATTGGCATTTGCTTCCTAGTCTTCCTTCGAGGTTCACCCGTGGGTGGGCCAGGAAGTTTCATACGGACACCCACGGGCTTTCATCGCACCGTGATTCATATCCCTTAGACTCCAACTTTATTAGCCGAGCAACCGTCTGTCTGTGCACATTAGCTGGTTTAACTTGGAATCGTTGGCAGATTTATGGCATGAGAGGTCCGCTCGATGGTAATTGTGGGGAATGTCGCGAGATAAGGAATGTTTAAAGGACATTTTACTACGGGGATTTGCGATGGCTCTCATCGGAACATGACAGGCTGTCGTGTGAAGTTTGTTTAGTCAGTGTACAGGGTCAAATTAAATTAGCTAGCGAAACTCCGCAGACGTGATGGGTATCAATATCGTAACATGATAAGACAAAAATAAAACAAATTGATGGTTTTTTTTTGTGGGGTCAGTGACCGCACTTGAAATATCAGCTAAATTTTTATGGTAAACTTCACAGACGTGATGGTTTTCGTTATCCAAACACGATAAAACAAAATAAAATAGATTTTCTCAAGTCAAACTTCAAGTAACAAAACTACAGCGGTCGTTGGCCTCTAAAAAAAAAATCAAATTAATTTACTTTTGTTTTATCGTGTCAAGATATCCATATCCATTACGTCTGCAGAGTTTCGCTAGCTAATTTAATTTGTTCCTGTATAGCGATGGAACCGACTATACTATTGGCTCATGTGAGACAAATATGGTAATCCTCTCTTCTAATGCAAGTTACGAAATAGTTCCTCTTAGCCAAAAGCGTACATTAACTAACTTAGATTAAGAAATCAAGTTGACAGTACTGAACTCAATTGCATCGAGAAGTTAGATCGTTTCTGTAATGTAGTGTGTCATGACATGAAGTCAATCAATCTGTCTGTAATATTTTTGAGTCTGCTATTGGTATGGAATATGTAGGTAGATTTATCTTCAGCCTAAAGCTGTTATGGGTGGGAGCAGAAAATTAAAGACCGATTTCCCTAAAAGAGAAACCCTGGGAAACATCTCGTTACCATAAACATTTATGTGCACCGAACTACTAAACAGCATAATAACCAATTAAGTTCATTGATTAAAGTTGTCCATAACATCGTCACTTTCAACACTTAAGTGTCATTTGACGTAATTGGCCGAAACGAATTATCGATATCGAGCGCTTTATCGATGTCCAATTTCGCGATAATCTGATCGATACGTTATGTCTGCGGGTGCGCGCAGCCCTAAGGACATTTTTCACCGTTGGACGATGGAGAGGCTAAATTATAGGCTTTTTACAAGTTAATGCGGCAATAAATAGGCGATAAACATCTCTGGTAGTAGCGTAGCACGCGCTTGTCTGACAAAGGTGTAAGATGCAAGCTGCAGCTGCTGTAACGTTGATAATACGTAACTCTGAGATTATCTGGTCGTAGATGTCCGTAATAGAGACAGATAGTATGGTAATGGTTCGATAAAGACATGTTAACATAAGTTCCGCGTGTATACTTTATGTTTATATTGTTTTAAATGTTGCTTAGATATTCAATCATGAGTTTCGCAATACATAGTTGAATGTTTCAAATACTCTTAAGTTTGCAGGATGTGGCGATCGGGGAAAGCTTGGTTTTTCTTTTTTCGATCGTGAATATCTTTGTATTGTATTGTAGCCATTGTAGGTAGGTATTTGTCTATTATTGATTTCTTGAACATAACCCAAATACTGCCGTATAAGAACTACTTCTATTTTCATGATTGAATAAAAAAATACAGCCTATAACGTTCCCACTGCTGGGACACTGGCCTCCTTTCTGTTTGTGCGGAATAAACTATTTTTCTTTCTTTCTCTCTGTGAGAGGGAGTGGGCCATAATACACCACGCGGACCCTGTGCGAGTTGGTGGATTATTGGATACATACGTCAAATATTTTCGAAAATCAACTGTTCAGTCATTGTCATCCGTCTCACGATATGCATACCTACTTCGTGAGATCGACCAAATTCTAAAGACGTTATTTGTCTACGAATTAATGATTGTTTATCTCTATCTATTCCACGCTTATCGCTTGTCACACGGACCTCGCCTAGGGCACCGCAAAGCCCAGTAGCGGACTACTTTCACTGCGAGCTCTGGGAACACGAAATTCGACTAATAGTTTGAATTATTACTGCATCTGTGGTTATGGCTGCGTTCACTGTACGCCTGGGATTGCAGTGAAAGGCTCTCATTCCGATTATTGTTGATTTCTATTGTATTTCAATTTATTGCGAATGCATTTGTGGAAACTCGTGGGCTTTGAGTGAGTTGTTGGGTTGTGTGTGTCTATTTGTATTTAGGCTTCAGTTCTTTGTCATTTGTCATGAAATTGTTTGCAAGAAATTTAACTGATTTAGAGACTGCTGCCTGAGAGAGAAGATTCGCCAGAAGGGCCATTCTCGTAAATAAAAACATTCAAAATCTAGTCGCAATCTCATTTCATCGACAATCAATGTCAAAAATGTAGGGAAATTACATGAGAACATTACCTATAGGCTGATTACTGAGTAAGCTGATTGAAATGCAGGCATTTCTTAACCTCTTGTACAGATTGTACCTCTACATTCTTTGAGGATTGTACAACAACTTCGACATTTCCGGGGCATTTTTTTTTATTAATATTTTCCGGACAATGGCTCTCTGCTGCCGATGCTTATGGTGCTTACCCTTTACGGTGCATTCAATTGTACACACTGGGTCTTTTTTATGCATCTCTTAAAAAAATAAAATGCAGCATGCGGTCACAATTTGCATCGGCCATTGTTTCATGCAATCCATAATTTCGTCTGAATGTATTGCCAAATTGGTTTTTTTACGAATTCCAGGCTCGTTTTGTTTTTGTTTTTATTTCGCGCTGTTTTTGGAACTTAAACGGTTTGGTAATTTTAAAATCAAGATATCGTCTGTCAGTTGTATAATGAGTTTCGATGTATTATTCTATTAGTGTACTTACACTATATTTATTTGAATGTCCCTTGACATTCAAATAAATATAATGTAAGTGTATGTATGGGAGATGTAAACATAAGTTATTTATTTACTAATGATCGTCTTTGATAATGTCATGATCCATCAAACATTGATATCAGTTAAGGTCATCTCATTGCATTATGTTTTTGCGAATATCATTATGCATTTTTTTTACACACAGCTAAATAAAAAACAAATTACACGATACTACGTCTGTAACAGCTGGAGTTTTAAATTTTAAATACTAATTAAAGTCATTCATCTTAAAGTTCATCTTAAATGCGGTAAAAACAATAATTCATTCGCTTTAAAATATTTCAAGTACGTTTCAGCTATTTATTGCTCATCACAAACATTCGCACTAAAAATGGCATCAGTAAAAATATTAACACCACAAGATGCAACATTGTTGCAACCTGGCAGATATAAAGACTGCTGTTCATTGCGGTGTAACAGAATCATCGTTCGGTTCCGTTCCAGCATGACTTGGATAACAACCATTTTTTCCCTGCTTCTAATTTTCTATTCAATTGTGATAAGGGATCGTGGTTAGACCATGATTTTCTTTGTATTGTAGTATCTTTAGATAATCTTGTCTACTTCCTCGTATTCTTCTGGACTGTTTTCAGCATTCACTTTCCTAACTTGCAATAAAAAAATCAGATTATTGGCGCCTCATTTTAACAAACTTTGTCGTTTCTACTTACGTGAGCAATCAATCAACTCAGGGTATCTCAGTCCACTGCTGGACATAGGCCTCTCCCAGACTGTGCTACACAACACCCTGTCCTCCGCCTTCCGCATCCAGTCTACCCCAGCTACCTTCTTTAGGTCGTCCGTCCATCTAGCTGGGGTCGTGAACTATGGAAATTACAAATAAATTAACTATTCTAACTATGAACAAGATCAAGACTAAGGCCACAATCAAATCGCGTGCAAAACACAACTAAAAACTATCTACTTTCGAACAAAAAAAGAATTTTGAAAATCCGTTGACAATTGGCGGAGTATTCGATGAACAAACATACAAAAAAAAAAAAAAACATACAATCATCTGAACATAGTACCTCCTCCTTTTTGTGAAGTCGGTAAAAATCACCAACGAACGAACATTCACACAACCACATCAATGTGCAATCAACCTAAAGCAATATTTACCCAAGAACAATTAATGTTTACAAAATACCAATTGATTTCTGACGGATGGTTGGACCTTTAAACACAAAAACATATAACAATTTAAATCGATACATTGATATGTGGCGGAGGTTTTTCTTCAACGATGGAATACAAATGAACCATTGCACCGTGTTGGGGTCAGGGTGGCCTTTACTCCGTATTCATGAGACCAGTTTTTGTCCTCACTCAATTCTCACAATTCATTCGTTGATTTTTTGTGCGACAGTTTTGGACAATTTTGAATTTTTTGAATTTTTTAATGTATTGTAAGCTGCTCTAAGTTGGTGTAGGTCAGTGATTAAAGTTCAGTCTATGGTAATATAAATCAGTATACTTACCTGATTATTCATGCCCTGTTACAGTACTATAAGTACCGGATGGCAGGGATATCTACGCGCAAACTGTAACCACGAATTCAGCACGGGATTCTAGAGTAGAAATTTTTCGTCGGTTATCAAAAAATTAATTAGCCCTTTCGCAATTTTTCCACTTCCTTTCAATGCCTATACGGTCATTTTGTATGGAACAACAATAAAAAAAAAATGATATAATTTCAGGTTCAGAATCAAGTACTGAATCCACGATAACGTTGCGCCTTGACGTCCCTGCCGCTCTGTATAAATCAGTATATTTCATTATTCATACCCCTTTAAATTAGTTATACAGGCTGATTTTTTAAAGACCAGCCAAATTTAAGGATGTGGTACAGACCATCAAACTGAACAACTTTCTCCATGGGACCAACATCGTAATCGCGAATAAAAATTCAGCCGTCCCATACATTTAGGTCGAGTAGGTATTGAAGTTTTCTATGGGACAGTTGATAAAATTTTCGCGATTACGCTATTTTGTATTTGTGAGGTATGGTGTGCCTCAGGGCACTGTACTCGGGCCCCCACTTTTCTTGATATATATCAATGATCTCCCAAGAAATTTGAGAAACAAAATGGTACTTTTTGCAGATGACAGTACAGCTATCACAGAATGCACTGATCCAAACGAATATCGAAATGAGATCAATAACTTGCTAAATAACATCATTAATTGGCTAAATAATAATAATCTTGTGATCAATTTGAGTAAGACTAAAATTGTACAGTTTCATCAACGACGTAAGAATCCACCCCTAATATTACCTACGATGAGTGTAAAATAGAAGAAGTTACGAGTGCAAAATTCTTAGGCATAACTGTAGACCATAAGTTGACTTGGAAACCTCACCTGGAAGTGGTTTGTAAACGACTGAGTAAATCTGCGTATCTATTGTTTCAATTATCTAAGAGAGTTAATTCTGAAACACTGTTAACAGCCTATCATGGACTTGTAGCCTCTAATCTCCGTTATGGTGTTGTTTTCTGGGGGCAATCAACTAATAGGGAACTGGTATTCAGGATGCAAAGAAGGTGTGTAAGATCCATGTGTAATTTAAAGTCAACAGATAGTTGCCTTCCCTACTTTAAGAAATTAAAAATATTAACATTACCAGCTATATATATATTAGAAACTGCATTATTTATAAAATCAAATCCACATTTATTTACAAAATTTTCAACAGTTAAAAAGACCCCCATTCGGAGTCAATATGAAAATCAACTATGTACGTTGAAATGTAATACTGCGTTAATGAAAAAGAGCTTCTTTGGTGTTGCACCAAAAATTTTAAATAAAATACCTGATGCTATAAAATGTATGCCATTAAAGAAATTCAAAAGGTGTCTTCACAAGTTATTAGTTGAGAAATGTTATTATACCCGGATGACTATTTTAATGATAATACTATTTGATTAAATTCTGTAATTTTATAAATTTATATTATTAATGTTGAATTGGATGACTATTTTAATTTTGGATAACTATTTGATTAAATTCTGTAATTTTATTAATTCATATTATTAATGTAACGAACGAATACTTTCTCGCATATTCTTTTGTTATGATCTTCTTGTGTGTGTTTTTTTTGTTTTTCTTTCTTGTAGTGGACATTATTAAATTGATTATTTTAATGTATTTTGTTAACGTAAAATTTTGTTAACTTTGACGAACCTGACTTTAATATTTGTATGTCAACAATGACAAAGCCTAGTGCAACACTTATCTATTTAAGACCCTGACATGTATGATTAATGTATATATGTTCTTCACCTATGTTTCACAAATAAATAATTCTGATTCTGATTCTGATTCTGTCCCATGGAGAAAGTTGTTCAGTTTGATGGTCTGTACCACATCCTTAAATTTGGCTGGTCTTTAAAAAATCAGCCTGTATAGCAAAGCTAACAAAATCCTCGTCACCGCTTTAAAATGATAATAGGTTTGCTTTTATTGTCCGCATGCCGATGAAGATAACCTTACCCTAATTACCCATTGGCCCTTATCTCTCAACCCCAGGCACATTAAGGGGGATGGGCTAGGTAGCCCGCGAAATTTAAATTTACGTACGTTTTTCTGCAATTTGCAGGTCAGTGTCACGGTGTATGTTGATTAAAATATGATTCGCGACCGTAACAAATATGGCTTTACAGAATTGTAATCATTAAAATCGGCAATACAATTCCTTAAGTTAGAATTGGCCTCAAATGTCATGATTTCATGAAATAAACATTCAATATGGTAATATCAACTTAGAGAGTTGGATTGATGCCATTTTATTTTTATGATTATAATTCTATTTAAAATCAATAAATATTATAATCCGAATAAATATTTATTACAGCTACGAATCATATTTAGATCAAGATCAACATACAATGTTAATTTTCTTATGTTTTTTGCAATTTGCAGGTCAGTATCAGACCTGCAAATTGCAAAAAACGTACGAAAAATTACATTTCGATGGCTACCCAGACGCTTTCGCCTTAACCAAATTACTCATTCACCCTTAACTCTCAAGACCAGGCACATTCAATTCTAATTTTAACTCGTATCAGGCATTCCTTCCATCTCATAAATTCTATGGCGGCCTATTTACCGCGACCCATTTCGTCGGCCTATCCTTGCACCCGATCCTGGGCGACTTTGACCCGGGATCAACATTCTGACCTTGACACAGGACTACACCTTACGATGTAAAGCCTTTCATTAAACATTTTAGAACGTTCTCGTAACTTGCTGTATTGCGGAGGCAGTACAGAGTAGTAATAATCTTATAGAGTAGTAATCTTATAGGTAAGGACAACGCTGAAGGATTATGATGTTAGGACTTTAAATATGTCATGTTGTATAAAATAGATTGATTTGAGAGAAGCTAAACTTATAGCGCCTTTAAAAATGACAATAAACTAAGGCACTCAGATGTGTACTTGTATGTACCTTGGACGGTTTTACAACTCCTCTAGAAACACCGTGTAAGGTACTATCGCCAAAATCTATATCTGACCACCGTAAGGACTATTCCTGCTTGCAGTGCGTATTATTAGTTGACCTAAAAAGGATCCTCTTTTGTTTTACTTACGGACGCAGCTGTGGTCATCATGTGCACGGGATTTTGTTTTCAAAATGGTCAGAATTATTAAGAACATATTTTTAAGAACGTTCACATTCTAATCTGTTTCGACCTGTCAAAAATACCTCGCAAATTCCCTTCATTTTTGACAGGCTCTTGAAATTGACGTAACTGAGAGGAGATTGCGGCTAGATTTTGGACGTTTTTAATTACAGGAATTGGCCTTCACTTCTCCATCTCTCTCTCGATATTAGTAAAATTCATGTGGTGGTTAATTAATGAGGTAGGTAACTTATCAATGTCGGTATCGGGGCTGATCGCCTTGAGAAAGCTGGAAGTAGGTACTAGCTAACTAACTTCGTGACACCAACTTCATTGAAATATAAAACCACTACCTTATTCTATTTTAATCCTTAGGTAAATAAACAAACATTCTGTAACCATGGAACCTTCAAAACTGTAACATTTTCATGAAAGGAACATTCATTTCCGTAGCTCACGCTAATGTCAAGTAAAATCAATACACGAGCGGTGACCTCGGCAGTAAACCCTGAACCTGACCTTGAGGGCATCGATGTTCGTCCTTCACGCGACCTTTGCTTGCTGGGTTGAACCATATCCGACCATTTTTATTTCCAGTGTATATTTTTCTTTGGGTTCGGATTTTTTCATGGTCAGGGTCAAAGTTCTTTATGTATTAGAACTTGACGAAGTTAATTTTGTTAGTACAAGTAAATAATAAATGTGTTTTATTTTTGTTTCAGGTATGTGCTTGACTTACTACGTAATGAAAAATCTGCATCATCTGATCTGCAATCTGCATCAAGCTACTATGTCGAATGTAAGTAAAAGATAGTAGTCATTGTAATACTAAATTAAGAATGGTATTGCAGTTAAATGCTTCATTCAAGTAAATAGTATTTAGTAACAGTTATGTCGGTGCTACACTACATCCGATCCGAATCCGATTTCAAGATTGAGTTCAATCCGAATTGGGAATGTTCTAAATTCGGTCGGACTAGGTTTGGAAGTAGTGCGCAATCCCTCATACAAATATGTAATACTATGGCTAGTTCCGACCGTCATTTCTCGGATTCGGATCGGATGCAGTGCAGAACGGATCTTACACCCGGCTTCTGATTTGAGAATTTGAAGTTAAAAGCTTGTCAAATTCTACTTTAGCACTACTTTAAACTCGCGAAATTTTTTTTTTTTTTTTTTCAGAAAAACGTAAGAAATTCTGAATTTCCCGGGCTACATTGAAGGAATCATCTAAGTCATTCCAAAGTAAAGTTTGTAAAGTTCTCGACTTCATATTTAAGTTAGAAACTCCAGGGAATGGAAATAAGTGAAAGATTTATTTCCCAGTTTTAAGGCTAAATAAATAATGCCAAGGTAAAATAAGTCTACGTCGCAAGTTGTACCTTACCTTACCCGTGGGAGAGCCGCCGAGTGCTTCAAATGACTTTCCTTATAAGTCCTACTAATATTATAAACGTGAAAGATTGTATGGATGGATGGATAGATAGATGGATGGATGTTTGTTACTCATTCACGCCAAAACTACGAAACGGATTTGGATGAAATTTGGCACACAGATGGTTTATAACCAGGATTAACATATAGGATACTTTTTATCCCGATATTCCCACGGGATGGAAACTCATGCGGGTGAAACCGCAGGAAGCAGCTAGTAAGACTAAACTTTATTGGTTTGGTTTATTTTTGTTATATCAAGACTTCTAATGTTAAATATTGTTAAGAACTTTATCGTCCTACAATTACCATAAAGTATGCTCATGCCGCCTGTGATACAGGTTTATCCTAGTACAGGCATCTAACATTAGTATACCTTTGTAAGTTATATCTAAGACTTTATGTAAATATTTTACCAATCTAATACTGAATAAAATATTATTTTTATTATTGATTACATAACATCACGCCCGTATTCCCCGAAGGGTTAAGCAGAGGCTTACCTTAGTACCTACACCCATATTTCGCCAGTTATGTTTAGGTGCCATGTAATAGAGGACGAGCCAATTATGATCAACCAGGTACAAATCCTGACTTCGTGCTGACTCTGAGAAACTGATGCAAAAAGCTCAATGACACTTTACCCGACCAGCACCAATTGTATAACAAACTATCAATCTCAATCAGATACATTTCGAAGGATAGGTACTGCTAATCCATTGCCTCATTATGTTAAAATGAAAGTAAAACAAGTACCCCAACGTAGCAGTCGCCGAGCTAGTTTTCTGATTTTACCAAAGATGAGAACTAAGTTTGGCAAAAAAATGTTAACTTTTGAAGGAACACAATTATATAACAAAATACCCTCACGTATAAAAAGGTTGCACTCATTCAATGCATTCAAAATTCAATTAGCTGCATATTTAATCACAAATAACACCCTTCCTAAAAGCTGAATACATTGGATGGGTGTATCATAATCATAATTGTATTTTTTGTATAATACTGTGACGTCTGTGACGAACTTTATATAATATAATTTTTTATGTTTGCAAATAAATGCATTTTCTTTCTTTCTTTCTTTAAGCATTGTTCTCATGTAAGTGACATTGTGCCTTTTTTTTTGAGAATAAATATCTTTAAACCTAAACCTAAAAAAATGCGTCTGCTCAACAAGCTAAAAAACACAATGAATGTTGTTGAACTGTCAAAATGACAGCCATTGCTACTGATAGTGTGTTATGCAATTACTGGGAATCGAACCCGGGACCTCATGTTCCGCAGTAGCGCTTGCGACTACTAAACCAACGAAGCTGTTTTATTAATGAGTGACAGGAAATATCTATGTAGTGTAGTGCAGTGCGAATGACTCACAGCTCGCTAATGTTATGATATTAATAAAAAGACAGTCTTTCGAAACTTCCGCCGGCGTAGTTACGTACTCAAGTAGATATTAATTCCCAGTTCCGTCCACAAGAGCCGACTATCAATTATGTTGACGGCGTAACATATGAGTAAAAAAAGTAAATTATTGTTTATGTTTGTTAATTATTCGTTTTCTTAAACTGGTTGCGTTGACGAGAAGTCACGGACTTGCTGTCACGGAGTATGGAGAAACCGAAGCACCGATTCAGTGCAGAATGAAAGCCTACAAACTGTCTTGCCGTGTATCGACAGCGTAGTGTGGGACGCCCCTCAGCTAGATGGACAGACGACCTCAAAAAGATGGCTGGGCTAGACTGGATGCGGAAGGCGGAGGAGAGGGTGTTGTGGCGCTACATGGGAGAGACCTATGTGGACTGCGATACTCTGAGTTGATTGATTTAAGCTGCCCAGCTACAAGTCTACCAGTTAATGAGATATGAGACGCTTCACTTTTTGTTATTTGTTGTCTTTCATTCGGCATCTTTCACTCGGAGTGAAACGTCTGAACAAAAATGTATCAAAGTTGTAAAACTATTTAATTAGTGAAACGATCCGACGATGTTAGATTTCGGGACTCGGGATTTATCACTGGCTTACAGAATGATTGAAAAATAAAATGAAAGGAGCAGATGAACGTTCATTTCTTTGTTACTTTGTTGGTATCTTGTGAACGTGGAATGAAACAAAAACGCATAATTCACTCGAGTGAAGCGTCTGATATCAGCTTAAGCACTGGATGTCTAATAGCTAATACAAAGAATATTTCATCATATTCAAGAATAGAAACAGTAGCCAAATGGACCACACCCAAGTCCCACATTCCGGCAATCATCCAATAACAGATCTTTCATCTCTCACCAGACAACGACAGGTAAAGTGCGCACTTCATTTGTTTCCTACTCCGTCCGCGCCGCCCACGACACGCGTCTGCCTCGATAGTGATCGTATCTCGATATCGCTCGATTATACAACGAGTCTCGATTATCTGCGAGTCGAATATCGATATCGTAATAGTTTGCGTCACTGTTTCATTGTGCTAGACGATGAGTCAATGAACTTCAACCGTAGCACATGTTAGTGGGTGTGTTTTCGCATTTGATCGCGAAAGGCCGGGTTTGGTGTTTTATGTCTTGGCAGGCATCAGAGGGCCTACCACCTTGGTAATGTATATATATATATATATATATATATATTTTGATCCATTAGTAACTGTAATGATTTAATTTCTTTAATTTGAATAATTATATGAATATAAGACTTTATTCAGACAAAAAATGTTACAATTATCTATCTCTTGTATTTCTCGACTCTAGTGAGTCGATGACACAGACAACTTGGTCTGTTTGCCAACTTTGGCAAATGTCTCTTAAATTTTTTCCACTCTGTTCGGTTTATCGCTTTCCTAGTCCAGGTTTTTATTGCCTGCTATGGCCTTAACCTCGTCTTTCCACCTTCGGAACTGTCTAGAAATCAGAAATCATTTATTTTGCAATGAATGTGTGTACAAAATAATATGTAAACATTGTAAAATCGGTTCCAACACACTCTACCGTACGGCATGCAAAAGTACAAAAAAATATATTTACTCAGTTATACAATCATATAGACAAAAAGAAAAGCAAGTTCTGTTATGTGGATCTACAGCCTTCCTACATAAACTAAACATCAAAAACAACAATCTTAATTCTATATTCTACAAGTGGTTGATTAATTTGCTTACATGAGCAATAAAAAAAATTAATAATAAACAAGGTATACAATAAAATTTGAAACATAAATAATAAATTAATAAAACATTATAAACTTTTATCATTAAAAAAATCTTGTATAGAATAGTAACATTTATCTATAAGTAGGGATGTTAGCCTCTTTTTAAATATACTTATTGATTCTTCTTTGAGTCTATGAGGTATTTTATTATAGATGACGGGCCCCATTGATAGTAAGCTTTTTCTTAATAATACTGTTTTGTGCCTACCTGTAAACATTAGATTTTTGTATTGCGATCTAGCAGAACCCGGGCGTGTTCTAATATCGTCCATTAGGGTAAAGAGGTGTATGTTTGTTCTAACAAATATTGCAACTTCAAATAAATACAAAGACGGAAAGGTGAGTAATTTTAGAGACTTGAACACAGGTGCACAACTGTCGGTATTTTTAAGACTAGCCATTGATCTTATGCAACGTTTTTGGGCTTTAAAAATCCTCTCCCTCTCAGTACAGTTACCCCAGAATATAAATGCGAATCTCAAAACTGACGCAACTAGACCATGATAAGCTTCCAACACGGTGCAAATGCTTACTTTTTCTGCCAGGTTATAAAGTACATACGCTGACCTGCTTAACCTCTTACATACATCCTCTGAATGCGGTTTCCAGGTCAGTTTGTTATCAATTTGAATACCAAGAAATTTTGTAACATTTGTCGAGTCTACTTTTTGTCCATTAAATTCAACATGATAATTTTCAGCTCATAGACGCTGATAAAAATGCATAACTTTGGTTTTCTGAATGTTTATAATTAGATTATTTTATTAAGCCAATTTATTATGCTTTTCAATGTATTATTAATATTAATTTCGTGATTATTTTTATTGCCGCATTTTACTATTGCCGTACTGTCGTCTGCAAATAATATCATAGGTTGTTGAATTTGGCGAGGCAAGTGGTTAATATATAATAAAAACAATAAAGGTCCAAGTACACTACCTTGCGGTACGCCATATTTGACTTCTCTGTAGTCGGATAGATATTTATATTCTTGTTTGGTTTTCACACATATCCTTGATATTTCTGTTAATTGCTTTCGATTAGTGAGGTATGATTTTATTAGATTTAAGACATTTCCTCTAATGCCGTACGTGTAAAGTTTATTTATAAGAGCGTCATGGTGTACGTAATCGAATGCTTTTGTCATATCAGTATATATGGCACATACAGGCATTTTATTGTCCACACTTGGCATTACGTTATTCAGTAGATCGTATATGGCTATATTAATAATTATATGTTTTCTGAACCCCTTTTGTTCATCACATAAGATTTCATTTTTAGTTAAGAACATATAAACTGTCTCGTATATAATTTTTTCAAAAACTTTAGAAAACACTGGAATTAAGGCCACTGGCCTATAATTAGCCATGCCTTCTTTGCTATTTATTTTATGGAGTGGTTTTATAGTTACTTTTTTAAGACTATTGGGGAAGGTACCTGAGCTAATACTTGTATTCATGATATGACTCTGATATAATTGCTGTCATGATATGACAGCAATTATATCAGCCACAAATTTAACCACAGAAGTTGTTACGCCGTCATAATCATGACTTTTTTTATTTTTCAATGTTCTTATTGCTCTAGCAATATCCTGTGGAACTACTGGCGGCATGAACATTGAGTTCGGGTTATTGGCCGGGTTTTCGGGTTTTCGGGTTATATACCTCTACCTTGTTTCCTTTTTCTATTTCTTGGGTACCAAAATAAAATATTTTTGTTCCACTTCTCAATGCCTCATAATTATATGGCCTGTCCATTTCCACATAAGTTTTCTAATTCACGTTGTTACATCTTGTGACGTAAAAAAAAAACAAAAGTTTCATGCTGAGCTTTTTGGAAAGCTTACTATAACTATCAATTCTCTTAAAAGAAAACTTTGTTGTTCCCTAAACATTAGTAAACATTATACACACGTGACTATTAACGACTATTAATGATGTATTTCACAGTTTTATTACGGTCGTAAATAGCCAAATCGGTTGCGAAATTAACTCAAGAATCAAGTTTTATGTCTCTTTAGAGCCGATAGATATAATGTTTATTTAAAGTGTCGTAAATTTAAAATAGAGGTTAGTTATGTAATAATTTTCTAACCGTGTAACTTATATCAATTTTTAGTCTTAAATCGGGTCTGAAAATACCAACCTGTCTTGAGCAAGCATGGTGATCAGTGTGGTGGTGTGTGGTGTGGTGGTGTGTGTTGTGGTGGTGTGTGGTGTGGTGGTGTGTGGTGTGGTGTGGTGTGGTGTGGTGTGGTGTGGTGTGGTGTGTGTGGTGTATGAGTAGTATTTTCTTTCTTTCTTTCTTTTCTTTCTTTCGTTTCTTTCTTTCTTTTCTTTCTTCAATGCTCATGTCTTCTCTGTATGAGAAGAGGCCGTTGCCCTACAGTGGGCTGGTATTATACTAGCACCCACGGTTTCACCCGCATAAGTATCCATCCCGTGGGAATATCGGGATAAAAAGTATCCTATGATTTAATCCTGGTTATAAACTATCTGTGTGCCAAATTTCTTCTAAATCCGTTCAGTAGTTTTTGCGTAAAGGAGTAGTAACAACAATCCATCCATACAAACTTTCGTGTTTTTTATATTAGTAGAATTAATATAGTCGTTTTCAATAATGAGTACACCTAATTAAATTGTTTCAAACAGCAATTATAACAGCAACTTATAGTTCAAGTTTCCCCCAACTGTGGCGGAGCCCAAAAGGAGTATTACGTTTTCTTTTATGAAATTAGTTTAATAATGGTTATGTAAGACCGCAATTTTTTCGTAAGAAATAGCACAAAAAAATTTGAGCTATTTCCAAAATATGAAACTCACCATGTCACCATCCACATCATCATACACAGCCCGACTTCACCCACTGCTAAACATAAGCCTCTATTTTCTTGTGCTAATCCCCACGCTCCAGTGCCAGCCTCCAGGTTTTGCTCGCGATGGCGACAATGTCTTCTGCCCATCTCGCCGCCGGACGCCCAACATCTCGTCTAATGAAACCTACCTTTCTTTTATAAACGTGACAGTTTGGATCGATGTCTGTTACTCTTTCACGCAAAAACTTCTGAACGGATTTGGATGAAATTTTCCACACCGATAGTTTATAACCATGATTAACACAGGATACTTTTTATCCCGATATTCCAACGGGATCGTAACTTATGCGGGTGAAACCGCGGTTGGCAAATAAATTGAAAAGCCAACGTCTTTCTCAATCACTTTCACACGCGGCTCAAAGCAGTAAATAACGTAATTATTTCACTGTCCCATTGATCACAATTAATTATCGACTTATATGGATGATTGGCAATTTGTTTCCATAACTCCAGCACATCAAGTACGGCAAATTGCGCGTGCACAACAAAACCGTTTGTCTTGCACCTTCTAACTGATTGTACACACTGCTTGGGTGTTCGGCTAGTTTAATTTACTGAGCAGATATTTTCTTTGGTATCAATATCCACTTAATTTATTTGGCGATTAATAAAACTTTATTTTTTTTTATTTAGGCCATACTGAAGGACTTCGGGAAGCCTTGGCCCAACAGTGTCCCAAGTGGCCTCTCCCATGTCCTTTCAGGTACTCTTTTCTTGCGTCACCAATTCAACCAGCCCTTCATTAGTTATGTTATAATATTTAAACGCATCTCCGGGTAAGGTGCAGGAAAAACGTCACAGAGGATAAACAGCAATTATCACATTTCTGCGGCGAGTTTATTTTTGGCATAGTTTGCTTTCTTTATTTTAGTAATTAGTATAAATGTATGAATTTTCTTGTATGAGTTTCAACTCCTTGACCCTACCCCATCATCCTCCTGAGTCCTGCCCCTATCCCAATGTGCATAGGTTCGGCGGGCACATGTTTTTATTTCATTTCACCCTATCATTATTAGGTATCTCTATCAGCAGTGATTTCAGTGTTTACTGCTGTCCTAGTCATAAGCCAGAACATCTTTCACATTTAGTGCGCAAACACACGAGTAAAGCCGTCCACAACGTGCTCCTCGTGTATTTGAGTACGGTGCTCAAATACACGAGGGACACGTTGTCGACGGCTGTTGTTGCGTCTGCCGTCGACGCCTGCCGCTCGTGTATAATATGCCCACATACTAGGTACCTATCCATCTTTTCTTTAGCCGGCGACTAAACTTACACCAGTCGTCTTTAATGCAAATTGTAAGATGTTCTCCCTGCCACTGTGTCCCCATACAAGTAAACCAGAATGCGTGTTTACTAATAGCGATCTCCAAGCAAAACGCGCATGACTTTAGTGTCAGTAAATAACTTGGTTATCGCCTCTCCTATATCTATGGGACGTTAACTATTCGCTAAATTATTTCCTTATTAATGCTATAGTATTTTACGTATTTTACCATAGACTTTAGACTTTAATGGGTGAATGAAATGAGATAAGGCACCGCCTTGTTAGGTTCTGTGATTTAACGGCCTTATGATTGTTCACGTCAATTTCTATATGAATTGGTCTGTTCAAAGGGTCCATTAAATTGAATAGTAATTATGCTTTTTAATTAGTTGTGTTTGAGTGAAAATATTCATTAATTGCTTCTGGTATGTAAAGTGGTTTTTTACAACAGATAATAATATAATAACTCTTTTCCCGGTCTACTGCGATTGTGGGCTAATCCTTCAAGGAGTCCAACCCATCCCGCCATCTCTTTCTGGGCCTGCCGCGTAGTCGTGGCCCACAATCGCAGTAGACCGGGAAAATTTGCCCAGCAGTGGGAAAACACAGCTTATAAAAAAAACTCGTTTTATCCTAGAAAAAAGTTTAGAATATTGTTTAATTGTCACATGTGCTTTGTCGTAAACCATTCTGAATAAATAAAAAAACATTAATTTTGATTAAAAGTTACCTACTTAACTTACCTTGTTTTTAGGTACCTACTTTATCTTAAATCGAAGTGCAATCAAAGTTAATAGTTGTCATTATTCCCACCCAAACCCAAAATCGATTCCACAAACGATTGAAAAATCATCGATTAAACAAAAACCTAATCGATTTCATGGACAAGGCAATTTTGATCCCGGACAAATTAACGGTCTTTGTTCCTTTACCACCAACCATTTAACGAAGAACTCCAGCTTCAGGTACAATTACCCCTTTTATGGGGAGACTAGTTAAGGTAAAGGGGGTGAGGGAGGTCAGGGTATATCGGTGTTGGTAATTATGCACTGCCCACGCCACCCACCAGCTTCCCACAGTTACCTATCCTAAAGTCGAGGCAAAGACAATGCTTTCACCACCGCTGTTAAACATTTCTGCTAATTAATGAGCGTGCGAACCTAGGAACTTTGTTAAGTAACACATAGCCATCGTTCCTCGTTATGTAACTGTGTAATATGTGGGTTATTCTGCCATGATGTCCATAACCGAGCAGGCACTAGTTAGTTGTGACGTTTGAGTACCTGCTCTTACGGAGTTTGACATTTGTAAATGTCTACTGTGTCAATAGATAAAAGTTTTGTTTAGGGTTCCGTATCTCAAAAGGAAAAACGGAACCCTTATACACTTCCTCCGTTTGTCTGTCCGTCTGTCAAGACCCTTTTTCTCGGGACCGCGTGGAGTATAGTTTATGCCGCATATTTTGACACTCGCAAGTGAATCAAAACCTATAGGGTACTTCCCGTTGACCTAGAATCATGAAATTAGGCAAGAAGCAATGTCATGCACAAGTAAATGAAAAAATCCGAAAAACGTAAAGTAGTTTTACAAAAAAAAAAAAAAACGGGAAAAATATTCGAGACGCGATTCCCGTGATAAACTATTTACATATCTACAAGTTTGTACGGAACCCTCGTTGCGGGGGTCCGATTCCGACTGACCGGTTTTTTTTTGGCTGTGTTGTGGAGTTTGACCTTTTGACTTTAAATTCCGTAATGTGTAAGTCAAACAATTTCAGAGATAACGCGGTTATACATTATCCAAAGTAGTTGTAATTACTTATTTTAAGAACAAACATACAGTTTGCAAATACTGGATAATGTGGTCAAAAGTTTATTTAGAAAAAAAATGTATGAGCATATAAAATAACGACAAGAAACAAAACATATGGACATGGCAGTAGATATACATATGATTATACATTTTATCAGAAATATTTGGAATGAAAATACGTTTTTTGCGGTAAACATGACGCAAACAAAACAGAACATAAAACACAAAAAACAATAAGAAAGGGTTGGGAGAAACATAAGTCACATCCACGCAAAATGGCTATCGCTCAGCATTATGCTAGGTACGTTGGCATTTAGTTTTGGGATCTATATCGGTTACTTTAATGTACTGTTTCCTGTTCCGCAAAAATGAATTTATTAAACTGAGGATATTCCCTCTAATAATAATGTTGTAGGTGTACATTGGTCTTAACAAAGATTTTATATCTATGTTAATCAAAAACAAACTGAAGACTTTGTTTGTTTGTTTGAATGCGCTAATTTCTTGAAATAGCCCAATCTTTGAGGAAGGCTATAGGCTATTTAACATCACGCTAGGACTCTTAGGCGCTGAGCAAAAAAAGCAAGTAATAAAGCTAAGCGAAAATGAAGAAAGAGCGCGGGCAGGCGATGCGATACGACGCGGTGGGTCGGGGGAACAAGAAAATTCACGCGGATGAAGTCGCGGGCTGAAGCTAGTTGGTTAATATTGAAGACTCTTTGTCAGTTAATAAATAATTTACTGTGTATAAAGAGTTTTAACGGAAGCTAAACGCTAACGTCGATAAATTATTTATCTGCTAAAGATTCTATTAGAGAAATCCAAAGGGGTGAAAAGAAAGACATCTAAAGATAAACCGTTAAATTTATATAATATGATATTAACCATAGATGGTGTGGTGAAAGCAGAACTGCAGAAGAGATTATTATTTTATTAGCTATCAATTTAAAAGTAAATGAAGTTGCTTTGGAGTGGTGTCGTAAACAACTTTAAGGGGGGTGCACTAGGTAGCCCGTGAAATTCAATTTTCTTACGGGTTTTGCAATTCGCAGGTCAGTGTCAGGTTGTATGTGCAGGTTGTGGTGTGTGTGTTGTGTGGGTAGTTTGGTTATCATCTAATAGTCTACTTTTGTGTGTTGTGCTGTCTTTTTTGTGTGCGCCAAATAAATGGTTTATCTATCTATCTATGTTGAGCAAAATATGATTCGCGACCGTAACAAGTATGTATTTACAGAATTAAAATCATTAGAACCGGTAATACAACTACTTTTAGTTAGAATTGGCCTCAAATGTCATGATTTCATGAAATGGTCATTTAATGAACTTTGAGTGTATTGATGATTATTATGATAATAATATGTGTTACAACTGCGAAATCATATTAAGATCAACATAGTTCTTAATTCATATAATTCTATTGATTCATATATTGTGAAATAGTCATTCAATAGGATTATATGAACTTAAAGGGGTGTATTGATGATTTTAATGATATTATAATTCTGTAAATATTTTAATCAACATTCAACATGACACCGAGTTTCAAATTGCAAAAAACGAAACAAAATTTGAATTTCGAGGGCTGCCCGGCCATAATAACATTCCCACTGATGGGTGGGACACAGGCCTACTCGCTGTGAGATCCAGCCCTGGCGCTTCCCCCTTAATATAACTGAGAATATCAGCGTTGTTGAAAACTATCCGATATAAAGGAATTAAGATGGGTATTTACGTTCCAATCAGTATAAATATTGATGTTTTTGTCGATAGCTGTGTGGAGCTTTCTCGGTATGAAAGAGTTTATAACCTTTTATAAATGGAGTCCTTTCATGTTCTTATAAATATATAATATTGCTTAATTCATAACATCTCAGTATTGAGTGGGTGGGTGAAAGGAAAATAAATTAAATGAACTTATACTACTCATGAAGTCATGACACCATCTTTTGAATGGTCAAGTAAATTAAATCTATCAGATAAAAAAAAATTAATACGTATATAGCACAGAAAAAATGTCGACGCATCAACCTCGCAGGTCTTCTAACAGCACCACGAACCTTCAAAAGTATTTCTTTTCACTGCCAGAAATAGGTAATTGGATTATACACATTAAATGTATATGTGTGTGTGTTATGTGTGTATGTGAAATAAAAAAAAACAAAAAAAAAAAAAAAAAAAAGTCAATTGCTCGCAATTCGTTTCATTTTGACAGTCCAGCGACATTCATTGCGTTATTTAATAGCGTTATTTACGTTGTTGGGCAGACTATTTTGCCATACCTATAAAGCAATGGTTTAGAAATAATTCATTCTCACTTCATCGTAATCCTGCTGCACTTATCACGATTCATTTGCATAAAGCCCAGCATTCATTCTTCTTCAGCACATCTTTCACAATTCTGGGCCGCTTTCGCAGCTATACCCTCTCTCCGCCACCGTCTGTCTGGGTTCTTACAATCACAACACGGAAACCCTACCTCATAAATAGTAAGCCATTCATCTATTGCATGACGTCACACCCGAGGCGTGTTAAGTGATTCCAGTGAGTCAGGAGCAACAAAACATGCTTAACGAGACGGTGTCTAGAGGCGATGGGCGCAGCGCACTGCTAAATCATATCAGCACAAAAAGGTTGGACCTACTGAGACGAGTGTGACGTATAATAGAAATAACTTAAAACCTATTAATGGATGAACTTTTAC
The DNA here is from genome assembly GCA_947507525.1 of Apamea epomidion. NCBI lineage: Eukaryota > Metazoa > Arthropoda > Insecta > Lepidoptera > Noctuidae > Apamea > Apamea epomidion. The sequence continues at coordinate 4,220,054 of OX382234.1, forward strand.
GATGGGACCAACCAAATCGCGACAAAAAAAATTGCTGTTCATATATTTTATTTGTATAACTCGACAAAATGTAGGGAACTCCAGTTTTCTTTTTCGTGATTTCAAGGTTTTGGTCCCATAGCAAACGTGGTTCATATACAGAGGGGCTTGTGGCTATGTAACAACAGCCGCACGGGTCGATCGATCAGGTTAAGCTACGTTTGCCGCGGTTGGTTCGTGGATGGGTGACCATCTTCACATACCAAGACCCCTCCGTGCCTTGGAAAGCACTTTAAGCCGTTGGTCCTGGCTGTCACTCGTGGATCTTTGACAGTCTTTACGGGTCGTAGTCGCTTCATGTAAAATACTGGTATTCAACTGCATCCGGATAGACTGGAAGGCGACCCTAACATAGTTGGGAAAATGGTAGGCAAATGAGTAAAAGTGGTTCATAATGATGAGTATAATGTGCCCTTAAGAGGTTTTCAGTTATTTTAATTACACCTTGTAATGCGATGGACGCGTTGCTAAACCAACACAAGGTGAAAGTGTTGAGCCTTCTACGATTGTTTGTGGAGGATAGATAAAGCAAGGTGGAGCGATGATCTAAGCAAGGTGGTTGGTAGTAGCTGGATGAGAGCAGCCAAGGATGTTTGTGTTGAGAGGATGTGTGATTGATGAGGTGGGGGAGAAGGTGGAGCTGGATACTGCTTATTGGCTAATGATACTAACTGGGTGTCGATATTGGGTATTACTGACCCATCCAACGCCCAGTGCGAGTGAGGTGCTTCTGATCAGATCACTCCCCACTTGCTAGAGTGTCCTAAATGCCCGTTCAACTGCACCTCGGATGACCTAAAGAGTGCCACTGATGCCGGAATCGACATGGCCACTTACTGGGCTCAAATATATTTAAAAAAACATTGAGGAAGAGTACCATCGACACAACACAAAATCATTGGACCTTCTGTATTTTATTGTGGAGGTTAATGATAAGATTTCTATGTTCACTGTAGGAAACATTTCTGCAAGAGTTTCATCACTTTCATTTGCTAAATAAATAAAGTGCTAAACAAAGTCTAGGCTCGTACTAACGACGCTAATTAGAGGTAATGAAGCAATTAGTCAACTAGTATGCTAATATTCTAATTGGGATGCTGACCCGCATGTTGTGATGATGTCAAATGTCTTTACATAGAATATTTTTTCCTCTTAATTCAATATGGCGCCATGCCGGCAAGGATTCGCGCAAGTATAATTGATTACTCACATTAGTCAATTTACACTTCTTACTCACTTCGTAACTTTAAACAGTTTTTAGTTTAGAAACCCTATCCATTTTTCCTCATTGGTGGGTGTCTGACCTTTACGTGCTCGAACTTTACGTGCCTATCATCATCAGCCTGTCCAGCAGCAGTCCACTGCTGGACATAGGCCTCTCCTACTGCACGCCATTCAACTCGGTTTTCAGCAACTCTCATCCAGCTGCTACCAGCCATCCTGCGAAGATCGTCGCTCCACCTAGCCTGAGGGCGTCCCACCTTACGTTTACCGATTTGCAGTCTCCACTCCAGAACACGTCTACCCCTACGGTCATCAGTTCTACGGCTAATATGGTCAGCCCATTGCCACTTCAGCTTGCTTATTCTGTGAGCTATGCGTGCCTATACGGTAGAAATAACGCATTACATAGCATCACGCCTCGTTTCCCCAAAGGGTTTAGCAGACCTGTGACCCACAGTAGGTATACCCACATTTACCAGTTATGTTTAAGTCCCATGTAATAAAGTTTTTTTTCGTCTCCTGTGAATATCACAGGAGACTAAAAAACTATTTTAACTAGTACAGGATACAGGTGATCTTTTCCACTAAAGTACTGTTATGTATTTCATAGTTTTGGCTTATTTATAACTGGTGAAAAAACAATCTGTAACACTGTTTTTGGGACAATAAAAATTGTTTTTTAAATTATTAATAGGGGACGAGCCTATTCCTATCAACCGGGCATAAATTCCGACTCAAGGTTTGTAACTGAGAAGAAACAATCAAAATTAAAAGTTATTTATTAAAATTAGGCTGGGAATCGGCAGATTTCGAACGTCAAAATTACAAAAGACAGTCCCCCAAAACGCCCGCCCTTCGCCACTTCCTAGTGCTTTCGCTGGGAAGAAGAAATGGCGCAACCACCTCCCCAGCAGCACAGCTGTCTGTTCAGTTAAAAAATACTTGATTGTATACAATACTAGGTATGTAAAGTAATTAACATTGAAAGACACAGAACATTAAATGAAATCAATCTAATCTAGAGAAGACTAAGACTAGAGAGAGCTGGATCGAAGTAAAAGACATCATACTCCAAAAAAATCCGGATAAGAGCATAATTATCTCATCTACCTACGATCTAACGTCTACCGACGTGTTAGCAATTAAACTTCTATTATGTCATGTTGTATATGCGAATATCTTCACAACATTTAATCCTTCCACCATCGTAACTAGCAACATTACCTTACAGGTGACGTGTCATGATAAACTTTAAAGTTTAATGTAGAGGCGATAAAGTATCAAATGCATAGTCATCGCAGTTGCGTACAGACAGGTGAGTCAGTGCTTTCTCACGGCTTTTCATATTTATTTGTATCACTTTAAGATTCTGTATTGACACTGCAGAGAATGAGAACAGAAGGTTCGAGGACCAGAGACAAGGAATAGAACTGTCGTTAAAAATGTTGGCGATCTGTGAGTCCAGGGTTTCGAAACATTTTTGAAGTATTGTAAAGACTAAAGTCATGTTTGAGTGATTTTCTTGTGTTGTTCGTAGTGGGTTTTCTGTAGCCTCTCATTAGTTGGTCTGGTTTCACCCGATTCGCGTCTGTGTGCAGTTGCATTAATTAATGTTCAGCGGTTGTTGCGCCCACGCATGCGTAGAAAGTACTCGACCCGTTTATCTGTGTATGTGTCGCTGTTACATGGCATGATCGATATATTGGTGAAACTACTATACGGGTACAAAGTTGTGCGCAGTCGGTTAAGTTTGATAGGCTGTCGGGGAATGGGGTGGTTCTCTGAGAAGTTTATGGGGCTACTTGAGAAATGTATGTTGCTTTAAGTTATGTACTTACTGATCTCGGAACAAAACAAAATCGTTTGAAGATGGATTCTCAGGCCCTTTGTATAAGGCACGGTTTCTTTACGGTATGGCGTATAAACCACGGCGTAGAAAAATGTTGTCTGTCAACAAGCTTCCATAGTGTTCCATATCCATACAAAACCTTAGTTTTTCACGGCAAGAAAAACGTGTGTACTTTTTATTTTTATTTTTTTCTTGTGAGTCATTCCTCAAAAACTATACTTTTAAAAGAAAAGTTTTTAAAGGAATTACTCACATTGGTTTGGACATGCAGTTCTTGGATTGAGTAAACATAACTTCAAAGCGTCAGCGTCTAAAACCTTTCCGCGTCCTAATACAAAGAAATAGAAAATAAATTCTAATTATTCAGCGCTAAACGTCCAGATACTTCCGATTAACCGTAACAACATGATTACACGATCCAATTGCGATTAAACCCAGGTCCCTATGCAGAAAAAGACAGGTTCCAGAACTAGTAGCATCAGGAAATGACCAATAACATTCTCTCACTGCCACATTTGTACGGGGAAGTTGCAAATTGGTTTCGAATTAACGGACTAATACGTGATGGGCGAAGGAAATCTAAACGTTATATATGCAGCGGTTGTGGGTCCGGTTATCTTAGTAACATCCCTATTAGCGTAACTGGTTGATAATCTGCGGATACTGAGCCAGGTCTGATAAGCTGGTGTTCACAAATAGATGTGGTTGATGTACGGGAGTTGCGAGTCGTTAGGAATGTGTTGTGAGTTCCCTTATTTACTTACTGGGTATTTCTCGCGACTTCGCCCGCGTGGATGTCGGAAATTATCCCACGGGAACGTATTACTGGGATAAAAAGTATCCTATCTGTTATATGTATGTATTAAGTACCTTATGTATTTCATCCAAATCCTTTTAGCCGTTATTGCGCCAAACCGGAACATACAGACAAACGGATGAAAATTCTAAAAACCATATTTTCGGCATCGGACACGTCGTAGCAATTACTTTTTTCAAAAATCAAAGGGAGCTTCATTAAGCTGTGCTTTTGACTAATGTAGAGTAAAATTATGTTTGAAGAATAGTTACAAAAAAATAATCTGTGTTTAAAATAGCCCCTTCCTATTTTACCATACCATAAAGTGGAGTTGTTTTATTTATCTCAGTTCACACTGCTAAGCCTTTTCTAGGTCTTGGCGACACGGGCGGGTTGATAAGGCCTTTTATGGGTATTCGATTTTGCTTTTACAGGCATATTGTTTTTAATGGACATTTTCGCAGATCTTAATGAATTCCGAAAGTTATAAATGTAATATCATTAAAATACAGTTCAGACTTAAGACTACTTTACGATATACTGTTAGACGTTAGAGAATTACAATAAAACACATCTCGAATAAAGTGCATCTATCGCAATAAGGCAAAAAGGTCATAGCTTTTAAATTACACAATAAAAAAGTACTAGAACTACCAGACAGGTTTAGTTTTAGACCACTTTCTACCACAAGCTGATTAGACCATTAGGTTTCTTATAAAATATCTCATTGTACTCGCCACAGATAACTCTAGTCCGTATCTAGTGATTCACCTGTATCGGCAAAACATCGATGTATTTTATCGATAAAAGTGAAAACTATATGGAGGCTGCCAGCCGTTATACACCCATAACGTCCCATATTACGAGTTTGTTTTCTACTATCGGCCTGTTATTGCTCTATAAATATACAGTTTATGGGAATTCAAATTATATGTAATGTGTGTTTTTAAAACGAATAAAAGTTCTTCAGTGATATATGGATGTTTTTGTTGGTAATCGGTCGTAAAAATATTGTTTTATACTGATCTTGTCAGAATTAACTGCTTATCGTTAAAACGGATGATAAACTTAAATATGATAATTACTGACATTGAGCTTTCCTCTAAGCCTATTATTTGAATAATCTTAAAAGTTTAAATCCCATTAATGCCTCCAGAAAATTGCTCATAAACATAGTCATAAAGATAATATACTTGCAGATGCAAAATGGCAGCCTGTCAAGTTAAACATGCATCTATATACAAATAAATAAAATTGAAGTATCTGTTTGTAATGTCAAAATAATAGCTTTTTAGCGGTACCTATACAAAAAAACAATTATTAAATATTTTGTCTCTCTGTGTCCCCCGGCTCTCCGGCTCCGAAACAGCTGGACCGATTTTAACGAGACTTTCACTGGCAGATAGCTGATGTTATAAGGTACTCCTTATAACATCAGCTATCTGCCAGTGAAACCTAAAGCCTAAGTTACTACTTAGGCTTAAAGAATTACGGCTCCCCGCAAAAACAATAAAACCCATGAAATCCACTTTGTTTTCCTACATGCACGTGTACGAAGTCGCGGGCACAGCTAGTATAAAATGTAAAGGATGCATAACAAGGCACGCGCCTTGTCTAATCTGAATCAAGTTTCCTCTTACAAGCTGTTATTGTCCTGCAAGCCTTTGTAGTTCATCAGAGATGAATGTTCTCGGAAATGCAAGTGAAATTAGTTATCGCAGTATGTCAACTCTTGCGCTTATGTGACTTCCAGCTTATTGTGGGTCACTGTGGTCAATTAGGAGTCCTTTTATCTTTAAGACTGGGACAGCAACATTTGAAGTGGATTTATCTGTGTCGTTTCGCTTTCCTGTTGAGTCGTATAACTTCAATACGCTTTGTAATTTTAGATAGTATTTGACATAAGTAGGTCCGTTTGTTTGTATAACATAAGCAGCCTATAATGTTGAGTGGGCCGTAATCTACCACGCGGGCCCACTGCGGGTTGGTAGATGTCACATGTCTTCGAATTTTTGGTTCTAAACCATACCGGTTTCCTCACGATGTTTTCCTTCACCGTTTTAAGAACAGTGGTGATGAAATAAGTACACAAAGTAAAGTGCCTGTGTGGGTTCGACCCTACGACCTACAACTGGTAAGTCGCGGCAGTTCCCACTGGAGCACCACAGCTGCTCTCGTGTATATTTGTATGGAGTTGCGATATCGTGATTTTTAAATGGAAGAATTCAGTAAACATTAAATGCATTCCAAATGCATTTTGGCGCGAATTCAATTACTATAACCGTTATGATTAAACTAAATTAAGGAGGACGGACGATCCTCAATGAGTTTATCGTCTTCCATCAGTGTAAAGTAACGTTATAAATGTGTCAAAAGTGAATCGAAAACAGTGTAAGTAAACCAAGAATAGTACGTGGACTGGATGCAAGATCGTGACTTGATGTCTGTATTAACATATTAACACGATACAAACGAGGGCACTCGCCTTCGGTCGCCTCCAAATGGCCACTATTATCGACAAGATCTTGTCGACTCTCTCCCTCCCTACGCGCGGCCGGCCAACCGTTTTACAGCTTATTTTGTTGTCATTGTTTTGGTTTAACGACTTTATAACCAGGGAAATTACGAGAATTAATTTATATTAATTTATTACATTTTCACTGTAATTTAGTGTTGTCTGCAGCACTTGGCTAATAGAAACGGTACAAATAAGACAATAAGATAAATTCATCTTTTTGGTCACTTTAAGTGCAGGTGCTCAGTGATTTCCACAATTTATTTGATAGTAGCGCGACTTCGTCCGCGCAAAATTTCTTGGTCCCCCGACTCACCCCGTCGGTCGCATCGCATCGTCTAACCGCGCTATTACTTCATTTTTGCTTAGCGTTCTCTCTAACCTTTTTTCTTTATGATCCGCTCCTGAACGTCATCGTGATGATGATGTTTAATAGCCTTCCTCAAGGATTGGACTATCAAATGCAGAAATATTTTTTCAAATCCGATCGGTAGTTCCAGAGATTAGTGCGTTCAAACAAACAAACGAACAATCTCTTTAGCTTTATTATTGTTAGTGAATTCCTTCAGTTGAATTGGCATGATCCAGATACACCGTTTCGTCTTAAACATGTGTCTGAAAACCCTCAACTCGCATCTAATTTCACTGCAGGGTTGAAAACAAACGCGTGTATGTACGCCCAATCCATACAAAAAAAAAAATGTTTACCTTCAATTTTACTAAAAACACTTATCTCAACACTATGCAGCTTTACAACTAGGGAACCAGAGTGTTTTCGATGAGCTCTGGACGCTCTGGCACCCAATGCAAGATTTAACTTGGTGTCAGCGTCCTCGCCTAAGATTTGAACCTGTAGCAGTAGTTCTAAGACGAGCACAGTACGTCATCATAAAATTACAAGCTAAAGTTGTGTCCTATTTATGTAGCCTATGTAGGTGTGTGAGGTGGAGATAAATATGGTGAAAACTTGTGTTTATGTAAGTCTGTTTATAAAGTAATTATGATTATATTACTTGATTAACTATATTAATATTAACTATACTTGATTTACTGCTTCAGTTATTAAGTAACATAACCAGTCTCCTTCAGTAGTATTTGTGTGATCCCTAGAGCTAAACTGCCATGCAATGCACAAGCGACTAAACCACCAATAATGAATAACTCTATGAGATTGCATTCGATTCACTTCGCTGTAATCACGGACTCCTATGGCCAATACTTTTCCATTTATATTGTTTATTATGCAAAACGCATCGCACTGCACCCTTTGTTGTGCTAATTTTCTGAATATTTTTGCTATTTACTGCTGATTGTATAGGACCAAAGCTTAAGTTACTGTTAAACGCGGTTCAACAATCAAATATCGCTTTTTGATCTGGGTAAAACGAATTTTGTGTTTATTTATTTAAATTGGACGGATTTTAAACTTTGCTCTCCGTTATTTTTGGAGCAGTTTCTTTACCGCGCGTCGTTATCATGTGTTGAGTTTGTAATGCGCGTGCGAGTCAAATATGGCGGGTCTGTTAGCCGTCAATTTATAGGCTTTTGGCGGGCGCGCCCACGCCACGCCTCGCCTTGATGTCCGTGTAATGTGTGCCAGATTGGATGGCTACAGCGGGATTATTATCCACACCAATCCCTTCCGCGATCCAGCATATCGAATGTCCCGGGCACTAGGGATGAACGATCGTTGTGTTTGTATCGATTCGGATAGCAACGATGCGAAATAAACTCAAAACAAATATCGAACGGTTTCGAATAATCAATAAAACAAATATCGAACGGTTTCCTAATTTTTTGTATTACGTATCTTGACAAATCAAAATAATATTCAAAAGCCATATAGAACATGATTTGATGACGGAGGTGTCATCAAATCATGTTTTCCTTTGTGTATCTTTTGATCAAGATCATGCATTTATGAAAATGTAACACAATCCATCGAATGAATGATATTCGACAGTATCGATCCAAAATATCGGAATATCGTATCATGTTTTATCGATAATATAAAGTGTAAACTATCAAATCGGACCGTGCATCCCTACCGCGCGTTAACTTACATTCCCTATCAGAAATATGGTTTGTATTATTTTTATATTTATTATTATCGCCATTTAACTGTGTGTCCTTACTTATTTTCTTACGATAAGACAGGATAAACCAGCTAGAGTTTTTGAGTTTATCGCTTTCAGTGTTGTTTACTGTGTTTAGAATTACTGATTATCTCCTGTATATTCAGTTACTGTAATGCAAGATTCGAGATAGTTGGTATGATAGGATTTTTGTTTACAGTCTGAGGGTAGATAAAGGGGAAATATGCATTTGCGGAATAATTGTGTGTAATATCTGTTACTTTCGCCAGCGTTCTTAGTCACTGAGCAATCACCTTTACATTACCGTAGATTACAAGACCTTTTGCTCTGACAGATTAGCTAACGCCATTAAGGAATAAAATTGCATATAAATTTCTCTATATTCATTTTCCGCTCATTTTAACCTCAGTTCGGAATCTTAGAACATATTTTCCTGTGAAAAAGCATAATCCTTACTCCTAACTGAGGGGTTCGTGGCTAATTAATAACAGCCGCACGGGACGGTCGAAGGTTAAGCTTTGCTTGCCGAGGTCGGTCCGTGGATGGGTGTCCATCCAATACATATCGCGAACCCTTCGTACCTCGGAAAGCACGTTATGCCGTTGGTCCCGGCTGTCCGGCTGTGTTAGAAGTCCAAAAGTCTGACAACCAGTCTTACCAAGGGGTATCGTATAACCCAGTACTGGGTTGTTGTGGAGGTCAGATAGGCAGTCGTTCCATGTCAAATACAGCTATTAGAATAGAATACCCTTTATTATATACACCATATAAATTACAGACATAAATATAGAAATTTTACAAAGGTAATATCCTGCATCCGGTTAGACTGTAATCCAACCCCAACACAGTTGAGAAAAGGTTAGGCAGATAGGATTTAAAATAAATGAGCATGAAAACTGTTGTTAATTTCATAACGTTTGTACATGAAAAGAAAGGTCAGGCTGCTGATATGATCCCACAATTATTAGCTATAAACTATAAAACTAGTTTCGAAATAAGACGTGACTACACAAGTCATGGGATCACAACTTTTCCTTAAAGGGGGGTTTATATTACGACACTAGCCACTTGTTGTAACTTGAAACTTAACATACCTTCACACCAGTAGGGCAACTGTGACTGTGAACGTTCTTGAAATTACGAGAATTGCCCCTCTGATCTCAGTCGCAATCTGTCAAAAATACCTCTAATTTCCCTACATTTTTGACAAGTTTTTGACATTTGTTTGTCGCTGAGATGTAACTGCGTCTAGATTTTAAACGTTTTAAATTACGAGAATAGGCCTTCCGACTGTGAACGTTCTTAAAATAACGAGAATTGGCCTTCTGACTGTGAACGTTCTTCAAATTACGAGAATTGGCCTTCTGACTGTGAACGTTCTTAAAATTACGAGAATTGCCGAGTCGGGAAAAGTATTATTGGGATTTTTTCATCTGGAATTTCTCAGCAGCAGCCCGGAGTCTGGATTTGTGCCCGATTGATGAAAATAGGCTAAGTAGATACACCTCTGCCTAACCCTTCGGGGATTACAGGCGTGATGTTATGTTACATCTAGGATCTGGATTATACACCGTTAAATTTTGATCGTTTTAATCCTTAAAGGGGTCATTGTACTCATCATTATGAACAACTTTTACTACGGGACCAACCCTGAAATCGTGAAAAAAAAAATCAGTTGATCCATACATTGTGTCGAGTTATGCGAACATAAATCTATCGATCAACTGATTTTTTTTTTTTCACAATATCAGGGTTGGTCCCGTAGTAAAAGTTGTCCATACAATAACCTCTTTTAAGGATTAAAACGATCAAAATTTAACGGTGTATATGGACGGATTATACAATACACAGTCTCTCAAGCACCGTGATGTAAACCCAGCTTTACGTCCGCTACTTAAATAAATACAAGTACATAGAGATATCGACGTTTTAACCTATGTACGGAGTAAAATTTATAACAGTCTCGTCCGCGAAATGTTAAACAGTTCGTTAGTAAGATCGCGACATGTGGGTCACAGTTGTCAGGTAGGGAACTAATAAATAATCCCTTATAAAGTAGGTATGCGAGTTTATTCATTGGCGAACGATTTATGTTACTCGGTATTATTAGCGACTAACTTCTGCTCGCGACTTTGTCCGCGTGAAATTTCGCATCGCGTCGCCCGCCCATGCTATTTTCGCTTAGCGTTCTTTCTGACTTTTGTTGTTTTGCTCGACTCATAAGAGTGTAGCCTTCCGCAAGAATTGGAGTACCAATGCATAAAGATTTTTTCGAATCCGACGTGGAGTTCTCGAGATTAGCGCGTTTAAACAAACAAACTCTTCAGCTTTATTATTAGTATAGATTTTGCTCCAGTGATTACCACTTCCAACTAGAAAACGTTAGATACTCAAATCGAAATTGAAATATGAAGGCCTTGTTCTGAATTCAAAATAAGAAAATTACAGCTTTATTTATTGTCTGTGGCTTTAGACGGACCGAGGTGTAGTGTTGTACACCCACTATTTTCTGATATCGATTTAAAGTTCCATGTAATAGGGAGTGAGCCTACTGCCATTTCCTTACATCAGGCTGCTACTGAGGTCGTCCTAACATCAAATAAAACCCACGCCTGACCTGACACTCACACTAACGCGTCAACCAACCTCAAGCTATTAAACATAAAATATTCTAAACCCTTAGTGTTATGATACCTTCACGTAATAATGATCGTAAAGGTTTATAATAACCAATCAAAACACGTCACGCGTCATTAGAAGGCACAGGTACGCTGGTACAGTCAATAAGCCAAAGCTAAAGCTGTTTGTCGTAAAACATTTACCATTAAATGAGCCGTGAATGCCCGTGGAGTACCGCGCACGCGCCTCGCATGCTAATTTATTATGATGCCTGCGCCCGCAGTGGGATCGATCGATTTGTGAACTGTCACTTTGATATAACTTAACATGATGCCTGTTTTTCCTGAAGTGAGGCACATGACCCACATTTGGGTAAAATTCCATATTTTTTGGGGCGAGCCTACAGCCATACTCTGAGCTGCTTTTGAAAAAATATAATTGGAAAGACACAAAAATACTGCCCCACATGAAGATTGAGACCAGGACCCCACCTTCAACATGCTTACGACCATTCGACAGATGAGAATTATAAAGAGATGATTTTAATGCGTATGATTAGAGTAACGGCGAAAATATCGGTTAATTATTTATTAGTGTATGATAGAGTAACAGTTATTTACAACATAATATCGTGTTAAGAATTACATGTTGTTATTGGCAGATCGGTTCACACGCTCATAATGTCTATGCTTACATATTTTTGGTTAAAGATCGTATAAGTATTCCTTCATAAATCGCAATCAATATTTTTTTGCCAATAAATATTGCTCCGCTAACATTTTTATAACGTTCCTCAACCATAATCTTAACTCTAGCAAATTGTTATTTCATTGAACCTGTTATTTTCTCTCTAACTACTTAATATAAATCACGTGTAAACTTGTGATTTCTATGACATTTACACACGTGCACGTCACTATTCCCGCGCTTTTTGCCCTCGCTCTCCATCTTGACATTGACAATTGTCAATTTTCCCGCGCGTTTTTTCGCTGAAGCCGTAATAACACGTTCGGGTGTACGCATAATTACTCCGGTGCTCAGCCATTGTCATAAGATCTTGCCCCCCACGTCTGTTAATACACTTTCACTCCTTTTGTTCGGGTTTAATGTCACTTTTTGCTGCTGAAATATCATGTCAGACAATCGCAGCTATATCTGTCAAGCGATAAAGTCGCTTTTCTATCTTGTATCGGCGTTGTTTTGCTGCTATCTCGGGTCACTGAGTACCGCGGAGTGTTTAACATTGTTCAAAGAATTGCAGCGTTGTGTGGCTGCACTTTCTTTCCTGTGCAGGTACATAGTAATAAAATAGTAACTGAAGTCAAAACTGTACATTGATATTTTTGAAAAAATGTAATTGTTATGAGGTGTAGAAGAATTTTTGTCTGTTTGTCTGGATTTATGTTCGGGACTGGCGCAAAAACCGCTGAACGGATTTGAATGAAATTTGGCTCACATATGGTTTGTAACCTGGATTAACACACAGGGTACTATTAATTCACGCGGGCGAAACCTCGGGCAAAAGCTAATAGTCTGATAACGGGGCAAGAAATTGATGTTGATACAACTAAACGTTGTTTTACAAGAATATTACAGCGCTCGGAATATTGTAAGTTTTCCTTGAAAATAATCTTTGATCTCCACTGAGCATACGTTTACGTAATGTTCTCCATATACATAAACAATAGCAGCACCGATATAATGTACACATAGGTATTATTTATGTAAAAAAACAGATAAGTATCGTAAAAGTGAATGGTTGAAAAAATGATTCATATACCTGCTCCAGCGAAGGAAATACCGTGAATGAACGTCGAACGAGCTGCAGACCGACCACTTCAAGTACGACCGGCCCTTAATTCGCGCTTATCTCTCGATCTAAATCTCGTATATATTAATTGCGTATTCAAACGAAACGAAATTCGATTAATTATTTTAATTATGGCAATGAATAAACAAGCACAGCGAACCTTTACTGGTTTACACAGAGGACTTTGTTTTGTTTATGACTAAAATCGCAGGAGCTGATAGTTTCTATGTAGATCTCGGGGTCTACCCTCTAAGCACGAAATCCGTAGTTTCGGCCGAAGTTACGAGCGTTTCCGATCCGTATAACCTTGGAAAATAAGACCAGCCGATCTATTCTATAAAATTATTACCGTAAAAACTTAGGTGAAGTGACAGCCTGTCATTCCAATTGATGCTAGGAATGACACTATTGACAGCTCACTTCAAGCTAGCTCCACTTAGTTTTCAAGGTGCCATTTTTACAGAAAAGACAGGGCCCGAACTAAGAATGAATGAAAACACAATTTGACAGCTGCCCTTACTCCCAGATTTTCTTTTTTCCGTCCGAAAAACTTAATTAATCAATCTGAAGTAGGGTTCATTCCGAAATATCGAACTACTTTCTGAAGGTCCCGTATTTTCGTCGAAGAACTTAGAGAGTAGGCCCTCTGGGACTAAAAGGTAAATGATAAATGATTTTATTTTGTAAGTAGGTTTGTACAAACTCATTTACACGTCAATCATGTTTTAAAACTAGACGAGGTCGCCGTTTCCTATCTGACTAGTCTGAGAAGAAAGGCCGAAACAAACTCAGAGGTCACAGTCTCTTTTAAAGTCCAGACATAATCTTGGTCAGATCATATGAAGACCATGTAGATCGATCTCTGAGATGGCCTTTTGAGGAAAGAACCACACAGATTGAGAGGACCTGTCCAGTCAGTGCACGCATTTGTCAGAAGTCGTGCTGCTCAACTCAAAACTTAAGGAGCTCAACGATTCGACGAACAATACCAAAGAAAGGACATTTAGGTAGGCCACATTAATTACACAAACTGCCAGACCATGACAAAAACTAACAGAACAAAGAGAAAAATAAAAAATAATATAAATAAAATGACCCACATAGTCTTCACATTCACAATAATTAAAATAATGGAATACTTTACAAAGTAAGCAAATGTCATAGTATATATAAAATTAATTAATGTCAAAGTGTATATGTTAAAAAAAAATCAACAACAAAACAGAAAAGAAATAAAAACATTCAATATGTAAAAATTGGAAGCAGCTTAATCCCAAGCCTTTTTGTCCTCGATATAATCCTTAACGGTATAAAAGGCTTTCTGGCATAAAAAAAAACTGATAGATTAGATAGATTCTATACGTTTCATAGACATAACATCACGCCTTGTTTACCCGAAGGGTTAGGCAGAGGTGAACTTAGCCTACAGACGCCAGCACAACAAGCTACTACAATCTGTCAAATTTCTTTAATAGATTTTCAACTTTATCGATAAAGCATTAAGGTTCAAGGGTGATTGGGAAAATTTGACAGTTTCGGGTAGACCTGCTGGCGTCTGTACATCCAAATTTCGCCAGTCTTACATTTAGGTCCCATGCAATAAGGGACGAGCCTATTGCCATTACCTTGCCACAAATACAGACTCTGGGCTGGCACTGAGAAATTCCAGATAACACTTTGTCTGACCTGGGAATCGAAACCAGGACCTCATGGTCAGCAGTACCGTTAATAGAATCTTGTAAAAATGGTCGCGTCTAAAGATTACAATAAAACGGTGAACGTAACACCTGTTTAACTTCCCGTTTCAATAAGATCACACAAGTATAGCCGTGAGATCCGACAGGATGGGTGTTGGCTAATAACCGACAATAACTTCCATACTTTTATGATCAACTATAAAACTACGTCTTTGAATAACACTTTATGTCTTAATTAAAACACTTCTCTGATTAATAAGAGAGATTATAAAAATACGAGTTTCTGCCTGCGACTTCGTCCGCATGAAGTTTCTTGTTCCCCCACCCCAGCATGTCGCATCGCATCGTTTGCCTATTGCGATTACTTCGTTTTCCATCAACGTTCTTTCTAAATTTTTTTTATTTTTTCTCGGCCCCTAAGTATCATACATTGATCTTAAGTAGCCTTCTTCAAGAAATGGCCTATCGAACGCAAAATTATTTTTTCAAATCCGACGTAGTTTTAGCGATTAGCGCGTTCAGACAAATAAACAAAAAAAAAACAAACAAACTCTTCAGCTTTATTATTATTAGAGATTAATTAAATTATATAACTAAGTCCGTTAAAAAACTAGTTATCGACACGTCGATCGTAACACAAAGATGACTCTGATATTATTTATACTAGAAAGCTAATCGGAAATAAAATCGTTCACCAATTAATTTTATCAACACGAGAATCTCTTACTTCGCACTGCGGAAACACCATTACAAGTTTTGTCATTTGAATTTCTAAACACATAAATTTATTTGATTTTTATAACGCCTTACTATATACCCAGTTCTAATCCTTTCTCTTTTATATATAAATATCAAATTGATTTATTTCTGACGAATGTTATTCTATTAATTTAGCTACTATTATACGAAAACGTGATTATGTATCAATAAAATTGTTTAATTTGACAAGATCCAATTTATGTCCGGCAATTCTGGCGCTTCAATTATTGAAACGTTCTGTTTATAACTGTCTGAACTCCTTTAATAATCGCTCAGTGATATTAAATACAAATCTATCTGCATAAAGAATTAAAGATGATTGAAATCTCGGCAATTTAAGACTTGAAAGCATTGGGAGACATGGAAACGTAATTGGAATCAATTGGAAGATGAAAGTTGAAATTCTATCTAGGAAAAAAAAATGGCCTAGAACTGAAAGAAGAATGTCTAAGCCATAACGATCTAGTAAACATAAAATATCAAATCAAAAATCAACTTGGAGATCCACTTTTCAATGCCATGACACTGGAGATAAATCTTGATTTATTTCTCTTTGCCACCAGTCCACCACTAGAGTAAACAAATCGGATGATAAACTACCAGTATGCTAATTTTCGCTTCCATATCTTTCCCGTCTACATACACATTGATTAATACGATGTTGTTGCTTCGCATATGGGAGGATTTATGTTAACAACGATTCCGCTCAGTACATTACTCATCGAATCGAAGGGATCGCACGTGCTTTTGACGATAACTTTTATTTATTATTGACAGCTTGTGTCGTGGTTTATGACCTGTTAAACGTCACCCACACTGTATTGTCGAGAAGAAAGAAATCACTCCGTATATGTGGCATCCTTTTACTTTCGACGATGGTTCCTGTTCTTTTTGACAGGAGATAAGTTTACATACGATGTGTACTGTCTCGCCGGTTTAAATTGTTTGAAGTGGTAAAAAGCACAAAGGGTAACTACAAACTTTGTTTTATTTTAAATTCTTTATTCTTATGACCGCAATGCGTATGACAGTTCCATCGTACCTTAAATACACACTGCTAGGGATTACATTTGCGCCATGAATCTGAACAGACTCTTCGCATCATCACCATTTGGTTGAGACGGAATTTTATAGAATGTGCCCATATCAAGTCTTCTCTACTTCTATGAGACTCATATCGAACACAGTCCATCAATAAGTGGTGTAAGTCTTCCACAACTCCATACTCACAGTTAGGCGAGTTAGTTTTCTTCATCATAAACGCAAACTTATGGAATGTATCCACATCTAAGTCTATGAACTATAACAACAAGTTTTCTACTTACATAATCAGCCCATAATGTTCCCACTGCTGGGACACAGGCCTCCTATCTGTGAAAGGGAGTGGGCCTTAATCCACCACGCGGGCCCAGTGCGGGTTGGTAGAGGTCACGTCTTCGAATTGTTGATTCTAGGACATGCCGGTTTCCTCACGATATTTTCCTGCACCGTTTAGAGAGCAGTGGTGATGAAATAATTTACGCAAAGAAAAGCGCCTGTCTGGGTTCGAACCTACGACTCGTATGCCGGGGCTGTTACCACTGGGCCATCACTGCTCTAATTGTCTACTTAAATAACTATCTTAAATAACTAACTATAATCCTGTTCAAGAGTTCTAAAGCATATTTTGATATGTTAAGTTTTTTAAGACTGTTTAAAGTAGGTACGGGAACACCTAAATACGTAGGTATCGCTGAATGGAGCTCTAAAAACATCTAAATATTCTGTACTTCCAACCACAACATTACAAAACCGAACCATTATAATATCACACAGTAGCCCAGGGCGTCCACATTCTTGCGATATTGATATCTCAGTTCAATTACGACATAAATACCATGTTAGGAAAACTACGCTAATAAATCACCGGCAGAATCGATAATATTGAATCAAATACGTCGTTGTATCGGAATCTAGAGTTAAGGCCCTGCTTCACAGCAGCCCACGGGTAAACTTCGCATGTATCCTTCTTCATCATTCCCTCAATGCTGAAGATTGCGACCACACACGACGCGTCTCCAACTTAAGCGGTCTTCTGCAGTGTGGACCGCTCAGTAGATGCTGCTTCCAAAAACCTTCTTGATCGCGTCTGACCATCTTGCCGGTGCCGGCAAGATGGTCAGACGCGATGGGTGGCATTGAGCGCGTTTTTCTTCCACCCGGTATCATAAGCCTTTCCAGACCAAGCTTAGGTGAACGCATAAGTATTATGTCCGAAGAAGCTGAGGGCACACCCTTAGCATATTGTAGATAGCCGCTTGGTGATGTTGAGATCCTCCAGTATGGATTCATTCGTTCTCATGGCGGTGGCATACGAAGTAGCCTCCGCCAAAACTACATCTCGAAAGCATCGATGTGTGCTTAGCTTCATTTTGTATGAAAATTTAGGCGGGATTGTCCACTACGACCCACTGCCACGCTACGCTCGAAACGCTGGCAAACAAATGAACCGGGCAACTAGACCCCGAACTAGATCCACAATCACACCATATCGCAGCGACAAAATGTGGCCAAGCAGTGGTTACGTGTGAATAGTGTCGCTGCAGCTTCTTGCAGTTGCGTTGTGGTAACTACAAAATCAAAACAAATGGTCGACGCAACGTTGTGTTTGCGGTGTGACCGGCCACTAGCACGAGATCTGGTTGGTGGTTGCGTTGTGGCTGCGACTTGGCCTTGGTGTTGCTAGTTTTGACGGCCAAATGTCGTCCGTGTAAATAAACTAAGTATTCATTTTCATACAAATTAGCGCCCGTCCACGTGTTGTCGTTGTGGTGTGGTACGTGTGATGGGGCCCTTAGGTAACCTCCCTATGCACAACCTACATAGCTGTGGACGCTCGACTTTATCAAGAAAACGGAAAGTGAACAGTAGTTAGTATTTTATCGCAACACATCGCTTATATGGTATTAGTTGCACATAATTCACGAGAAAGGAAAGTAACAAGTGATATTTAAGACTTATGGGTACAACAATGGCATGTAAGCCGCTGTCCAGTAGGTACGCCCCCTGTCTACACGTATCAGTTCAAACTAGGGTTGGCAGCAATGTCAGCCTTCATATACACCATGATGCTGGTCTGTGAACTCAAACTCAAAGTATTTCAATTGAACCATTTACAAGCACTTTTGAACTGTCAACTAGTCGGTTAGTTAGTCAGAAAGTTGAAGATAGTCGCCCATTTCTAAAAGTAGATCTCTATGGAGAAGAACTGGCAAGAAACTCCAAGGACACTCTTTTAAATCAAGACGTGCCGTTCAGCTGTCAAGAAACAAACGTAGATGGTTAGTGTGTTAGAGAATGGATAGAGAATAGAATAGAATACTCTTTACTGTACACCATACAATTACAGAACATAAATATATACAATTTTACAAAGGGTGACACAATGGGCGGTCTTATAGAGCATCTATCTTTGGGAGAGGCTAAGGGACTAACCACACTTATTCAGCTCTGTTCAGCTTTTGTCCATAGAAATCAACGATTTTGTATGGAATGCGTACGCATCACAGCTTTACAGATAAGTACTTACTGATTAAGTGTGGTTAGTCCCTAAAGCGACAGTAGACCAAATAATGCTGAGTACAATTGTGAAAATGTTTTAAACGGCCGCTTATTCGTCGGTACACCATCCTTTGATTGATCGAAGCAGGTATCTTAAAAAAAGCACACAATAAATAAATAAATAATAATAAATATTCCACAACTATCACACAACGCCATCTAGTCCCAAGCTAAGCAGAGCTTGTGTTATGGGTACTAGACAACTGATAAACATACTTATATATTTCTAAATACATAAATATTATAGATAAATTACACCCAGACACAGAACAAATGATCGTGCTCATTACACAAACATTTGTCCTGGGTGGGAATCGAACCCACGACCTCCGGCATAGCAGTCAGTGTCACTAACCACTAGACCAACAGGCCTGTCCAATAATTTGAGGAAAAAGTAAAATAGATACTCGTTTCACAATAACTGTCTTATATTTAACGATTTAATATTTTGACGTCCTTGAAACAGCTATGACACTTTAAAGATTACGTTCAATGATGATTATTACGATTTACAATAATAAGCAAGCTGAAGTGGCAATGGGCCGGCCATATTAGAACGGATGACCGTTGGGGTAGACGTGTTCTTGAGTGGAGATCGCGAATCGGTAAATGTAAAGTGGGACGGCCTTAGGCTAGGTGGAGCGACGATATTCGCAGGAAGGCTGGTAGCAGCTGGATGAGAGTTGCCGAAAATCGAGTTGAATGGCGTGCAATAGGAGACGCCATGTCCAGCAGTGGACTGCTATAGGCTGATAATGATGATGACGATTTACAATAATAAGGCTAACTTATATCTACAAATCGGTATGAGATGTGGCTTTTTAATCTGATACAAAAACTTATTTAGGTATTTGGGTAGCGGATCTTGTGCAGTCTGCCAACCATACTCGGAAACAATCGATTGTAATCGTGTGTCCGATATCTATCGAGATATATCGATAAACATAGTTATATAATACGTAACAGGTGCGCAGACCGCACTGGTTTAAATCGTTACTAACTACCCATATGGCAACACTATTGTCAGTATTGCCAATTATATCTTATTATTCCCGCCATGTGGTCTCCGCTTTGAATAGGAAGCCGCATTTCTTCCAGGGGGTTTTGTTGAAGTACACTGAGGAAATCCATATCTGTAGAATAGACAGCACACCGTATAATTATATTGGCATTCTAATCAAGCGTGCTGGTTTTGCCAATTTATCCATAACATCATAACAGCACACTTAGGCATAGATATACCCATAATACACCCACAATTCGCCAATTATATTTAAGTCCCATGTAAAAGGGGGTGAGCCATATTGCCAGGCACCATTTCCAGACTCCGGGCTGCCCGACCTAGCAATCGAACCCTGGGCGACGGACGAGGCAGTTCAGTAGTCGAGTTTATTCATACCATTCCTTGCAATTGATGGATTATCAATAAAACTGGTAAAGGCGTTTTTTTCCTAGACTACGTCAAGCTTTAACTGATCCTATAATCCAACCTTATCAACCTTGAAGATCTAAGCAACGCTTCTGCCGACGACGCAATAAACGGGCCATACCTGGGCCCAAACAGTTTAATATAATTATACATATAGATGTATCATTGGTACGAACAGAAGAACTTCTGATGATTGCTTCATTCAAATTAAATTTGACTCATGAAAATTGTCATATTTCTAAAGAAATACCTTTGACAAACTTTATAAATAGTCCCGAAGTTATCTTGGAGTGTTTACGTAATCTTCGTAGTGCGTCATCGTCCACGAGCCACCCGGAAAAGGGGCGATCTGCGACATGCCAATAAATCAGTGCTTATTATCTCTGAGCCGGTAACGATTCCATAACGATCGGACGGAGTACGAGGAGTTATAATTAATATCCGCGCTTGTACATTTTTCAATTTATCAACGTATATTGGTAACGTCCGAGACTCACGGTCGGGGAGTTTGACGAACTCGGAATCTACAGCAGTTGGAGTTTTTTCCCGTGATTGTATGTAGATGTTGTATCTGTTAATCTCTTTTGGATTTGCTGATGTTTTTGGGGTATTTATTTATTTATATAAATAACAATTGCTTGCTGCACTTACAGTAGCCACCAAAGCGCGAAACAAGCCAACAACATAACATTTAACTAAAAAACTTCATACAAACATTAAACATAGATTTACTGCTATACATAAATACCCCACACAGCTGAACTTCTAAAATGCTGCAAGCTTAGTAAGGGTGTAGGTACTATAGGTACAGCCACGAGCATCAGTATGTCAACACTTGGCAATTATCATTTTGGATTTTTTCGTTAAATAACGAATGCAACGTTGAAATACGACACATTACATAAACCTATGGGTTCGAAAATGCTATGTTCGTAACAACATAAAATTTAATTCCAAAATAAAGGAGTAAATCGCTTTTGAATAAAGCCGAGTGTATACATACTTTTGCTCGTGACTGTACACACCTGCGGGGAATACAGGATAATTGGAAAAAAAATGTCGAAGTGTCAATGTTTCATATATGAACCTAAGCTCGATAAAACCTGCTGTATTACTGGGATCACGCCACATTTTACATCATTAAACCCGCAAAAGCCAATATAACCACTTTTTCCCGAGTTTCGTTATTACAAGATATCTATCCTCCACCATCAGCTTTTAAGGGTTCAACAATTCGTTGCTTATCAGCTGTCTCGTCCGTGTGTCCACTCCGTTAATTAAATGTGCCGATGGTATCAGTTTTAAGGTGTATTGTCTTCTGTACTTTCGAATTTCGTCCTCGGTACGAGGTCACGCCATCGGATCGGAAGTCTGAGAAAAGTTTAGGGACGCCGTTCATTGTTCAAACCTTCTTAATTAAAATGACTATCTATAGTGTTATGTAGGGACGTAATTAAAACAGTACTGTTACTGGTGTCTCTGATGTAAGAGAGCACATTTCTTGGTTGTGTTTTGTTTTGTTGTTCATCATGTATATAATTTTTCCTCTATCTTCTACTTCTATAATTATTGTTCCGCGTGTGTGTCTGTCTTAAACCGGATGTGACAATATTAGAAATAATTTGAAGACATGTGCCATCTCCCGCACTGGGCTCGCGTGGTGGATTACGGTCCACTCTATCTCACCGAGACGAGGCCTGTGTCCCAGCAGTACTTTATAGGCCGATTATATGTGTGTTATGTCGTACCTATAGTGTTATAAAATTGCTATAGGTACATACTTTCTCCTAGGGGGTGAGCCTTGAGAAAAGTAAAGAAGGGATCTTTACTTTTCTCAAGGCTCACCCCCTATTTATAAAGTAGGGAGTGAGCCTAGTGTGTCCCAGTCCAAGACCCATACAGAACTTATACAGGGTGTCTCACGGCAGAGTTAGGGTTTTCAAATGAAATAAAAGTCAATTTGCATATTTTTGTGAAAACATTTTTATTGAAAATTATTGAACTACAGTGCGGATTTTATTAATTAATTGGATATCATTTGCCGATACGCCTCACCAGAAACAGTTATCGCAGCACCCGTCGCATTTTCAAAAAAATACGGCCCGATTATTCCATTGACCGAAAGAGCACACCACACTGTCACTTTTGGGCTATGCAGCGGTCTTTGATGTTTTTGTCTGGGATTGACATCTGACCAAAAGCGACAATTTTGTTTGTTTACATATCCATTCAAATGGAAATGTGCTTCATCACTCCAAAACACAGTATTCAAAGTGCGAAATCTCTTTATGATTGTCTGGCAAAAACTTTTACGTAAATTGTAGTCATTTTCATTTATTTCCTGCACTATCTGTATTTTATAGGGATGGAATTTCAAATCACGTTTTAAAATCCGCTCTACGGTTGATTTGGTGACGTTTAAAGCCGCCGCTCTTTTGCGTATTGACAAGCGTGGATTGCATCGAACGCTAGCTGCAACTTCGTTTATTGTTTCTTCCGTCCTTGAAGTTCTGCTTGGGCCTGGACGCGGTTGATTTATAGCGGAACCGGTAGCTCGAAACTTGATAATCCATTTACGAATCAAATTTTCACTTGGTCCATCGCGTAAACGTCTGATATTGTAGTGAGAACAAAACTGTCTCCGAGCCACGACGTACGATTCTCCACCTTTCCAAAACGCTTCGATAGCGAACGCGCGGTGCTCTCCCGACCGCTGCGACATCGTGACTAACGAATCCGCACGAATGACGAAGCTACTGCGCCCCTCACCCCGCGCTTACTTGCAACGGTTTTTAAAATATTCAAATTTAAAATCCTAACTCTGCCGTGAGACACCCTGTACATAACTGGCGAAATTTGGGTGTACTATAGATGCACTTTTGCCTAACCCTCGGGAAATACAGGCGTATTATGATGTTATGTTACCTACTTTCATCAATTGTCGTAAAAACAACAGTCAATTTGACGTCTCGATCTCAAAAGAGCGTCTTGCCAAGAAGGCAGTAAATCCTGAACAGATGCCAAGTTAGAGCCTCGGATTTTATTAACTAAAGGAAGGTTGTTTGTTGGTTTTATGGAGCCTTTTCGGAGAGTATGCACTTGGATTGCTCGTTAAAAATTCGCAGCTTTCCCATTTTACGGCGGGAAAGGTCAGGCTCGCCTGCTGCGTTTTTAATATTCAATCGTAGAGTACAAAGTAGCTTGCAAACACAGTTGTAGGTACCTTCTATGTATTTCCAGATAACTGTAGACTTAACATCATAGGCCGTCTTTCAGAGGGGCAATTCTCTTAATTTTAAGAACGTTCACAGTCTGATCTCAGTCTCAATCTGTCAAAAATACCTCTAAAATCCATATTTTATTTTACAAATTTATGGCACTGATTGTCACTGAGATGAGATTGAGACTACATTTTGAACGATTTTAATTACTGCAATTGGCCGTCTGATAATAGAAACATCTGGTTCTTGAATTGAGAGAATTTGAAGTTGATAACGTCAAACTCTACTTTAGCACTTACTTAAGATGATTCCATCAATGTAGTCCGCGAAATTCAAAATCGTCAGTCTATCTTCGTCGTCGCCGTGTGTAGGTTTTCTTTTAAAAATAAAACAAACTAAAACAAAAGACAGTCTTGAATTACAAGTGGTAGTCTTTTTTACTACTTACTACAAAACTCATTAGGCCTAACAAATATCGACACTTCAAACTATTATTACACGCAAAGCCGTTTCTACGTGAAATATTTCTCCTTGAGCACATACATAAACAATTAGAGATACAAAAAACTCCATTATAAGTCGACCGATGTTTTTGTTCCGACTTGTTGGATTACAAAAGAATTCCTTCCTTCCAGACTCCGTTTATTACTGAGAAAGGTACATTCTGGCGTGCTAAGAAAGATAGGTGTTGCCTAGCACGCCAGAAGGTAGCTTAGGCGGCACTTTAGCTGAATGTAGCTATGTACGACATAAAACTTGGAACTTTGGACCGGAAAAATAAATAAAAACTGAAGTTTCTGGAAGAACCTTAAAGATTTTATGCGTGTAACACCAAATAGGTACAGTAAGTTTGCCCTGAAATTTTGAGCTTAGGAACGGAAACCGAATATAAACTTAAAAGTTTTTAGAATTTACAAATTTTATCGGTGCATTACCATACAATCGAATGATGCTGTTTGATCTGCGAATGCCAAATCGGTAGATACAAGTAATAACTATTATTAACTAGCTGCACCCCGCAGTTTCACCCACATAAATTTCGATCCCGTGGGAATATCGGGATAAAAAGTATCTTATATGTTAATCCAGGTTATAAACCATCTGTGTGCCAAATTTCATCCAAATCCGTCCAGAAGTTTTTGCGTGAAAAGTAACAAACATCTATCCATCCATCCATACAAACTTTCACGTTTATAATATTATAGTAGGAAGTAGGATATAAAGAGTCTGACCTGACACCGAATCTAACGAAGCACAATGGAATAAACACGCACACTTACACACACACAACTCACACAGATCACACAAACACTACACAAACATCACACATACACACGTACCATACCATACCTGAAATCAGCTCTCTAGTCCCCATTCTGGAATTCGTACCCCGAGCCCCAAGATACAGACTAACTGTCTAGTTCGGGGCTCACTAGCAAACAATATATTGTAACCTAGCTGTAGGTAGTATTTTAAGCTACTCATATCGTCTCAACTACATAGCTGTGAACCTGCTTACTGTAATTACCTGGACAGGAAATATTTTCTATTTCAAACTATTTGGAGTCAGCACAAACAATCTGCTGCGAAGACTTTTTTCTTTTTATGGCAGTTAGGTCCTTTCTACCTCGCAGCTTGACGACAGTGTAGCCTAAGGCATGAAGAAGGCAATATTAATAACTGTCGCATTAACAGCTGCGCGGGCGCTGCTTCGGGGGCAAAAACAATAGGCGATTGTGGGTATCGCGTCATTTACATAAGTTTCAATGGTTGGGACGTACCATGAAACATAGATGTGAATGGGTTTTACCCTTTTAAAAGAGAGCTAGAAAATGGAGTTAGCATTAGCATCGAATGTGTTGAAACTACAGATAGTATTGTTTTTTGTTTTATAATGTTGCTACATTCTGATTCTACTAACTGTAAATATTAGGGGTTAAAGTATGAAATTGCCGATTTGTACAGAAAAATTGAAATTCATTTTTTTTTTAATTTAACATATTTATTTAATCAAAATAATTACCATTATTATCTATACATTGCTGCCATCTAATAGGAAGGTCATTTATGCCTTTGCGATAGAACTCTCGTGATCTAGATTCGACAAACTGTGTGAAAGCATTTTGTACTGCCTCCTGAGAAGAAAACTTTTTATCACGTAGAAAATTGTCCAAATCACGAAAAAAATGGTAGTCCGTTGGAGCAAGGTCTGGCGAATACGGAGGGTGAAGAATGGTTTCTAATTGCAGTTCCTGTAGAGTTAAAACGGTTTCTCGTCCTGTATGAGGTCTCGCGTTATCATAGAGCAATAATGGTGAAGATCGATTCATGAGTCGGGGCTGTTTCACTGCTAGGTTTGCTATCATTGTTCGGAGTTCAGCACAGTAGACATCTGCCGTTATTGCTTGACCAGATCGGAGAAAGCTATAGTGAGTAACACCATGCTGAGACCACCAAACAGTTACCATTACCTTTTTATTGGTAAGCTTTGCTTTTCCATCACGAAAGCGTTTAAACCAAAATCGCACGGTGCGTTCATTAGCAGTACCCTCTCCAAACACAACATTGATATTGCGAGCTGTTTCTGCCGCGTTAGCTCCGCGTCGGAACTCGTATTCAAAATTAACTCGAATTTTCGAAGTATCCATCTTTCTTGTCTAAGCTGAATAAAAAAAACAACTGAAAGTCGATAATAGAATGTTGCACATTTTTTAAAAGAAGAACTTCATAGGTAGTATGTTAAAAAAAGTTTCACTCAAAAATATCAAACCATGAAGGTTCTATGTCCATTCGAAGTACCTATTACAATGAAACGGCAATTTCATATTTTAACCCCTATTATATTGTTAACGTAAACCCGAAACTCCTACCTTTCTGGTATACGTAACACATATGATTTAAAAGAGTGTCCGTGGAGTTTCTTGCCCGTTCTTCTCCTTAGGTGCCTAATACGCTTCGGAATGGGCAACTAGCTTCATCTTTCTGACTAACAGACCCCTTGACAATTCAAAAGTGCCTGTAATTGGTTTATTTGAAATAAATGCGTTGAGTTTTAGTTTGATTGATATTTTCAGTAGAACCACTTTAAAACGGTTGCATATTCTCTATAAATATATTTTTCCGTAATTTACTGTTATGCAATTCGAATATGAAAGACCGCCATTCTTAAGTTTATATGAAAATAACTCAATGAGATCTTAATGCCATCCGTTAGTAAAACAAAGATTCAAATCTGCCACGTCGCCCATTATTCACAATGTGAACCCTAAATCTCTTATTTTATTTCCCCCAGACAGATAAGTTTTCATTTTCATATTGCCCGTACGTGTGCTTGTGGATTGTGTGGAAACCAAAAGCGGGGGGGAATAATTATTCAGATTTTTAAGGAACGCAACGAAGTTCAAGAACCTTCCTTATTATTTGTCAAACTACGAAGCAGGGAACGGGCTGCTTTGCACAGTTTTTATGACTTGACAAAAGATTGAGATTACTTTAATACATGTAAGTTTATTATGAATGTGTTATAGACATAAACCTTCCAGAATAAATTCTCTAAATATTGGTGAAAACCGAATTAAAAGCCGTTGTGTCGTTTCAACGCAGTCACACAGACAGGCGAAAATCGACTTTATAATACATATGTATGTGTAGATAGAAGGTACCTTAGCTTAGCTGCTCTGCAAGAAGGCACAAGTTGCGATACGAATGCTCGACTTGTGACAGGCAGAGTTCGATTATCAGAAAGCATTTTAATTTCATGTCTGATAATTATATTTAGCTAGATTCTTCACAGCGTTTCTATGTCATATATGTACTTAGATATTCCAAACGTATCATATTTCTTAACTTGTGATACAAGTGCCCTAGTGAGGTTGTAGCCTGACATCGATTGTCAATGAGAGGAGCTTGCTGGTACAATGTTAGGAAAGCAGAAAGATAAACTTTTTTGATGATGAAAAACATCTTTGATGATCTCAGTTTCACAGGTCTTACCACCTCCAACAAGCAGACTTGACTTTTTGCCTCCAAAAGAACTAAATGTCTTCCGCCGTTTGTCACGACTAAGGGCGATATCTCGTGATTTATCCCGTACTTGCGAATCACCCGGGAATTTGTCGAGCCCGCGGCGAGACGAATAGCGCCCCTGTACGAATGTCGAACGATTTATTGGTCTCTCATGGTGCCTGTATGATTTGTCGACTGTCCGACGCTTGATAACGAAGAACCACGGAATAGTAGACCGCGGGGACTAAGTTATTTATGATATTTGATTTTCTACTCACTGGGCGACTGAGATAAAGGGTAAAAATTAATTCGAGAAACATGAGATTTAATTCAGAAATAACCATGATATCTACTATAATTAAATCGACTGAAGGAAACTTCCACATCGGGTGAAGCAATATTAATAGTTCTTTATACTACCATCTTTATAATACCATATCCGTTTTTAACTATCGATTCTTACTATGATTTTTATCAAAAAGGGCTAAGGTGTGAATAAAAGAACCATTATTATCGATCCACTACGGCAAAAACTTTCTACAATCCCTTATTCGACCAAAAGTACCCAAACCTTCGCCATTTTGTGTACCTTCTCAAAACAAATAAAATGGCGTCGAAAGTACCTCGAACATTGAACAAGGCGAAAATAAAACTAGCGAGACAGCTCATTGTGTTCTGTTGTTGTAGATAAGTCACTCAGCGGGACCCAGATCGTAATACCAGAGAAATTAACACTTCCCTGATATTCCTAGAGGACAAAGACAAATGCCACACGAACTGTTTGTAGTATCGCGTTGTTGAAAAACAGGGAAAATGTGGTCGTTTTCTTGTCAAATGCTGAAAACCATTTTTTTAAAAAGAATCAATTATTTTTTAGAGAGCAGTAGATGGCCGATGCTAACAACTTACGAGTTTTTGGTCGTGGGTTCGAATCTGGGCAGAGAGGCAGCCACGCCAAGCGGGGCTGCCTCTCGAATAGAGGACCCCTGTGTCCCAGCAGTGGGAATATTATAGGCTGATTATGGTTTCTTGTTTATACATTTCATATTATTCCCATTTGAGCCCATGGCTGAAGTTACACTGTCGGACAACTAATTACTTTAACTAGCTCTTCATATCAATTTTAAAAGTAAGGAGAAGATTTGAAGTAGTCCCCGTTTGCGCACAGCGAGCGCAAATGGGTTAAAACGCACATAAAATACAAGATACTCATGTTGGTCAATTAGCACTTCGAGCAAAAAATAGTTACCAGTATAAAGTGGACCTCAAGTGCGAGAGACTGTTAGTGCCTATAAAAAAGCGACAGAATTACTTTACAAGTCCTAAAGTCTACACAAAGCGTTATAGAACAGTACTAAAAATAAAATTCGCGTTAAAATCACGAGATTATAGGGCAGTAACAATATAAAGCGAGGTTCGCGTTCTGCGCACCGCTGACCATTTGCCGCGGCCATTGTTGGTCAGTAATGAGCAAAAAAAAAGTTTATTATCGCTGTTAGCAGTGCAATGGACAATGGCCATACACAAACTAGTTTTTGATATTTTTTCCACGTCCTTATAAAAGGAGGTCGCGTAAGAGTAAGACCCTTAGTTTTATGTCGTCGTACAAACTTTTGGCTTGATATGACGAAGTAAATACGTGTTGCTCTATTTATTACTTTATGTACTCAACAACGTTAAATAGTCCCTGGCAGTTAGCAAGGTTTGTATTCATATGGATGACGCAGGAAAATGTAGTGAGGAAACTGGCATGTCTTAGAACCAAAAATTCGAGACATGTGATATCTGCCAACCCGCACTGGGCCCGCGTGGTGGATTATAGCCCACTCCCTCTTAACAAGAGGAGCCCTGTGTCCCAGCAGTGGGAACATTATGCTTATGCTATGGATGAAGCAGTTACGAACCGTCTTTAAAACAAAATTGGGGAAAATTTGAGGTTTCAGACATTCTCAGGAAATGTTTTAGAGGAAATTTCGCAATTTCGAAACCCATAAAGTTTTCCTTATTGAAAAATATTTGCGATACCGACCAGCTACACAATGTTTTTGTTCAAAATGGCGAAACGAAACATTTTCGCCCAAACTTGAACTGAACGTTTTGATTAGCGTTCTGTTACGCTACAGTATTCATGGCAACCATTCCCCATTGTTGGATTTGGGTTAGATTTCACTGTCCTGACCTTTGTGTCTGTTACCAAACGTTTCGTAAAACCCTACTTCGACTATATTCAAAGGTTCGTTCAAATGGAATCGTCGATTGATTTTGATTCTCATTGGGAAACAATATTGCCAACTGTTGAACTTTATTGTTATCTAAAGGCGTAGGAATCAAGAGCAGGTTTTGGTTTATAAAGCAGTGTTCTAAATATGCAGGTGTCAAGTATTAACGTGCATGGAGCTGCATAAATTACGAACAAGTTTTGTAAAAATAAAAATGACCTATATTAAGATGCAAGAGAAAATATGGGATCCTCTTATATTTACACAATATACGAGTATACAGGATGAAATTGAATTCATTAGCATCCTTTTAAGGGGTCATTGTAATCATCATTATGAACAACTTTTACTATGGGACCAAACCTGAAATCGCGAAAAAAAAAACAGCTGTTCCCTACATTTTGACGAGTTATGCGAACATAAATCTAGGGAACAGCTGATTTTTTTTTCGCGATTTCAGGTTTGGTCCCATAGTAAAAGTTGTTTATAATGATGAGTACAATGACCCCTTAAAAGGATGCCCATGAATTTAATTTCACCCTGTATACACAATAATTCATTCATTCAATAGTTAAATTTGTTTATATCTATGTATTAGTATTTATTCTTGTACTTTCTAGGCATTTTCGGGCTATTTATCCCGTATGTTGCACCTGCCATGTTTTGTCTCTGCATCACCCTAAGGTTGACTGCTAGAAAATGCCTCAGGTATTAAATCTGCCTTTGTACAGTATTTTTTTAAATTGTGGATAAAGTTTTAATAAATAATAAATAAATAACTACACCGACCTTTCAGCAAAAAAATATGCGTAGAATCTGACAAGTCAATATACCACCCATTTGGCCAAAAGTGACGTAACAGGATATACACGTCGGATTAAAAAGCACTTAGCTCTAAATGACTCGTAACATTTGTCCCCGTAAACGTATGCTATGGGAAATACAACATATCTACGTCTAGGAAGGTGACAGGCGGCAAATCGTCAGCCCTTACTAGGAGCGACATCACGCGATGCACCACATAAGGGCAGGGAAAGCGCTCGCAATTAAACTTTATGATTGACTAGCGTTTGCTGCGTTTGCGCATGGCCTCGTTACAGAAAATGGTTGAATACCTAGCTTATTATAGTGTTAAAGGTTGCTATCTTAATTAGGTTGTGGCAGACATTAATTCGGTTTGCGTCGGGTGAGTTTGAGATATGCCCTAAATTGATATCAGATTGAGTTTCTCTAAAGACCTAAGAAATCTGAAAACGACTCGAAGGCTCCTACTCAAAGGACATCTAAGGAATGATTTGACAAGACAACAAATATGGAGAACAAAAGGAAAGGCACATTCATCTTTTGTTCTCCTGGCAAGTTTCAATCTCTGCCCGTTTATTTACAGCATAAACCCTAGACGTTGGTGTTAATTGATAACGATCAAGCCGTTTTAACCTTTTGCGTAATCTGAACGAGGATGAGAATATCATGTGGTGCGTCATCGGGAGTTTCATGTTAAGTGTCTATTCATTCCGTAATGGGAAACCATCTTGTTCCATAACGACGTTCAGGGTGGCGAAAGTGGCTTAGCTCATTCGCACGAATTTACTCGCTCAAAACGGGCGAATAGTTATTTTTTTTTCTATGGGCAATTCGCTCGAATTGGCATTTTTTCAATTTTATGCAACGAAGTTAGGAAAAAGTACACGTTTTATAATACTCTTGTTACTTCTAGGGTCGCTAGGGTCCTTTTTTCTATACTTTATTGCATGAAATTCAGAATGTGCCAAATCGTTCGAGTCGTATACTTATAGAAAAAATAATATTATTTAAAAGTGACCATTCGCCTGTTTCGGGCGAATAAATTCGTGCGAATCCATAAGCCGCGAAAGTGCGTATGTTGCGCAAATGTTTACCCACTAATTTACTTAAAGACTTCCTTTGAACGCTTCATTTGTAAGGTAAACTTACAAATTAGCATATCTAGTACAATCGGCGACTCCGCATGCCTTAGAGGGAACAATAACGATGTTAAGAAATTACTTACCTTCGCTTTCATCACTTGAAACCCTTTCTTTAAGTGCTTTTATTTCGTCACTCGAAAATTGAGGAGAATTTTATGGAGATCCATTGTGTTTTTGACATCTGGTAGTAAGCTGTTGAAACGGAAAGGTTAAGAGCTGCTCATAAAGTTCCCACAGTATAAATTTCTTGGTACTTCAAGATGCGATAAAGGTAAGTGTATGCTTTAAACACCACAGGAGTATATGCTATCTTTAAGCATGTTGTTTTGTGAGTTCCGACATTCTTGTCATCTTGGCCCTTCCTGGCTTCGAAAGTACAAACACCTTTTGTATTTATTTAAACAAGTTTACTGTTAAATGATGTGCGCTGCATGAAAATGCGAGCTAGAACCCTGAGGGAAAACCCCTTTTCCGTTTCTGCTCAAATTGTCTTGCCATTTACGTAACACTCATAAAATGGGTTTCGATCGCATTGCCTTCCATTTTAACAGTTCAGTCACGTTGAGAGTAGTGGTGGTTCAGTGGTAACGACCCCGACTTACGAGTCGAGGTCGTGGGTTCGAACCCAGGCAGGCGCTTTACTTTGTGTCATTTATTTCATCACCATTGGTCTCAAAAACGGTGAAGGAAAATATTGTGAGAATGTTACATCTTCCAACCCACACTGGGCCCGCGTGGTGGATTACGGCCCATTTAATCTAACAGAGAGAAGGCCTGTGTCGCAGCAGTGCGTACATTACAGGCTGATTATGCAGTCGCGTTCCGGTTTATTTACTTTTTTTTTTTTTTTTGTAGAGCAGACGAAGTTTTCAAACCTATGAAGCAATGGATGTAAAAATAAACCTTTGCAATTCATTACCATTTAATGTTTTAATTACCCCGCTGATCTGTTAAGGTCCACCACATCCTTCGACTGAGAATGATTAAAATCATCAACCAGTGTTTACTCTTCTATAATAATATATGCAGTCGGAACACAAACTCATGTTGATATGTCGTTCTTTCTCATTTCCGACCTGTAGACCACCCAACCGAAATTGAGCGCGCATAAAATTACCATCTGTTATCAAAACACGCATGTACAAGCAAATTAAATGATATATATTTAACGCTACCTCCTTTATTTATACTTACACTTACTTCCCAGTGACATGTGATGGGATTATGGAGCTACATGTAGTTGGGGTTCCTTGCGACAAAATATAGAATTCAATAATAAAATGGAAATACATCTTCCGATCTCCGATATATGCTGTCAAATACTGGTGCTTCCATACCAACTTAGCATAACTAGCCTTTAATGTTCCCACTGCTGGCACACAGGCCTTCTCTCTTCGAGAGGGAGTAGAGTATCTACCACGCGGGCCCAGTGCGGGTTAGTAGATGTCACATGTCTTCGAATTTTTGGTTCTAGGACATGCCGGTTTCCATGTTTTTTTTCTCCGTTACATACCAATTTATTTGTATCTTATTACGAAAACTTCATTAAAGTTATTAATTAAGACTTTAACATATTTCAATAACCAATTAAAACCTTCTATTTTCATTGATTTTGTCAATTACTTTTGATTTTAGACGTCAAGAGGTCTAACCGCAGTCCGTATATCATTAATGTTCACTGTGCTCTAATCCGACAGGCTGTCAGTTCCGAATCACGAAAGTAGTACATACACATGAACATGGATACATACATTCATATGTACAGAAGTAATGATAAATGATCGTCGCATTGCGCCCAAAACCGTATTCGCTCAGACGTCGTACGTTTTTGGCAAAATGTTTTATTCATCACTACGAAAGAATATAGCGAAATGTTTTTGTGGCTCTTGGATCTCCCAAGTCTTACCGTTTTTGGTAGTTTTGGAGAAAAGTTTCTTGTGGAATAGATGCAGTTTGTTCAATTCTTCTCTCTTAAAAGACGTTTAAAGTGGAATTTTTGACGAGGCTTATTACGCACGTTTTATTTCGTCGTTTTCATGTTTAGGTCATCAATTTATCATTAACTAGGTAACTAGGCGCGGGTAATATGTAATTCATAATCTATTTTCCTGGTTTTCGCCTCAATGAAGTTGTTAGCACTACTTCTGGGTGTCTATGCAGCGATTTATTACTTTCTGCTCGGCTGGGTCCGTAAAGCCGGCCATTTTTTCTCCGATGTTTTGCTCAGACTTTATGCAGTCCAAGTCGACAAACTTCATAAGAATGCTCGCATTGTTTTTCGAGCATACATCCATACTAATACATTAAAAAAAATGCGAACGTAGGTACTTTAGCATTTCTTCTGTGTCTTTTTCTGTCTGTCTGTTTGTTACCTTTGCACGCCTTAACGGCAGAACGGATTTTGGTATACGGATAGACCTCGACTTGGGTTAGGACATAAGTAGGGTACTTTTTATCCAGGCAGTATAATCCCGTGGGATAATTTCCGACCTCCAAGCGGGCGAAGCCACAGGCTAAAGCTAGTCAGTTATAAAAGGAAATAGTAGCTTGGAAAAAGTGCAATAAAAATGGGTTTTGTTTTTTAATAATACGAGGCGGGTGTCCGGTGGGAGGTGGGCAGCGGAACAGCATGCCGATCGCGACAGATAACCGCGGCGCAATTTGTTATATCGACGGGTTTAGTAGCACACTTTTTTGACTCACCATTATTATTATTAATAATTAAATTACTGTAGCTGGAACTGTTTCGATGCAAAAAATTGGTCGCGTCTACGCCCCTAGATTTGAAAGGCGTTCCAACTTAGATTTGGTATTAAGATTTTTGATTTTTTATATGTCAGGGTCAGATACAGCCTCAGCTGGCACAGTATAAATTATAGCTCGCCGTGAAAAAACAAAAACAAATCTAAAAATTAATCCCTTAACCTTGACCTTCTGAAGGCCGCAGGAATCCGCTGGATGCGGGAAGCTCAGAACCGGTCGAAGTGGCGGTGCTTGGTGGAGGCCTATGTCCAGCAGTGGACGTCTTTCGGCAGAAATGATGATGAGTCCCTTAACCATTTCCCTGCACGCGTAACATGACTACTTCTATCTCTTCTACACGAAGAATATCAATGTCATTATCTCTCTCAAAGTGAACGTTCTTTTGTTTTTATGTATTTTTTATATTATTGAAGTCTTTCCTTTCTACAATCCATCATTTTGTCTTTCTTCTACGTTGGTCATGCTACACGTTCTGACCCCATAATCAGTTCATGATTCATGACAATTGTTGAACTATTGTGTCTACTTCTCGGACAGTGAACCTGTTAAACTACCAGTCACTCTTCAACGATCAACGTCCTATGAAACAATGGCTTCCGTGATGGTTATCAAGTTAAGCTCTGAACTTTTAAAGTCGAAGCAGCAACATCTAGTCTACATATAAATTATGCAATAAATATCTTAGAAGCAGCTCCTCGAAGTGAAAGCGAGATTGTGCGAGGAATGCGATTAATGCGAGCTATGCACATCCTTTCGGTCCGTCTGTCACGATCGCTGGCTACCGGAGCACTACCTACTAGACACTTTCTTTAAATTAAGTAATGTGGACTGTTTAGCTATGTTAGCTGGCCTTTGATCTAGAGCATTGGAATGGCTCTAAATGACGATTGTTTTATCTTGTTGTAAAAGTTTATGCAATTTAAATTGCTCGGCTGTGAGAGTCCTAAGTACCTACCTACGTTAGCATATAATTTTAAAATAAGTTATTTTTATAGAGAAAGGAGATGTGCACTTTGGTTTTGTTTCTAAAAACCTACCTAAATTAAAGATCGCCTGCTTGTTTACGTATCATCAGGAATAATAAATGCAATTAAAAGTAAAAAAAAATAAGACTTATGATCAAGAAAAATAAAATATGTACACACATTGAGTCACAACAGCCATAAAAAACAAAAATTGCTGTATAATTGAAAAATAAATCTCAACACTGGCCATAAATAAAATCGTTGCGTGTGTTTCGACGCCCGATGTTCGGCGATTATTCGCGCGTCGGGCCGCACGGCAGGAAAATACACTGTTTATTTAAAATTTAAATGATACAGTAGTTTGCATACAATCACAGTGAAAGCCGACCATTGATATTTTAATCGTGGCAACAATTTATTTTGCCGTGAAATCGATACCCCCATCGGGTTTAGTGTTACCAGTGTGAAATATTTCCCGGTATAGATTTTTGATTGCTGAATGCTGGACTGGCAACAAAAGCTGTCTACTTCCTCTCTGCTAAGTAATGCGGTGCGTACAAGAGTTTCTAATCATGACTCAGCTTCAGCTCTACAGTAAATGGAATAAGTATCTACAATCTACCTACTTTTCTGATTTTGTGTGTTGGTAGACTGAAATATACTGGTAGGTATTTGTACTAGTATATTTCTAGATTACCAAACCACAAAATCAGAAAAAGCTTTGATTTTGCGGTTTGGTAGTCTGGAAATGAAGGGCCAAAAGATCTAAATAGCAACCACAAAATCATAAAAAGCTTGTACATAGGTACCCATGTACAAGCTTTTTTTTTATTTTGTGGTTGCTATAAAGATCTTTAGGCGGTTTAATGACGTTGACAGGGGGCGCTGTTGGTGAACATCTGTGTCATGATTGTTTAGTCCAATGTATTGAAAAAAAAAAGATGGCGACTTTAGTTCGGATTTCGGTCACACGTCTAAAGAGCGCTGAAAGCCCGCAAGGTTTCAGGCTTACAGCGGTATATTTACCTACTTGTCAAAAATAGGTTTACAAAAGTTGTCAGTCTTCAAAAATGCTAATTAACCATTCAAACGTTGAGGAAAAATTAATTTTCAATTGTTATGGACTACCGGGTCTCTATCGTGGCTTTGTGAATTAAATTATTTGCAACAATTTTTGGTATTGTGACCAACAATTGACTGAATATTACAAGATCTATCGATCGAAGAAGCGTCTGAAAGTCCATTTAATTTAATTTGTTGTCAATTAATTTGATTGGCTATTGTTATACAAGTACAACAGCCAACAGCTAGCATAGTTATAAGGGAAATCAATAAACAAATCATAATTTGACAGCAGCAGGGTAATTGCGTAACACCCTACCAGTAGCAATGGGTTTCATTTTGACAGTTCAACAACATTCATTGCGTTAGTTACGTTGCTGAGCAGACACACTTTTCGAGCATATGAAGCAATGGATTAGCAATATCGTCCAAAACCATTCAGATTGATAGTGTTTTAGAGATCGTCTAATTTAAAATGGCACGCCCCTCCACTGCTTGTTGCATACACATTCAAAATGTTTGTATAGAAATTTTAGTGGAGGGGCGTGCCATTTTAAATTAGACGATCTATACACAACTAGACTGCAGATATACTGATAAGACCGCTACCAGCGAATACTTCCGAGATTAGCTCCTAATTAGTGGAAAATTACGCGTTGACACAATGAAAATACGGTGCAACAATGAGCCTGTTATCAAAACGAGATAAGAGTATAATATGAAGTTGTAAACAGGAAGTGCGCCCGCGCTGATCCGTCCGGATATTGCCGCGATACCGTGCTTAGTAGTGGATTAATTAAACAAGTTTATTAATAAATGCAGACCGAAATTAAAATATTAAGTAGAGATTGTAGAAACGTTCATAATTACTTTCTTGTTAACATAAACTGCTAAACATGGGGCTTTTGACAACACATAACATCACGTCTTGTTTTTCCGAAGGGTTAGGCAGAAGTGTACTTATAGTACATACTATAAGTACACTTCTGCCTAAATGTAATGTACATACATTTACCAGTTATTTATGTTTAAGTCCCATGGGGGGGTGAGCCTAATGCCATCCACTAGGCTCAAATTCCAGGTGAATTTCGACTTTTATTCGAGCGATAAAAATTGTTAAGAAAAAAGTCGCCAAGTACGAGTTGGACTCGCACACGAAGGGTTCCGTACCACGAGGCAAAATGCCAAAAAAAACACGTTTCTTGTATGGAAATAAAATAAAGTTATCAAAGAGGGTCTCCTCTTTGATAACTTTATTTTATTTTTAATATTTTGTTGTTATAGCAGCAGTAGAAATACACATTGTAGAAATTACAACTGTCTACTTATCAAGGTTCATGAGATACATCCCGCTGACAGACCGACTGACGGACGGACAGCGAAGGCTTAGTAGGTACTAGGGTCTTGTTGAAAAAAAAAAAAAAAAAAAAAACTAAAAGTTGCAAGTCATCGAAATTATACCTAACCCAGCTACCGAAATACTCGTCTATCTTAACTAATCAAAACCATTAAAGTCATCAAGAGAAAGTCCAAAGAACAAAAGATCAGATAATATTAATTAACGTAAATTATAAGAACTGTCTCCATTATCATTCTCTATCACAGCGGGCGGCCATTAAAGTGTTGCCAGACTTGCTAGTGCAATATCTACCCCATCTCACGACAGAGACAGGCGATCCATCATAGGAAACAAGTAATACATAAGCCGATTATTTACCGGTAGCAAATAGATACGAAATAATAGTGCACCACTGTGCTCTATTTATTGGAGAATATTATCTGTTAGTCGAGACTCGAGAGATATCGGAATGAGACGGTTATTAAACGAAGTGACCTGGTGCAGTCGGATGTTGATTTAGTAGTATGGCAATATTTGGGTTAGGTAGTGATATTGTTTTTTTTTTTTACTAATCATTGTCTATGGTACTTGAGGTCAGAATTTTATTCTTATTGAGTGGGCATATCCTTAAATTTTCAACCTACTTAAAAGAATAAAATAGAATTAGTTTATTATCCAAGTAATACAGGAAACAGGAAGGAGGAGTGCCCTAATTCCAATTAATTTGGGGTCGGCGCAATATGTCTTTTTCTTCCCATACGTCTCTATTAGTCGTCATCTCCATAGTCCCCCTCTCTAACCATATCATCATTCACACAGTCCATCCATTCGTTTCTTTGGTCTTCCCCTACTTTTATAGCCATCGACATACTCAAAACTTTCCTCACGACATTTTTCTCACTCCTCCGCATCACATGCCCATACCATGAGAACCGATTTTCAGACCACTTTTCAGTTACCCGATGTCCACACAACTTTTCAGTTACCCGTCAAGTACTCATTTCTTATTTTTAACCGACTTCTAAAAAAGGAGGAGGGTCTCAATTCGGATGTTTGTATTTTTTATCCATTCGTGTAACACTACACATCCCTCTTAGCATTCTCATCTCAGCTGGATAAGACAACATGGGTTAATTTAACATATAGAGGTATGAAGAACAGGGTGTAAAGTTCACTCATCGTCCATAGAAAAGGGAGGATCCTCCGACCAGACGGGTGTTGTGTCTGGCGGGCAATGTCGGGCTGTTGTATATATGCTAATTGCGCGGTAAACTCTGCTTGCGCGATGCAGGATTTTGCGTGACGTCAGAGTGATGCTTAGTTCGCATGTGGCGTTGTAGATACCGCTACTACAAATAGGTACCTAAAACCACATGAGTGCACTTAACTTAAGTGTAACGAGCAGGTACATGATTTAAAAGCTAGTGACTAGTTGAACGCATGTATTACGTTTGTTAGTTCCATAGGACTGCCCAAACGAACGATACAATCGTTCATGTTGCTGCAATCTGCCGCGAGTCGCGTCGAAGTCTCTGTTACCGGTGCGTGCGCGCGCGCAACGTTCAGCTTTGATTTACGATCAATAGCTTCACTGCCTTATAGCCACTGAAACTGTGGAGCTTTGGTGCTTTTTCAGATGATTTTAAATTGGAGAATTAACGTCCTTATTACGATATAGAAAGAAGAAAAAAGAAAGAAAGAAAATGCATTTATTTGCGGCAAACATGACGCATGAAAAAAGGACATAACACACAAAAAAACAAGTTAAACATATAAACAATAAACGATATTATTAAACTCCGAGCACGGGCAATTTCCCGTATTTTTAAGAAAGAACGTCTGCATTCTATCTGTCATAAAATCTCTAATTTACCCACATTTTCGACAAGTTTTTGATATTGATAGTAGCTGAGATGAGAATGCAACTTGAATATGGCCGTTTTTAAGTGCCTTCTGGTCTCAATGGTCTAGATTAAAACTTGGTATCAAAAAACCTTTCACGAGGTTGTCAACTTTGAAATTCTCAACGTTGGTATAGCGTGCTTGTCTACATTATCTGAGTTTAGGATAGAGTTTTGCCCAATTCGTTATTGAGAGTCTTTATAAGTGGGTGAGTCCTATTGACTCACCATTTAATCAAATTCAAAAGTCATTTATGCAATAATAAACGCTGATACTTTTTGGGAGGCTTTTTGAACGTAAAACACAAGACAGTCCCCCAAAGCGATCGTCCTTCACCACTTATTAGTGTGTTAGCTGGAAAGAAGAAGAGCTGGAAAGAAGAAAGTCTACTACTTGTTCTTCCCATAAGTAAGCTGATATGTTATGAAGATTCTACTAATCGTCATAAGATCTTCAAGGATGTATTACCAACTGCAGTTACGCATTCCAAAGGAGAAAATTAACACCAACAAAGCTCGTTGTTGTGTAAATTGATTTCCTTTCCATTTCGCCTCCACAATCGAGTTATACAGCTATTATACATTTACACGCGCAACCACCGATTACGGCCAAGTCTAGATATTATGAGGCGCCTTCAAATACTAAAGGTTACTGTTTGGCTGTACCTGCGCTTGCGCCGGTCAAACTATAAATAACGCTAACGTTTCCGGGTCGGTACCTGAAGCACCTATATACCTGGTGATGTTTACAATTTTTGTTGCGTAAGCCCAATAATTCTTGCGCCGCGAACTTCAAGTATGGATGTAAGAGGTAATTTGTAAAACTTATTACATTCGGTTTCCAGAAGGAAATGATCGTTTGAATAATTGTATGTCTACTTTGTTACGCACTAACTCGTGCTTAAGCATACGATGAGTAATGCTTTAAATGCCTGTTTTTTAAGCGACACCTTAATGTTATGTCTAAACAAAAGCGCATTGTTGGATTTTCAACGCTCGGCATAGCACCGAGAGTTGAAAATCCAACGTGCAATCATATTTAGGCATTATATTTACGTCGTTGGTCTAGTGGTGGTAAGTGCTACTGCAGAGCATGAGGTCCTGGGTTGGATTCCCAGGTCGGGCAAAGTGTTATCGGGTTTTTCCATCAGGAATTTCTCAGCAGCAGCCCGGAGTCTAGATTTGTGCCTGGTTGATGATTGGCAATATGCTCGCCCCCATCACATGGGACTTAAACATAACTGGAGAAATGTGGGTGTACTATCGATTAGATATACCTCTGTCTAATTCTTCGGGGATTAAAGGATGTGATGTTATGATATTTAGGTGTGGCCTAATGTAAGTGAAAACAGGCATTACCTTCTTATCTTTTATTAGCTTTTTGGCTGAAGTTTCTCTGTGTGATGATACGCCATCAGTAAAGAGAAAACTTTTCGTTCTATCAATTCGCAGATCTTCACCGCCAGTTAAACACGTACACAAAAGTCCCTTGAGTTATAGTATCATACAGTCTTGAATTATTAAGATAGAAATCTTTGCAATTTAATAATAAGATTTTTACAAGAGATTTTGTATTTATTTTCTCAAATATTTATGGAGGCTTTTTTAACAAATTCTTTTCTTTTTCCGCAGGTATGTGCACAATGTAAAGTTCACAACATTGCCGAGGCAAGAGCTGAAGGTAATTTCGTTATTGATAAATTATATTTATGTCTGTAAGTAGGTTTATACACACACTTGTACCCGTCAATAATATTATAAAAACTAGATGATTCGACTTTGAGAAGAAACACCGAAACGAACACGTCACGTCACAGTCTCTGTTAAAGTTCAGACATAATCTTGGTCAGATCATGTGAGGACCATGTAGATTAGTGTCGGAAATGGTCTTCTGAAGAAAGAACCACACAGATTTGAGTAGACCTGTCCCGTGCCCAGTCAGTGCACGTATCTGTCAGTAAGTGCTGATACACACGACCGACACGCGTGAACGGTAGACGCAACTGCAGGCGTCAACAACATACCAGGCCCGGGTCGACGGCGCGTTGAGTTCCACGCGCGCCTCAAAGAGATGTCAGCACGAACTGACGGGGTCCGCTAGGGCCGATCCCGCCAGGGCTGCGGGTTGTTCGAAAGAGATACCGTGGCCCCTGGCACAGGCAACTGAAGGAACACGGGTGGGTTTAGTCAGTAAAAGTCTGACACGCCCTTCCGCTCAGCCCAGAGCGGGAGAGGTCATTTGATGATTTCCCACCCAAAAAAAAAAAAAAAGGCGTCAACAACATGCTGCTCGTGTATTTGAGCACCGTTCTCAAATACACGAGCGACACGTTGTCGAAGGCATCTAACACGCGTAGACGACGGGCGTCGAGGGGTGTCGACAACTGCAGTCGCCTCTGCCATTGACGCGTGTCACTCGGGTGTATGCACATTAATCGTGTAGCTCAAATCGGGACTTGTCGTTAAAAACTAAAGAAGTAGACTTGTTTGTTATAGAAAACTAGCTGAGGAATCTTCATCTTTATAACTGTCGTCATCACTTTCTACCGCTACCAACATTCAGATCCATAACAAACCTGCCCAATTTTAATAGCTTCCATAACTTCAATATTTATTAAAAGCTACTCAGAAAAGATACTGCCATCTTAGCTCGCACCTCTAAGTAAAGAACACTAAATTATATCGTCGCTACCGATTGATATAGCAGATTAAGTTTCTTGAAATCGATGCATACCTCCAATGGAATCGATATCCGGACAGCGGCAATTTAAGCGCATCGATAATGATCGCCCAATCAATCCCGACCTCTCGCAGTTGCATTTCACTGCAGATTTTAAATGAAAAATTCATTTTGAACGGGTCTTGGTTGAGTGGTCATAATAAAAGTGTATTTCTTAGTTTCCGTTGATACAGTTTTCCAATGTATTGCGTCGACCAGTTTTTATGATTCAATCGCCTGCTACTTGATGGCGACTGTAATTTGTTCGAACTGGAAATGTATCTGAGCTTTATTAATTTAATATTTGTTTGGAAAGAGATTGAAATATTTTTTTTAAACCAACATAGTCATTGTTTTGATCAAAGCTGATGTGACGAAGTGTTGTGACGCTATTGAGAGACTATTTTCAGCAGTAAACTGTCAAGAATTTTTTTTCTATGAATAGATTCTAAGGGGGTCTTGGCTAAATAATAACAGCTGCACGGGTCGATCGATCAGGTTAAGCTATGCTTGCCTCGGTTGATTTGTGGATGGGTGACCATCTTTATGTACCGAAATCCCTCCGTATCTCGGAAAGCACGTTAAGCCGTTGGTCCCGCCTGTCATTTGTAGATATTTGGTAGTCGTTACGGGTAGTCAGAAGCCCGAAAGTCTGACAACCAGTCTTATGTAAAAGTACCGTGTTACCCAGTAGCTGGGTTATGGAGGTCAGATAGGTAGTAGTAAAATACTGGTATTCAGCTGTATCCGGTTAGACTGGAAGCCGACCCCAACGTAGTTGGGAAAAGGCTAGGCAGATTTTTACTAATAAAGGAGCATCCTGAAGATATACCTAAGTAATTCATTTAGATCAACTTGATTGGCAGTACAAACATTAGTTAAGTATCCGATACACCCACATGCACACCTAATCATAGAAAAACCAAGTCAAACCGCATCGTGAACGGGGAAACAGTGACACGAATCGAAAGCGCCCTGAACTCGTTAAACCCACTCAAACCAACATTAATTCAATCCAAGGATTGCTTTCTAAATGATGAACAAAACTCATTTGCGGTATGACAAGTGAAATTATCATCACCATTTTGCGTTGCTTTCACGGGGCGCACAGTGACATTCAGGTTGTATCTAGATGAGCCCAGATTATCGCGTTCTGCCATCAGAACAGTACTGGACTAGCTTTTATCTGTTTATTTAATGTCCTACCGCGGATTCTTAATGGTGTTGTATAAGTAGATATGATCGTTGGGCGTTTTAGCGGTAATAGCATGAAAGTTTTAAGACCTCTCGAATATTATGGAAAGCTAGCTAATGGATTTGCAGATTTTGCTATGAAATGGGATAGGTTATTCATATTTTATTATAAAAGCCTTTAGCTAAAAGCCTTCCTGATTTTATGAAACTTTGGTAAAATCGTAAGATTTTCTCAAACGTTGTTATAGTTGTCTTTTAGTTTGTGCCAAATAAATGTATTTTCTTTCTTTCTTTCTTTATAGTAAGATTGCCAGAAAGATATACAAATTAGACTATCCTTTCTTGAGGGAGGGGCTCGTGGCCAAATAATAACTGCCGCACGGGTCGATCAAAGGTTAAGCTAAGCTTGCCGAGGTTGGTTTGTGGATAGGTGACCATTCATTACATACCGAGACCC
This sequence comes from Apamea epomidion, assembly GCA_947507525.1. Taxonomy (NCBI): domain Eukaryota; kingdom Metazoa; phylum Arthropoda; class Insecta; order Lepidoptera; family Noctuidae; genus Apamea; species Apamea epomidion. Next base: position 4,264,278 of record OX382234.1, read on the forward strand.
TTCCGTGCCTCGGAAAGCGCATAAAACCGTTGGTTCCGGCTGCTTTTTGTAGATCTTTGATAGTCGTTACAGGTAGTCCGAAGCCCAAAAATCTGGCAACCAGTCCTACCAGAGGTATCGTGTTACCCAGTAACTGGGTTGTGGAGATCAGATAGGCGGTCGCTCCATGTAAAATACTGGTATTCAGCTGCATCCGGTTAGGCTGGAAGCTGACCCCAACATAGTTGGGAAAAGGCTAGACAGATTCATTTTTTATATCCCTTGCATCATCCTTTACCAAAATGTTTTTTGCTTCTTTAATTTTATCTCCATAAGTAATGGTAGTCTCAGCTCAGATGCAAATTCACACGCCATAGCATGAACTCACTTGATGTGTCAATATTCTGCGGTATAAATGTGGTTTCCATCTGTTCTTGACACCACCTTTACTATCATTGCACATTCGAGATAGTCGTCCAGAGTTTCAAAATCTCGATTGTGATCAACAAAGGTATATTGTTGCACTGTTTAATTACTGTTGCAATTAAAGGTTACTATCAATCAATCTGATATGAATAGTGTTAATATGAAGTGACGGCGGGGGGCTATGTGTCATATTAGTTGCAATATGTATCAGAGACAGGTTGCTTCATTCGAACTTGAATTTAATTAAGACATTTTATGTCACCGTTATTATCGGTATTAAAAGGCATTGACTCATAATTGCGTGTAAATGTCCTCCTCATCAGCATCATCATTTCAGCCGAAAGAAGTCCACTGCTGGACACAGGCTTCCTCCAAGCACCGCCACTGCGACCGGTTCCGACTTCTCGTATCCTGCGGCCTTCACAAGGTCATCAGTCCACTTTGTCACGTGCCGGAATGCGTACATTCCGATACACGGTCGCCACTGCAGAACTTTTCGGCCCCATCGGCCAGCTGTTCTGCAAGCAATTCTTCGAGCTATGCCTTGCTATGGTGACCTTGGTTCTCCTGCAAATATCTTTATTTCTGATTCGATCACGTAGGGGAACTCCAAGCATAGCCCTGTGCAATGCCCTTTGGGTGACTTTAGCCATCTAATGAGGCCTATTATGAACGACTGTGCTTTATTTACCGCTTTCTGGCAGTTATTCCGTAAATGTTTTAACTTCACTTGCCTCTTCAACTAGCATCTTATCTATCTTCATTTATTTATGTCTATTGTACGTATCTTTTTGTGTCAATAAACATGTTATCATTTATTTTCGTTATTATTAGTTTATCTTAAGCCTAATGGCTTTAATTTATCACAGTTGTTTGTCTAGAAAGGACAACAACAACAGATTTCGGACATCGAATGACTCATTCCAGTGTCAGCGCTGTAATGCAACACCATTTCCTGTAAACGACTCACATTTAGGTTATTTGATTGCTGTATTTAGTGTGTGTTGTCCTATTTCCAATGGCGGGGGGTTATTAAGATATTTTATAAGCTATACTGAACGTTTGTTTACAAACAAACGCGGCCACTTCACAACTTGCGTCAGTTGACGTAACACGAGAGTTGTCGGCGGTTCGGCGCACACGTACGTACGGCTTTGATGTCGCCCGATTTACGATAAAAGTTGTCGCGTTACGTTTTGACGGACTGCCCACTTCCTCCTCTGCGAGTGGGTTAAAAATAAAAGTGAGATTATTTATCTAATGGAGTTTTGTGATAAGGACTTTGGAGAGTTATTTTATTGTAATGTTCATCGGACTTATATTAATTTGAAAGCGTAAGAAACACGTCTAGCTGTAAAACCCACTCAAACTGTTCAATCACTTGTAGGTAGACTCCATCAAGGATCTTTTGTCGCTTGAATGTCATTGAAAGGGGGGCGCTGTGGGTACATTTTTTTTTTTTTTTTTTGTGAAAATTTATTGATAAAACAAGATTTGATTAGATTATTTTTTTGTTATGTATTTTAATATTTTGAATGGTGTACATTAAAGTGTATACAGGTTCAAATTAAATTAGCTAGCGAAACTCTGCAGACGTAATGGGTTATGAATAGGTGGTGAAAAGATTAAGTAGATGTTTTTTTTGTGGTCAACGACAGATGGTATTGTTGTCACTTCAAGAATGACTTGACAAAATCGGTTTTCTTTCGTTTTGTCGTGTTTAGATATCGATACAAATCACGTCTGTGAAGTTACACAAAAATAAACAGATTTTTTAAACTGATTTCTCAAGCGACTATACTAACTGTAGTCCATGACCCCACAAAAAAACATCAAATTAATAAAAATAAAAAATTGTTTATATCTCGATACTTCACGTCTGTATATATAGCTAATTTAATTTCACCCTGTATATTTTTTTGTTTTCGTATCTATATTTTACGATGCTGTCAACTGTGAATAGCCTACTTATATATAAGTAGGCTATTCAAAGTATACTTTAAGTCTACTAATATACTTTTTTATCACAACTGTGGCAGGTACTCAGAAATGTTTATAAGGACCAATTTACACGTCTCGCGTCTTCAGGCCAAGAATAACTTACAACTAATTGGTTGTTTACACTATTCAAGCAGCAAAACAGTAGACAAGTCCTCAACTAAAGACAGATTGTGTGTCGGCGAGACTTCACGTTTCAAATGAGGCACAGGATACACAGATGCTCGAACGCGAAACTAGGCTAAGCCTGCAATTTGCTACTAGTTACCTAGGTACTTCCATACAACTGCGATTTGTAAAGGTAGCTACTGCACTTGCTGCAAGTCTTGAAAAGAGATTTATGCTGAATTATATTATCCTTTTCGCTTATCTGACTAATATTTTAAACTAGCTGACCCGACAGACGTTTTCCTGTCAGAATTTCCATTTGGTCTTGAGTTCATATAAAAATCTTACAAAAAAGCACTTTCAGGTTTTTTCAAAATTTTCTAATATTCCGGGCAACATTTCAAATTTTCTTTTCATGAAAACCTTATTCGCACTATTACGGACATTTTAAAACTAAAAATAGCCAAATCAGTCCAGCCTTTCTCAAGTGATGCGCTTATCAACGATATTACTCCATCACTCTTAAACGGCTTAACGGATTCGTGTGTAATTTTTAAAAGTGGTAAAAAAAAACAAATTTGAACCAAATACTTGTACACATTTCATAAACCTGCCAAACCGCGTGACAGTTAGCCAGCACCACTAGCGCTCGTCTTAGAACAGTTGGTATCACTAATCTGATTAAACATCTAAATAGGTAGATACAGATATTTTAAATGGACGGTAAGGATGCAACTTATTATTAATTATTGTCGCATGTTGCGACAATTTCATTACACTATGACCTACATTAACATATAGGATACTATTTATCTATGAGCATGTAGTAGTTTCCGTAGGAAACGATTGAAACTAAAGGCATCAGCTGAGGCCGATGCCTGCCAGGGCCGCGGGTTGTTCGTAAGAGATACCGTGGCCCCTGGCACAGGCAACCGAAGGAACACGGGTGGGTTTTAGCCAGTAAAAGTCTGACACGCCTCCAGACAGAGCGACAGAAATCATTTGATTATTTCCCAGCCAAAAAAAAAAAGACATCAGCTAGTGATTTATAAAGCATTCTTAAAAAAAACAATAAAAAAAGAAAACTTTCCAAAATAAACGGAAGTACAAAACTCGTTTATTACTTGAAACACAATAAGACAACCAATTGGCCTCTTTACAAGTCGAAATAAAATATAATACTTTTGCGTTTCAACAAAATTGTAGTCAATAAAACCGCCGGGCCCATGAGGAATCGATGTTTTAACACCATAACGGTGTTTCGAGGGCTTTGACAGTGCCCTTGTGATAAGCAGATCAATGGCTCTTTTATAGTCTATTGTACTGAGTGCTAGTTCAAGTTTACACTGTTTCCTTATGACTTCATTTTATATGTTGAGCGTTTTGTGTTATACGTTTCGAAACTTTTGCGTTTTCTCTGAAACTGAGTGACTTTTGTAGGTGACAGAAATCAAATGTTATAATTAGGATGGAAACATAAATAAATTAAACAATTCAAATTTAATTTATTTATGTTTTCATCCTAATTACTCACTATAGTGTAAAAGTAAACACGTACTATAGTACTTAATCGGAGCTTAGTAGTGGTCAAACTACGCAAAAAATATTCTTTACACCTGGAGATGACAAGCGATGATGCGATTGAAGATGGTGCCTTGAATGAAGAAGTTCCACCACAATCTTTACTCACGTGGTTCCACTTCTAAATTATTATTATTATTTTATTATTGCTCGTTCTTTCTTTCTTTCATTTGCACTAAATCTGTGTAAAAATATAATTGACGCAAATGGAAATAACTGCTAACTTACGTTAGTGCTCCAAAAACTTATAGATATACTCTCTATGACAAAATTACTACAGCGTAGGGTACATATACGGTAGAAGGTAACTACATAGAGTATAAAATTACAACTATCTTGTCTTTTGAGTTACGCAGCAAGCATTACCAAACAGTTGTAACAGAAATGGATAAGGCTAGGTTTCTAAAGAAATAATAATAAATATTGCATTAGCCAATCAGTTTAGCTATATTGCGAATAATTAAAATAATACAGCTCTTGCACTGAAGTGGAAATTCATAATGATGATAATAGTTTCCTATTACACGGTGATCCGATGTAAACAGCGTGTCGGATTTGTAATCGGCACAGATTGGACAAAGTTTTAAATATTTATAAAAATAAAAAATAGTCATTTATATTAGATGGACCGATTATATAAACTGTAACGACAATTGGTTATTTTTGTTTATGTGACATCACAAATATTTATTCACTACCCAAGCTCAGTTGTAAGCAAAAAGTAACTGAATTCTTGAAAACTCTTCTGTTCGGGGTTCGTATTACCCAGTATCTGGGTTGTGCTTGTGGAGGTCAGATAGGCCGTCGCTTCATGTAAAATACTGGTACTCAGCTGCATCCGGTAGGACTGGAAGCCGACCCCAACATAGTTGGCAAGAGATTAGGCAAATGAAGAGAGTATTACTTTGTACTCTGTCTCGAGAAGTTTAAATGCATCACCTTGAATAAGATCGTATTAGGAACAGGAAGTCCTCAATACCCCCACACCTATATATGTAAAATGTAGGTACATTATGCACATAATTTACTTTAAAATGCAGTTTCATTGAAGCTGTGATCATTTCTATGCTGCGAAAGTGGGGAGCTATGACCATGAATGAATATTTTTATTGCATCCTTTTGCCTCAAGTTTTCTCTTTATTGATATTGGAAATATTTAACTTTCCTTTAATACTTCTTATGCAGGCTGTCCGGTAATTAATGGATAATGGACCCCTTATGAGGTTGTCCATTAATTACCGGACACCCTGTATATATAAAATGTTAAGAATGAAACCCCCATAAATTGAAATGTGCCATTTCTTTCATGCGAATTTTATAATAAGTAGGTATCTACTACCAACCATCCAACCTACAGTATTTAGGATGCACATGACGCATGGGGACGGGATCGAAACTGTCAAATTTTACCGGATAGCAATTCGGTAGTATCCGGTAAAATTTGTATAGTATAGACATCAGCAGACTTAATTCCTATTCGATGAATGTCTTAATCAAATCCTCAGTTTCCAAATTAATTAGTGCCATTAAGTTTAAATGATCAATTATCACGTGATAATTATAGTAATTAAATGAAACAACAACAAAACATCATCATTAACACAGGCAGGCGTACAGACACGTTTAATTTCACATCCCATATCTCAAGATTTTCTCCATAAAACACTAAAAACATTAAGTATAGAAACTCATTATCAGACGTCCCCCTTAATGACCACAGTCGATATTAATGAACGGAATTAGCATTAGTAATTGCGTGTATCGGTCAAACCGGGCGGAAAATAAGATAGTGTATAAAGATTCCTGGTAGGATTTATGTATTTTATATTTATATATCTCTTATCATACTTATTGCGGATAGCATTAACGCTTATAAAAGTGTATGGTATGATTATGTAGTTAAACTAGCGAGCAATATGCAAGTATTTATAGTTTATCCGGAGTAAGGAAAAATAGATTTCCAAGAAATGTGGGAATCTTACTCAAGCATAGAGATCCCAGATCCAATTATGTATTTGTTGTGGATTGTTGTTTGTGTTTTTTATTGCCAAATGTTAATAAAACCACGAAATAGAGAGAGACATTTATTTTGACTTTATTTAAATATGATGTTAATAAGTGCACCAAAGACAACCATCCGGTTAGATTGGAAGCCGACCCCAACATAGTTGGGAAAAGGCGAGGTAGATGATGAAGTGCACCAAAGAACAATGGTGACCCATCTATACTAATATTATAAAGAGGTAAAACTTGTTTGTTTGTTTGTATGTATTTAGGGGGTAATCTTAGGAACTGCCAGACAGATTTAAAAAAACCCTATAGCATTTGATAGCCCAATTCTTGAGGAAGATTACAGGCTATCTAACATCACGCTAAGACACTTAGGAGTTGAGCAAAATGAAAAAAGTCAGAAAGAACATTAAGCGAAAATTAAGTAGTAGGGTAACGGCTCCGACTACTACCGAACCCAGGCAGTCACTTTACTTTGAAAAAATTCATCACCACTGCTCTCAAAAAGGTGAAGTAAAACATCGTGAGGAAATCGGCAGGTCCTGGAACCAAAAATTCGAAGACATGTGACTACTACCAACCTGCACCGGGCCCGCGTGGTAGATTACCATTACAGCCACCCCTTTTCGAATAGAGAAGGCCCGTGTCCCAGCAGTGGGCCTGTTATAGGCTAATTATGATAAATAAAAACGGGTTGCACTCCGGGAGTGCCGGCAGAAGTGAAAACTTGAATATTAACGTTGTGCATTTTTGATATTTTGGAATGCGGTTTACTCTCCCTCCGTCTTACGAATTTTCGATCAGGTCACGTGTCCTGACGCGAGCTCCGTCTTACGAATTTTCGACCAGGTCACGTGTCCTGACGCGAGTTTAAAATGTTTTACCCATCACAAAAAAAGTGCACAACGCCGCTAAAGAAGTTTTCACTTAAAAAAATAAGGTCTTTATTTAAAAAAAGTGACAACATAGTTACAGACATAACATTACAACATACACATACAGAAGTAGTATCTCAAACATAGGTCCCCTGGCTCCCAAACTAGGTTTATATCTGTGACTTGGGAGCCAGTTCCTCCATCATAAAAGTCATTATGTATGTCGTTGGTTATTAAAAAGTTGGTTGTGAAAAGAAAAGAAAAGGCACATTTGTAATGATACAAAACGAACAATCATGAGAATGTGTTTGATGGTGTGTTGATAAGTGCAAAATATCTATTCACACATCGCTAATATCACGAGCCAATTCAAAATCGTATTAATCTGAAGGAAATATAATGTCGTTGTTGCTTCAAACCGCAGACTAGTCATGCGACATAAACCGTGATTGGAGTTATTCCATGTCGGACATCGAGAAAACAACTAATGATACAGAATTTCGATCTACAAAATGATTTATTAGATCAATTGATACAAAATCTGCCTTAAAACATGTGTATCTATTATGTAATTGGTGACTCAATAAAGACTTTTTGTTAAAACAATGGTCTCTCCAAAAAAGTATGTATTAAACTTGTCCTAACGTAGAAAATGCAAATGAATGTCATTTGTAAAGCAAATCGACCATGTAATGTTATATTTATTGTTTAAATCTACAAGAAATTAGGGGAATTTTGGTTTTCATTATGAGCTTTTTATGTATGTAGCTAGCAACGAGGACCACCTACGACTTTGCAATTGTATTATTGTGATGAGATTCACTTCAGGATTTTATGAAAATGACAAAAAGGGATCTTCATTCTCGTCGCTGTAAGGTCTGTCAGAGGTAAAATAACTTTGAAAAGAATGTGAAGACTTAGGGTTGATTTTTCAATCGACAGATAACTTTTATTTGAGGAATAAAATTGACGTTTGACAGTTTTTGTATGAAATTACTATTAAAATTTCAAAATTATTCCTCGAATAAAGTTATCAGATGATAGAAAAGGACATATGAAATCTACTATACTACTACTATACTACTATACTATATTATATGTAGACTTAAACGAAAGTCTCGGGCAGATGGTTTAATAAAAGACAATAGTACAAACCGAAATCTATTGGCACATCGTGGTTTAGACAAATAATATTGTAGAATTTCGGTCATCACTGTTATATTTTTTTTAAGTTCTAAGTATTAAAAGCCAGGATACTTCACAGACCTCATAATAAAAATACACAGAAAACCACTCCAAAGTATGATAGCATCGTTAAAGTAAAATAAAATAAATCGACAATTCAGCAACTTTATAGAAAGTGAAGTGTCAACTTAATTTATTGTCCGATAAGGAACACCATATTTGCATCAGAGCTACAGATAATGAAACAGGACAACAAATAACCGAACAAAATGGGTTTAATCGACGGTAACGATTTCATTGCTAATCGTTTCGTGAAAGTCGATTTATGTTTTAATATCGAGTTTCTTATCGAGTAAAAAGGCCAGCGGATTAGACTGCTGAGTCTGACCACATTCGCCCTGTTTGCCGTAAATTGTAGGTACTTACGCTTTTCTCTTATTGAGTTAGTGCAAATATGTAGGACTGGTGTAAATCTACATCATATAGGTACACAACATCTGTCTGGACATTAATTTCTCATATCTTGATTTGTTTTGCACATATAAATCTTGCGGATGCTGTGTTCAATTATGTTATTTCTGTAAGGAGTTTGATCACATCAGGAAGGTCAGCTACCCAAATTAAGAGATCCCAAAATCCAACAAGGGATAAAGTGAAACTCCCATTTATTCTGCCGTGTTCAGAACAATAATTTTCTTATAACGCATCGAATAAATCACATGCAGACGTTCACTTAGCAACATCGGTATCGAGTGAAGCCATCGTCGATACATCCTTTCTGTGCAAACAATAGGCCGCCTGTACACTACCAATTTTTCTGTCAGCGCCCGCAGCTTGCGCACCTTTTAAGGTTTTTGACGTACGTCATTTTTACAGCCATGAATATAGAGATATTGGGATGACGGATCGGCTGATGCAAAGGTCAATTCGATTATTTTAATCGAGACATTTATCTCGATTCTTATTGTTTTCGAGTTCCGCGATACGAGACGTCTTAATCGGTCTGCCATTTCGGGTGCGTCATATTTTATCTGTGATCTACGGCTGGACGCGAGTGAAGGATAACATTGATTTGGTATGTAGATGTCACTCGTAATTATACAGTCGCACTGGGTGGTTGTCCGGCATTGTACGATTGTAAATAATCGGTTGACAAAAGAATTATAAGATTTCTTTATATAATACCGACTACAGCATGCAATTAAGATATTATATATATCTTCTTTTATATTTGCATTCAACTTTTCGCTGATAGAAATCTGTAGAAAGCAGGATATAATTTTTATGTACCGCGTCCGCGATTTAAGGTAGTTGGTTATGAATGTTATTATTTTATTAATTAAACTCAGACAAATAACACAAAAGTCTAGACGTATAATTGCGACGGACGTTCTACAATAATAAATCTGCATAAATTAGATTCATATGTATTTGTATCTAATTCTTGTGCGGCTTCCTTTTACTACGCCTTCAAGCTGTAAATGACTCACTAAGGTGCCTACTGGCAGTTGTTCCTTATGCAATCTCATTAGCATAGTCCACTTCATGAGTAGGTAGGTATTCGCTCTTAAGATTCATCAGGATCCGGCCAGTATCTATATCAAAATGTGTATTCGTCCAGCCCTACATTCGTCAACATAATTTTTTATGTCATCCACATCACCCGGCCTTCGCCCTAAGCACGAAGTTTGTAGTTTTTGCCGAATTTACGGAAAATTCCCTCTCCGTACCACTTACGGACATAATATTAGTTCGGGACTAAGAATTAATGACAACATGATTAATTTTCTCAGTTGTTCATCCACCCGTTGCGTTTTGCCTGTCTGAAAAATTTTGATTTCACATGACATGGTCATTTGACATTTTTTTTTTACAGATCTTCTACTTTCGGACGGCCCCATATCGCACTTAGAGAGTAGGGCCCCTGATAATAGATTCATTCACACTACCTCTTGTCAGTTTCGAACTTATTTAATCCACGTCTGATTTTCTGCTATCTAACTATCTCAACATTGATCTGATCTGACCACAGAACCGTTCAAGATTGACGTCGAGACGAGAATGTTTATTCTGTAACCTAGGTTTAAGTTCACTCACAGGCCATAGTGGCCATCAAGACGTCAAGCCCATTATTCACAACTCGCACTTTCGATACTCAAGAGGACTAAAAAAAAAAAAAAAAAAAAAGAGGACTAAATATAATGTTATGCAGATGTGGTAACAAATTCGGTACTAAGTAGTATGCGGAGACGCGTATGCTTTCACTCACACCTTCGACCGGTTCGCGATGCGTTTCCGCCGGAAGGGCGCTCGATATAGTGGTCAATGTTATGGTACATTTTATCGATAGAATTGGATTTTTATTAAAATATTAATTTTATTTATGTACACACACATATAAACAATAACGAAAAAAATGAAAAATCAAAGTTTATGCTTTTAATTTTTTTTTTGTGTGTTCTATTAACAACCCTACTAACGCTTTCTTTGTAAAAATATATGGACGTATGTCTGAAATAAAGATAAATTATTATTGTTATTAAATATCATTGTTTCACATAAAGATAATTGGATCGTTTATGTATTGACTTTGGAGCGTGTTTATTTTTATATAAGTGATCATAAACAAACGTAGATAAGCATTTATTAGTGGAAATTAAAGCTTTTAGATAGACATCTGTCGACGGATGTAATCGTAACACATTTTTATTATTTCCTTTACTTTAATTAAAGTTTACTACCTATGTGGGAATAATAATCGGGATTAAGCAGTAAGGAACTCTACTCTTGGAGGTCTTTTGATACAAATCAAAGCATTTTTCTTTCTTTCGCATAGGGTCGTAGCATTATGCTGAGCGATGGCCGTTTGGCGTGGATGTGACGCATGTTTCCCCTCCCTGTTCTTTTTTTTTGTATTATCTCTGCGTTATATTTCCCGCAAATAAACGTAGGTTTTTTTTTAGTTGTTTTGGTATATCCAGTTAAATAACATCTCAACAAAAATACCTATAATTGACAATAACAAGAAATTATTACCCAATTGTTTAGCAAACAATACAAGTTGGCAAGTGAACGGCATCGATTTTCAAACCATTGATGATATTATCGATATGGACACCTACAGCACTGGGCTTGTTTCGCCGACCTGTGTTAATGTGAGCAACTCGATCCAGCCTGATTCGAGAATCGAGTTTGATGTGTGAGGTGACAGACCGCGTGGGAGGTCAGTAATCGATATTAGATAATCGCATTAGGTTTACAAATGTTATATTAATACATTCTAGTTGAGTCATTTTGGACAGTTACATCACAACACTATTGTAGTGTTGTTATGTGTAAACAGTCCATGAGTCCGCGAATTTAAATCTTTTGGACTTGTTATGATAAATAGGAAAGTAGGAAATGCTTGAAGGATTAAGGTGACTAGGCTGTAGCATTTCAAAGTTCAGCTTTGAATTAGATATGGTAAGTATTATCTAGACTTAAAGAAAAGGTCAGAATAATTCTTCGATCAGTTAAAAATAATGATTCAGAACCTCTGTGAAATACGAGCGATGTGAGCAAAATAGGTGCGTGTTGTTGAAATCTACATGACTGGGGCGTGTTTAGGCCAAGGAACGATCATGATCAGTTCTTCTTTGGCCTCAAAATATTTATTATGCCAAAAATAGTGTCGTAGACTTTTTAGACGCACCTATTTTGTTGTTCCCAGTTCAGCGGTGCTATTGTGTAAAGACTTAGGTAAAGTGAGTTTGAAGTAAGCTGTCAATCCCTCGCATCAGCCGGTCTATTCTGTAAAATTATCAGAGTGAAAACTTAGGTGAAGTGAGCTGTCAATAGTCTGTCATCAGGGTGGAATGACGGCTCACTTCACCTTAAGTTCGGTTCAAGCTCACTTCACCTAAATCTTCACGGGAATATTTTTAATAGAATAGACCGGTTTAGAATTCGGCCAACCAAACCACGCAGCCTTGACTGAACCCCTTCGCAGAGCTTCCCTTCCTCCTCACAGCAAAACAAACAACAACCACCGTTATCAGTATATCACAGTACTTGGCCAACCAGTGAAAGACGAAGGATGTCGAGCAATGCAGAACAATTAAAGGAACAATGACAAACTGAAGGCTTTGTCTAAGCACGGAACCCGGTAGCGGCAGGCTGGGCCACGAATTGTGGCGCAAGCGCAGCCGGGGTGTGTGGGCCGTGTCATGCTTGATTTCGATACAAATTGCTAAAGCTTGAACATGGCGAAAAGTTTCAGTAATTTAATCGTTAGTAAATTGTGCTGGTTGTAATAGTTCGGCTTTTGACAATTGGGTTGCGTTTCCGGTAATGAAAGACACGCCCTCTGTTGAAGTGGGTGTCATTATCTACGAGCGTGGCTCATGCAGTGGTTACTAGATTTGCATTTGAACTGATCCGTTGGCCTCGTGGTTGCAATCGCGACTGCCGAGCGTGGGGTCCTGGGTTCGATTTCCAGGTCGGGCAAGGTGTTTCCTGCCGGTGTCGCCGGTTGTTCCAAAGAGTTACCGTGGACTCTGGCACAGGCAAGAAGAAATACGGGTGGGTTTTAGACAGTAAAAGTCGAGCGGGAGAAATTATTTGATGATTGCCCACCCAAAAACAAAAAAGAAACGCTCGGACAAAGTATTATTGGGTTTTTCAATAAGGAATTTCTTAATAAAAGCCCGGAGTTTAGAAGTCGGCGGTGTGATACCCTACCTTGGAAAGCCATTAGTCCTGCGCGCCTGATCTCTCTCCGGTCGTGTCGGATTGCCGTCCCATCGGACTATGAGAGTGAGGGCTTTTCCCTTACTCTCATAGTCCGATGAGTACACCTGTATCTGCGCACACACTAGTGTACTATAAAATCACCCGCGCCGAAGGCAAGCCTCCGTTGAGATTGGCCGCCATGACCAAAATACGGTTTGGAGGACTATTCGCAAGAGCCCTGTGTGCACCAGACGTAGGTGGATGATTACAAGAGGATCTAAAGTCGTCTATCAAAGGATCACCCAAAATACTTATACAAATCCGACTGAAATCGTTATAAAATTGCAATATTCTTTCAGGACAAACACACAAAAGACTTCCTGAAATTTTGTATCCATAGTGTCACTTATCGAGGCGACTTCCTTTTTTGTTTCTACAAACTCTCTAATTGTTCCATACTTACACTGTACCAGAAATTAAAACGAAGTTGTACAGCAGTTGCACAATGTGTACCACCCTTATTGCAAAGCTTGTACCTCAAGGTTTACCTTTGAAACACCATTAGAACAAGGTAGCTAATTAAATTTTAATTAAATCTATAATGGAAACAATAAGACCAACAAAAACTGGTGCCAGCGCAATCACCTTTCAAATCTTATGATTTACTACAAAATTCCTGCTGCCAACCACATACAATGAACACACTGAAACTTACCTACACAAAGTAACAATGTATCGAACTGTGTCGAATTTTATAACAGAGAAAATAAGGCTTCAATTTCTGTGTTCGCTTGTTGGAAAACGTTCAACGAAAGTCAACATTAATTTTGTTTGCACCTCAAAGATTTTAATTGCCATTACTGTGATAACATTAATAACAAATGATGCAACCACGATTTATAGTTACTGACGTGTAGAAAGTTTTGTTTTTAACTCGACGTATGATTCGTTTGAGGTTAAAATTGTGTGTGGATTAATGAGAGTGACAGCGTTAATTGAGATTTTTTGTCACCAGGCAATTTTAAGTAATGACATGTCATTGGCTTGATTAATTATAATGATGAATCGTCAAACGGTAACCAATCTAAAATAACTCTGAATTTCTAGTAGCAGTAATACAAATGATCTTGGTTTGAAACAAATGAATACTTACTAATCCAATGGGATTAGTACGGCTTGCAGAATCTTATAATGTTTGCTCAGAAGGCGTATTCGCCTAATTTAAAACGTTCAAAATCTAGTCGCAGTCTCATCTCGGCGAAATTAAAAAAACAAATTTTAATGTCAAAAACTTGTCAAAATGTAGGGAAATTAGAGGAATTTTTGACAGATTGAGACTGAGATCAGACTGTGAATGTTCTTAAAATCACGAGAATTGCCCCTCTGATCTGTACCTAATCTAGATCACTTCACGGAATCGCGATGCTTAAGCGTGAATCTGGCCGTTTCAAAATTAACAGATGTACGCTATTCAAATCTAGTTTTAAATCGATATTCATAATTGGCACCGAATTTAGAAATTCACTTAAGCATCGTTCTAGATTCATCGTCTGCCTTTTCCTAACTATGCTTTTTTTTTTTTTTGTTTTTTTTCAGGATGGGAAATCATCAAATGACCCCTCCCGCTCTGGGTGGAGCAGAAGGGAGTGTCAGACTCTTACTGACTAAAACCCACCCGTGTTCCTTCCTTAGCCCTTTATGTACCAGGGCAGCGGTAACCCTTTCGGACGATCCCGCTACCCCGGCAGGCTTCGGCCCTGTCGGGCCCCGTCAACTACGCTGACATCTCTTTGAGGCGCACGTGGAACACATACGCGCCGTCCGGCACGGGCCTGGTCCTGATCGGACGGAGAGCTACCCATTGCTCTCCGCCCGCAGGCCCGCGCCTACGGTGGCCGGGAGTCGTCACGCGGCTCCCGACGCCCGGAGCGTCTCCCTCGCCGACTGAGGCGTGAGGATCTCTCCCTCGCCCATACCGCCACCTCCTTCGCTAGCATGACTGCTTCGCAGAAGGAGATGACCGCCTCCCACTCCCTCTCGCCCCGGACCATGGCTTGCACCAGGGCCGGACGCGAGAGGTCGCCGCCGCTGCCGATCGCCTCTACGAATTCACGGCGGTGCTCTGCCCAAGCGGGGCAGACCTCCACCGTATGCTCCACCGTGTCCTCTGGGCGATCCTCGCAGTGGTGACACCCGGGCGTCTCCTCCCGCCTGATGATGTGCAGGAACCTCCCGAAACATCCGTGTCCGGAGAGGACCTGTGTCAGGCGGTAGGTGAGAGCGCCGTGACGCCTCTCTAGCCACTCCTCAAAGAGGGGTCTTACCGCCGCTATCGTGGCGTGCCCTGCGCTGGGTTGCGATAGTCGCGCCTTCCATTTCGCCATGAGATCGCGCCGGAGGTCCGTCCGCTCCGCCGCGATTTGCCGCGGGTGCAGAGTTTCCCCCCGACGTAGTGCCTCCGCGCGCCAGTCATACAGGCGCGCGAGGACTATCGCCTCCAGATCCCATGGCGGTTCCTAACTATGCTGGGGTCGGCTTTAAGTCTTAACAACTGTATGCAGCTGAATGTCAGTATGCCGCAGAATGCAGTATGATGGCGCGACTGCCTATGTCACCTCTACAACCCAGTTACTGGGTAATACGATACCCCTTGGTAAGGCCCTCGATGGACGACCAACAGAATCCCGAAAGTCTGACAACCAGTCACAGACTGGCAACCAGTGAAAGTCGTTAAGGGTCCGTAACGACTGTCAAAGATCCAAGAATGACGGCCGAGATCAACGGCTTAACGTGCTTTCCGAGGCACTGTTCTGGAATACGGACGATGACCTATGTTTAAACTTTCAATTTCGTTTCATACATGATATTGTGATGACTGCAAAATCATTTTCTAGCTAGTCTATCGCAATTATCGTCAAACTCATGACAACCGCAAATTGTCGCTTGTCCCTACACATTTGTCTTACCTCGACTTGACGACTGTTATTACCATCTCCAAAACTTTCATTGCTTCGACTTTAAACTTGTTGTTCCTATAACTACTAATTAACACGTTTATTATTGAGGTCAGTGTACGAAATGTTATAACGATACTCTATAATCTTTCTCGTTTGACATGAACTCTTTTAAAACCCATAGTTACTTTTGTTAACCAATTTAGAAAGACCCATAGTTATGTTCATAATGTTAGGGTATGGAGCTCAATAATCGCTGGATGTTTTCGCAAAATCGCCCTTTAGTCACGCAACGGCTATTACAGCAATGAAATGATTAGAAGCATTTCAAAATGTAGCCAGTCAGTAATTATCCTATTGGAAAGAAACCCTTCTAATGGCTTACAAAACGAAATTGCTTTTCGTGGAAATTAAACAGCTTAATTACGTGAATTAAGTTTTAAAATTGTATTTATTATTGTTTCTCTGTGTTGCACGATGTCTTAATTTTAATATAAGCACAGTAGTCATTGTTATGCAATCCCTGAGATGTGATCTTTAAAGCTGAATGTAGAATCAAGTGCTGTTTTGAATTGCAACACAATATGACGTTTGAAAAACGAGTTCTTGTTGTTTAAAATTGAAATGCATTCGCTGTTTTATTCAGTGTATGTACTTTGTAGTCACCTCATTTGTAAACAGGCTTAGGGATGGTAAGTTCTTTGTTGAGCTTTCTAGTACGTTCTGCATTTTGTTAAAACTAACTTGTTGTTCCTTTAGCCAGGAACGACACAGGAAATCTTCATTCTTCAGCATTACATTTTGTGTTACTAAGTTACTTGTTCAATAATTCTCTATTTGCATTTCGCAATAGATAAATTATGATTGTTTTGTAAACAACACGATCTTGACAAAAAAAACAATAGAAAATCAAGTACTTACAGAGAAATAACATCAAAGTTTTGAAATCATTGTAGTTTTCAATTGTTTTGTATTAACTGCATTAAGAATGGTTTTAAATATTGAGATCAAAAGGCCAATTCTCATATTTTAAAACGTTCGAAATCTGGCTGCAATCTCATCTTAGCGCCAGTAAATGTCAAAAATGTAGGTAAACTAGAGCTATTTTTGACAGATTGTGACTGAGATTAGAATGCGACTGTTCTTAATATAAGATTGCCTCTCTGATTTCTTTTGATGCTCTCATTGAATTTTAGTTACCTGTGAAAGTAAACTTTAATTATTATTCTACTAGACTTTTGATTTCTAATGAACAGACCACCACAAACAGTGAACAAAAAATAGTAATTTGTAATATCATAAAGCTCACAATAGATGGAGGACATTTTAAAGTCGTCAAATCGGGCGTACAGCGGCCATTGTAAATCACTCAACGCAACCAACAATAGATTCGGCTGATCATAAATAATAAATAATAATCGCTGAGCTTTCTACGGTGCGCTGCCATCTATCATTAAGCCGTGCATTAGCATTCATGAGACGATTCTTCACTTTCACTGATAATTCGGTGCCAATTATGCAATTTGGGCATAGACCGACGTACTTGCGACAGGATCGTGTATGATAGATAGATAGATAGATACATCGTTTATTTGGTGCAAAGACATAACACAACATATGAAAGCACGATTAAATAATACCTAATTATATTAATATTATATTCTTCTTAGCGTATCGATGACAAAAAGTTCAAACATCTTTGGCCCAATATTCAGCTGCGCGAACTCCGCTCATTGTTATTACCTATATTAAGAAACTATCTACAAAGTGCTAAAAAATATATACGTACTTAAAAAAAACACACATTTTGAAGACACTAGGCTATGACAAACTTTAAATGAAGTACATACAAAGTGCGGTGTACGTCGCAAGGTCACTCCAAATGGGAGTCCAGCTCAGCATATATCAGGCAAATATACCTGACGCTGATATTCTGCTGGATCCTTGCAGTGACATACGGACGTCGAGCAGACGAGATATAAATACGCAAATTATCGGTGTTGTGAAGAAGTGTAGTAATGTATTCTACGGCAAAGTTTCTATCGTTCTATCTATATTACATAGTTTATAGTTATTTATTTATACATCGTGTATGATGATTGATCAATCGTCTGTCAGTGCTTTGTAGAACATTTCGCGCTCAAAAATGTTCCGCTTTTGTCACAACACTTATTTATGGTCATGGTTATGCAATTATTTATTTTTAGACTTGTTTTTAGTGGGCAGGCGCTGTTGCGTTAATTTTTTCCTTTGAAGCTGCGTTCATGTGTGCGATTTTCCGTTCGATGAGTGAATGTTTAATTTTTTGCAAGTCAACGACTTGTTTCATACGCGTGTTTTGTTTTGCATTATGATTTATGTCAATATTTTTTTCGTTTTCTTTGTCATATTCAGTGTTGCCTGCATTTTCTTTGACGTAACTTCTGTTTTCGCCTTTAGTGTTTGGAAACATTGTATTGTCTGCACCAATTTCGTGCCTTAATAATTCACACTCCGTATTTTACTTAGCCCTTATAAGCTTAGGCTTAAGTTATTCGTACATAGCCGATTTGATATTATTTATTATATTGATAACGGCCCCCACAGTTGGCGGCATTACATGCAATGTAACGGAGTAAAATTCCTTCGCAGCACTGTTCCTGTCGTGTTCCCGTCTTAGTTACCATTTGAACAACTATTTTATATCGATGTCAACTTCAATCGTAGTTTATGAAGGGTTCATACGATACTAACTGAGCTGTCTCTTCTCTTCTGGCTAGCGTTTTTCCAACTTTCTTGGGGTCGGCTTCCAGTCTAATTGGATGCAGCTGATTACCAGTATTTTACATGGAGCGACTGCCTCCACAACCCAGTTACTGGCTGTTAACCTAACCTGCCTGTCTCCCTGAAATCCTGTCGTATCATTAGAAAAAGTTACTTGACCGATGTCACTTGAAATGTGCATGTTCTTGAAAATTATTTCACCAGTATTTTCTTCTAAATCATTTTAATAATTATGTACATATTTAAATCTGTTTTGTAACTTAACACGTGTAGCTGACCCGTACTAGACCATGTTGATTTGCATCATCCACGCACACGACATCGCGTGTCAGTATTTTTTCTTCGGAAAAAACCGTGTTAACCAGCGCATGTAAATACATCTTTACGTGGAACGCAGATTGTATCGCTAAATATCGGTATCGATCCAGTCGCGGCGTGTGAACAACACAGAATCGATCGCAAATTCGTGATTCATACGACCCAGACTTCGATACGAAGATGAAAGTTGAACGGGCGCCTCAGTTTGGCTTTTTGGCTTAATGGCTGGCGGTGTGTGGTCTTATTCGTGCTAATTACTTCTCATGTCGTGGTCAGTGTCACTGCGATCACCCCGTTGATTCGCTGAGGGTTGGCCACACATCGCGAGATCGCTATCGAGTATCGAACGATTGGGAAACGAGACCAATTAAGGGAAATTGTCGAAAACTCGCTTAATGATTTATATTGCGCGACGATACATGCTACATTGTTGTGGCAATTAGCGAAGTGGCGTGGTGTGGCGGTTCTCGCACGTTGAGCTGTTTTTGTCTTTTTTTTTAAGTACCTTTTGCGTGCCTTTAATTGATTGAGCGTTTTTACCTGCTGTTTACAGCTCGGTGTGATCGTTATCGTAACTTATTTTCGTTCTAAGAAAACATTGATTTTAACTTCGGAATAATGTAGGCATGATGCCTATTAGCAGCAGCTATGGGACAGTGGTGGCCCAGTGGTAACAACCGTGACTTATGAGCTGTAGGCCGTGAGTTCGAACCCAAGCAGGCACTTTACTTTGTGTAAATTATTTCATCACCACTGCTCTCAAAACGGTGAAGGAAAATATCGTGAAGAAACCGGCATGTCCTAGAACCAAAATTTCGAAGACATGTGACATCCACCATTCCTCGCTGGGCCTCTGACCGAGAGGAGGCCTGTGTCCCAGCAGTGGGAACATTATAGGCTGATTATCTAATACCTATTAATCTTCATGTATTAGAAACTGCCCACAAATAATAATCAGGATACAGTTAACCAGAGGACACCATCAAGCCCATTTAATGTCCCTTTCATTCTGTCGTACGTTGACAGGAAATCTGGAACGCATAATTTACTTCCCACACAATTTATCAATATCATCCCACATAGAACAGCTCACTCGGTAATCCAATAAAATAGGTTTAACCTGTCGTTCAAGGCTTCATGGTCATATTAGGCGTCATGCCTCGATTTATTCTTCGTTCGTCTTGAAGTTTTGTCCCACATTCCAAATAAATCTTAGTCTGTCCCATATCACTATTGAAGACAAACAAAGAATATCTTTAAAATTAAGAACTGTAGAGATGTAATCTTAATTTTAGAAGTCTGGGAATCGTGAGTAGTATAGGTAGGTGCTACATGCCTTAACCAAGTGACCTTTCTGTTCCATAATTAATTAAAAACAATAAGAATCGCGTCGAGATCGCGCTACCGATAGTGGTGCACGGCTGGCATATCACGCGAGACCGCGTGCGCGCGGGCACTTTGCGAGATCTGCGAGGTTAAGGTGCGCTGACGCGGATTTGATTTGGATGGGTAACGAGACAAAAATAGATTACTAACAAGCTAGGAAATCACTATAGTCCAGATTAGTCCTAGACATTGACATTTCTAGCTCTATTCTATTCTCCCCGCAGATAAGTAGTTTTAAGATGTTGGGGTCAGCGGGTTCAGCATCTTTTTTTTCTTAAGCTTGATAAGTTTTAACAATAATGTTATGCTTCAGTATCACCTGGTGGTACCTACATATTTCGAATAGACGACCTGATAGAAGTCATCTGGAGTAAATTAGTTATTGGTCTGTTAAGAGGAACCAGGAACACCCCTATGTGTTGATCACCGGGGTGGTATTAGTGAGGTAAAAATCTCACACTCCAAACTCAAACTCAAATAATTTATTTCAATTAAACCATTTACGGGCACTTTTGAATTGTCAAAATTAAAGTCGGTCAGTTAGTCAGAAAGTTGAAGCTAGTTGCCCATTCGAAAACGTAGATCTCTGTGGAGAAAAACGGGCAAAAAAACTCCACGGACACTCTTTTAAATCAAGATATTACAAAATCCTGGGCACATTATTCTTATTGCTTCTATATGTGAGAACAATGTAAGAAAGTAACAATTTAAAAATAAATTTAAAATTAAGCCCTGGCAGTTAAGAGATGACCAGTCTCAACCGACGGCGTTGTTCACGAACATGACGCGTGGATCAGCACCACCCAGCTCAACCATTCCGTAGGGAACCGAATGATCCAACACACGCGCCACCACCAGTGAAACATTTAATTGAGCATGACATATTCTCAACTGCCATGCTCTTTCAAGTCAACATCATTTACAAAATTTTAAAAATGCTTCTAAATTATACAAAACTATAGTTTAGTTGGCAATTTATTTAAGAGATGAGATAAAAAAATGACTACCAATCAGGAAGAGGTATTTAATATAGAAGTATTAAGAATTAAATCTTGATTGAATAAAATAAACATTAAGTTCGTAATGTCAGAAACACTAAAAAAACAAAAAACAAAAGGGGAAGCATCTCTTCCAAATATTGAAATTGTGATCAACTAGTGAGCCCAAGTGCCTGTGGAGCAGGACCAGCATTAAGCCAAGCATTTTTATCTACGATATACTCGTCCAACTTATAATATGCTTGTCTACATAGTGTGCGTTTAATGCATGTTTTAAATTTCGTCTCGTTTAGTTGAAGAATATCGAGTGGTATTTTATTATAACATTTTACACAGTACCCCATAAAAGAAGTTTTTACTTTAGACAATCTGAAGCGCGGTTGGTCTAGTTTTTTCCTATTCCTAGTGTTACAATTATGCCTGTCACTTATCTTACTAAAAAGATGTAGATTTTTTCGAACGTACATAATGTTTTCGTGACAAGGAACCGTCATGATGTTAATTTTTTGAAACAGTTCCCTTAGAGATTCGCGTCTGCTGAGATTGTAGATGGCTCTGACAGCCCTCTTTTGCAGAATGAAAATAGAATCAATATCTGCAGCCCGTCCCCACAGCAAAATACCGTAAGACATGATGCTATGGAAGGAACTAAAATAGACCAGTCTCGCGGTATCCACGTCTGTTAATTGACGGATTTTTCAAACAGCGTAAGCGGCTGCAATTGACGTCAGACTAGAACTGTCAGACGTCAATTTTATTTCACGGATAAAAGATATCTAACTACGGTAAAATCAGCCCTAAGTAAAACGCTAGTCTGATGAATAAGAATCAGTGTGAGATCTCCTCACCGATACAGCCCCACCACGGCTGGCATATCACGCGACCGTGCGCACGCGCTGATCCGATCGCGCAACTAAATATAAAAGCCAATTGTCCCGATCCGCCAATTAAACGATTCGCGTGCAAATCTGTGTGTGTATTAGTCATTGTTTACTTACGAGGATTCAAGCATTGGGTAGTTCTTTTTTTTGTAGAAGTTGGTATTTCAAAGAAGGACGGTTTTTGATGGCAGTTTCGAACGCAGGCCCAAAATCTACGTCATCGAAAGGAGTTCAGCTTCAGTTTAGACATTTTGGGGTTTATTTATAAATGTTGTTTAATAGGTAATGATTGGCGACTGTTTAACCATACATTTTTGATGTTGCACGTCTCTTAATTTAAAGCATCGTTTATAAATAAATGGAATTTTGTGAACCCCTTTATTTATAAACGATGCTTAAAGTTTAAACGTTAAAAATTACTTACTGATGTTATGTTTACCTAAACCCATTCAGTTTCTTAAAATTAAACAAATGCAAGTGTACCTACTGTTACGATGAGATTAACTGGGCGACTATCTTGAATGAAACCTTTTTAATTTATATTTCTTTCATGATGGTAAACATAATTGCCAACAGTATCTTTTAAATGATTACCTCCAGTTGACTTTCAATTAAACATGGGGCTTTCAATTACGAGTTCCTGGTGCTTACTCTCTTGTATTTAAATATTTACAGACTTTAATCGTTAAAAAAACATGGCGTCAGTGTCGGTACCCTACGAAGACATGGTCTTAAACAAATTTCCGACAAATGGCCGCCGTTGGTCGATAAAAAACAGTGCCAATCGTAAGTCCTTATTAATTGTCGTTTAAACAGTCATACATTTCTCAGAACGGCTTATTAGTCGGTCTGCACGAATTTACTCGCCCGACTCAGGCGAATCGTCACTTTTAAATACCATTATTTTTTTCTATAGGTGACTCGCACGAATTGGTACATTTTGAATTTTATCCAATAAAATATAGAAAAATGGACAATAGCGCACAGAAGTGATAAGAGTTAATTATTATAAATCGTGTACTTTTTTCTTAACTTCATTGCATAACATTCACACGTCACAAAGCAAATTATTTAAAAGAGACTCGCCCGATTCGGGCGAGTAAATTCGTGCGGATCGACCAATAAGCCCTCAGAACTCACCAATAATTGTGTATAAATTCTTTGCCCATTAACGAAATACAAAATGAGCTGAGTAGTTAAGTTATTATATTGTTATTGTTTAAGGTCCGATCACTTTAAATGGTATGTTTCAATAAAAAAATATACTTAATTCAATTTAACGGCGACAGTATCGGTGCTCACAATTTGTTGTTTCAGTGCTACCCGATTTGGTAGCATTGCGAAAATTTCATTCCACTGTTATTTCAGATATTCACGTTGTTTATGCTCGTACAAGGGCCCGAGCACACGTTCCACAACCACACCGCAACGAAAACACGTGGACGGGCACTTACACGGCACAATTTTTATGAAAATGAATAGTTTATTCACAAGGACCACATTTGGCCGTCAAAATCAACCGTGTGGGTGATACCGACCACATCAAGGCCACGTCTCAGCCACAACGCAACCAGCATGACCGCGCGACCGGCCACATCGCAAACGATTATTGACCGACGACCGTTGACCGAGGTTGCGTCGACCATTTGATTTTCTTTACCACTATGCAACTGCAAGAAGCTGCGGCGACACTATTCACATTTACACAGCATAATCAGCCTGTACAGTTCCCACTGCTCGGAGACAGGCCTCCTCTCTGTGAGAGCAGGACAATTCACACGTCTGGCCACATTCCACATTTTGTCGGTGCGATGTGGTGTGGTTTTGGTAAGTGTGATCAGGCCCTAAAATACGTACAATGTTATTATTAAAACTTTTGTTTAAAAAACAACTTTGTGTATGCTCGATAAAGTTTATTTTCATTTGGTACTGTTTTGGCTCTAGGATTCTGATCGCATTCTTTTGCGCGTGACATTTAGATGGAAGCGCAGACCGAAAAAATTTCGCAGAAGCTAATGCGAAAGCTGGCCTCGAAATTCTGTCAACAAGGATTATGTATCCGTAGGTATGGTATTAACATTAATTAGTTAAGACATTCTCTTGATAGGACCATGGTATGGTATAAGTTATTTTATCTCACGAAGTCGGGTTACGTGACTTTTATGACGTCGAAATAAGAGTAATTTTGTTACGATTACATCTGCTTTCGTGAGATGAAACTATTGTACACAAATAGCAATAGAAAATAGGAAAGGAAAATTGAAACTGCTCTTGCTCATTGGCTTACGTTTTATACCATTTTCTCAAAAAAGAGATCCTTTTTTTGTCCTCTTCTTGAAAACATTGTTTAGAATTTCTATCGAAACTCATTCTCAAATGTAGTTGAATCTGGTCTTCAATTTTTTTTCATGATTCTCAGCTTTTCCTCAAAAATTCGGTCAATTTTCGTTCAAAATATCTTTTATTGCGTTCTAAAAAACATTCATTAAGTATTAGAAAATCGTTCTTACATGTCGTAAAACTGCTATCACAATATTCACGGGTGTTCTCCACATTTTCCTTAAAACCGATTTACATTTTGTACAAACGCACGTTCGGAACGATTAGTTTTCTACAAAAAGCTGGAACAACGGAATCGATGTCCCGGTCACTTGTCTGGTGTCCATACTTGTGAGCTTACAACTGTCTACCTTGTAGGCGTGACATGCGCATTTGGCTGAAACAATAGTCTATTTACCTAACTAAACCTTAAACACACCTTTATAGCACTTAAAACAGAGTTCAAAATTCTTTGGCTTAGCAATTTTAGTAAAAAGATCACAGGTCGTTCTTATAATGATGGAATTAAGGATGGTTTTCCTTTGTGTGGCATAGTAAAAGTAAGTTTGTATTTAACATTTATCTTCAATTGCGTGTCGTCTCCGTTTTCTGCATGGAGATACATAATGATCCAGATTAGTTTTTGTAGCTAAAGCTATATCAGAGGATACTTGTTAAGAGTAGTTAGGTCATAAATATTTATATAAGTACATATATAACTAGCTCAAGACAGGGAGGAGTGAAAAGAAGAATGGGAGAGCTTTGCCTTGCAGTGGGACCAAATAGGCTAAAAATAAATCAAATAAATAATATAACTAGCTGCCCGACACACGTTATCCTGTCCAAGTTTCAGTAAAATGGTCTTGAGTTCATAAAAAATCCCATAGCAAAACTGACGGTTTTCCCAAATTTGAGCATTTTCCGTAAAAACCTAATTTACACTATTACGGACATTTTAAAACAAAAAATAGCAAAGCGGCCTAGCTGTTCACAAGTGATACACTTACCAACGAATAGCATTTCATTTTTATTTATACAGGGTCAAAATAAATTAGCTAGCGAAACTCCGCAGACGGGAGATGGGATTTTTTAACCTGATATTTCAAGTAACAACACACCAGCGGTCATTGACCCTAAAAAACAAAATATATGTTTTTATTTTCTTTATCATGTTTAGAAATCGACACCTATCACGTCTGGAGAGTTTCGCTAGCTAGTTTAATTTAACCCTGCATAGAAAAAGATAGATGTGGAAAACTATTTATTTAGTCTGCAAAGGAAAAACAAATCAAACAATAATTAATTTGAAAACAGTCGAAACTACAATAGTCTATTGTATAACAATGAACGTATAAAATGAATATTAATTCTTCTGCTACAAATGAAATTAAATAAAACCAATCAGCATAGAATTGAATTAGAAATCGCATATTTGCGTAATTGGTGATGTAACAGAATTGATCAGCATTGGGGGAATATTAATCACCTGCTTGACACGATAAAGTCATTAATTACTTACAAAAGTCAGCGAATAAA
Source organism: Apamea epomidion (assembly GCA_947507525.1). Taxonomy (NCBI): domain Eukaryota; kingdom Metazoa; phylum Arthropoda; class Insecta; order Lepidoptera; family Noctuidae; genus Apamea; species Apamea epomidion. Next base: position 4,290,308 of record OX382234.1, read on the forward strand.
CTTATAATTATTAAGGACTGACAAAATGTCGGTCTGAATTTAGTTGTCTATGATTATACAATTATTATTGAGTAAGAGATCCGTTTTGTTTGAAATTATTACAGAATTTATTACAAGAATCATCAGCCATCGCTGGGACACAGGGCTACTCTTTTCCAGAGAGAGGAGTGAGTTGGTAGATGTCACATGACTTCGAATCTTTAAATAGACTCCGGACCCAGGTTGGCCGAAGCAAGGAAAACCTGTTCAGGTGGAAATTCATAGACGATTCCGCCTTGCAGTGTAAATGTGGTGCTGTTCCACAAACGATGGGACACTTAATATCCTGCGTGTCCTGTCAGTTGCACGTTACAGGAACTGATGGACGCTGGTGATGGCGCCAAAGAAGTGGCCGAATTTTGGGCAGAGTCCATTTAGATTGCTATCGACACGCTAGGAAGTAGAAGAATACTTCAAATTTGTGGTTCTAGGACATGCAGGTTTCCTCACGATGTTTTCCTTCACCGTTTAGAGAGCAGTGGTGATGAAATTATTAATACAAAGTAAAGCGCCTGTCTGAGTTTGAACCCACGACCTTTTTTTTTTTTTTTTTTTCTTTTTTCTGGGTGGGAAATCATCAAATGACTCCTCCCGCTCTGGGCGGAGCAGAAGGGAGTGTCAGACTTTTACTGACTAAAACCCACCCGTGTTCCTTTAGTTGCCTGTGCCAGGGGCCACGGTATCTCTTTCGAACAACCCGCAGCCCCGGCGGCATCGGCCCTAGCGGACCCCGTCAGTTCGTGCTGACAGCTTTTTGAGGCGCGCGTGGAACACAACGCGCCGTCGACCCGGGCCTGGTCCTTACCGGGCGGCGAGCTGCCCATAGCTCGCCGCGCGCAAGCCCGCGCCTACGGTGGCCGGGAGTCGGCTGTTGACTCCCGTCCAGGGCGTCTCCTGCGGCGGCTAGGAGCGCGAGGGTGCAGCGATTGCCTCTCCCTCGCGCGCTCCGCCTCCTCCTTCGCGAGCATTACTGCTTCGCAGAAGGAGGTGACGGCCTCCCATTCACTCTCGCTCCGGACCATGGCCTGTATGAGGGCCGGACGCGAGAGGTCGCCGCCGCCGATCGCCGCCAAGAGGACACGGCGGGGCCCCGTCCAAGCCGGGCAGACCTCCACCGTATGCTCCACCGTGTCCTCCGGGCGATCCCCACAGTGGTGACACCCTGGCGTTTCCTCCCGCTTTATCCTGAACAGGAACCTCCCGAAACAACCGTGTCCGGTGAGGACCTGCGTCAGGCGGAAGGTGAGGGCGCCGTGGCGCCTCTCTAGCCACTCCTCAAAGAGGAGACTTATCGCCGCAATTGTGGCGTGCCCAGCGCTGGGTTGCGACAATTGCACTCTCCATGCCGCTATGAGATCCCGCCGGAGCTCTGTCCGCTGTGCCGTGATTTCTCGCGGCAGCGGAGCAACGCCCCGGCGTTTTGCCTCCTCTCGCCACTCCCATATGTGGGCGAGGACTTTGGCCTCCAGATCCCATGGCGTGAACCCACGACCTTACAACTCGTAATTCGAGGCCGCTACCACTGGGCCACCACTACTCTAGGAGAATATACCAGTGAAGAATTGCAAATTCCACTCTCGAAGAAATGAGGCCTGTGCCCCAGCAGTGAGAACATTATAAGCTGATTATGTATTCGCCTATGGCTTACCATCACCATAACTGTCACTGTCTGTTATTTCACTATCGAATTCATAACTGTTAAAGTCAATACAAAACATCAGAAGGCCAATTCTCGTAATTAAAAACGTTCAAAATCTAGTCGCAGTCTCATCTCGGTGATAAACAAATGTCAAAAACTTGTCAAAGTGTAGAGAAATTAGAGGTATTTTTGACAGATTGAGACAGATCAGACTGTGAACGTTCTTAAAATTACGAGAATTACCCCTCTGATTAACATCAGTCAATATTGTAATCATCGAAGCGATAATCAAGACATTGCTGTTAAGACAATGTCGCTTTAATGATAATGATTTTGAAACTGAGAGTGAGCAGTATTGACTGAAATGTTCCAGTGATTTTACACTTAATATAAGCGCGCAGAAGGACTACTGCAATCAGGCAACCAAATCGTCAATATTTACAAATGTATGCAACTTGCTATACAGTTGTTTGAAATTGTGCATTGTCAAGCGGTTTACAAAATAAACTGAAATGTCCCTAAATGTCAATAATAAACCACAGTCAGATGTCGCGCACTCTACCATTAACCGGAAACCTAATGACCACATAGCGGGATGTTCAAATATACATACTTAAGGAAACTATCACATTTTTACACGAATATCATTGCTTTTCAGGTACCATTTTAATGAACAGGAGTCACAACTGCGAGGATACCTTTCATTTTAGGGCCGTCCCCATAACAATTAAACTAGTAGCTTAGCCACCACAGTTTGCCATAATACGAAAATAGTTTTGACAATGATACACATCGATGGTAGTGGGTGGAGAGCCAGTTTTATCACAATTACCTCCCGTTCCGGAAGAGTATATCTGTCATTCGTTTTTTTTTTGTTTTCTTCTATGGCACCTGAGTCGATGTCGGCTATTCTGACAGAAGTCATTATTTATCGCGTAATGTTCCTTACCGTGGACCTTCTGTCACATCTTACTCTGCGATCATAATGTCAAACTCTAAAAAACGAGATGCTGTTCATTGGTTTTGTCCGTCAATATAATTCGGCCAATAAAACTCATTACGTATCTGATCGAAAATGCCACAGCGTGACGTAACAAGTTTTCTCTCTGGCAACCCATACGGCGATCGGTTTTATTTTGTTGCCATACTTTGTGTTGTGCAATCTAATTGTTGGTGTGTACTAATTTATTGATGTTTTTGTTGCAGGTATGTGTTGGAGCTTTCGTAGCAGTTGTTGGTAAAATTAATTGATTATTCAAATGAGGGAAGGCAAGTGGAAAATAATGTAATTACACAGATCAAAGAAGTTTCTCATCTCATGTACATTCGTGTTACATAACATAGCATTCCGCCTGTATTTCCCGAAGGGTTAGGCAGAGTAGTACCTACAGCCAGTTATGTTTAAGGCTCAATTTATACTGCCGCGGAACGGAGTGGAAGCGAGTTTTCGTAGCGATATTATACATAGCAAAATGAACTTTATGTCAATTGTCTAACGTACAAACTAGATACGAGCGTGTTTCTGCGGGAATCCCCGAGAATGTGCGATAATTCTCCAGAAGATGCGCGACCTGTGCGTATGTGTGTATCTAATTTGTTGTTACACTATTGACATAAAGTTCATTATGCTTTGTACAAAAAAATCACTTCCATTGCGTTCCACAGCAATATAAACTGAGCCTAAGTCCTATGTATGGGGGCGACTATTGCCATCAACCGGGTACAAATCGAGATTCCGGGCTGCTACTGAGAAATTCCGGATGGAAAACCTAATAACACTGCCCGACCTGGGAATCGAACCCTGTCATTGTCAATCTTGCTCAGTAATGGCGGTTGCGACCCTAGACCAACGAGATAAAGAATAGCGGTGCTCAAATCTTAATTAGTTCATTTATATTTTTGGCTTATCTATGATTTTATAAAAGGTCTAGGCTCGATAAAACATTAATTTGTTACATGAAACTCAATGTTTAAGGACATTCTGAGACACATTAAAATTCCTAAACACAAACGACTGTAACTATATAACCGACAATATGTTTGTACAACACATTCGCAAAAAGATCCGTTTAATAATGATTCAAGTTGACGTCCTGAATGAATAAAACGTTATACGAATATTAATAAAGGCAGAAACATACTTTCAAGGACATAAAACAGTAGTACACAATATGATGTCTAAAGTTCTCACAGCACTTGTCATGAATTATAAGTGTTTGCAATATTTTTTATACGAAAACATATGCTAAATATGCTGCACGAATTTTAAATGGCTACCTACTAGTTAGTTTACTGCTCTGACATTGCTCAGGACTTTTTGTTAAAACTTTTGAGGGAGTGGCTAAGCATATTACTTTTAATCTGAATTAATTTTATATACAATATCTATGTAAATTGATATTATAGATCTATGAGGAACAGTGTGTAAAGTTCACTCATTATCCATAGAAAAGGGAGAATCCTCCGACTAGACGGGTGTCGTGTGTCTGGTGGGCTCCTACTCGACGATTGATGTCGGGGAAGTTCTGTATATGCTAGCTGCGTGGTAAAATCTGCTTGCGCGATGCAGGATTTTGCGTGATGTCATTATAATGCGTAGGTCGCATGTGTCGGTGTAGATGCCGCTACAGTAGTAAATGATAGCGTGACGGTTGACAGGGAAGAATGGATGAAGAAAACGTGTTTCGACGATCACAAGTATATGAGACAAGGGCAGGAAGATGATGGCCTAAGTAAATTGGTAGGTTTTAAATCAAAATCAAAAGTCATCTATTCAAATTAGGCTGAGAATCAGCACTTTTCGAACCTTAAAATTACATAAGACAGTCCCCCAAAACGCCTACCTTTCACCACTTCTTTCTGCTTTCGCTGGGAAACTCCGCAGACGATTTAGGTAGAATACAATATTGTATTTGTTACTAAATGCTAAATAGGAATTCGGAACTTCTTTCCCTGAGGGTTTCAGGGCGGGAGACAGGAAAAATTACCGGGAGAAAACTCGAGTAGAAAAACTTTATCAAAAAACACAACATTGGAGCAAAATCAATATTAATTTTTTGTCTTGATGATGATGAAAAACTGATGCCTCAACCTACTCCTTCGGAGATCGCAGTAACACACATCACAGCAGAGTCGTGAATGTTTTGATGTTTCTTTGTATTTCGTGCTTCCAAGAAACTCTTAGTTATCTTTTTATTATATTTGCATTAGACTACATTTCAAATTAAGCAGCAAAAACTTATCAAGTGTAAAAAATCTACGATCTATTGACTACGACGCGATCTGTTTATTGACAGCTAAGCAAATGGACAAAATTGCTCAATGAAGTATTAAACTTGAATAGGTAATAAACTTATTCGGTTGCCATAGGAATTAGGAAGTTTTTGAAGATTAACGGGTGGATTCTACATAATATTATTTGAAGACTAGCTGTTGCCCGCGACTTCGTCTGCGATTCATGGTGAAAAGTAGCCTATGTCCTTCTCCAGGTCATGGTCTACTCATGTGCTAGATTTCATCCAAATCCGTACAGTGGTTTTATCGTGAAAGCGTAACAAACAAACATACAAAAAAACAAATATTTTCTCTTAATAATATTAGTTATTTTTATTTTTTGTTTTTCACATAAAATATCAACTCTAATAATCCAATGACACTCGGCATTACTTTAGCTTCTACTTAGTGACAGAATTTTTGAAATCGGATCGGTAGTTCAGAAGATTACACACGGTTAATTCTCCATTTGTCTATAATTCTGAAATTTTATAATAATATTAGGATAGGTACAGATTAATCAATATCATCAACATCATCCACAACTCGAACTCACCCACTGCTGCAGGCCTCTTTTTTCACACGCCAATCCGTACGCTCCTGTGCCAGCCTCATCCAGGTTCTACCCGCGATGGTAACAAAGTCGTCCCGCCCATCTCACCTTCAGACGACCGACACTTCGTCTCCCAGTCCTCGGACGCCACTCGCTCACTGCCATACTCCACCTGTCATCACTGCACTGTGATCAATATTTATTTATTTATATAAGGAAAAACAAACAGTAGCACAATAAGAAACAGTATGACTGTTTCTCATTGTGCTACTGTTTATTTTTCCTGCCGAGAGTTGAAAATTCAAGAGTGCGCTTTCATTTAAGCATTCATCTAAGTTTCACCTCGTGTTAGTGAAAACTGGCATCAGAGTCTCAGCCTAACCCATCTTCTGTTATTTGAAAGGGTATAAACCCACCGTTTAAATAATAACAACAAAGAAACGATTCTAAAACGCAACAAGGAACAAAGAATCAATCGAAACATTAATCAATTGCAAAAACATTTAAACTGAATCCCCATTGATACTTCCTCAATACACAAAAAATAAAATATCAACATCGTAGTTAGGGTCGTGATTTTGTTCGGTCGTGAGCCACGGCACAGTCCCAACACCGTCCGCCCGATACGGGTATAAAGATAGGCACCGTTTAATTGGAGATCACGCTCCTTTGAGCACTTTATACCATCCAGACACTTCCAATGCTGTATTTAATTTGCTTAAATGGTTGTCTTCATGCTGAGTAATTATGTTTGGTTTGTGTGCCATGGGTATTTTATGGCTGTTATGTTTATCGTACAATCATTTAAAGACTTCTTTCGAGTGCCAGGGCTGACGGTATTAGAATTAACACCAACAACGTGCAATATACACATATACCACCTTGAGTTCTACATCTACCCAGATAGTCTGTTTCCAGTCTTGCAGGAGGGATTTGAGGTGCAATGCTTACGAGAGCCATAGGCAGCTAGATAACCAAAAAACCTACAGCTTAGAATCTAGGTTTTATATACAACACACATAACATCACACCTATAATCCCTGAAGGATTAGGCAGAGTTGTACCTTTAGTACACCCACATTTCGCAAGAGGGGGCGATATATTACTTCTCTTCTTTCATGTTTTTCTGGTTTTATATCTTCTTCAACGCTCTTAATAAACATCTCTTTTGAATTGGCTAAGAAAACAGGAGCTCTAGCAAAACACATATAAATAAGTAGATATTAAGCACGTCAAATTAAAGCGCCTGTCATGGTTCTGTTCTCAGAACAGTGAAGGAAAACATCGTGAGGAACCCGGCCTGTCCTAAAACCAAAAATTCGAAGACATGTGACATCTACCAACCCGCACTGGGCCCGCGTGGTGGATTACGGCCCACGCCCTCTCACCGAGAGGAGGTCTGTGTCCCAGCAGTAGGAACATTATAGGCTGATTCTGGAGCACGTCAAAGAGTTTTTGCTGCTTCAGTCGTCACTTCTACCTACAACCCATCACGCAGACCAGTGACACCATTTACAGTTACATCACTGAACTGATCCAATCTTAAATCATAACAGAATCGCGTTCGCGAATCATATGTAAGGTCACTGATGTAACTACTAACAGCTTCCGCGGTTCCCACCACTCGTAACGAGCTATGTAAATATCAATTAACGGCTGGAAATGTTCCGGCGTTGCTACCTGTACCGATAGCTGGCTCACGAGACTTCTAATTGATTATATCAATTTCACGTGATATGCAGTTTCCGTCTGCAGGTGTATGTCAGGATGGTGCTTGGATGAGAAAAGGTCAACCTGTTTTGGGATATGCGTAGGGACTTAGGGAGAATGTCACCCAATTGAACAAAAAACTGAACACGATCAGTATATCTAGACTGCGTTCAAGAGCTGTCAGTGTCTACAATGATCTATCACAGGTCGACCTTGGATGAGACTGGCACAGAAGTGTGGAGTTTGACATAATCAAAGAGCGGTCAAGGCCTATGACCTGCAGAATCGGGCTTTGGATGTTAATAAGGGACCAAAGGGTGTTTGGAAGAGTAGTAAGAATGATACTGCATTTAATTGGGACCATGCTACGGGCACCAACACACTTGGCATCTGTCAAATAGATAACTATGTTGATTTCTGAACAAAACAAAATATCAAGCCATCTCTCAATATCGATCCTTCTGAGGATATTCTAGCTTTCTGCAAGTGAGCGTTTGTAGCAGATGGTACCTACTGAAGCGGTTAAAGAATGGATAGTTTGGTTTCTGGTTATGTAACCAAACCCGTGCTACTGAGTTGTATATATGTCAGTCGTGAAGCCGGACAGTCAATGTATGCGCATGACCGGTACTAATGGTGCACACGTGTTTGGTTTAGTATGCAGCTATGTAAGGAAGGCATTTTCCCACGACACTTTCCTTTAAATTGTGGTTATTCAGATTTGTACTTACCTGTTTATGTCATCCTTGATTCGTATATCGTAATCCCTCCAATGAATTCTCTTGTTGATAGACATCATCATCAACAGCCGATGGTATTGCACTGATACTTAGTACGACCTCTACAATAACGAAGATTTATTAGTTGTTACCTTTGTTGCTAGTCGGATTCACAAATCTATCTTTAATTTTACCCTTCTCTTCTTAAAGACGTGTTTGCTTGTCAAAGATGACGAATTTAGTTAAGGTGGATGTTCCAAGGTAGCCCGCGAAATTCAGATTTTCATACTTTTTTTGCAATTTGCTGGTCAGTACTAAGTTGTACGTTGATTAAAATATGATTCGCGGCCGTAACAAATATGTATTTACAGCATTATAATCATTAGAATCGGTAATAAAACTTGTTAAGTTAGCATAATCCTAAAATGTCAAGATTTCATGAAATAGTCATTCAGTAGGATTACTTGATCTTCGAGAGTTGTGTTTATGACTTTAATGATTATAATTCTGTAAATACATATTTGCTGCTGCTGTAAATCGGTAATGCAAAAAAAAAAAAATCTGCTATTTTTCAGTCAACTCTGCACCCTAATTGCGTAACATACTATCGATCACAATCTGGATAAGTTTGAAGTACCTATATTGCTAATCCATTACCTCATATGCTCGAGAAATTTGTCTGCTGAACTACCTGACTGTCAAAATGAAATCCATTGCTACTGTTTGTGTGTTACGCAATGAACCCGCTGATTCGATTCGCCATCACACAAAATACATACTACCTATCAGACATGCAATCCCTAGAACATGAAAGTGAACAAATAAAATGGCGTCGTCGTGGGCTCCTGACGATATTGCTTTCTCACTTGAAGCACTATTAACGTCACTGTAAACCACCTCTGCTATGTTTATTGTAGGATATAACTTAAAGTTACACTGAGAACGCTTTCTCATTGTAAAAACCCCACACGATTTAGTATCCCTTGTAATCGACTAAGATCACTCGTAAAGCGCAGTTTACTGAAGACTTAGGAAAGAAGAGGCGAAATGTTTGATTTATAAATCTATATTGGAGTTACACAAAATAATAAGATATATACATCATTTAAAAAGCTAACAGTCTTAAAATAATAATATGTACAAGTATATGAAAAGGAGGGAAAAATTCAAAGGGCATCAAAAAATTCGTCCGCATAGCTGTCAATAGGAAACGTGCCCAAAAGGCTGGCAGCATTGCCACGTTTTATGGCAAAGCTGATTCTTTGGCCAAAAAATAGGCCAGCCCTCTGGTCACGTGAAGAGTCGACCAACAGCTTGGCGATATCTCGAATTAATAACTGTATCCATAAATTATTAAAAACTTATGGAGTAAATAGATTTAACTGCCCTCAATACAAATACCCTACTCTCTAGAATATGACAGCAAATAAAATAAGGGACACAGTGCCAAAACTTGGTAAATCTTTAAAGTCAAAGTCAAATCATTTATTTCAAATAGGCACATAAAAAGCACTTTTGGACGTCAAAATTTACAAAAAAAATATAATTGACTTTAGTCGCCCCATCCAAAAGGTGGTCTATGGAAAAGAATAGGCAAGAAACTCCACCGTTACTCTTTAACAAAATGTTTTACAATATTTTGGATACATTATATAATTATATGTGAAGACGATGCACCTAAAAATAAAATTACTATACCACAATAGGTAAAAGAATTAAAATGGATAAATGAAACCATGACATATATTTTGGATACATTATATAATTATATGTGAAGACGATGTACCTAGAATGAAATAACTACACCACTACTTCGTCTCAGCGTATATACACTGCAGGTACTCGATCTTTAAGGTCACCATCATCCAACTGTTCATATTCCAATTTATTAGGGGTTGCATCATGTGTTCTTCTTTTTCCATATGTTTATCTCTATTATCCGTTATCTCAATATTCAGCCCCTTCCTACCCATATCATCTTTCACACGATCCAGTACTGCCTTTTACTACGCAAATGATAAAATCCACGATATTTTTTGCGCTACACCAATCGTATTAAATTACAGTAACAGTTTGTAAGCTTGGGCGGAGTGAAACTTGTTTATGCCTTTGTTAGTCTCGGGGTTCGATTCCCGTGTCGTGTCGTTGTCGGACGATGGTCGGCGATAAATCGCGGTCGACACCTCCGATACTACAATGGGGAAAGAGAAAGTTAAGGAAATATCACAAGATCGAGACGGGACAAAAATCCGCGTAAATCTTGCAACTTTACCGACCGCCTCATTACCGCCGTTGTATTGTTTTCTAAATGAATACGTATTGTCATTGTAATCTACCCTGACAGATATAAACTGCAAGTTGGATAATTAAGGAAAACATAAATAGTCTTAATGGGTAAGCAGGTCTGCAAGTAACAAGTAAATACTGTCTTTAAGAAATTATTACATTGTATCTTTCACACTCTTTAGGTGCTTTCGAAACGGGGTGTTTGTACTGCAAATAAATTCAGCCATTTTGTTTTTTCTTTAGAGTTATTTTCTCTATGTTCCTTTTAAAGAGAGGACGACAGTTTTGTACTCGCGGCACTGCTTGTAATTTAACAAGATCACACAGAAACTCAGGAAACTGTAACGAGACGGAATGCTCCACGTCGCTCGGATTCCCTCCATTGGTCATGTCGTGACAACCGGCCATAGGAAGGAGCTCTCAAACCAGAACCACATCGATTAGCGACGCACCATCATTATTTTATCGTATTACACTTGATTAATAACGACAATCTACTGACCGGGTCTTCTAGATTCCTATATAATTGTATCAGCTTTCTTCCATCTCTGTATGGATTGCTATCGCTAATTTTCAATCGTTCCAGCCAATTGAACATTCTTATCTTGTATATGGTATTAATTATTGCAACCGTGCAAGTGGAAGAGGAAACATATTGATGAAATATGTGACATCTCATGATTTGCTGGTAACATGATCTGATTGGCTTTTGCAGAAACCACTTTTTCTTAAGAACGAAGTAACTTTGGGTTTGTTAAATGAGGCTCTAGTGGTTCACAAAACGTTTGATGTCTGACCTAATAAGCGTTCGTAGAATGATGGCTTTCATTTAGTAATTAGGCCACGCGATCTGTCAACAAACCCGGTATTTGTGCGGAGACGCATTATCTTCTAAGCACCACAACGACACATAATAACCACTGTGGACGTCGTTATCTCACCACAAATCGTCCCCGGAGCCCTGAGTCGTCAATGCGACGATTATTTAAATAAGCCCCGGTGCATACAGTTGCACAGACACGGTACCGTTGGCTCTACGTGATCCTAACGCCTAGCGGCACTATCGGTGCCTGTCATTATCTTCACATTAACTCGGCTTCAGGATGTGGCACACTTTCGCATTTCAATAGACAATACTATTTCGGTGTTTATTGTGTCAACTTGACAACATGCTCGCGAGAAAGCCAAACAATCTTGAAGACTCGCGGCAAACAAGTCATACAAAGTGTAGCTGCAGCGAAATGTGAAATATGCAGAATCACTTTATGGATCACTCGGTCTTCCACAAAAAATGTCTCCAAGATAATCTATGCCTCGCATTCTCACGAGAATCCTCATCTTACTATTTACTCGTGTACGTTAAATTCAGGGTTCCGTAAAAGGTCTGAATAATTACGACGTCGGCAGAAAAAGCGGTCGAATGCCATAGCTCGCACAGTGGTCTGATGCGCGATGCAATGTGAGGTTTTTGCTCGGGGTAAAAAATATTTGCTGTTCGAGCGGGGTGTAGCGGTGTAAGCCCGAGGGGTTGAGATGCGGCGCCGAATCGAGCCGAGCGGCCGGCTGCGTCAGTGTCGCTGTGCCCCGTGCGTACAGCGGTCGTGGTAGAGGGGCGTTACGTGCCGCTCGCGTTAAACACTGTTATTCGCGGTTCGCCATCGAATGCGCACGTGTCGCCGGCACCGAGCGCTGCATCTATTTACACAGTGTGCACCTGTGACCACGCAAATATTTGTCGTGATGTGAAAGACCATTTTTGGTTCAGCCTACTGGTGTTTTTAAACTCAACGTCTTAATTTGTGTTCGTTCAGACGTGCTTAGTTTGTGCCAAGTTCTTTACTGTGCGTTTGGTGATATCGACGTTTCTTAGAGTTTTATAAACTCATTGCATGTTTTGAAGTGTTCGAATACGAATTTCGGCGACAGCCAAGGCGTCAGCACCGAAAGTTGGATGAACGCCAGCATCGCCGGTGCTAAGGTGAGGGACAATTTCAATTTGGAAATATACCTTTTGATGTTTTCACGAACATAGGCATAATTAACGTTATCGCGGACAATACCGGCTTATCTGAAACGTTCCGCCTGTCGCGAATGAATAATACCGTCCAATAATGTTTACAATTCAACTACATTATCAGAATTTTTCGTAACACTTGTTTTCGCTTTTAATAATAGCAGTAAATTCCCCACTGGAATTACGGCAATATTTTCATGATTTCATTACGAAAATTTTGTACGGAATTTACTGCAGCCTAGTTGAGTTCTCGAATATTAATACCAATTTCCTTCAGACTATTGTTCAAAAGTTTGAACCAATTACCAGATGTGCGCTCCGCAATGAATTGTTTTGTTTGTCATCAACATAAGTTCTCATTCAATGGCACACTGTGCACACACACAGAAACCGTCACAACAGCTGAATAGTATTATGATTATCACTATAACGTACTTCATAACTACAATTAGAAGATTAAGCAACATATACATATTTTTCAAGCATTCTTATAATCAAAATTGGGAAATCACACTTTCCAGAATTTGTGGCGTTAAAAATTTCCACAGCGAAAATATACTTTTTATCTGTCAACTTTAATATTTCATTATCATTGTCGTTATCTTGTACTTCGCCAAGGACATAATTATGGAGTAGTATATCCTTATCTACTGACGTGGTATGTACTGGAACATACGGTAATTTATGATTGCTGACGTAACGTTTGGGTAACGTGCCAAAATATTATCAAAATATTTATGGCTGTCTCATAATGGCATGATTGTCCTGAAATTCGGAAAAATGTTTTGTAGAGTTAATCGAGGAAAGGTGTATATCACCGAGGAAAATTTGACCTCTATTCCATCAATGTTGGTTCTTCTTCAAATCTCCTGGAATCACCCGGAGTCCAGAAACGAACACAATCATCGAGGTCCAATCGATAACTGCCTTCGATAAGAGCGTCCAGTCAGACAGCGCGTCGGACGTGCCGCAACAACGACGCCTTTGCCAGCCCGATCAGGTCTGACACACTCAAAGGACCTCCTTCATTTTAACAGTAGTGTATGCATACAGTGCCATACACCATGCTAGCCTAAAATATTACACCCAAGTACTGCCACTATCGTAAACAGACACGCATTTCCTCTAGCTCAATGAGCGCAATCCTCAAGTGCCAGAACTGCTTCTGACTCAGGTACTTCAGAAAATTCGACCTCCCCGAAATAGATCGATCCGTGTTCGTCTACCCCTGTTATTTTTTGTTTGCTAATCGTCACTCATTCAATTGCTCAGTTGGCCTTCCGCCAGGACTCCACGCCAAGGTTCGCTCCACTTTTACGTGCATCTTGTATTTGCGAAATGGAATCCCGACTCCGGTCGCGACCTGGTGCTATGTTTAGTAGGCGCCAGTTGACATTTTTTACGACTGTGAAAACATGATTCTGCAACATTTGTCTGGTCCGCCAAATATTTTCAGAGCGTGGAACATCAATCTTCGAGTCAAATCGAACCGTGTGCTCTTGTGTTCTTTTATTTCGAGCTGTCGTTACGCAGCAGTGTTTCGTTGTTGCTAGTTACCAGCACTGAATTAGTTTTACGAGTACCTACCAGCCGCGGTTCTGACGTGTTTGCTCACATCAAAAGCGGAGCAACTCATTGTTACGTATTTATTATTAGTTCCCATGTACAGTTTACGTTACATTTGTGTATGTAGGTCCTCAATTTTCGTAACCTTGGCTTATGTTTTGTAACCGTAATTACTCACCAGATTATTCATTTTTTGTTCGTTACCGATGATCATCAATCTCACGCGGCCTTTGTTCTGCGTAAATCAATATTGACTGAATAGAAAAGATGTAACAATGCGAAGAGGATGGTTTGAACAAGGATCTTAATCGATGTCATTAGGCCAACGACTGCGCGAACAATGTGCACGTCAAAAGTTTAATTAATGATGTCAAGTCGCCAAAAATGAAGCGAGAAACCCGCGCCGACCGGTCTCGTTGACCTATTCGTGTTAGACTAATCGAACTAATCAGTTACGATATAGTTTCACTTTCCGATCCTGCATCATGTTGGTATTAAGTTAATCCGTGAACAGCCTTGGATCCGATTTTGTTTTGGTAACAAGAATTTGGTTGACCGGCGAACTGCGCCAAATTAATTGTTGTTTTCAATTTCGTATACGTAAATCGATTCGCGTCCAACAGATACATTTGTTTCGGCAAAAGATTTAAGATGTCCAAATATTGGTTATGAGGTCGGTTATCGGTAAACTCGAGTTGCCGAGGACAGTTGTCATGGCCGGCAAAGTTTTCAGATCTTTTTGTCACCGACACTTTTTATCTTTATGGTGTTTAATTTGGGTCTCTGTCATTGACAATTTCATCAACACTGCTCTCAAAACGGTAGAGGAGAACATCGTGAAAAACCGGCATGTCTTAGCACTAGAAGACGTGAGCTCCATTAAGCCGCACTGGGCCCACCTGGTGGATTATGGCCTACTCCCTCTCAAAGAGATAGGGCCTGTGTCCCAGCAGTCAATTATCCAACACTCATAAAGTATGTTCGAAAAAATATCTCCGCCTGAAATCACTCAATAACTCGATAACAAACACGAGAACGTGCCTCATCTGAGTGGGCCTTATGAATAAATGCATGTTAAATTTTATTGTTGCATTGACACCAATATGTCATACGTACGTAAAGTAAGCAAGTAGGAAAAAAGTGGTAATGCGATGAGGCTAGAAAATCGGAACTTGATCCGACGTATATGGGTAAAGGGACAGGTTCTTAACGATTGTCGAAGTCATCGAATAACGGTCAGTAGCTGGTAAAAAAATTTCAGCGATCCCCGCGTAATTGGCAGGTCTCAAGCGGAATGTGGCCTGACGAAGATGTGTCCCAAAAGGAAACACGGACAACCGTACAAGGCGCATCGGATGCCTGTATTGAAATAGAATTTCAATTAACATCAACATCTCGGAATAAGGAAAAATATTTCTTGCTTAGTTGTGAAATTATCCTCTACATGGTCAGTTTTTATCTTCAAATTTATTGCAATAAGCCAAATGTAATTATCAGTTTCCGTAATAGGAAATCTATTTCAAATGCAAATGTAGAAGTGTCGCCATTTTATTAATACTCGCCAATATATCAAATTGTCGCCTGATATTAATAGGATTATTCAATAATCAGGTTTATCCTGTCAGTATAAAGGCTGGGTTCTAAGCTGCACTTAAATGGCGTGTAAACTTATCTAAATCATTGTAATTAGTGTCGGGGAGTATGCTCTTTTAAGGCTAACACTTCTAGCAGAGTGGATTAACGGTACACTAATCATAACATTATCCCTGTACTTTAGAACCAGCTGTAGCGTGTTGATCGAGGAATGTATGTCAAACGTATGCCACTAGATATCGGCGATACTAAGAAAATTACAAATATTATAAAAAAATCCTTCTCCAGTTAAATTGTAAAATTCTCAGGAATGCCATTGGAGTTTGTATAGTGGATTCATTCATCAATTTGTCAATACCATAAAAGTATTTATAAAATCCTGTATCATTACGTCTGTATATGGTCGCGAGAGCGCACGCCTATGTTCGTAGGAATTCTGTTAACACCATAAAAACTTAAAACTCCTTGGTGTTTTAAAACTTAATGTGGTATCTTATCCGTGGAATGTGTGTCAAACGTACGCTAGTTCTACGAAGACCGCCGCTCACGTTTCACCCTCATTTCTAGATATTATAAAAACTAAAATTTCTCTGAAATGATACTTTGGGATTAATTTGATGCGTTTCTTTAGAAAAACTTTTGGTTCATGGTTACTGCACAATGGTACAGACTAAACAAATACTTTACCCGCAGCTTCCTTCAATAACATCTACATGAGTCTATTCTCGTTACTTGAGATGATTCTCGGAACTCAATAAACGAATGCGTAGGTTCTCCTCCTTCTTAGTTTAATGGTTACGATCTAGCAATTTGCTATAAGTGAGTACTAAAAGCTAAATTAAGCTATAGTTCATTAATTTAATATGCAGTAGCTCCAAGAAATGGCATAACGAACGGTTAACGATATTCTTTCAAAAGCAGTAAAACAGTACAGTCACTTTAGTTCCATTGCAAGTGAAACTAAGTGCAGTTTTTATATACTTCTCGACTCTTCTTGACATTCTTGCCTTTATCCCAATGAATTTGGGGTCGGTGCTCTTCTTCTACCATACTTCTTTCTCTATTAGTCGTCATCTCAGAAGTCACGCCCTTACTAGCCATATTAAAGCTTTCTCCACGAAATTTTCCTAATTCTTCCATCAATCAAATGGCTTTACTATGACAAAAGATTTTTACATAACTTTTCAGTCACCGGTGCCACTTTCACACTTCACTTATTTCTTATTCTGTCCATTCGTGTAACACCGCACATCTCTCTTAGCATTCTCATCTCAGCTGCATGTAATCTGAATCTTAATGCTTTAACTACTTTATTCATTTCCTTTTTTTGTATATTAAAAATCCACATTTTTTTAAATTTCTTAAGACGCATCTTAGAAAAACGCGCGAGAGCAACAAACTAGAATGGATCATCGAACCGCGCGTGAGTCGGCCGATTAGCAACTCATGCGCACGTAACGCAACATTCATTTTATTGTCTCTGTCGCTGACTGTATCGACCGCGTCGTGCCCCACGCATAGTACACTTTTGGATACATTGTAAGTTTGTTTATATGTCTTAGAAATAAGCCGCGATTATCGTGTAAGTAATAAGATTCATGACAATGTTACGTTCAAAAAGGTTTCATGAAGCTGTTCATCATAACCATTTATATGTACCTATTGAATCATATATTTGTGTTTAACAGTTGTTTGTTGTATAGCGGGTATAGCGAAAAAGAATACTACAAAAAAAGAACAGTGGAGTCTCTTTAGTTTTCATTCTAGAACCGTAACGTCTTGTTTTGCTCTACCTACTTATTTATTTCTATATACTTTATTGTACACCATTTTATATTTAAATAAAATTAAACTAACCCAATCTTTATCTAATGCTGGTGGTAGGTGTTCCAGCAATCTGTCACCACTTACAAGCGATTATAGTGTTTGGACTTAATGCGCCACACCATACATGGCGTTAAACGGAGCGCTAAATCTGCGCGAGCGCCGCTTTCAGTGCTACTTACCCAGTTTCGGAAGCGTGAGACTTAACCTATAACATGCTAATGTAGTAGGCATTTGATTACGATTAATAATAGTTTGTTGGGGTATTACATTTTTAGATGTACAGAGATAGGGATGCCCAACGCTTTCTCTGGCGCGGGAAGGATGGCAACCTCAAAGAGTACAGAATGTCCTCTATGATATTTGGCGCAGTGTCATCCCCATTTATCGAGCTCTATACATAGAAAAATCTGAAAAATGTTGATTTGGAGACCTACAAAAATACCTTTGATTTTTAAATTACATCGCCATCACATTTTTCAATATATTGGCGCAGGCTGTCTTCTTCTTCAAAAGAGAGGCAGAGGGCGCCCGCCATTGTCCTGGTGGTCAAATATAAAAAGAGACCTCAAAAAAGCCTAATTGCTAGAACTGATAACCCCAGACAGAATAACTTAGCGCAAAGTTATAACTTGGTGAAAAGTCAGGAGATCCGACCCCGAATAACGGGACCAGAGACGGAAGAAGAAGCTATCTCCTAATTTACCTTTATCATCTTCCACGCCATTAAAAGTTAAAAGTTCTAGAATTTTCTTATATTCATTAGTTAGGTAATTGTGAATTGCAAAATACTCGAGTCAATTGTTATTTAAAACAGCGACGATTGTATCTAATCTACTGAGCAAATAATCTCTGGCTTGTTTGTTTAACGCGACTTAGATAAAACATGAACTGATAACAATAACAGGCTTACTTATGCAAGTTTCCGGCCCCGAGGTTCACAAATTAGAATTGTGTAACACGTTATCGAATCAGATGTTTGTATAGCATTGGACCACGCTTTTTTAATTGACTACTTAACTGTTGCCTGCGGTTTCACTCGCATTCTAAAAAAAACTACTTCATGAACCAGGATAAAAAGTATCCTATGTTTTTATCAAGGACTTGGTTTATCTGCGTGCCAAATTTTATCCAAATCTGTTCAGCCGTTTTTGTGTGATCGAGTAACAAATAAACATCTTCACAAACTTTCACATTTGTAATTATTAGTAAAGAATGTTTTTGCGCATTGTCCTTTGACAAAGTTCTAAATGTGTGAGTGGTTCCATTATAACACATAATAAAAATAAAAACTATGTATTAACTTCACATAAACGCAGCCAATGGCACTCGTGTGAAAGTGTAAGTTTATGTTATCTTCATCTAATGTAACTTAGTTTTTCATCCATTTTGACTTGTTAGCGAGTCTCGCGAAATCAATTATAAAAACTAGCACTAACCAGGTGACCGATCTTTTATGGATACGGAAAAAAGCAGCTGGACATCCCATATGGGATCTTAGCGAAAGGTGTTGCTAGAGTAATGACCTCAGGCTTTATGAGTTCTTAACTAACGCATGTTTTATTATTATGCGTGTAGTCCTTATGCCTTTTTTCTCTTGTGTTAATTGGACTTATAGTACTTGTACTAGTACTTGATAGTTCTTAGTTTGCCCTAGCGTAAGAGCATGTCTGTGGAGATCACTATGAATTGAATATAACGAGAATTTTCCTTGATATTTCCCGAAATTATATTTTTTTCGTATTTACTTCATAACCTTGGGTGTTTACCGCGTTGCCGGTGTGTAAATTAATCTTTCTGAACTGTGCTGTTTCCTCAGTATTGTTTATCGCATTAGCCATTTTCAGCTTATTATGTGTCAATATTCTAACGACGCTTGGGTAATTTCGAGCATTTTTATCATCAACTGCCAGCAATATCTAACTGATGCAGTATTTATTTTTGTTTCCTCATATGTATACTTTTAACTTATTTTTTATTTTTGGTCAACCTCAGCATTTCAAAACTCGTAATTGACTGACTCGTACTGTAAAAACAGAAAGTTATAATTCAAATTCACATTATAATATTCGCTATGGTTAGCAGTTACATAAGTTTTTTCATTTTTGTTGTGACTTTTAAAATTGTGCAATTTTCCTTTCTTCGATTCGTTAGGAGCCAAAGTCCAACGCTCAAATTCACTAGTGGAAGTTTACTGATCTCGCTAATGTGACAAAGGATAAATCAACCTTCAGCCGCATAAATCTACACTTCTCACACGTTTGTCAGCACATCATGTATAAATTTCATCTCTCCACTCTGTCCTTCGTATTTTCTTAAACTAATAACAGCCACTGCACCGTCTGCACTACAAGTTTTTGGCATAAACATAACGCATATTTCTCACATGAGATTGGCAACACTGCGAGTGAATTATGGCATACAGTTGCTAACAGAAATAAATTTATCTGACATGACTCTTACCCCAAAGAAATAGGGTTAGTTATAGCTTGTTTGTGCAAGTGGCAAGCCAATTAATTAAATTAATTGCTCGTTTTTCCTACAACAGTTTAGCAACGGGGAAAGAGAAAATTCCTTGCTGCGATACTGGAAGCCTTGGACCGCGTGAGTCGCATTCCGTTCTCTATTGCCTACCGTGAATGTAAAAGTTGTCATTAATGGTTGACGTATCAAGCAGAATGTGAAATTAATAAGGAATAGTAAAGATATATGTTACTGGCGAGAGAGATTGCAGTTATGAGATTCTGTATTTACTTTACGATTCAATGGGTGTTGAATTTTATTGCTGGTAAATGGCGTGTAGGCATTAAGAGGCCCCTATGGTAGTAACGATACTTATTTGCGTAGGTCTAACCCGGCTACAACCAATCTTGTCGAGTATTTTCGTCTCGAAGTCGAATCAAAGCCTTCACTTTCTTCAAGGCATAAATCTGTAAAGCAATGTCGAAGCAGGTACAATTTCACTATAACGTAATTAGCGAGAAATTATCTAATACATTAATAGTCTATATTTTCACTTACAAAACCACATTCGCTTCCCGTATTGCTCGAAGCAGCTCAGGAGCTACAGTGAAATCAGTGAATTATTACACTGCATCCATTATTCATTAATTAAGCCACAATCGAGGCCATAACGGGCCATCCGAGGAAGCGAAAACTTGTGGCCAGTATGTACCTTCCAACCATGGAGTAATTAATAACTGGAGTGCAATAAACATCAGAATCTGTGTAGACTATGGGGTGCAAAACAACATCAGCTACCGTTAGATGATCACTCACTGGTGACGCGTCATACAGCGCTATGCTTTTGGCAAATCTCTAGGTGATGTTGGTTTGAAAGTTATCTGTCTGATTCCATTTACTATTTCCTCCATGTTACAAACATATCTTAAAGTAATTTATGTATCTAACGTAGAGCAGACGCGATACGCAAAACTGTTGCTTGTACCGGACTGTGTACCATTGGGACTAGGAACAAACTATTGGCTGAATACATTTCTTGTAGAGAGAATTGATTTAGAAGGTACTGTCGATGGGAGAAACTGCGATAGTTTTGCAGTAGTGGTATAAATAGAAGTATTAATAGATGATACAGCTAGAAAGCAATTTAACACTAAGCTGACAGGACAGCTGATTGAGAAAGAAGTGTTGAAGAGAAAACGTACTGGCCGGTTACTAAAGTTAATAATGACTTAATACTTATGAATTCAATAAAAGAAAAAAAGCTAAAGGTAGACATGGCCTAGACCCAAAAGGAAGACTTGTGACACCTACCAACACGCATTGGGCCCGCGTGGTAGATTACAGCCCACCCTCTCTCGAAGAGAGAAGGCCTGTGTCCCAGCAGTGGGAACATTATAGGTTGATAATGCTATAGATATAAACGTAAGAAGGAACCTAGAAATGGAAAGTAATGACGTTAGTCCAAGCCGCGCATCGCATGATGCTCTTCCGCATAAATTTAAATTATTGTGAACTACTTACTGACCTACGAATGCAAATCATAACATTTCCGTCTTACCAAGTTATTTACTGCGCAACTACTTCGCCTTGTCTCCACAATTTGTAGTTGAAACTTTATGTAGCAGAAAATAGATGTCAAATTACCATAACTGCATAAACTGTAAGATAAGCGTACTTGGATTTTGTTTTTTTTTTTTTTTGAAAAGTTATATTAACTTTAGCTTTGAGGAAAATTGCGTTTCTTTTTCTTGTAAGATGAGATCAGAATAAAACTTTGCTTGTTTTTAGTTTATTAACAAGAAATTCTTGAATTTTGTTCTATTTTAATCTTCAGGTGTTCTTTTGTTCTTACTTTAGAATTGTTCAATCGGTATTGGTAGTTCTTCGTAAAATTCTGTTATTTTAGTTCACGCAACTATGATTTACACTCCACATTATTTGTTCGTCTATAGCCTATAGCAAAACCCTTTGCCAGACTTCTTCAAAGAATAGCCAAAAATGTCATAGTTCTACTCCATTTGATTAAGTAACCAATTGCGGATGCTATTCAACTGGAATGCTATCACATTCCTTTCAACGCAGTAACTCAGACATCTTGCATTTACATTTTACATTCGGATGTTCCGCACGACGCGCCCCGATCACGCGCGACGCGACACGACTGAAACGTCACGTCAATTAGTCGTGTCAGGGTCGCAGCGGGACGTGAACACCGTTGCTAGTCTGTTATGGCCGATATTTTCACTCTTCTATCTAATTGTTTGGACTTGAAATGATCTAGATTGGTGTAGGTCAAACGCAGGTATCGTTTCAAAACTGTATTTTTTTTATCGCCGGTTGTATATCCATAGTCCATTGTAATCATTTACATTAACTTAAAACATACCACTGGTTTCTAAGACTAATGACGATGAATTCAATGAATAATGATTCATATTTAATTCCCAAATGTAAAATTCACAATTACTTTTAGAAGCACATCTTCAATCTTACTAAGCGCTAATTGAACAATAGCAGCAAAAAAAACGAGCCTCGTCAATCATTATTAGACTCGCATCTTTATTGCCGTATTCAATGTACCAAAAGATAAACTTATCACTATGTTTAATTTACTATTTACTTTGGGAAATTAGTCTTTATTTTCTAGATAAACTTTTAAATCATTTTTTTGTATATTTTTTTGACAAGCGAAGTAGAACACTAAAGCGAGATTTACTTGAAGCAAAGCCAACAGAAGTAATAACTGCAACAAAAATAACTAGACAAACATTCTCGTGTATATTTGTTTCCACAGGCTTTATATCTTTTCTAATGGTAGGGTTGGCAATTTCGACTTCAGTAATGATTTAACAGTGGGTGTCAAGTTCAAAATGTACTTCCTGGAAAGTTAATTTTGTTCCTTGACCGATCTCAATATTAAATTAAATTTCCATAATAATAGTGCTACCGAAGAACAACAGGAAACTCACAATCTAAATAATTATTTACTTAAGATTAAACAGCATGATAACTCTGTCATATCCTTTCCTGAATCTGGGTCATTTCTGCTGGAAATTACCGCTTTGAAACATGCGAACCCTATTTCAAAGTCAAGTTCTTGGCCAAGTATCACGCAATGTCAGATTATATCGCGTTTGACCCGACGTGTCATTACCAGAGTGCCAGCCATAGTGTTCGGGAGCTTATCAATCATTCAATCAATCTTTACACATCGATTGATATCCAGAACATGTTTGTAGGTCTATGTTTTTAACTGCTCACTTTCTCCGCAAAGAATGGAGGAAGTTTTGTTCTATCAAGTCCTGTTTCGAGGTCATGACTGCAGTTTTGTTTATATGTAGTTTATGATACTATGATATAAATATTAAGCCGATTTGCTACAGGGGATTTTACATGGACATAATGATAGCTTGATCTTTTGATGTTCGGCTTTTGGAACTTGAATCTTATGTAATATCAAATTGCTCAATGAATAAAATGTCCAAACTTCCATATTTATAGCTGAGATAAAAGTAAAGTAAAAGGCAGAGGATAAATTCACACCTACAAAGTTCCTTCTCTTCCCCAATGAATTGGTCGTATCACGCTCCGCCGGTTGGCTGTAAGGATTTCGAACTTAACCTTAGTAGATAACTAATTCCTTAACCTGCCACTGACCCAATGAACCCTAGAACGAATCCACTTGTGCAATTGTCATCCGTTTAACAGTTCAACAGTTGAGCTGTCAAATAATTTCATCTCTCTTCCACCTGAAGGAAGGAACGGGACAGAGTTTGTTTAATAATACGTTCTAGCACGATCGATCGAATGTCAAGGAGAACGGGCTAAGCTAAAATGCGAACAGTTAGATTTTACTCTTAATTGTCTGTGCTGATGGCTGCTAACGACGTTTTTATGACTTTCATTAAGATTGGTGGTTTGGGTGAAATATTCATTAGAATTATTCATCCTTAACGAGATCTTTTTTTCCGTCTTCGTAACTTCTTCGCTGGTCGCTTGAGTTATGATTGCATTAACTAGATAATGATCATAACCGGCCAGATATTTAATATCTCTCATCTATAAAGCTATTTGCCATTCGGTATGCCCGCTATTTTTCTTGTCCGATAGAATCGGAATGTTGTCAACTATGTTCACATTATCTTGTTATCGAGTACTCTATCGAGGCCCACAATCGCTCACCACTTATTCAATTTCCATTGAATCAGAGTCCCCAAGCCGTTGACATGCGGGCTACAAATTATACGGGGCAAGACAGGCCTCTGTACGAATATACAAATTAGTTAACAACTATTCAAATGAATCGTAGATTTATCGGATGGAATGCTCTTATTGAAGTTGGCTCGTATTTTGATAGAAAGGCGAGGTGAGAACTTTGATTTATGACTTTCGAACTGGATCAATAGTATTTCGTGGAATGGAAGAAGTGGTCTTTAGGAACTACTTAGCTACAAAGAGTTTGTAAAAGCTTTTGAGATTTGATCTTGCTATAAAACATCTTCTATACTTATATAAACTTACTTAATAATGAAGCTGAAAACTTTGTTTGAAAATCCGACTGGTAGTTCCAGGAATTAGCGCGTTCCAACGCGCTAATTCCTGAAACTACCAGTCGGATTTGAAAAATTGTTTTTGCATTTGATAGCCCAATTCTCGAGAAAGGCTTTAGGTTATTAAAATCACGCTAGAACCCTTAGAAACTGAGCAAAAAGATAAAAAGTCAGAAAGAACGAAGTAATACCGCGGACGATGCGATGCGACGGGATGGGTCAAGGGGAACAAGAAATGTCACCCGGACGAAGTCGCGGGTAAAATTAAGCTTAAATAAGTTAAATTAAATTAATTAAGCTTATCGTAACTTCATAAATATTCAATGTGATTAAATTAGCAACACAATTTAGCGAATACTTACGTTACACATAAGTGAAGACTAAGTGAATCAATTACTAACTTTGATATCAACCGCTCCAAACTCGGCCCGAGTTTCGGAGCACAAGCTAGAAAATTACATTACCGACGAATTTCTCATACATCACTTTAATATTATAATAATTACTACATAGACGTATCACAACTTTCCTAATTAAGCTTTATTAACGGTTCACCTTTATATTTCGTCCAAAGTAATGTGACCTTTAGTCCATTATGATAAGGACGCGCTTATATTGTCGTCATAACTTTCCACTCCAGCGCTTCCTTTGGGAGCTGGTGACCCGTTTAGCTCATTAAGTGTGATGTGGCCTGTTTACTAAGGTATAAAAGGGTTATTCTTATGTAGATGCGGCTATGTTATTATCCTGCTAAATTATAGACAAGTTGCCTTAGTGTAACACGTGAACTTCAAGGTTATTTCTATATACTAGAGGTCCTAATAAATCCCTTGTGAATGCTACCCTTTTGTTACGTGGGTACGTCCTTTATGGTTCTAGGGACCAATGCCAACGTTGAAATATTTTTATTTCAAAACATACAATGAAAATGGTTTCCTTCTTTTTCCAGTACCTAATGCTTCTGACAGTTGTGCAAAAGTAACTTTTAACGTCTGAAACCTCTCATGAAGCACACTTTGAAGATCTAATGAATCAGGTGGTTTCTGAAATTGGAAGCATCTGGTGTTTTGTCCCTTATAACCTCAGAGAAATCGATGCCATTACCTACATGCTGCTGCTAAAATCTCTGAAATCGTCTCTTTGGCAGATTCAAAAACAATAAATTAAAGTTTTCAAAAGCAATATCTACCATTTGCAACCCTTTGGAAAAATGTTGTTTAGGTATTGAGTTTTTTGTTCTTCACACACGATTGTTATCAGTGTTGTTGTATGTCGTGTGTTAGCATAATCCCCGTCTGTTTTCAAAACATACTTCTTGTAATCTCCTAAGAACCCAATTATTTGTGCAGTTCCAATGTGTATTATCTAATCATTGTTTTTGACTGATACAGCATGTTCGATTTGCTTTTATCTGACGTATGTCTCCTCATACAATTTAATAATTAAGTTCGTTGTTTTTGGCTTTTATCACACGGACAAATGTTTCACAAATACTAATCTGAAGTCTGTCTAAGTCTAACCTAAGTCCGAGTGGCGGGCATTTCATCGTAATTCGCAGCGCAGCATATCTTCTCCCATACTTCTATATCAGTCGTCATCTCAGTATTCACACCCCTTCCAGCCATATCTTCTTTCATGCAATCTATCATTTCTTTAGTATTTTCTAACTCTTAATGCAATCCACATTCATTCTCCAAATTCTCCTCACGACATGCCAATCAATCCTCTGCATCACATTTACAGGAATTCGTAATTTATTTTACATCCGATTACCTCAATTTAATGGACGATTGTCGATGTGTTAACCCACACGTAACTAGCACAGTACAGTTAGTCCCGCGCACGCGCGACAGGATACAATGCGGTTAAAGTTAATTGCACGCGGTGCGCACACGTTGCTTCCGTTGCACTCCACTGTACAGCGCGGCTGTACGCTTGGCCGTATGTGTACGAGGTACGAGTGGATGTGCGACAGTTTATTGTTATGTGCTGTTGACATGAAATCATAAACAAAACATTATGGAAGTTCCTGACTGTGTGTTTCTGTCAACGATTTTCCTTATTTTTACCAACGGCATATATGTTCTATCATCAATTTCATATATGTATTGTTGTATTGTTGAGGTGCACACCTAATAATAGTGCGTACTCCCCATTAAAGACCGTTATTCTGGCTTTATTATGCAAATACAATCACCGGAACCCTCCCCCATGTTCACCCCTTTCGTAATTAAATATTGCATGTGTTGCATCGATTCGACGACACTGACGTCGCTCCCCACACTCCTGTACCTACCCACATCGATGGAAATTACGTTTTACAAATACTCGTTAAATAAGTACATACAGAATGTGAGGAGAATATGTCAGTAGAGATACACATTTAATTACTCTTATCAATAAAACTTTCATAATTATTCAAGTATACCTTTAATTGTCTGAGACAGGTGAAGGAAGTCAGTTTAAAATATCAAACAGTATTCCTACTAAATTAAATAAGTTACGTAATAAACTTGAAACTAAAATCTAAAGAGCTTCATAAAGTCAACTTCGTAAAGGTCACAGAAATAACTTTTTGAAATATGAAGGGTTGAGGAAACTCCCCTCTTCTATTACGGCTATACATTATAAGGCTATAGACTGACAATTTATTGGCTATTTTATTACAATAGTAGACAAAATTTATAACGTGATAACTTACGTATTTCATCCTGTTTATTAAGCGATGGAAATCTTTGTGAATCCGAGGGTTTAGAATGTTTAGATATATGCGTGCGGTGGGATTAGTCGTAGCTGTATCTACGCGATAGAGCTATGATTTATAGAGTTAATGGGGTTTAGTAAAGCCTCGTCTGTTGGTTTATCTATTATTTAGTTGTTCACGAACATTCAACAGTTGCTTTTGTTGGACAAATTGGTTACATTGTTGTCTCGTCTAGCTGTAGTCACCTCTAGGCCACTAGGATTTAGTTCTGAAGCTGTGAAATGATTTATTGTGACGTTTCCAATATTTTTTTTTTAATAAGGGTGATGTCACCCAAAAGACCCGTTTTTACAAATTGAAAGCGGATATCGCTTCTCTTTGTTTTAGATAAAATTGTATCAGTTCATGATACGATTGTATCGAATCATATTTTTCCTTCTGTGTTTTTATGAGTCACACTTTTTGTATTATCAGTCATGCATCATTAGAATGAAAATCTTGAATGAAAATAAGCATTCTCGCTCATTACCATTTTTTTACTAAACCTAATGATTACATTATTTACGACTAGACATTATGTCATACATAGGAAAATGAGACTATTATTTTTAAAAAGAAACAACAAAGCGGCATACTTACAAGACCCCCAAGAAATAATTGGGGTGCACAACCTGCATACGTAATTTCCCGGGACAACATTGTTGCTAGGGCAACACGAGAGTTCGCAAGGGCTTGTCCCTCCCGAGGGTCGGAGGGCTAGAGGGAGGTGCGTGCCGGTCACGTGCAGAATGCAGAATATGTGGAGCGTGCATCCGATAGCACAAAAGCCGCCACAGCGTGATGTGTTTATCAAAGACTGAACAAAAATGCAATTTTCAACTTCATTATTTGAAGCTGTGAGTGTTTATATGCCTATGTTTTTAAATATATATAAGGGGGAAACAAACTAATTGCCTTTTCTATAATTTTAGTATTTACAGCCATAAAAGTAAAAGTTTCTTATGTAAACAAGTTAATTCCTTTGGAAAGCCCCAAAACAAAGACTAATTGGAATATTTAATTATGTTTCCGGAATGTTACCTAATCAAATAATTCTAATTTCGTCGGCAAAGACATATCCGTACCTATTATGCCAATTTTGTGTAAAACAAAAACTATATAATTACCTATTGTTATACAGTATTTATTACTAATTGCGAAATCGCTGCTAATGATACTCCGAGACAGATTATAATTTCGCTAGTTGTGTAACTTTAAAACGTTTAAGAAACGGAGTGAAATTCTAAAGAGGATGATGTAAATGATTCAAACGTCACAGACGAACTGATGATTAATTTCATCACCACATTGTTGGATGTCGTTAAGCGTGACCCAGTGTGACCCGTGCAGTTCTTTGTTTAAAAAATATATAAAAAATCTGCCAAATTTCGAATACAAAGCGCGCATGGCCCATTGTTCAAATTGTTGGACTCATGGGGCGGAGAATGCTCCCTCAGTGAACACCCTTTGGTTTTTGTCGATATGTTATTATCTTGGATCATTCTCACGGGATTCGCTTATGAACGATTTCCAGTTTCTGGACATTAGTCTTGGTTGTTAGATCTGCAACATTTGCGAGCATTTGGGATGAATAAGCTCTGTGTCTAATGTGTTGTTTAATGAAACAAATAAAGTCTTACTTTTATATTATGACTTTATCACAAATAACTTCTGCCCACGACTTCGTCCGCAAGGAAGTCAACAATACCATAAAATCATACTGTGGACTCGGCAACAGTGTAGCTCAATATCAGTGAAAGAATTTTCATAATAAGATCAGTACATACAAACAATTTTACCTTTTTATGATATTAGTTTCAACGCGTAGAGTTAGCGCTTTATTTGATTTGAGAAACTGGACTAGTGGTCGAAGCAAAAAGAGTATGTATGAGTACCTAAGGATCGTAGTACGGGACATTATGTATATTATTTCTACCTACCATATAGGAAAAAACGTTTAAAATATTTAAAAAAAAACAGTAAACATTACTAATCTTCAAAAAATTCATCATTTGTTTCCCTAATCATTCATCAATCTTATTTAACTCTAACGAAAAAATCTCTTTCGCTACTGTCGTTGGCTAATCGCTAAACCATGACTGACACATGCGCCGGATTACTATTACTGCCGACCCTTGGGACTCTTTAAACTTCGCGGGACCTCTGACCTTTTCCATTTTTTCTGGGATTATATTCACTGTTTACCCATTTTTTAGTGCTGTGTGTTTAAAAAGATCCCCTTTTTTGTCAAATCTATTTTTTTTTTGACGTATACATATAACAAAAATTATTTTAGTCGTACTCAAGCTTTCATATTTTTTGCTTTATATATTTCTTTTTTGTTCGATCTTCTATTACGTTTGCATAAAATATGTTATTTTACTACGACAGTTGAATTTGCAAAACCCTTCAACATCAGACGAGAATTGAGGAAGATTTACTTTGACAAAATCTGGATGATTTTATTCAAATTTAGGTACCTTTTCGAGTGCAATATAAAGTTATTCATTCCGCAGACGACAATTTATGAATGTTTCATAAGATTATAAAGACAGTAGATACTCCAAAAGTTTTGTAGCATAACTCCCCATGCCACAGGGGACACACTTGGGCGCACACCCTCACGCAAATGTTCCGACTGCTGGAATGCCCCCCTCAACAGCATGGCCAGCTCAATGATATAAAATGAGGTAACTACAGAAGGCCAACTGTTCACATTTTGCTTGGTAAAGCCGAGTAATTGAAACAAGCGCAAATAATACTTTATTCTTATCATTGTCTCGGTCAGGTTCATGTTATAATTAATGAGCATGTAGCTCTGATTGGTCGTGCAAATGTAGCATTTCTATAAACATCTCTTAGATACGGTATGTTACTAAACAGTTTCGAACTGTTCCAATAGCACGTGCATAATATATTCATATGTGTGTGTGTCCCTTCTGTGAAATTCTATTTCGTATGTGTGTTCAGTTCACGATCCGTGACTACACATGTCCGTACATCACCTGTTGTCGTTGTTCCCACGGAACCCAGCATTTAAATTGTACTGTGCATCCCCCATAATTTTACTACTGTCACACAACTGCCATATTTTAAAGGGAAAGTTATATTTAAGTCAGCACTCTAATAGATGGTTGCAATCTTTATGGGATCCTTTACAAATATTTATATTGTAGTCTGTTTTTGTAGCAATACTTTGTTTTCTTTCGTATTTTAAAACTTCCGGAGCTGCTTTTTCATTGTTTTGTTTAAAGATTGTAGATTTTGTAAGATCTCACTATGATGACTTTTGTATGGACAAATGTTAAACAAACCCTGATGACTGAGATTATACGTGACTAAGATTGCAATTCTGCAAATAATAGTCCCGACACAGTTACGTCATGGCCAGGGAGTCATCACTCGTAGCCATTAGCCACGTCACCGGCGAATCCATCGCGAAGATCACGACCGTCCACCATTCCCATGATGCCAATTATTACCATTCCCACGACCGAACCAACTTCTGATTCAACTATTATCTCAGATCTTGTAAATGCTACAACCTTATTTATCTTAGCAATAATGTTCTTTTAAGGTTTGCCTGATTGAATTTATAGCTTAATCGCCGGTATTGAAAAGTTGCCAGCTACAGCTGTAAATAAAATGGTACGTTAACCACATTACGATAACACATATCAATCAATTTCGGGATCATAATATTTACTTTTCTTTTTGAGTTCGTCTGGACGTAATGGGCGCCCTTGTTTGGGCGATAACGGCTCTAATTTGTGTAAATATAGTGTATATTTCCTTGAGATTAGGAAAGATTTACGAATGAAGTTGCGTTGGAATCATTTAGTAATGGTAAAAAGTTTAGTTTTATAGGAAATACTCGTAAAGTTCCTTCTATGTAGACAATATAAATCCGCGCAGGTTCATAAATATCGGAACATATCGTATGAATAGATTCCTTTTTAGCATCTGTGTACTCTTGCCTGACCTTCGCAACTCGCCAATTGTTCTCCCCAAAGCTATAAGCCCCGAAAATTATATACATTCCAGTAATAAATTCACTAGCAACATGATTTCTGTTTCTCATCGGGTTATCTTTTACGTCAAGCTAGACAAGTTTATATAATAACGCCGATTTAAATGATATTAAACATTGTTGGACCGACTAAAAGGGGCCGTAGCGACTGCAGTGTAGTGCAATTTGTAATAATCTTCTTGCGATCCCTGGCGAGTGCTGCCTTGACCTAAAATCGTGAGCATACGCCGCCTGAGGCATACGCGTGCGCGCAGTGTCAGAGGTTCACCGAGTGTGCATGTTGTGAGACGTGTACCTCATGAAGATGGATGATCGGTAAAAGTTTTACTTGATAAGTCAGTTTTTTGTTTCATTTGATGGCTCGTAGATTATGATTGATCCTCTGTGCACCTGGCATTCGATGGTCGACAAAAAAGGAACTCTACTACCTAATGATGTCAGTAAAACATTTTTTGGTAAAGACTTTCCAAAATGTAAACAATAATTTCAGAATTTCAGAAAGCGTTTCTATCTAGACGGCGTTCAAGAATATTTCAACAACAAATATCTCAATTCTTAAATAGTATTCAAATCGAAATTTCTTTTTTCTAATCATCAATTGTGTTGCTAGCCTAACGGTGTTGCAGATTTATCGCCAGGAACCACGCTTGGATCGCGGCGTGCGCCTGACATCACAATAGCTCGTCCATTGCTAGTTTAGAAATGATCCACCTCTGCCTCTCTGCGACTAAACGTTGGCAACCACTTTCAGTCGTGACAATGTCGCGTACCTTTGGTGTTTATGAGCTTTTACTGATAACAATGGTGAGATTTAGAGAACTTTTGATTTATAAAACATTTGACATTGAAATGGGCACAGTAGAACACCTGATACGATGCATGTGTAAGCTGAACTATGTAGAGCTGTCTCCATTGTTAATAAAATAAACCGTCAATTTCAGTTCATTGATCATTATAAGAATGTCCTTCAAAACTCTCATCTCATAATCAGCCTGTAATTTTCCAACTCCTGGGACACAGGTCCCCTCTCAAGCAGTAAATCTATGTTTAATGTCTGTATGAAGTTTTTTAGTTAAATGTTATGTTGTTGGCTTGTTGCGCGCTTTGGTGTATACTGTAAGTGCAGCAAGCAATTGATATACAAATAAATAAATAAATAAATAAATTTCCTTGACCTTATATCAAAACATTTGGCAAGCGACTTGCTTCTCGAAGAACATCTGTCTAGCGATCGAGTATATCGGCTATACATCGGAATGTAGCACGCTGAACAGTACTAATGAATGAAAACACGACAGGTCTTCATACGTAATGCACTGCCACTATCTCATAACCTTTAACTCCTACCAAAGTATTATCAAGACACATTAATTTATTCGATATAACTTATTTGTTTTTCAACACTGCGTCCGGAGATTAATGAAATCCCATAATGTTTATCTCTTATTGTTATGTCATTAAGATTGTTTGTTACGTTCGGTCAACTCGTCAGTTTCATCTCTTGTTTGTCTGTCTGTGTGTTTGTCATGTATTCGGATTTGTGTTCTTGCTTATCATCATCGGTGTAACGGTGCTTATCTGAATGTTTTATTTTGGTCACGTTGTGTGTATTGATCGATGGATGTTTGTTGTCATTGGATCTGTGTTTATTGAGTTTGTTAATTTTTATAACATTTTTCTCTTTACTCTTAACTTTGTGTTTGGAATCTTTATCGATTAGGTTTTGGTAAGATTTAGTTTTATTGCAAAAAGTACTTAGAATGGTTTCAGACGTAGCTAGTAATACAAACAATTCAACGACTTCACGATAAAATAGCAAACAATCGAACTCCCATTCGCTATAACAATACCGGTATTCCGAAAATCCTACCTACCCACGAAAAAGGATTTATGAGATAGGCTCGAATCTCTAGCAATTAACATGTTCACATTACCATGCGGCCGCTTGGCGTGAGTCACGATCGGCTACCGTGCGCGCGCGCCGCCTTCACATAAACCATACAAACACTAAGCACAGAAGGCGATTTCCGAAGCCAAAACACATTAAGGAATCCATTAGTCGAAGATACCTAATATGTACAACTGTATATGGTCTCCAACTACAAAGGGTGGTTAGAATTTGCATGAATTTGAGAGATTTTGATTCCGTGTGATGTTTGAGGAGTTGATTCATCGCGACGTAAACCTTCTGCGTTTTTTTCATCACACACTTGAATGTAGCGTGTGTGTATTAAATTCCAGTTTCCAACGAGAAATTAATCTCGAACGCTATGTCAATATTGGGTTTTGTGTTTTGTCAATAGATTTGTGTATAAACGTTGAATGAGTGGGCGAGTTAATCTTCGAGTAACTAACGTCAACGACTTTGCTAAGCTTCGAGATTGTTGTGGACTTGACCTTAAAAAATACTTTTAAAGTGAGAATAAGGCATTATTATGTGTGAAGCACGTCGCTAGTCACGTGCTACATGACCACGTCGGTTGATAAGCTAAAAATGGAACGTGTTATATTTTTATGTGACATTTCAAATTTTATTTCTAGCTCGGGATGTAGTCGCTATAAATAACGTTTCTCGGTGAACCAGAAAAAGTCTGACGTAAAAGAACTTAATTCGAGAGGGATATCTCTATCTATATAAGTACATTCTCCTTTATCTTGTCTTGGTATACCTTTTTTGGACTACATCCATATTTTTCGGCGTCATTGCGAAATCCACTATATTTCCTCAGCTCCCCAAATTTGCACAGAACCCATCGCCCCAGCTTCCGGCCATGTATCGTGATCTTCAAGTTCTTCAACCAGTTTTTATCACAACAGGAGTGACGTAACAAGATTATGTTACACCCCAATGGACCCGACGGAACTGTCGCTTTTTATAAACAAGTTTTTCGGAGCCTTATCGTTGTAGGAAAGAAATCGATCAAGTTCCGGCATTCGCCTTCTCCAGAAAACTTTGAAGGCTTAAGGAATCAGTAGTTTCAGTGTTTCTTTTTGTTTTATATATTCTATATCGAAGGATTTCTTTGGTACTTCTAAATGGTTTCTTTTAATTATTGATTTTAACATATACTTTTAAGTCTTTGTACTTACATTTTAAAGCGTTTGATTGCTTCGTCTGTTTTGACTCACACTTGTTTACTTCTGAAACTCCATTACCACTTAAAGTTATAAAAAATACCACACGTGGCTTTTTTTATTGATAAACCATTAAGCTTGTTGAAGAAAGACTTTATACTACATATAACATAATATTCGCACTTAAGATTTTTTGTCCATTTTAATTGATCCAATTTTTTCTAGACCATTATTACACAAAGTACCTACTAAAACCATATGGGTGGGTTTTTCCTGGGAGTCTATTCCTGTACATTCTCAGACGTTGTTGATGATTTGATTATAGATTGGAGCATATGTGCGATTTAAAGGGCGAAAATATGATTTCTAATAATAATTTATAAAAATCAGTCCATATTAATTTGTAATCTTGACACCCTTTCTCTCCTGATGAATAATGATCCCATACCATGAATATTCTAGAAGTCAGTTTAAATCTATAAGACTTCTAGACTATGAACCAAACAATTCACCACTACCAATGATTCATACACAATCGTATGATTTACGGCCCCACCGTTCCAACTTTAGTTTTCCATCAATGATTGGTTCACAGGAAATCCAGTTGAATGAAAGCTCGTTGATAAAGCCGTGGGTTTACGCAACCAAAGTTTTTGTTAACCAACTGTGGCGCTACGTCATCAAAACATCTTGAAAGTGCGATGGTATCGGTACCGTTTCGAAACCGATTGTGCTCTATCGTTGTATCAAACCAAACTGAATCGGCGCGGACTGAGTCTTGAGATACAGCGGGATATATTAAACTTGTTAATGTTACATTTGGAGTAAATTCTTTTTTGATTTTAGCGTAGTCCACCATAGAAACAGGTTCGATTTTGCGCCAAAAAACACACAACCCTCCAAATGTGTTCTTCTTTCTTTCTTTAAGGTCGATGCATCAGGTTGTATAGTCATCCCATAATACGTTTCCTATGTTTCTACATTAGAATTATTTCGGCCTTCACGTCCGTGGTTTCTGAGTATTTCATTAAAATATTTTAGCCATAAACCCAGCTTCAGCCATTTAATTGTCTCTGGTTCTTGAACATGGCTATGCTCACTTAGCTTCAGAATTAGAATGAAATAGCGAACCGATATCATGTTGTGGTTTTGCCAAGGCCTTTGGAAACCCACCCGACATTTGGCTTACGCACGAAGATTGTATTTATAATGAATTCTATAGTTTTCTTGTTAGATTACTGTTATGGCGTAACTAAGTTCCGCTTTTCTCTTATAGCTTAATTTAAGCCTATATTAAAATCTGCACTATCTGCATGATCGTTCCCATTAAACAATTCTTTTGTCTAGGGTGACTTGCGCTCTCCTTACGCTACACTTTTGTCCTATTCTTATTTGGCTTTCTATCTCACCACATTATCTAATTCAATTATTTCTATATTTCACTCAATCTTTTCTAAATCATCAGACTGTGACAATTTTATTTCATCATCATCTTATTTATCA
Source organism: Apamea epomidion (assembly GCA_947507525.1). NCBI lineage: Eukaryota > Metazoa > Arthropoda > Insecta > Lepidoptera > Noctuidae > Apamea > Apamea epomidion. Next base: position 4,325,888 of record OX382234.1, read on the forward strand.
GTGTCTTTCTGTCCTGCATCGCTAATTTAGTTTTGAACTTTTGAATAAAATATTAAAATTTTCGCACGAACGATGACAAACTATAAAAAGACCAGACAATTGAATTAGCTAATCATATTACAAAACGTAAACCTAAAATATTCCACAAAACTAGTTTCGTATCAAATAAATCAAAAAGTTGTTTCAAACGGACGGAACGTTGTCAGTCCGTTTCGTACATTTTTTGTTGTCACCTGACCGAATTCTTCCGACTACAACGAACATTCTTCATTGTGTGTTGTGTCGCAAATATTCTTTGTTTATCTTTTTGGCACAACGCAAAATTTTGTTTACGACATAGTTTACTATCTACAAATATAGTTCACAATCATTTTAAAATCAGACAGGCTAATTTAGTAGACCGTGTTCCATAATAACTGAGATTATATCAAGAATCGGCCGTAGTTTTACTGGAATTCCGTTATCTATCATTTCCATTTGGTTGGTTCTTAGGCATTTACAATGCTTCACGCAATGGATGATACTATCTGACTCGGACCAGTTTTATTTGTGGTTATAATAAATTATGTAATTACAGTACGATTCTGAACAATTACAATTTAGTAGCCTGTCTGAAAGTGAAAGATACGTTTTAATTTACTAAATTAATGATAAAATGACCAAGTAGTAGTACCATCTTTTGAAATTCTGGCCTCATATATCGTTTTTCTTAAAAAGATAAATGCAAAAGATACAAAATTACCATCATACGTAATTTAAGGAGACCACAATGATTAAACTGTTGAACACAATGTACGTATCGATGATGAAATTTATGATTCACGATTGTATCATGATGGAGATATCGAGTGCACAATACCCTTTGTTTAATCGCTTCATATTTTTGAATGTCTCGGTTGTACTCGTATGTCGTTGTATGTTGCCTACACATTTTTGCTTGTTGCTTCCGTGTTTTAACTCACATTTATGTTTTTATTAAAAGGGTCTTTGCCTGGCAAGAATTCTCCAATTGTATGAATCATAACGAAAATGATGGTCGAAATATTGGTTCTGCTTTTGGTGATGGACAAGTAACAAACAAGATGTATTTCATCTCAGATGAAAGTGGAGCTCCTCAAAAACAGCTAGAAAATTATATAACCGAATCACACAAAGAACTAACTCTAATACGTTACGTTGGACGCATGTACAGCCAAAACACTATTCTAGTAAATACACGAAATATACTCGTGACGGTCAAGAAAATGCCAGATGGCGCGTTCCCAGCGAAGTGGATCGATAACCTGAGGAAATAGTTAGCACTTTGGATTGCCTGGGGAAGGCGTGTGGCATTGAACACTTTCGATCATGAATTAGAGCCAACTATGATAGCCTTTTCTTTGGTGAGGAAAATGAGCGCGCAAACAATGGCTTGGGTGTAAAGTTTATGGTTTCAGATATGGATAGTGCTGATGAAGAAGAATTTGATGAGGTCAATAATAACGTTGTCTTTACAGACATAAAAAAATGGTTCACTTTAGACAAGGGGACGCAGCAGCGACTATAAAGAACCGTGGAAACTTTTAAAGTATTTTTGTTCTTGCATGGATGACGGAGAAAGAAATATAAAAAAAAGTTATATTTGTGAGAAGTTGGCTACTTAGTTTGAGTTTTTGGAAGAAACTGTAACTATGAATGTACCTAATACGTAGCATAATATCACGCCTGGTTTTCCCGAAGGATTAGGCAAAGGTGAATCAATAGTACACTCACATTTCGCCAGTTATGTTTAAGTCCTGTGTAATAAGAGGCGAGACTATCGCCATCAACTGGCCTCAAATCCAGGCTCCGGGCTGCTATTCAATTCAAACCATCGTCATATAGCAGTCTAAAACAAGATGCAGGTAGTCATTCCAAGGAGGACGTGTAAAATTGCAAGCAAAAAAATAAGAAAATATAAATCAAGACTTATCTCCCGTTAAGCTAGTACAAACTAACATCCAATACTTTGAAATAAATTCAGAAAATAACTTTTTATCTCTGACAGACGCGATAAAAAGTCGCCCACGTGTTAGTCTGCTGCAAACTTCTTATCAGTTCTCTGGCGTGATTGCACTTGCTCGCAAATGTACTAACTGAACATCCCTGAGTTATTTCTACACGTATTCGATTAACTAGCTGGTTTAGATTAGCTATTTTATCTTCTGATGTTAGAGCGGTAGTATTGCGGTATTCTTTAGTATCTAGTGTGTTAGTTTTATTGGCAGCATCTACTGTTTTTTCTTTTTCAGTAACACATTCCTGCCTCGTTGGTGTAGTGGTTGTCTGAGGAAAGTTATTGGATTTTTCATTCTGCAATCAAATCATCTTAGTAGCAGCCTGTAGTCTGGATTTGTACCCGGTTGATGGAAACAGGCTTGCCCCCTATTCCATGGGACTTAAACATACCAGACGAAATGTGGGTGTATAGCTCTGCTCTCCTTCAGGGTTAGAGACGTGATGTTATACAGGGTGGCAGGGACATCGACGCGCAAACTGTAACCATAGATTCAGCACATGAGTTTAGACCCCATAGCGTAGAAATTTTTCGCCGGTTATCATTGTCTAAACTCGTGTGCTGAATCCATGGTTACAGTTTGCGCATCGATGTCCCTGCCACCCTGTATATGTGTTGTACATCTCTGCATGATATTTCCAACCATATTTTATGTGTGCGAGCCTTTCTATGAATAAGACGGTCTTACTTTGTTCAAATAAAAAAACATAGCTAGACGAAGCTCTCCGTTTATAACAGTGATTCATCTCTAAATCTCATTTTACGATAAGACAGGCTTTGGTGAAATCCGGGATTAATTATGCCAGGCAGAAGATTTGTCTCACATTTTGCTAAATATTCAAACTCCTTAATCTGCTTACATAATAATGTTAAGTAGGAGTTTGTTCGAACATAATACATTAGGTTGATTGATTAATCCGGAAGAAAGACTTGACTAAATAACAAAATGTTATCTACCCTTCCTCGTTTACACAGATAGTACAATCCTTCAGCCATCTTAATGGACTGGTAGGCTAATGCTGAAGCCTGACAGCTGTGGTAGATATCTTAATGAAGAATGATTGACGTAGCACGTGATACGAAGTTGCTGTTGAGTGTGTGTGTGTTTGTTGAGTTTAACAGTTGGTTGTTTTGATAACGATTACGATATTCAATGCGAGTAATTCGTAACAATACAATGCCCTTTATATTTTACTTCTATTGCAACTCATTTTAAATAGGTAAACAATATTTCTAAAAACAAAACGAAAACATCGTGAGGAAACCGGCATGTCGTAGAATCAAAAATTCGAAGATATGTGACATTACCAACACACACCCGGGCCCGCCTGGTGGATTACGGTCCACTCCCTCTCACCGAGAGTCTTGTGTCCCAGCAGTGGGAACATTATAGGCTGATTATGCTCATGCTTGAACAATCCTACTATAATATTATAAATGCGAAAGTTTGTATGGATGTATGGACGGATGTTTGTTACTCTTTCACGCCATAAATACTGAACGGATTTGGATGAAATTTGGCATACAGATAGTTTATAACCAGGATTAACACATAGGATATTTTTTATCCCGAGATTCCCAGAGGATCGAAACTTATGCGGGTAAAACCGCGGGGCGTAGCTAGTATTCATCTAATTCACATGCCAGGTTTTTTATAAGTTATCAATAACGCAATTACGGCAATTTCTATTTGTTCTCTTACCAACTCGTCATCTGCCTAGCCTTTTCCCAACTACATATGTTGGGGTCGGGATCCAGGCTAACCAGATGCAGCTGAATACCGTATGTTTGTGTTGTCTTACCAACTATCATAGTTATATGCTACTTTCCATTTCAAGACCTCAATTTCCAAAGTCCTATTCTAGTTTTATGTCGCAAATTATCGCCAAAACGTAAATCATGGTTACCGTTATAATTCGTGTAATTATGTTATTTGCAAGTTAACGTAATGGTTAAATATCGTCTCGTTTACCGTTATTAGGAGCGGATACTCCAGCTTCCTACATCGTTAAACAGCCGTTTAGCACTTAGTCTATAACTAGCTAAGTTCAAATACGTGTTTCACTCATTACAGCATTAACAGTTTTCTATAACTTAATTTGATTCATAATTTTCCTGGGGTAATAAAAATAAAACTGCGTAATTGCGTCCCCGGGCTTGATTTAATTGCGGTTAAAATACCGCTGTGCAATTAATTTTGAACAGTCATTAGTCCGCCTGCAGTTCTGTAAGTGGTTTAATTTAATTTCGTTTTTTTTTTTTACCCAAGCTCCTTGTTTTACCTGCGTTTAAACGCAGTATACGGTGTCGGAGTATCTCTAGCTCGAATGTAAAGGAAGCATGACTCTATACTTTACAACATATTAATTTAAATAGCCATGTTCTAAGATCCGGTAAGGTCACATGGTTGCATTTTAATTACACATGATGAAGCTATTTAATTTTTTCTTGTTAGATAAACTATTATCACGTCACAGGAAGCCACTTCAATTAAGAAAATATAAAATTTTCGCTTAAGGGGGAAGCGCATAGGAATCCCGCGAAAAAAAATCTTAGATTTTTGCCATTTGCAAATGCCTCAAATATCGTGATTTCATGAAATAGCCATTCAAGATGAACTTAGTGAGTTGTATTACATATTATTATTATATTGATTTTATTTAATGACTATAGTTTTGTAAATACATATTTGTTAGGGTTGCGAATCATATGTTGATCAACATACAACCTACAAAAAACGTATATTAATATTTCGCGACTAACCCTTCCGCTTTCGCCTTAAATATTCAACAACGCAGTTCCATTTCGTCACGGGGAAACGCCCATCGGTCAATAGTACGTCGAATCTGCATCGCTATTGTGTTCAGGCACAAATATCTGTAGAAATAAGTACATAGTGTATGCAGAAACGAATAAAAGGCTGGCAACAACAATTCTTACAATGTTATTTGTTGGCGTGCAGAATGCACACAGATTTTACACTGAGTCGTAGTATTTCGAAAACATGTGTAGTATGTACTGAATAACATGTAGCTGAGAAAAGCTAAAGTTTTTTAAATTAGAATACCATCCATTACAAAAGAAAAAGAAGCATTTCCTAAGCCGTCGATCGAACAGACGTAAAAATATCGCGGCGCGATTTTAGCGCGCACTGGATTTTAAACTTTCGGTGTTGAGCCGAGCGTTGAGAGTCTCACAGAACGCATCCCAGAGCGTTAAAAATCCACACTGTTCGATTTTCAACTCTTGGAGCTAATCAGTGAGCTCAAAATCTACGAAAAAATCCAGCGTTAAAAATATTTTTTTTAACGGCTAGTCCGCTTAAAAAAAAGATCGCGTTTGCATTTGTTTCCATCTTTACAATAGTTTAATTAACTGTGCATTGCTAAGTACTCGTACCATCACAAACAATAGTAGTGGACCACTTTTCAACCTTATTACTAAGGGTATAAGGGTGAAAAGTGGTCCACCGTCATTGTCCGCAGTTGTACGTGCTTCTAATTCAATCCAAATACGTTGTCGTTCTTGCTACATTTATTTTGAGTGTTTAATCTAGATTTCACACCTGAACAACTGCACAGATCTAAAACTGTTAATGACTTCCGACAAACGTCATTCTTCTTGAAGACAAGTACCTACCTAAGCATTCAAATTAAGAACAGTCTGGATCAGATAAACGTGCAATCGTACGCAGCTCCAAAGTTATGTTGGCAACATTTTGACAAATTGCGAGTTTGTTGATCTGTGTTATTACAGTAATTGGATATTAGATTTCTGGATAATTCTCTTGCATTATTGAGATTGCAGATTGATAAATTTTGAAATAACGTTGTGATTTTGCGTAGCCTTCGAGGTTTGGTCCTCTCTAAAGCTCGCCATTTGATTGTTGGTATATTTGTAACCAACCAACCCTATTACTGCCTGCCCAGAGGGTAAAGGGACTGTTATAGAATATATGGAAAAGGTTTTACAACGGAAAACTTTCGCTTGAATGAATTTGTAATGACTTCGTTTTTTACTTTGATCTAAATACAAACAAACTGAGTCCTTTCATTTAATTATTAACCGACTTTAAAAAGGGAGGAGGTTCTCAATTCAACTGTATTTTTTTTTTTTGTTACCTCAGAACTCCCTTATTTATAAGCCGATTTGCCAAATAATTTTTTTATTCGAAAGGATTATTTTTATATTTGTCCCATAGAAATTTCATCAAAAACGGTTCAGCAGTCTGGTTGTTAAACCAAAATTACTGGTAAGATTACAACTTAAAAGTGAAAAATAACTTTAATTTCGGAAGTGGCAAACGACGGAAATTCGAACCCAACGACACCGACTTCCGAAATTAAAGTTATTTTTCACTTTGTAGTGTCTTTTTGGAAGTCGGTTGCTTTTTGGTGCAAAAAAGTTTTTTGTCGCGTTCTAGTCTATAAGTAGTTGGTGTTCTGTTAAACATTTGTCTAATAATAAAATCTTTTTGTTCCAGGTATTTATCTACACCCAGTTTTGATGACCAAACCAAACCAATGTTCTGCAAAAAACGGGAGTATGTGAGTATTAGTGTACAGACGCTTAATCGATTAATATTAAAAGTTAGTATATCGTGATGGCCCAGTAGTTAAGGCCTCGCCTCATGCACGAGGTTGTCGGTTCTAATCCGGGCAAGTAGGTACCATTGTGACTTTTTCAATTCATATGTACTTTTTGAGTTAATCTTGGACATTACTGACATCGGTAAAGGAAAAATATCGTGAGGAAACCTGGACTTATAGTTAATACAAGTCTGAAATCACCAACCCTATCTTGAGTAAGCGTGGTGGTTGATCAATGCTCGTGCCTTCTCTGTATGAGAACAGGCCTCTGCCGGCATTGGGACAGTATTATTTTAACATTAAAAGTCACCGCAAAATTCTCAAAGGACAGTCCTCCGTGCTATAACAGTTTTCCAACAATGACTCACTATTGTCACAATTTTATTTTAAATCATTTGTATTCAACGCCGAAACAGTAAGCTCTATGACTCAGCACATTGGAATTGCTAATGACAGATATAGGCTTCCATTGTCTATTTTTATTGAATCAGTGAAATCATTTCGGTTAAAAAAGCTCTGCACATTTTACGCGAAAAAGAAATTGAAATTAAAGCTGATTTAATTTGTGTTACTATGCTAGCATTTGCACTAATTTCATCTGTCATGGTAACTTAATGTTAAATTGACAGATAGGTAAACGTCACTTTTGTTTGACAGATTGAACGACTCATTTACCACACACACGCACACAGTTCACGGTTATTTTACCTCTGACAGTAGCAACCCAACAGCAACCTTATTGGGATAAGAATAAAGATCACAGTGATTTTGACGGACCTGTCAGTGGCAGCAACCCAACATTAACCTTATTGGAATGAGAATTAATATCACAGTGATTTTGACAGTGATGTAAAATAACTGTTAAAGCTTGCAAAATATAAAGACCGTAGAGAAACAAAAAACCCGAAATATTCTAAGAATTTGGTTAGCTATCAAAGGAAAGAGAAACCTGCCCTCGATAAAGCGAAACAAACAGGAACTTCTTTCTCAACAATTGAGTTATCCGACACGTCACCAAGTAAACACCGTTCTGTTTCGAAATAAAACTCGTCAAGACAGAAACACGGTTGATATCTAATCGTCTGCACTAATAATGTCCTTGGATTTCACCGCGACACTGTTTTAGTCACTTTTAAACTCGAAACTTATGATTTATGACTAACAGAGGAACAGAGAAAGTGTTCTGATGCAACAAACCGTATTAAAACTCCTTTCAACGTAACTTTATGATTGATGAGGGCCTATTCAGATGTTCAACTTTTTTTTTACCTTTATACCTTTTGCTGGAGTTCGTAGAACCCAATTGTGTGGTACAGGGGTACACCTCTATGCGATTATTACAAATGATCATGACCCAAAGGTCGACGACTTCGCTAATTCACGGAAATTATTCCATTAATATTAATTTGTTTCTAAGGAAAGTGTGAAAATCTGTTAAGTTATGGGTGCGGTGTTTTATTTATTGCAGCTATATGATGGACAATAAATTAATTACGGGCGTATTTATGACGTGATATAAAATATAGTTTCCCATTACCCTACTTGTTTATGCTTATAGAGCTACTGTTTCAAAATCGTTTCGGTTTTAGAAGAAAGTCAAATTGATTAATTTCTTGATGTAAACTGGCTTAGAAGATTTATGAGCGTGTTTAGAGTTCATTGTGACCGAAACTAATCGATGTATCGTGTTTATCTTGTACCGATATCTTCATAGTTGTACCTAAGCTTTGAAATAACACTCGTAAATAGATTTTAACACTAGCAACACACCGCCGCGACGGCGCCTCCGCCAATTTGTAATATTCCTCGAAAATTGTTCCAAGCTTTGTCGAAATTACATCAAAATGCTAAGTCTAGTTTTTGAGATAGAAAAGGCGATGACGGGTCCTTACGACATATTTTCTTAGCCCACGTAACAGCATTTGTGAGAAATGATTTTTCTTTCATCTCTAGGGACAGACCTTACGAAAGCGACGCATAACTGCTATGACTAATTCATTAAAATGTGAGAAACTCATCATGGCTGACACCACAGAATCCGGTAGTACTTGTGAGATGTAGATACGCGGTTATTATGCAATGTTACGTCAGATGCCTCGTTGTTCTAGCGGTTTTTCCATTTCTTAGAGGCAGATACAAATCCAAAGTCAGACAGGGCTCTGTGTCTGGATTTATGTCGGGTTAAATCATCCCCATCATTAAATTTGTGTAAATTATATCATCGCCACTGCTCTCAAAACGGTGAAGGAAAACATCGTGAAGAAACCGGCATGTCCTAGAACCAAAAATTCGAAGACATGTAACATCTGCCAACCCGCGTGGTGGATCACGGCCCACTCCCTCTCATAGAGAGGAGGCCTGTGTCCCGGTAGTAGGAACGTTATAGGCTAATGATGGTGAAATCAACCCCTGCCTACATGGGGGCTTATCGCAGTCCACTTTTGGTCACAGGCCTCTCCCATGCTGCGCCACAACGCCCTGTCCTCCCCCATCCGCATCCAATCTGTCCCAGCCACCTTTTTGAGGTCGTTTGTCCATCTAGCTGGAACTTAAATATAGGTAACTGGTAAAATGTTACACCCACATTTCGCCAGTTTTACCACGTCTGCGTACCTTTTGGGAGAATAGATACGTGATATATATGTTACGTCAGACACGGAATACGATTATTGTATTTAGTGGAATCTTATTTTCGTGTGAGAACATCCGACATTTACGCCGACACAAGTCAAAATAGGACTTCGTGGTATTATTTCTCTAATGTGTCTGTGTTCCTTGATTTGATTGACTCGGAGTTATGAAAAGTGCTAGAAACGTCGGAAAAGTCCGATTTTCTTTCGTACAAAGAATAATATTTACTTAGTCGTGTTAATATTTTGGTTCGCTCTTGATTTTGCAATTTTGTATGCACATGCGATTTTTATTTTAGTCTTTTAATAGTAGGAAATATATAGCTTTCAATGTCAATGTTACGTCCAAAGTCAAGAACATACTGATGAAAGAGCAAAAAATGAAAACAGTTAGTACCTAATTATCGTAAAAGTCGGTATGTAATAATGCTAAGATGTCATTTACGAATATGACTAAGCTTATGCAGAATTTCAACCATCAAAGGTGCCTAGACTTATGAATGAATCCTAAAACCGAGCTTTTCGCAAAACCGTCTACATTTTTCTTTAGAACCGTTAACAATGCCCCTGGATACATAATTCATAACCGTAGTGGATTCTTTTGGAGCCTAGCCAAGCAAATGTTCGCGATGTGAAGTTATTGTTCTGGTTTCCGTCATCACCAGAATCGTGTACAATTGTTATGTTTAGACGGGTAGTACATGATGTTAAGACTCGTAGGGAAAGTATCGGAACCCATAGATAGAATAAAGAAACGTTTTCTTACTTTTATATCCTATCCATTATGTAAACCGTTTTTTGACAGATGGAACTAGTGATTAGCAACACACAGTACATTGATTGATACACGTACGGTATTATAATGTCTGTAAGAAGCCATAAATTAAATAATTCGATAAGATAAGGCAGTTTAGACAGGGTTATTTTTTAAAGACCAGCCAAATTTAAGGATGTGGTACAGACTATCAAACTGAACAACTTTCTCCATGGGACAAAAAGCGTAATCGCGAAAATTTTATCAACTGTCCCTTAGAAAACTTCAATACCTACTCGACCTAAATGTATGGGACGGCTGAATTTTTATTCGCGATTACGATGTTGGTCCCATTGAGAAAGTTGTTCAGTTTGATGGTCTGTACCACATCCTTAAATTTGGCTGGTCTTTAAAAAATCACCCTGTATATTTATTTTCTTACGCATTTTAAAATTAACTTTTACGTAATCTGGAATATGTACGTTCTAAGACAGCTGTCAAAAAACAGCTAACCTAAATGGGCAGGGTATATACTCGTATCTATGGGTTCCGATACATTTTTTTTCTTTCTTAAATCTATGGTGCGTTCTTATGGCAGGAGTGTGACCTTCTGAGTTGCGTAAGTAATTTTGCAGGCGACATATTTCGTCAGTAGGTTTGTGAAGAAATAAGTTATCTCTACCTAGTACTTAACCGGTTCTGATCTGCCGAACAAAGCTGAGTTTTCCCAATTTTTTTCTTAAACCTAGGAAAGTAGGAATCATTTGAGAAAACTGCGCTATTCACTTATTGATAATGAAACGATTGTATTAATATTTGTGACTATCACGAAAGCTCTTTCATATACCTTCCTATATGGGATAGGCAGAAACGACAGAACACAACCTGGGGCTGCAGTCTCGACATTCATAGCGATCGCTTTACGTAATGTATGGAGTGACAGGACTTTGCGACCGAATTCGGTCGTAAAGCGATCGCTATGAATGTCGAGACTGCAGGGGCTGCTACGATCCTTACATACTTACTCCTTTTGCTTTCTTCATTTGTTGTGTGCTTGTGAGTTTACTAAGATTAGAAAAAAACTCACTTTTCGTTCATTTAGCACTGACACTTTTGACTCGGAATTAAACTTAGACGTACCAAAACTTAGTTACAATCACAACAATTACCGTTACTACTTACATTGTAAGTCTCTTCTTAGAAACTGCAGTGTCACTGTGTGTGTGCGAGTGTGTTTAAATAAAAAATTAACAAGCAATTAAGTTCTGTAAACAGTACGAGTTGTGCAACCTGTGTTACGTCGAGTCATTGCACTTGGGAGTATTATTGCGCCCGCGCACCGCCGTGACTGCGCGTTTCCTCTCGGCAGATACTTACTTACGGAAAAAAAACTATTAGTATTTACTACTTTCGATTATAGGTAGGTACTATTGGACTAGTGATGCCCGCTCCTCCACCTGCTTTTATAGTTTTAAAGACTCTGAAAGAGATGCATTAATGTTCCTCACAAAGTACCAAAATACTTCAGTCAAAATCAGTTGTATCATTTGCATAATTTGATCCTTACTGCATTTTCCATTTATTTGAAAAATGTCTATTATCAAGGAGTTTCCACTTCTGAATCTGGACATAGGTAGCCAAATGGCAACATATTTGTTCAAACGTTATTTATCAAACCGAGATTATTGATACAGCATACAATTAAAATCTTACCAGCACTGGGCACACGTGTTACAGCCCACTCTCTCTCACACAGAGGAGGCCTGTGCCCCAGCAGTGGGAACATGATACAATTTAAAGCAATTCCAAAACAATTTTCAATTGCCTCATAAATAACTCCTATACATTATTACCAAACTACTGTTTTCTCACATATTAACATAAAAATATATTTTATCAAACTAGCGTCCGGCTGTCCGGCAGTGGACGGAATTAACATATAAATTAAAAAAGAAAAGAATGGACACGTCTGGCCGACTTTGTTTTTTGTTAATTGCTGTTTTAGCATCTAATTATCTCTTCCTGTTTGATTTTGTAATAGTCTCGTGCGTTAACCAGTACATTTTGTTAGATTGACCCAAATCACGCTTGTTTGTGGTACGTGTTCAGTGAAATTGGTTATTACACATCCGATTCTTATGATTTACCAGGATTGTCAACCTTCAGTTTATTTCTGTGATATCACGCATAGCTCTTCTACTGAGCATGAGGTCCTGGGTTTTTTTTATATTCACCCGTCATCACAGGGCGTTGCGTGTTTCCTCTGACATGTATGATCAGATACCTTTTTTTAACATTTATTTTTGAGGTCCTGGGTTTGAGTCCCGGATCGGGCTTGTGTTTTTCCATCTGGAATTTCTCAGTAGCAACGCGGAGTGTGTATTTGGGCCCGTTTGATGGCAATAGGCACTTAAACACAACTTGCGACATGTGAGAGTACTACGGATACACTTCTGCCCAACCCTTCGGAGATTACAGGCGTGTTTTTATATTACAGCTTTGCTATGATGAACTGAAATTACGTAATTTAATTTAAAATTTGCAATTTCTGAACATAGTCGTACACTATCTGAGTCGAATATAAATTGATATGACGATAACAATTGACAAAGATTATTTAATTCCCACCATGATGTGTGTTGCCTTTTTCATTCGCTATAAATAAAAGATTAACTATAGATAGTAGGTAATACCATCCTGTAGAAGCCAATGATGTGTACTAATAAGGGCTACACTTGTTTACAAAATGCCGAATCACTCTAACAGTGATTCGGCATTTTGTAAACAAGTGCAGCCTTGAAAACTCCAGAGTTATTGTTTTGAATGACATAATAAATAAAGTACCTAGGTACAACGTAAGGAAAATCAAGATATCATAAATATGTCAGGAAGCGTACTTGATTAGATGAAAAAAACGCAATTGCCGACTCTACTCTAGCAAAAAAACGAATTAGGGTACTTGGGTACTTGTTATCTAAAAGTGGTATCGATCTGCGCACACGCATTGTTTTCGAAATTCGAACGTTACGCGATAGGCGGAGGAAATTTTCCGTAATGCCTCCGTAATTGGTTGGAACGTAACAATGGTACACTACGTATTTATTACTCTAATAATGAGGAGTAGGTACCAGAGCGAAGGTAAAAACAACAGTTTTTTGCCGCGATTTAAGTATCATTTTATCGTAATTATTTTTACATAGATATTAATTTATTATGTATTTATAAACACAATTGTGATCTATTTTCCAACCAACCTATTTAATTTTCCCTGCATTTGTTCTGCTTATCAAAATGTTCTACTTATCAAAGTTTTTTTTATTAATAATCGAGGTTTAATAATACAGCGTGAAAGTCCTGAAACTCATTTCAAAGTGTTGGGTTGAAATAACCGATTAAATCCAGCCTTCTTTTTAATCTGATTCATCGTCAAAGCCTAGCTTTACCCAACTATGTTGGGGTCACCTTCCAGTCTTACTACGTCTAATTACTTTACATGAAGCGACAGCCTATCTGACTTCCACAACCTAGTTACTGGGTTATAATACGACACCCTTGGTAAGTCTGATTGTCAGACTTTCGGGCTTCTGACGACCCGTAACAACTGCCAAAGATCCACGAATGACAGCCGGGACCAACTGCTTAACGAGCCTTCAGAGGCACGGAGTTAAAATCTGATTCTAGATAGAAAAATCAGAACATTAAACATGGTTTACACCGTCTACAAAGATAAATCTGTTGAAGTCCTCTCTTAACAAACGTTTCCAACATACTTATTATAGAAGTTTTACGTAATACAAACATTTTCTCTCATTTCCTGTCAGTTTGTTTATTCAATAAAATTAATGAGATTCTTTACACTAGTTACGTACACTCTAATTTATTATAGCCTTCTTTTCAGTCCAGCTTGAAATTAGCTGTTATTCTAAATCTTAGCTATTTATTATGAAAGTGAAGTAAAAGTAAGTATCTAATACAGACGTAATTTATATTTAATCGCCAGTTTCAATAAAGCAAATATTTACCTATTTACATAAGTTGCTGTAAGTAGGTATAGTATTAGGTATAATTAGGTATCGCCAAAATTAAAATCACAAACTCAATACTTTATTCTTTTTATTATTTCTATGGCATACGATAGGACGAAAATAATATAAAACATTTTGTTTATACATATTATTATCTCGTCTAGTCTTTTTCCATTGTCCGTTTCCGGAATAGAAAATAACATTTGAAACGCATCAATTGAAATATTTCAGTGCTTGCAAATGTACGACACTTTCAATGTCTACAAACTATACCTTAGGTCATTGCTCCAACTAAACCACTCAATCCACTGCGTCAGACGAGCTGTAAAAGATTGCTATTATTGAAGAAACCAATATTGTGATGAGGAGGTGAAGGCAAAATATAAAATTTGATTTGAGGCAAAATATGAAATGTGTATTTATTCTTGCGATACTGACGACTATATTTTCAAAGTGATGATACACTTAGCTTGGGATGTTGTGAGAGATGAAATGCATATTGTTATAATCTTCTTTAAATCGTTAGCTATATTTTTTAGTCGAGATACAAAATTGTTTACTGTCATTCAAGCTCTCAGAAATTAAAATCAGAAAGTGAGATTGGAATCTCGAGACTTCCTTATAATAAGGCACATACCTTCAAAGAAAAACATACCGTTCGAATTGAGAACCTCCTCCGTTTCTGAAGTCGGTTGAAAACATTATTGGACTACAAGTTTCTTACGATCAACCCATACTGTCTGCTGGAACTAGACCTCTGCCAGGATGCAAGACTACACCCGATTTTCCACCTTCCGCGTCCAATTTATCACTCTCTTCGTCAGGTTGTTAGTCTTCACTTGTTAGTCCCCCATGTAGCTAGGGCGCTAGCTTCAAGCTATATTCTACAATAGTTTCGCTATAGTTTTAGGTGATTAACCTAAGCAAATTAGCATCAGTAACGGGTGTCGGTAAATTTCCAACTTCCGCGGTTACGTTCGGCTCTGTTTGACACCACAGTTTTGTATGTATGTATTTATGTCTGTTGCATTGTAATTATGTATTTATGTATGTGCTTACAATGGGGCCAGAAAACCGGGCGAAGCGGAGTTGAAGACCGTGTTAACTTGAAAATGCAGGTCAAGCTTTGGCGACTGAATTGATTTAAATAACATTACTTAGTTTTTGTGAAGTATGGTTTCGAAGAGAATGGTGCTAAAGTTTGGATCTTGTATCTGTCTCTCTGTCTGTGGCATCGTAGCTCTGAAATGGATGGGCCAATTTTAACGCTGTATTTTACCGTGAAGACCTGCAGGGTAATTGCCTAACAGAGTAACAATAGGCATGGCTTTTATTTTGACAGTTCAACAACATGCATTGCGTTATTTACGTTGTTGAGCAGACACATTTTTCAAACGTATGAAGCAATGGTTTAGCAATATCCTTCAAAATGATTCAGATTAAGATTGATAGTGTTACGCTACTAGGGTACAGGGAAGCATGACACAAAAGGGAGTAGACCTATTTTCAGCTCTGTGTGGAATAAGGCTGCCACTTATAATGATGATATCAATGGGTACATTTTATTATTTATGTATTCTTGAACAGTGGAACTTTGCTCTAAATGCGTGGCACCGTAAGCTCAATTCTAACTTCGTCGTACACACCGTAGTCCCCAAGTATCTAAAAGCAAAACAAACAATAGCAATGAGACATTGTAGGTACATAACATTAACATATATTTGCACTAACAACATTACTAGTTAACACGTTTACACGCTCGTAGCATCACGTATGGCCACCACGTGCTTCTAAATGACGCAAGCAGCTGATTCATGCGAGCCTAGTACCTCGACCAGTGTCCTGAGTGTCAAGTTAAAATTATTTATATTCCTATCACTGGAGGAAACGGAATGCGGAAAGAGGACTCAAATAACACGTATTTATCGCGACTGTGGAATATGGGAATAGTTGGAAATAGGCGCCATTTTATATGCACTTTACATGAGTGTATGAAATATACACGCGTCGCATACATAGCCTCACGTCTTCTTCCCATAGAATCAACTCAGACTATCGCAGTCCACTGCTGGACATAGGACCAGCTTACGCGTCCAATTTGTCCTTCTTTTCTTGTCGTCACTCGTCAACGTCAGTCAATCCATGTAGCTAGGGAGCTAGCTTCAAGCTATATTCTGCAATAGTTTTGCTGTACTTTTAGGTGATAAACCTGAGCAAATTAGCATCGGTAACTGGTGCCGGTAAATTTCCTACTTCCGCAGGTAGTTCCTATTTCTTCTTCCGTAGGTACTCCTTTTGCATCGTTCACGTTTGTATATCTGGTCATACACGCATGCTGGTTTCGAGTACTCGCACCTGACCATTTTCAAACTCAAAGTATGTATTTCAAATAAACCAATTACTGGCTCTTTTGATTTGTCAAGGGGTCGGTCAGTCAGCAAGATGAAGCTAGTTGCCAAAGGGAGTTTCTTGCCTACTACGCTTTGGAATGCCAAAGCGTAGTAGGTACTAAGGCAAGAAACTTGACGGACACTCTTTTAAATCATAAAATTGTTACAAAATTCAACATTCTGAAGAACATCACCAATAACGTCATTATAATATATATCCTCGAATATAAGTAGATATATCTTTGGTAGTAAAGTTTCATATAACAATATAAAGACTTTTGAAGCACCTTGTTTACGAAATACAATATATTTTGGCACGGAACAAGGTCGGACTCACTCCAAATTGAAGTGTTTTCCTTTACCAAATTAGAAGCACCTACTAAACTAGGGCACGTTGTTACTGATACAGGCTTAAAAGGTAGCTGTCTTTATAACGCTGAAGTACGTATTTATTTGTTTAGTGAATTAACGACAACCTGTCAAGTGCAGAAATAACAGTCATGATCTAACTTTTCACAGGATTTTAACCACTATTTATAAGTTAGCTAAGGTGATAATACCGTGTGTCATTTAATACAGGTGTTTACGAAATCTCGTGATTCATTCAACGTGGTCATTGCTCTTGGGTGTGTTTTGAATCAATGAAATCTGTCAATCATTTGAAGTGTGTTTTGACGTAAAAGATGTTGCTAATAGTTCTGTTTTGTGCACGTTTTTGTAGTCGAGTTGTTCGTAAATGTAGCAAAAAACATGATTTATGGATCTGGTTAAAAGCCCAGTATTTTTATTGATAACAATAAAATTCCAAAACGAGCTCTGTTGAACACCGTTCTTATCGACTGTCTGTCATAGAAATACCCATGTCAAGAGAATAACAATGATATTCTACATATGAGAGCCCTTTAGAGGTTTCCAGCCCCAGCAGTCTCGACATTCATAGCGATCACTTTACGACCGAATTCGGTCGCAAAGTCTCGGATTGATAGGTGTAATGTATGGAGTGACAGGACTTTGCGACCGAATTCAGTTGTAAAGCGATCGCTATGAATGTCGAGACTGCTGGGGCAGGATGAGGAGACAAAGTAGGCAAATCTACTCTTTTCATCACTCCACTCTGTTTTTGTGAAGAAAAAAAAAGCACTTAAGAGTCTGCCAATAAATATGCGCCTGAACATCTAAAATTTTCGCGTTCTCAAACAATGTTTCCAACATCTGTAATTTTCCCTAAGGAAGACTTAATCGATGAACAGGTTTCAAAGGAATGTTTGTTCGACTCAGTGCCAAATATTTACAAACATAAATCGTCTGATGATTGTGTATAATGTAACGCAATTTTTATATCAAAGCAAGGTCAACAGGACGCGCGTGGAATTCAACCCACATCCTATTATTTTCCGCAAAGTATTGTTGCAGAGACGTAGAATATAATAAAAGAATGATACAAATAAAAATAATTGGATGAGGGGGGATATTTTAAATTGAATATTACGTGACATAGAGCTTTAATTTGTGACAATCATCATAAGTTACTTGAACAGTTAATATAATACAAGTAGATTACTTATTACTTCGTCAAAACGAGACATATCCAGCCTCAGTCCGACTTTGTACAGTATTCTTTTTACATGTGCATAAAGTTTTAATAAAAAAATAAATATCCCCATACCAGTTTTGAACATTCAATTCACTATTTTACTACCGCAGTTTCAATACAAAAACCAAATCAATTAAAATCCAATTAATCACTAAACACGCGAGTCCTCAGAGGATATTGATAATGGAGCCGGAGGCATGTTCAATCATTATTTTTTACAATGCATTTCCGTAACAACTTTACTCACTCAATAAATTATTCCTCATCTTGCTTATACGTGTCAAATTAACTAGAACAAATTACCCGTACACGCTAAATCCAAGATGGTGGTCAGTGGCGGTCAGTTTAGATGTTGTAAAACTATGAGATCAGATTGGAATCACCCATCAGCTCTAATAAATGACGTCATATTATTTATGATACAAAAATATCTGATGGTTGTGGCTGCATGTGTTATTGAACTTTTTTCAGGGTTGTCTAGCGTGTTGGTCAAGTGGGATCATGAAAATAGAATTATATGTATTGAGGACGCTATGCACGCGATCAAAATTGCCAGGAAACCAGACGGCCTAGACGAGTGGCAGTCGCTTTAGAAGTGTTTTCTATGGCTACAACTTTTAACAGGATAGGAGGACATAAGCTTCTCATGTAATTCCCATACATTTTTGACTTTTCCATCATCGTTATCGCCGATAAAATGTCTCTTTGTCTAGGTCCTTTGGTTGAATTGAGTAGGAGAAACTTGCCTACACTGTCTTGCAATGTTTTTATTAGTTAAATTACCTACTTACTTTCCGTTTTCCAAGAATTACCTGAGGTCAACAAGTAGTTAATAAACCTATTGAGTTATGGAATAGCGTAATAGCGGTCTCTTTAAAAGCTCGCTGACACCATTTGGATTTTTCTCTCTACCTGGGTATTACCCTTTTTCCGTGACGACCTCTCCTCCTCATGAGTACGATAAAATCTATCTTAAAGTCTTCACATCTGACAGCCCTGCTCTCAATTCAATATAAAATGCTGATCACTAATTGACAGAGTCATAACCGTTCTAGTTACCAGTTGCCACCAAATAAAGTCTGGTGTAGTTTTTTGATTAGCGTTTTATTACCTTGATTTGCTTCCGATAATCAATCTTATGGATTTATAGTTATCAATAGCAGTTTGGTACCATTGGTAGAGTCGTAAATACTCTAAAGTCTAATATATCATCCAAATAGGTCATATCAGGAGTTGTAGCAAAGTTAAAATAACATATAAACATGAAGTACTTAAGTTCAACGAAGGAACATAAATCTACGGATTTTAAAACTAGGCCGATCGTATTACCAGTAACAATACCTAAAGTGGTACTATATATCTCATGGCTCCATGTTATTGCCATTGTAAATATAAAGCGACGGCGAGACGCGACGCCGCGCATATGAATCGTCAAGTGGCAGGGCGAGGTCTCATCTTGTTAAACACTACACAGTAAACTGCATTCCCTATGATCCGTATCTCTAAAGCTGCAAGGAATATTATCGAAGCTCTCGTCGCCAGATCTTATTCTGTATGTATCTTATTCTAGATTCGCTTACAACTGCACATTAGTTTTAATTAATGCAGCTAGTTCAACTCCAATCATATTAATTACACGCTAAGATCTCATTTTCATTGTCAACACTAAAAATAACTTCGAATGTATCTGTGTTAGTATGAGAAACAAGACTTGCAGCTTCAATTAAACGATTGTTTGCAAGACAACTGAGACATTTGAATAGTAGAACCTTACTTTTTTTAAGACTCCGAGAATGGTCAGCGAAGGCCTATTTTTACATACGCATCGCTTACTATAATTGGTATGAAAGGACTCGCTGAATGCTGTCTAAAAATAGACGAGGAATTTGTATTCAGTACAATTTTGTCTCGAAGCGGACAACGACAATGCTTGGAAAAAATTGCAAGCCCTTTTATATTGCATTATTTCCATCTCCATCCGTATGTACTTTTGTTTTATTGTGCCGCTACTTGATTTACATGGAACACCAAATCGTTGTCTTGTTGAAGGTTTAAGGGTTGTTGTATTACACAATTCATTTCGGCATTGCCCTCAGGTTCCAGTACAAATATTGATTTACCTTCCATTAAAATTACAGGAGATATGTTGACACCTCATGCTACCACAGCCTAAACTAACAAAACATTGAATTTAGATGGAGTTAATAAACATAAATTAGAAGAGCTAACAGGGCTCCAATCACTACAAATCCGTGAAACTGTCGATCTTTCCAAAGATAAGCAACCGATGAAATCCCTTTCTCGTTTCCATATTATTAAATACACAGTAAATTATGTATACTACTGTTAGACAGTTCATCATAAGCCTATTAAATATTATGGCATAATATTACAAACATATCAACTAACGTGTACCTTAATCCGCAGTGTAAACCATCTCTGTCTCTTGTTTCATGTTCATTATTATATTTATTTAGACGAGCAAAATATACTTTATGTATATATTAATTGTATAATGTTAATGGTACACCACAGACTACCTACTATATTTGTCTCTCCTTAATTTTAATCCATCCAAAGGTTGTCTTTAAAAGATCGCTCTTAGCGTTAAGACCGCCCATTGTGTCCCCCTTTGTAAAATTGTATATATTTATGTTCTGTAATTTGTATGGTGTACAATAAAGAGTACCTATTCTATTCTATTCTATGTCTATTTTCTATGTGAATTTATATAACTTCTGATTATGCGATGGATGCAAGAATTTATTCGATGAGTAGGTAACATGCAAATTGAACGTTGATACAATCTGGGACATTCCTTTTATATGTTTATAGTAGGGCTGTTCTCTTCTTGTTTTTAGATGCAACTTGTTATATGTCTGTCTTTCGTCCGGCTACAGTTTTGTCTATAAAAGAACTCTGCGTCTGGTTACGTTAGATCAAAGAGAATGAATTAAATGATTGTATTTAGTTAGTTTCTTTTGAGTAAGTTTAGAGTCTAGTTTCAGCCTTTGTACCATTGTCAAATGTAAATTTTCCACAAACTTGAGCTTGATCACTATACTTATCTAACAATTTCTGTTCACAAGGATTTTCATTTTCAAAGAGTGTGACTTCGTCATTGTCATCCCTATCTCCGTAGGAATGTACACCAGGTACAACATTTAAATGCCGCTATTCTATGACATATTTAAAGAGATCATCGAAACTATTCGATGGACCCTTGATGTCTAACAATTTCCACGCTTCCTTACATATCGATAGAACAAGTTCTGTTTACTCATTTATCGTGATATTCTTATCCATTTCTAGATTTTACGACTGTTATTACAACTATGTATCGGCAATAATCTTGACCATTTGTTTGGAATGTTCAATATTTTCCTGATGGGCTTGACTTTTAAGGGAATCCCAATAACTGTTGCTGCTGACTACTACCTGCTTTGTCTTGGTATTGATGTTATTCAACAAATGTTAGTGTATTCACAACATGGTTTTTTGATATCACATTTTCTATTTCTGTTCAAATATTTGTGTAATACTTCATTCATTTGTAACTGCAATGTGAATTACGCTACAGGAGTATATTTATGTACTATCTTTGTTCTGTAACAACCCTGCTTCCTGTCAGCGTCACTTTTGTCATAAACCACGTTATGGTTCAAATAACAGACCAACAGTTGACCGCTTTGTATTAGACACTGCTTTCACTATAATTATAATATTAATTATTCAAATGCAGTGCTCTGTGAAATTGCACTGCAGTGTTATGAAAGTTACTATTCGAATAAACTAAACTAACCTAGCGCAAATAATAACAGAAAGGTTCTTATTCATACGTAACTTTATGCGTTTTCATAATGTATTAAATATTAATTTCAAAAAACTATAGTTTCGTTTATTAGGGTTCCGTACCTCGAAAGGAAAAAACGGAACCTTTATAGGATCACTTTCACACTTGGACACTCCACGCGTTCCTTTTTTTTAGGAACGCGTGGAGGTATCAAGGTGGAATTTATATCATATACTCAGGTCTACTGTGCAAACTTCTAAGCCAACGCAATCAAAATATACAGCCGTTTATGCCGCAAATTTCCGCAAATTTTCGACACTCGCAAGGGAATCAAAACCTACAGGGTACTTCCCGTGAACTCAGAATCTCGAAATTTGGTACGAAGCACCAACACTGTTGGTGGATAGCACAGATAAAGGAAAATTTGCGAAAACCGTTAATTTTTAGTTACATACTTACAAATTTGTACGGAACCCTCGGTCTGCGAGTCCGACTCGCACTTGACCGGTTTTTTTTTAGACTTTATGACGCTAAAGTTATTTCCGCTGATGCATTTGCAGGAAAAAGTGATGATAAAATCATAGACACTATTCCTATATTTAAAACGGCAAGTCGTCTGGGCGTGACAAGTGAAACAATGATTGCAGGCGTTGTTAATTGCGAACGATTCACTTAATTGTACTCTGATGGCTCAATTGAAGCTAATAGCAGTAATTTGGCTTAATGTTGAACACTGATTAGTTTAAGATAACGCGAGTTATAATTATAACAGTAGCTTATCTACATTTTTCATCATAGCTGTTAAGAATCACGCCCCCTAAGACGCGATCAGAATCTGTGATAGCGGTGGAGTAAAAACGGTCATGAATTATATGGGAATGACAATGATTACGAACAACGTATATTCTTTGGGAATCAAGAAAAATGTCTCAATATCAATGGGGCTTGAAACATCAGACAAGCTTAAAATTTAATGCTTAAAAGCAAAGTATCAAATACAAAAATCAATTGGTAAACCAATAGTTTCTGTGTGGCATTCTTCATTGTAACTGATTGATATGGCCATGTCTGGCATGCGTTCGGATTGAGGATTACAATTGCCACTTGGTTACTGCCAGCCTCGAACACTGTGCTAAAGGATAACGATTTGGCACTCGTATGTATCCTTTAAAGTATGTTATTTGGTCATAAACATCGGAAAGTAGGCTTATTGGAGTATGGTTAAGTGTAAATCACCTTTCTGAGAAGATCTTGATTGCATTTTCATTCAAATCCATGGCAATTTTCCAAATTCTCATGCCTTTAAGGAAGTTGGCTTGGAGTTTTGTGAATTGGTTTAATCGCTTCGATGGAAATCAGATAACTCTATTTCCAGATAAGAGTCTCGCATCACAACACATTTCTTTCAAGAAAAGATCAAATATAAGATGCAAAATTCCAATTTACATTAGCATCTTCCATAAAATCACAAACAAAGTTATATTCTCTGGGATATCCTACTCTTGACACTGCTATAAATTAATCTGAAGTAGGAGCAAAAGAAATAAACGCGTTTTATTGCCTCCACCTATATTTACGAGACAACGTCCAGGGTATAAAATGGCATCCTCTGGAAACTTTAAACGTAACGTAATAATAGACGCGAAAGCACGTTCATCGTTGAAGACTGGTTATATGTGTCCCAATTGTTATCTGATCGGCTACAATAGCTTTAATGACCCAGAATCAATCGTATGATTGGAAGGCACAGGATTCAATTTGTGATTAATTCGATTTTCTACTTACTGTAACGAGGATCATGTCTGCTTTTAATATTTTTATGGTTATTAATGAAATGTCATCAACTTAATCTGTCAGCTCGTTCTTAAAGTTAAGCCTTTAGGTGCAGTCTTCTTTATTGGGTTCATTTTAAGTTTTATTGTAATCAAAATCTACCGTTGCTTAATATAAATTATAAATCGACATCAACACGGGATCTTGCGCAACCACACATGCTTGTATCATTATTAATTGACGGGCAGTTCAATGCCAAATGCTCCCATTGATAAAGGCACGGGCGTCCCGGTTCACATGGTATTCAGTCACTATCTTAATTGGTAAGGTCATTGTTAATCATTATTTTGAACGTGGAAGTTCAGCTAAATATGTTAATGTTTTATCAGAAGATTCAACAAGGATATAGTTTAATAAACGGAACATTTAAAATGAGATGTATCAAGACGACCTTGTTTTTGCATAAGCTTAGCATTTCTCCTCTTCTTCACTTCATGTTTTATTCACGTCTACAATCTATTACCTAGATTGTGACCTCAAAACCTAGCCAATCTGTTAGCTACATACCGCATATCTCATTCCGAGGTCGTATTCTTTTTCTGCTTTATTAAGATACTGCATTTCATATGTAATATGCGTCTACTGTCACATCAAGGCATTAATTCACAATTTATTGCGCCGAGACGCGTTGGTGACTAATTTCACCAAGGCCAAAGACGATCCATTATTATTTATTACCTTATGAAATGTTTCCCTTACCAAACATTACATTTCAAACCTTATGACCAACAAATAAAGTCTGTTTTCACTTTGCGCTGCTGGAATTGAAATCTCATTTGGACCCTTTACTACATCTCTGAGTCACAAAAGCGAATTAATGTGTTACTAAAAATAGTGCGAATGTAACCCAACGTTTTATGTGCAAACAACTACGATTGTTAACAGAAAATTTCTTTGTCTTGAATGTCAATTATCATTTGTTGTATTTCTGGATGCTTTGTTAGTACGATACTTTTTCTTTTACAAAGATGATTGTAAAATCTTTCTGTATTGTGAAATCATTGATTATTTTGTGTGTTTTGTATATGTCCGTGTGTTTCCGACTTCACCTTTATAACTTTTCGATACTTGCGTTCTCCTTTGTCAAGTGTTTCGACATCAAACAAACGGTTCATGTGGCGGTGCGTGACCGTTTTAGGTAAATTTTATGGCAGGTGCCAGCAATTTGATTATATACATCGTGTTTATTCTACTCAGGGCTGCCCTTTGTACTAAATTCTTTGTAGCTTTTTGATGTCTCTTGGTTTTTTCAACTTTTGGTAACTTCTTAGTATTTCCGTTTTTCGAATAAACGTAATTCATTCAATGAATTCGACCATTCAATAAAACTATATATGCAATTATTGGCTTTGAATATGTGGCTGTGTCATGATTAACTTCGATTTTACATTTTTCTTCAAGTTCTCGCTGATTGAAACCCTATTCTTATCACACAGAAACTCTAAATGGTTCTTTGCGTGTTATCCCTAAACTGTTGTGTAAAACACATTGACCCGCAATCTATCCTGTAACATGTCCGTTCGCGGGTCTGTTTGTGCCAGCACCATGGAGTTCCCGTCATTATTTATAGAATTACAACATTTCTTCTAAAAACAGAGTTTTACTTACGAAACGCTGGTTCCCGTTATAGTCAATTTATTGAGAAACTGTGACTGAAGCTGTTTCAAAGAAACGTGTGGCTGACAACAGATCTTGGTATTTATGTAGTAGGCATTGCTGCTACTGTATTAAAAAGTGCTGTTTCATTTATAAAAGCTTCTTGTATTTTAACTGCTGTTATAATCGGCCCAAAATTTAAATGTCCATAGTCAAACAATTTTGCTTTTTTGTCATTGCTATTAACAGGAGTGTACTTATAATTCATGAGCCCTATAAAACTCCCCATATAGCTGTTCAAGTACAACATTGTAGCGAATGTAGTGCTGTTCACTACAAAGGACCTGAGGGCACTTACCCTGCTGAGCATGCACTTCTGTTCAAATTGTACAATCATATGCCTCAAGTATATCGCATTTTTGGAAGTTATTTTGGCAAAGTTTTTTTTTTTTTCAATATAGGTACTTTCGTTTGTATAAATCTTTGATTTTGCTAGTATTGATTTTTACTTGGCTGATAGCACACGCATGAGTTTAGTTCAAATGATTCCCTTTTGCTTCCTCGTCATTCTCATCACGAACTTCAAAATCTTTAACTTCTTCCATATTCATTATCAAACCAAAAAGTAATAATCCTACTTTTAATGGGTTTTTTTCCATCCAAAAAGCAATTCGCAAAGCTTCTTTCCACCACAATGCACTCCCCTTTACAACGACACATCCAGTGCGAACTAACTGGCATCCCACTGTGTAATACTGGCTGTTATTACTTTTTTGTGCGCAAGTTCACCTGCTGTGCGTCCGTAAGTAACGAGCCTGATATTAAGCCGTTCGTTATTATTTTAGTGAGAACCTAGCATTTGGCTGTGAAATATGTGCTGTGTGTAGGTACTAAACCTGTTTTTGGTATATGGTTGAAGTCTGCGTGTAATTACAAAAAGTTTTATTAGGTTTAACATCTTTATAAGAAAAACGTCGGTCGTCTATGTCTGAGTTTTTCTGGAATTTCTTTGATATGACATACAATTTGATATCGATAACAGTTGCACAAGACATCATCCATCAATCCAACTGATTGATAAGTTGTATGAAGTGTAAAAATAACAATAACTTAAACTTATCTTCCAACTTTACTTCTTCGATTGCCCCCTTATCATTATTATTTTACCACTTTTGAAAGTGCCTTTAGTCAAATAATAACGTTATATTCTTCCAATATTTTCTTGGAGAAAAAATGCTAGTACAAATAAAACATTTTTTTTTGTGGTATCTAAGTAGATACCACTAAAAAAAAGGTAAGTCATATATGAATCAGGCAGTAGTGCTCGCAAATTTTAGTAAATTACCTTCGAGGTATAGTTAAAATAACAGACATCATTCGCAGAACCTTCGTAGTCATCGACCTCCCCCTTCCTCTAGCCTCCTTAGTATGACGTCAATAGAACTCAGCCTTTAATCTCATTTGTAAGGATAACCAAAAGCCGTTTGCGCGTAAATTTACACTATTCGGGCATATACCCTTTGTCTGTAAGTATATAATTCAGTAGAGACGAGTTCCTTCGTCACATAGTTAAAGTAATGACATCAAACCCTCTGAATACAAACAGTTCTGATATTACTAAGTTAATGTAATTTACATTTTGTTTGTTTTGGCATTAGTCGTATCTTCCAAATAAACAAGTTTATCTTGTAATTTATGAGTTGAAGTACATGCCACAACCTTTATCCATTCTTCTAGAAACGTTCCTGGATACAACCATCATATCAACGCTAATTTTAAATCAAAAGACGATACCAAAAACAGGCACTAACAAACAAACGAAAAATAACCTAAAAAAGCAGTGAAAACGGCGATCTGAAAACAAAAGACAATCTTAGAAACACTTACACCAATCCTGAAACAAAACAGTCACCAACAATTTTCCTTAAACTACGTCAGTTAGCAACAATTTTCCGACCTACGACAACAGCGGTCGTTCACCCTGACGACGTTCCACTTGACAATCTCCCTGTAACACCCCCCGTGCTGACGCGAGAGTCGAGACTGCATTCAAGTGTTCGTCTCTCAGATAAAACTGCTGCACAAAGCCTTTCCCAAGAGCCCTCAACGTACGCGATTCTGTTCTAAAAAGGGGAGATGCATTTTTCGCTGCAATGCACTTTTCATGTATTGAGAACAAACTGGTGCTTCAGTTAATTACTGAGGGTCTTCTTTGTGAGTTTTAATGGTCATTCCTGGAGTCGCCGTTTGTTATGTCTTCGACGACAAGGGTTGGTTTAGGTACTTATTTTATCTATTCATTCGCTTGATTGCCTGTACGGTAAATACGAAAAGTAATTTTTATGGCCTATTCAATTAACCGATTCGTAGGACGTATTACGGTAGTCCGTCTCAAAACCGTTTCATACAAAATTAAAGACTGTAAAAAGCAATATAACTAAAATGGCGGCCTTCAACTCCGTAAAAGCAACAAATTGATTCATTTCTAATCATGAGCTTACACTTAACCGATGTTTACTGCCACCAACAAAGATTTTATTGAGACTACAGTTAACCCAATCAATGTAGCAACGATTAACTGTAGTTAACATAGAACTGTGATAGCTTAAACCTTTAATCTAAACATTATTCAATCTAAACGGAAATGTGTCAGTTAAAGCACGACTAAAGAATATAAGTGGCTCAATATTAACATCGCAAAGGTAACACTTATGTACAGGGCTTCCGTTCTATTTACACACATTGTGTGTACCGACTAATGAATTCACTACAGTTGCAGATCAAAAGATATTCACGTCCGTGCCCCAAGCTGCAAATATAAAATTTACATAGACCAAAGTAAAAGCGCCCTTAAATGTCCCTGGAGTAGGATTCAGGATAGACGCAGACATCAATCAAGTAACGCCTAAGGTCGACAAAAACGATGCAACAAATGAATATGACCCTTAATCCCTTGATGTAGAATTCAGAAGTACTGCAGAAGCATGAATGGTGGTTGAAGGCTAAAACAGTAGTGTTGGGAACGAACGCGTTATTACAACGCAGACGATTGATAATAAACTCCTTTCATTGCCATTAAATATTGTATCAGTGGAAAATCGTAAATAGGAACGGGAAATGAAAATGTTTATCTACGAGAATCTAGTGTTTGTTCTAAATAGCCGCAGATATCATTTGGATCATCTTGTTTTCATCAATCATATATCATAAATAATGGAAGTTTCTCGAAGTTGGATTTGAATTGATCTGCATTATTTAATAACATAGAGCAGACTAAAGGAAGATGGATTGTGTTAAAGATAAATTAGCTAGAAGGAATAACAAGACATTTTACACGTTGCTTTGTTTTAAGTAGTAGAATAAATACTGCATGAAGTAAAATAACTCGACTATGGCGCAAGATTCCTATTCCATCCTAGTCACATTAAAAAACATTCCTAACATTTACAAACAAATTGCCAAGGATACAAAATATATAGCAGTCCAACGTAATGTGCAGCACGTCCTGCCGACTTCCGCTGCGCTGGCGCCGCCGGCACTGACACTGACCCGTTCCCACGAAGCCCGATAACTAAGCATGCTATAGAAATATTTTACTTCTGCCATACTTCTTCCAAAGCCCGCACACATACACAATCTCTGCTCACAGGGGCTGCTAAGTTCCTGTGTTCTAGATTGTCAGTTTAATAACAGGCATAGAAGACTTCTACATTCCTCTTTTAAAGCAAGTACATAATCCTTGCTTTCACAGACTGCTAAGTTCCTATTTTCTGGATTGCCTGTGTAACAGGTACACGAAACAATTCAGCGTTGTCTCTGGGATGGATGCACACTTGCGATGCCTCTGATATTAAAGATGTTAACAGGCGTCAGCAACCACTTATCATCAAATGGGCCGCCCGCTTCTGCTACATACAAACAAACAAAATTGAACATGGCATGTGTATTCCCCCTTACTTCAACTTAAGATTGGTGTAAATAAGCTTTGCGTATGTGTACGGGAGGCGACTGTGGAGTATAGGGTATTAAAACAGTATTTAAATCTGGGCCGTCAGGAAACCTGTTATTTATGCCGGCAATAATGGTAACGGGATTATCATGGTATGCAAAATTGACACTTGAGAAAAACAAATTAATACTAAGCCCTGATCAAGGGCTTATTTTTTTGGCCTCGTGTTTTGGTCCTCATTTTGTGCTGCATCGTTGTTGATGCGAGAGATTCTCGTGCTTACTGTAGTATATGTATATTGAGAACAAATACTGTGATCTGAACAGTATTGTCGATCAAAAACTCCACAACCTTCTTCTTTGCGATTTTGATTAATGCCTGCCTTGTCTTTATTCCTTCATCATTTATCCTATCACCAGGAGCGAATTGCGTGTAGAATCTTCCGTTAAAATCACAAGACACACGAAATCTTCCGCCTCATCAATCCCATTACCACATCCATGATACGCATCATCACGAAACTTGTCACCGCCTACATTCCGTGCCATAATCTCATTAAAACCATGTCTCTTATACGTCTTCCTGCTTCACGTGTGTCACACGAACGCGCAGTTTCAAACGTCATGCTATTTCTACTTATGATATTAAATGAGATTTGTTTCAATTCTATATTTCCTTGTTAGGCAGTACCTAGTTTCTGCGTAGCGTTAAAAATAAAATTGAAAGGTTAAATTAAGTACATCTAGTAGCTGTTCAATAACTGCATTGAGGTTGGCTAAAGTAATCGATAACTTGTTTAATTGTTTTGTGGATCTTAGTTTTTCAATTTATTTTCATTTAACCTTAGCTTTGCACGAATGCTATTCGTGTATATTAATTCCGTATTTCTTTTTGTTTTTAGGTATGTAGTAGAACTCATCAACCATCAGTCAAAATTCACGCTGCGAGTCGGTGCGTATCTTTCTGCTTTAGCAATGCACAACCTGTACGTAACACTTTTCAATATCCAAATAGAGGAAGGGACTCATTTCTAGGTTGGGCGGATCGGATTTCACTGGAATTGATCTTGTTTGCGAGCATCAATTACTGTGTGCTCGCCGGCTAGTAATTAAACAAGCTGTCTCTTGTGCCATTTATATTCCTGCAAGGTGGTCGCCCCTGAGACATCAAACGCCCAACTCGTATTTTAACTGACTACCTCCTATATCTCTCCATTTCGCTTTATTAGCATAGCAACGTTCATGAATTTTTCATCCATTTAACATTAGATATTTGAAGGCGCCCACAATTTATCGTCAATTCTCAGTTTTATTTTCATATCTCACCGAATCCGTGACGAGAAATATTACAATAATTTCTCGAATGTTTATGTGTTTACACTAACCTTGGCAACGAACGAACAATTTAATGAATCGGAAAAAGCTCGAGATATTGTGTGAAACATTAAACATTACAATTCCAGGAACATTATTTAAGTGAATTTCGTGTCCAGTGATATAAACATTCGCGCATGCGTGCTCGGCTGCGCCCGCGCCGAGTCGCCGCTGCGTCTGCGCAATACCCTATATTTATCCTCTCAAGGGTTTCCTGCTCGAAATGTTTATTAATTTATATATATGTTAACCGTTTGTTTACGCACACACCACGTGGCGGGGCCAATGAACTTTCCCATGATATTTTTGTTTTTACTTTTGTGAAATTCTTTGAACGTGTGTTTTTTATTTATAAACGGCAGTAAAATAATATAAAAATAACACTGCTTTAATGATAACGACACGCTCATTAACAGCTGTCATTTCATCACTTCATATTTCTCATCTTTATTTAATCCGGTTTCGACCTTGTTTTTCTCTTGGTGCACTTTGTAACACCTTGCAAGTCTGTTGAAAGAAACAATTTCTATTGTTGAATATTTTAAATTATATTAGGTTACAATTAATTTGTTATGGTTATAGACTCTTCTCAATTTCCCAACTAAGTTTCTTAGAAAACATATTGAGGTGAAACTGGACTTGACATGATTTGCCAAATACCAATTTCGAAGTAACGCCTTTCTACTTTATAGCGCTGCGTGAAACGCATAGCAAAACTAATCATTGTATAATTTAAAGCCCTGTCAAGGGACCGATGGCTCTCTGGTCCCCACGTACTACTTTCTATTTAATGGATATGTCCAACCCGTCAAACTCGCTATCCTTGTCAGGCCGACCTCAATCGCACACACTTTATATTGTTTATTCCGTGAAACCAATCAAAACGCTAATTATTTTACAAGTTAATTGCGTAGTTCACATATTTACTTTTTACCTTTAAGAGAGTGAAACTAATGTTGGTATATAACATGTTTCTATTCAAATAGTTTTACGTTAGCTAAGCGAGCAACCAAGCTGGATAGGAATCAACGTTGCTGATTGTCGTTCCATGGTTCTTCATCGTCGTATCGGTGACTCCACTTTATGCCTATATTTTAAATAAGCTTTGACCAGAATTCGGTTCCATAGTTTATGGTTGTTCTTGGTTTTCATTCCTTCTTCTACTTCATTAATTTAATATTAAACTGTCCTAATTCATTTATTTCCTGCGTTCCCTGTCTTGCACTACAAAGACTCCTCTCTCACGATTAACTTTTCATCAAATTATAAAACTATTTCACGGTCTCTATTGTGACTTTTCTCCCGTGACCACACACATTACACCTTACACATTTCTATTGTCAAACACCACAAATTAGGTAGATACTTAATCGCCCGCTTCAATCAACAACATACTTTACCGATACAAAAATAAAGTACATTTCAATTTGCCTCTCAAAGGCAGCAATTATGCGGCAAATTCAGTTTAATGTATGGGGTGTTAGTACCATGATGAAATGTTAAATTTTGTAAGGGATACAGTCACAGCGAGGTATGTCGTAACATTATGATTGTTCTTTTGTTGACCGCGTTATTTCAATGTGATATGGAAGTTTCACTTTTGATTCATGAAATATGTAACCTGCTTACAATGGAAACTGGTGTCCATTCATCGTTGTTGATTCGAAGTATGAAACAATGATCAAACGCTACTGTTACTGATCATTAAAAATTGCGTGTATTATCAAACCTGTTACGAGGAATGTGCAGCTATATGAGCTTGAGAGCCGTGGTGGCCCTGTAGTAACGTTCGCGACTTATGAGTTGTAGGTTCGGACCTAGATAGGTGCTACTTGTGTAAATTATTTCATCACCACTGCTCTCAAAACGGTGAAAGATAATATCGTGAGGAAACCGGCATGTAGTAGAACCAAAAAAATTTAAACACACAACGATCATTCAACATTGAACAATCTTCAATCAATTGTGACATCTACCAACCCGCACTGAACCCGCTTGGTGGTTTACGGCACAGTTCCTCTAACCTGAGAGGAGGCCTGTATCCTAGTAGTGGGAACATTTTAGGTTGATTATGATGAGCTTGGAAGAACTGAGAAGTACGTAAAAGAAACATAGATTTATATATTTCTGTCAAAGTTATCGTGTACCGCATGAATAAGCTTAATTAAATGCATTACATATGAAAAATATGCAACTCATAAATGCAAATCCTTTTATATTATTCTAAATCCTATTAATACAAGCCTGCATAGTTGCATATGTAATAAATCCAGGACCTTAGCTGTCAATCATGTGATCAATGTCAGACAAGTACAGTCGGGCACACAAAGCGGACGTGGCGAACTAAATCCGTGGCGCACGCGCAAGCATTGTGACGGGGTTGTCTTTAGCTGCTGTTGTGTAGCTAATTATATCAATTTGTAATTAGTGACAAGTTGAGATGTATGGGTGTGGCCTGTGACGGCTCAATCAGGTTCCTAATTTGTTAGTCTATCTCGCTTATTAATTAATTTTGCCTGATCGACACTTCTGTCAGTAATTAAAATGTGGTTATCTACTTCCGACGTGTATTGAATAACTGGCGCTTTCACGACATATTTTTTGTTGTTGACCTTTTTTAGAAAGAGCTTGGCGGAATAAAATATTCTGTCTACAACGTGGAGATGACAAAACTGCTAATATTATAAACGCGAAAGATTGTGAGGATGGACGGATGGTTGTTTGTTACTCTGTCGCGCAAAAACTACTAAACGGATTTTGATGAAACTTTACAGTAATATACATAGCTTATACATCAGAGGGGCAATTCTCGTAATTTTAATAACGTTCACAGTCTGATCTCAGTCTCAATCTGTCAAAAAATACCTCTAAATTCCTTACATTTTGACAAGTTTTTGACATTTGTTTGTCGCCGAGATGTGACTGCGACTAGATTTTGAACGTTTTAAAATGCGAGAATTAGCCTTCTGATTAACACATAGGATACTTGTTAACCCGATATCCTCACGGGATCGACACTTACGCGGGTGAAACCGCGGGGTGCTGCAAGTAAGAAATGGAAATACTGGCAACACTAATGCATAGGAGTATTTTGATTCCTATCAAATAAATACAAACATCGAAATTGAAAACGTGATTTTTTCAAACAAACTAAATAGTAGTGATGAGCCGACTATGGGTTTTGCCAATCTTTGACTAGCTATAGTGACTAAACTAATGGATATATTTGATTGAATTTTCGTATGGAGACTGGGAACGATATTAGATATATGCAGTTTATATTTTTATCGTATTGTTGTCTCCACCTTGTATACTCTTAAAATTAGTATTGAACTATACAGGATGGCAGCATCGACGCGCAAACTGTAACCATGAATTCAGCACATGAGTTTAGACCCCACAGCGCAAAAAATTTTCGTCGGTTATCAAAAAAAAAATCTTCCGTTTCATAGAAAAGTGCAATACCTACGCGGTCAAAATGTATGGAACAGCAATTTTTTTTTTTTTTTAATAACCGACGAAAAATTTCGACGCTATGGGGTCTAAACTCATGAGCTGGATCCATGGTTACAGTTTGCGCGTCGATGTCCCTGCCACCCTGTATACTCAGTAGTAATAGTAAATCATTCGATTATTTATTCAATTATTTATATGTATAGTTGGTAATTTAACAAACTATTTTCACAATGTTTTACAAATACAATTATCTTTCAAAATAACTATGAAACTACATGACTTCTTGGGAAACTAACTTACTTGTGAGAGTTTAACTTATACTAACGAGAAAAGCTAACCAACTAACTTATAGAACTACAGTATAAACTCCAGACTTATGTCATAAAAGTTTGTACATGATTTAAAGTTATTACATGTTTTACGTGAAAGCCTAGTGTGTTAGAAAGTGACAGTTGACAGTACACTTTCACACGTTCTTTTAACTACGTACTTCATGTGATAATTTGATTTTGTAATAAACATTATGTTGACTGTGGTCTTTAAAGGTCAAAGACTGTTTCCAAAATTTTAAGCTTTTAGTGCAGGGATTAAAAAGCCTGACTTACACTTTTAGTTGTCATATAGAGCAGCCAGGAGTCTGGATTTATGCCCGGTTTTGTGCAATAGGCCCCTATTACAAGGGACTTAAGGCTTATTACACTACCCAATCAGTAGGGTACCAGCGCTTGCTCTGTCTCGTATAGGTTCTTAGCATTATGCTGAGCGATGGCCGTTTTGCGTGAATGTGACGCATGTTTACCCCCAACTTGTTTTTTTTTTTGTGTGTGTATGTCCTTTTTTCATGCGTCAAGTTTGCCGCAAATAAATACATTTTATTTCTTTCTTTCTTTCTATAAGCCTTTTAAACCTGACTGGTAAAATGTGGGTGTATCATAAGTACACCTCTGCCTAAACCTCCGGAGAATGTGGGCGTGACGTTATGTTCTGTGATATAAAGTTATATTGGGAGGTCAAGGGGATGCCCAAGGGCATTCTTTAATAACAGACTTAAAAAGTGAAGGAGGTTACTTGTGCATATGCATTTTTGTTAGTGGGAACACCAACAAATCTCTCCTAACTGTCATTCGAAGGGTTATAAGTACCAATTTTGCGGTAACCATGCCCAAGGGCATTCTTTAATACCAGCCATAAAAAATGAAGGAGGTCACTTACAGGCATATGCATTTTTGTTAGTGGGAACACCAACAAATCTCTCCTGACTGTCATTCGAAGGGTTATAAGTACTCCCGGCCAGCGTAGGCGCGGGCTTGCAGGCGGCGAGCTATGGGCAGCTCGCCGCCCGGCAAGGACCAGGCCCGGGTCGACGGCGCGTTGTGTTCCACGCGCGCCTCAAAGAGCTGTCAGCACGAATTAACGGGGTCTGCTAGGGCCGATGCCGCCGGGGCTGCGGGTTGTTCGAAAGAGATACCGTGGCCCCTGGCACAGGCCACTGAAGGAACACGGGTGGGTTTTAGTCAGTAAAAGTCTGACACTCCCTTCTGCTCCGAAAAGGGTTATAAGTACCAATTTTTCGGTAACCATAAACAATTTGGCAGAAGTTAGTCTGATCTTTCAGCAGAACTCAGAACCATATCGTGGTGATTTCATTCTAGTTTGCACATATCGATAACATCACTAACACAGATTTCTCAGAACGATAAAATACCAATGCTTTGTTTTTCATTTTCCTGCTGCAGAAAAGTAATATACTCAGGAATGTTGCATTTATTCGATATATCACACAACATTTAGCGATTTAACTGTGATTTTTCACACTTCTTCTTTGTACTCATTCGAACTAATCAGTCGTATACAATCAACATCACTGAACTGTACCAGTTGTGTGGAGCAATCACACAATATTGGGTCGTATTTTAAAAGGATTATGTTGGATTATCGCGTGTGGGTTTTGTGCGGTGATAAGGTAATGTGTTGTAGAGTGCACGGAGCAGTTCGTGACTGTGTCTTACTATTGTTGTATGCTACACATTGTCCTTACGTTCAGCGAGCTAATTTTAGCTTTTTGTACTGTTTTCATCGTGAGGAAACCGAGAATTCCTAGAACCAAAAATTCAAAAACGTGAAATCTACAAACTCGCACTGGACCCGCGTGGTGGATTATGGCCCACTCCTCTCACCGAGAGTAGGCCTGTGTCCCAGCAGTGGGAACATTATAGGCAAATTATGTTATGTTTTAAGCATTTTTACCTACATCACGGAATTTAGTTTGAGATAACATCGTTAGCACAGAATAAACTTATCTACAACGATATTAGATTATCAAAGTACTTTAGTTTCTCTGCAATGTAGTTCTTGGAAAAAAAACTAAATCATAAACATTCCAACATGATTAAGGTACTTTTAGTACCTATCTCCTTTTTACAGGCTTTTGTTTGACCTGTTCTAGACAAATCCAAAAACAGGAACCCATTTACACAAAAACATACTTTAAGTCTCTCCTAGAGAAAACTAAAAATAAGAATTCACTCCTTAATAAAAAAGATTCATTAGAAAAACGCCTCGACAGTGTGTCCAGCTTAAAAACATCGTGCCATACAAAAAGCCTCGCAAAAAGCTAAGGGCACTTACCGAAAAACACCACTATTGATTAGCTTTTTTACATCCACGTTTCTGTACTACGTAGATAAATGATAGTGATAGATCGTCATGAATCATGGTGTCAATGACCTCGGCACAATGGTTTACGATTCAAGTGCTTATGTACTTGTCTCGTTTGATGGCTGTTACAGCATAAGGTGATTCTTTTTATGTTATCTGCGCGTATGACGTGATTTGTGTGACGAGAACTCGAATGTTTCATTGGCTAGAACGATTAAATGTGACTGTGATAAATTCATTTAAATTAACATTTAATAACATGATGCCTTTTTTTTGGTTTCCCGGTGGATATCCTCATGGACTTTCTCCATCGTGGGGCAGAGGGGTATGCCGGACTCTTACCGGCT
Source organism: Apamea epomidion (assembly GCA_947507525.1). Classification (NCBI taxonomy): domain Eukaryota; kingdom Metazoa; phylum Arthropoda; class Insecta; order Lepidoptera; family Noctuidae; genus Apamea; species Apamea epomidion. The sequence continues at coordinate 4,362,910 of OX382234.1, forward strand.
AAAACCACAGCGGTGTTCCACCTCTGCTTATGGCCGGGGGTGCGGGATTCGCATAAGCATTCACCGCTCCCCCGACAGGCCTTGACCCGCTGTTCCTCAGCGGGTCCCACCTCCCCGTACTGCCATTCCCACAATTGTTGTATTCCCCAAAGGACTATGCAGAGGTGTACCTACACCCACACTTCGCCAGTTATATTTAATTCCCATGTAATAGAGAGTGAGACTATTGCCATCATATCCATCAAACGCGCACCCATCCGACCTGCAGCTGAGAAATCCCAGATGGAAAAACCAATAAATTAATTTAACAAGGCACAATATGATTTGTTTATTTTGTTACTATTAGAAAATGTTTTTGCAATTTGAAATACGAAATTGAAAGCAAACATTAATTAACAGTGCACACACAAATAAACACATTGCAAATGTGAACCAATAACAATTGATCAAATGTCAGTAATTTGTAAAATAATTTCGATTTTCCGTTTCATAACTTCAACAATAGCATGTAATTCGCGTTGCTCCTGCGCCGATGAAGTAAGCAGCGCGCGCGCAATTACGTTACACTATAATCCGTGGAAACAGTTAAGCAACGACAGTTTGGATACCGTTAAAATATCGGAAGTTAGAATCTTAACACTATGGTTTTTAAGCTACCGGAGGCAGCTGCCGGTGTACCGCGAATAAAGTCACTTTGCTTAATATCTGCGCTTCGGGGAAAATCGTAATGTCAGAATGTTGATTTTTTTCGTAACGGATAAAATTGTTGCGTACGTGATTTCCATCTAAACCTGCTCATTATGCTTTTATTGCTGTTTAAAGTTTAAGCTAGACGCTTTTATGTTACTGGTCACCCATAATTTAAATTGTTCCGTTTAAAAAACGTAACAAAAAACTGTTTTAAATTAGGAACTAGAATAATGACTGTGACCTACGTCCCCTGTGCAGCCATTAACTTAATTTTGTAACCAGCCAGCACCAAAAGAGACCGACAATGTGGCAATATTATCAGCAACCTCTCATAAAATAACCTGTAGAGTTAACAAGACTGCGGTCTTTAGGTACATACCTACGCAAGAGGTGTGACTTGTACATGTCTCAGAACATTTTTTGCAATGAACTAAAAAGGCACCGCCCCACAGTTCACTTAAGTATTTTTTATTACCATCCTTCACGTCAAACAGAATAGAACACTATAACGTTTAATGTCACTAGCTATTCAGGGTTTTGAACTGCCCAACTAAGTATCTGCTCTTGCGCAACAACATTCTTTTAAACCTTTTGTTCAACATAAAACACGTGTTACAATTTTTATCGTCGCCCATTACATTCCGAATGGACCGCCGATTAGTGTTGTGTCCACTCAGTGCGGTATCGATATAAAACGATCAGTAATTAATCGATACTAGTAATATACGGCGTCTAGCAATTATGCGTGAGCTTTATACACGGCGTGATCGTAATTGCTCTGAATTAAGTTGTTTCTGTCAAGGCGACGTGAGCAGTTACTCACTACGACTCCTCCCTTAAAAACCGGCTAATTGCAGCGCTCTATATTCAGTTAATAATAATTTCTTCATATCGAATGGAAGCCGAAAGATATTAAGCGCGAATTAGTATCGAAACAACCACCTTATATAAGCCAAATTGAATTTTCGAGTTCTTAAAGGTTATGCTTTGGCCAATTAACTTTGTCAGATACCAGTGGTCTGTTCCGACTATGAATTTATTGCTACGAAATCAAATAGTCAATTTCCTTATACCGATAAATATTTGTGATAATATTTATGAAGATAGTAATCTTGTAATGGCCAACGTGATATTTATGCGCTATTTATTCATGAGTAATGCACACCTTAGGTATTCGTATGTTATTTGGCAAAGAAAACTTTTGGGAGGGCGAAACAGCAATTAGCATTAAAATTTTAATGAGGACATTTGTAAATAAATTCGAAGGACTTAAATAATTAGATTTTCTTAGAAGTCAGCTGGATAATAATGAGATGAGTAAAGTAAAGTAACATTTCGTCGATATCAATTCCCACGCTGATTTCACCTCCCTAAACTCTTAAGTAAAGTTTATTTATGCGCACTGAAATATAATCTTCTCGGGCTATAAAGATGGGAACTGTTTTTGATTAAAGCCATATCTTGGAGGCTAAGCATCGGAAACTGGCGCTCCGTATAGGGTAAAAGGCACAACTGACGCACTTCATACGACCTACTTTCCAACACAGACCAGCTTTAAGTCATAAACATTCTACGGAAAATGAGAAAATCTTTTGAGCTTTTAACCCCGTTTTTTTCTTTATTCATGTACTTATTAATAAAGAAAAGGAGCAGTGGAGGCTCAGTGGTTACGGCCGCAACTTACAAGTTGTAAGTCGTAGGTTCGAACCTAGACAAGTGCTTTACTTTGTGTAAATTATTTCATCACCACTGCCCTCAAAACGGTGAAGGAAACCATCGTGAGGAAACCGGCATGTCCTAGAACAAAAAAAATCGAAAACATCTGACATCTACCAAACCGCACTGGGTCCGCGTGGTGGATTACGGCCCACTCAATCTCACAGAGAGAAGGCCTGTGTCCCAGCAGTGGGAACGTTATAGTAAAATCGGGGTTAAAGGCTATAAAAAACCTACCACCGGTGTTAAATGCCGATTTATTTACTTACCGTGTTTTGCTTATGTAAACGAAGCATAAATTGATTACTTAGGGCTACTAAATGCTTCAATTTATGTATTATAGTCGTGGATTACTTTAACTATTGCTATTCTCTCTTTGCGTCCCGTGGTTGGTTTCAGGAATACATTTATAGGAATACATAGTCGCAAGTGAAGCAAAAGACTTGTCAGCAATCACAGCATGGAAATCCCTTGTCTATTTCGTCGTGTTCTCAAATCAGACACTTGAATACAAGAGCTCAAGTTAGGCTGTAATCCTCTATGACACAATGAAGGAAACTGCTCGAAATCAACGCGAGATTGGCGGGATTAGCTAAGCAATTGACGTGGTTTCGAAGTAAGGAATCGTTAAGTGGTCATAGTGAACTGGGCACTGATTGATCTCTCCTGTTCTGCTACAGCTAGAACTGCCTAATATACACGTGTATATCTGTAACTTTGCATCAAACTTCACATTTATTATTGTAAACAATCAATACCTTTTCCTTCTTTGTCTTCGATCTTTCTTACACAAATAAAACCGCCACTTCCCAACAGGTGCCATTCCTTACACAATCGTCACACATCACAAATGTCTAGTCCCATCTTTGTCGCTGGCTCTCGTTACCTGCGCCCGCGCTGCGCACGCGTCGCGTCCCCGCCGATTGATAGCGTAGATTAAGCTTTCTATTATACCTAGGTACTGCACCTATTGATCAATTATAGACTGACTTTAGTTAATGTTTCAATTTTACAGGAAAACCGCTATTAATTGATAATATATTTTGGTATTTTTAGGTGAAGATAGGGATATCTTTGCATCCTGTTTTTGAGGTCTGCGTTTTTGGTTTAATTAAATTAATTAAGGGTAGACTGATACGCATTTAAAGCTCTAAAAATAACTCTGCTTACCTACTGTAACCTACTGCAACCAAGTAGGGTTGCAAAACAAAATAAAAGTGACATACGACAATTGGTTATCAGCCATCAAAACTCAGTTTAACATGTATGTCACGTCCAATCGCCCTAACCACACATAATTCTATGGAGAAAGACCTCGTTAATGTCACTGTCCACGGATATTTTACAATCAGACATGTCGCAACATTGCAAAAACAATTATTATCTCACACAGTTTCTAGAGAAACCGTCTCCTCAGTTCTACACACCTGGTTACGGCTGTCAGACTATCCATCAATCAGGCTTGAAGTAAAGTTGCTACCAATTGCCGGCCACTGGATCGACTTTAACTGGCAAGCGTGTGTCCACTAACTAAAGGATTTACACCTGAATTTAGACTTTAGGGGACTTATTATAGAATCTTATTTAACTTGACATTGCTACATATGGTATAGCAATTCTTGACGAAAGAACAAATCACTATGAGCACGTGAGGATAGTAGGTGATCTTGCCATACTTGTAGTCCTAACTTAGGAGGTAATGTTGCACTTTATCAATGGGATTTGTTGTGGAGCCGCTATTTCGTTCGAACCAAAACAGATGGCTGGAGACTTGGAGCGAAATGCAATGTTTACCGAAGGTAAGCTGTGACTTATTGAGTTGGACTTTGGTGGTATTGGTCTAGTTTTGTACGCAGTTTTCGTTGTATCGACGCATTTGCCCCAGGAAGATTCTAAGATTCTAAGCTTTTCGCTAAAATAAGTAAAACTACCCAAAAATTCGAAGACATGTGACTTCCATCCGCGTGGTAGATTATGGCCCACTTCCTGTCACGGAGAGGATGCCTGTGTTCTAGCAGTGGAAACATTATGGGCTGATTATGTATGCTATGTAAGCAAAAGTACAGATTGACTTTATCAGACGTGTCTAGAAAAATCCTTTTCTAGAAATTCTTGCCAGCCTCACCTTAAAATTCAAATAGCTTGTCTAAATAAACACCCATAGACCTCGATGCTGCATCGTACATGGAGTCGTTGTGTCTATCCTCTCGCCAAAGCTAGCGTAATGAAGACATTAAGATTCTTACCCATTTTGGGTGTTAACTTGTGCTTGTAGTCTGTCGATGCTGATCTTCATAAATATTCATTTGAGCTTGGTGTGTGTAGGTTTTAACACTATTTATCGTGTTAAATGCAGAAGTTTTATGAAAAGATGACCAATATGTTATGTTTTAAGGATTTTGCATGACCTCAAATGTACTCCTTGGGCTTATTGGGCATCTAAAATAACAATTTCTTCTAATTATAAAACTTCAGCACGCAGCAGGGCCATTGCTTCCTAGTATTTTATTAAACTGAGGCTGGAGGTTGAATTCTTAATCCGATCCAGCCTGTCCCTTGCTGCCCTCCCCGAGCGACGCCCTAAGCCGAGGTCCGTACCCCACACGGGGTGCCCTTATAGCGTGCTTATTTTTTGTGATTGTACAGATAAACTCTTTCGCTTTCTTCTCATGTTGAAAGCAGAAACTTCAAAGCACCACCTGCTATGATCCTTACATACCTTCCTTTTGCTTTTCGTTTGGATTGTATCCTAACATTAATTCGTTTAAATTTTTCCACATTGCTTCAACCAAGTCTTCTGCCACTTAATCTGTTCTTTGATCGACTACCGTCAATACCCTGGGCTTTTGCGACGCCATATGGTCTCTGGATTTAACCTTACAATGTCTAAACAGTTACGTTGCTCTTGTAAAACTTTACTACTCTTTTGCTATTACGTTGTTTTTGTAACTCTACGTTAATTTTAATTGCAGTTACGTTACTTTGTTGCAATATTTAGTTATTTGCATAAACGTTGCTGAAATTACAGTAGTTTGAAATGAAAGTGGTTATACAATTTACTTATATGCTGTTTTAATTAATTTGTGAATGCAATTTGAAGGAACTGTTATGTCCAGTTTTAGTTGTGTAAAACTAGAATATTTTAAGATGTATTTGGTAATTGAAAAGAATGAATGTTTGCTACACCGACTATTTTTACGAGTTATTTGCATAAACAAACATTTATGAGTTTTATTTAAATGAAAAAAATTGTTTCATCGCGATTTAGTTTCCTTATTACTATTACTCATCTCGTAATATTTCTCTCTTTTAATATCCACACACACAAATAGTAACACATCTTTTAATTTGAATAAATAAAGAGATCCTCTTTGAACTTGTATAACTGTTCATATTATGTCATACATAGAGGAAACTGCTATCATATCAAATCATCATTAAATATAAAACAGCTGAGACACAGGCTGGACTTAAAAAGAACTGTTACATAAATAATATTTCGGCGCCGTCTCGTGCCTTGTCCTGACAGAAATGACTAATATTATGTAAGCAGAAATCTATACTAATAAATTATAAATGCGAAAGTGTCTAAAGTCTGTTCGTGTGTAACATTTTCACGTCTAAACCGCTGGACCGATTTTAATAAGGTATAGAGAACAGCTTAAGGCCTCACTGACCACTAAAGGACGTCCACTGCTGGACATAGGTCTCCCCCAAGCATCCGCACTTCGACCGGTTCTGTGCTTGTCGCATCCAGCGGATTCCTGTGGTCTTCACCAGGTCATAGATCCACTATGTGAGAGACCTTCCAACGCTACGTCTTCTGGTACGCCACACTAAAAATTTTCGGGCCCAACGGCCATATGTTCTGCGAGCAACAGGCCCTGCCCACTGCCACCAATTTTTCGAGCTATATCGGTTACCTGGGATAAAGGCATTCGTACTTTTAATAAATCAACTCCTTGTTACCTTTTAAATGTGGTGTTGAAGATTGTCTGGGAAAATCCACAATCTACGTGGACGAATTCGCGGACAAACCGCTAGTATTATAATAACAGAAATAACGAAAGAATTGGCATCAATGCCAGATATATTTAGAAATGTTTTCTAATATCGATTTTGGTTCATAACAAATTTGTATTTGCATAAATTGCGTATTAAAATGCATGAACATGACTATTTGCAATTTGTTTTAATATTAAATACGTGACTTTTGCAATAGGATTAGTTATTTTTATGCATATTTTTTTGCTGTATTTTATGTTCTGACAGATTACCGATGTGTTACTTTAAGTTGGTAAGTAGTAGTTGGAGTAGTTGGGTTGGTTGGTAGTAGTAGTAGTTGGTATTAATAAGTTTATTAGTTTTTGACCGATTATTCAAATAAAAGTTAAATGAATTGATTATTATCAATGGGCAGTGTAGCCTATTTTTTATTTTTTATTTTGTCGAATTGGTATGGTATGGTATTGGTATTGGTGGGTATTGGTTGGTATTGGTTTGGTGGTTGGTATTGGTTGGTATTGGTTGGTACATAGGTTACTCTTTCCGATGAATATTTATGAATTTTCCTCAGATATGTTTAAAAAAAAATGAAACCTAAGGATCTTCCAATACCTACCTACTTAATTTAATCAATGCAAAGAATTTCAAGTAAGTAGATTATTCCGTCATATTTCCGTACTTTTCATTAGTAGTAGGTATCTATTTCATGCATTGATTATGTTATTTGACATATTAATTTTTACTATTAGTGTGACCCGTCGTTTAGCACTTCCGATAGCACTTCTAGAAATTTGAATAAATTAACATATTCATGTCTTTCACAAACATCTATGTTCTAATTAATACATAACAGAATATTTTTGCTTAATTTGTTTTACTAAAAAGCGTCTCAGATTAATTAAGATAACAACCTAACATATTATAAGGCATATTGTAGCTTTTTGTTGTTCCTATTTAACAAAATAAAATAAAACACATACCCGTCGTATCAAAGATATCCATGCCATTAGATACCTGATAGATAAAGGTCTTAAATAGGTCTTTTAATTGTATTTATTTATTTCTCAGTAATATGGTACATTGAGGTCTTATATTAAACATTGTTTCACACGTAGGTATTACCATTGCTGGTGTAGAAATATTAAAAGCTATGTACATGCAGACTGGTTAAGATTTATCAAAAATGCATTATTTATAATGTCAAAATATTAATATTTAAAACTAAAATATAAGTCAAAATGTCGAAAATATAAATCATAATGTCAAAGAATAAATCATAATGTCAAAATAAAAATTACAATGTCCAAGAATTCATAATAATGTCAAAGTACTAATGTCATTATTAAGTTTTGATTACAATATCAAAAAGTATGATTTAAAAATTCATTGACGGAATAAAAACACATGTCTAAGAGCCAAGCAAATATTTTACATTTAAACTTATTAATTAGTAATATTCTCCGAGCAGGTGGTAATTTATTATAAATTTTAATTGTCATACACATAATGTCTCAAGATCATATTTACAAATCTTCAACACCCGTAATTAAACTTAAAAACAAACGAAATTATTCTCCAACTATACTATAAAAACGTCAACAAGCACCTATAAAACCTAGCACTGATCACTGTTCTAATATTAATCACGACTTCTAGACTGAAATGAATCAACGCCCGTCACTACTCACTACCTGGAGGCAAGCCAAGTCTTGGCAGTAAAAAAAAATCACTAACCTTGGAACTAATTCTTGACGGACGCCCCCCACATAGTTTCACTAATTAAACACGCGTTTATTAATGACTTTTATGTTATAATTGTGCCAGACGTTCTTGATCGCACGTGTATTTTCATCTGTTCTGTATCCTGTGTTTTTGTTTGTGCTGATCTTAACTAAGCAAGGAAGGAAGATAGATTAGGTACCGTATGCCTTGGGAGAACTTTATCAGTTCATCAGCCTATAATGTTCCCACTGCTGGGACAAATGCCTCCTCCTTTCGAGAGGGAATGGGCTGTATTCTACCACGCGGGTCCAGTGCGGGATGGTACATGTCCCATGTCTTCGATTTTTTGGTTCTAGGACACGCCAGTTTCCTCACGATGTTTTCCTTTACCGTTTTGAGAGTAGTGGTGATGAAATTATTTACACAAAGTTAAGCGCCTGGCTGGGTTCGAACTCACGACCTACAACTCTTAAGTCGGGGCCATTGCCACTGGGCCACCACACTCCACAGTCAGTCAGTTGTGCTTGAAGGCAATATCATTGTGAATATGACCATACCAGACGAATCCTGCATCAGGGTTAAGAGGTAGACCATACATTGGTCCTGAATCAGTATGATTGTTTTCTCGACAAGTCTTCACATCAACTGCCTATGCTGGCGGCCCAGACATACTTGCGATTTTTGTACCACTTCGAAGTGCTTAGATAATGATCATAACTGGCGGGGAATGCCATTAATGATATTAATTAATCAAAGCACCATCAAAGTGTACATAATCATAAAGCTTCAAGTGCTTAAACACGCCAATAGGCACTATTTTTTCAAACGGCGATGAAATCTACAAAAAACTTTAGAAGCTCTTTGCTAACGTAGCATTTTTCAACCTAGCTAATAAACCCAGAGTACCAACCGTCTAGACGTAAATACACCTTCACAAAGCTCACCATAAAAAGAAAACTTTCAAAGCTCAAAGGTGGAGTGCCACTATGGCAGCTTTCATTAGAATTACAGGCGTGCTGAAAGAGTTTCACGCATAAAGGCGTCTCATCCGCTACAGCCATACCGAAGTCTTTGTAGACTGTAACTTTGTGTGTTTTAATTAATACTAATTTGTTCTGAGGAAATTTTGCGTTCTATTCGTGTTTGAGCAAAAAAGGAAAAAAAAATTAAGGGTTTTTGTATGGTGCCGAGTTTGAAAGTGAATGTTGCATATAGTTTGGTTATATTCCAAGCTGTAATTGCCAAAATTGTAGTAATTTTGGAAGTTTATTTTGTCACAACTCAAACTCAAAGCTTTTATTTCAATTAAACCTTTTACAGGCACTTTTGAATTGTCAAAAAGTCAGTCAGAAACATGAAGCTAGGTGGTCCATTCCAAAGCGCAGTAGGTATCCATGGAGAAAAACGGACAAGAAACTCATGGACACTCTTTTAAAATTATATTGTGACAAAATATTCGTTACGTTATTAATTTTGGGAGTGCATATTATTATTATTTAAACTTCATGTAGTGGTACATAGTCTGACTTAACACCACATGGCATTCTCTACCAGCCAACTACCAAAAGCATTTGTTTTTGCAGAATAAACAATATTATTTCTTTTTCTTTTTTTTTGACTCAAAATGAGTAGAAATTCTGAGCCAGATTCTAATTCAGAGCAAAAATCTTTAGTCAATCTTATGTAATGTTCAATTCGTTACATACAACAACAATTTACCAGACAAAACGTATCTGTGTCTCAACACTGAACCTGCCTGATGCCTTATGACAACAAAAGCCAAAGGTGAACGATCTCATTGAGCCCACATGAAACAATTGCGTGTGACAGCCCATCTGTCACTACATCACTAGTGATCCGTTTTATTAAACATTCGGGGTGATTAATGAGAGGACTGATTCCGTTTACGAAGTTTTTTTACTAAGGAGCAAACACCTACGCAACGTGTCCCTGGTACTTTGGTATTTCTGGTTGGGTTTATCCCCGTGACAGATAAGTTCTTGATAGGTTTAAAACCACGCTATAAGCATCGATCAACCAATAGTGATGAACATGCTTGTGTGATACTCCGTTGTCATTGGTGGAATATGACGACGTCCTGACGTAGATCTTGCGCTATCTAGAGGAGACCATCTGGTTTATACTGCCATGTATGTCAGAAAATAAACGTTGCATTACATCATATGCAAAGTTCATCCATTAGTGAGTGAAAATGTCCAGAATCTATCTGTCGGAAATTTAGGAAATTTGCCGTGCCAAAATCTGTGTTTATATACCACAGCATTTGTAGTAAGAAACCACTTTGAATGCTAATTTTAGTTTCGTTTCCGGTTTGATCTGTCTAAGAAAAGAAGATTTAGACGGAAGAGATAGGTTCGTTTAGAAACATATTTGTCAATCCGTCTACTCTTCCAAAGCTAGTGCCAAAAGTCAGATGCTACAAGTTCCTGTGGTTCTTCATGGTATTCTACATCGGTAACGATAGGTTCCAACATTTTGTCTGAGAACATCGTTATTCTCAGAAAATAAATATATACATCTAAAGAGAATTCATAATGGTCCTGCCCCTTATAAAAAAATATTTGGGGTCGGCGCGACATGTCTTTTTCTACCATACTTTTCGATTAGTCGTCATCTCGGTAGCCACTGCCTTTCCAGCCAATAAATTGCTAGAATTCTAAAAGAAAAATCACAGGGTAAGTAAGACAAAGCCCAAGAACACAACACCTATTCACCTTTCACCGTCACTCGTCAATAACACGTCAGTACCCACACCTGTATCCTTGAACCTCGAACTCCAACAACAAAGGACATCGCTCAACCCGCCCCATCTAAAATAAACATAACTCTTCGACACACTGCGACATTGACCGTAATGAAAGTTCATATTACAACATTATTCAACATTGTACTTTTTTTTTTTTTTTTTTTTTTGTTTTTTTTTTGTGGATGGGAAATCATCAAATGACTCCTCCCGCTCTGGGTGGAGCAGAAGGGAGTGTCAGACTCTTACTGACTAAAACCCACCCGTGTTCCTTCCTTAGCCCTTTACGTACCAGGGCAGCGGTAACCCTTTCGGACGATCCCGCTACCCCGGCAGGCTTCGGCCCTGTCGGGCCCCGTCAACTACGCTGACATCTCTTTGAGGCTTCAACATTGTACTTAAGGCCGCGTTCACACCCGTACCTACCTACATTAGTAGGGTAATTTACTTAGAAAACCTGACTCTAGCAGAGGCGCCGTGCTATAAATTTTGAGGTTGCTTTGCATGCTCGTTCATCCTATATACTCCCCATTCTCGAACTGGATTGAATGGACTTAATGAAACTAACATTTCCGAGACTGGGTGCAATTTTCGAGCTCACTTAGCTCGCTTTTGTATCCTGCATTCGCCCTTTTTTGCAAAAGTCACGGTACTGGACGCTCAGTCTGTCTGCTATACGGTTTGGTGTGAACGCGGCCTTACGTACGGCGGCAGCGTGGCGCGGACGACGGCGGCAACAACATATTACTTACTATTTTTACGATCAAACATAATGTATAATACCAAAAAATCGTCCGATTATGCCGACACGGTTTTCAGATTATATTCTGTACGATTTGTGCTGGAGAAATCTTTGATTAATGACTAATAGTTTTTAACTATTGATTGTTTGTTAAGGATGGCAAAAGCTGAGCTTTCACGCATTTTATCGATAGTTTAATGTCTGGTTTTGACGAGAAGTAGCTTTTAATTACCAATTCAATAATTTGCAATAACGATGGCGTTAACCTAATTCGCGGCTGTCAGCCATCATCATTATTTTCCTCAATGGATACTTGCAGAAAATACAATATAAATAGGTCTTATCTGGTTACGCATACGAAGATAAGAGAACGCTCACGTCCAAAATAAACTATCAGTTCTTCGTGGGTGGGCCAAGTAATTTATGTACATTAACTACAAACAAACAGCCCAAATTGACTATACCTAAACATCATTCGGTCTTATTTCGTAAAGCCCAAATGGACTATCAACGTCATTCAAATCCCTACGCATAAAATAACGATGAACACACATACGCACATAAATCAGAAGTAGGTACTATCAACTACACATCGGTGAGTAAAACTATCATTACGAAAATGACCCTTCCTGCTACGACATAAAGGCGCTGTCAAATGAAGTGAGGTCGACTGTACATACGAGTACAACATCGTAGTAATGTATTGTTAGAAAAGCCACACCTGTCTTAATGCGCTCCTGAAGCTATTCCTTTGATAAAACACGAGTTACGAGCACGAGTACGAGATTTGGAGTGTTTTATTTGTCTGTGAATATGATTCACTAAATAATTCGAGCTAAAATACTTGAGCGTGACGTCAATTAGGTATATTCTAGCATGTAAGACCTGAACAAGAAAACAATTTTCATTACGTAATTCTCTGACCCGTTTTCACGAACACTAGGCGAAAATCCAACGGCGCGCTTTCCTGATTCCCCCGACCTACTCCGACGCTCTGCATCGTTTTCGCTTAGCGTTCTGTCTTACTTGTTTTTTTTTCTTGCTGTCTTGCTCGGCTCCTATGGATCGTAGCATGATGTTAAGTAGCCTATAACTTACCTCAAGAATTGGGCTATCAAATGCAAAAAGAATGGTGGTAGTTCTAGAGATTGCCGCGTTCAAACATACAAACAAACTATTCAGCTTTATTATTAGGTGTCACCCAATGTACGAGTAAGTAAAACCGAGGATTATTCTCGCTTGAGAAAACTCCAGCTTTGGCCTGTCTTCACTCATAAGGGGATGTCAAAAGAAAAGAATATAGCCAATAAATGTTCTACACTTTCCCTTGTAATAAACTTTCCATAAGCACTCTTATCCCAGCCATTCGTATAAATACACATCTAATCTAAGTACCCCAAAACTTTCATCCTTGCAAACCGGTACAATATCTCAGTTAAACCAACAATGAGAATTAGTGTCACATCTGGAGTCAAGAAGGATGATGACCGCTCCAAGTTATTTACTGGCCACAGTACGAAGGGCACCGCAAGTTTTGCTTTCTAAGCTCTAAATTACGAGCAAAACTAGTTCATTCCACCGCGATCTTGCGTTCCCTTCTGTACAGGAATTGGTTTTAATAAATAAGGTTTTATTGTGTTTTATGTCCACGGCTTAAGACAGGTAATCTCAGTTCGAATAGCGTTAAGACTGTAGTTACGGTGACAATAAAAATTTAAATGTTACTGCCGCATTTCAATTCATTGGAGAAACAAATCTGTCTTAAGATAAACAAATGACGATCGTTTTTCACGATTTGAAAAATGGCTACTCGATTTCGACAATGGAGTCAGGTATTCAAGTTTCAAAGGGCTCTATTCTCAAAGCCGTTCGAAATAGGGTCGCAAGTGTCACGGTCCTTTACAGGAGAGCGCTCGTCACTTTCTCCCGTCGTGCGACATTTGCGCAACGTATGGAGTGTCGCGTCGATTTATTGTCGCCCTAGATTCATCGGTCGCGTAATGTCTTATTGGTGTCGAATTTTTCATCGTTCAAGATAATTGCTGTCGTTTAACTTGCGATGCATCGTTTTTATTACGACAGATAAGTGCATTAACAATAAGTCTTAACCGAAGTGCGGTAAAATAAACAAGGTATGCATACACGAGAAATAATTTAGTATGTACTTCTTGCTTATACAATTAATGTTTCCTGTGTAAACTTAATTATTACTGGTTCAACTTTATTTAATGTCCATTTACTTCTATTTTACTGCAGGTTTAAGCAGAGCTTTTATTGAAACAAGATAACCGACAATTCAACCGTAGTTGTTCCATAAATCAAGTATAAACAATAACTAAAATAATGTACTAAATCTACGCTTCGAATAAACCGAAGTGCATGTGATTTTAACGCACACGCAATGCTAAACAGCTATAATGTCGATTAGTTTCGCACGATTCGGTACAGAACACTCGACTTTCATACATCAGACGTCAGTTATGCCATCCAGCGGCCCTACATTATATTGCGACATAATGAATGTACGTACGATGCTCACACTCGCGGCTTGCGCAGATGAGTGGTGTAAGTGACAAGATTATAACGGCTTTTGAGAATAGGAAACCACATAATTATGACGACACAATCATAATGACCACATGATATTTGCTTTTGAAAATAACAAAACAAAAATGGTACTTGATATTACCTACAGTAAACATTTCCGAACCCAAAAGCATTTTAAGGGTCTTGATCCAAAATGACAGTGTCTGCTTTTGACTTTACATTAAAGTCAAAAACCAAAATCAAAAGTCATTTATTCAAATTAGGCTGAGAATCAGCACTTTTCGAACGTCAACATTATAAAAGACAGTCCTCCAAAACGCCCGCCTTTCACCTGGTGTTCATCACCTAATCGAGCACAATAGTACCTCCTATCTCAGCACGGTGAATAAATGTCACAGCGCTGGTATTTGACCTAAAATGTATAAATAACTACAGTTTTTTTTTTGTATTCTTTGTAACCTTTAAACTTCACCGTGTTGACGTTTCTCCTTCACACTTACACCAACCACCAAGCAGACCAACAGTAGCTGCTAAGTGGATAATATCAATTGCGCGGAGCCATTCCGCATTCCAACGAGCGGGTCATTTGACATTAATACGAACACATTAATTCATTAAGAGCAACACTTATCGCGAGAAATGATGGCGAACCTCTTGATGATATGAATGACTACATGATTGCCCCCGTGGGACGAAACATCCTGCGAAAGTAGGAAATTCAATGTTTTTGAATTTAGATTGTTGTGTTGAAATAGGAAGTCGTGTGGGCCAATGTTGAGGATAAACCCCTGTAGCCGTGGGTTTAACAAGAGACAATTTAGGACTTAGGTATAGAGAAACCGTCATAGTGAACTTTTATGGAATATTTACTAAACTGTTGGTATCACAAATCCTTAGGATGTTGAGCTGGTTGCTGTGTCCAAAAACTCTTGATAATAATATCAGGCTTGAAGTAACTAACCAATTAGTGCACAACAACCTCAAAAGTAGAAGTCAGTTGACTTCCAAACCCTTAAAGGGTGTTTAATAAATATACAAGTAAGTTAGTAGTATCTTGAGGTAGTATATTCCGAAGTGTATCTGATAAAGTACTTAAATGTCACCGTTGTAGTCGTAAACAAGGATTTAGGATAGCGAATTTACGGCCAAAGGGTTTTCTTATTAGGTAGGGCTGGTTCAGAGGTCGAGGTTGATTCTAAGCCATAAAGACGGCTAAACACAATCATGTCTTTATGAATTGAAAACTTAACTTTCACTATTTCTTTGTAAACTTTGGAAATACATCTATTAGATATAGTCTTGTAATGCCGAGCAAACGCCATTTATTTATTTTAACATAAAACGGCCAACGCTAATTACATTAGTTAATGACACAAACACATAAGTTAAGTAACTCCAGACTGTGGCATAAACTAAACAAAAGTAAAAACAGATAACAATTCAAATTCTGAAAAGAAGTCTGGCTTCTTAAAAATCTACATAAATTCGGCCAGCATTAAGCTGCTGATAACCAAACGTTTTGTGGCAATATAAATTACAATCAAGCAAAAGTATTTCAACAGCCAGGTAACATTACTTGTGCTAAAACGCTAAATCTGACTCACCGTTGACCTTGCATGGATGAAAATAAAAGCTGTAGTGTCTGTTACTCAAAGAAATTAGTTTTTATTTATGTTTTTTTTTTATGACAGCACGACAGATAGAGGTAACTGACATAAACACGCCTAGACGTCATTGCGGTGGCCTACATACTAAATATTATAAAAATCTGAAAGTCTGTGTGTTTGTTAGTCAATCACGCCTTTGGGAAGCGACAGACCGTAAAAATATTTGCATATCTGACAAGGCTTTGAAAGACTTAATTATAATACTTTTCCCAAGAAACGTGTCTGCTTATCTACTGTAGTTCCGCTGTGTCTATTTCTGAGTCTAATTTGGCGTTCATGTGAAACTACGGACAACTAGTCAGCACCAGTTAGATAGTTTTTGAGACTTCCTGTTTGTGTGAACAAAAGTTTAGGAAAAATGTATAAGGAAAATATAGTGACACAATTAATTTAATGATGAATCAATATTAATTTATCATTAAGTACTTACCTACTTTTAACAGAGCAGTGGTAACTGCGACGACTTACGTGATTGTAGGTCGTGGTTTCGAACCTAAGCAGACACTTTACTTTGTGTAAATTATTTCATCACCACTGTCCAAAAACGGTGAAGGAACATCGTGAGGAAATTCGAAGAGATGTGACGTTTACCAACCCACACTGGGCTCGCATAGTGTATTATGGCCAAATCCCTCTCACAGATAGGAGGCCTGTGCCCCATCAGTAGGAAAACTAGAGGCTGATCATATATTTATGCTAACTTACCTACATTTAACAAAGCAGTAACCCACTGATGAAAAACTCTAAATATTTGCATTTCTTGCAGTAACATAAGTTAAACAGCTACTACACTACGTGCCTTAAATCGTTCACTCAACTAGGTAGGTTAAGCGAAGTACCTATTAATTGCATATACCAAAGTTTAAAGGTCCCAATACATTGAAGTTCACTCTAAACCGTAGCAAACGCTAAGTGGGTTCCCGTGTAATGTGGATGCATAACATTTGCATCTATTTTTCTAACTAGGGTAACATTGGCGGTGCACTTAATGGTAAACTTAGTGACCGAGTTTGCCAATTTCGTGGTATTTGCTACTTGCAGTGTAGATGTGTTGAATATGACGTGATTTTTCTTAGAATTCTGTGTTTAGTTCGGTTTGGTTAGGAATAGTGGTTTAGTCATGTATTGTTTTGATGAAACTGCGTAAATGACAGTTTGAAGAAAGGATTGTGTTGCAACGTATGGTGATACTGATACTTGATTTAATACAGCACGAGTCATAATGAAAACAAACATGTTATCTACATAGTTTCCTAAAACAGTTTTCACCGAAAACCAATTCTGCAGTGTTTTGTAACAATCAAGTGTAAATTATTTCATTACTACTGCTCTCAAAACGGGGAAGGAAAACATCGTGAAGAATCCGGCATGTCCTAGAACCAAAAATTCGAAGACATCATCTACCAACCCGAACTGGGCCCGCGTGGTAGATTACAGCCCACTCCCTCTCGGAAGCTTGTGTCTCAGCAGTGGGCATATTATAGGTTTGGTGATTATGCACTATTCAGCAGGGGTGGGTACCACTAGAGCAGCAATACCTACAGTATTTGTCTCTCCTTCCCCTTTTTAATCCATCCAAAGGTTATCTTTAAAAAATCGCTCTTAGCGATAAGACCGCCCATTGTCACCTATTGTAAAATTTCTATATTTATGTCTGTAATTTATATGGTGTAGAGTATTCTATTCTGTAGCTACCTATCTACCTAGATGTATAGCCCTAACTGCCTTCCTAAGGCCATCGGTCAATCCAGTAGGCTTTATTCCCTCAAGAGAATGTATTGAACGATTGCCAATAAATTACCACGTACCTACCTAAGCGGTGGCGTAACTCCAATCAACAATTACCTATTAGCAGAGAGCAATGACACTTCGATTTGCCCTTTCGTAGGACGTACCAGCTTTTGCAAATACGCAACATTGTGGTTTCAGCAAATTAGGTTTGTTAATTATGAGTTTGGTGAATAGGATAGATTAGTAGGGTATTGATTGATCTGTTGGTAATAGGCATTCAATCAGCGTTAAAAATAATCCCCTGTAAGTAATCACTGAAGGGTTAGCCAGAGGTGTAAATAAAATTATATCGTAATAGCAATTATGCCTCGTTGGTCTCGTGGTCACAACCGCGACTGCTGAGCGTGGGGTCCTGGGTTCTCGATTCCCGGGTCGGGCAAAATATTATTGAGTTTTTTTCATTAGGATTTTCATTGTAGCAGCTCGGAGTTTGGAAGTTGGCGGTGTGATACCCCGTGCCTCGGAAAGCACGTTAAGCCGTTGGTCCTGCGCCTGATCTCTCTCTGGTCGTGTCGGATTGCCGTCCCATTGGACTATGAGAGTGAGGGAAGAGGGAGTGCACATGTGTCTGCACGCACATTTGTGCACTATAACATCTCCTGCGCCGAAGGCTAGTCTCCGTTGAGATTCGCCGCCGTGGCCGAAATACAGTCTGGATGCCTTTTTTTTTTTTGACGATGGGAAATCATCAAATGACCCCTCCCGCTCTGGGTGGAGCAGAAGGGAGTGTCAGACTCTTACTGACTAAAACCCACCCGTGTTCCTTCCTTAGCCCTTTATGTACCAGGGCAGCGGTAACCCTTTCGGACGATCCCGCTACCCCGGCAGTACTCTGAGGGCTTTATTTATTTTAAAAGCAATGCAAACACAAATGACTCGTCAAATGATACATTCTCTTTGACGTCAATAATTTAGTTAACCATTATTGCGTCCCTATAATTTTATAATAACCACATTGTGCTAAATAAACTAATAATTTTATTTTCTTGTTTCAGGTCAGTATCAATCAACTGTGACATCGATTCTCCGTTCCTCGGTCGCGTAAGAAAACCATTCATTAATTACTACGTAGGGTTATTTGCACGAGTTTCATATAAACCGTTTACGCGAGTTCAAGGAAACGTACCTACACGCAAGCAAATACCATTTACGAGAAAGAACAGAATTAACAACAAATCCTTGTCTGTTTTTCTTTCATGACTTACGAGTACTTATCTAGTTTATCAATCTATCTAGTTTGTTAATTTTAAGAACGTTCACAGTCGGGCCTAAAAACGCTACATTAAGCAATTCCTCTAAAAGCGATTTGATCTCAGTCTCAATCTGTCAAAAATACCTCTAATTTCCCTACATTTTTGACAAATTGTTGACATTTATGGTCGCTGAAATGAGATTGCGACTAGATTTTGAACGTTTTAATTACGAGAATTGGCCTGCTGTTATGGGATGGTTAGTCCAATAGCTACCACTTCCATGGTGTAAACTAGGTAATTGCGTAACACACTTACAATAGTAATGCCTTTCATTTTGACAGTTCAACCGCGTTCGTTGCGTTATTCACGTCGTTGGGCAGACGAATTTTTCAAAGATAGGAAGCAATGGATTAGCAATTTCCTTTAAAATCTTTCTTATTGCGATTATAAGTGTTTTATGCCAGGGTGCAGCTCTGCGGTCCAATGACAGTCGCAGCTCGTCAGTCTTCCACACGAAACTCGTATATCCGTAACAATTGGCAAGGAAATGGTCCAAATAGTTCTGTGACTGGCTGGCGAGGTATTTCTAGATCTTTTACGAGCTCAGTATTGATTCCAAGTGCCTGCAGCAAATGAGTTCGGTTTCGCTTCGTTCGTATGTCGAGATCGGCCTGAAATGCGGAAAACGTTGAGCTTTCCTGAATTAGGTTACTTATCATATTCCTTTATTACAAAAACATGACTTTGTCCCAGAACCCCCTCACTCAAGACTCGAGCATTACATAATACTAGTTTCAACCCATCAAAAGGCTTAAAAAATACATTAACTTTTGAGTGAAGTTCTGTAATCGGGGCCTACAAGTCCTCCAAAGTTTATTATGTTATTACAATTAACATCGAAATAAATTTTAATAACGTCAGCAATAAAACCATCGTAAAATTATCCATCGCTCATCCGCGCACTAAAACAAGACATAAATCATAAAGTAGAGTAAAAAGTACAGTTTTATATCGATACATTACCTGGCAACACTACAACGTAGGTCTCATGGGTCGACGTCACTCAACAGAAGATTTAGACATTTACCGAAGCTTAGGTTATTTACGATCACGCTAATATTATTTATGTGTGTCAACTCGTTCTATTTTAGTAATCGGCGCAGTGTTGCGCTTGCGCAGCTAACGCAGTTGCTTCGAGCGGCCGAACTCCCCCGAACTTCCCCGACGAGACGCGGCGCGTGATTCATTGCCGGGAAGTCGTAGGGTTGCTTTAACAAACACATAAAATAAAGGTTTGTACGAGAAATTGTCTGAAAACTGTCAGACGGATGCCTTACAAATGTTTGACAAGAGATCTGAGTCGCTTTCATCTTGTATATTTGCGGATCTTTATTTTTCTTATCGTTTCGAAGGCCACCTATATTCAGCCAGTTGGGACTGAGACAGGTTTTTCCGGTAAGGAATAGAATTTGCTCTATTGAAACTCGCAAAATTCGAACTATACTCATTACTAAGTTATAGCCACCTTAGGACTACTTAGATGTGAGCATTAGATTATTATCTCCTTTATTTGAATGTAAACACATAGAAGTAATATTTTTAAATATTAGAATATAAAAAGTATAAAAACATTTAAAAATATAAAAAAATAGTAGCCCACCGGTATCGAGAACAGGGTCCAAGCTACCGGTGGTAAGGGCTCTAGAGAGAGGAACCTCCTGACAATGCGAACCGTGTACAGAAGTACCGCTTTAGAATAGATTAGATTATAGATTATTGTTATTATGAGTCTGTGTTGTCCCACTGCCGGGCAAAGGCCTACCTTCCCTCTATCCACCTTTCCAGGTCTACTGTGATTGTGGGCCAATCCTTTAAGACGGAATTTATAATAGACTAGCTGCGCCCCAAAGATCGGGATTAAAATTATCATATACATATGTTAATCCTGGTTGTAAACTATCTGTGTGCCAAATTTCATCCAAATCCGTTCTGTAGTTTTTGCGTGAAAGAGTAACAAACATCCATCCATCCATAAAAACTTTCGCGTTTATAATATTAGATTTCATTAGGTACGAAAATCTAAAAGACACTGTTATAGTACCTAACTACCAGCACTTAACTTTATTGAACAACTAAATAAATCACTACATAAATACTCAAATTGACCAGACAAGAACTGACGCAGAACGCAAAACTGAGAGCAAAAAAAACATCCCATCCGCTTGCCAGCCCTCACCAGTAAGCAAATACCTAAATCTTAACGAAGCAAGAACTGGAGTCATGGCGGCCGTTTATCACACACGCGAGCTATCCGCGACTCCATCATGATCAGGTCTTGGAGGCCATCCATAAATTACGTCCATAAATATAAGAAAGATCTGTTTTTTATATTTCTGTCATTACGTCACACGGTAAGAGTGTGCTAGGGAACAACAAAGACAGATCAACAAAGTGTGACATCGTGTGCAAAAAGGCAGCTTTGTGACGTCACATATACTATGGAAAAACTATAAAACATTACCGAGACAATCATTTTTTTTTTTTTTAATAACGTTGCTCCACACTATGAATTTCTCCTGTATCGTGGGTGCGTTTACAAACATTTAAACTCACATACACAAACAGCCAGACCTGTAACAACTACTTGTAGGTCATACAAATATTTGTTCCGTGCGGGAATCGAACCCGCGACACGCAGCGCAGCAGTCAATCGCTTAACCACTGCGCCAACCGTGCCGTCAATATTCGTAATATTATAATATAAGGTTTCATTACAAGGACAAGGACGGGGTTCTAAGAATAATTAAATTTATGTGACGTATTTTGTGGATGGCCCCTTGGCTGCCCAGGCGCCTAATTGATGCTGCATCATTTATAGTCCACGAGAATTTATAGGTGCAAGGGCGGGACGAAGGTAAAGGATAGTTTTTAATGACAGATATGGCGTCGTTTTATAATGATTAGATATCTCCGAAGAGGTTATTAATATCTGTAGCTTCCAATGATATCTATGGAAGATTAATGACAGGAGCTATATCTGTAATTATGTTAGCGATAATTCGCTGTTCGATGCTCTCGGTACAATTTCTCTAAATTATAGTATCGTTTCCGATAACTGTATCAATGGTCTTACAACGAGTCTTGATATAGCAACATCAAAGCAAAAATAAATATATAATAAATAATGAATATATTCTAGATAGGCAGTCGCTCCTTGTCAAATACTGGCTTTCAGCTGCATCCGGTTAAACTGGAAGCCGAACCCAACATAGTTGGGAAAACGCTAGGCAGACGATGATGATATAATCCTAGAATCACATTCATCCAAATACAGAACAAAAGACTCGACATCTTTTGAAACGTAATGTCCTCTAGTTTTAATGGAGCTCGAGAAAGTATATCAGCTGCCAAAAGATCATAAATCAGTTTGACTGACACCAGTGTCGAAACCCCACTGGCACTGGTCGAAATACATAACTTCTTGAGAGAATAATATACGATATATCTTAATCCCTTGATCTCGATATGGAACAAGATAATAAAGCTAAAAGAAACTATGACAACAGTTGTCAAAGTCTGCAGTTGCTACAGACTTAATCCTTGCTTCATATTCTTTGAATGGCGTAACAAGGAAGTCGAGAATTCGTGATGTATTCGCATATTTCAGTGTCCCCTATTTTTTGTTGGTTCTGTCTCAATGTTTTCAGTCTTCCTTATCTACGTTATATGATCGATTGCTTAATCCTTATTTGTGGCTTTAATCCTTATGTTAATAAAGCTTAGATTATATTTTGTATAAGCGTTCTAATAAGACTTAAGTGTTCTTTTACTGCTGCTTCATTGCTGTCTCGTTAACCTTTGTTAAGTTATTCATCATCTACATTTCGAAATGATGCCGCCATGGCTCCTATTCTTTCAGTATCCCCAAACACTGCACTTGTATTCAGTATTTTTTCCCTAAAGTAAAAAGGTTAACTTAACTCCCATAACTTCACGCCTGTTTTGGACGAAGGGTTAGATAGACCTATGCCTATACTGCACCCACATTTCGCCAGTTATATTTAAGTCCCGTGTAATAAGACAATCAAAAAGTATATGATTTCAATACCGATATTATCATCATTCACAGCCCGACTTCACCCACTGCTGGACACAGGCCTCTTTTTTCTAGTGCCAATACCTACGCTCCTGTGCCAGCCTCATCCAAGTTTTGTCCAATACCGATCATCGTCATCATCAGCCTATAGCAGTCCACTGCTGGACATAGGCCTCTCCTATTGCACGCCATTCAACTCGATTTTCGGCAACTCTCATCCAGCCGCTACCGGCCATCCTGCGAAGATCGTCGCTCCACCTAGCCTGAGGGCGTCCCACCTTACGTTTACCGATTCGCGGTCTCCAAGAACACGTCTACCCCAACGGTCATCGGTTCTACGGCTAATATGACCGGCCCATTGCCACTTCGACTTGATTATTCTGTAAGCTATGTCGACCACTTTGGTTCTCTGCCGGATCACCTCGTACCCAATACCGATATCAGAATCTAAAACTACTGTCAGAATTTCGATATTTTACTATTCAAAACGACTGTCAGACATACTCGTTGACCAAGTTACAAACAAACACCAGACACATTGCAGGTACATTAGAAACATGGCTGCAACAATCACGACCAGATTGATTGATTACATTTAATGTTTCCTCGACCTTATCAAGCGATCGCCAACACGCCACACAGCAACATTAACTGGCGTGAAAACGCAATTCTGGCTTACATGGGTCCAAGCCACACAGCTAATGACTTTGCGTGCCACGCTTGAGTAGCGTAGCTCGAGACGTGCAGTGTTGCTTGCCAGGTGATCTGTTTATGTATAGCATAATCAGCCTATAATGTTCACACTGCTGGGACACAGACCTTCTCTCAGTGAGAGGGAGTGGGCCGTAATCCACCACACGGGAACGTCTTCGAATTTTTGGTCCTATAACATGCCGGTTTCCTCACGAAGTTTTCTTTCGCCGTTTTTGAGAGCAATGGTGATGATCGACGGCGGGCGTCGAAAGGTGTTGACGGATGCAGTTGCCTGTGTCGTCGACGCGAGTCGCTCGTGTGTATGATGAGCAATAAGAGCACGCAGCATTGCTCTAAGCTTCAAACGAACAGCATACCTGTATGGGTTCGTCCTTAGATTTTTCGTAACGACTCGATCGCGTTCAATAGCCAGTGACAGCAGCATTGTCCCATAATGAGTAGCAGTCACACCAAGCGGACATTACCAGCTTCGACCGGCCACTATCGCAGTAATGAACGAAAACGAAAGTTTACGATTAAACGCGCGTTTGCGAACTTAACCGTGTTTGTTATTGCCGTGTAATTGTACCACTGATGGAAGTTTAATCGGGCTGTCAGTAGTTTTCGTTGAGGTAATATGTGGTTTGAAGTTATGTCTTTCGTAGTATATTATTATTTGGAAATTGGAATGGTATAAGAGATTTTTAACAGATAGAAGTTTTCGCCACTGATTGGGCCTCATTTAGGCGACATCGCGGCCAATCAAGACGAAGTTGGTGGGATGATCTTGACTCCTATCGAAAGGACTTGCCCGCTGTGGCAGTGGCCAGACGAGTTTGCCTAGCAGTGGGACATTACGAGCATGTGGGTGTTTTAACTTCTGAAAGACACACTCACGTGCACTAAGTACCAGTTGATATAGGCTCTCATCTTAAACGGAACCTACCATGAACATAAAAAGCGTTTAACTAACAAAATCACTAGCCATAGAACAGAAACCTTCACGTCACCTATCATTTAGGGCGTACACGAGCACAAAATTGTCATCCTTGAAAGTGTAATATTACCTCACGCACCACAATTTAGTTTCTCGTCCAAACGAGGTGGTCTGAGCAAACATCCCGTGGCACGCGTGTGTACGGTCATTATACAAACGGGCTGGGTATTACGGGTAATTTGCTCACGCCGTGAATTTGCGGTCTCTCTGATTCGCTTTCGTCACGTGATACCCACGGCCTAATGCAATTGGCCGATGTTGATGGGATGTTGATGTGGTAAAGTGCATATCCTGTGCAATTGGAGGGTTTGACGGCAGTTTGCGCTTTGCTCTGGCAATGTGCACGTTCAGCACCCTAATTGCGTAACACAGTCTGAAATATTTTTAAGGATATTGCTAATCCATTGCTTTATATGTTCGAAATATTTGTCTGCTGAACAAAGTAGATAACGCAATGAATGTTGTTGAACTGTCAAAATGGAAGCCATTGCTACTGTTAGTGTGTTACGCAATTACACCGCTGTTTGTGTATGAATATAGTCTCTTTCTTCAATCTTTGTGAAAGATTTACATCAGATCGCTTTAAAATTAACATTTTCTGAAGAGAGATAGACAGAACAGTTAAGTAATTAATTAAATGTAAATGAAAAAGTCTTTCAAGTTTCGACACATTGTAATTAATTTTGTTCCTTATTAATAAAGTAATCCCGAGAGTAATTCTATCCATTTCAAGAAACCTTTGAAACAGTAACCTTATCTTAGTCAAATCAAAATGTTCTTCCATAATTACTAAAAAGATACCTTACACCAATAACAGTGAGATTTAATCGGCCAATCAGGTGAGAGTAGAATGCGATCGCAGCACGTGATTGGATGAAATCGAAAGTTGGCCATTGATTGAGGCAGATTATTGGTTTTTCAAGCGAGTAATACGCTGGTAATTACGTGGTGTGGCTGGGAAGGTAATGAGATGTTGCTGCGTCGATTAAGGGACGCTATAATGTTTTGTTGGTTTTTTGAAGTTTAGATATCGGTGGAATTAGAAACTGGCTAGTAAAGCGCGCTGTTGGATTTTCAACGTTCCGCTCAGCGTCGAAAGTTGAAAATCGAGCAGCGCGCTTTTGCTTAGGCGTTCATTTAGGTGTCGTCTAGTGAAAAAGACAATAAGGGACGTTTAACGTGGAAAGCCATTCGTTGTTGAACTGTGTTTGAAATTCTGAGCGTCTTTGACAGTATTTAAAGAAACTCTGTTAACTATACTAATAATAAAGCTGAAGTTTGTTTGAACGCATAATCTCAGGAACTACCAGACGATTTTGAAAAAAAAACTTTTTGCATTTGATAGCCCAATTCTTTAGCAAGGTTATTATTATAGGCTATTTAATGTCACGCTATGACGAGAGAAAGAAAATAAGTCAGAAAGAAAGTTAAGCGAAAACAAGGTAAAAGCGCGAGCGGGCGATGCGATGCGAAAAAGTGGGAAGAGAGACAAGAAATTTATAAAGTCTTCTATACCCACCAGCCTACAGCCATTTCTACAATCTCAATCAACTCTTCCTCTATCAATTAAAGCCAGAACGTCCTGTCTTATAAATCGCAGTCACTCCACTCAGATCAAGTTGCAAATGAATGTATCAAGAATTTACGAACATGCCAATTTATGTTCCTTAGTAAAGCTGACACTGGAAACCATGTCTACGAATCTTTATCGTTCTACCCGCTAATCAATAACGAGCAATGGCATAATCACTGAAACTTACGCGGTAGATTTAACACCAGGAAATAAACAACATTTCAATGTCTAGGAAACATTTGGTTCCTTTAATTGGACTTGAATTGCTAATGAATTTTGAGGTGGTAGTCTTATTGTTGGCGCTGTCTTGTTTGTTGGGTAACATAAGGGAAAAAACTAATGAAACAATGAAAGCAAGGCATAACTCTGACACCAAACAAACGATTCAATATATTGATGAAGAATCTGGCGATCTTCATCAGGAATCTTTGCTAAAAACAAGTGACGATCAAAAACTCAAAATGGATTCGAAAAATATTCAAAATATCTTGCCGATTACAAAATAAGCATACTATGAAGTAATAAAAACAAGTGACAAACAAAAATTCAAAATGAATTCGAAAAATATTCAAATCTTGCCTATTAGAAAAAAAAATTAGTATCAAATCAAGACTTTCATGATCATATTGAATAAGACCTCCATGGTGATTATTTAGGTATTACCGAAAAGTCTTTACTTGTAGACAAGCCTGTTATATTTGGAGATTTCAGACAGGCAGTACCAAATACTAAAAGGTCAAATAACTAAACTTCGTTTCGTACCCTACTTGTGAAGCGAAGTAAGACATGAAAATGTCACGTCTCCTGATTAACGAAATGGTGCAAAACGTGACATTTGAGCAGAAGGCTTTACGTGAATAATGGCGGGTGACGCCATAAAAAATATAAGTAGGACATAACGATTAACTATGAAGGTGTTGTTTCAAATAACGGTATTAAAAGCAACCATGAAGATAAGGTTATTGAAAACACTGCACAATTGCACATAAGACATAAAAAAAAAAGAAAAATAATAAGCAAATGTATAATGTGCATGTACAACTAAGTATATGAGCCATGAAGGTATGAAAACCACAAAATAATATTTGACATTGAAACTAGCTAGCACTACATCATTTCCCGAAAGTATTAATAAACAGACATCAATTTCATTATTCATATATAGCACCTATATTAGATCACGTCACGTCAGACTGTTAGCTACAATACCGACAGCTACACAATTTGGCGGCATTATGTTACCGAGCCAGTCAGCCAGCGTGTCGCCTCCGCCCACCCATCTGTGTGCACCACCTTGTAAGGCTTGGGTTAGTCCATAGCCTTCGTAATATCCATCGCTATATTGTTTATCGCGGCCTTCCTTAATTACCGGTACTTTCGAATGGACTCAACCCGTCTCCGCTAATAGGGTCTGAGTGACCTCACGGTTTTGCCCTGATTTACTTTGATCGTTAATTGGCTGGTATCGGCTTTTAATATTAAAATTTCATTGAGGACTTTACGTGTTACGTAAGAGTTAAAATAAACTTTGGAGTGATGAATGAAATTGATTGAGCGAAAATACTGTGCATTCGTATTATTTAAAAATGTGTTTCTACTTGCTAACCCGACAGAAGTTGTCGCGACAGGATTATAATATGGGTAAGCTCATAGAAAAAAGCGCTTTCATTTTTTCCCAAACTTTTCAATTTTCCGGACAATTTTTCAATGTTTTTTTTCCGACGAACATTTAGGAAACCAAAAATAGCCAAATCGGCTCAACCGTTTTCAAGTGATGCGTTTACCGACGAACAGCATTACATTTTCATTTATAAAGATTATTTTCATTGTGTCTATGCTTGTATGTAGAGCAAGAACCAATTCATTTAAACTAACCTTATTTAATTTAGTGTGAATAAATGTATTATTACATTTCTGATGATAATCTCTATGCGATTCATTGTAGTTTTTGAAGCAACTGGTAGTTTTGAAACTAACTTCATTGTCAGTCATTTCTCAGATTAACTTGCTCTGTCATATACCATAAGTGTCTCATAATACAATGAACAATTTTGGGTTGAGAAACTAATGTAAGACCTGCATTGGCAACACAATAGAAACTTAAAACATTGTAAATGTTACTAAATACTTCGTGATTAGCACAGAACGTCTTGGTTAATTAAAAGGGGTCGTGAGTATTGCACTTGGCTTTTCGGTCGGCGTTCTATACTCGTCCAATTGCCTTAAGTTAACTAGTATTTTTTCTTTGATCCTTACACTGTCTTTACCATTACTCATTGCTCTTAAATCTTCCTCCGCCAAAGCCCTGAGTGGCCGTAAAGTATATCTTCAAGATACATTTTACTGAAACTCTGTTTCTCTGTAATTCCTTTTGATTTATGGAACGGCGGAGACTTAAGTAGATCTCATTGATATTTCTTTTTAATCCTTGCTGAGCATACTCTGAGGTCTGCATTTACTTATGCAAATTCGCATTATGAATCAGCTACCCGTCCTACATAACGGCTTCCATTCACTTTTTAAGCCCTTAAGTTCCAGTGAACAATTAGCCATGAATGATTTTTTAATAAAGTTATCAATGAAAGGAAGTGTATCGTGAAACTTGACAGTTACCTCATTTTTTACATTATTTAATTAATTAAACACGTCAATAAAGTGTTTAACGTCCATTGGTACTGTATCATGATATTCATGATATTGTTGACATCGACCACTTTCAAATTAGCGCCGCTCCCGTATAAGGTAACATATTTTATATGAGTCAGTTTTTATGAAACTTATTTTCGTTTTCCGCTATAGTATTACGTCGGTTTCAAATTAGTCATTTATAAAGCCACAACGCTGCTTTGTTAGTATGCCACAGCAGTTTTGTAGATCTAGAACAGTTATGATAGTAAGTGTTTAAATAAAACAAGTGCTCGCGTTTTTGTGGTAATCGGCTAATGAAGTAATTACAGCAGGTAAACTAAATTAAGTTTTTATTTTACCTTTTATGTCTTCTTGTATTTCACAGTGCACTATTGCACGTTTAATATGAAGAGTTTTATTACCAGTATCATTGTTTTGTTACACTCTAGAGTTGACATTTAAATTGGTTTTATTTTCCTTTACCTGACCACTTAGGTTTAGTTCATTCAGTGAGTCAATGGCGTTATCATCATATTTGACGTGTCTGAACATATTTCGTTCATTATTAATTAGTTCAATGGCATTCCACTGAAACCCTCCACATTTAATATGGTCATTCACCGATATAGACGTTTAGAATTGAACCTTTATAATTCGAATAAACTTGCTGGGGAATTTGAAGCCTTATTTTAACAACACATGGTTTATTTTCCATTGAAAATATTTGTGTTTAAAACCTTTTACAGGTCAAATTGTTTGTTGTTAATCGTCTGTGTCAGTCTCTCTATATTGTTTATGTCATTGTTATATTGACTTGTATATTCTTTGGTAATGTTTTATTATTAATGCCGAGTTTAGGGCGTTTACCTGTCGTTGACTCATTCAAGTTTTCTAGTAAAGTAAAAGTGAATTGTAATTGTAGTTACGATGAAGATAATTAAAAACCTTGTTAGTGATGTGGCTCCTGCTTAGATGTGTCGTAGTGTTTGATTTCATCTACTCCTATCTTTATGAATATCAAATATTATGTAAGTAATATTTGCTTTCTATTACTGAATAGCTACGTTCTTTCGTTGACTAAGTAAAAACAATTCAATATAGGCTTACTTTTATTAAGTGTATTATCACTGACTAGCTTCTGCCCGCGTGAAATTTGTTGTTCCTCTTGTACCATCGTCTTGCGGTTTAACATCGTTTTCGATCAGCATTCTTTCTGACTTTTTTCTTTTCTCTCGGCTCCTGGGGTGGTTCAGAGATTAGCGTGTTCCAAATAAAGAAACAAATTTCAGCTTCATTATTTATTTATTATATCTAAGATGTGTAAGTGACCTCTCTAAGTGATCTCTCTAACTGCAATCAGCAATCTGTTTACTAGTTCAAGTGCATCTTTTGTTGAATTACATTCGAGACACTGCTCATAAAATATTAAATTACAAAACATAATAAGTAATATTACAACCTTACGCATGTAAACAGTTTCATTAACTATTAAATCTCTATTAACAAGTCTAAGATTTATGACATCCGGTGCTTCTGCGAAGCTTTTCTCTACCGTTCACTGTAATAGAGTTAACTTTACCAGTTTGACGTCAATTAGTCTCCGTCTTGCTTAACCGACGACGTTTCTCCGGCATTACCTTGCTGTACATAAGCCACAGAATGCACATATTTACTTATTACTTAGCTGTACATATTTACTTGCTTGGAAAAATCATGCCCAAAAGCAAAACGAAAACAAGGACGGTCCCGAGAAAGATGGGTCGACGAGATCGAGAAAGTAGCGGGACAGCACAGGACTGGAAAGAGTAGAAAACAACGGAAAGAAAGAAAGAAAAGAAAGGAACTTAATTAATTTCATCAATTTTACTCGCATTCATTAATCTTACCGTCGCAACGTATCGCCCATCCGCGTCATCCCTTCGTTTTCGCTTAGCGTTCTTTCCTGTTCCGACTTTTTATCCTTTTGCTCAGCTCCTAACGGTCGTAGCTTGATGTTAAATAGCCTATAGCTTTCCTCAAGAATTGAGCTATCAAATGTAATACAAACAAACTCTTCAGATTTAGTAGAAGCAAATCTATGCACAAAAGGTGACTCCAAACTTAACAATGTTTTTTACATGAGTTGATGAAATTAAACATTTTACTTTTTAGATTTAGGTAGCAACGTAAACTTTTCTTTTTCTAAATTTCCACAAATAAGGCTTTTCTTAAAACAAACACTCCCGTAATCTAACAGATGATCTTAACGGCCACCTTATCATAAAATTGATCAGGTCTGAAACGTCTGGAGACCTCTTACTGAAATAGAACTTGAAATTCTTCAGGCGTCCCGTCTCGAGTTAGCCAATTTATGTCTTTGGTAAATTGTGTTAGTTAATTAAATAGACGTAAAAGCAACTTGTTATTTCTCTCTAAAAATAAACTTTCTTGGAATATTTTTTGTGTCTATTTTCGCAAAATTTGTAACTTTGTTGTTCTAAATTGCTACGAAACGGAGTTAAATATAGCTTAGATTTTTTTCTGAAAATTGGTATCTACGATGAACCAAGTATTACACCTACATAGTTTTTATTTACATAGCTGGCCAGATTTTCATTTTTTGTCAAGCTGGTTTCGCATCGGCAAATATCATGAATTACCTATACAAATTCTCATCCTCTCATCCTCAGGGGATGATTTTATAAGTCCGCCATGAGTGCTCCCTTCGTTACATAAATAACTCTTGCGCAATAGACCCAGCTCTTAAGGATGTGCGTTGTTTGTCGTCAGTAAACGAATTTAAGATTTTTATGAAGTAGATTTTTTAGAAACCCCAATTTCAGGCAAGCGAGAAAATTATTCACACAAAGCGTTTATCTAAATATATCCAACACTTACAAACATTTACTTTAATCTGCGCTTGCTCGAAGGTAAACCATCAAAGCATACTGAAAAGTTTACGTAGCAAGGAAAGTGGTTCCGGTGGTCCCGACCGTACAATGTGGTGCACATTCATAGACCGCTGCGGCTACTGCGACAACTGCCTGTAATAATAATACCGGACATTCAGTTATCGTAAATATTTACGCCGTTCAATATTGTGCGATAAGTTTTTATGAGATGCGATTAGGGATGTCGCTCGTGCGCGTGAAATTTTATTTTTATTTTTGTGATAAAATTGCATTTTCTCATTGAAAATGTTGTAACATGTTGTAACTTATTCGTAGAGCAGTGGTGGCCTTGTAGTAATGGCCCCGACTTACGAGTCGAGTATGTCGTGGATTCGAACCCAGGCAGGCGCTTTACTTTGAGCAAATTATAAGATATTTAAGAAACCTTAGATATCTTAGAACCAAAAATTCGAAGACATGTGACATCTACCAACACGCACTGGACCCGCGTGGTGTATTACGGCCCGCTCTTTACTGATTATATGCTTATTCAAAAACGTACGTACTTTAATTTGAGTATAGATATTTTATAAATATTTGGTGTTAATGTAAAAAGCTATAAAAAGTCTACCTGACTGAAATAAAATGTATGGAACTATTATTGCATTTATTATTATAACTTATAATTAAATGTATGGAACTATTATTGCATTTATTATTATAACTTATAATTAAATGTATGGAACTATTATTGCATTTATTATTATAACTTATAATTTAACCAAGTATCTATGTTAAAAAGTACATTTAACAACATTTGTTAATAGATACTTAGTGCTTATTTTGCATTAAAACTCTATCCTAAGAACATTACGCTCTCCACAGTTACATTATTTAACATAATTATCTAGAATTTTACATAATTATTGCAAATTCATGTAGAAAGGGTCTCTTGTGATCAAATCTAAGCGATTTTATAGTTTGCATAGTATTTTATGTTACTTTCACATGTACAACGTCATTTTATTATCCCTTTAGTTATCTAATAGATAAATGTATGAATAAATTACAGTGTTTATGTAGGCGTTAAGTGTTTACATAAACTTTACCGCCTCCTTTTTTGATGGCGGTTGGAAATATATTATTTATAAGTTTGTCATCAGTTTAATCAACGCCAGTTTTAACTTTTCACTATTGAGTTCGATAGTAAAATATTATAGTTTATTATTTCAAACCCACGATAATTATCGATTTTAAATCGATGTCTACCTATTTGAAACTGAACGTGAAATATTTACCCAAAAAAGTATCCATACAAATAGGAAAGCGTCTTGTCCCTTAATTAATTTAGTCATCTATAATTTTCACTCCAAACTTGATCACGTAACTCCAACAGCACTTATCAATCTTCCCTGAACTGTAGGCACAACCCTCTGACCCTGCAATAGGCTACATGTACCTATTGGCTCCCGTCGCACCGTGATTAATGACACGTTATGGATATTGCTCGTATGTCTACCAATCTCAAAGGCTACAAGGCTATATGGCTCTTTGGCTCTGGCTCTTTCGTCAGAGGTCAAAGGCCTTGTTGTTAATGTGTCGGTAGACTAATGGAAATTAAGAGTTGATTTGATAACTGCTTTCTCGCAGGTTTTGCTATGAGAAGACTAAGTGAAATTTACAATCATGGCGGCAGGTTTTTGTTCAAAATTAAATCTATATTGTTAGAGCTTAAGTTACGATGCGTGTTGATAAGTTCAAAATAAACAAAACTCTGGATGTATATTGAGGAACTAAGTATTTCTATTAGGACAATTTTTTTTTATTAGCGTTTAGAGTCCCACTGCTGGACAAAGGCCTCCATACTCTCCTTCCACATGATACTAACAAAATTATAAAAAAAAAATGAATCCATATTTAACGGGTCAGTAAATCTCTTCGAAAGTGTACAAGCCCTATAAATCCGGAAGAGCTGTCCCCAATCTGGTCAGGCGACAACAGCTCCCCCTTTCTTGGTAATACGACACTAAAGGGCTTCTTGTTGCTCTTCGACACTCCCACATTTTATGAGTTTATTTTTAAAATGATATTTTATAAATGTTGGGTCAACTTTCGGGGCCCCATTTGTATGTAATTTTTAGTTAGTAGTGTATTCGTCGACTATAATATATGGCTATGTTTAGGATTTTGAAATAAACCTTTACATTTCCCTTCCAACCAAGTATTCATTAAGATTTTTAAAAAAGCCACCAACCTTATACAGGGTGTAAAAAGACACATCACATAGCCGTCAACAACGCATTCTGTACATCAAACTAAGTAACATTGCATAAAAATAATTGCTGGGAAACGACTTTAATTTTTGGTGTGAAAATTTGCTGTTTATGGGGTGCATGGGGTACAGGGGCCGTGGGGGCCGTATTTGAAGTTGTGTTAAGTATAACATTGGAAACTTGTTTTGGTAAAAAAACGTCAATAAAAGTTGGAATTTTGACCTTCAATATCTGCGTAACCAGAAGGTTCCCAGGTATGGTACAGTACAAAAAAATGATTACAATGACGGGGAGTACAAGTGACTCTCGGCTTCGTTAAGTGTCTTTTTACACCCGTTATGCAAACAGTTCCTCAAGCTAAAGAAATAAAAGCATTTTACAGACATGTTGGTTTGTTTATCGCCAGCACCTTCATTAAGTTACAAAAGGAGTAATTAATTTCTTCATGACTACCTTTTAAATTAATATTCCACCTTAATTGCAGCTCTTGGCAACCAGTCAATTAACCACCTTGGTAAATCCGGAAGACGCAGTCAAAATCAGGTTCGATCCGATGGTATACGATACTCGATAATCTGAGTGGCTAAGTACTTAGGTAACTCGACACGCGATGCACCGCGGGGCTTCTCACTGTGACTCATTAAGACATGTGTTTTTTTACGTCGATAGCAGTTAATTTATTATAGCACTAAACGGGACAATATTCAGTTTGTCTACGGAACCATGAACTTCGTGTAGGTACACACGACGACACATCAAGCTATACATTTCCAGTCTTAGCTGACCTCGCATTGTATAGGCTTTTCGTACAATGAGAAGTCAGCTTATACTGGTGATGTATAGTTTGATGTGTCGCCGTGCGTACCCTAGATGGGTAATAAAATAAATAATAAAAATCTTAAATTTACTGAAAGACAACGCACAGCCTAAACCGCTGGGTCTAGAAGCATGACAATTTGCACAACAGTTCCTTACCTATGTACCGAAGGTGAGCTACCACTAAGGAAGGTTTTTGAAAATTCATCCCCTAAAGAGGAAAAAGTTTTTATGGCAGTTCGCCATTTTTGCCAATAGGAAATCCACACGGCTTGTCCTAGGATAACTTGATTTAATAACTGTCTCTATTTTCGGGGTCGGTTAATTAATTTCATACTTAGTTGTGAATTTTTTTTTTCAATTGACGCGGCGAAATAATTTGCGATGTTTATCTAAGGGCTGATTTTTTCATCGCCAGATAACTTTTATTCGAGGAATAAAATTGACGTTTGACAGTTTTTGTATGAAAAAACAGTCAAAATTTCAAAATTAACTCCTCGTATAAAGTTATCAAATGATTGAAAAATCACCCCTTAAATATTTATAATGTGTAGTAAAAGTATTTTTTTTTCCAAAAAACAAAAAGGTTCTTTTATTGATATTTACAGCCTGTCAAATCAATCAAGCTGCAATAGGGATAGTAATCTACAATTCACATAGGAACTCATTTCCAATATCAGAATATATTTCGTGAATAAATGTGTAGGCAGTGAACATTAAACCATGATTTACGTAGGAAATCCACAATATAATCAGTGTGAGGTAGGTTTCTCTGAGGATTTGCATCATTTTCTCCGTGATTATCATAGACGAGTAGCTGGGTGTTCGTAACGAGGTGTGGGCCGTCATCAAATGCGCTTAACGAACTGTCTGACTCCTGTATACCTATTGAGTCGAAGGGATATGCCTTCGTTATAGCATGATTTATGAATATTGTTAGATTAAGCTGACGCGTTTTGCAATTTTCTTTCAAACGGAGCTATTCATATTTTTATGGAGGCTATCATTCCTGAGATGGCAGTAGCATTACTGGTGCCAATCATATACTAACTTTAACCACGGTTAGCGTAAATTAATTGGAATCCGGTCGTGTCGGAAAACTATGTTGAACCGTGGTCGACCCTTAAAATCAGTTGTTTTTTTCGTTCCATATAGAACTTTCCCATCTATGTTGATTCGAGTTGAGTCAACTTCCAGTCTAACTGTATGCAGCTGAATACCAATATTTTACATTGAACGACTGCTTATCTGACCTCCAGTTACTGGGTCCCACTGTACCCCTTGGTAAAACTGGTTGTCCGACTTTCGGGCTTCTGACTGCCCGTTACAGATGTAACGGGCAGTCAGAAGCCCGAAAGTCGGATGATAGATTATCATAGATCTCGAATTACAGCTAGAACTAGGGGCTTAGCGTGCTTTCCTCGGATGTCTCTCAGTATGGAACAGATGGACATGACCATCCCCTTGGACTGACCTCGGCAAGCCTTTGATCGATCAACTCGTGTGGCTTTAAGGAGCTTATTACATCAGAAATGTAACTAATAAAATCCTTTTTTTTCCTTCCAGCCCCAACCGTTACCCCAAGCGCCGCCACCGCTGGCGCTGCCGGCTCCAACCGCCGCGAACGTGCCGCCAGCCGCGCACGCATCTGCTCCTCGCACCATCGTCATCCAACGCCCCGACGCTCGTCACGGCTTCGGGTTCACCCTCAGACATCTTGTAGTGTATCCGCCGGATTCGTTGCAGGTGGGTGTGAGTAGATCTTTTTTTTTTTTTGTAGTCTTAGTTTTTTCTTGCAGCTTATGAAACAATCCTGAATAATGTTCTTCAAGGCTCATAGGCTTTGGCCCATACCACTTATGCCTTTGGCAATATCATCTTGAAGTTATTATTATTTATTTATTTTATCTTAACAGACTCATGCAAGACTCATTTTAGAAGATATATCAAACCGTAAACGGTATTTTGATTTTTAACACTTAAGCCAAGAGGGATAATTTCAACACCAACATCACATGTGTAAAAAAATCAGCTGTCCATTTTTCTACGAAAAACAAAGATAACATCGATACTTCACAGATACAATGAATTTATACGAGCGATCCTTCAGTCGCCCCAAAGATAATATGTGAAGTATAAGATACTGCAGTGATAGATAATGCACTAATCAGTCGCCAGTTTTCGCGTCGCCTATGAACAAGTATCGCTTCATATTATCAAGTTCGTTTTACTGCTACTTTTTAATCTTTACCAACACCAGTTATCTTATTATTTTCTATTATCACCCTTCTTCCTTACGTCTTGTTATCAGCGAAGCCACCCTTCTTCATCTAACCTGCTACCACATACCTTTCAGGATCTATACGAAGATGCGCGCCACCTCGCGGTGGGCGCGGTGGGTGCGCCAATGGACACGATCTTCGTAAGGTCGGTGCGGCCCGGCGGACCGGCGGCCGCGGCCGGACTGCGCGCCGGCGACCGTGTGCTTGCCGTGAACGGCGAG
This sequence comes from Apamea epomidion, assembly GCA_947507525.1. NCBI lineage: Eukaryota > Metazoa > Arthropoda > Insecta > Lepidoptera > Noctuidae > Apamea > Apamea epomidion. The sequence continues at coordinate 4,400,196 of OX382234.1, forward strand.
CCGGTTGCCTGCGGCCGGTCCCGGGCGCCGTACGCGCGAGTCGTGCAGTTAGCGCAACGGGAGCCGAGGATATTGAGGCTCACTGTCGTGCCGAGGGATCACGATTTGTTGCAGAGGGTGAGTTTTGAAATTGCACAATTTTACAATGCTCCACTATGTTGGCAATTGTTGCACATGTGTTAAGGCACCGTTGCAATTAAAAAAAAAGATGTAGCAAACATTTAAAAGAGTATGCTTGAATTGTTTGGTAATGTTGTGAGGCGACTAACAAAAGGTATTTACAAGGCGTATACGTAGTACTCGCGGCGCTCGTGTATGAACAGCACCCTAATTGCGTAACACACGATCAATCGGAATCGGTTTCATTTTGACAGTTCAACAACATTCATTGCGTTATTTACGTGTTGAGCAGACAAATTTTCCGAACTTATGAAGCAATGGATTAGCAATTTGCTTCAAAATGATTCAGATTCCGATTGATCGTGTGATACGCAATTAGGGTACTGGAGTATGAACGTAGATGAAGCAAAAAGAGTATGTAAGCATCGTAGCAGATGATGTTTTGTAGTTTCTGCATACCCCCATGTGAAGAAGATGCGAGTTTATGATGATGATGATGTTGGCTTCGGTCAGCCTGAAACTCGCGTCTAAAATAGCGCAATAAGTCTTAGATAGTTCAGTAACACGTGGAGTAAGTGTGTAATTTTTAGTTAATTTCCCTTATGCATCAGCTAAAAATGCAAGCTCAACTATGATATTAGGTAATAAAATAAAAACCGTAGTAAGTATTTAAGTACAACATCAGCAAATTGCGTGTCTTACTCAAGGTTGCACCTAATTATAGTTCTAGTAAACACCCATAAACAGACGAGCTAACTATTTCTACAACTAGGTACTTATAATTTACCTACTTGAAAACCAGTTATTGTAGGTATCTAAACGTTCCTTTTCTACAGTATTTCAGCGAAGCAGCATACAACCCCGAAACAAATCAGCGCCCGCTAGACATGCCGGCTCCAGTAACGGAACACGAGTCGCGGCTGTTCGACGCGTACCGAAGGCCTAGGGCTGCGCTGCCGGCCCCGCAGGCCCCGACCCGGCTCCAGGACCCAGAGTACGCTAGTGTGGCGTCTCTGGCACCTTCCAGATATGACGGCACGCGTCTGCCTGGACCACCGCACTATTTATTGCATGATGGGTAAGATCATTAACGTGACTAGCTTAGTAAATAGTTCTTATTGCGTTGTTTGTTTATGTCTGGACTTGTAGAATCATGAGTTTTATTATATACGTGGTTTATATATGATATTTATACCGTTTAATCTTAACTATACCGAATATTGGGTACTTCACCAAAATATCGGGTTTAAAAAAACAAATTCTTAAAATGTTTTCTTATTATTCACAGCAGACGGGAATCAGACACATCTCTGCCATCATCGGCGACGGAGAGCAAAGACAGCCTCGGATCCTTCGACTCGAACTCAACCCTGACCGGGCGAGAGCTGGACGACTCGATAATCTTATCGCGAATACGAAAAAGTCTCGAGCAGAAGGAGGCTTTCCTTCGACGGCCGAGCCAGCCCACTGGCTGGGTCACCCCTGACGCCCCACCCCCTATCAAGCAGAAAGAGTTCTACGCAAGACCTCAGAAGCTACAAAAGCCTGCGTGGCCTCCCCCCGCGGCTTCCCCGCCCCTCGCCGCCTCCCCACCCCCTCAGCCCCCGCCACAGAACCAGGAAAGAAAAGAAGAATGTTCCGCAAGTGTTGACAGCGGGACTTACAGCGGCTATGGTGAAGTGAACGGAGCTCAAAACGACAAGAGTCGACAGAAACAGGACAAGAGTCAGTTCGTGTCGACGCTGTCGAAGATACAGGAGACCGGGCCCAGCATTCAGAGCATGAATGTGGGGACTGTCACCAATGGAGGGACGGAACTTAAGGATGATGCTAATCAAGATAACAAGTAAGTTTAGTTTTATAGTATACCAGGTATATCAGGCAAGAAATCCTAGTGAGCTTTTTGAGAAAGTTCTTCCGGGACAGTACCTACTTACACCATACCCATTCCTGCTGCAAGTACCAATGCTTTATTTAGGTTTGAAAGATATGAATTCCGATGAAATACAGACATAAGAGACAGTTCAACTTGGTGTTTAAGGTTCATAACACATCAGCCATTCTGCATGATAACCACTTTTTATTAGGTGGTATGGCGTCCTGTTTACCCAAAGTGATCTACGTTAATAACTGGTCAAAAATGTAGGGAAATTAGAGGTATTTTTGACAGATTGAGACTGATATCGGACTGTGAACGTCTGGTTATATTCGTTATAGGACCAATACTTAAAGTACTTCTTTCCTCTCATCAGATACCCAGCAGCAGAACTGCAGCTAGTAACAGCTCGGACGCGTCAGCTGGAAGAGGCGCGGGGCGGCTGTTCACGACGCACTGAAGTGGCACGCAGTGAGCTGGCCAGGCTCAGTACTACGCGCCTCGAGCCCAGCGTGGCGCTGAGGCGGAAGGAGTTCGAGACCAGGGCTGCGAGACGAGAGGCCAGGTCGCTGGATGTGCAGCCTCAAGGTTAGTTAACCTGTTTGAGTACTTTTGAAATTGGAACTGGTACAATATATCTCCACTTTAAAGCCCTACGCTTTAAAATAATATTATTTACTAATTGTTTTCATTTCATTACAGAGTTGGATCACGAGTCGCTGCTAGGCGGCAGCTTGTCAGGCAATCAGCTGACGATCACCGGCAGCAAACACTTACATTGTCCTCCACCAGACGGATATGTGCCCGGTACGTTTACTACTACATCACTTATTCATTTAATTACAACAACATCCATTCTGAAGTAAGGATTACATCTTAGAGAATAATCCAGGCAATCTAAACCTTTCGATGTCTTTGAATTAGGTACCCAATTTTGAGACACACGCGTACATACTATCAATGCACCTTTATAAAAGCGATATTTATGAAAATAACATATTCAAGTAATAAAGATAAAAAAATTCCGGTCGACCAGGATATCAGTCTCTTTTCTTTCGACTCAATTTACACTAAGATGTGACAAATGGTTAATTCAGCAATAAATTAGCCCATACCACTGAACTCTTAATACTTTTCTGGAAAATTTATTAAAACAATTCCTTTTCTCTGTTACAGAAGTAGACAAGGTTCAAATGCGAACAAGGTCGAATAGTACCGGAAGCGATGGATTACCTATTAGAAGACATCATGCCACAGGTAAACCATTATTCGATAAAATTATCACTAGAACACATCACATCACTAGTAGATAGGGTTTCACATCACTACACATTTACAGTAGAGCATATAAGTGGGGGAAAGTTCGATAAATCGTTGTTTGAGCCCAAAGGGAGTAGGGGCAATCAGTATATTAAATCAACATTGATATTAGATTTAGCTTTTTAGTTTTTTTTTTTTTTTATCGATAAACATTGAGTAAAAAAAAACATAATACATAGTAAATTAAGCTCATTATTCATCTATATTCATATTAATATCTTAAAAATATCTCACAACTAAAAAGTTATTTTTGTGTTTTGTCCTGTTATTTCATTTACATGAAAATGAGTTTATAAGTACCTAGATGGTTCATAATGTGCCTCTAAGGAAGGAAGGAAGAACAAAAATGAGACATGCTTCTAAGTCTTCTTCTACTCGTATGATTGATGCTGAGTCATGAAACAAATGAATGTGTAACAAACCACATGAATTTCAAAATGGTGGATCTCTTTAATCGTCATCAACTTCAATTCATTCGATTTATGGACTTTCCGCTCATACAGTTTTTTTTACAACCACAAACATTACACATAATCAAACCGTTGAATACAATGTGATTCTTCGGTATTTAGCTTTGAGCTTATTGGTTGGCGATACGCTTATTCACAATACCATTTATTTGAATGCTTTACTATCTGAATCATCCAATTTTCAAGTCTAAAACATTACTTGATTCTTGATTCATTCGTAATTAAGTTCAATTTGAAATTATTGATAATAATCTTTCTAAAGTCTTAATAATTCTCAATCTTTATAAACTTTGCTTGGTTATTCCTAATTCTTGTCTATGCCGCCACTAATTTCTGGAAATAAACAAAATCAAGTAAAAAAAGAAGCATTCGAAATTCGAGCATTCGAATAAAACCGTCGAACCAATCGCTCGAAGCGCGCCGACCAATGAGAAGGCCACACACACACACGTACTCAGCTTCGCACGCGTCTAATGGCACCGTTCCGCCCCAAGATGGCAGTCACGCGAAGCGACGAATGGGCCTGAACAAGGAACAGATGGAGGCCATGAACCGCGTGTCGCTGGGCGCCTCGGACCCGCGCGCGCGCCCCACGCAGCTCAGCCTGGCGCCGCCCGCGCCCGCGTCGCCGTCGCCCACGCCCAGCACGCCCGCCGACTCAGGTCGGACGACGAGGGTCCGGAATGCTCGTCCCCTCCCTGCCTGCCTGCCGACTGTCGCGCTGCATGTGCAACTTAGATACGTCACCGACTGGAATACAGATTGCCGTACCTGGTTGTAAAGTGATACATCGGCTTTGGAAAAGTTCTGCTTTGTCACGTTGTCCCTGTCACACCAATATGGTAGTCTCTTTCTAAAGCTCGAGGTGTCGTTTGTACTCCTTGGTACTGTACTTGACACTATACATTCGTTGCCCGGTCCACTGTTCGACATTTTTAACACAAAGTAAGGAAGTCCACCGGATGACGAATTTCGGGAGTCGAAAATCTGTATGCTAAATCAGTGACTTCCTTGACGCCGTAACTCCGTACCTCTCCCTACGGACTTAAGACGTCGACGCTGCCGGAATTGCCTGTTACTTTAATGCTAAAACGCGACGCGATATCAGCAATAATTGCTCTTTTATTTCCTGCTCGTTCACTAACAATTTCGTTTGAATCCGACCCATGTTCATGTGATAACGAATCAGGCTTCAAAGCAATATCTTTTTGGAAGGACGTTGCTTTGAAACTAAGGAGGAGGCGATTCGGACTTACCTGTCTTCTCTAACCGTTTTCAAGGAATGCTGTGTGCTTTTAGGTGTGCTACTAACGCAGAACTAACCGTCGTGATCATTCGATGTCTAATATACTAATGTTGTGGTACAATATTGTGTTCAGGTTGTTTGTTTTACTAAGTATTTTCTTTGGACAGGTTTTGCCGATGATTTGGTGACAAGAAGACAAAAGAAAGATGCTCAACTCGGTGGTCAGTAAACCAATTAACTAAGTGTTATAATCAACTGTAACTGCATGAAAATGAACGGCACAATGGATTATTATAACTACTTTTTTAATGACCTAATCCGACAATGCAAATGAAACCGTATAACAAGACTGATAAGGTTTATTTCCCTTTCAAGCAGAAGAAGAACGCGCCATGCGAAGGGTTTCGTACTTGAAAGCCACATGGGGTGATCGATTGCACCTCGACAGTGACGTGGAACCAGACAACGACCCACAAGGCCTTAGAGGGTATGTACCCTTAACTCTTTGCACAATAGCCATAAGTACTTATTTAAAAAATATACATAGAAAATTCTCATTTGTTTTGTCACCTTAGCTTTTGTCTTTTGACCAATATTTTGCTGTTTTTCTCTTTGAACAGATTTTTAATTAAGTGACAAACACAAGTGAAAACTGTTGTTTAATTGTATTACACCTGTCCAGTAGATACCCAAAGTAGTTAACTACCGTTTATACCTATCCAGATAACAAAATATTTGTAATTAGCACCAATTTTTAATATCACTGTGTCACATAGAAATGTTGTAGATAGACGATTGTTACTATAAATTGTCTGTAGCCAATAGTAAGTAACCATTATCATGTGTACCTAACATAGCGTGGGTTCAAATTGGTAATATAAATTGTACTAACGGGGTATATGTGATTGGGTTCAAAACGCAGACAGCGAAAGTGGCGCCCCCCTCGGTTCACAGATGACATAACTCCACTGCTGAGAATATTCGACCCTCAAGCCGTCCTCCCCACGCGGTACGTCGTCCCACCCATAGATGACGCTTTTTACAATGTGTGCAATAGTTACACGAATGCGTTCATAGATAGCGCCTCTAGTAGCCGAATTAAAGAACTTGATTTTTCGATGTTTTAGTGTAAAGTAATGAATTCAATCGCCTTGCACTGCTTTAATCATGATAAAATAATTAAATATATCGGTAAGTAAGTACTGAATATCACAAACAAGTGAGACCCATTCAATAACGAAGTTGACCTACCCACATTTTAAACAAATTCATCCGCAAATCGATTTAAAAAATAACTTGTTTGGGGAGAGCTTTGTAAATATCGTATTCGGTGGAACAGACGTCGATATTGTTACAACATAACACATGTTTGCATGGAGATAATTTGTCAGTATTTTGATATGTGCATGTTCGGTGTAGATGCTCAATGTTAATCGTTTACCTACTGTGTTACTCGTATTTACGTAAAATTCAATGTCTGAATGTATATACGGCATGTTTGTTTTATTTATTCGTTGTTAGTTTAGGATTTTTATTTTATTTTTATACAGGATGGCAGGGACATCGAAGGGCAAACTGTAACCATGAATTCAGCACGTGATCCTAGACACTCTGGTAAAAAAATTGTTCGTCGTTTATAAAAATAAAAAAAAGATATACGTAAAATACGTGTGTATACATACTTTTGCTCGTGACTGTACAGTCACGAGCAAAAGTATGTATACACTCGGCTTTATTCAAAAGTGATTTACACCTTTATTTAAAAAAAATTCTAAATTGTATGTTGTTACGCACATAGCATTTTCGTACCCATAAGTTTATGTAATGTGTCGTATTTCAAACTTGCATTCGTTATTTCACGAAAAAATCGCAATCAAAAGTTGCCAAGTGTTGACATATTGGTGCTCGTGACTGTACGAGGCGTCCAGAATCATGTACTGAATCCATAGTAACAGGTTGTGCGCCGATGTCCTTGCCAGGTGGCAGGGATGTCGTCCCTGCCGCCCTGTATATATTGTCCTGTACATACCTTTAAGTAAGTATAGATTACTGTGGTTAAGAGGTTTTGGAAGTTTGGCATATATTATTATGATCAAATCGGAAGATAATTTTTAACTTGTAAAAGAAAAATGGTTTGGTATCCCAATCTTAAACTAACTTTATCACCTAAACCATGGTAATATTATCTATACAGTATTGTAACTCGGCCGTATCTTTGAAATAAATGCCTACAGCCGCGCGGTACGTACACATGCGCTAGGGTTGCCCGCCTCCAGAATTTTAATTACATTTGCCTACTTTGTGTTTCCATTTAGTTTTGTGATTGTAAATATACTTTTTTTTATATAAATAAAATACTTTGTGAAATGAATAGTGTTCAATAAAAATGCGTGTTGTTTTTTGTTTGGTAGATTTAATTAAAAAACCACGTTTATGTTTGAATAACAAATCCGTCTTATAAATTTGCGACCAAAAAATATTTGCGCCTCGACTGAGACGTACGAAATGCTTTATTATTAAATTTTAAAGTATAAAAAATCCGCATTCTAATATAAAGCTTAATTAAAAATTGTTTTGGGATACATGGACAACCAAATCAGCACAATATATCCTACTCGTCATATTAAATATGCACTTGAACTTATTTTTAGGGAAAAAATCGCGCGGTTATTGTTAAAAAAACAACACACTTCCGTTCGTCACTGCGGCACAGTCGCGACTGTCTGCATGTCGAGCGCATACCGAGATCGAGGCGCGTAGGCATAGCTCGCGCTTCGTCCGTTTGTATGAAGTTGGAATACTGTACAGACCTATAGATAATATTACCGTGCCTAAACTCCTCCACAATCAAAATTTCTTATGATTAAAGGACATCACTAGAGCCTCCATCAACATTTTTAAATACTTGCAACCCTTGGTGACCCTCCGCTAGGATTGTTGTAATTAATTCATGTTAATTGTTATATAGCACTACGAAGAAAGGGGAGGAGGAGATTGAGGAGAATGCAGTGGAAGCAGTTGAAGGAGACGTGCAGGGCAACGTGCAGATCAAGATGGTGGTTAGCAACGGCAAGGTACGAACTGAATAATTACTTATCAGCATTAGCATAAGCCGCCTATAATGTTCCCATTGCAGGGATACAGGCCTCCTCTCGGTGAGAGGGAGTGAGCCGTAATCTACCACGCGGGCCCAGTACGGGTTGAAAGATGTTACGAATTTTTTTGGTTCTAGGACATGCCAGTTTCCTCACGATGTTTTCCTTCACAGTTTTGAGGGCAGTAGTTATGTAATAATTTACTCAAAGTAAAGCCCCTGTCTGGGTTCGAAGCTACGATCTACAAGTCGTAAGTCGCGCCCGTTACCACTGGGCCGTTACCACAAATTGCTATTTAATCTTACCCGGGATTCGCAAGGCGTAAGCCCAAGCTTTACTGCAATTTGTACAAAATAATAACAGATATCTGAGATACACATTTTAGAACTCCATGGCGAGGGAGAAAACTGTTTTGCATATCTCCAGATATGCAAAACAGTCTTCTCCCTCACCATGGAGTAACCATTATCTTAATTGTTTTACTTCCTTGTTGAGCTGTGGTTTTATAGAAAGCTATATTAGTTTATCACCTCGCCGAAGTATAGTTATTAGGAAATTAAATTTCTTTTCCGAATTAGTGTCCATACACACGAGCGGCTCGCGTTAACCGCAGAGGCTACTGCAGCTGTCGGCATCCTATTAGCACATAGTCTAGGCATGTTTTTCAGAACTCTAGAGACTCTGTGAAGAGATGCGGAAAATCTAAAAAACAGATTATCCTCCTTTTGAGTTCCGCTGCAGTCGTTCAAATAGAAGAGACTGTTAAATTTTTGTAGGATAACAAAAAAAAATATTTCTGCGTTATTTGACAATATTTTTTTTGTCACCACAGCGCGCGAGTGACAGATCCTGGAAGCAGGTGTGGGGTGTGCTGCACGGCACCAAGCTGTACCTGTACAGACACCATCCCAGTCAGGTATGTGATAGACATAAATTATTCTAGATTTAGCGAGGACTGTCAAAACTGAACTGAATCCGTGATGTGTAATTTCAGAGAAGAAATCGCAAGATTTTTTTATTTGAATTTCTTCAATGAAATTCTTCATATTATATTTACTTCTCACTTTTAACATAAAATTTATAAAAACTTATCTCATTCATAAAAACGAATCTGCGAAGTTTCACTTACGATGCGCAACAAACAATTTCTTAACTTTGTCATAACCCTCCAATTCGACGGAAAACCTTGTTAGCATGTAAACCAATATCTAAAAAGCTCGGAAAATCCTTATACGGTGAGGCCAAACCAATAGCTATGTGATGGAAGCTTTACGGGAAGGTTCTATTTGTAAGCGGCCTTGGCTCGCTCCGATAAGTGACGTATAGTTTTCTTGAAGTGTACGTGTACCTTTTTGTTGGCCGGGAGTGTATAGTCTGCACGTGTGTTTAGGGCTGTCGAATGATGTTCTGAAGGGATTCTTACAGTCAAATCGGAAGGCCAATTCCCGTTATTAATAACGTTGAAAGTAGCAATGTCATCTCAGCGAAAAAAAAATGTCAACAACTTGTCAAAAATGTATGAAAATGAGACGTATTTTTGACAAATTGAGACTGAGATCGGGCTGTGAACGTTCTTAAAATTGCGAGAATTGCCCCTCTGATACCATATGAAAATCTTTTGCTTGTCGGTTAAAGCGTAAGAGCTCAGGGTTAATTGATAAAATTTTCGAAAAATAGGAATTGTCGTTGCAGTGGGACAATAATAGGCTAGTGTTATTAAGCTGGTGATACCATACGAGACGAAGAATGGTTTCACCAGAAATGATTTTGGCAGGAAGCAGCTTAATTTTCTAAACTAGGTTTACATTTATAATTTGGTTCTAAGCTGCAACGCCTCTGTTGTAGTGTAGAAGAACTAAAACCAATCATATATTTTATTATTTTTAGACACACAGTAAAAAAGTACATTGGGAAACGTTCATTACAACATTTGAGTACAAAAAAATGATGAAATAATCAATCATGACTTATGAGAACTCTTTGGTTCTTTTTTTTTTTTAATGACATTGTAATGACATCCCTATAAAAGTCTACAGTGTAGTGCAAATATTTTGAACCAGTGAGGTAATGGAAGATTGTTTTACGCGGAATGGTTTTTGTTTTGTTATTGTCTACGACTCGTGTTTGCTTACACGGCACAGGCTACACAAATATTACTATGGCGCTAAAATAGCAGACTGTTTACAAAATATCGACAGGTTAATGCATAAAGTGATTAGGGAGTTTTTTGTAATGGAGCCTAAAATAGGTATTAATATTTATCGGTTTCCTGATCAAAGGTAGATTTAGAATGTGCTTCATCTAAAACAAATCAAAGAAATTCCAATCGCCTAAAATAAAATGCAAAATCGTAATATCTTGACCACAGACTGCTTACATACAGGATTTATTTTAACTAGTTCGCAACTTTAACCATGAATTCAAAAATTATTCTGAAATTCCCGTTGTAATTTTTTATCGGTTATTAAAAAAAAAATTGCTCTGCCATACATTTTGACCACGTAGGTATTGCACTTTTCCATGAAACAGCTGTTTTTACACGACTGCCCAAAAAGGAGTGTAATGTATTCAGGGTTGATGTATGTTTGTATGTATGTATGTGAGTTTCTTTATTCCACCATAACTTTTAAATGCCTGAACAGATTTGGATGTATGGGGTAACGTTAGAATCCTTACATCATCGCGAGTGACACTGGCTATATTTTTTTTTTGAAAATATTCAATATGGCGGCAGTATGGCTCTCCATTTTGAAAAGTGAAAAAAATTTTTTTTGTTCAATTGAATAAAGCTTGTCACTAAAATGTATAAAATAAAATTAAATAATTTAAAAAAATAAAAACACGACTGCCCTGCCACAAAACGAACTAAAAAGTAAAAAAATTTCGTTGCAGTCGGGGGACCTCTTAGATTAAAAAGTGTTCCACAGAATGGTCCCCCGACTGCATTGACAATTTTATTTATCTGTTTAGTCAAATACAACTTGTTTTTTACTTTTTAGTTCGTTTTTTTCTCTCTCTCCATTCCGACGAAAAATGTCTACGCAAAGGGTCTAGAATTCTTTCTGTAACCAGTTTGCGCACTGGATAAAGAATTTCCCTGTATACACAATCTAAGTTTCTACCGGTAAAGTACAATTATAACCGCAAGTATTAACCCAGCGATACCCTAAGCCCAATTAAGTCGAAGACTAATCTTAATAACTAATTGAGATACCCGTGTAAGTTACACATTATGCATTCTAGCGATGTGCCGGTTATCTTCAAGATAAACTATTGACTTCCTGTCGCGCGCCAGAAGCGCGTGCGCACCTGGCTTCATTGTTTAAACTTCGAACGACAGTTTAGGGTTGTCAACGTGTTAATTAAAGAATATAGATTTGTTGACTTTAATTTTTTAAATCAAATATGGTGTCGTGACGTCAATCGAAGAAAGATTTGTTATCTTTCTGAGTAAAAGAAAATTGATCCATCAATTTATTGTTTGGTCACCCTATCACCAGTTTCCTAGCTTATTGTCAGCGCTTATGTAATTAAAGGAGGAGTTTCAATCTAGCTTCACTTCATCAAGAAGAACCTCTGAGAAAATTGCAGTATCTAGGTGCGATTTTATCACCGTTCCAATTAAAATCTTAACAAGTCAATTAATTATGAGTCTAAGCAGCTGCCGTAACACGAAAGATAAGCAATCCAAAAAACCGATGGTAACACATTCAACCCTTAGGTACCCACCATGTTGGAGCAACCCGCACCTTCGGAAGAACTAGCCAAGCGTACACGTAACGGCAAATTTTTCTGACCCACGTGATCAGAGGCGGAACTGCAGCTGTCACGGAATGAATGTGTAACTTTTTTAATTATGGGCATAATTCTATAAGAAACAGCTGTTTGTTTGTTTGGATTAAGTCGTCTGGGAAATAACGATTATATAAGAGACGATTTAGCTAAAGAGTTTTGATGACACTTTTCAATATCGATCAGCCGATCTATTCTGTAAAAAGCCGAGTCAAGTGAAGTGAGCTGTCAATAGTATAAATTCCTAGCATCAGGTGGAATGACAGCTCACTTCAAGCGCACTTCTACCTAAGTTTTCACAGTGAGATTTTTACTGAATAGACCTGCAGATTTTGAATGGGTGTGAGTATAGGGAGACAGTTAATGAATAAGAATTCCAAGTAAAATGTGAAGCAATGACACAGTATGCGCTTTGTTAGAAGTCTGCTACAACAAACATTCAGCAGAAAACACTTTGAACACGAATGTACGTAATGCGGAAGTCACAACTCACTTCACTTCAACTTAACCACTGTTTTCTTGCAATAAAAGGTGTCACACTCACACCCACTCTCATCCACGCACTAAACGTCAAAGCTCTAACAATATCAACTCTTGCGCATCCGAAGGCTCATACGGACGTCACTCATTCACGATAAACGCAATAAATTTATGAAATGATATATTTTTGGTGCACGATTCGTGACCTTCGTGTACATGTCACGTGGACGTGCGAAATTTATGTTGTGGTACCGACCATTCATTTTGTTGTTGATCAGTTCGATAGATATACTATAGTTGGTGTTGTCTTTATTCTTCATATACGTACCTACTACTGAATGTATTAATTTCGTTTGAACTCTAAAATAAATCGTCTCTGGAATGCGAATGAAGTTAGACTCCTTGTTTTGTGATTTCTTAGTAAAGCTTAAATATTGTTTATGGCTTCCTTGATATTTGCTGAAAGTGTGGTCGTTGGAACAAAGACTGTGCTGTCCGCGAAAACTGCAAGAGAAATAAAATGAAGGACAGAAGTAACTAAAGAACTTCCCGATGATATTATTAATGCTGGATGCGAGGAGCACAAACAGTGGGGTAACTGCGTAACACACAACGGCAATGCCTGACAACGCATTTTTCAAACATATAAAGCAATGGATTAGTAATTTCTTTCAAACTCTTTCGAATTGTTATTGAAAATGTGTTACGCAATTAGGGTGCAGCACCCTATCAATAACAACCTGAATCGTTTTCAAGGATATTGCTAATCCATTGCTGCATATGTTCGAAAAGTTCGCCTGCTCAACAACGTAAATAACGCAATGAATGTTGTTGAACTGTCAAAATGAAAGCCATTGCTACTGATAGTGTCGTGTTACACAGTTACCCCGCTGGTCGGTGACGCTTGGCCCTTGGTCCTTTGTCCAGCTGTGGACGTCTAATACTGATGATGAATTACATTACACCATCATCCATTATTGATGAGTTACATTTTCCTAAGTCATTTCAAGTAATTCCGTAACGCCAGCATAGTTTCCTGAATGAACTACTTTTGATCAAAAGGATTCCATCGCGACAGTCAAGTGTTTCCTCGAAGCGTGCCCTACAATTTATTATTGACATTACCTACACATTTCTCAGTACAATAAACCGAACATTGGTTTTATATTCCTTATTTAACCATTCGTCCAAATAACCTTATTGTCTTAGCAATAAAGGCTATTTTGTTAAGTTCGTACTGCACTTTCACGGAAGACATTCCGCGAATGAAATGGATTTAGATATTCTCAGAAGTGTCGCCTCTATATTTCTACAGTTTATTAATAAGATATTATGACTACTGCGGAAATCCTATGTTCTTATAAATAGAGAAGATTGATCTTTCAATTATATATTATGGTGTTATGAGAAGATGTTCATCTGAAGAAGAATGTCGCTGTGATATTTTCTAATCTATATATGACAAGATGTGTCAGTTGCTTGACTGTTGAAACTCTTAGGAACATGTTTATTCGTAGCAGAAAAACATGTTCTTTCTATATCAGAAACTAGTTTCAGCCTGCGACTTCGTCCGCGTGTAAAGTCTGGTTCCTCCGACCCACCCCGTCGTATCACATCGCCGGCCCGCACAATTACTTGGTTCTCTCTGACATTTTTTCTTTTGTTCTCGGTTCCTAAGGCTCCTAGCGTCGTGTTAAATAGTATATAGCCTTCCTCAAAAATTTGGCTACCAATGCAAAAATATTTTTTCAAATCCGGCTGGTATTCCAGAGATTTGCGCGTTCAAACAAACAAACTCTTCAGCTTATTTATTACTATAGATATAAAGATAGGCATTTTAGTCTGATAAAGTAATCAAGGTTCTAATTAGCGCCCATGTTGCTTTAATTAACGTTACAAACGCACGTTATATCATACCGTACCTAATTTTCGTGGAAGTAATTATGCTACTAATTTATATTACTTGCATATCCTTGAAACATACATGGAACTTCGCTGTTCACAAGTTTATGTGGTAGCCATGGCTGTCGTAGGAAACCGGAGCTTATACCCTGTCCATTAGGTAAACCGTTTTTTGACAGATGGAACTAGTGATTGCAGCAACACACAGTACATTGATTTATACACGTAGGTACGGTATTATAATGTATGTAAGAAGCCATAAATAAGATAATTCAATAAGATAAGGCAGTTTATATATTTATTTTATTACGCATTTTAAAGTTAACTTTTACTTAATCTGGAATATGTACGTTCTAAGACAGCTGTCAAAAAACGGCTAACTTAATGGACAGGGTATATAGTGACTGCATATTTTTGCATGTGTCTAAGCCACTTTACTATAACTCCTCCCACTGTATAAATGAGTAGCGTTCTTTCTCCAATGCTCTACTCTACTTCGCTCCTTACAAATATTTCATCATGACCAGCCTATACGTTCCCACTGCTGGGACACAGGCCTTCTCTCTGCAAGAGGGAGTGGGCCATAATCCACCACGCGGGCCCAGTGTGGGTTGGCGTATGTCACATGTCTCTAAATTTTTGGTTTCGTCACGATGTTTTCCTTCACCGTTTTGGGAGCAGTGGTGATGAAATAAATGCTTGGGAACGAACGTAATCGCCCTAAAACTCGCAAGTCGTAGCCGCTTCCACTGAGCCACCACTGCTCTCTAGCCTGATAATTTATTACTCCCTATTCCTATTCTCATTCGGAACACGTAAAGGATGAAATGTCATGTGTTTTGGTATCACGCGAGAGCTCTCCTTGACCCAATATTGTCAAATGAAACTTGGGCTAAATATGGTACCATTAATCTATGTTTGTACATATGGAGACTATAACAGTAGCCTGTATTGTACAGTTCCAAATTGTAAGAGATATTAATTAATTATGTAAAAATGACTTGAATTATAACCATGTGTGTATGAAAAATTACATTACAAATTGGTCTATCTATACAGGGTGGCAGGGACATTGACGCGCATACCACAAATTCAGCACATGATTCTTGACGTAAAAAAAATGTATTATGGAATAACGAGTTTTTTTTTTAATAGGTACGCAAGTTCTCAACACAGGGGTGTTCAGATAACAAGTTGCGCGTCGACGTCACAGCCACCCTACATGTACTCTTTACAAAAAAAAATCTTGAAACAATTGGAATTTCCGAATAAAGTTCGCTGCTGTAGATAGCTCGTCAAGTGCGCTCTAGCTTGTCTTCTGTCAGTTCAACTTTGTATTGGTCCCAAACAGACTAGGTACTTACTTAAAGTAGGTAAGTCTATAGACTTACCTACTTTTGTTTTCATTGATAAGGTCAAGTTAAACCACTATTTCACCTGACAGAAGCAACCCATTTGCTCTCGACTGGAAGACGTCCAGACTTGGTAGCGATTGTACTGTTTTATAGTTCTTTGCTAAGTCTTGGGAATTTCCATAAGTTTAGGTGACTCCAATCACGTCCACAATCGGCCCTGAAATATAAGCAGTAAAAATGACAGTAAAATTACTAAAATTATAATGCTTCGGGGTGTCGGGACTTCCTCTGCCCGAAAAAATATCTCATCCAAAATAAATCTTCCTAGAATGCAGTACCCAAGTGCTACAAAAACAAATAAATTAAACCTAAATGTCTCGTAAAATTTAAGGTTTATGTTGTACCTACGCATATTTTTGCCAAAGTGCTTTTTAACAGATACTATCTCATCATAAAAATCCTATAATACTTAATAGAATTTCTAATATTCGTAGGAATAAAACTAGAAGAGCATTACAGCATTAACTCTGCAACAAAAGCCAAAGAAATGTCTCGTAAAATTGACTGTCTGAAAGACAGATACATAAATACATACATAAACTCACGACGTCTTCCCACGGGAGCAGAACCTACAGAACGCTATCTGCTACGATCCGCTATACGCTAAACCTATTTTAACTTTTTATGAATAAGACCGTACAAAGGTATACTCTTTGGAAACACTAGCGAGATTGTTTTGTTTAGCACAATCAGCCTATATTGTTGCCACTGTGGGAACACAGGCTTCCTCTCTTCGAGAGCGAGTGGGCTGTAATCTACCACGCGGGCCCAGTCCGTATTGGTAGATGTCACATGTCTACGATTTTTTTGCCGGTTTCCTCACGATGTTTTCCTTCGCCTTTTTGAGAGCAGTTGTGATGAAATTATTTACACTAAGTAAAGCGCCTGGGTTTGAACCCACGACCGCGACTCGTAACTCGGGGCCATTACCATTACATTAGGCTGCCACTGCTCTACGAATAAGTGTTACAAAGTTTTCAATGATAAAACTGCAATTTGATTCGAGCCCAAAACCTACACTGATTAGTTGGAGACGTAACCACTGGGCCACCAAGACCCATATCTTTTGTTTCCTAACGGCCATATAAAAGTCTTAGTAATAGCAGACTGAATAGGTGTACAAAACATTCATAAAGTAATAGGGTAGTTGCCTGGGTAAAAAAATAATTATTATATTTAGTCCGTCAGTTAGATTATCGAAAAATAATGGACACGTATTTTTTCTTTTGTCAATCAAACAAAAAATGACAAAGATAAAGTGCGTCAAAATTTGGGAGTGGGGGTCGTGACGTCACTTGCTTGCAAAAGTGTCGCAAGCAAGTGACGCCACGCGGAACTTTAACGGATCGCCCGTTAAAGTCATCATTTTTTATATAATTGACAAAAGAAAAAATACGGGTCCAATATCTTTTGATAATCTAACTGACGGACTAATTAGATTTTTTTAGGAAAATAGCCTAATGACTAGTTATTAATAGCAAAAGAGGTGAAGGATAACATATACACGTCTTTAAATCTTATGACTTAATAACAGCGTACGATCAAAGCAACAACTTTACACTATACACTTCATTTTATAACAATCTATGAACGTGCATTAACACCGTCAAAGTATGTATTAAGTGCACTTAACTTGCCGATACTAAATCAATGGAACAAAACAGTGATTAGCATAATGCTGAGCGCAAAATGTACTAAATACATATTTATGAAGTTAACACCCAACGAAAATGTAAGAAGTTGCATGTTAATGTAATCAGATCAATGTCGGACGATGCCTCTATTCTGGTGGAAGATATAACTACTTTGATAAAATAAAAAACTATATTTAATTCGGTATTTTAATGGGGAAGCTGTTGAGAAAAACTTAAGGGTAATTAACACTGAAACTTACTGTGTAAAAATGACGAAAAGCCAGAAATTTTCCGCTGACTGAAACTCATACAGGCGATTTTGTAGATTTAAAAACCCGCATACCTTTTATTCTAACGATACAATTGTTCGAATAAGCACAGTCTTCGACCAGCGCGTATCAGCTTCTGATATTTCAATACACAATTTTTTTTATATCTTAGCTTTGGTCTAACATACAAACCTTCCTAAGTTATAAAAATCTAAAATTCTCAGTCAATTTCAATTACCTCACGCCAGAATAAGATCTCTTATTTATAATAACGAATAGTTCCATAAATCGAGAAGGCTTGTTATCTCGGTGTTGCCACCCACACCTAGTGTTGCCCGTCCTGCCCTGGATAAATGCCATCGCCTCGAGGAAGAATGCTAATCTGAAACAAGAGGATACCGTACATACTGCAGCACCCATTATTTACGCAAAATACTTGTGGATGTTTGTCGTTTCCGTTTCGACAGGAAATTGGGTTGTCATGCAATATTCATGGGTTAGTTTGGCAAAATTGATCTACGTTAGTTACATGATTGAATTATTATTATAAATAAAGAAGCTATTTTTGTATAGTTGTGTGAGAAATTTTGATAAGGTACAATGTTTGTGAGTGTCAAAAATCGTATACGAGTTGGGCCCAGTCCATAAAACCATAGTTCCATAAATTTTCAGCAGAAGTTTGATTCTAAAAATGGTTTCAAACAATTTGTAACACTAACAGGCGTCTTCAATGCCAGGTTCACTCACGTACACACCCCCAGGCATATTCTTAACACGTCAGAATTAATATATGAAAATTGCTATCGATATCCCCTTATTTATTGCAATGTTTGGCGGACTCTCAAGTATTTTTTCATTATGGTAACGCGTTATGCCACTCTAGACAGCTGAGAGACTAGATTAGACTTTTTAAGGATTATAAATAGTTTATTGCTGGAGCTGTGAGAGGCATAAATCCTTTTTCGCCCCGCACGAGTAAGCATTACTTCGCTAGTCGGCTGGCTATTTTTGCTTGAGCCTAGTATTCATTTTCGTTTACATGTGTTAAGCAACTTGAACGTGCACGGTGCACCCCGCGGTTTCACCCGCATAAGTCTCGGTCTCGAGGGAATTTCGGGATAAAAAGTATCCTGCACCTTAATCCAGGTCATGGTCTACCCATGTGCCAAATTTCATCCAATTCCGTTCAGCCGTTTTAGCGTGAAAGCGTAATAAACAAACATACAAAAAATCAAATCTTTTATCTTTATAACATAAGTTGAGATTTGCGTTCAAATACTTTTACTTGATTATTTGCGTCGGAAACCATGCATGAAAGATTTCCCAAAGTTGACGTGTGAACAATTAAAGTTTTATCTCGAAACTACATCACCTGAAGAAAGACCGTCAGGTGACTTTCTCACACGGAGAAGGTCACCTGACGCTTATATTCCATTAATAGACAAAGAACAGATAAGCATGCATACTAAAATAATGGAATGGCCACCTAAACTTTATCGTGGATGCACACCGTAATGGATCGCTCGCACGTAATCAATGATCGATCGGGAGACGCGTTTCGCGATCCTGCGCCCGCGCATCCGATTACACGACAAACGACCCACAGGCCGATGAATTACAAGTAACTGCGTAATTGAACAGTTTTGATATTTGATGGATTGAGCATTTGCTTTCCGCGGATCAATGAATCCCTTCTTTTAATGAGTCAGTAATTTGACAAAAAAGGTCAAGATTTGTTAGGGTAAAACATGTTTCAGCAGATAACAACAATCAATCAATGTAGCCTTTTCCCAACTATGTTGGGGTCGGCTTCCAGTCTAACTGGATGCTGAATATCAGTATTTTACATGGAGCGACTGCCACTGCGTAGTTACTGGGTAACACGATAACCCTTGGTAAGACTGGTTGTCAGACTTTCGGACTTCTGACGACCCGTAACGACTGTCAAAGATCCACGAATGACAGCCGGGACCAACGGCTTAACGTGCTTTCCGAAACACGGAGGGGTCTTGTTTTGTAAAGATAGCATCAGATAACAACAAAGGTCTTTATTCATCGAATTATGACACATGCGAGAAGGAAGTTAATAAAACAGTAATTCAGCAATGTAAAATTACGGTGTAAGCACAATAATTGCCCATTGTCTTATACTGCTCATTTCTCAAATTCCAAGCCAATTTTACTCGTAATTTTAAACCTTAATGCTGTAAATATATCAACTACTTAAGAAAACAAGATATATTTCATGCCATTGTTGTATTTTGTTGTTTGAACGGAAGACTCAGTTCAGTGGGTGTTCGAGATTAGACACGAATGCATTGAGATTTATCATGATCTTCTTGGTTTTCTCAAAAAGGCGTGTGCTGCGCAGGCGGGGATTGAATGGTATAGCATCGCGGGTCAATGCTGGGCAGGTGTCGCCCTATTGTTTCAAGCCAGGGTTACCGCTTATTGTTTCCTAACGCATTCGTGTGTACTTACTAAAGGTAATATGTTAAATATATGCAATCGTGATGGGTTAAAAGTTCGTAGAGGCATTAAACTTCGCAGGAAATATGAGTATCGTAATATTAAAATTTACGATTTAAATGAAATGCATGCGCTTGAGCATGAAAAAGTTAATATTAGAAACGTGAACGTTAAAGTTATTTTTATGTAGGTGTACTCTGAAATTACACACCTTATTTATATTACTAGTAACTTAGTTATTTTGTTTTCGTATACTTAATACTTAGAGCTTAAGTTTCCGAAATTGGCAGTCAGGGGTAGCCAATATTTTTGAAGTATTTTTCGTAAAAGTTATCCTGTTCTCTGCCAGCCCTGCCTACCTACATATACCAATGTCAAACCATCAGGTGCAAGGAATTTTGGCGTAGGTATTCGACCTCAACAGAAATAAACATCTTTTGTTATAATTGTACGCCATTGTTCCAATGAGATGCACAAAATAAACACGTTCAAAATAAACCGTAATTAAATTGAGGTACTTGAGATTTACAAATGGCCGCTTTTAAAATAGAAATACTGCACACAGAGAGAGAATCTTTGTGGTATGACATAATGTACAGTCGAGAACAACGGTGTTTTGAATATTAATATAATAAACGTGTTATTTCTGTACGCAAAGTGGGGTTCTTGGAAAATGAAGAATACTGGCAGAGTAAAGGAAAGGAGATTTGTATTTCGAGCTTGTTGTCTTTACAATTTTCTTGTTGCTAGTAGTAGTGAGGTTATTTACAGGATTTTCGCCATGGAAATTCTATATTCGAGTTCGCGATCCTATTATGAGATTTTCTGTTTACCTTTACACAATGATTACATACTAGCTACGCCCCGCGGTTTTACCCGCATAAGTTTCGATCCCGTGGGAATATCGGGATAAAAAGTAACCTATGTGTTAATCTAAATTTAACGGCACGGTTGGCGCAGTGGTTAAGCGATTGACTGCTGCGCTGCGTGTCGCGGGTTCGATTCCCGCACGGAACAAATATTTGTATGGCCTAGAAGTAGTTGTTCCGGTTCTGGCTGTTTGTGTATGTGAGTTTAAATGTTTGTAAACGCACCCACGATACAGGAGAAATTCCTAGTTTGGGGCAACGTTAAAAAAAAACCTGGTTATAAACTATCTGTGTGCCAAATTTCAATCAAATCCGTTCAGTAGTTTTGGCGTGAAAGAGTAACAAACATCCATCCATCCATCCATACAGACTTTCGCGTTTATAATATTAGTAGGACAATACAACCAATTTTAAAGCTCTTCTAATAAGGAATCCCAATGGCAAACATTTTCTTGTCTCTTCGACTTGTATTTTGTAATGCAATTACTTACTTGTAATGCAATACTTAATTTGCGAGGTTCTATCTTTTAATTACAACTAAGACTAACCTCTAAAGAAGTTGCAGTAGACGGTAACTGTCCAGTGCTTGCCGGGCCTCAGTCAAGTGCTCCTAGCGGGACGAGAAGTTATTTATAAACATGGCCGACCTTCGGGAAGCGCCACAACACACTTTATTCATTTGTCGCTTCATTTGTTGTTGAAACGCATGAATAATACTCTTAACGACGATCGTAGGCGTCATTCATTCCCCTGTCGACAGAGTTTGACTGACTGACAACCCCTTAAGAGGACGTTGAACTCTACGGAACATTGTTGAGAAAGTAACAAGCAATAGTGAACTAGGACCTTTTATTGATGGCGAACGTCAGAAGCACGTACTCTTAGAATCAGGTCTATTTTTATTTATTCTCAATTTTTGTTACCTACATCAAGGACTTTACCCTTTAGGGTTCGCGGAACTTCTATATAAAACCTACGTCTAAAGGCTTCACTTTCTAACCACGCTCGGTTAACCGAACAGCGACAAGTTTAATTAACAATTCCAGTATTCATTTCTTCGTATCGCTTATTACGTATCGATAATTGCCAAATTAAGCGTAATCAGCTGTAACTCTTGTGTCGACAGCCTGCTGACGTGAATTGCCCATATTTCAGCCTCGGACGGTGTTGCTCAATTAACTGTCGCTGGTCAAATTGCTTTATTTACATGCGCGTGTGAGGTGCGCCTCCTGATCCAACACGCCGCGGCGGCTGGTTCCGACTTCCTGCCACGGCAATTATAAAAATAAACAATAATCACTTCCTACGGCGTTGAGACAGGTCGTTAAGTCCTGCTGTCGGCGGCTCCGAGCTTAATTTGAGGGCGCGTTGTCTCGAATTTGCGTAATCGAACGACGTGTGTGGCGACAGAGCGGCTCCTTATAGGGTGAGGAGCTAAGGACAGAGTCCGCAGTGCGCATACTGCCCAAAAACAACAGCGCGGCCATCACGGGGTAATCGTCACTTTATCTATCAAAAATCACACTTCTTTTTAAATTAACAAGCTCCGTATACAGTTATAATTGGAATTTTATTGTGTCACTCTCGATTATCGTTATTACGATGAGCTTATCGATGCGGGTTAATACGAGAAGTGGGCTGTTAAAACACTAGGCTGACTGACGGGTTGCGAGAAGCGTCGGCGTGGACGAAACACGATTGCGCTTTTAAAATACTTTAAATGCCACAGTTGCAGCACAAGGACCGTTTAGAGTGATAAGCCCGACGTGTAATAACTTTGTATAATAAGTTGGGCAACTGGAATGCCGCCCCGATGGACTTCACGTTCAGTCATTTGTGTGCAATTCATTAAGTACATACTGAAGATGTTCAATCCATCTTTCTCGATATATTTTACGATGGATATTGTCACTGCATGTTATTACAGCGTTTTACCTTATTGATACTCCAATAAAATGGTCCTTATAGAGTGGGCAAATAGGGAGTGTCTTTGCCATTTTAGGTCACAATGAAAAATCTTCCTCATTTTTCCATGAGCGTGAAGGTTGCCAATTTGTAAACGCTAACCACGCGTTTAAATCACTCGTCCCTTCGAACCGAAAGGGCAGGAAGTATACTGCCAAACATCTGACAAACAGTAATAAATCCTTCATCCCTTATTCGAAGACAAGTTAAAAGCTTCCGAGCTTTTCGCAAGTTTGCAGACAGCTGACCTAGTTCTAAACTTGGGCTTTATTTTACATCTTACTCGGAGTTGACATTTCCATTTCGTGTGTTTAGGCTAAATTGAAATAGAAATAATATTGGCACAGGATTAACCTAAATCTGAAATTGACGGGGACAGAATTATTATCGTGTCAAACGCAGAACAGATAAAAGAGTATCCGTTCTGTGGTGTCGAAGCTAGGTATATTTTTTATTGCTCAATCACAAAGGGCTTTCTCTACAAGCATTTCTTGAAGGTCGAGATCTGATTTTACTAATAAATTGTTGACTCAAAGACTCAAACACGAATATTCCATCACGAATGAACTTGACCCGTACAAATTACATAAGAGTTCACCTCAAAACAATGAAACGCGACTGAATGCCAATGTTGGGTCGCCAGCTCCCGAGCAAATTGCGCCGTCAACGCCCAGCGATAAATAATGCGGGAATAGAAAATAATTACGAAACTACGAAACAAGCTATTTGGGAGGTACTAATCTCCAGGGTTTGTCCTAGAAACGTTCAATATATCAGAGGATCTGAGTGATCGCTTAATCTCCCGAAATTGGGTTCACGAACAGCGAAATCGTCTGGGAAACCTCAGTATCTATCGCCCTACATACCTTTCCTAATCTACTATGTAACGTGGGGTAGGTGCTTCGGTTATTTTTCTCCTCGTGGCTATTTTTAGATATCTCCTTTCTTGAGATTGAAAAAGCTGGTATGAGCCCTGAAGAGTAATGCTCGACGAAATGTATTTTTATTTTGATCGTGATAAATAATGTTATTTATTAAAGACGTGTTTATTTTTGTGTGAGGATTCTGTAGATACACGAGGCGTATAAGGATGTAAACCTTAAATAGACATAATCTTCCCACACATTATTTGTACCTACACATCAAGGCTGAAGCCTAATGTATTGTATAGGTAACCACAATAATATAATCATCCTGTAATGTTCCCACTGCTGGGACACAGGCCTCCTCTCTTCGAGAGGGAGTGGGCTGCCACAGATCTTAGAATGTTTTGATCTAGGACATGCCGGTTTCCTCACGATACTTTCCTTCCCCGTTTTGAGAGCAGTGGTGATGGAATTATTTACAAAAAGTAAAGCGCCTGTCTGGTTTTGAACCCCACGATTTACAAGTCGTAAATCGGTGCCGTTTCCACTGCGCTACCACTGCTCTCTGTAGGCAAGCGCGGACTAAATACTTGTAATTTCGTGTGCAATTATAAAAATACTTTATTAATCAGTCAACTTCTACTGCGGTCCAGAAAATAAAGAAAAACATAAATTAATTTAGCTGCCCGTTCCCACGCGAACAGTAACAGTCATCTAGGTAAATGGGTTACTTAATCATCCGCGACAATTTGTTGTAAACGACGTGTGCAGTGTCGCAAGCGCAACCTTAATAACAACACTACTGTTACACATGGTGACGTCACTAGTCTGCAAATGATCACTCCAGCTTCACGAATTTTCACCACATAATACCGTACTTGGGTAAATCATAGACTATGGAATAGAAACTTCTTCGAAAGCAAATAGTACAGTAGCGTTAGGAATAATACGAGTATTATACGAGTACCAACCAGCCTGTGGTAACGGCAAGTCGATTTCGACACAAAACGTAAATAATCTCTAGCACTCGTATTTCCTTCGCAACGTGCCTCCCGAAGCCCAAACAAATACTTAACGCCGACAGACATTTGGCGAACGGAACGCATCAAAATGGCGCTCGTATTTCACTCATAACCTAAGTATATTGGATTGAAGTTAAGCATCCCATAAATAAATCTTTAGGCCTTCAGCTATCCCATTAACGATATTATAGACTTTATTGTTTACACAATAAAGCTCGTTTTAATAAAATCTGAAGTGGGTAATTGTGAGGCACATGACACGTAAACAGTCACAGTGACTGGCCTACATTCTTTTAACGATTAATCGGTCAATTAGATCGGTATCGATTATCGATAACTCTTCGGTTGTAGGAATCGGTAAACAATAATAGCGAAAGTATTCGAGATATTTGGCAATGGCTGTGTTTACTGCATACCTTGGGCCTGTATTTTGGTTTCCAGGGAATTGGGAACAGGAAAATAACTTGGACATATCTATGTCTAAGGATTGGTTCCTGTATTGATGTATTTATTTGTACATTCCCAGTCACCATTACTGTTATATAAACAAAACTAGAATAGGTTACTTGAATGTAAGTGCTTTTCAGAAAATTCCGCCGCGTAATAATGTCAACCACAAAATCTGGTTTTCCGAATAGCTTCCGGTTTTCATGAACTCCATTCACAAATTGTGTTTTCATGTAACATGTTTATCATGTAATAGTCGTGTTAAATTAAAATAAATTGCATGGAACGGAACTGGGTTCTCTGTATCGTAAACCGTTTTTAATTGTGGAGAAATATGTAGAAATATAGTTAATGAATGACAGGAACAGCCGTCTGACGGGAGCATTGCGAACGGTGTCTGTTGTTACACACACTTCTGCAATACAATTGTAAAAAATTTCAGCGGAATTTTGTTAGAATATTATTTTGTTGAAATACTTAGTACATGTCTTTTTTATTTTAAGATTGCGATTATTTTCGTGTAAAACTATTTAAGTAATTGCTCCTTTATTAATAAAGCCGAAAAGTCTTGTTATTGTATTTAAACTAATTTATTTTGCATCATTTCATCATCAGTTTATAGTCGGTTTACATGCTTCGATCAATAATAGTTTACATGCCTGGATATTTATAGAACTCTCTTTTATATTGCATTAGAAAAACTCGTGTATCATGTAAGTTTTAAACATGTCGTTCATTTGCATATTTTGCTGTAATTAAAGCTCCTTGCTTGATTAAAAGAGCATTCATGAAGTAACTCGAGACTGTAGTTTTGCATATAAAAATCGTGTCATACTCTCCCTTAATTAACTATAAGAGAGGAAAACTGATAACAAAATATATGTTTTCTTCACATTCCAAGAAAATGAGTAACCATTACCCAATAAGCAACAGCTAAGCCACGCAATAATTGTTTTTTACGCGACGTGCGCTGAACTGCAATTAGGCCACATCCACAAAATACCACAACGGTTTGACATTCATTAACAACCACTCGATCTCTTTCCAGAGCACGGCATACTTCTGTCAGCGAACCATTTATCTCGTGCTTTCTCTGGAACTTCCAATGATTATTCAATTTCAAGAGAGATTATCTATTATCTAAGTGTCGGTTTGTTTACTAAGCGTAATAGACGATGTTACTATAGTGGTCTAGTTAGAAGAACAATCAAATGTGACTCAGTTTTTTTATGTTGAGAAGTTCAGGTGATTCATTTCCTGGCGCAGTTAGAGTATCGGTTACATTGGTGCGATGAATCATGCAAGGATCCTTGCAGGAAAATAAAAAGTAAACTAATGCTAATTTATCTTTTCTTTCTTCCTTCAAAATATATTATATATCTTACAAAAAGAGGCAGATAAATGTCGTCTAAAAATCTCGTAAGACTTGGTCCGGAGATTCGCGCCCACCAATTAGCGCAGCGCCATCTTGATAATTTCCGGCCAACCGACTACTAAAATCTAGAAATTACTGAAAGTTACAAATGCTTATTTAACGTCTAATAAATGAGCCTTTAAAAATATTAAATATTCAGTTTCAAAATCACAATTTAAGTAGGTTACGTTCAAAATACTTTAAATCTTCATTTCCTAGCACATGACTCAATCTCTCCACACTTACGTATGCTGTCCATCGTCATAACAATTTCTGGAATTCCCCACGTGTCCCTGTCAAGTTTTGGTGTCACCTCATTTACAAACTGTAGGCTAATCGATCAGCCAAGAACCGAAGGGGACTTTGTGACCAAATTATCCGTCATTTGGCACACCGGACCTTTGTAGGACAGACGTGGCCAAACAGCCCTCCTGTTTGGACCTCGTTTGATATTTCAGTAAAGGTCATCCGAAAAGGGCCGTAGTCTAAACATATTGATTTTGGTGGACGGCGGGCGTCCAGACATTCGTTAATAAAGCTGAGCTTGGTGTTATTAAAATTGTCTGGAACAGGAAAGTCACCTTTAAATAATTAATAAATTGGCAACTAAATAACAGAACACAAACAATATTCAAAGCAGTGGTGCCCCAATGGTAACAATTGCGACTTACGTGTTGGAAGTCGTAGGTTTGTAACTTTGTGTAAATTATTCCATCACCACTGCTCTCAAAACAGTGAAGGAAAACATCGTGGGCAAACTGGCATGTCCTAAAACCAAACATTCGAAGACATGTGACATCTACCGACCTGCACTGGGCCGACGTGGTTGATTACGGCCCACTCCCTCTCACCGAGAGGAGGCCCGTGTCCCAGCAGTGGGAACTTTATAGGCTGATTATGGTAACTAAATAACAGAAGTTTATTTGTCTTTTCAAGAAGCTTTAGGGACGATTGTACGCAAAATCTTCCATGAAGTCGGTTTAAAATGGAGACGTGTCTGTTTTTACACTCATTTAAATTCCTCAAATCTCTAAACAACATTCACTACTGCTCATTGTCTGTAGAGATTTCATGAGGGAAATTTTGTTTAGTAAGTAGGTAGCTGTTGCTGGAAAGTAACTGAACTGGACCGGAAATCAAAAGAAAGTAATTAATTCCTGTTGATTTGGCTTTATTATCTGATCTGAATAAAAGCTTAGAACAACACTCCACTTCCTTTTTACAATACAACGCAAAAAAATTTAGTTTAGTTATTTTTAAGTATATTAAACAAAAGAGTGGCTAAATTATTTCGTCTATTTAAGATCATGAATCACTTGACCTACTAAGCTGAGTAGGACTAAACTAAAAATAGTTATATTGTGTTAATGATTTCCTATGAAATATATCGCGAACCGCAGTGTTAAGGCTCCCGCAGACACGCGCGACGCGACTCCAACAGAACAATTTCTATGAAAACTTAATTTCATAGAAATTGTTCTATTAGAGTCGCGTCGCGGCTGTCTCCGGGAGCGTTTAGTCATTTTTACACAATACTGATACAGTTGCCCTATATCGCTTGTTAGTTAGTGGGTTACCACAAAACTGTAAAATCGGAGTTTTTGCGTAAGTTACCCAAGCGTTTGATAATAATAACATAATTTACGAGTTCGTATCTAGGATTCCCGTTACAGTATTGTGCCAGTAATCCATTGTTTTATGTGGTTTGCGGTTACCGTAACATAACCATAAACACAATTTTTGCTACATTATTTTCAGTATTGCGTTCAATCTGGTTTGATTAATTTTGTAACACTTATTTTTAAAACGAATTTTCTTGAGTCTCTGGTTGGTTAACTCCTTACATACTTGTTTAATGTTCAATTCTATGTTTTAATTTTTAATGGTTTTACTGTTTACTCAATTTTTGAGCAGTTAACCGAAGCAGGCGCTTCGCTTTGTGTAATTTTCATCACCAGTGCTCTCAAAACGGTGAAGGAAAACATTGTAAGGAAATTGGCATGTCCTATAACCAACACTTCGAAGACATAACATCTACCACCCCGCACTGGGCTCACGTGGTGGAATACAGCCCACTCCCTCTCACAGAGAGGAGGGCTGTGTCCCAGGTCCCAGCAGTGAGAACATTAACGGCTGATTAAGCTTATGCAATTTTTATATATGGGTGTTTTGACTGCACACTATTATTTATTCTTTTCATGTAGAAAGTCATTCAAATAAGGACACTTTTTCTTCAAACAGAACACTTTCTTGTATACCTAACCCTGTTTTTCTTAAGGCACTTCAATTTAACTACTCCGTTTACTTCCGCTTTCCGCTTCTCCTTTCCCATGCTAAAGTAATAAGACAAATAAGGGTTCTATTCCTATTTTTAGAACGTTTCCGAAACTAATTAGTAACACAATATCGTAGCTGTGTTACGTTTACGTCGACCGGAAAAGTTTCAATGAAAATATTTGTCTATGGCCACGTCATTGGGGTCTAATTACGATCTTTTAAAACAGATTACAACTTTTTTTTGTTTCTTTAATTAAAACGGTTTTAAACCCAATTACAGAAATTAAAGACACAGTTTGTAAATACACATAAAAGATAAAATATAAAATCATCAAGTAAAAAGTTAACAACATTTTGTCGAGTATAAGTTTCCCCCAAGTTGTGCCTTCCACAATCCTTGACACTTTGCCAACAGTCTACCCCAGTTGCTTTTAAGGTTGCTTAGGCCCTTTGTTTTGAAAGAAAGGGCCACACCTCAACTTACTCTTTAATTACATAAAAAAAAACATTCCATTCGTTTCCAATTTGCAATACCAACATCTACAAAACACCCCAATAAATCTATTCGTGACTTAATCACCATAATAAACAATGAAACGGCCATCAATCGTCGCCAGCCATCATAAGGAACTCCCACTGCTGGGCATAAATGAAAAGTGTTGCTATTTTCGACGCGGAGGTATATCGACCACCACTCCGACTAATTAAGCCGTGGTGGCAATGAAAGTGAAACTGACAGCGTTCCCTGCTTTGAATAAAATGGGCATGATCATGGAGGGAAAATCAAGGTGCCATTATTGTTTATTTATCTGGTATTGCTATGGAAAATGAGACATAATATCTGTGTGTTAGTAAATCTGGGAAACTGATGCAAAACTTAGCAGTTCTGCACATTTTAAGACTTCTTCGGTTGTTGTAAATGTCGTGGTAGATAGGCTCTAACTACATATCAAATAACATTCAAAGTCGAAATAGGTTTGTGGCAAAATATTATTAGACTAATTAGAAGGAATCAATATTGTTGTAATAACAGGCTGTCTAAATTATTTTCCACCAAAATCTTCATCAACAGCTTGTTACCCAATAAAACACTAGGTATTACGTTCAAGCACGTGGATTACTTTGGAAGAACAAATATACACTCCTCTATTAACGCAGAAACTAATATCCCTACTAAAATGTCAAGGGCGCCGTCGAGAATGTCCCGCCAACAAAGCGTGAAAGCCGACTCTGATACGACTGGCTCACGCAAACTACAATTGATTTTCTTTTGCACGAAACTTTGTTGTTATTCAAAGGTCGTCTTTATTGAGCTCTCTGATTTTTATCTAATTTCAGAATTGGAATGTTTATGGTTAAAAAAAAACCAGGCGGCCATCTTGCCGTTTTGAATAACGAACGTCAACTATTTTCCTCAATGTCATTATTAAAAAGCAAAGCCGCCATTTTGTCGTTTTGAAAAAAGAACCGCTTAATAATTGTTTTCCTCTTTTTTTTTATCTGTTTTAGCCACGTCATTTTTTTATTAGAATTTAAAAACAAGTGTCTATTATTTTGTCCCGTCATTAGTGCTATCCATAGACAAATAACAATAACTTATTCCAAACACACATATTGATGGGTTGTTTGACTTGACGATTTTTTCCTATGACTCTATCTATATTTTGACCGCAGAATTTGTTAACTTTATTATTTTGGAATTTATTCTGTTTAGACTATGTTATTGTGAGTCACTTACATAACCAATTATCCGTAGCTGACTCAATATACTTACTCTAAAAAAGCTTAGGACGTTGATGAATCATGATTTTTACAATCTAAAAGCTTTGTTGAAGTAAAAATTGGCGCGATCGTGACAAAGTGGCCCAACCTTTGTCCACAACAATAGCTACTTATTTCAACATTGAGGGACCAAAAAGATTTTTCTCAGAACAGTAGTACTTACTTCAGAAATTCTGTCGAAACTGACTAACGAAATAACTGACTTAAGGAAACCTAGAGCAGATCCAAGTTTGGTAATAACGCCCTCAAAACGTCATCTATTTTTGATAAAGCGTCGAAATAGCTGAGCCATTCTATAAATAGTCGGGGAGCCAGACTCGTAACCTTGTTACCCCATTTACCTATGTTTCTAGGGGTTGCAACCATTTTGCTCGGAAAATTGGGAAATTGAATAAAGCCGCTCCGCTCCGCTCCGTTGGCAGCCGAGTTTTCTTATTATTTACTTCTTAGTTACCGGTAAATACATTTCAGGTCATTCTTCGAGTATTTTTGTTGGAGACCATTTCCATGGTAACAGTTCAAAGTTTTATTTATTTATAGACTTAACAGAGTTATTTTTTATCTGGTAACTAAGTGGCCATATCTTGCAAACTTGGCCACTTTTGTTGCCAACGACCGAGTCCATTTTACAGCAGAAACAAGACAACTGTAGATAATAGTCGCACATAATAGGGGTGTGTTATGACGTCAGAGAATCGCGGGGCGGGTGGCGACGACGGGGAGGAGGGAGGGGGGTTGTATGTTCACGTTTACCACGTGTTCTAGTAATATAGGACTCGGTTAGAGTAATTGCATTGTTACGCTAGGGGCATGATATATTCACTTAACTAGTAGTTAATTTGTAGCTCAACCTGAAACTATTAATAGCTTTGATTGACAATTTTTATTAAGATTAGGAACTTTTGATTAAAAGAAACTGCTTTGCATAAGCTTGCTGCATTTGGTTTTTTTTATTTTTGATTGTGTTTAGTTTAGTTTAGTTTTATGATCTTCCTGTGCGAGTCGCAATAAATACTTTTTCTTTCTTTCTTTCTTCGTTGATCTAGTTAATATAAGCGCATGAGCTCGAGGTCCTGGGTTCGATTCCCGGGTCAGACAAAGTGTTATTGGGCTTTTCCATCTGGAGTTTCTCAGCAGCAACCTGGAGTCAGGATCTGTGCCCGGTTCATGGCAAAACGCTCGCCCCCTGTTACATGGGACTTGAACATGACTGGCGTAATGTGGGTGTACTGTTTTACATCTCTGCCTAATCCTTCAGTGGCGTAACAATAGGGTGGCAGGAGTGGCAAAATACCACGGAGGGGGCCCCCGGCCCGAGAGGGCCATGAGCCCAGGAGGATCCTAACCTAAAATACCTAAGTATAGAAATGCAAACTTTTTTCGACCCCTAAACCAAGGAAGCGGTCAGCTATTCAGTTTTGTAGGGAAATTACGAAATCTACGTGGACGAAGAAAATGCGGGCGAATTGCCAGTAAAAAAAATATATAACGTTGGTTGAGCTTCTTTACATTGAGGGAGGGCCCTACCAATCCCATGAATTTACCACGGGCCCCAAAGGGTATAGTTACGCCACTGCCCTTCACGGAATACAGGCGTGTTTTTGTGTTATTTTTTAAACTACACAAGAGACAAATACAAAAGGTTAGGCAATCGTTTTGGGAAGCCCTCATTTATTTACATAACATACATGATCAGCCTATAATGTTCCCACTGCTGGGACACAGGCCTCCTCTCGGTGAGAGGGAGTGGGCCGTAATCCACCACGCGGGCCCAGTGGGGGTTGGCAGATGTCACATGTCTCCGAATTTTTGGTTCTAGGACATGCCGGTTTCCTCACGATGTTTTCCTTCGCCTTTTTGAGAGCAGTGGTGACGAAATAATTTACACAAAGTAAAGCGCCTGTCTGGGTTCGAACCTATGACCTACAAGTCGTAAGTCGCGGCCAATACCACTTGGCCACCACTGCTCCATCCTGCTCTCATTTATTTAAATTCACGGGTTTAAAAAAAATGAAACATTGCATTTCCGATTCGTAAAGACTTAATGCTGTCAAAAGTTAGCCAAACAAATTGATTTGAATTTTGAAATATAAACGCTTTGATCTTTTAGGATGGAGGATTCACCGTGTCTTTAAATAGCCTGAAAATATTTTAAACATTTAATTCTTTCCGTCTTTTACCGTTTCCTTTTGACGAATAAAATGCGAAGAGACACGCTGTTTTTTAAACAAATTGATTGGCATTAACCGTTTGAAAAACGATACTAAAATTAATTCAAATTTTCAAGCTTTTTTTCACATTTTCACAGTATTAACAAGTTCCTATTTTAGATTAAAATTAGCAGTATCAATACAACTCAAATATGTATAACGTAGGAATACATACATACAAAAACTCAAGCCTTGTTCCCATGGGGGTACGCAGCATATACTCAAGCCGGTTGCGAGACTACGCACGCACCACATCTTTTGTCAAAATCTAAAAAAAGTAATAGGTACATTTACCTTTTTAATTGTTCTTATCATTAAGTAACTAAGGTGTTTATTTATAAACGATGATTAAAGTTATGTGAGGTTAAACTTCAAAAATGTATGGTTAAACAGTCGCTAATCACTACTTAAGTTTAAGCAACGTCCTACTAATATTATAAACGTAAAAGTTTATATGGATGGATGGATGTTTGTTACTCTTTCACGCAAAACTTCTGAACGGATTTGGATGAAATTTAGCACACAGATAGTTTATAACCAGGATTAACAGATAGGATACTTTTTATCCCGATATTTCCACGGGCGTGGCGCAGCTAGTTTATTAATAAAGAGGTTAATGTTTATAGTAGAATCACATGGACTTCAAACAATACAAAGAACAAACACCAAATATAGCCCCAATCACCTGATAACATCAATAAACACATAGCTCCATACATTGCTGCAATTTTCAGCTTGTGACTAAAAATAGCGTCGTGTCGAAATAGCTCGGCTCACTTATTAATAGAAGGCATTGTTTGGAAAGTCGACAGCGCCTTACACGGCTCCCTGTGTCTGCGTAATGCATAATTAATTGACAATTAATTTTGTACGTAATAATGTAGAAAGACTGATGATAAGCTAAAAGATGAACTAGGGGTCTTTATTCGTGTGCTTACCAACGAATTAAATAAAAAAAATACAAAACTTTATTCAGTTCAGAAAAAACTTGGTACAATATTAAAAAAAGAACTCGTAGAAGATTTCATATGAGCCTTCTTAGGTGCAAGATTTTTACATATTCCCCGGACCCCACCCTAGGATTCCCTGTGGCGTGGGAGAATTAGAATCCAATCATTTAAAATTGTCGGTCAAAGAAAAAGGCGGACTTCGTTTGTCATCGTTTGTTATTTTATTAATTAAAAGTCTAAGGTGTCAATTACAACAATATGCTGCTAGTATTGATTCAGTTCCTTACCAAACCATTCTCCACTTCACCGTATCCTTGGCATTTTCTGCCATTACTGCGTCATTGATACGCCAACACAAAGCATACACAAAATCCTTGATAAATTTACATCAATTAAAAAGCCTATATTCCGAACAATTCGATTTCAATCCTACGTCAACCAAATTATATCGAAATGTCGCGTCAACAGGCGTCAACTCTGTCTACAGAGCTTTTATCGCCGAAATATGATTACGTCAGAACCTTTATGACATCATCGATTTTACGAAATTAAACGTCATTCGGTGACACTTGATAATTCATTTACTTTTGAATGAATTGTTCTTTCTCTACAATCCAATTGACGTCTGTACGTCATTGTTTTGTGGTTTTTTTTTTATTGTTTTGTGGCGTTACTCAGGTTCGGAATAAACCGTTTTATTTTGTACTTACCCTGTATTATTTCTGATAGATTAAAGAAAAAGATAAAGCTTTCTAAAAAAATTTTTTTTTTCTGTCCGAAAACTATGACAGTTAATTCGCAAGACACATTAATGCTCATTTTCTTTCGCAAGCAACGTCTAGTTAGGTAATGCCAAACGCAAGCAGTTTCCTACGCATCCACTCCCGTTTCTCAGTAACTCGTAAGCTTCGAAATCTACATTTTTGTCTGTGGTTTTTAAGCATGGAATTAGTATATAATGTACTATATTTTTTATGTCAAGTTCAGTGTCCGTCAATTTTGTTACAAATCTGTTGCTATAGGCAACCTGTAAAAGTTGTTTACTTAGGCATTACGCATTGGAGAATCGATTGTCTTCTTGTTGGTTCTTATATGTTTTTTGCGCTACGTAACTGCTGAATGTGTAAGATGTCGCATTGTGTGAAAACGACACATGCCCATATTAGTCGTAAAAACCACAAGATTCTAGGGAACCACAAAGTACTACAATAAATTTTCTAAAACATTTATGTTTTTATTTCTTTTTTTGCACCTACATAGAATACACGTATTCTGAGAGTTTCATCAGTCTCACGTTTTCACATCACACATTTCATCACATCTTGAATGAAAATTGTTTTTCCAAGAAACTCTCGGCTGGAACCAAATACCCACTTAATCCGTTAAAAACCCACACCCATAATTTCTAGTATCACGTTAGCAATCGGACATTTATTGATGTTAAAAACTCTTGCCAAGTGCCTATCGCTTTTCATAAAAAGTTTTCAGTCGTTGTTGCGTTTCTATTTTCCTAGAAACAACATAATTATCCCTTAAAATAAGATAAAGAATTTTGTGACAAAAGTTCTTTAAATATTTTTCAACAAAAAAAAAATTTGCTAGATTCTCTCGGTATCCTGCAACATTTTTTTCTCTCCTCCTAAAATATTCCGTAAAATGTGTTCATTTTACGCGGGCACAATGAGCTCCCAGAATATTTTGTCACAAAATTCTTTCACTTATTTTAAAGGATACAGTTGTTTCTAGAAAACTAGAAACACGACTATACTTTTTATATAGTGCGATAGGCACTTGGAGAGAATTAAAAAAAAACGGCAAAGTCTAAGCAAAAGGAAAGGGGAAAACTTCATTTTTAACGTAGCGCCATAGAAATCTTTCTACAATCTGGCATTTTGTGTTTTGTTTCTTCGATGGTCATGCTACACTACACGTACAGGCAGGAATCTGCATCTAAATCTCTCTTTGATAAATAAATAAGCCTGAAACAAATAAAAGATTATCTAGCTTATAAGCTACGGCTTCCCATGAAATTATATTTTAAAAAATATATTTCGTGCAGGTAATATTTCCATGAATATAGAAGTACCTATTGTGAAGGTTTTAGGTGTTTGTATAACCAATACACTTGATTCATTGTCATCGAAAAACAATCAATTTGATATTTTTATCGTCGAGGGTCCAATGTTGGGTTCGTTGACCTACTGTTTAGCAGCAAATATGAGGCAGGGATGCTACCCTTGTAATGTTACTGGAATACGATTAACGTCTTTTAGTATTAAATAACATATTAAGCAAAGATATACTAACTTTATTTAGGTATATGTAAAGCTTCATAAGCTTACGAAGGAAAGGATAAATATACAAAGCATGTGCTTAGTTTAACTTTCGATTATTGATATGATGTTCTTCAGAAAGGTCAGGTGCGTAGTTCTCGCAAGCGAAGCGAGCGAGTACGAAAGAACATACTTCTTTAAGGATCGTAGCAGGTCAGGCAGGGTCTATAGTTTATGCCTACCTCCATGGAAAGAAGGCCTGAGTTTATGTATGATTTTGTAATGGGTGATAATGCATTACGTGGCTCTAGCTAGGCTGCCCAAAATGGTCTGCAATTGCACTGCCCTCATAACTCGATGTAGGTAACATGAGCACGCGAGCATGAGCGCATGAGCGTGTGATTAGCAAAGCAATCCTTACTTTAATCGTCCCATTGGTCAACGATTCCTTTAGGAGCAGCTACAACTTTTAACGGTGATCCATACCACATGTTATTTTAGACTCTATAACCAATGAAAGAACGAAAGAACGCAATGCCGAATAACTTCAGCCGGATGGACTATAAGCACCGTATTTTGACATTCAATTGTTTCTGAGTATAACTGCACAGGGGCAACTCTCGTAATTTTAAGATCGTTCACATTCTGATCTTAATCTGTCAAAAATACGTCTAATTTCCCTAAACTTTTGTCAAGTTTTTGACATTTGTTTGTCACCGAAATGAGACTGCGACTAGATTTTGAACTTTTAAATTACGAGAATTGGCCTTCTGGTCTACTCTGTTAAAATCTCACCGTGAAAATATAGCTGAAGTAAACTTGAAGTGAACGGTCACCTTACCTGACGCTAGGTAATCGAGGTATTGACAGGTCACTTCAAACTCATTTCACCTAAGTTTTCTCGGTCAAATTTTCACAGAATAGCACTACAGTACCACACCTAGTAATAGCAGTTGTTTAGCATATTCACGCCATTCGAGATGAATTATTTCAATAGGCTTTGTTTGTTCAGGACCCAGCGCCTTTGACGTTGTTACATGTGGCCTGGCAATACAGTGCAATGACCTTAGTTAGGGTTCGAACGACAATACTATTATGTACATTTCTATCGTGTTAAATACCCTTTTTGTTCCCAAGATCCTGGAAATTCTGCTCAATGTTATTGCTGTTGTAAGATTTTTAATGGTTTTATTGAAAAGCTTAGCAGGATTGATGATTGCTCAACGTTGTGGATTTCCTGCTATGCCTTTAGGCGCTTTGTAGACGGTTCGGTTTCTTTACGATACGGCGTATAAACCGCGCCGTAGAAAAATCCAACTAGCTTCCATACAACACTGACGACCGTAGTTTTTCACGGCATGAAAAACGTGTGTGTACGAGCCTAAGAGCGGGGG
Source organism: Apamea epomidion (assembly GCA_947507525.1). NCBI lineage: Eukaryota > Metazoa > Arthropoda > Insecta > Lepidoptera > Noctuidae > Apamea > Apamea epomidion. The sequence goes on from OX382234.1 coordinate 4,437,753, forward strand.
CACACGTTGCGTTGCGGCGCCGCACCGCAAAGAATTCACCGTATCAGCGGGCACTCGAGCGGTGCGGCGCCGCAACGTTGTCACGTCGCAGCGGCGCCGCCGACGCCCCAGCAGCGTATACTTCCTTGTGACGAATAAACAACTGAGCGGTGCCGCTCCGACGTCGCAACGTATTCACCCCTCCCCGCCTCGTCTCGGTGGTTGCAAGTCCGGTGCGGCGCCGGAGCACATCGTGTGACATGCCACAGATATTTCTATGTAAGACGACGTAGCGACACCGTACCGGCGCCGAACCGCCACCGCAACGCATCGTGTGCCCCCGCTCTTACTCGATCCCTTTCGCTTGAGATGAACTATGCAAGCTCATGCTGAGTAGGAAAGATTAATTACCAAGTTGGTAATGTGACTGGTCCGACTGACAGGCACGGGGTACGTGACTCATGGAAATGGTTTTACACTTGTATGGGAAGTAGAGAAATCTATATATACCTGAGGTCAAGCGGAAAACAATAGACGTAATCTGAATCACATATGAGCTAGCCATTGATGAAAGCAACGGGACAGTAAATAGAAAAACACTACAACCAACATACATCAGCATAGGCAGCCTATAATGTTCCCACTGCTGGGACACAGACCTTCTCTCTTCGAGAAGCAGTGGGCTGTTATCTACCACGCAGGCCCCGTGCGGATTGGTAGATGATACATGTCTTCGAATTTTTGGTTCTATGACATGCCAGTTTCCTCACGATGTTTTTTCTTCACCGTTTTGAGAGCAGTGGTGATAAAATTATCTACATAAAGTAAAGCACTTGTCGGGGTTAGAACCCACGACCTAGAACTCGTAAGTCGGCGCCGTTATCACCATACCATACCCCACCACGCTGGCCCAGTGCGAGCCATACCTAAGCTACGATAGCATAGTTCATGTTACCAATAATTTGTTCATAGTATACATAAAAACAATGTTCACGACTCGGTTCACTGGAATCACAAAAAAACAACAAAAGTGATGTTCTGAAATATTTGCTACATACTACGTAGTCTACAGAATAGAATCATTCCAAGTATTTAGTATAAATAACGTTCCAGTGAATGAACAGGAAAATGATAAGGAATTCACAGGTTTTTCACACGATTTTTCTTTTAACGGACACAATATGACATGACATCTAAAATATTGTGTAGCTTTTAGAAGTATCACTGTTGTATTTCCCAACACATTTGTCTCAATGAGAGATATATTGAAAGAAAGAAAGAAAAATTATTTATTGCGTTTCGTACAGGAAGATCGTAAACTAAACTAAACACAGTCAAAAATATAAAAGAAGTAACAAAAAGAAAAATGAAACAGAAAGTTCTAGACGAGGCCAAAAGGCTGTTATCTCAGCATGATGCTTCGACATTAAAAAAAAAAATGTCACCGCGCTGGTATATTGCGGCTTTTTATTGCATTTTCACCGCATTTTCCAATGACAAATTTCACACTATCAATCACAACCTGCATCATTTTGAAGGATATTGCTAATCCATTGCTTCATATGTTCGAAAAGTTTGTCTGCTCAACAACGTAAATAACGCAATGATTTTTGTTGAACTGTCAAAATAAAACTCTTTGTTGATTTTAGGGCTGATTTTTCCAACGCCAGATAATTATCCGAGGAATAATATTCAATTTTTGACAGTTCTTCCAAACCAAATCTGACAGACGTCAATTTTATTCAACAAATATAAATTATCTATCGATTGAAAAATCAGCCCTTAGTGTGTTACGGTATTACTCCTAAAAACGTAAACGAAGCAAAAAGGGTATGAAAGGATCGTAGCAGGGGCGTTCTGTAGTGTCTGCCTACCCCCATGGGAAGAAGACGAGAGATTATGTATATCTATGGAATGTTTTTTAAGGAGCATTCTTAGAAAAACTCTCCTCTTGAAAGGATTCTTGCGAATAAAAGGAGGTGTATGGAAAAGACATCTCTATAGAAATCACGCCATAAGATTCCTGCCTGCCCCATTCATTTGCATCGCTATACAACCTGCTTCGAAGAAATCTTCATTTTCCATAGAAACTTTTTACATTTTACCGTTTTTACGCTAGTCTCCTTTGGTTGACGAGCGTCCTACTTTTCAAGAAAAAAAGTATTTACTGACATTTAACAAAACTTTTTGTTCAAAAGAATCCAAACTTAGTACCTTACAGCTTTCTGTCGACGTTTTCAATTTCTTTTTGTTTTTATTTTTCGTTGAAATAAATATTTCGTAAATTGATCTGTCAGCATTTGTGAAGAAATATGCTTTTTTATCTTTTGTGCAATCCTATCACCAAAATTGGAAGTGTTATTGTTTACATTTTTCGTGATTCTGATATGTATCGCTAATGTACACGAGAAAAGCAGATTTAGTGATTATTATAAACGGAAATAATAATAATTGGTAATGAAACCCTATCAATTTGTGGGAGCAGTTAGTCGTAGGAACCCAGACAGGCACTTTACTTTGTGTAAATTATTTCATTACCACTGCTCTCAAAATGGTGAAGGAAAACATCGTGAGAAAACCGGCATATCCTGGAACTAAAAATTGGAAGCCATGTGGCATCTACCAACCCGCACTGGGCCGGCGTGGTGAACCGCCCACTCTCTCTCATAGAGAGAAAACCTGTGTCCCAGCACTGGGAACATATTAGGCTGATTATTTTTGTGTGAATCATAAGAGCGTTCATATTGCAACACGCTCCATCAATGTAATAGAAAATTATTACTTCACTTCATCACACGCACACACACACACACACGTCACATCTTTGAAATCATTACAATAACGTGTAATCAATGTCCATTACGTCCAAGCCCTAGATCTAAGCCCAAACACAATCTACGAATAAACCACATTCAATTTCAAAACCATACCTTCACCTAATCATACAAGATCTGAGGTAAATTACTACAACTTTTGATGTTATGATATCATTATTATCTATAACCCAATCTGTTAATAATTAGTTTAGACACATGTTAGGAACACGTTAATAATCTGCAGACCACCGGAACTGCTCCAAGGATGATCCAAAAAAGAACATGGTCACAGACTTACAGCTATTTTTACGAACACGCCATCCATTGAACATTCTCGTCAAAAGCACTCTGGAAAGCTTAAAATAAACCACGCAATGTATACATTGCGTGGTTTATAGTTTAAAACAATAGCTAAGACTCGTGTAAGAAAGTAAAACAGTCAAGGCTATCCGAGTTGTTTCCTAAAACATTTCAACTTCCACGTTTCGAAATGGTGTTAATTTTCATAATACAGGATCAATTTGGTAACGTACGTCGGTCGTTTGGTAAATTAGCATTGGTTACCTAAATGTCATAACGTTGGTTCGGATCAGGATATTACATGATATATTTTCTTAAATAAGATTGTATACGATTACGATTATGCACATCGTCTATTTCTATCCTTTTCATAAAATCATAATCAGACAAAGAAAAAAAAATATGCCTGTAGTAAAATATGTCCTAGGTATCAAGCGAAAGGCCTGTATCCATACTAATAATATAAATGCGTGTTTTAGCCCTTACCGGCTAACCGGATTTCGATGAAACTTGCCACACACGTAGACCACGACTTGCACCCTAGTTGCATATCACATTATCATTCTCAATCTGAACAATTTTGAAGGATATTGCTAATCTATTGGTCCATATGTTCGCAAAAATTGTCTGCTCCGAAATGTAAAAAAAAAAATGTTGAACTGTCACAATGAAACCCATTGCTACTGTGTTATCCCGTATTACTACGCTGGGTTAGAGCATGGGATTCTTTTATACCGGTGGTACGATCCCGTGGCATCATTTATGTCTGTGTGTGTGTGGGAAGAAGATTTCTGTCCTACACCCGGCCGAAGTCGCATGCAAAAACTAGCAGTTAATTAAAAGCACATTCCTATCTAGACAACAATATCGTAAAAAAGAAATGTAGCTACATAAAAGAATCTTGTTCCATATGATATATAAACTTCTTAATAAAAACTTACAAGCTCTGTATCACATAAAATGAGAATTTACAACCTAGGACTATGTCGAAGAGTTAAATCTTTACATGATTACAGGAGTGCTTACAGTCTCATTGAACGTTTAAATATAATTTATGGGAAAATAGACCTATTTAGTTGGTTGCCAATGTTTTTAGTTTTATTAGCGACGTTAAATAGTACGTAATACTTATTGTTTGGGGCCTCGACTTGGTCTGTTATACAAGAGGTTATATGAGGCTACTGGGTATGTAGGTGTCTAGATTTTGCTGCGGATATTCTTGACTGTTAATTTATTGAAATAATCAACAGCAGAATACCAGCGTCAGGTATTGTACCTGGCATATGCTGAGCTGGACTCCCATTTGGTGCAACCATGAGACACACACCGCCCAGTAGTGTTCGACCGTTATAGACTACCGTTATTTACTTGTACGAGGTGTCTATGGGTCAATTTAGCTTTTTAATCTTTGTTTTTTTTTATGTTTCACCTTTTTTAATGTTTTTTTTATTACTTGTTTTGTGTCTTTTGTTGCACTGAATAAAAGTTTTATCTATCTAACTAACTTAACATTTTGTAGGCTTTCTCTCTCTTCTTTCCTACTGGAGTAAGGTACAAAGGGCACATAAGCCCAACACGTATTGAAAATATAGCTCAATATCGCTTTTAGCAATAAGGCCGCCTATTGTGTCACCTTAAGTAAAATTATAAATATGAATGTATACATTTTCGACGAATACAATTATTATTATTAATACTCTTAGGGCGAATTCCACCAAACTTTTATACTTAGAATAAGTCTTATCCTGAGAATAAATTTTGAGTTTTTACAGTTTTTCCATACTAGAAAATGTCAGATGTCAATTTTATTCCACTGATAAAAGATATAGGACTTACACACAACTGGCGAATTGTGAGTGTACCCTCTGCCAAACCCTTCTGGGTATACGCGTTATGTGTCTATTCTATTCTCCGTCTTTTGTTTAATTTTCTAAAATATTGCTACTAAAGTTGTCAAAAAATTAAAAGCCCGTTTTGACACTTGAGAATGCGTTCTTGACACCTGTCAGTTTCCTACAAACAAATACGTGTTTCGCGAATTTGATCTTTATTAACTACTAGAACTGTCAATGTCAAAACGGGCCTTTTATTTTTACTTTTCTCGACTTGGCCCGACTCTTCATCTCGACACGCTGTTGTTGTGATACGATGCAACATTTCATCGGAATTCATCGAATAAACTCAAAAGAGAACGACAAGTGTTAGCAAGGCCAACATTCACATTAACTACAAAAACATTGATTGGCAACTAGATCAGATTTAATAAGAAATCTACATAAATATCACAGTTTTCAACATAAGTGTACAAACATACGGTTAGTTTCAAGATATACACGGTAGGGGAAACGAAATTACTCTGACGTGGATCCACACGTAACTCGGTTTGCGGAACACACCCGTAAAACTCGCGTAACAGGCGCAAAAAATATTGTAAAACGTTAAAATATCGTTAAAACGAACTGTTGACCCGTTTCCATGATGTTTACGTTTTTTTTTCGTTTTACGAGTATATACTCGATTTACTCGATAAAATAATGAAGTTATCTGCGAGAGATCAGAGTTTTGGCTATTATGGAGTGAAATTTAACGTTTTACTGCTTTTCCAAAGCCACAATGTACTTGGGGAAATTAAAAAGCCGAGAATATACTTCTTTTACAACTTTGTATCGTTATTTTTTTTATTTTATTCCAATCACCGGAATTTAACCTATTTTGTTCGGCCCACACTTTTATTGTTGTTTACTTTGACTCGCGTGGGTTGACGGTACCCTGATACGGTGCACTTTCTTTTGTTTTTGTTATCATGGAAGTGTTATACAATGTTGATGAACAGGAAAAGCCTTCATTACAGAGGGGCAATTCTCATAATTTTAAGACCGTTCACAGTCTGATCTCAGTCTCAATCTATCAAAAAATACTTCTAATTTCCCTACATTTTGACCAGTTTTTGACATTTGTTTGACGCTGAGATGAGACTGCGACTAGATTTTGAATGTTTTAAATAACGAGAATTTGCCTTCTGATCCCTTCCTCTTCGAAAGTATTTTATAGGTTATTTGTGCCAGGAACATGTATTATGATAGTGTAGCAAATATTGGGATTATGTCCTTTAGTTACGGCTGGCTCGTTGGTCTAGTACTCGCAAGGGCCCTGGGTTCGAATCCCGGGTCGGGCAAAGTGCTTATGTGTTTTTCTTGGAATTTCTCAATATCAGTCCGTAGTCTGAATTTGTGCCTGATTGATGACAATAGGCTCGCCCCCTATTAACATGAGACTTAAACATAACTGGCGAAGTCTGGGTGTACAATAGAGTACACCTCTGTCTAGACCTTCGGGGATAATAAGCGTGAAGATATGTTTATGGCGGAGTACACAGTTTTTTTTTTTCTACAACGTGGGGTCAACTCGACGGGGTAACTGCGTAAAACTCTATCAGTAGCAATGGCTTTCTACAACATTGTCGAGCAGACAAATTGTCCGAATATATGAAGCAATGAATTAGCAATATATGTACTTCAAAATTATTCAGATTGTGATTGATAGTGCGATACACAATTATGTACATTGTTTTGTAAAATCTAATTTAGTTCACTTATCTGGTCTGCAATGTGTTCTTAAACATGTAGTAGTTTGAAGCGAAATTCCGAAGCACGTGCTCCTGATGAAATTAACTGATAAATGTGAATATGAGCTTCAATAGCAGCGATGGTGAACCCGCGATCGCAAACGTCAGTACGAGTGGAGGCTTATTGTGGTAGATGTACTGCCTTATGCAAGAAGGTTTATTAAATCTGATGGGAAATATAGTACCTAAGCTTGTATAAAGATATCAGCTAGCCCTTGAATTAAATTCTGTAAATAATACAGGCTGGTTTAAAATTTTCTTGGAAAAAAATGGACGAACACGATGAGATTTTTTTAAATATTTTTGGTTAGGATCTATTTTAAATGATCACATATACGCGTAAATTGTTTGCGATCTATCAATCACATAAAAATAATATTTACGAGTATTCTCATAAATCAAGATTTCAACAGAGATCGACCTTCACAGTCGCAAAGATGCGACGCCATTTTGTAAATAAACAAACTTTTCTTCCTTCTCCTAAAAGGAAATGCTTGACAATGATTTTTCACAAACACATCACCACAATGTCTTATAATCATAAAAACAATTTAACCATTGTTTTTGAGATAAAGCTGCAATAACAATCCCACAATTTTAAAGTTGCGTACACAACAGCGTACTCAATGAATCCCATGTATTTATGAGCACAGCTTCGGTGTAAAACCGCTTAAATTATCGCACGTATACACTCGTCTTTTTACGATCTGTTAAAAACATAATATCTTTAATATTGTGCCAACTACTTAATATATCATAGAGATAACTACGGGACGTATCGTGTAACCTCGCCTTACGTAATTAACAGTGTTCTAATTTAGATTAGGCCTAATTTACTTTTAGAATGTTTAAGTAAAGAAATGTTATTTTAGTTTTCTTGGAATGGGTCAGAAAATAAACATATTCTGTGCTCATGAATGAATTGTGGAAATTGTCGTATGTACGACTTACAACCATTAGGCCACCTATCGTGTTTAAAAAGCTGAAAAAAATAGTCTCAAGTTTTATTTTTTTGATGTCTAATTTATTTATTAGTAACAATTTCTTTTGATGTGAAAACGTTTTATATTCGTAACCTATATTAATATTTCAATCTTTTAACACATATTATCGCATGGAAAACCTCACTTGAAACTGACTCATAAATCTAAACAAACGACTTCTACAACAGTCTTTCAGATTTTAAACAAACTTGAACATGAATTACAAACATTCCCCTATAAGTATTTAATACATATGTTCATAGCCTTTTTTATTCTTTCCGATGACCTACAAAGTTTACCATGTCTTTGAACCGCGATAATAAATGTAAGAGGGTGTTTAAATTTAAAAAAACTCATTAGCATTTTATTGTTTTGATAAAACAATAAAATGCTAGGAAGATTGAGTTTCCAACTCAATCTTCCTAGCATTGAAAACTGCGTAGGCGACGGTGGTGAGAACGACCCGGTTTCTCACCCCATTCTGTATAATATAAAAAATAGTAACAGTGCCCCGCGGGTTCACCCGCATAAGTTTCGATCCCGTGGGAATATCGGGATAAAAAGTTTCCTATGTATTAATCCTGGTTATAAACTATCTGTGTTCCAAATTTCATCGAAATCCGTTCAGTAGTTTTTGCGTGAAAAAGTAATGTTACTTTTACTAATTTACTGCCTACTAATATTATAAACGAGAAAGTTTGTATGGACAAACTTTCGCGTTTATAATATCAGTAGGAAGTACGATATTTTGTCTCAAGACAAATTTAGAACAACTTACCTACCTGCTGCTCCAAAAAATCGGCTATAAATTAAGTTAACCAGAGATTTTGTGTGTAAAGTCTTCAGTATAAAGTGTTTAGTAAACCGTACTTTAATAGAAAAGGTGTCGTATCTAGACATCAAAGTAAAGTTTATATCCAAAACCTATTATTAAAGCTCCAATTCACTTCATATACCTAGGGCTAACCCTGTAGAAGTTTCTAGAATCCTTAGAATACTGAGCTATAGGTAATACGACGAATTTCTACATCCGTATGTATCAATCGAATTTCATCATCGCATAGAGGAAACTTGTGTCATTGGAAGCAGTCATTGTTTACCTCAGCTGCATTTACTAGTTCCATGCAAATCCTGGAAATCTCTTGTGGTAGGGCTAATGTGTTATTCAATAATTTCTCAATATATCAATGTGCGATTCCTAGATTCCATTTAGGAAGGTAAACTCCACATTGCACACGATAAACATGTTCTATGTTAGAGGGTTTGGTTTCCGCACTTAGTCCTTCAGGTGGACCATTGTGCGTGCTGTCGGTGGTTATTCCAACCACGGTAAACATTACTCGGTTCGTATTCCAAATAATTTGATCCAAAAAAACGAATACTGTTGCTGACGTCCCAAGGTTGGAAAGTACCCCGAACCCTGATATCTCAAGGCTTTCGCCCAAAAATACATTTATTAGCGGCTCCAGAATACAAATTACACGCATAAATGGAAGATCAAAGTGTAAACATTAGAACATCAAAGTTAAAAGCGATGGTAAACGTGTAAAGGCATAAATACATAAATGATTTTATTGAAACTTTCAACTTTCGACATGTTTCATGATAACGTATAATAGTGACAGCATGTTTCAGTGCATTTCATATTCCGATGACAGTTCCAATTTCGTGAAAGCACACAGTGTGAACATCACCACGTCGGTGTATGCACAGACACTCTGACATAACTCGGCCATGTATTTTGCAACACACTCTATAAATAATCTCGCTATTCGACCATCCAAAATAAACAGTGTTTATTTTATGTTGCGTCGTTATAATTATAGTGTGGTGTCTTTAACCGTTAATGAGAGCTGCTGTCTTACGCGTAATACGAATATTTTCTAAGAATGTTTCGTCTCCCTGCCGCATATCGCAGACCACGCGATCATTTTAAATTAAGCGTCCCATAAATCAAGGACGTCGTGAACATTTTTCATGCGAAAGATATAGCGGCTTTTAAAAGAAATGAAAATACGAAGAAAGGTAAGGAAGCGGTGCCCTACTGACATCAATATCAAATATGGACGAAACAAAGATATTACTAATTTAGAACGCGGAGTGTTTAGATGAGTGAGTGGGTACTGTAGCTGAAAGATGCCTGTTTACTTCGTGTCCATCTTTTCTTGCCTCACGCGTAATATCGACATGCCCCGCCTGCTCTTATTTCAAATGAGAGTTTTTACGTCGCATTTGGCCTAAATTTTTATGTGACAGTACGTGTCTACCTTCTTTTCTTTGTGAACAATATACCGACTCATAAATAAGAGATTTCTTGTACAAAAGGAGATGAAAGCGTTTATATTCTTCAACGCCTCTATTCTGCTAACGCAATCAAGTGGAACTTAACTGAATAATTCAGTCGGCTGTTATATTTAAGAACAAAACCATTTCGATTCTCTTTAAATCCATTGAAACATTGCTACTTTATTGGTACAATTTATTTGGCCGCGAAACCGGGCCTGTTGCCAGACATCGCCTAAACGAGAAAAAAACTACTTACAACAATGATTAATTAAATCGATTTTGTAACAGAAGGTGGGAAGAACCAAATAAGATTAAAAAACCACAGTTATCTTCAACCCATTTAATTCCCCGATAATGAAACTATGGATCGAATGTATTAATTCCAGAATCGCGGAAACTGGGAGTTTATGGTTCCTAGAACGTGTAGCGCAGTTTACAACATCATTCCGTAGCTTCTGATAAGCTATAAACCTACATCTGATACCTTTCACGATGCAAGGGAAACGAATAAAAATAATAAACCATTCTTTCACACGTGAAATCATAACTGTTATTTTATCATAGCTTTCACAACTGTTATTTTCTTATACATCATTCGCTTACATTTTATTTTATACTGTGTATGGTCAAAGAAAACTAAATCAAGTTTTTGGGACACTTGGCATTTTATACTTTTAAAGGAATTCGATTTGTTCCAAATACTCGGCTCAAAGAACCAAAACAAAAACAGCACCCTAATTGCGTAACACACGATCAATCGGAATCTGAATCATTTTGAAGCAAATTACTAATCCATTGTTTCATAAGTTCGAAAAATTTGTCTGCTCAACACGTAAATAACGCAATGAATGTTGTTGAACTGTCATAATGAAACTGATTCCGATTGATAGTGTGTTACGCAATTAGGGTGCTGTTTTGGCCATGTACCAAAATTGTTCGCAGTCTCCCGAAGAACCATCGTGATGATCATTTGCAGGCTAAACATTCTCTTCGAAATAAATCTTTACTCAAATAATTTCGCTCCTAATTAATAAAAGTATAATAGTTTTTAATAGAAGTCGAATTCGTTTCAACCGAATTCGTAAAAAACTTCTTTTATGCGAAATATGTCACATTAGATTATGTCCTAACGCAATTTCGCGACCATCCTAAGTTCGCGCGAACTTGAACTCGTGATCAAACGATGAGTCGACACCCGTGTGTTGAATCATCATCATCATCAGCCTATAGCAGTCCACTGCTGGACATAGGCCTCTCCTATTTAACGCCATTCAACTCGGTTTTCGGCAACTCTTATCCTGCTGCTATCAGCCATCCTGCGAAGATCGTCGCTCCACCTAGCCTGGGTGTCGAATATGTCGCCTAAACTAATAATTGACATTCGCGCGATATAATCACGATCTATTAGGACAAAGATCAAAACATAGACATCCAGACGTATTACCTACCTGTTCTGTATTACCCAGGCAACACAGCTTCATTAATAGAACATTAGCAAGGGTAATGCCCACGCAATCAGCTCTTTATTCATCGTCGATTATCTTCACAGGCTCAAGTTTAAGGGTCACCCTTTTGCCCTATATCGTCAATCATTTGCCATTAAATACGAGAATAATAAATGCTGTATATGAACGACTGAAAAGGTCAACTAAAAATAGAATTTTACATCTCTTGGTTTAAGTACCAGATTTATAGCTGAAATATTATATTGAGGTGACATTTGTTTTTTTTTAAATTTTATATATGTTAGTTAAGCCGCACGTCAGTAATAATGATAAGCTGGCCTCATATTCTTTTGAAAAAAAAGGTGAAAGTATCCGCTGACATGCGTACTGCACACTAGGCAATACCAGCATGTTGCTACCCAAAAGTATTTTTACAAATTAATATTGAGTTTGCTTCCCGTTCATATTTTCTATCAATTAAAACTACACTTCCGAACGACTATATCAAGAAACGAACGCCAAAAACCACATGTTAAATGTGTGTAAAATATCGTATTTCGGGAACAACAACACGGATTAAGGAATTGCTAATCTGGGGCCAAAATGGCCGACAGGAGCCAAGTTAAACATTGTATTCCTTAAAAACAAAACACTAACATATCATTTTCACAAATGGAAAATGGACACCTGCCATCCAAGATGAGTAAGCATCGCAAAACAAGGGGTATTCTTTCAGTGAAATAATATGGCGAAAAAAAATAAGAAATTGAACACGTGGTTTGCGTAACCTCTTTAAATGACAGGACAATGATGTCAGAAAAAAAGTAGAACGGAAAACAACACTTTGTATAAACCCCTATTACACTACACGTTATTTAGGGCCCGATATTTAGGTGATGTGTTTTTTTAATAGGGACTCTTCCTCCCTTTCTCTTATTACACCATCCCAATTTAGGGAAAGGGTCCCTGAATATCGTGTAGTGTAATAAGGGTTTTACTGATATCATAACAAAAGCTACGGATTAAAAGCACGGATAGTTCCTTAGTAAAACTTACGGGGTAGGCAGAAACTACAGAACGTTTTCCTTCGTTTTACGTTCATACATCAACGGGTTAATTTCGTAACAGTAGCAATGGCTTTAATTTTGACAGTTCAACAACATTCATTGCGTTTTTTACGTTGTTGAGCTGACAATTTTTTCGAACATATGAAGCAATGGATTAGCAATATCCTTCACGCAAGGGTGCTGTCATACAAGCACGCCGGTTGCGAGTACCCACTACGCACCTGACCTTTCTGAAAAATATCAACAATATGGTCACTCTATTATGTCTTCCCGGCGTTTCCACTCACAATATCTGCCCTGTAAAACTCAAGGTCTATAAAGAAAACTGTCTGACTAAAGATTTTCCGAAGCTATTCCAAACAAAATTATATTTCCTACACTAGAAAAAGAGAAAAGAAAAGATGATCATGTTTCTGACATTATTTTTCCTCTTGTCTTCCGCAATACGTAACTCATTGTAAACTGCCATCTCAACCAAATATTTTGCACTAAAAATAAATCTTCCGTATCCAATGACGTCACAACACGATTCACACTTCGAAACACTGTTATTCTATCTTTATTAGTAAAGGTGTATAAACCTTTTTAAAACAATAAAAAAACACCACAGAGGTAATTTAGAGTGTTGATTTGATTTTTTATGTGTTTGAAAGATTCATGAATTAAAACTCAATAATATGCGTATAAATCTCTCGGTAAAGTTTTCTTGATAACATAAGCTTTAAACAGTGTAATTCATTATATTGGGAGAGTTTTATTTTGTGATTTGTATTTCTTTGCGTTCTTTCTATTTCTTTTTTCTTTAACTTCAGAAGAAGTATATTACTAATTGTTAAAAAAAAAATTCTTTAAAGTTTTTCTTTTCAAGTTTCATTTAAGATCAATAATAGCCAATATTAACATGTTGACTGCCAGACCACAGACACGATTGAAAATCTGTTGTTGGCGGTCACCGGTGACCGCAGCGGCAGGCCTAATATTAGGCTGAAGATTGATTAAGGCATTCTTTATCAAACTTCAGCCTAATTTTAGGCCTCAATTGGCCTCAAATTCTTCAAGTGGGGGACTAATTTTGAAACTAGCTAGACGTCTGTCCATCAGGGCCAGAGTAATAGTAAAACGAAAATCCAATACTGACCTAAATACTGAACCTGAAATTAGTATTACTGTCCAAATCAAGAACATTCTAAGGACCGGTTTCATCTTACTCCGTTTGATAATAAATTGTTCCTTTAAGGATTTTGACGTACGCACCTATGTTATGCAAAACAGGTCACCAAAATGCTGTGACATTTAACTAGCAGAGTTTAGTGAAAATGACCCTTAATATCCTTTTATCTAACAGAAACAAGACGCCCTTTGATTCACCGAAATAAGAGATAAATAAAATGTAGTGCCAAGTCCTTTTAACACGAACAGACCAGGAAGACTATTTGTGTCCTCTGGTTTATTCACTTTAGGCAAAGAGCTTCTGCCGCATCGGCCTTTATGACTTCGCTCACAAACTGGATGTCTCGTGCGCATGCCACGGATATATGTAAATTACAGAAGTGTCAGTACAAGAAAGGAGGCCAGTCATTGGCTACGATTTCTTGAAATCCTGGACCTTTACATATTCGCGAGTATGCAAATCTAGGAGTGGTAGTAGGTATAGCATTTGGAGTAAGAAATCCAATGTTTAAATATACAGGGTGTCGTATCATATGTCCAGATCCGTTGAGCCGGTAAGGCGTGAAAAGATAACAGATAAAGCTACTTTCTCATTTATAATATTAGTATAGATTATTGTACATTTATGATTGACAAAACATGCTCTATCCCTTTCGCAATGTGAAGTAAATATTGTTTATAAATGTTTCTTTTCATATCATACTCGTAACAACCGCTTTTCTTTTCTTCTAAAATGTTATTAGTTTTCCACATTTTTCCCAACCATCGTTCATGGTTTTCAAAACCATCACCTAAACTTCTGTTACACCTCTACAGTGTACATAATAAAGCTGCCCTTTTCGGGTTTATTGCGCTGTCCATGTAGCGAGGTGCATCTGTCTTTTGTCTTAGTCACAGACTACCGACACTGTGAGGAAAGAATCGGAAGACGGCAATGCGCATAAAATCTAGCAACCCGCCTTACTATGTTGCCATCAGAGCGTATTTTCAGACAAGACTTTAAGTTAAACAGGCTTTTAACCCTTCGAGACACAATGCCTTTTTAATTGTTTCTCTGATTACGGCATACAACCGGTTAAAGCCAGTCTTATAGGAAGGCAGTGTGGCTAAGTTACCCGTTTGTTGTAAAGTTGATTCCGTTTTGAATATGTATAGTTGTAAACCGGAGCTAGAGCGGCCTTCGATAAGCTCGAACTTACATAAATCCCTTAAGATACAACAGCTTTGTAGTTTAAGTTTGCTGTTAATTGTTTTAACACTTTCTTGTAGTTTATTTAATAACATTGAAGTCAGATCATCAAGCTTTGTCACAAATTATACATAACTAGCTCCGTCCAGCGGTTACACCCGCATAAATCTCGATCCCATGGGAATATCAGGATAAAACTTTAAACGTACTTTAAATCCGTTATACATATTAGAAATTAGTATCTTCGCCAAAACAAATCCCAACCTTTTTGAAAAAATGACAATGCAGGTACGAAATGTTCCAATTCGTAGTCAGTACAAAACCGCTTTAAGTAATTATAAATGTAAAACTGCATTATTAAGAAAAAGTGTCCTTGTAATGGCTCCACCACGCATTTATAATAAAATTCCAGATGCCATAAAAGAATTACATTTTACACAATTTAAGAAAAAAAATGAAATTGTTCTTAATTGATAAATGTTATTATACTATTGACGAATTCTTACATGACGAATTAATTTACAATTACAAATGTTGAGGTTTGAGATAAATTGAGACAAATATTAATATTTTAGACAGGCATTAAATAACTTTGACATTTTTATAATTTTGACATAGATTTTTGACATTTTATTATTTTGACATAGATTTTTGATATTTTAATTATTTTGACATAGATTTTTTTTTTGACATTTCAATAATTCCTCATTTAGATCTGACATAATTGGAGCATTAAATAATATGTAATTGTTAAATTTGTAATTATGCATGATTTTCAAATATTTCAGTGCACATCATATTTCTACCTCCACCGTCTCCTGGCAAAACATAGCGCTCTGTTCCTCAAACATAAGATCTGTACTTACTTAACCTATGTTAACAAATAAATTATGATTTGATTTGAAAAAGTATCCTGTGTCCTAAACCAAGTCATGGCTTACCCATATGCCAAATTTCATCCAAATCCGTCCCACCGTTTTAGCGTGAAAACGTAACATACAAACACAAAAAATCTAATCTTTTCTCTTTATAAAATTAGTTTAGATGTTTTCAATTTTGCCATTCCTAACTCAATAATAGGTAGCCAAGCCAGTCTCTTACTAATAACAACATTTTGAGATCACCTCTTTATCTGTAATATTTTTTTGATTTTATAACAATACATAGGTAACTGTTCATTGTAACGGTCCTTGGGTGGTCAATGTTCATTACTGGACTTCTACGGGCTGATAACTATGATGATGATGACGAATAATAGTCAGGGTATAGACAGGTGACTTGTCAAACGCTTAATTCACTACTGTTCTGCCAAACATAGCTTGAAGTAGTGCTTTGATATTCATAGATACTTTTACGACACAATATTCTTCGATACGTCACAATTAGTCGCCACATTATTATGTAGATAGGTGTTTGTGTAGATGATACAATACATGTCACGCCCAAGTTCGTCGGTACAAATTTTAGACCCTCTTTTCACGACAAGGCGGGCTAAAAAATCTTAGACAACTGCGAGTTCAAATCATTTTACCATGGCAACACCAATCGTAGTGTCGAAAACATAGACAGATAAGCACGCATTAAACTGGAAGTGGTTGTTAACTTACGTGAGCCTAGCCACTACGCACGCAGTGCCATCATCATCAGCATTGGCAACCTTGTTCCACCCACTCTGCTAATTATAAGCCTCTTCCTCATATGCCATGCTTCCCTGTTCTGTGTCTCATCTCCTCGCACGCAGCACGCCCTTTGTACACACACGTTTGTCTTGCCGTGAAAAACTACGGTTTATTCGCCGTCTGTAGGCACGGTCATCAGTGTTGTATGGCAGATGGCAGTCACTATGACAGCTTGTCGTATGTCGCACCGTAAAGAAACCGTACCGTGTACAAAGGGCCTGAGACTGTTTATTTCTTGCCTACTATACGAACCTATTTTGCTGTGTACACACATTTAGACACACTCACATTTAGCCTACACTTCCTGCATATTTGTTGGAGCCGCAGATCTTCGACAGTTGCGTTACAAGTGCTACAACTAATGGTTATACAAACACTGACGCTCAGTTTTCGGAAGTTGTTTATATCACGATTTATGCTGTTTATACTTGAAATAATAGATGTTAAGGTATGGTACAGAAGAACTATTCGTTAGGTCGAAATTGAAACCGACTAATACCGGTTTTAGATTCATTCTCGGTTACAGTAAATGTATAATTCAGCGAGTTTTTTAAGAGTTTTTTTTTTTAATAAACACTGTTTATACATAACATAAACTCACTTCTTTTACCCACGGGGGTTGGCAGAGACTACAAAACGCCACCTGCTACGATCTTGGCATACTCTTTAGCTTCGGATTATTGGAAAACCAAGCTTTAGTGTTTAGTTTTATGATCTTCCTGTACGAGTCGCAATAAGAATTTTTTTTTTCTTTATTTTTTTTCGAAATTAGATTCGTATATTCCATTCACACAAAAATCACAAACGACTCCACAACCAAGGCTCCAATAACATTAATAACAGTTCGGATAAAAGCGTAAACAAAAACTCGTGGGACCGGAATAGCGACCCAATCGTAAATACGTCACTATTAAATCAGACTACTACGTCTTTCTGTCTTTCTGCCATTACGTCACAAACATCATCATCATATCTTCTCAAAGATCAATCAATCAAGTCAGCCTATCGCAGTCCACTGCTGGATATAGGCTTCTCTCATGCTGAGCCACAACCCTTCCGCCTCCCGCATCCAGTCTGCCACCTCTTTGAGGTCATCGGTCTCTCTAGCTGGGAAGCATCCCTCACTATGCTTGCCGATACGCGGTCTCCACTCCAGAACTCATCTGCTCCATCGGCCATCGGTCCTTATACAAATATGACCAGCCCACTGCCACTTCAACTTGCTTACTCTGCAAGCTATGTCTTCTCAAAGATAATAAGAGAAAACTCTAGAGTAGACTTTGCAAGAGAGCTTTTAAGAAATCTTGGAACTTGTTACTGTATCTCACAATGAATTAGTCGTGGCTTTCAGCTGGAAATTCCTGTATTTTCTAGAAATAAACAATGGCGTCTTTGAGCTGTATTTTCTTAGATACATGAAGCTGTATCATCAATTCCAGCCTGATGATTCAAACTATTAAGAAACTCTTTAAAATAACCCAAAATTAATTCCAAACATTATACTCAAGAAAACAGTACCATTAATAAATGTTCCAGTCCCTTGTATTGTAGACAAACACTTTATTGTTTACGCCTAACCTATTTCTTTGAGAGAAATAATTGCGCGGGCGCAACGCTCCAGTGGGCTTGTGTTACATGTGTTACGAGTTGTTAGATCAGATCAGAGACTCGTTAGCTACCGAGAAATGTGGACGTGAAGTGGGGCGAGACGGTCGCCTGTCGCTTGAACCCTGGCGGACATAGACGCTGTCGGGCGATGGCCCTGGCGTGTGTAGACGTCTTCATTCTGAATTGGCTATGCTTCCTATAGGGTTTTTTGTCATGAAATGAACAAAGCTACACGAAACCGTAACCAACACCTAACTATACCTATGACAATATAATCACCTATATTTTAGTCACTGCAGGAACTTAAGTTTGAACTCTGTGCTCTCACAGAGTGCAGGGAAAAAAATCTTTAGAATAAAATAGAATAGGTATTTAAAGATTTTCTTTTTTATGTACAGTCAACAAAAGAGATAAGTATGCAGGGTCGCCGGATATAGTTAAGTAAGAAACCGATGGATGTTTTCGAATGAGATTTAGTTTGATAAATTAACTGTTAGTTTATTATTAATTAAATAAAATTTTATCCGAAAACATCAATCCGTTTCTTACTAAACTTCAACTATATCCGACGACCCTGCATACTTATGTCTTTTGTTGACCAAAAAAAAGCTTAAGCGAAAAAAAAGAGTTTAAGCAAAAAGCTTAAAACTTTAGCAGCTTGTTTGGAAAGACAGCCTTCGGGAATCTATTGACTTTTATCGTAATCGTTCAAGCATTTTCCTTCATTCTCGGCTCGACAAACTAGACAACATACACCAGAATAATTCATTCATATTGGAACGAAATAGTCATTACTCAAAATAATAACATTCCGCTAATGACCATCGCCTACACTTCGGAACCCGTTTACCTAATTGGCTCCTACGGTCAGAACTTAGACATCCGCCATTCCAATGCAGCTGCGAAGTTCTTTCAACCCAAAAAGCTCTAAAGGAGTATCTAATCATAATTTTCTTAGAAAAAATTCGGCAGGCATAATGCACTGTGAGTCGGTCAGTTCAAATCTGATGCCACATCGTCCTAATTGGCAACTATACTCATTTTTAGGGAATTGCGACAGAAATGTGCTGCGCCCCCGCAAAATGTAGAAGATGATTTTCTGACAGTTTCATGACCATCGCTAATCTGTAAACCTCTTCGGCTTTTGTAACTGACATTGGTGACGTTAAGACATAACTGGCGAAATGTGGGTCATTTCTGCCTAACCCTTTGGGGATTACATGCGTGATGTTATTTTTTGGCGACGTTAGAGTTACAATGGTACGAGGGCGGAGTGATGAGTCTGGTAAAAATCTATTTTGGAATAAAATGATCGCAAATTGCATGGAACCTCCTTGTTCACAACTCTTTTGAAGGACTAAATTAAAATTGTCAGCCAGTACTGCCGGTTAGTTTTTTTTTTTTTTTTTGACAACCGTTAAAGAAGAAAATCCTCTTGCACCAAGACAGCGCACGAGTGCACACCTGCGCGATTGCCATGGCCAAACTTCATGAGTTGCGCTATGAGTTGCTTTCTCACCCACCGTATTCGCCAGATTTAGCCCCTTGCGACTATTTTCTGTTTCTGAATTTTAAAAAATGGCTTGGTGGGAAAGATTTGGCTCCAACGAAGAGATCATGCACGAAACCAATACCTATTTCGAAGGGTTACCTAAGTCGTACTTTACGGAAGGGATCGAAAAGCTACAGAAACGCTGGATGAAGTGCATTGAGTTACAAGGAAACTACGTTGAAAAATAAATAATAATAATTAAATCAAATTGACTCGTTGTTTAATTTTTACCAAACTTATCACTCCGCCCTCGTAGGTATACTCACTGTAGTCAATTTTTGGGGAGATTTGTTTCACGGATGTTTTAAAAATCACTAATACGAGAATGGATGAGATCGACATGAGCTCTCCTCATTTCCTTTCCAAAACCATCTACCAACATAATCTACATTAAACAAGAAACGCTTACGTGATTCAATACAGTTTCCCTTCTAATTTGTAGATAACGATTTAAACATAAGATAGGTACCTGTATTGATCTTCTCATATTACGTCAACGGGGGCCTTGCCAAAAACCAATCTTATATCAATAATAACCTACACCTCAATACATATTAAAATTATACCTTAAATGGAAAACGTGACGTTATATTTATAACTGACACTATAATTTGGTACCGAAATAACATTCCTACTATCCTTTGGGTTCAGAAGGATATTTCGTAGGGATTATAGGGAAAACGTCGAGAGAACTACGTGAAATGTCAACTCGCATTGTATTCGGAATTTGATGTCACAATCAAAATAACTGAACATTTCGTCGAATAGTTTCCTAAGGACTATTTTGGTTCTTATGGTTAATAACCATTTCAGTTCATTTTAAATTGCATTTTATATTTATCTAAAATTAAATCAATACTTCGCTTGGAATAAATTAATTGAATAATCTGAAATAGGTAAATGTTTTGAACGGAATTTGTTTATCGCATGATTGGTCAGTTCTCCACCAATTTGGCTATTTAATTAATAGTTTCAACAAAGGTATCAAACTTTAGTTATCTTTCACCCACTAGGTTATTAATTATTGCAATATTCGGTAACCCCATCTTACGAATTACTGGTTTAAGTGCCAGCATATTTTCTACTCTGCTTGTGTATTAACAAACTAATCTTTGTCTTATTTTGTTGCAGGTATGTTAACAAAGCTGTTTATCAAAACTGGAGAAGTCCTGACGTATGTATGATATATTAATTTATTCAAATAAGTCGTTATACCTAAAACCGTTAAATTTCGACACTGGGGTCGTATTCTCTATGACACAAGGCACGAAACCGCGCGAAATGGACGCGAGATTGGCGGGATTAGCTAAGGAATTGAAGTGGTTTCGAAGTAAGCGGTCATATTGAATTGGGGCCCTGAACTATCGTAATACAAATCCTCAAAGAATGACGACGCCCAAATAATCTTACAAACCGGTAGCATCATAGCTTGCATAAGCCGGAAAATCCGACATTGACACAAACTTTGCGTTGACGTAATTAGGCAATCCCCGCCGCGTCTAATATACAGACACAGACACTACTGCCCACATTTCACGTCCAATCCTAACGTTACCTGTCCTCTTTCGTCACTCTACCCCACAAATAGTAGTCTATTTTTACCATAGACTACGTCACCCTGTGATTTACAGCTTATCGCGACCTTGCGGTAATTACCGGCTACCACTAGTAAAAGTTTACGGAACTTATTATTTTTAGCTGCGAAAAGCGGAACCGTTTGAAATTAAGCGGACTGAGCGGAGCTTATTTTTAAACTAGAGGCTCTTATGCATTTTTAATGTACACCGTGCTTGGCGTAGGAAATGTAGGGCAATGAAAAATAATGTTTTTAGTAAAAGGTTTGCACATGGGCGTAACTCGGACGTAGCGAGCTTTGAAAGTAAAACTCAGTCAAGTTTTGCTCGTAATTTTATAGAATTTTCGATATATTTTATATGATAGAAGAAGAATTGATGAATGTGCTTTAGTGTCGTATTATGATATAACTTATATGATTAATTCCATAACATTAACTAATCCCACGTTTTTCCTAAACTTTATCGTACGCATGTGACGTTTTAAACCACTCTGTTACACGAATTTATCACCGTCATCATTTCTCAAATCCCTTAATTATTTAGTTTTTAGTACAAAAAGATGCTGTTTTGAATAAATATCAGTGGTATGTTAATAAATGTCGTATTAAGCGGTTTTAAATTGACCATTAGCGTCGCATCTTATAGAATGAACCCAATTTGTTATCTCGAATGTTATTGAACCAGTTTTAACCAAATTCCTCCTAAACATGTACTAAACAGATGACGATAACGGTTTCCTAAACACGCTTCTACCTAATTGTTTGTATAATTTAACCACAAAAAACCCAAGTGTAATTCAATAATATTTTTCATAAGAGAGTACATTTCTGTTTGAAGTTTCCCGGGAATGTTAATGTTAACGTTTCATAAAGTTTTTTTCCTTTATCGACGAGGTAGATTTTATTAGCTTACGATCATAATAAAATCAAATATGGCGCTTATAATATTTATTGCCAACATTTTTGGTCGAGTTTAAGTACTCTGTTTTTCACATTTTTCTTTTTAATTCTGCATTTGTTTCTGTCCTTCATAAATCAACAAAAAACGTAACCAGCGGAAGTAATAAATGTAGTTAAATAATTTTCAGCTGTCAAACTATTATAACAGTATTCTTTATCGCCCGTTTCGAGTATAATTGAGTCGCTCTATCTCCGCCATTAACTTTTTCAAGAAGACAAACATCTCTCCGTCTAAACGGACTAAAATCCATTAGTTGCTTGATATATCTGTTTCATAATTAATTAACTGCTTAAAATAAAGCAAAGCAACGCGTGCTTTTGATATTTATGTTCTTTAAGTTATTTATAAGAACTCTGAAATAGGGTAACCATGTATTCCTGCTAATTTCTTACATGAGACTTTACACTTTTTATTGTATATTATCTGATGTATGTATGTAGTGTATTGTGTGTCTTGTAGTCTGTGCTAAATAAGTGTATTTTCTTCGTTCTATTCTTTCATAATTTTCCAATTTACAAATCAATCCGCTTACGTTTCTTTACCAACGGCGCATTTTCCGAGTTTAATCATATTCAGTCTACTAGTTAAATCTGTATATAGTATGCCTATACCTCTATCAAGCTATTTAAACGAATAATGTTCACATGACAACAGAAAACGTATGTAATGTAATAATGAATCATTGCACTATTGTTAAATCTAAAGTTAAATCTCGTTCCGAAAACAAAATAACAACAGTCTCTGTTTTCATAAAAAAAAAACATTCGAAAAATTCTGTACTGCAGCTTTGGTATCTAACTAGCATCCGCTGAAAACTTGTGAAAAGTTTCATCGCTTCCCGTAGATAAGCGAAACTTTCAGTGGTACTTCAACCCACGCCTACTCATAAACAAACACAGTAGGTACAGAATACATGGCGACCCTACACGGTGTCGGTCGCCTGATTTACCGTTCGCCGCCGTGTGGTCACAGTAACGCACTTTTAGAATTACGACCACAGCCTACAATAAATCGTGGTAAACAAAGAAATGCACCCGACGCTATGCAGAGGACACCGCACTTCGCGGCTATTTTAGAAATGTCAAACTAGTCCTAGGTCGAAATGTTGCTATTATTTCTCTGTTTGAGAATAAACCCCTATTTTTAAATGCACTTGCAGTAAAAGGTGAACATGTTTTTGTAGAAACCATGAAATACTTAAGTGCCTGTTCACATGTTCCGGGTACTGGGTAGTAGACACGGGTACCTGGGGACGAATGTATGTGTTTAAACTGGATAAATTATGCAGAGATGGGCAAAAGTCCGGTTAACTGGTGTACGGGTACCCTGGAGCGTGTGAAAAACGCATAAGTTCTTTCAAGTTTCCACAAGTCATGTCTCCTCCAAACAAATGTTATAATGAAGGACAAGGATAATGTCGCATATTATATGCTTTAAGGATAATGATATGACCTTTATACCTTTCTTAAAGCTCTATGTAACATCGCACCTACAATTTTGAAACCTAATACGAGCGCAATGAATACAAAATTCAATGTTGCAATCTGCCGTTATAAAAGACACAAGGATACTCTAGGCAAACATTTTATACATTAGTTATAACACATAAATCATATTATATTTTAGAATAATAGCTAGTTCTACGTAGTACTGTTTACGAAGCGTTAACCAGATCAAGGCGAAGTTGTACATAACTGCGATTTGGATTAACGGCCATTGTTTCCGTAAAAAATAATACGTAGTTTAATATCTTGCGGCGCAAAACAGCGATGAATTTACGCAATTTTAATTAGACATTCTTGATAAGAAGATAATATTTCCTTACGGCTGTTTACGGGCAAGATAAAATTTTCATAAGGACCATTTTCTAAGTGTGACCATCAAAAGTTTTTCTTAACAAAATTATTACACAGGGCTATTTAAAAAAAAAAAACTTAAAATATGTCTTCCAATTCAATACTAATATTAATATTATAAAAAGGTTTCATTTGTGAGTTTGTATGTAGAGGGGTAATCTTCGAAACTACTGATCCGATTCCGAAAATTCTTGCACTGAATATATTTCATGTTAAAACAAGACATTTACGCAGACGAAGTCGTGCCCAGAAGCCAGTTACAAACGCAGCAAAATGTATTATTGAACCCTAAACCATTTTCACGATTTCAATAAACATCGTAGGTAGTATAAAGCCTTGCACATACCCCTACAAAGCGCAACGAATGTGCCACACATGTCCCACGTGTAAAAAACTATTAAAATACCAGCCAATCATATCAGCGGCGTGCGAAGTTTTATAAGTGCTCAATCACTTCCTACTTTCACACGAAACTCATGAGAAAACTAAACGTATTTTATTAAAGACTCTCGCTTTCCTCATAGATCAGGAAAACTTATAATTTCTTTTGATCTGAAAGAGGAAAAACTTTTTCCTTTTATAGAGGAACGGGAAATCATACAGGAACGTGGAAAAAATATACTTCTTTAAGAACGTGATGGTGATGTGTATGTAGTTAGAACAGCTACTGCTGAATGGAGAACCCTATCACTACCTAACAGTAACCTACTTTATTTATAAAAACATACATATTTCTTACCTATTCTGACATTTCAATCAATTTACAGAACCCTAAGAAAGGAAGACCAAAATACATTAAAACCTTCGAAGCTTCCACCTTAAGTAAAACACTGACATTTCAGTAACGCTACGATAGCACCTTAACCTCAAAGTGATTGGCATTTGACGTCATTCTCGATACATTACTATATTATGCTATAGTCTCTCTTATTTGAGCTCTCTCTTTATGGCCACAGTAACTCAACTCCTACGGCTAATACCTTCTTGAACTATATAAGTGACCTGCTTTTGGCTCGTGGGCATTAAAAAGGCTATTCAGGCTTCTGTCTCGGAGTAGGGCTTTGTTTTCCACGTGTACAAATGCTTAGCAACCTTTACGTTTTTATTTGGTTGCTAACGCTATTTCGTACCAAATTGCCACATTATTGAGATTTTTTTTACCAAAAGAGGTTTCTAGGGAAAAGAGAAATTCGTTTTTGGAGAATTTATTCATCATAATGTCGGTCGTCCGGCGATGAGATGGGTTGATGACATTGATACCATCGTGGGTAGAACCTGGATGATGCTGGTACAGGAGCGAAGGGATTAGCATATTGATGATGATGAATTCATTATAGGTTAAAAATAATCCCCTTTTATTTTTTTAGAAATTAGGAAGGAATTAAGAACCCAAACTGTTAGTTACCTCCCCCTGAGGTCGAATTATCAACACCATCCTACTCTGTTTGCCAAGTTGTAATTACATATATATATGTTTCAATGTAGCGTCCTATTAGAAGGCACCTGTGGCCTTTTTCAGTCATTTCCGGACTGCAATAACAATTACATCAACCCACAGCTTTTCTCAATAGGAAACAATAATAAGAAACAGTTTGAAAGAACAGATCATTTGTTGTAAACTGTTCTATTTGCGCCCATCTGAGCGCAGAAAAGTCCTTGACACCCCACAAGGAAAATACTGACCTAAATACATCCTGACCTCTCCAGAAAGCCATGGGAGGCAGCAAATACATTCTTTTACATTGAACAGATTGAACGTCTTTCAAAAGATTAATGCTGGTATTATCCTACGCAGATCTAGCTAGGATTAGGCCCACGCCTGCATTCAGGCGCGTATTGAATCCATCATCAAGTGTCTTCAAACGTGTCAAGGTTTGCAAACGTGTCCTTTGGGATTGTTTTTTCAATGTTTTGTTTTATGTAGATGATGATGATCATTAATAGTTATTAATGATCATCATCATCTACATAAAACAAAACCTACAAAATCTACCACGGACTACCTCTGATATCTAGTTAGATATCAGAGGTAGTCCGTGGTAGATTTGTATGTTTAAAATGAACTTGTCTATCAATAAGCTTGAGTCCGTGGTTTACAACAAAGAATATTCTATTCTTTACATGCTGAATTCGGCCTTGTAGCCTTCTTCACCCATTTGTTTTAGATTAAATTTTCGAGTAGAATAACAGAATTATTTACTCAACATCCTCGTTCACCGGTGAAATTGCAAAAATAAAAAGAAATTTATCTCTAAGACTTTGATTTATGCTAATGCTAACAGTTATCAGCTGCAATTTCACACAAAACGTTAATTAAAAATGTTTTTCATAAATCTATTGAGTGTACAGAAACCGCAATATGGGCCAAGGTCGCGATGTCATTAATTTTGATTTGCCTTGTGATTGTTTTATAGGCATTTCTTGTTTTTTTACCCTTCGGAGCAGCCGTAGGAATACCACAGTTTTTTCTAAGATTTCAAGCTAATAACAAAAGCATTTTTGTGTAAATATTTCATGATTATGATTGGTTCTGTCATGTCAAAGAGTGCGTGGGTGTGGACTGATGTCTGGTACCAGCACCACGACCTTCCTGGTCTTGCAAGGTTTATAATTATTAGAAGTATATTTATGACACCGTGTTTTGTTTCTAGCTATTAAACTGAAGTGACCTCCGCTTAGATCTTAGATTGTTATTATTTTTGTATCAGGGACGGTTATTACGTTTTTCCGGTTCATCTTATCGGATTGTTGAGTCAAGATCCTGCCGATAACCCATATCTATGTAATAGTAGTAATTGTGTTTCATAAGCGAGTATTTTGTAAGCACACAAGCTGAAGGTTTTCACTCGGCGTGGCGAATTTCGACAGCCTCTACTTTATCTAATTAGAGGTGCTCCGACCAGCGGTAATTAATAGGGCTACTCTACCGTGTTTCCCACGTGGAGTTTTTCAGCTAGACATCCACTTCGAACAAGTTTATAGTGTTTTTGTTAACTGAAGCCTAAGTAATTTATAGGTCGTGGGTTCGAACCTAAGCAGGCGCTTTACTTTGTGTTATATATTTCATAACCACTGCTCTCAAAACGGTGAAGGAAGGCATGTCCTAGAACCGTAAACTCAAAGACATGTGACATCCGCCAACCCGCACTGGGCCCGCGTGGTGTTTTACGGCCGACTCCCTCTCACAGAGAGAAAGCCTGTGTTCCAGCAGTGCGAACATTATTGGCCAATTATGCTAGGCAATTTCACATAGTACGTAGTAATAAATTATGATGATTTAAGATTATGTAGATACTTTAAAATGGAAAACACTACGGGAAGAATTCTTTGAGAAATATATAAATTTTCCAGGCTTTCAGAAGCTAGGATGTAACAAAGTATTTTATATGATGATAGGTATTCCCCTCAGAGAAATATAGTTCTCTTCATGCCGGTCGTAACGTTACATACATAACTCATCCAACTTGGATTCGGTCCCAGTTGCATTATGATTTATAAGACTGACAGTAAACAAGAATCTTTTTACACGAGCTGAATCCATATCTTTATCTATATATATAGTTGTGGACATATAATTACGAATGACTGATAAAATGTCACTTTTGGACAAACTTTGGTTTTTCAGTTTTTTATCAACTTACAGATAGTCGGATTTGAAAAGTTGTTCTTGCATTTGATAGCCCAATTCTTGAGGAAGGCTAGGCTATTTAACATCACGCTACGACTCTTAGGAGTCGAGTTTAAAGCAAGAAAGAACGCTAAGGAAAAACGAAGTAATAGCGCAGGCAGGCGATGCGATGCGATGCGGCGAGGTGGGTCAGGGGGTTCCCCCGACCCTCCCCGTCGCATCGCATCGCCGACATTTCACGCGGACGAAGTCGCGGGCAGTACCTCGCTTACTTATACATAAGTGATAGATATTTGGGACTTCTTTTCCTTAAAAACTTGAACAGGATGGAGTTACAAAAACTTCCTACGTATTATTTAGATCCACGTGCCTCGCCATCGATATTTCATGTTTCAAGGAACAATTTCTAAAATAATAGAAGATAATATCATTATTTTGCTGATGTTTAGATTTGTGCCCGGTTAAAGGCAATAGGGTCGCTCTATATGATATGGAACTCGATAATCATAATATCACATACATAATCAGCCTCTAATGTTTCCACTGCTGGGACACAGGCCTCCTCTTTGCGAAGGTGAGTGGGCCGTAAACCACCACACGGGCCCAGTGCGGGTTGGTAGATATCACATGTCTTCGAATTTTTGGTTCTAGGACATGCCGGTTTCCTCACGATGTTTTCCTGCACCGTTTTTGAGAGCAGTGGTGATGAAATAATTTACACAAAGTAAAGCGCCTGTCAGGGTTCCAACCTACGACCCATATCTCGTAAGTCGCGGTCCTTACCGATAGTGATCTCGATAATCTTATGCCTTCGCGGAATACAAGCATCACGCTACGATGATATTTTTAACTAAATTACTCTAAAATTAAATAACATCTTCAAGATCTAGAACAAAACTGCACTAAACGGCGATTAGTCTGACAACACTTAAGAAAGCGCACCAACGTACAAACATAATCCGATTTAATGGGGCATAATGTTTGCTGCAAACTCATTTAAAACACATTACTAACGTAATTTTATTCGCAGTCATAAAGCTTGAATGTCACAGGAACAATAAAACTCGCACGCACTTAAAAGAGAGATTTTTGCTTTTACTTGAGGAAATGGTGAAATATTTAATATTATATTAAAGTCATCAAAACAGCACCCCGTGCGAGTGCGGTGCTTCAGACCATGTTCTACTTGCTGATGTGTCTGAAGTTTACTTACACCTTTGATGACCCTAAGAATGCCACTGGTGCCACAATCAACGTGGCCACCCACCTACTGGGCTCAAACGACGCGCAAACTGAAAGCATGGTTAAAGACGCCAATCGTAAAAAATCGATCCTACACAGTAATAATGTATGGAAAAGCGAATTTTGCCGTCGGTTCAGAATCATGAACTAAATCCATGGTAACAAATTGTCCGTCCCTGCCACCCTGTATGTGTGCCAACTTACATAGGTGATCGGTCAAACGGTGTTAGAGTTCATCAATGTCATATATACCAACATCCATTTCACATATATAGATTTAAAACTAAAAACAGTCGCTACCAGTCCTCTTGACATAATTCTGACTTCCCCTCACCCTCGCGTGAAGAGAGACTGCCACATTCCATGCCGGAAACCGCAAGCTTCAGCTGTAAATATGATAGTAAACTGAAATGTCAAACGTCCACGTTGATATTTCAACATCAGGGCCGGATGTGGACGTCGGTTCCGAGCCAATAGGACGCTATTTCCTGTGCACGAGAGCCTACCGTAGATAAGAGCTCTGTATCCAACTAACTTATGTACAGCTGTAGTTTACGTAGGTGAATTGCGACGAACTTATCGCAAAAATACTAGATATACGCATGGTCTCAAGTACGTATAGCCTTATTATACAAGGTGTAATTTAAATAACTGAAAACCTGAAAACGGGTAATTATACCCATCATTATGAACAACTTTTACAATGAAGAACAACCCTGAAATCGCGAAAGAAAATCAATCTTCATTTGTTACATATCCATTTGTTTTTAAAAGTATTCGTCCCAGCACGATATTGATTTGTTTTTAGAAGAATATTTTTGTCCTAAAATAGCTCTCGTTATAACAATAGAACCATGGGAACACATTGCCTTTAATTGGCAAGGAGAGATAAAGTAATTCGTGTTCCACTCCGTGTACACATGCTTTGCAGTTCATGGCCAATGTTAAAACAAATGATTTCCATCGCTCCGTCATCGATAAAGTCTTGTATTGTAAACTATGGAGCGTAAAGTACTTCTATAGACAATCATAATCATAACAAGCGCCAATTGTAACTTTCCTCAGTTTGTATATCAGTTATTACATGTTTATGTCGGAAACTAGCGGATTTTCTAAATATAATAATTATTTATGATAGCTTACAAAGCTTTGTATGAGTCAACGAACCGCAAATAACATGAATAGGACTTTAAATAACGTAATTCTAATAACGCTATTTTAATTTTAGATTTACTACATACATATAGTAAATTTAAAATAGCTAATAACTTCCTGCGAAACTAAAGAATGTCAATGATACAAAAAGCTCTTTCCATTCTAAGAAAGCTTCAGAAATTTTCAGAAAGTCGGTAAAGATAACTTTCTTACTTTCATTTATGATTTCCTAACGACACTTTTCTCTAGAATTAGTCATACAAGCGACATAACGACACTAATACGATTCCTGTACAAAAAAATGTTCTAATTGTAAGTTTGGGCGGCTAAGGCGGGCGGGGCGGCTTTCCGGAGGTAGGAAAAGCGGAGCGGTCGCCATTCGTTCGGCTGCCGGCAACGCAGTCGCACGCATCCACCTCACGGGTTACTGCGTCTCGATACGCCTTCACATGTGAATTTGTGTATAGTGAACAATAAAATAAATAAACAATTTATAGTAAAAATATTCAGTGTAAATGAACGTTTGTTAAACTCTAGTTAAACGGTGGTTAGTGGTAGTGAAAGATGACATTAGACAGGGGAGACAGTTTTGTTAACAAGATACAGCCGGCATCTTCAGTCTCTTGTCTCTCGCAGTGTCAAAACATTTTCGGGAAGAGGCTGAAGCGCTGGGGCTCCACGGGATCGTGGGTAAGCAGAAATTAAGGATTTTATCTAGCTTTTAGTTAATTATCATTGTTTTATATCTACTGTCGCCCTTATTTGATTGATACGATCGAATGTTTTTATTGCAATACTCAGTTGTCCTTATCTTTTATCCTTTAAAATCAACTAGAAATCGGATTCACACACAAGGGAATAAAACTGTAGGTACACAGAAAAAAAAAAACATTTTTAATCCAATTAAAAACGATTATGGAGAACAATTACACTTTTAATGGAAGTAACTAATTACAATCAAGCACCAACGACATCCGATCGTTTATTTTTAATAATAATTACATGCTAATTAATTTTCAATACTTATTTCTCCGTCACGAGGCATGTGATTGTTGTTTACTGCAAAACTTGGCATAGCTGGATGTTATTTATCATTCTAAAAGATCACTTACATACTGTCACTTGATTTAATGATTATCAATAGTATAATACATAGTTTGAAAATCTTCAAAAATTTTTGTGGAGACAAGTTTCTTGCTGATCATAGGTCATCGAGTAGATATTGTCCTAAGCTAAAATTTCAATGTAGGTGAGGAGACTAGAAAAGGTTTTAATAAACAACATTTTTTTTTTTAATAATAAAAACATGATTAGAAATAATCACAGCAACAATAGCTAGAAATGTTTCCTACTACTTTAAACGATAACACGCAAAGAAAGTTCTAAAATCAGCATTCGAATTTTCCCAGGATTTTCTAAAACCATATTAAATATGAATAAGTATTAAGTACTCGTAACTAAGGAAATTAAATTCACCTCCGCCATCCTAAATCCATTGATTTATTGAATATACATTTATCTATCCATTTAGTAATAGAGTTATATCATCATTACCTAAACAAAATAAACAAAACACGATAAACAACAAAGAAATGTCTATATTGTCTACGGTACTATCACATCTCGCATATTACATGCTTGATTTGGCACTTACACAATAATAACCTACTTATGTACACAAGCGACTCTAATCTCTATGAATAGACTTTAATTAAGTAAATAATAAATATATACATGCTTGCCGGTGAATTACATAATACGTTTACGCTTTTCTTTTATATATCGCGTGTTTTGACGGATTACGAAACGGTAATTTGGAATTATGTAAAAGCCGATAAAAAACTCACAAGCGACTAGCGTTGTTAGGAAGTACTTGAAGTTTTTTTTTTGCCAGGATTAACAGGAATGTATCACATCTGGTAGCTGTCGCTATGCCAAGCTTACATCATGGATCATATGTTTCGGTTTTTTGTCTATAACGGTTTAAAAACGGGAATGAAATCATCTCTGCTAAACTGATGTAGTCACTTTTCATAATCTATCCTTGAACACAAGTTTTTAAGAAATAAATTGATCAAAATCACAGGAAATGCTGTGATAGTTTTCCTGTGCTTTTATCACACATTTGTCACTTATTTTTTACAAAGAATCAACATTTTTAGCTTATAGATTTGTAAACATTTACAACCAAACAATTTCCACGCGCTTCGCTACATGCATTAGAAAAAGCACACATCGAATTGACGTGAACAGCGTCCAATCCCTCAAAATATACCCTTACGATGTCCTTCAAACACGATCATGCGTAAACTTCATGACTAACGTAAACAGTATTGGTAAACGAACATAATTGTATGGCGGACGAAGCCATGTTGGGTTCCAACCCAAATTGAGGGGTGGCGTGGTCATCACGCGACGGACACGCGACGACCACGTCATTTCCGACGAAGCCTGCGGAATAACCACGAGGTTTGATTTGTCGCGGCTGTGTCAGATAACCACAAAACTGGATTGGTTTTGACATATTGCTATGGTGGTGTATTATGTGATAATAGGGGTAGTTTTGCTGTATGATGTTGGCTGTATGTTGTACATGTTTGTGTGTAGTTTATGAGTAGGGTAGGGGATGGATTTGGCAAAGGGAATACGGCGTATATTATATTTTGTATTGGTCTATGAGAAGTTTTATACCTCTATGTTGCAGACGCACCGAAAACATAGTAATTATAGTTTAAACTACCAATTGCCACAGCTGAAAAAGTAGTTTTAAGTACTGATTCTTTGCGCGGGATGCGAGAAGCACAGAACCGGTCGAAATGGCGCTGCTTAGGAGAGAGCCTATGTCCAGCAGTGGACGTGTTTCGGCTGAAATGATGATGATGAATCAGTCAACATGACTGATTCTTTACTTTATAAGTCGCTTACCTAAATAATTCTGACGCAAACGAACAATATATTTACTTAGCAATTACCTCCTACTTGCGTCTAAGTATGAAGCTCTCATGACCTACCTACATAAAATTAAGGACAACTTCCATTGTTCGAATACCCTCACAATGTCGTTCCGATGTGATCTACTTCTCTGATACATATATTTTATATATTTCAATAATACATAATAGGTATTGGGATACAATTCCGACGCCACGCCTCTGAATTTCACGAGCTTTCAGGCTGTAAACTGCCTTGGTTGGCTTTTATGTCGGCCATTTATTATATGTTTTATTATTGTACCATTTGTCAGTAATTTTTTGTCCATAATTAAGGAGGCTTTACTTCGGACTTAGAATCAGATATATCAAATCGTCGCACATAATATAATTCCGAGCTTTCCTCTGAAAATATAGATTTAATCAATCTTTAAATCAGATCTTTGCAACAGTTCCGAGTACCTTTGTAAAGTCTAACATATGTAGGTATAGTTCACGAGATTTCCTCTCTAGCATTGATTTAACATTTGTTAGACTTTTGGAAACGTCCCAAGATAGAACATAGGCCGACCATTAAATCCTATCTAGACTGGGCTATCAACAGATATAGGAATCTTTGTCTTAGCGTTTCCTCTTGACTTGATCTGCTCACTGAATTCGAAAGCTCCTCTTTAAATATTTTATAACATTCTATCGATTTAATTTGGCTTTAAAACTTCGGCCTTATTGCGTCACACACTTTCAAGCACAACCTGAATAATTTTGAAGGATATTGCTAATCCATTGATTCATATGTTCGAAAAATGTGTCTGCTCAACAACGTAAATAACGCAATGAATTTTGTTGAACTGTCAAAATGACAGCCATTGCTACTGTTAATGTATTAGGCAATTACACCGATGAGCACAAGGTTCTGTTGATTATACCTACCTAAATAACTTCATATCACGCTTCAAACAACGTGTTAAATAATAAAAATAACGCATCATTCACTTTACCTATTTGTCTACAATTACTCGAACATAACATGGCGGATAAATGCGATTCTAATAACACATTTAGTTGTCCACGATACCAACAACATTTCATTATATAACACTAATAGCAAAATTACCCGTTTTTCAATATTTACTTTGCAATTACTGCTATTCAGAATAACGATTACTGTCGAGATCGTAAACGATTAGTATAATGACTTGGGAATCGTAAAAACTGTTTTTTTAATCTGTCATAACTACTGGAGACGTGCTGCAGTTAACATGTATTATTATGTTGTAAAAAATGAAGTGCTTCTTCTTGAGTTTTATATACAAGAAAGTTAAACAAATCGTGAAACGCTGGGTGAGTCTATTATTAATAAAAAACATATCTACCAAATATAATATAATAGTTTTATACGTTTGTGTTAGAATATCCCCATGTTATGTAACACCGTTTATTATGCCAATTTATAATATTGCTTCCGATTACGCGGAACTTCACCGCCACACAGACTAAGATCATAAATCCAGTACCTCGTAGCGTTACTACAACAACTAATACTTGCCAAATCGTATTCCTGATCTTATACAACTTGCAGACATGTTTGTTATTTGTTCTCGCACCTAGTTTAATGTTTGAGGAAGCTTTTACTGCTGACTTGTGTGGTTTTTAATACCCACTACTCTATGTCCTGGCTCGTGTAAAGGTCATCTTTGGGGTTGTCCAGCCGGCCATCTAGCCTTTAGTCCTAAAATAAATTCAAATCTAAAGGCCCTCTAAAGGTCTTGATCCTATCTCAAGAATTAATAAACACGAAAGTCAGCCATTTTGCGTGTTCGAACGTAAAATACAAAAATAATAAACGGGTTGATAGAGGCTAACGCTCCCTGCGTGTCGCGGGCTCGCGGGCTCGGGTCCGAAGTGACCGGGTCTATGGCGGGACCTTGCTTCGCTAAACTGGTCCGGATGCGCAGACGCAGGACAGGTTTCGCGTCCGTCGTCAGGTGGCCAGTTTACGTAATTTCACCGAACGTAATGTCATTATCACTTATGTGAATGTCATACCACAGATACTCTCTCCATATATTTCATCTTTTAAAGTACCTACATAAAATCAATTTGTAGAATATTATAATAGTATCAAGGCCCACGCCACAAACTTGTTTGCGGAATTCGCATCACTTTGCATAACATTTTCATAGGCCGGAGAAACAGAAATGATTGACGATATCGGCAAAATCTAGATCTAAAAATATTTAACGTAATATCTCAGAATGAAGGATTTCACTCAGATTTCAGACTTCAGACTGAGATAAGATAATGTATTTGATCATAACAACATTTCTATGAGCGCCTCAGTATCCTTGTTTCTGCCACAAATACGTCAAACTAATAAGAGGAAGACATTTTCATGTAAATCACAGACGACATTTAGAACCCATAACAATGCGTATAGAAACGTATCTTTGGCGTAAGTTTACGTAATGTCTACTAATAGTGACATAGACACAAAGCTGTTGTTCCACATGTAGGAAAACGCAACGCGATGTGATGCGGTAATAGACAACTGTAGCATCTAGTTATAATAGTACATACTAGTTCCATGCATCTACTAAACTGCATAGGATACTGGCAGTTGTGGGCAGTGGCCTACGCCAAAGGAGTATTTTGAACTTAGTTCCTTATTCAATTTGAATTTCGAACCAGTCGTGTGCCTTTACAAAATGTCGCTTTGCATCGTGTCGCGTTTGTTGTTCACGTGGGAGGATAGTACAAGTTATTTATTTTTACACACCTCGAACCAGTAAATAATGAGCCGAACGACGTTATAAATAAAATGTACTCGAACGCAACATGAAGTAACATGTCAAGGTTCACACTATGTTTATGTTCGCACCGTGTAATTAACTAATTCCGGTCTGAGCGCATCAGTTTGATTGACATTTTGATTTTAATAGCCTTTTTTGTTCGACGAGCGAAATGATTTCGTTTTCATGCTTTGTTCTTGAAAATCGTGGTCGTTCTTAAAATAGAACAACTTCCATTGAGAAGAAAGTACAACATCAATAATTCTACAATTTTCAAGTGCATCTAAATAAACAATGGCGGCCGAGTTATCAAATATTCAGTAATAAATTACAATTCCCCAGCTAAGAACCACTTGCCTTCGCATTATGCAGAAAAGTGAAAGCTCATAATAATATCAAAACAATAGCGTCCCCATATAAATTTCACTTGCACAAGTAGTTGCAAGTTTTCTCGGAACAATAATGTTCTTGATTGTTGGCATTGTGCTCGGTAACGTTAGGGTTAACTGATGGACGGCCGTTTCTTTGTTTTAAAGCTTTGGTTTCCTAGAGAAGCGGTTCCGTCATATTAAAGCAGCTTGGTAGGAAGCAACGTACGAAGAGAACAATGTATGTAACAATAAATTAACTGGTGAGCTTCTAAGGGTCAACTCCCATATTTCTAAGAACGTTCGCAGACTAATCGCAGTCTCAATCTGTCAAAAAAAAATCTAATATACCTAAATTTTTGACAAGTTTTTGCCATTGATTGTCGTTTTTAAATACGGGAATTGTATTTCAAACAGGTAATTTTAAAATGCCACCGTCCCGTCATAAGTATAACATTTAAAGTAAAGAAACCATTCGAGGAAAGCCAACGATGACCACAACAGATAATGGCGAACAATCTTAGCTCTACATAAATCAGAGCAAACAGCTGAATGCGTAGACGTCGATAATATGCAAATATCAAGTTTACTTTCTACGATAAAGCCGTTTGATTTACGACAAAAAAGGACTTTATCTAACTTGTGTTTATTTGTACGATATATTTCGTTGGACACCTGGATAAGAAATGAGAATCTGTAGTTATGTAGTGACAAACTATTTGAGAAATTTTATTTACGTTGTAGAGCAAATATATCCTTAATCATCATCCTCCAGCCCTTATCACCATTTCATTAGGGTCAGCGTAGAATGTCAACACCACCACCACCACCCCAACTGCCATCTAATCTCTTCCCCACCTTTGGTTGAATTGTTGAGAATGCCTAAGTCTCGACTCGTCTTTGTACCTTTTTTGTGTGCAAAAAGTTTAAATAAATAAATAAAAGGTCTCCTTCCATACGTCTCTATCCTATGAGTCGTCAACTTAGTAGTCACCCCCTTTCTAACCATATCATATTGCACACAATCTATCTAGTTTCTTTGGTCTTCCGCTACTGATAAAGCTATCTACATTGAAACTAATTAGTAATTACAGATAGCTATTAGAACGTTTTACCTTCTATCACAGACACAAAGCTACAAGAGAAACCACATAAAGAGTTTACTCAACCAACTAACTACGAATCGTTAACTATGTAATTGAAACTGACGCTTTAATCTAACATTGAAAGTTTCAACTCATCAATCATAAGCAAATAACTATTTTGATAACCATCATTCATATCTCTCTGCCGCCCATCACTTAAAATGACCTCAAAATTCTATTGTTCAAGTTCAATGTAGAAATTCTTGACATCCCGCGCAAGTTTCGAGAAGATTTCAATGTTACTTCATATTGTTGTATTGTCTTCTCTCTATGCACCTGTGGCCTGCAGACTTGGAGTCCTGCCCACCCCACATGCCAGCGACTACAAACAGAATTTGACAATTTCTATTTTTAGTCGTCCCGTCGGTGATGTTAGCAGTCAGTTACGAGTCTTACGTACCGGGAACAGACCAGGTGTTCCCGGTGACCCCTATCAGTAATCTTGGCCTTCGACGACGCGGAACGTTTATGTAAATAGCTTTATTGGGACATAGAAGGTCCGTTTTGATTACGTTTGGGTTTGGTAATATACATAATATAATACTGAAGGTGTTTGTTATTCTGTTAGTAGATATTACAATTCTGGTTTTGACCATGGTCGAGTAGTTATATTGTGTACGTACTCAAACCAAGCCCTTTTATTTATATTCCTACGCCAGTTGTCAGTTAACTTAATGATAATTTAAAAAGCAATTATAACTACATTAACAACGCCGATAGATTACGAAATTTAAATAAAGATAATGTTATCTTGACATCAAAAATAACTCATGCTGCAAAAAGAAAGTGCATAGCTAATATAGTTTTAATAGGAAAGTGTAATACGATTGATAAAATCACAAATTCTCAAGTGTAACCTCGGTAATAATAAAAAATATTGAAATATATCTAGCCAAATTAGACATATTTATTTTCTTGAAGGAAAATGTAAGGCGGTCTAATTTCCTGCAATAAAGTGTAGTAATAAATACCAGTCCGGTACGCTGCGCAGGAGTCGCGTGCGCTATGTTACGTCCGTTTCTTCATTCTTCGACTATCTGTGCGCGGAATCACGAGATCTTTATCTCTATTGTCGAAATTATGATTCAAAGTGATGCTTTAGAACCTGCTAAGTTATTATGAAAAATATTATGTACCTACCTGTGAATCTAGTTCAGGTACTTCAATCAATTATTCATCATTATTTTGTAATATTTTGAAACCTGTGTTTTATAAGATGATTATAATAATTTAAGATTTAATTTTTAATGTGTATTTACATTTTATTTAAAGAGTATTCTATTCTGTCATAACTGGCTTACCGATAGCTTGGTCAATCATGGTCAAGACATGATATTTTTTCAAACAACTGGTCCAGATTTAGTATCCATGCAAATTACCTACTCGAAATTCTGCTGACACTGTCAAACAAAATACTCAGCATAGTAACACGAAATATCACGTAATGGTGTCTCAACTAATTTAATCAATTTATTTGACAAAGCATCGCTTGATCAGCGTACTAACAAGCTGTCCTACAGCTCGCGGCTCTGACCGACTTTTACCCATTATAGGAGAAATCTAAGCAATTCGTTTACTTGACAATGGATGAAATCAAGGTGAAAACCAATCCTAATTATACAGTATTAATTGTACTTTCTTTTTCGGACTTAATCCATCCAATCTTTGCCTGTAGGCATCAGAAGATTAACTAAGTAATGAGAAAAAACAACTTAAAGAAACTAATCATATCACAATGACACTAAGCCTGATTGATAGAATGTCCATAATATGAGCCAGAAAAGCCATGATATGATACTTTATTTCTATAAACAAAATATTTAAAAAAAAAACTGTAAATTAGTTGTAAGAAAACACTTTAACACGTCAAAAAGTGAAGAATGCCAAATCAAAAGAAGGACGTTTCGTCTCGTCCTTATTTCAATTCGGAAGTTCCTTCTTACATTAAAATAAAACACTTGAAAAAGAAAATACCTACGCGTGCGACACGTCAATCGTCAAGTTACAAGACAAGCAAACACTTTTACCTAGAATAAGTTATATCCTGAGAATAAATTTAGAATTTTTGACAGTTTTTCCGTACTAGAACTGTCAGACGTCCATTATATTCCACGTATAAAAGATATCTGACTTTGGTAAAATCAGCCCTCAACCATACAACAAACGATCAACAATTCCTATATTTCCCATGCATATATTAGGCACAATCAATCCGTTTATTTGTCTTCTACTGCATCTGTTCAACCGCGTTGCGTACGCGTCTATTCAATAATACGCATGTCCGCGATTTCTAACGTTTGCGGTTGGACCTACATACACAGTACTAAGTAACGTTAGAGGCTTTCCACACGGACTGCGAGTAGCCGCTACTGGAAACTTCTGTTGATCTCATTTATTTAAGTGGTTGTGTTATTATTGATTTGATATCGTACTTGACTTCAATAGACTAGTAGTTGTGGTCTGGCTGAATTTGATGCTTAGAAGATATTTGATTACTTGTACTTTGAAACTTGGGTACTCGCAAAATTGCATATCGTCTATGTGTCCTTTCGCCTACAAGGCCAGTGGTATTATGTACTAAGATATTACAGCCTGCTGACCATACCAGGTTAACCAAGAAAGGTGTGCACATGAAAAGCTAGTTACACAACAGTCCGTGCGATGTAGTCCCCTATTATCACGGCCCAGTTGCCGCTCGTATGTCGCAAGTCTGTGTGTGGCGACCCTAATATTTATTGGAGGCATACAATTATGCAAAGAATTTTCTTCGCCATGCTGTAGTTACTTCATGTAATGCAACTGTGTAACCAGGGCAAAGACCTGAAAAAAAAACAAATGAATCACTTGGTTGCGCGAAGACAGGCAGACGTTGAAAACAAATGATTGACTCTCTCAATTCGGTAGATTTCTTTGTATTAAGCATAAGTAATCAGCCTATAAGGTTCCCACTGCTGGGACACAGGTCTCCTCTATGTTAGAGGGAGTGGGCCGTAATCCACCACGCGGGCCCAGTTCGAGTTAGTAGATCTCACATGTCTTCGAATTTTTGGTTCTAGGAAATTTTCCTCACTATGTTTTTTCGTACAAATTACCTGGAACTAACTAGGAACAAGAATCAAAATTATGATTTGATCAATACCATTTAACCTCGTAGAACTTATGAATTTCTAAGAAAAAAAATCAACTTTGATCAATCTTAAAGCTCAGAAACCCATTTGAATGCTAATTTGCCGTTTTGACAGCAGAAGAAAAATATTCTATCAAAATAAATATATTAATCTCATTGTAAAGGTCAGTGACCGCTGAGAAATTTGTTGAAGGAAAACATCTACAAAGAATATACTTAGGCTTAATAAGAGAAGGGAATGAAATTAAGTTTCTTTTCAACTTGTAATACATTTTCCAGAAATAGATTGGTTATTAACTCTGTTGAGAGATATACTATGATCAATCTTCATACACAATCTAAAGCAGCTTTAGTGATTGATGACTGATGATCAGTCAATGGTTTTATGGGATTCAATTAAAGCTTCATATACAGGCTGATTTTTTAAAGACCAGCCAAATTTAAGGATGTGGTACAGACCATCAAACTGAACAACTTTCTCCATGGGACCAACATCGTAATCGCGAATAAAAATTCAGCCGTCCCATACATTTAGGTCGAGTAGGTATTGAAGTTTCCTATGGGACAGTTGATAAAATTTTCGCGATTACGCTATTTGTCCCATGGAGAAAGTTGTTCAGTTTGATGGTCTGTACCACATCCTTAAATTTGGCTGGTCTTTAAAAAATCAGCCTGTATAATATATAATAATATATATCAACTTTAAAAACATATTATTCCAAAAATTACCTAGGTACTTGTCTGAGAGGAGTGTTGGCCCAGTGGTAACGACCGCGACCTACGAGTGTAGGTCGTAAGTTCGAAACCAGACAGGCGCTTTACTTTGTATAAATTGTTTCATCACCACAGCTCTCAAAACTGTGAAAGAAAACATCGTGAGGAATCCGGCATGTCCTAGAACCAAAAATTCGAAGACATGTGACATCTACCAACCCGCACTGGGCCCGCGTGGTGGATTACGGGCCACTCCCTTTCACAGAGAGGAGGCCTGTGTCCCAGCAGTGGGAACGTTATATGCTGATTATGCGTATGCTAACTTCTCTGCCAGATTCGGTGACTTACTAATTAAGTGGAAAATAAGTAGTAAATAAACAAACAAGAGAACAAAGAATACCTAAAAATATAAGCTGAATAAATATCAGAGGAAAACTCGCAAAGTTTTCCACTTCCGTTAACGGTAAAAGGAACTAACCATGCGTTTATAACAAGCGCAGATCCTTTCAGCGAAACTCTATAACAGAATCTAGGTACAACAAGTCAATGACCTATGTTAAAAGACTGCTACTTTTAGACCCTTAATTAAATGACTTTATGCAAAAGCTTTCCTTTTTCCCCAAAGAACATAAAAGAGAATATTTAATGCACTTAATTTCATTTTTATCGTATTACAATAATATTATACATACTATGAATAGATAATGATTTCTCACGATAATAACCCATTTTTTCCGCTCAAAGAATCACGTTTACCATCAAACATTATGTAAAGCCTACTTTAGAGGTCATTGTCCTAAGAATATGGTAAATTGACGTCTGGCTTCATTAATATTTGTGTTTGAGGTTAAAGTTTACGGTTCAATTGGTTTTCTGTAATAAAAGGTATTTATAGAAATTCAATCTTGGTATTTTTAAAACGTCACTGAACGATACTCACTGAATAAGACTTCTCTAATCCATGTATTGTAACATATCCCTATGTGAGTCTAGACAATCTGCATAGCCTTTTGCCAATTATGTTGCGGTCGGGTTCCAGTCTCACCGGATGCAGCTGAATACCAGGATTTAACATGAAGCTACTACCTATCCGACCTCGACAACTCAGTTACTGGATAACATGATATCCCTCGGAAAAATTAGATGTCAGACTAAGTCTCTGAAAGTCCTAGATGTCCCTATATAGGTCTTGTATATTATGTT
This sequence comes from Apamea epomidion, assembly GCA_947507525.1. Classification (NCBI taxonomy): domain Eukaryota; kingdom Metazoa; phylum Arthropoda; class Insecta; order Lepidoptera; family Noctuidae; genus Apamea; species Apamea epomidion. Next base: position 4,480,146 of record OX382234.1, read on the forward strand.
TCTATAAATATTCCAACAGACACAGTACCTACTTATTATCCTTCCTCTGCGACACTGAGGTAGGTACTTATAGAAATAACCGCCAGTACTTCCTGTCCCACCATATACATGATAGAATAATAAAAAAGCTACACATGATGATAATCAACGTAACGAATCATAAATAACGTCAGTGCAATCTACGATTTCATCGAAAAAAAAATGTCTTAATTTACGAACAAGACAATAACCGAGTATCTATTCTAAAGTTTTAGACAGAGATTTGAATTATGCTAATTCAGAGAATAAGATAAAATATCGTGAGTTACCTACACGATTTCGGCACCAAAAAATACTCAGTCAAATCTGCTGCCTATAAAACAATGATATTTAACTTCCTATTCAGCAGAAAACAAAAAAAAATAACAATCGATCAACAAATTCTCACCACGCACCTTGAACCTATCGATAACCAATGATTTATTATATTCATCTGACAAACGAAAGGTGGGAAGGCTCTCTGGCCTTGCGGCTGCAAAGGAGGTTACATGTCTATCGCTCATAATGGGCAGCTGATGACAGCCGATAAGTCCTGACAGGATAGCATGACACGTGTCAATACCTACCCGTATTGTAACGCAACCGGTACATACCTTGAGCTCACCAGATTTCGCGAAGTGAGCCTTAACCAGTGATGTGACGTCATATGCTACCTGTTACTTGCTGATAGTTCAATGTAATGTCAGCAAGGACATCTCGTTACGGTGCGTGCCCTTTGCTCTATATTTTTATTTAAACTTACGAGTATATATGAACAATACTTATATGAATGAGTAGTGATGCAAGCTTTGCGTCTTCCGAAAGGATATTTGTGTTTCACCCAATATTTCCTTAGAAAATGCGAAAGACAAAGCTATGAAACCTCTTCCTACATTTAGAGGCTTATGAATCAAGCTCCCTTCAGCGCCGACGCAACAATTTCTTGACCGCCAACAATTCGTCTTCGAAAACGTCAACAATGCTACAAGATCGCCGCCCATTACCGAACATAGTGTTGCCTTGCGCGCGCGCAATTCTTTTATTAATTATAGTGGCCAATTCGGTGAGGATATGACGCCATGACGGCGGTGTCCGAGCGTGACCCACCTGCAAATCGGGCTGTGCACACGCAAGCACGGTGAACAATACAGTTTCTATCAAACGATTCAAGGATGAATCTTGAATCGTTTGATAGAAACTGTATTGTTATTTGTTGGCTCGTGCTATCAAAATATCATGGGCCTCAATAATGTCTTGGATTAAATATGTGCATTTTAAGCAGAGAAGCCATTTAAATAAATTGGTCTTTTATTGTCTTGGTCCTTTTATTTCGGATGTGCTATTTTAAAATTCCTTAATGTCTGAAGCCAGAAATAAGCTGCGATTAGGACAACATGATTGTCCCATCCATTGAGAGAGAATTGGATAATCTTAAAGCTCAGGACAGCACGTAAATAATCAGTATATTAGCATCACTTGGAGACACGTACGGCAATAATACACATAGTATCGCGATCGTAACAGCGCAGTCGTGGATACCATAATAATTGACATGACGACGTCTTGTTACTCCATAAGCAGCATATCATTTTCTCTATAACCCTCAAACCAGAAAGGAAAATAACAGTCAAATCTAAAATGAAAAGTTTCGTTTTCCATATTAGGAACACGGAAAATTCGTCACAATTAAACATTCAACAAATGTATGCTAATAAACGATCGATTTCTTCTTCTGTTTATGGTACCATCGACCTGCGTTATGTCATGCGTGACATTTGAAACGTTCTGCGCAGGCGGCGCGATTCATTTCATAACTCTGTTTAACCATAGTTTGTATGCCCACTAACGTTTTGCCAACACACCGATGGCAGTGTCGAATTACAAATCAATTTGGAACTGTTTGGTATCGTTAACCATCACACTTGCAAAGTAAATAGATACGGTACTTTAACTTATCGATTTATTAATCGTTAAGAATGTGTATCGATCATTTAATTATAAACGTCAGAATTTATAATAAGCGGATAAGATTTCTTATGCATTATTGTAATTTTATCCATCCGCACAGTATGACTTTAACGTTATAATAAAACTGCTCAAATTATACAAATTAATTGTTTCAAAACTTAACGCAAATTGTTAGTAACAAGGAAAAGACTCCTTGAAAAGCTTCTGTATCGTCAATTACGATATCAAATCGATAATCATGCTCAAATTCCAATTCCAGATACTCACGACGTCTACTCGTTAAATATTAATAATTCGTTTATTAAATTGGTATTTTTTTAACAGAGGCTCTAAATATAATAAGGAAATAGCACCCAATACCTCACCTCTCAATAATTACTAGATGCGGTCATAATCGATCTATAGTTTTTTTTAAACTAAAGCAATCAATTCAAGGCGAAACACGGGAGTTCCGTTATTAAAAAATACAGTAAAAAGAAAAACTAAATTTGCTTCTTGAAAGATATGAACAGACTAATGGAATTGAGAATGTTGAACAAGTCTCTTGATCTTATTCCGAGTGTATTTACTTTAAACAAACGTCAGAGAAAAAATCTCGAAGCTTTTGCGATTTCGATTCATATGGCAGTCCGGTATGTTCATATTTGGCCGACTACAGAGACCTTAAAACGAGTTATTAGTTAAGTATAATTACGTAAAGTTCATTGGTTATGGTTACTCACAAACATGGTCAACACAACACGTCTGACATTAAAGCCTGTACGTTGAATCACGGTCGTTCTGACAGACGACGACCTTTCACATGCTTTTTACAAAAACTAGACGATTATCCGATAGTGTTTTGTTTACATCACAATGGGCGTCATGTGTGGTCCAGCGTGAATGTACACATGATCTCGAGGCAAAGTAAATATACCAATGATTCGATGGAAAACTAATTTTCTCTTTATCGAACTGACAATAAAGCTTTATTCTAACTGATTCTCTGAAACATAACATGAGGATTTATATCGAGTACCGCTACATTATAAATGAATCAGTGTTGTACATTTTTACATCATAAATTACGATACAGGCCGCACTAAGTGCGTATTGTACTGCTAGGTAGAAAGCCAGCCTGTCAGTTGCTGGCGGCCGATGATTCATATTATATTCAATGGTTATAACATCGTGCGTGAGTTACGACATACTGACTAGTCGAATTTAAAAATGGTTTCGCAACCTCAGCCCTGTAAACTAAATGTCAGTCACATCGTATTAACACTTTACACGCTTTTTAGGGTTCCGTAGGTGCCAGTGCCAATGAGCCCCTTTTACTAAGCCTCCGCTGACTGTCCGTCCGTCTGTTTGTCAGAGAGCTGTATCTCATGACCCGTAATAGGTAAACAGTTGTAATTTTCACAGAGTGTATATCTATTTCTATTGCCACTATAACAACAAATAATAAAAATAAAATAAAGTTAAAAATTAAAGGGGGTCTTACAAGAAACGTGTTTTTTCCTTGTGGTACGGCGGAACCCTTCGTGTGCGAGTCCGATCCGCACTTGGCGGATTTTTATATCAGCCATCTCTTTGGCAGCTTTCAGTATTTCTTAATTCTATATAGTTTCAGTTCAGAGATTTCGAAAACGTGCTTTATGCCCTGTTGCGTTTGCCATTGACCCAATAGCTTCGATATTATTTTCTTTTAAAATCTTACACTTTAGAGGGGACAGGATTACGGCTTTTTTGTAGAGCAAGGGCGTGGGTCTTATAATATAATTACAGAACTGACATTTTATCATTTCGTTTAATATGCGCCATAAAATATCGTTACCATACCATGCCTGTCATAATCTTCGTGTCGCTGGCACGACAGACACGACAGTTATTTAAATTTTGTTGCTTCAACTTCACCACTTCCACGGCGTTATTGGTGGCAACGCAGAGGTCACTTGGGCTGCATGTTTTGAAGCACAGAGGGCAGGATAGGAGGTGGAGCATAGATTGTGTCACAGCTCCACATCCAAACCCTGCTACCGTTCCGTCGAGGTAGACCCACTTTACGTCAAATCTGGTAGAATGATAACCGCCATAAATACGCCTCTGACGTACATAAGTGTATATGATTGCACAGATTCACAATTCCAGCCTATACTGTTACAAATAAATGTCTATTTCTGTTTACTCTGCGGTTCGCCGACCGTCCGTCCGTCACGTCACTCGTCAGTATGTTACACCAAACTGCGTATGATTTATTTCGTAGTGGCCGAGTCCGTCGTCGCTCGGAGTAACTACCGTTTCCGTACCTATCTGACCATCGGGCTTGTAACATTGTACAAGCGTCCGTCTGTCTGTCAGTCATGATCGTGCGCCTGCGCTTCTAAGAACGGATGCCTCGGTCCCGCGCTCCAGGACGTCCACTCATTACGTACTATTAGACCTCTGCGTACCTCAGATTGTGCCGTAAATGGTCAGTTAATTGCAGTGTTTTACGGCTAACAGTATTTATAGTATGTCCAGGAGTCCAGGTGCGGCTTTGTCCTCATCCGACTGTGAGAATTCACGTTAAACATAAGTTTTAATATTCTCTGCAATATCGTAAATATTGACGTCAGATCCTTTATTTAATATCCGGCCATTAGATTCATTATTCATCACCAGAACGTATTAATAATCAAGAAGCCACACATATAATAAGACCCCGTATTTGCTTCGTTTACTGCTCGGACCAGTAGACCATTAAATCGTCAACATGAATGTCTATGCTCAAGTGCATAGCGTGAACCGTTACGGCGGGGAAAGCTTTTCATCATGTGGACACGTCCCAGTAATTGATATGTTCCATATCTGTAACGCTATGGTAAACTTAGTGAGTGTGCACACTTCTTTATAAATGAACATCAATAACTTTTAATTGCATTGCATTAATATTGCGCCAAAAATCGCCATCTTTAAAAAATCAGGTTGAACGTCAGCCTGTTTGCCACTCACACGCTGTTTTGCTGTTTGACATTAAAAACCAACCCGGAGCAGGTAAAACCGCAAATTACGTATGCATGAGAAGAAATAACAATATCAACTGTCTTCTATAAAAACATAAATCCAAATTAAAAGACGTCATCGCCATTTTACACGCTCGCGGGGTTTTGCGATACGTAACAACATGATGTCAAAACCCAATGTTCTAAGATATCTATAAAAATCTTATCCTTATTTCTTACGCACAATTTCATATATTATGTCCAACAGGAAAATACGAGTTCTCAGTATAAATCTTTCGTGGCTTCCTTTTGTAGCAAGTTGACAGGTGGCACAAGAAAATCTTGAACCATTTCAAAGTCAACATTATCCTTACATGTTTCTAGTAATTGTCTCTTTACGTAGTAGAAATAGGTTTGTTACACTAAATTCATTAACAAAAAGTAAGGGGTTATCAATTTCTGGACGAATGCCTGTTCCGCCTACGTGGTTTTGACACTAAAAAAATTTCCTTGAAACATTTCATTTCAGTCTAACATTTGCTTGTGTTACTAGAAGTTATCAGTGTATTTTTTTTTAGATTGTCCATATTAATTACCCTATATTATACACAAAACCCATTTCTGGACTGAACCTGCTCTAGATGATTTCGGCACCAACAAGTCTTAGGTATACCATTTATGTCTTCGTGTAACTAGAAGTTCTCACTACAATTACTCGTATTTCTCAATACGAAAACTTTCCTCAAGTGTAAACAGTGCATTTATTATGAAAACAGCGCATGCATCTCAATTGCCGAAGCAAGTGCGGACAAAGAGCTGCAACACATGGCGACCGAGGCAGACCGAGTGTCTGCTTTCCGAGAAACACGCCGAACACATACGAATGATAAATCTGAAGCACTTGCGTACTGCTCATTAATTACAAAATACAAATGTAAATGCACATAATTCTCAACGCTCTCTCTCAAAATTAATTGACTTTTTATCTCTCTTGAAATCTCTCACTCCTCAAATGACATTTCAGTTTTCAATGTCGATTTGCAACGAACATTTCTATCAATAGGTCCAGTGTCCGACTGTGAGATTTATCTTTTCCTGAAAAAATTAACTTGTAAACATTTTTGTGTGTGCTATTGTTACAAATAATCTCGCAGGAAGTCTCTAAAACGTTTTTTATCGCATCGAAAGTCGTTCCAAGAATATTTTGTTATTTTCAAACCCAATAAATATCTCAATCTTTGACTTTGCCGAGATAATGCTTTAATGTAGAATTACTTCATTTAACATAGTTAACCATAGACACAAGTAGACAAAGATCTAATTGATTGATAGCAGAATAGAGGTATTACGAAACCGAAGCACGTGGCATTTCAATTGATTTCTAAATCAAACGCCTCACATTGTGTATTCCCAATGGCAATAGAATCGCAATAGTGCATCTCAGTAGGCTCTTTACTGTCAATCGGTTATCCTGCGATCGGTTAGCTGCGCGCACGCACGCCGTCCGTCCGCGACGCAGCGAGCTGCCGGGGTCGACGACCTTGCACGCCCGACGTGGAAATAATGAAACACTGGAAATGATTGCGAAAATTACATTTGTCTTACAAGGCAAAAAAAATGTTACTGTCTGAGTACGCAAAGTCTACGACAGCGTCGTAGGCCGTAGCACGTGCTGCTACAATTTATATTTTGGCAAAACGAAGAAACAATTTTTTTGTTTATTAGTTGTGTCATAAACCGATAACTGATGCTCATTAGTATTGTCAGTTTTGATGTCTTAACTGGAAACAATTTTCTTGGCTATGTCTACTTACCTACAATAAGTCTTACCAAAAAAAAACATTTCCTTGTCATATCTTGCCCAACGTTACGTTTAGCTTCCTATAAAGAAAAACCCTTTTAGTCATCGCCAGACTGCAAAAAAATCAGTATGAAAATATGAATCATAAATTCGTACGCAACCCTAGTGTCTAGTAATCACTGTTAAGTAACAGTGTTAATTTTCACTCTCCATTACATCTGTCTTGTAACCTTATGATCTTGCTCAATTGCCTTACTCATCATAGGAACTTTCTCGCCTAGACAATGTCACCCACGTGGCTCATCCAGTCTTCCACATCAATGAACGAGTGGGTGACGGACGCTTGCCAATATTATTATTGTTTACTTTCTATCATTAATTGCATATTTTATGTAACAAAAATCTACGTGATTCATAGTGTCACGTTATCTGAAGGTTTCATAGAAAATAATTGTGATTCAAAAGGTTTATGAGGGTTGAAGTACGCCTTTGTAATGCCAATAGATTTGGAGATGAAACAAATTATTTTCGAGTGACTAATTGACTTGAAAAAGTAACTAGCTAATCCGTCTATTGGCCAATCCCTGCCCACATTTGCCAAAAGTCACTCAATGTCTCAGAGACCATTTATAATATTATGTATCTATCTACTCATTTTCACTTGTAAATGAGGCATCAGGACGATCGATAGAAAGTGATATACTCTGATTAATAGTAGGAGTCAGTCACTGTCAAATATTTGAGTTGAAACGCTCAAATAACTACTTTTCCTTTCATGTCAAACGAACTACGAACATATTTTGTTTCACCATTGTGTCGGTCAACGAACCATAACATACGTGAACTCGTTTTAATTAATTCTGTAATGTATAAACTTCCTACACCTCATTATTTTCGGTGTAAAATGTAAACTTTTTCAGGTTTCCTCTACTGAAGTTTATATGAGCTAATCAACGAATAAATTGGACAGAATGAAGGCTCGTTACACAAATAAAGAGGTACCTATCTTTGAATTCGGAATATGTAAACAAATATTACACCCAATATTAAAGAGAATGTAAGATACCCCAATATTGAGAAAAGTAGGCCATCATGAAATACGTAAAAACACCAAAATATTTACTTAAACGAAACGTTTTTATTAAGCTCAACATTTTTTACTGAGAAAGTAAGATCTGTGTTAGCAAAGAGGAAAGTAAACTTTGCAGAAATATTTTCTCCTAATCTTTTACTCGACTGACTTGCCTAGAAATACATAATGGAAATATACGAATTTAGTTTATAACTACACCTTTTTACATACATTTTAGTCCCTCAAAAACAATTTACTCGTACTTGTTAAAACAACATTCATTATCGGTTAAAGATGAAGAAATTGGAAAACAAATAGCAGACAGATAAATTGCTGTACAATTTACTTTTAATAGCAATTTCTTATATTGACAGACAAGCAGACAGACAACTTGATGGTTTTGATATACAATAAGAAAGATGATTATTATTTCTGGTATCATAAAACATCGATTTCTCTTGTATTATCATTAGCATATTATAGCGAAAACAATCTCGATGAAAATCTACATTACATTTGTTTTCTCAATCCAAGATGGCGCTTAACAGACTAATTTGCTCCATAAATAAACACCATACATAATTACTTCGATCAATATTGATCGAAGCATAATTAAGCTTATTTTCAAGTGGTTTAATTCCGCTTTAAGATAAGCGGAATTCATTTATAACAAAACTAATTAGCTCTCGTTACACGACAATACTGTATTCACAAGGAAATTAATGAAGATATTAAAGTAGCAGATCAGTTCCGAGTGATCGGGCGCCGATGGAGCGGCACGAAGCATCGCCCGGCTGCCTTTCGGGGCCGAAACACACCGTAAACAAAACAAAACGTCATCGGAACAGACTTAACACACTTGTTAGCTTACACATCGAACATTGACTCTTGTGTGGCGATGGGAAAAGGTGAATTAATACGTGGAATCATCAACATTTGACGGCACGGTTGGCGCAGTGGTTAAGCGATTGACTGCTGCGCTGCGTGTCGCGGGTTCGATTCCCGCACGGAACAAATATTTGTATGGCCTACAAGTAGTTGTTCCGGGTCTGGCTGTTTGTGTATGTGAGTTTAAATGTTTGTAAACGCACCCACGATACAGGAGAAACTGCTAATGTTTAAAAAAAAAAACATGACATTGTGAACACCAGTCAAAACAGTTTTATTTTGCCTTATGTACTGTAAAGGAAAGAAGTTTTTCAGTAGATTTAGACCAACTTCTTCTTTTCGTGTCGATGATACTCTTCCTTATTGTTTTTTTTTTTTAATAGCTCAGTAGAGGGCCACGTTGATTGCGGCATCAGTGGCATTAGGTCATTCGGTGTCAGGTGTACGGGTAGAACTATTTTACTATGAGACTAAACAGTCTCAACAAGTAACGACAACATAAACAAACAAAAAATTATGGCGCGAGTTTGAGCGCCATAAATGTTTCCATGGAGCAATGGCCACCGCATGACCAAAGACAACTCAGGCCTGCACTCAGCCTGTCAAAGAAAGTTTAGAGGTGCTGCCACGTGAGATCAATATCTTATCGTACCACGCCAATCACGATTGCTCCTTCACTCGTCATGCAATAACACTTTTACAATTGAAATAACATTTTAGAAGAGGAGAAATTAGCAGATGTGTCAATCATGATACATTTCCGTACTAATATACAATATTGTTGTGTTGGTTCCGTATAGGTTTTTATGAAGTATGAATCTGCATTCGGAATGAGGGTAAAAGCTTCTGCGAGGATCCCGATTAATTTCGAGACATCTTTATTAAGTTATTTCTGTTGACTTTGCAATAATCAAGGCGGGCTGAAATGCATCCGTTCCGAGCTTATTTGGAGCAAACATTTTTTGAAATTACTTATTACACAACGTTTATCATTTATTTCTATTAAACTCATACTAATGTTATTACCCCGCCTATTCAGATACAAATCAAATGAGATTCTAATGTAATGTCATCTTACATCACCAAGCGTCTATTGCGTACAAAAAAAACAAAGTCATGTTACGCAACGTTATCAATTGTTATAATATGGCCGTTATTTGCAAGTAGGCCATCGGCTATCATTACCTATATTAAGACTATGATAGCCGTAGCCCATGGCTTCGCCCACAGTTCTTATTTGATCAGCTTTCTAGATCATAACGTAATTGTATAAAACTGTTTGATTATGTGTTATCGTCCTATGATCAGTTTAAAATTATGATGTCTGAGACACCATAACGAAATGAGCTATCGCGAACAATGGTCGATCCCTCCTCATTTAAACTTTTGCGCGCTGCAGAAAAGGAAGTTGAACTGCGACATGCAATTTATATACTTGACTCTCATTTTCATAGAAATACTTAAACTATTTAAAATTTCAGGTCTACGTGATAAATAAAACATCGCTTCTAAAAACCGCTATGTATAAAACATTCTTTCGTATTATATTGTATATATCGGAAAGTAAATAATGAGAGTAATCTGAAAGGTTTCGAGAAATGAACATAATATGCACACTTACGCAAGACGTGTGAATTATGTTCGGTAAACAGTCTGGCGAACGCTTTGAAGATACCGCTATCACGGACGACTGAACTTTCAACTCTGCAAATTATTTTTGGCTCATTTGTTTAGGCCGACAAATATTTACCTTCTGAGCACATACTATTAGACTTATTACTATAGTACAACTTGTTTATTCACACGTAATAATATGACTCGCATTTAAAATGAATGATGTTTAATTTACTTCTTAGCAGGGTTGTCAACGTGCATTTATCTCGAAATAACTTACGTAATATTATAAAGCGCATCTGATGACGACGTAGGCCGCATATCCGTTCCATTTTCATCAAACAATGATATAAATAGAGTAAAATAGGTTATAAAACATGAATGTATGAAACTGCCTGACCCAAATACGCGAATGACGTCAGTGTGACGTAAGGTAACGTAAGGCGGATCGGGATCAACCCATTGACTGCGCGGGATCTGGTTTCTATTATACTTTCTATCCGATAAATACGTAAATTCGCACATTACACCGTACATCATAATACAGGATGCGATTAAGTAGAAAGTTAGGTACGAAACGCGTTTACTGGCTGAATATCGAGTTTTGAAAGTAATGTGAAATAAAATTGTTTACTAGCATTCGAACGAATTTAGAAAATTGTTGAAAACCTTCACTTAAAAAAAAATACAACGTGTAATAGAACATTCAACACACAAAGCTAATTTATCGATGAATTCAATCTCTTCCATAACATCACTTTATGGTCGTATAATTCAATAAAATACTAAAAAGCTTACGGTTAAAAGCTTTTGTGGTTCTAGCGTTTACATAATACTAAATTAATTGCTATAAGTCTTATATCTGCCACAATCTCTCGTACAAATGGCCCTCTTAAGACTCCAGCGACGTCTGGCTGTCGGGGTTACGCAACGGTGACTCATTATTACCAAATATCGATCTACACTACTGCACGCACCATAAATCTTTCAAGACGCGGCGTTGAATCATCCAACCAGCCTATTGTTTATTCGACACTTAGTCACGATAAGTAGATATAATCGTCACAGTTAGACGCACGACACAAATCGCCACAACAAAGTTACGTAAAAAAGAAACGCTAATATTACGGAAACTGTCAAACGTATTTACTGAAAGCGCTGTTATGTGTCATACGATTCGCGAGTAATCGGAGAAATAACTAGTCGTCCAACGTCAGTGAAAATCACTCCGGGGTTCCTATATCTGTATGACGGCCAAAATTAAATGTTTAATTGCAAACTAACATGCGTAACGGAGCAATGACTTACCCTGAAAAGTTTGTAATTATTAAGACACGGTTCATTGAGAAAAGTAGGGCGTTTGCTTCACCGGTTTCAGCAGACCAATCTTTCACTTTGACACAATGTTAACAGAAAGCGACAAAACTCCACGTAAAGAGTTCAATGACAAACCGCGGAAATTGGCAGAAGGGTTGTCACCCGACGCTAATAAAAGTATGTAAATTAATAACTTGCGGACTGATATACATCCTGTTAAAAGTATTCGAAATTTTAATGGTTTCCCAGAATTTGGGAAAATTCCACGTCATAGACATCCGACGGGAATGGAGATTAAAGAACTCGCAAGTTCAACAGTTGCTAAGTGCCGAAATATGTTTCAGAAATCTTTGACAGCCCTGTATTTCTAAGCGCGAAGGAAAAGTATGACAAATCACGATGATTACCTCGCGTTCGCGGTTCCGAAGAAATTACGAGTGACACGGTCTTTGACGAGTCGATTATAATTCACTTTGCGAATCGATGTAGCCGGATCTTAGCACTCGCTTGACACAGCTAAATAATGTTTGTTTTTGGCACCTAATGACTGATATTTACTAAATCACTGGTCATTTGAAAGCTTTGATTAATGTTACATTTGCAATGTAAAAGAAAATCTATGAGTTCATATACATGCCAGACGCTGAAGAACTATAAAACGTAACGTTCGGGTACACTGCACGAATGAAAAAACGAGTTGACATGTTGCTTTTGAAATAACTCCAAAATGACAAAACATTTACCCAAATAAACGTCTTCAAGCGGAGGCAATAATTCGAAGAAACCACAGCCGTATTGTGCTGAATGGGTCATCCGGAAAAAAACACCAGGTTCCGTACCGTGAAAAAAGCCATTTTGGCAGACGGCGCGGAGTCTGCGCGGGAGCACTTTCTCTGCGCAGACGCAGATCGACAGAGCGCCGACATAGTCCTGCAGACGAGCGCGCGCGCCGCCCGCCCCTCACTGCTGCACATTTCCGGAAATTTATTCAATTTTCACATTGTTGTTTTATCGCCGGTATCGATTCGGTCGAGCACTCTGACGCATGATTGATTATAATACAACACTTTGACCAATGTTTGATATCGACGGCTACGGATTTGTGTCATTTATCTGTGAGATATTTCGGAAGTTCGCGAATGACGTTAGAGCCAATGCCCTCGTGCTGAATTCACGTGAAAAGTTCTCTGGAAGGGTATTGTTTTGATGAGTGTATCGAATAAGTGCATAGTGTGTGGTGCCGGTGGTGTGTGGCGTGCCAAGCTGTGACAATGACTACCACGCCTCGCCCTCACCTGTGACGTTCGTGGACAGACGCCAAGTCATGACACTCTGGTACACCGATATATTGGTGAGCATGCATTCACTGTTTTCCGATGTTATTTCAAGAGCTGCATTTATTTTTAAGAAAATCGAAATTATTTTTATTCTCTAGTGTTGACACGAGCTATACGAGAATAGCTGAGTAAAAAAATAAACCAGCCAGCAATGAGCAAGTTAGACACTCATCTAAGAATGATCGTGCATTTGAAGCTATAAAAAAGAAACATAATAGATCCATAAAAAGCCATATAAGAAAGTAAGAGTTAATCAAGGTTCAAATTCTTATAAACATAATATGGAATAGAGACACTATCGCCTCATGCTCGATCTCTAATCTTCTAAG